>CM062933.1:12092500-13339375 GCA_031878705.1 Tapirus indicus
GCTTGCCTCTGAGCTTTTCTTTCTTTCCTTTTCTGATCTGGTGGCTTAGCAAAAACAATTTCAATATTTTCTCCTTCCAAGTCTTTGCCATTCATTTCTTCCATAGCCTTAAAAAATTAGTTACTGATCAATAAATAGGCCTTTCAGAACAATTATGATTTATTTAAAGTTAAAAAATAATTTATCATTAATGTTGGAAGGGTGAGATTAAATAAGATTGTTACATTTTATTTAAAGATCCAGCTCTTCAACTAATTATCTTTTGACTTAGTGAGTTACGCAATTTGCTAATGCCAGTAAGGCTTAGCTTAAGTAGATTATATGACCTCTGAGTTTCCCTCAATTTTTAAAACATCCTGATGCTAGGATAACTAAAAATTATTAGTCTAATTTACATGTCTATAAAAATTCCCCCAGTTATTTACCTTGACAGCACCATCTCGTTCATCAAAATGAATGAAAGCATAATCTTTTAGTTTCTTCACTCGTTCCAGTTTCCCAAACTGACTAAATGCCTTTTCTAAAATTTCTTCTGTTACAGTATTGGCAAGGTTGCGTACAAACAGCACTTTTACCTGAAATTTAAGAAAAACAGAAACTCCCTGTATATTTCCAAAGGGTTCAATTTCCAAGATGTCACCACCCTACCCTACAAAGTTAACTTTAGTCATAACTCATTAGAAGAATATCAAAAATATAAAAGATAGACCAAGTTTTCAACTCACGTGGGGAAATATCAATGAGTGGGACTGCTAGATCTAATGGGAAAAAAAACCTCAGCAGACATCTCACCAAAGATATACAGATGGCAAATGAGCACATGAAGAGATTCTCAACACAGTATGTTATTAGGGAACTATAAACTAAAACAATACCACTACACATCTATTAGAATGGCCAAAATCCAAAACACTACCACCACCAAATGCTGGTGAGGATATGGAGCAACAGGAATATTGCTGGTGGGAATGCAAAATGCTATGGTCACTCTGGAGAACAGTTCGGCAGACTCTTACAAAACTAAACATACTTTTACCATACGATCCAGCAACCCCACTCCTTGGTTATTTACCCAAATGAGCTGAAAACATGTCCACACAAAAACCTGCATATGGACTTTTACATCAGCTTTATTCATAACTGCCAAAACTTGGAAGCAACCAAGATATCCTTCAGTAGGTGAATGGATAAATACACTGTGGTATATCCAGACAATTATTTTTCAGTGCTAAAAAGACATGAGCTATCAAGCCATGAACAGACATGGAGGAACCTTAAATGCATATAATTAAGTAAAAGAAGATAATCTTAAAAACCTATATACTGTATGATTCCAACTATATGATCTTTGGAAAAAAGTACAACTGTAGGGACAGTAAAAAGATCAATAGTTGTCAGGAGTTAAAGGGGAGGTAGGGATGAATAGGTGGATCATGAAGGTTTCTTACGGCAGTGAAACTATTCTGGATGATACTATGATGGCAGATACACATCATACATTTGTCAAACCCATAGAATGTAAAACACCAAGAGTGAATCCTAATGTAAACTATGGTCCTTGAGTTATACTAATATGTCAATGTAGGTTCACTGATTCGAACAAATGAACCACTCTGATGCAGGTGTTGATAGCAGGGGAGGCTGTGCATGTGTATGGGCAAGGGGTATATGAGAACTCTGTACTTTCTGCTCAAAAAAAAAGGCCATATGCTTAGTAGTTTTCAGTAAATTAGTAATTATTTTGCAATCAAAATGGAGGTGGTTATTTCCTTAAAATGTGAACAGCATGCCCTCTGAGATAGCTGTTGAACATTTAACACTTAACACAGGTGGTCAAAACTAACTAATACCTGCTTTTGAAATCTTGGATAAGAGGGGAAGGGGTGTTCAAAACATTAATAAGATAAATTCTTTCAATCCTGAAAGCTCCTCAAAATACAATTACAAAATTTGACCTTTAGGCTAAGAAACATTATCACTTCCTCCTGAAATACTTTAAATAGTACCCAAATTTCTTAAAGTGCTAACCCAATGAGAGCTTAATAGGCCAGAGGAAAAAAGAATCCTAACTATATTCTGTCCTCAAGACCACTTATCCTTTAATAATATACGAAGTTCTGGCATTCCACATTCTTCTCTTGATGTAAGTAAACTAGTTTTATCTGCTAGCCTACAACCATTAAGGGGGATTCTTAAAAGACAAAGGGTAGACTAATTTAACTGCAAACTGCACTAGTGAATAAAGTGTTGACTCAAGAGATGTTTGTTCTCATAGGATGTCTCAACTGACTGCTGAAGCAGGATACCTAATAATAGCTAAACCTTGTAACTGCAGGAGCTTTGCTGAGGCCAGTACAGTTCACTATTTTTAGGAGTAGGACTTTTAACACAAAAACCATGTAAGCTAATGGCGCCATTCTCAAAAACCAAAAATATTGCTCTTAGAACCCACACAAAGATGGAAGTGAACCATCTCCACAGCATGTAGGCTAACGACTTCATAATGAGTTAAGACAATTACATATTAGGGCTGAGTATCCCTGAATAAATTTCTATATTCACTCTCCAAGCACATGGTATTATTTCTGGTGTGTGTGGTATTATTTCTGGTATTATTTCTTAATAAAGAACACTTCCCTGACTTTTAAAAAAAACAAAGTACACAGCTCATTTTATAAGTTCTTTTTTCCACTTCTCTAAAGCCTTCCCCTTCTCCCATCAACCCCTCAAAAAATTTTTAACTTGACTGTCATTACCTTTGCCATAACCTCTGGATCGGGATCTTCTATAGGATCAGCCCATTCAACAGTTCCAACATTTCCCCAGACCTTGACTTTACCGCTCATTAACCTACGCCTTGCCTGGGCAGCTGTTTTGTGATCTTCATATTCAAGGAAGCAAAAGCCTCTGTTTTTTTTCTTGTCATCTGGTTGGTGGTATAAAATGACGTCTGTAAGACCCTCTGAAAGCAAGCAACCATTCCAAGGATATTAGATAAAATAAGCAAGGACAAGTAGATCAAAGAATTTATTTTTCTAATATAGTACTTGAATAGCAAAATGAAAAATAACCTCATCCTTTACAGGAGACTCACAAAAAAACTGGTCCAGGTAATTTACCTAATCTACACTTTCCAAGTGTTCCCAACACAGAAATCTCCACGAAAAGAAAATGTATTCTTTTAAATTAGACCTAAGGACTATTCTGCTTCTATTAATTAAATGACAGAGGCATAAAATCTTTACATAACTGTTTCAGAAAAATGGCAGTATAGGTCAGACGTGGTTAGACATTTTTATTATCCAAGTAAACATTAAAATTCTTTTTAATGGCACTTTTCTGGTCTCAGATATCAACAGCTTTATTTCAAATGAGATAGAATATATTAGTGATTACACAAGAAGTTCAAATGTTCCTGGAGACTGATAACAAGCTGATAATTTGCTAAACATTCTAACAGACAAAAATATTTCCTAATATTTCCAGCCTGCCATTTGGAAACTTATAAAAAATGCTTTACACGAAGGAAATGCACCATACTGACAACATATAATCTCTGCTCATAGCAAGAGTACTTATTATTCCTGTAATTTGGAGAATCAAATCATTACACATCAAACAATCCTACTAAGAATATCAACCAGCACCTAGAAGTACATAAAAACACACAAAGAGATACAATCTTCCCAATTAGGGGCAGCACAACAATGATCCTGCAGACTGAGTTCAAATCCCAGCTGCATTCCTTACTTACTAGATAACGTTTGTCAAGTTATTTCCCAAAACCCTCTGTGCCTGTTTTCCTTATCTGAAAAATGGAGTTACCTACCTCAAATGGTTGTAGTGAGAATACAGGTCAATAAACACAGTGTTTAAAACAGTGCTTGACACACAGAAGTATGCAATTACCTTCAGTATTAAAAGTTGCACCTCCTTCCAAATAAATCCAACTTACCTGTTACTTTGCTAAATTCTTCAAGAATCTGTTCCTTGGTTTTACTCTTAGGAATAGAGCCCACAAAAAGCCTATTGTTGGCAACCGAGATGCAGACACCAATGTGTTTTCCAGAACGAATTTCATGATTATTATACTGAAAGGGGGAAAAAATACACCATGTTTATAAAACATAATATCCTATTATCAGTGCTTATTATATAAAGATATGCAAATCCCGTATACAAAAGCAAAATCCTTTAACAAAGTAAAATTTCAACACTGTTTTTATCCTTTAAAAAATAGTTACCATAAGGCACTTACAAAAGGAAATCATAATCTGAGACAGATATGAAAACTGTACTAATAAAACACACTAAACAAGTTTATAGATTATATTAATACAAAAATTTGTCAAGTTCTTGAAATTTAGGAAACTTCATAAATTAGGAATCAGGTCTGTAGCAGCTTAAATCCAAAACTGCTGATTCCACAATACCTTAATTTCTACTTACATTTATCCTGCCAACCTGTTACCTCATGCAAAGGAAACTGATTCAAATACCAGCAAGCTGTCTGCCTTTCTGTTAATCAGCACCTAAATCTGTTTTTCCATCTCCCCTTCCCTCTTGTAAAAAGTTGCTATAAGGAATTTTCGCATTCAAATACTTAAGTCTAAAAGGAGAGAACCTTGTTATTCTGAATCCAACCCTGTTTTCCCCATTTCGTTTTCATCAAGCCTACAGTAAAATTGGAGAAAGACAAGCAGACTGATTACGGTAAAAGTAGAGAAGCCAACTATAAAACTACATTATAAAGTAAGCAATCTTCAAGTAACCACATCTCACAGAAGGGTGAGATATAGCAGAGGCAAAACCCAATCTGTCAAATAACAAATCTAAGGATCAGTATTACTTACAAACCAAAGTTTTAAAGCATTCAAGTTATCTGGAAAAGTGGATTAATATATCACAGTGAAAACCACTTCAAAATTCCACGTTACTAATAATGGTGGCAGCAGCAGCAGTAATTATTGATTAATCCCCCCATACTTGGCCTCAAAATCTATTTTTTTATGTACGTACAAGTGGAGCTATACAAACTAAAAAAAACATGAGTTTCCATTTAATTTATAGACCAGCCTTACAGCAAAAGTAAAACCATTCCTCTCCCTAATATTCTCATTCTTGCACAAAAGGTACCTCAGGTTTAAGAGAAGAAAACATACATAAGTCAGAAAATCGACTCCTCCCTGTCCCTTTCTCCATCTCCCGATATTCAAAATTAAATATAAAGTTCAAATGTCCTTCCTCCAGTTCAGCATAGTTTTATACTTTCTACCCCACTGATTGAGTTCACGCCACCCAAGTCTCTGGTCATCACGATCCCAGGATTATCTCTATTCTCTACACTTATGCCAGACTTTTTTTAAAAAAAAAGATCACTATTTTTGCCTATTGAAAACAAAAAAAATCTCTCAATGGCTCCCCAACACCAAAAAAATAAAGTTGAAATACTTGGACATCATAAAAGTCCGACTTAAAATTCCTACTACTTCCCCTTTCTCGCCACAATACTATAATCTTAGCTATTTACATCACTGCTCAAACTGTTTTTGTACTGCTAAGCCTCTGAATAAAATGCCTTCCCTGAAACTTCCACCATCCAAACTCCTCTGGAGATTTGAGCTCAACCATCAAATACTCCACTATCTCTAAATCCTATAAAAATCAACAAAAACATCCTTCTATGTTAACAAAGACCTACAGTTCTCAACAGGAGTGATTTTGCCCCCTAGGGAACACCTGACAACGTATAGAGACATTTTTGGTTGTCAACCAGCGGTGGGGGCTTGCTGCTAGTATTTAGTGGGTAGAAGCCAGAGATGTTACTAAACATCCTACAATTCACAGGACACTCCAGCATAACAAAGAATTATCTGGTCTAAAATAATAGTGCTGAGGTTGAGAGATCCTGCCACTGACTTTGTTTTCTCATAACATTTATATACTCTCTCTTTAGACCAAAAACCTCACAAAAGTAGAAATATATGTTATCTGCAAATTGTAAAGCTATGGTTGAATCCATCATTGCATGGGATTATGGACAAGTAGACTACAATACCCTATTTAGCAAATAAATTAACCTAAGAACACAAATTGCTTTAAGACATGTACATTCCCTAGATTCTTATAATCTAGCATCAAATAGCCACCCTTAGTGACAAATCAATCATGTTTCATTTGGTCATCTAGTCTGTAACCCCCAGGAGTTGACAAAAACATTTAAAATATCAGAAAAAAAATGGAAGGAAATACAAAGTGTTTAAAGGGAGAAACAGGAGTCATTTTGAAGATGACAGAACTTAGTATAATTTTCCCTTTTATGTATTTTTATTTTCCAAATGTTCTAAGAGCAGGAGCTATTCACTATAAGAAAATACCTAAGTTCTTAAAAAAAAAAAAAAACTTACAAGAAAAACTAGAATTCTTGGTTTATACCACTTCCATCAACGTTAACAACGCTGCTTCAAAGTAGTAATGATTATTTCCATTATTCTCTACAGAAGAAAAGTTTCTTCCCTTCTAATCCATCATTGCTGGCCTTGCTATGTTTAATCAAGGCAAGGGAGGTAGAAGGTATATAGGATGGCTGTGGTCTCTGAACAACGTAAATGACATGAAGATTTAGCAGGATTTATAAAGTAAACTATAATTCTTCACCCATTTTTTTTTAATCTAAAAAAAACCCACTTGAAACAATTAGAGCTAACCTATAGAAAGTAAACTGGTTCTCCAACAAAAGTCATTAAAGGAGCAAAGGAGACCCACTGGGCATATTGTCCAAATAAAGCAAAAGAAGTAACTAGAAATAAATACTTCTTGAAGCAAAGCCCCATCTACAGATTAAACATGCACTTTTATAGGCATATTTAAATTGCTTTTCTCCCCTTTAATATTTCTAAAGACCAATCTATCACCTTAAATTAAAAAATAAACTTGCATCCCAGCAGGTGAGTAACAGTGACTTAGACGGTAGAAAGGCATTACAAAAACAACCGTTCTGAACCCTAATGGAGATTCTCATTTAATGCTGATAAACCCTAAACTCTCAAGAGTTAGTGTATCAGGACACTATGATGAACAAAAAATGAACAAAAAATGTGAAATCTTTCCAGCTCTAGGAAAGTGGGCACTGACATTAAAAAGTTTTACAAATCTAGCCTTTAGATCCAGTACCACAGTGAGGTGACCAAATAAAATAAAGATGAACTTCAAACATTAGTCAATGCAGTTTCAGCATTTCAGAACACCAAAACAGGAGTTATACAGTCTGGAACATTCCTGTCATCTAAACTCAAAATCTCAAGTCCCTTTTTCCTTCCCTCATGGCCAGTCACCAAATCCCCAGAAATTTAGCAATCTCAGATTTGGAATCTGATCCAGGAGTGATTGTTCAATCCCCACTCTTCTTATAACAGCAAAGCCACTATCTCCCAACCCTGTCTACTTTAAACATTTCTTAATTAGAAAGTCGTCTTTAGAGCCAAAATCTACTTCCCTAAAAACTCTACAATAAATCTATTTCCTCCCCCAAATAACAGTACTTCGTATACCTGCACACAACGTTCATGACTCAACTGTTCTCTAAGCTTGGCTAATCATTCCATCACTGATACTGGGCAACTAAAGTGCCTCCAAAAGCATCACCAAATAGTGACATCCATAACACAATATTGTAGATGCAGGCTGAAACTGAGTCTAGGATAAGCTGGAAACTATTACTAATCTTCCACTTCTAGACACCATGCTCTGTTAACATGTCATCCATGATCACCTTAGCTTATTGGGTTACCACACCACACTGCTGACTCACACTACAGCTTACCTGTAAAATTAGTTGTGTACAGGACTCGACTTTTGTCCCTACTCAATTCCATCTTGCTGGTGTGAGGTATCTGTCCCAGACTACCAAATTCTTTTCAGATCCTGATTTTGTCATCAGGACATTTATCACTGCACACAGATTCAAGTTTCCAAACATTTCAAGGGCAGTCGAACTATGCCCTCATTTAAATCACTGATGAAAACTGGAACAGAACCTATAGCATACCACCACTATCATATCTCCCTTCAAAATCTTTAACCTCTTTCTACTGCTGCCACCCTCGTGGCATTTGTTCTCTTCATCCAAACATCCTTCATTATTCTGCCATTTACATATCATGCTACCCACACCAAGGCTCAAAACTTTAATGGCACCATGCCACTTAGCCTAGCAGTCATGACCACTACCTTCTGGCACTGACTTTATCCAAGTTTTATCTCCTACTTCTTTCCACAAAACACTGCTTCAACTAGATTCACCTGTTTACTTTACTAGGTCCTGCTCAAACCTCTTTATCATAAAGCCTTCTCTAACAACTCCAACCCAAAGCAATCTATCCCTTCATTCCTTTGTTACCCTTTGAACCATCTACTTTAACCGTAGTTCACCTCTCATCTCCTACAAACTCTGAAGTCAAGAATTGGGTCAAACTGCCTTGTACGCCCGTAGTAAAAGTTTTCATGTTAAACACACTAAATATTTGCTAAGTTGCTACGAAAATATTTTGTGGACTATCTTGTCAGCCGCATTTATCAGAATGGTTGTACACGTTACACTAATGTATACAACCACTTCGGTGAATAAAACTATCAGTGGCTACTAAAATCATAACTCTCAAATAGAGATCAACTCCTCCATTGTTTATAATATAGGTACTATTATCATTTTCAGCAGGATACTACCATTATATAGGACTGTAAAGGGCACTGCACTTCCAGTGGCCCTGGGCTCCAACTCCAGCAGCACATCACAAAACACATATACATACATGCCTGCCCTTCTTCCTGGTCTTTGTGACAATGCCAAACACTACATATACAGTCATGCATTTCCTAATGATGGGAATACGTTCTGAGAAATGCATCGTTAGGTGATTTCTTTGTTGTGCGAACATCAGAGCATACTTAACATAAACCTAGATGATACAGCCTACTACAACACACCTAGGCTATATGGGACCACCATCGTATACGTGGTCCCACGTTGACAAAACGTTATGTGCGAATGACTGTACTTCCAACTATCCGCAGAGGTTGAGGGGAAAAGCATCACCTCCCATTAATCTACACTAATTCCTCTAACTGAAAGCAGCACAGAATAAAGAACTGCAAATGCAAGCTAGAAAACCTTTAAATAGCAAAATGGCCCATAGCTAATATGGGAATGTTATAAATTCTTGATGGCACTGGTCAGCCAGTCAGGTTATTTATCCAGCAACTACTCTACAGCGGCACTGTTCTAAATGTTGAGGATATAGAAAAAAAGAGTTTATATTTTCATGGGGAGAAAGAAGCAAATAATTTACGACGTCAAGAAGTTTGCTGCTGTCGTTGTTGCTGAGGGAGATTCACCCTGAGCTAACATCTGTTGCCAATCGTCCTCTTTTTGTATGTGAGCTGCCTCTACAGCATGGCCACTGACAGATGAGTGGTGTAGGTCCATGCCCAGGAACCAAACCTGGGCCACCCATGCAGACTGCACAAAACAGGCCACCAGGCCAGGCCCAGTAAAGAAATGATTTTAAGTACATCTGAACATTCTATTTTATCGTGTTCAGGACACCGTCAAGGGGCAGCTGGGTGGTAAGCTGCTCAAAGTCAGGAAAGGTCTTCTAAGAAGACCTGATTGATAAGAAGGCAGCAGCTGTGAGAACTGCGAGACATATTAGAAAGCAGAACAGCAGAAGGCGGCCTTGAGATGGAAATAGTCAGAGCTTACATGGAGAACAAAAACGGCCAAGTACGGATGGAAGGGTAATAAAGAATAAGAGAGGTAAGCAAAAACTTAATCAGACAGGACCTCATTTGGAAGCCATTATTAGAGTTTTCAAGCATGGGAATGATGTAATCTAATCTATGCTACTGAATTGTAAGACTGTAAAGAGACAATGGAAAGCAGCGAGACTAGCTACAGGGATTCCTCAAATGGTACCTCAGACTAGGGTGGTAACAGTGAAGATGGTAAAAAAAGGTTAGATGCCAAAAATATGTTTGGCAGTAGAGAAAGGACTTACTTCCTGAGCTCCTTTTAACACTACCTAAACCACTACATAATTTAAAGAACCAGGCTACCTGGCGACATAACATGTACTGCTGGTTTAAATTGTTATGTCTAGTTAACAACAGGCACTTGAACTAAACAAACCTGGTATCAAACTAAAGCTGTATGGCCTCAGGCAAGTCACCACACTATGTACTCTTCTGCAGAATGAGATAATTCCACTTACCTTGAAGAATGGGTTGAGACGGTATTTAAATGTAATAATGTAACACCTAGCACAGCTCCTGTGCCTTAAGAAGCAGTCAAGAGGTAGTAAGATTATTCACCTTTTCACAAATTTAGATCTTGCTTCTCTAGCTAGATTATCCTCATTTAGGGATGAATTTTTCTATTCCCCCAAATACAAGGCAGAAGTTGGCTGAAAATAGGATCATTTAAGAAATCTGCAGTTGCTTCTAACTTCATGCCTCTTCTTCAGCTGTTAATATCAATTAACCCATTTTTATAAGTAACTCAGGTAGAAATTTAAAATTTACAACAGTTTTTAATCTAGGGGGAAAAAATCAGTGAATCATATCAAAAAATAAGGCTGAATACATAAACTATCTTGATCTGAAGTGTTCCTCAAGACAAACCACACAAAAGCAAAAAGAGATGGTGCTTCAATCTTGTCTTATCTATAAATAATGCAGAAGAGGCATTTTCTCAACATTTGATTGTCTACAACTAGAATGACAGTTCAATTACCGTAGACAAAAATTCACCTTGGATAGAGCTGTAATTCAAGCAGACTCTCATGATACAACACAAGTTGGGATAGTTTTCAAAATATGCCCTCTAAAGAACTATACTTAGGAGAGGGGTACTCATTTCCACAATAAATACAAAGTAGCAAAAAACATCCAAATCAACTTGAGTTTTTATTTTTCTAAGCTGTTTCCTTTCCTCAAAAATCCAGTCCTTTCTTTTACTGTGGTATTAAGGCAAATCTCCCAATTCTATTATCACCATAATCCCTAGCCACAGTAAGGCATCCTTTTAAGAAAAGCAATGATGAATACGTCCAATTCATCCCAGTGGATGTATACCACTACACTAAGAACATCTTCAAAAAGGCACCAAAATGCAAAGCCTTCTATTCATAAGGAAGTGAAAAATAATTATGCCCCGAGATGAGGACTCAAATCACAAACACAGAAAAAAATGTAAAAAAGTTTAGGACAGGAGTTAGTTCCTAGACCAGTCAAAATGGCTGTTTGGCTATCTGCAGAAGTGTCTGAATTATAGTTTAAAAATTTAACTCTATTAATAAGACTATAAGCCTACAACAATGCAATTTTGGACTGTATCATATGTTAAGCCAAGGCAACTGCTCAAAGTGAAACATATTTCATAATGCGTATTTATTAGCATTCAAAATCATCATGTTACAACCGGATTATGTATCACCTTCCTCTAACGATATAATCTTTATTGTAAGTTTTCTGGAAATTGTCTAGAAATAAGTTCTAGTGAGGACCTACCATAATTAGTATATTTTCACTGTAAGAACTAAGTATGATTTATTGATTGATTTAAATGATTCCTTTTAAAAATGTTAATAAATACACAAACCATACTTAAAACACTAAGTAGCCATACTTATTAGATAAAATTAAAACTTTATTTAATGCCTAGTAAATAAAATGAATCTGACATCCCTGGCCAAATTCTGTACTAGCTTTTTGTAGTTAAGATAGCTCATTGCCTTCTCAATCATTCTACATTTTCACATTAAAACTTACTGCTACTTTATTACTACCTGGCAAAAATGTTCTTCTCTCTTACAGATTAAAGTGGATGATTTCTAAACTTATCTTTCCAGAACTCTAAAAAGTCCTTAATTTTACCCGAACTATTTAAACTAAAATTTTGACAGCTCAAAGCTCCCTATAGAGCTATACCCACTCTGAAACAGAAAGCATTCTTTGAAGGAGGGAAAAATCAGCCATGATTTAAAAAGAAATACCTAAACTCCTGAATTCATTTTTTGAAGACACCCATATTCTTCCAAGGAGAATACTTTTCTAATGTCAAATCTTGACCACATTCAATTATACACACCAATGGAGAGATTCAAGCAATAAAGCAAGCAAGTATACTGGTTTTCTTTTTCTCAAAGTTGTTGCCTTAAAATGCGGTATGTCTGATGAGGAGGGAAGGAAAAATAAAATTCGGGACACGAAATCAGTCTGAGGACTTTTAAGTTTGCTTACAACTACTCATAAAATATGTAAGCCAGATACAGCAAATTGAACAAACATCTGCCATTGTCAACTACTTACAAAAATTCCTCCCCAGTTGTACTTTTTGGTACATTTCTTGGGTTGAAATTAACCCTTGGCATTTTCAACTATAAAATTTAAAAACCACTCGAGTCACAGAATTTAATAAAACTAGTTTGAAGGATAATAATTATATAAACCATAATTTGAAACATTAAGATTCTTTTTTAAAAGTTGGGAAAATAACTAGGTCCTCATCTAACACCTGGTGCTTTTAAATCAAATATTGCCACTCACTACAAAATTCTTTCATTAACTAGAAATTTATCATCACAATGTCTTGGTGAAATATTTTAGAAAAGGGGATGGCCCAGATATGGCCAGAAACTATGGGAGCCCTATCTATTAGTTACTCTCTCAGATCTTTTAACATTCTTATAAATTAAAAAAATAAAATAAAATACTAGGCCAAAGAACCAATAACTAGGAACTGTGCCACACTACCTTATAGATCCTGAGTTCGATCAACTACACATGCAAAGAATACTGCTACGTAGAGAATGTGAAAGACAATGCCTAATCAAACACTTCAAAAAAAGATCTGGTTAACTCTTAGGCACAATTTAAAAAATCTGGCTTTAATTAGAGGTATCAAATGTGAAAACCAAAGGAAACAAAAACTTACCAGTTTAACAGCCTCCTGAGCTGCTTCTTTTGTACAAAAAGTGACAAACGCATAACCCCTATTGAGACCAGTGAGTGGATCCATCATTAGACGAAGATCCCATATAGGTCCAGCTTTCTCAAATAATGGAACAAGTTCATCCTCAAATAGATCTCTTGGGATCTTCCCCACAAATATCTGTAAATTAAATATGAAGTAAAAACCATGGAGAGTTTCTTTAGGAAACCAGACACCTGTGCATTTACTACAAAGAGTACAAGTTTTTAGTTTCTTTACCTCAGTGCCAACAGAAGGCTGCTGACCTGAATAAACGGAATCTGGAGGCGGTCCCCCATACTTCCTCTGTCCAGTGGTCACATCAAGTGTGTAGCCTGTTCTTTCCAAGAGTGCCTTGAAAAGTTCAAATGTCATTAATACATTTAATTCACAAGAACACACCCATGCATTTAGCAGCTAAAAAATCAATCTTGTTCAAATCTTTCTATTTATCTTGGCAACATTCCCTACAAACAGGTTTCTGGTGTCTGTTTTAGAATTTCCCCTTTAACGTGTATTTGTAATAGCCCTAATCTACAGCAAAAATTTCAGGATCCTCTTCAAACTACTTTCTGGTCTCCAATTAATTATTGAGCAGTGCTTAGTGAACAACAAAATACTAATATTGATCCATCAACAACTTTCAAGGCAGGGTGTATCTCTTCTGCTAATACCACCTAAAAAAAATTACTGCACCTAATTTGGCTGAGTTGAATTCTCTCCCGAAGGAGCTGGATAAATTACCTCTCCCAAGTCTGGATTTCTTACCCAATAAATTCCCCGTACCCCACACTCCTGGGTACACACTGCCAATATGGGCATTTCGTCAACCTTTATAGAAATTACACTTCTCAAGATATGTCCAGAAACTTAGGAGCTACAGGAAAAATAACCTCTTACTCATTTGACATTTCAGTACCATACTTCACAGGACAGTATGGATCATTCAGAAAAAAATGAGCCAAAATGTCTTTGAAAACTCTTATGAAATTACAACGTGACAGAACTTCTACATTTGATCTCCCTAAAAGTGAACTGTTAAAATTTACACAACTCATTTACTCAAAGCATTAACAGATTCTCTTCTTTATTACACGCAAAAATACTACAAACAAGTAGTCCACTGTTAGCCTAAGGAAAAAAAAACAAGAATTATTCCCCTTCTCTACTGTCTCAACCACAAAGCACAAAACTGGTTTTCTAAATAATAAAACCAATCTAATATTTACCTGATAAGTTCTGAAATAAAAACAATCTAACACCAGACACATAACAAAACTTATCAAAATGCCATTAAATGATTTGGGGTCACCTCAGTCTCTGAAAATGAAAATGACTAGACAGAGTTTAAACATTTTCTACTCAAAGAACATTAAATATTTATGAAAAAAATACTTTGATAAAAACTCTTCTATTTCCAAGCTCTCTAACAAAATGGCCCACAAAGCACTACATTTTTAAAGCAGTCTTTTTCTCTTATATGCAAATATGTTTGCTTAAAGGTACAGCATTGGATTAATAACAAAAAATAAACTCAAATCTATTACTATCACATAAACTATTAAATGGCTCATCTTCCCTTTTTCCCCACATATAATCCCTGTGCTTCTTTCACCTTAATCTTTATGACTCAAATAATATCTTTCATGTCAATTCCTAAAAACAAAAAGGAAAAACTTATTCCCTGTCAAACATCCTATAAAAATGCCTCAATGCCTTCTTGCCACAATTTAAGTCACACTAAAGCTTTAAGCCAGTCCCTTCCAAAGACAGAACTGAAAGTCACACAAAGTAAACTTAAAATTTTCTTTTTACAAAACTTTAGTAATTCTAACTCCCAAATGTAGATTTAATTGCAACTAATATAATTACATCGGGGACAACTATAGTCCATTTCTACAGAAAAATTAAATTTATAGGTCAAACACAATTTGCTCATAGCTGGACCTGTGAAAGCTCAAATTTATAGATGACATTAACAGCTAACTCCATATTCCAAGCTTCCCTCTTCCCATACTTTAAACCACCACTCAACACCTTTATCTCTCTTAACAACTAATTTTCCTAAACCGTAACCCGTGGCTCAAGAGCACTGGCACGCTGTATTAAGAGCACCAGGTTAAAACTAGTATGATCGCCATATTCTCTATGAACTAAAAACTCAAGACAACTAAAAACCAAAACAAAGATCAAAACCTAGTTGAATTTGAAGCCATTTACTGTTCCATATGACCTTAAAAAAATTTCCCACTCCCAGCCTCAGTTTCCTTATTTACATTTCCACACTAATCAATTATTGCTAAAACCTACTTTTACAAATCAACAAATTAGCCTTAATAACCCATACTAATGGGAGAGAAAGAAAGCAGTGTTACAATTCTAATTCCACTTGATTTGGGGCCTTGAGAATCCTAAGAAAATCAGTCAACTGCTAAATGTACACTCTCCACCAATATGGGGTGAACTGATTCCCTCCCATTTTGGCTCCACTGTCAGTAACCTGGTCTTGCAGCTTTTCAGAGAGCATCTAGAAATACGGTGAATGTATTTCTTCAAATCTTCTATTTAGAATACCAACAGCCCAGATTGAAACATCAGTAGCTGTGTAACAAGAAAAACTTAAGAACAATGAGCTGTCTTAGAAACAGAAATAGCTAATGGCAGGAAACTTTTCAAAAAACTAATTAGAAAATATTAACAAATTATCTCATGGTCACTAACTTTCAACATCTTAAAAAAAAAAAACAAAAACACCCATTTCACACCCAAGGAATATTTACCAAAGCTTGAGAATACTCAAAAGAAGTTTAAAAACTGAATGGAGTACAAAAAGAAGTTTTTTAAGACATACCTTAATTTTTGCCTCATCTGGTCCTTTGCTAGAATCCGCTACTTTGGTCCCCTGTTTTTCTCTCTGCCTATAAGTCTTCATGACTCCACATAAAAAGGCACTTTTGTTCTGTAAAGGAATTTCCCAATTATATTTAACAATAATTGTCTTGTCTGTATCTAATTAAATAAAACTTAAAACTATATCAAAACCACAAATTTTTTTTCTTTTTACATTACCTGAACATGAGAAAGATCACTGTCTTTAAACTGCTGAAGAACTGCCAATGCGCCGTCTTCATTGAATTCTTTTAAAGCTTCGATAGCTCTTTCATCTAAATCACTATGTGCAACCAGCCCTGGAGAAGAAAAAACTTAATTGTCAACTTTTCGTGTTTTTGGAAAGACTTTTTTTTTTTTTTTAAGAAAAGACCACGTTTGCCAATACAGTTGCCAATACATGTGTGCCAACTAACAATTCTTCCATTCCCATTATCATCTCTATAATGAAAAAAACACATACTTTAGCCATTCTGAACTAAATAAAGCCTCTCAACCACACTTAAAATAACAAATCAACTTCTTTTATATCTTGTTCTGTACCTAAGTCAGATAGTTCTAAACGCTAATTATTTCTAGAGTAAATATATAGGCTTACAAATTCTAAAATCAACCAACGAAGTACCAAGCATAGACAACTGAACCTCTACTCGATTTCAAATGCCACTAGAAAAAGCAACAGTCACATCAAGACAGACAAACTACAAGTCTACAGTTACCAAGCTATTTAACTAGAATCCTACTATAAAAATACCCCAAAAAGTCACATGGCCTGCTCCCAACATTTAGCAGCTGTTGCTACCACCATATACTTAGCCATCTGGCCAGCCAGCCTTTACCTCTTAACCCTTCCTTTTTCCCTCCCTCTATACACCTTAACCTCTAGTTCACAACTATCACAAGGCAAAACTCCAGTTCCCACACTTATTGGAAACCACAAAAAGTTGCTATTTTAGCTCAAAGCCAAAAAATCCAATAGAAAAATTTCATAATATAATTTTGCAAGTGTTAGTTCTTACCTGCAACGTAAATTTCATCTAGTTTTTCAGCAACTTTCTGTGGTAAACCAGCATCAAGCAATGTCTGAAAATTTTCTGAATGGATAACTGCAGAAGTAGTATCCATGGGCTCTTCAGTACCATTTCCATTAACATGTTCTGTAGCCATGTTTCCAGAGATCTGTTCAAACGCAATAAGCAAAATTAAACTAGGATCTTCAAAAGGGGTAGAGGACAATATGAGAGCCCCAATCTTGACTTTCTCTACCAATTTCTACACCAACCAGCCTACGCCTCCCTTTAAAGAAGCCTTACTCTACAGACACTATCGCCTAACAAGCCAGATTTGGAGCGCGGGGCACAGAAGGACGGATGCCCTACGTTTTTCCTTAGCACCACCCCTGACTCACCTGCTAACACTCCCTAGGAAAAACCATACTACGAAAGGAGCCCAATCAGCACGAGGACGAGCCAGCGTGCCACACGGAGCTGTACCCGGACAGAGACGGAGGTGTGCGTGGAGAAACCAATGCTGGGCTTTTCCCTCTCAAAGGTAAACCCCAAAGTGCGCGCTTTTCCCGCCTGCCGTTTACAGATCGGTAACAGCAGCCAGCGAAGAACAAAGCGCTCACACAGCTACCTTCCCACCACCCAACTTCTCCACCCTTCACCCCCGCACCCCAAAGCCCGCCCCCGACTCCGCACCCAGAGCGACAGGCTCACCGCGGCGGCCACCGGGAGCCCATTAGAAACACGTGCTCTGCGCCTTCAAATGTCCTACAACTTCCTTCAACGGAAACCCACCGCGTCCCAGGCCAAGCCGACCGTCACCGGCTCCCGACATCAACCCGGAGCCCCCAGAAAGCAGCAACAACTCAACCTCGCCCCTCAACACCGAGGTCCCAGCGGCGCCAGGCCAGAGGCTCTCCCCGCCCCCCCCCCCCGCGCCGCCGTGACACATGGCTCTCTCCGCCCCAGGTGCCGGCGACCCCCGGCCGCCCGCTCGCCCCGCCGAGACGAGAACCGCGGCGCGCGGTGCAAGCCCCCACCCCTCGCCGGTCCGGGCAGCGACTGCGCCGCGGGAGCCAGCTGTCCCACCCCCGGGCCGGGACCGGCAACCCGGCGGCGTGAGGGCGTTCCGCGAACTGCCCAACGCCCGCCGGCCCGCCAGCACCACCCCGGCCCGCCGCGCGGCTGCGGGACGGGACCCGTGCCTCTCCGCCCACTCCCACGGCGCGGCGGCGGCCACGACAGCACCAACTCCGCCGCCGCTCGCGGTCCGCGCGGGCCACGGGGCCGCCTCCTCCCGGGAGCGCCGCAGACAAAGCCCGAACGGCGGCAGCACATGGACGAGGAGGAAGTGGCGGCGCGGGCCGCGGCCTACTCCCAGACAACCCCAGTCAACGTGCTCCTCTCTCCCTTGGAATCCATTTTCCAGAAAAGCCGGTTTCTCCCCACACCGCCCTCCCCCAGCTCCCTCCACAATGTCATGGAGCTCCCCTCCCAGACCCGCGTCCTGGCGGTCGTTACCTCCCCGTTGGGCTGCGGCGGAGAAATCCTGTCCGAGGAGATCGGGTTGCGGGAAACGCGTGCTCGCTGCTCCCTGTGTCCGGCGCGAGTGGAGCTGTTGTAAAATGGCGGCCGAAGCTCACGCCGCTGGCAGCAAACCCGATCCAGTTCCACTCGCCTCCGAGCGCGCTCCCGGTGCGCGCGCGCGCCCCCGCGTGACCCCCCCCTTCCCTCCCCTCCCCTCCCTCGCGCGTCCGCTTCTCACTCACTCCCTCGGCCTCTGCCCTCCTCCAGCTCCTCCTTCTCCCCCTACCACCACCGCCAGCCTGCGTCCGCCTTCGTCTCTCGGCCTTTCTTCTTCCCCTCCCTGCTCCTTTCCCCCACCGCTCCCACTCCCGTCCGCGGCCCTTCAGCCACGAGTGGCCGCCTTTCCCCCTCCTCACTCTCTCTCTCGCTCGCTCCCTCCCTCGCTCACTCTCTCGGCCCCGTCCCCCAGTCCCTGCCTAGTCGGCTCCTCTCTTTCTCTCTCCCGCGCTGACGTGACGACGTAGCCTACGCCAAGGGACGCGCGCCTGCGGGCTCCGCCCCCACGCGCCACCGCCTCCCTTGCTCCTCACCCCCCCGGGGGCGCGAGACCCCGCCCTTCCGCTCCGGCGGCGGCGGCGGCGGAGGGGCCTAGAGTGAATGAAAGGCCCGCCCCTTCCCCTCCCGACACTCCTCCGCCCGCTCCCCTGCGGGCGGGGCGGGGCGGGCCGGCTCAGCGTGTCCCACTCGTTCTCCTTTGTCAGGAGACAGGCATCTCCCCACCCCGCCCCACCCCACCCCCACCGCAGCACCACGCGCACGCCGCCCCCACCGAGCTCCCGCCCGCCGCACTCCCGCCCCGTCGTGGGCCGGCGGGGGGCGCGGGATGCGACCGCAGCTCGCCCGAGGGCACCCACCGGTCCGTGCGCGCCGGGAACGGCGCCGCGGCCACGCAGCCGTTCCAGGCGGTGTCCACGCCTCGCCGCCCCGCGCTCGCCTCGCTCGGGAAACTGCAGGCGCACGTGTCCCCCGGGGCGGGGCGAGGCAAACAATGGGGTGGCGGGGGAGGGGAGCGGCGCGGAGACCCGCGGACCTTTGGTCCACCTGGTAGGAGGGACACGAGTGCGGGAGTAGCTCGGGGGAGACCGGGTCTCCTGGGCTGGACAGTGGGACCTCCCGGGGCCTGCGCCCACGCGGCTTCGCTTTCACGAGAACCTTGGGTGGAGGGAGGGGCGCCCGAGGCTCGGACGAGGAAACCCCGGCTGCTTTTGCGGGGGAACGGGGCTGGCTCCAGTGGAGCGAGGAGCGGCTCCCGCCGTGGGATGATACGAAGGCCAGATTTGGAAGCGAAACCGCCCGGTGGTGAAGAGTTGTGCAATACTCCGTTTCAGTGCCTGGCCTTTTAAGCAGTTAAGGGCTTCCTCACAACACAGTTTGAACAACTTGAAGCAGCACAAAGCAGCGTGATTAGGGCAACTGCGAGGGACATATCTGTGTTTCTTTTCAAAAATCTTGGCAACTAAGTCTTATGTGAAGTGACATTTCCTTTGTAACCGTTTACTAGGTACAAGAAAGACAAGACAAAGGCATTTGAATTTCAAACACGGTATGGATACTGATTTTATCCAATGCAGCTGTAATGAAAAATAGAAATGGTGTCCTTTGGATTAAGAAACAAGCTTATTTTTAAGAGCTTGCTGGTTCCCCAAATAAGCTCTATGCTATGACAACAAATCAGTGGTTCGAGGAAAAGTTAGATGAGCACTCTTCAAAGTGCTTAAGCACATAAAGTCCCAGATTATTTTCATAGGTACCTGGATCAGAATGTGAAATACTTGACCAAGGTACTATCTAGCCAACCTGTTTAGCAAGGATGTGAGATCCCCATTACCTAAAATCCCTTACTATCAAACATGTACATTCTATGGTATTCAGCTAATTCAGCAACAGAGATTTTAGTTCATAATCCATAAGTGGTAGATAATGTTATAAATGAAAACCAAAATGTTTAAAATATAATAAAAAATAGAGTAATCCTATGGACTAAAGAAAGAAAGTAATAGATCTGAATCATCCAGTGCTTTTTATTTAGACCTCCTTGGGGATCAGAAAAAAAAAAAAGTGCCTCTACCTAGGCAATGCCGTCAACTAGATGACCAAAGACTCCCTAGTTAAACTCTCTAGCTCTTCTGTGTTCTCTAATTCCTTTGTCTAACCACCCCCTAGACCTTTATGTGGGCTTTCAGGCACTCCAAATCAACATTTGAAAACGCGAAGCACATGATCTTCCCTCTAATCTTTCATCTCCAGAGTTCCCATCTCAATGAACATCACCCACTTGCATCCTAGACAGTGATCCAGGACGCTACCTTCTCCCTCAGCCGTGTCGATTAATCAAGTCTTGTCAGTTTTGTCTCCCTAATATATCTCCACTTGCCCTCTGTGTTGCAACCAGGAGAGAAGCCACTATTATCTATCCACCTGGACTAACGAAATAGCCTCCTGATTCTTCCACTTTTGAAGCTTTCCTAATCCATTCAAAGCTCAAGTGTCTCTTTCCCTCTCCACCCCCCCCCCGCCCCTTTTAATTGCAAATAAGACCCCTGTGGAGCATCTGCTTAAAACCCTTCATTAGATTTCCATTACACTTAGAACAAAAGCCAAAATCCTTAACTAGATCAACAAAGCCTTCCATGATCTATCCCACCTGTCTCCCCACATATCTCAGCCACTCTCCCAGCTTCAGCTGGCCTTCCCTCAATTGTGGCATTTCTCACACTTACACACACTCAGGACCTAGACAGAGAAGTGACTGATAACCAGCTCTCCATTTGACACCTTTTTGAGTGAAACAATAGTATAATTTTCATCCTGACCTACAGAACTCCTTATTCCAGGCTGGACTCCAAGAATTACTATTATTACTGAAACAAGGGGAATTCCTAATAATAGTTCTAAAAAAAGCCAAACTAGTAGATTGATTGATTCACTTGGTTTGATAGTCACACTGGGCTAGATTGAAATGTATATGAAAGATCTGACACAAGAAAGTGCTCAATAAGTATGTCTCCTTACTTCCCTGAATCGTCTTTAGTACCTAGCACAGGATTTGATGCTTAGTAGATATTTGCTAAATAAAACCAAGGGATGAGAGGCTGAGACCCAAACAACCTTGGCTCTAATCCCAGATCTGCTACTAAAGGATAGGCTGAGCTTGGATAAATCATTTCACCTCTCAGAATTTGTTTCCTCATCTATAGAAGAAGGGCATTGAAATATAATGTTTAAGATCTCTTCTAGATCGAACATGTCATAATGTATACAAAAATTTCCCACAGAGCCAACCGGTGGCTTAGTGGTTAAGTTTGTGTGCTCCACTCCGGCGCCCCAGGGTTTGCAGGTTCAGATCCGGGGCATGGACCTACACACCGCTCACCAAGCCATGCCGTGGCAGCATCCCATATACAAAATAGAGGCAGATCGGCACAGATGTTATCTCAGGGCTAATCTTCCTCAAGCAAAAAGAGGAAGATTGGCAACAGATGTTAGCTCAGGGCCAATCTTCCTCACCAAAAAAAAAAATGTTTCTCAAACTCTTTCTCTGGCTTCTCGTTGCCTAAAAATACTCAAACGTCCTATTTGGCCATAAGATCTGCATTTGAATCCCAACTTCCATATATAGCAAAATAGCCTGCTATTCCCCTTATATGGACCCTTGCTCCAAACAAAAGTAATAGCAACAACAAAGAAGATTGATAATATCTAATTTTGGATAAAATACCAGTATGGATGTGGACAAATCAACACATTTATTGTTGGTGAGGGAATAAATTGATACAACTTTTTTACAAGATAATTTGGCTATACTGCTTACTACTGTATTGTTTGTAATATATTAATATGTGAGCACATGTGTGTGTGTATAAAAATATATATAACCTAAACATCCAAGAATAGGGGACTGGTTGAATAAATTATAGTGCATCCGTATAGTGGATTATTTTGGAGCCATTGAAAAGAATGAAGTAGCTATAGATGTCCCAACATGGAAAGATATCCAAGTTACATTCTTTTTTTTTCTTTTTGTGAGGAAGATTAGCCCTGAGCTAACATCCATTGCCAATCCTCCTCTTTTTGCTGAGGAAGATTGGCCCTGGGCAAACATCCATGCTCAGCTTCCTCTACTTTGTATGGGACACTGCCACAGCAT
The DNA here is from genome assembly GCA_031878705.1 of Tapirus indicus. Lineage (NCBI taxonomy): Eukaryota > Metazoa > Chordata > Mammalia > Perissodactyla > Tapiridae > Tapirus > Tapirus indicus. Next base: position 12,115,158 of record CM062933.1, read on the forward strand.
GGCTTGACAAGCGGTGCATCAGTCAGTGCCTGGGATCTGAACCCGCGAACCCCAGGCCACCAGAAGCGGAGCACATGAACTTAACCGCTACACCACTGGGCCGGCCCCTCCAAGTTACATTCTTAAAAAAAAAAAAAGCCACCTACAGAACAATGTCAAGTGTGACGTTTATTCATTCAGTTGAGCACCTTCTGTTTACCAAGCTCCAAGGTATGCACTAGGTTTACAATGATGTGTGTCAAGATAGAAATAGGTGATCCCTAACTCTTGAAGCTTGCAGGTCTGTGTGTGTGTATAACCAGGTGTGCGTGGATATAAAGGTTTTTGTTTATACAGAAAACAATTCCTGTTAGGAGGATGGAGTGGAGGGAGACCATCACTTTCTACTTCATACACTTTGGTGATACTTAACTTGTTACAGTAAGTATGTGTTTTTTAAAAGTTAATTATTTATGTACCTCATTACTATCTTTCCATCCATGTAACCTTTGAAATAGTGAGAAGATTAATTTCTTGGCACTTAATGAAAGGCAGGCATACCTTTTTGCATTTTTTGCTTGTTGTCCAAAATTATTCCACCTACTCAATGCCACACTGTTTTTAAAATATCATATTTTCTTCTTTCCTACATTTTCTAAACTTTCTGTGGTTATCATATAGTAATGTTATAATTGGGGGGAAACCCCTGGGATTCATATAGGAAAAATCCACATACCATCATTCTTTCCACAGAACCATAATCCTGTCTTTCTAGTAATCAAGAAAGTTTTTTGCAACATCTCTCACGTCTTATTTTCATGGTAATTAAAAGGCTGATGTGTTAAAATTAAAAACTTCTGCTCTGCAAAGACACTGCTAAGAGAAAAGAAAGCTACAGGGAGAAAATCTTTGCAAAACACATATCTGTTAAAGGACTAGTATCCAAAATATACAAAGAACTCTTAAAATGCAACAATAAGAAAGCAACAACCCAATTAAAAAATGAGCAAAAGATCTGATTGGACACCTGACCAAAGAAGATATACAGATGGAAAAAAACACATGAAAAGATGCTCAACATCATATGTCATTAGAGAATTGCAAATTATAATAGTGAGATACCACTACCCACCTATTATGGCCAAAATCCAAAATACTGACACTAAAGGCTGGCAAGGTTGTGGAGCAACAGGAACACTTATTCATTGCCTGTGGGAATGCAAAATGGTACAGCCACTTTGGAAGACAGTTTGGCAGTTTCTTACAAAACTAAACCTACTTTTACCATATGATTCAGCAGTTGCATTCCTTGATATTTACTCAAATGAGTTGAAAACTTAAGTCCACACACATACACACAAAACCCTGCACATGGATGTTTATAGCCACTTTATTCATAATTGCCAAAACTTGGAAGCAACCAAGATGTCCTTCAATAGGTGAATGGATCAACAAACTCTGATATCCATTTAATGGAATATTATTCAGTGTTATAAAGAAATGAGCTATCAAGCCATGAAAAGACATGGAGGAATCTTAAAAGCATATTACTAAGTGAAAGCAGCCCATCTGAAAGGCTATGTACATAATGTATGATTTCAACTATATGATATTCTGGAAAAGGCAAAACTATGGAGAAAGTAAAAAGATCAGGATTTCATGGGGAGAAAGGGAGGGAGGGATAAATAGGTGGAACCCAGGGAACTTTTAGGGCAGTGAAACTATTCTGTATGACACTACAATGGTGGATACGTGTCATTATACATTTGTCAAAAGCCATAGAATATACAACAGGAAGAGTGAACCCAAATGTAAACTATGGACTTTAGTTAATAATAATGTATCACTTGTAACAAACATGCCAATTAATGTACATTATAATAGAGGAAACTAGGGGGAGTGGAAGGGGATATATGGAAACTGTAGTTTCTGTTCATTTTTCTTAAACCTAAGAATGCTCTAAAAAACCTGTTAATTAAAAAAAGTCAACATTTTAAATAAATTCTAGACATTCTTTCTATTGCTTTTAGCTTTTTTAAAATTAGTTGAGTCTCACTTTAGCTGTTTGCATTTTAACTTTTACAATGAGAGGTGATGGATTCAATTACAAGAAGCCACAGTTTATACAAGTGACTACAAAAAGAACATGGATTATGCAAACATAAACCCAAACAATGGTTTTATCAAAGTATTTGCACTCTACTCTGAATGGAATCCCAGAACACAGGCAATCGTTGGTTGTTCAGATTTGCAAGATGAATCATGGCAGAAAAAAGGAAAATTTAGTAGTAATTCTTCCACTGAACATGTCTTTAATGGTGTGTCTCAAAGCTCTTTCCAAGGGTGACCCTACCCAAAGGCCCTGCTAAGGGAGCAGCCTAGGCTGTCACATTTTTACATTGCAACACCACTCGTCCTCACCTTGCCACAACTAATCAGACGATCATCAGGCACCAGACCATTCCTGGAGAAAAACCAAAGATAGAGTTAGTGTCATGAGGAAGGAGTTAGACCTGGGGCTATGAAAGGTCGTGTCAAACTAAAGTTATAAGGAAGCAGAAGCCATAAATAAGCAGAAGCTAAGAGAAATCCATTCACTATATTCATCATTCCACAAATATATTTTGAGCACCAATTATGTGCCAGGCACTGAATTAAACACTAGGTGAATAAAACAGAAATGTCTCTTGTCTTCATGGAGATCACAGGTAAGTGAGAAAAAACAGAGAATAAATAAGTAAACAAAATATTTATAAAATTTGATAAATGCAAAGAAGAAATTAATATAGTATAGTGTTATAGAGTAACAGGGAGGACCTACGCAGGCTGGTCAAGGAAGGCCTTTCAGAGGAAGGTCTTTAAACCAAGACCTGAAGAAGTAGACCAAGGAAAGTGAGGAATGAATGGGAGCTGGAAGAACATTTCAAGCAGAATGAATAGCATGTGTGAAAACCCTGAAAGGAGAAAGAGCTTGGTCTTTTCTGAAAGGAAGTCAACACGGCTGGAGCATATTTGGTAAAGGAGATACCGGCCCGAGATGAGTTTGGAGAAACTGGCAGGAGCCAGATTATGCAGGACTTTGTGAGTAAGTGCAATAGGAAGTCATTGAAAATTTTCATATGTTTAAAATTAGTATTTAGAAACAGAATAGATATTGGGGGTTGATGATGGAAATGTAACAAGTAAGGAATGGGAGCTACTTGGACTAGGGTATTGCAGAGGAAATAAAGAAAAGTGGACACATTCAATGTATATTTTGAACCTAGTTCACCAAGGACTTAGTGATGGACTGAAAGTAGAGAGTTGGGGGCAATTGATGGATGTTGTTGCCATGTACTGAGTTGGGGAAGACTGAAAGAGTAACAGATTTTAGCAGTGTATCAGTTAGGAATCAATCAGAGAAGCAGAACCACTTATGGAATAAGGAGTGTATTATAGGAATAAGAATTTATATGATGGGAGAAGCTGAGGAAGTAATGGTCCAAAAGAGGTGGAGAATGAGAGCTGAGTCACTAACCAGCCTTCCTGAAGGCTGGGTGAATAAAGGAGACCTTGCAGGGGAATCTGGGAGTTGCTGGAGCGGGACCATGAAGGAGAACTAGTAGAGAGCTATATGAAAGGCTGTTCTGTGGCTAGTGGCAGGCCTGAAGTCACTGTTGGTTAGCAGGGTTGACAGTTGGGAAAAAGAGCTAAATACAGACCAGGGGAGAGAGAGATTGAGCTAAAACCCGCCAGCACCTCTGCATCTGTTTTACACTACATTTAACCAACTTCAAAACTTGCATTTTGTTATGTTTCTTCAGTTTCTTTTAATCTAGAACCAAACTGTCCAATACCATAGCCACTAGCCACATGTGTCTACCTAACTTTAATTAAAATTGAATAAAATCTAAAATTCTGTTCCTCAGTCACATTAGCCTCCTGTCAAGTATTCAGTAGCCACATATGGCTAGTGACTATGGTACTAGACAGCATTGGTACAGAACATTTCCATCATTGCAGAAAGTTCTATTAGCACCAATCTAGAATCATCCACTTGCATTTTCAATTGTCTTGTTATAAAAGTGTTATTAAAGTCATGTGAATGGATACAATCACTAAGGTAGAGAAGAGTAGGAAGAGAGCAAGGACAGGAAGTCCAAGGATTAAGCCCCAGCAAATTTCAATTTATAGAGAATGAGTAAAGAAGAAGAAGCCTGTAAAGAAGCATGAGATAGAATGGCCAGAGTGGTAAGAGAAAAACCAAGACAATGTGATGTTTCAGAAAAGAGAGAAGGGTATTTAAGGGAGAAGGGATCAACTATGTTGAATGAATGTAGTGAAGAGTTTGGGGTAAGACTAGAACAGAAAAGCAATCTTAACAAGAGCAGTTTGGGCTGGCCCAGTGGTGTAGTGGTTCAGTTCATGCACTCCGCTTCAGTGGCCTGGGGTTTGCAGGTTCAGATCCCAGGCCCAGACCTACACCACACATCAGCCATGCAGAGTCGGTGATCCACATACAAAATAGAGGAAGAAGAGTGGCAGCAGATGGGTGGTTGCTTAAGGGAGATGTGCATTCAAGATAGGTGTTGTTTTGTCTTTTGGATTGTTTGTTTTGGTTTTTAAGATGGGAGAAGCATATTTATATGCCTGTGGATAAAATCTAATAGAAAGAAGAAGGTTGAGGATGCAGGAAAGAGAGGAGTTGAACAAAGAAGTATGGTTTTCGAGAAGACAAGAGTGAAAAGAATAGATGTAAATAGTAGAGAAGGTAGGAATAGGCCAATGGAAAACAAGAGGGAAATAGAGCAAATATTCAGAGATCGGCAAAGATAGTCTGAGAAAGATCATACACAGCAAGAGAGGAGATACAAAGTTGTTAGGCCTTTGAGCCTCCTGGGTCCTGTTGTCTCCCCAGGTCCAGTTCCAGTGAGCAGACTGGACAATCATTCCATCACTGAGTCTCAGATTCCTCAGTCCCTGCTTAATGCCCACCCCTCCCATATATCCTTAAAGTAACACTGTCAATATTTGGCTAAATTGAGTTCCTTGATCTAGCACAAAAGGGTCCAATTAGAACACACCCATTTAAGATTTAACCATTTATATGAGTCAATTGCATTTTTTGTCTATTTCTTCATCATAGCCAATCAAATGTGACATAATTGTCCAGTTCTTCTTTCCTTGTATATGCATAGTGATTAGCAAAGTGGTTGAAAGCCCAGCAAGAAAAGTGTGAACAAATAAAAGTACTAGATAACTGGATCACAGAATCTTCCAAGAAAAGAAAAATAATCATATAGTTTATCAGACTACTAACTTGTATATCTCCAGTCCTGTTTTTATTTTAAATATTTTTATTATAAAAGATAATATATGCTCCTAATAAAAATGTAAGCATTGTATAAACGTATAAAATAGAAGTAGAAATGTCCTATAACCTCATTGCCAAAGACAATTATTGTATAAAAATACAATTGGTATATAATTTTTCTGATTTTTATGTCTCCAGACACTAATAGTATATTCATATATTTGACAGTAATGATGTTATATCATGTATATAAAGTTTTATTAATATAACTTGTTTTTTTCACTTAATATTCACTTGTTTTTTTCACTTTGGATACCTTTACCTATTTTTCACAACCATCATTAATTATTGCAATATTATACTCTTACAATAATAAATGTACTCGTATCCTTCAACTGCCTGATAGGATTTCAAAATATAAAGCATATCAAATGTTTTTTTACTACAGGTAACATCTAAAATTCTTGTCCTATATTCAGATATTAAAAATATATCCAAATGTCAAGCCTCATTCACATTTCTGATATACTTACTCTGACTAAAGATGATGGTAATATACATGACCACATAGTCATTGGTTGCACACAAGTTCAGGGATGCCTTGAATTCTTTTGAAGTTGGCACTTGACAATTCAGTCTTCCACAGACAAAAATGTAATAGTGTAACAGTAGACTTTAGCCTAATTCCAAAGCCAAAGCCAAGTTTCAGTGTAATATTTACAGCAAAATGTATAGACTACAGGCAAAGTTGCACTTTGAGGCAAATTTATAATCTTATATGTTTCCTCTTTGGAAAAATATAAAATGAAAATAAATGAACTATGCATAACACTCCCATTAGAAATAAAGAACTATGAAATAAGGTAAATTTTAAAAAAGAAATTTGGAAGGAAACCAGAAAAAAATTAGTTGAAAAATAAGAGAAGAATATAATTGATGTATATACCCCAAAACTATTTTTCTTTTTCTTTTTTCAGTGAGGACGATTAGCCGTGAGCTAACATCTGTTGCCAATCCTCCTCTTTTTGGTGAGGAAGATTGGCTCTGGGCTAACATCTATGCCCATCTTCCTCTACTTCATATGTGGGACACCTGCCACAACATGGCTTGATAAGTGGTGCATAGGTCCACACCCAGGATCCGAAACTGTGAACCCTGGGCCATCGAAGCGGAGCACACAAACTTAACCACTACACCATTGGGCCAGCCCCCAAAACTATTTTTCTTTTTAAAGAACCAGTAATGCAATCAAATGTCAGGCAGTCTAAAAGGGGAAAGAGGATGAAAACACAATTCAGAAAATTAAGAACGGTAATAGAATGACCAAGATTTTTTTAAAACATGAATATTTTATGTACTACTTCATAATGCCTGGATATAAATTTGGAAATATTGATAAAATCAGAAATTTTCAGGAAAAATGTTATCAAAATTAAGTGAAGAAGAAAATAGAAAGAGACTAAAAACAATGGGAGAAATTGAAAATGATATTAAAGAGTTAACTCCTCAAAGGATTTTTGGCCTAGATAGCTTGAAGAGTGGATTCTTTCAAGCAACATGGCAGAGTGAGCTTTTCCCCTAAACCCTCCCCGGCTAAGACACAACAAAAAGGTCATCCATATATCAACAGAGGTCTTTCACACTACACATAGGACGTCTGGGAGACCCACGCAGCCTTACATCTGATGGCAGAGGTGCTGGAAACCCCAGGGGAAGTGGAAGGAGGTAAGGAAGTCTCCCCTCCTTCCCCAAGGAAAGCAACCCTGAGACCAAGACCGTGTGGCTCTCGGAAAGGCAGGGGAGGGGCAGCCCTCTGCAGGAAAACCTTCACTCTCCAAGTTCCCTCACAGCCCATGGGGAACCCACAACAAAAGGAATGGAATAGTGGCAGGGGTATTCTTGCCAAACTAACACTCCAGGAGAGCAGATAGTGAGGGAAGAAGGAGAAGCCTCTGGGACTGGGGAAGCAAAATTGAGTGCCCCCCCAGCCCTGGCATCCTGGCTCAGTGCCCCAGCTCAGCGCCCAGGCCCAGCAGAGCTACAGCCCAGCAGCAGCACGTGGCACTCCACCCAGTGGCCCTCCAGCGCAGTGGTGACATGTGGCACCCCAGCCCAGCAGTGCCCCAGTGCAGCAGCAGGATGTGACACCCCTGCTCGGCCATGCAGGGTGCCCTGGCGAGATGTTCCCACTCAGCCACACATCAACGCAGCTGAGCTTTGGTTGGGGCAGAGTGCTGGCACATCTTAGTGGGTTCGGAACACACAGTTATTGGCCCCCACCTAGTGGCAGGAAGTGGAATCTATGACCAGACATCTTTAGGATGAGGAAAAATAAAACCACACCCTCAAGCACAATGCAAAAATACATTAAATCTCCAGACCAGAAGGAAAATAACAAGCATCCAGAAACCATTGCTGAAGGCACAGAAATTTATAACCTAAATGACAGAGAATTCAAAACAGCCATCATAAAAAAGTTCAACAAATTAAAAGAAAATACAGATAGACAATTCAAGGAAATTAGGAGCTTCTTCACAAAGGAGATTGAAATTATAAAGAAAAACCAATCAGAAATGCTGGAGATGAAAAACACAATGGAGGAGATAAAGAAAAATCTGGAATTGTTAAAAAACAGAGCTGACAATGTGGAGGAAAGAATTACTATCATTGAGAATAGGACTGTAGAAAGGCTTCAGACAAGGGAGGAGAGAGAACTAAGACTAAAAAGAAATGATGAAATTTCTCTTAGAAATAGCCGACTCAGTTAAGAAATGCAACATAAGAAGTATGGGTATCTTAGAGGGAGAACAGAGGAAAAAAGGAGCAGAGAGCTTGTTCAAATAAATAATACCCAAGAACTTGCCAAACCTGGGGAAGGAGCTGGAAATACAAGTGAATGAAATTAATAGATCTCCTAAATATATCAACAAAAATAGCAATCCCCAAGGCATTTATAAGTAAAGCTGGCAAAAGTTAATGACAAAGAAAAAATATTAAGGGCAGCAAGAGAAAAAAAGATAACACACAAAAGAATTCCAATCAGGTTCTCAGCAGATTTTTCATCAGAAACTCTACAGGCTAGGAGAGAGTGGAATGATATCTTCAAAATTCTGAAAGATAAAAACTTCAGCCAAGAATGCTCTATTCAGTGAAAATATCCTTCAGATATGATGGAGAATAATAACTATCCCAGATAAACAAAAGCTAAGGGAGTTCATCACCACAAGACCCCCACTGCAAGAAATGCTCAAGAAGCCCCTAATACCTGAAAAAAAAAAAAAGAGAGAGAGAAAGGAGATACAAAGCTTTGAGCAAGTTGAAAAATAGATAGACAAAATCAGAATAATTGCAGCTCTCTATCAGAATAGGTTAGCAAACACTTAATTATAACATCAAAGATTAAGGGAAGGAAAATAACAAAAATAAATATAACCTCATCACTTTAACACAAACTCACAGCATAAGATGGAATAAGTTGTGACAATAATAACTTAGAAGGGGAAGAGGAAAGGGACGGAATTGACTTAGTCAAAGGAAATAAGAAGCCATCAGAAAATGGACTATCTCATCTATGAGATTTTTTATACAAACCTTGTGGTAACCATTAAACTAATACTCAAAGCAGAGACACATGACAAATAAAGAGAAAACTAAGAAAACCATCATACAGTACTACCAAACTGAATTGGTAGTCTGAAACACATGGGACAAGAAACAAAGCAAATGCCAAAGATCTGGAAAATGAGCCACAAAGGAGCAACATTAAGCCCTCATATATCAACAATCACTCTAATGTAAATGGGTTGAATTCTTCAGTCAAAAGACACAGAGTGGCAGGATGGATTAAGAAACAAGACCCAACAATTTGCTGCCTCCAGTAAACACATCTCAGCTCTAAAGACAAACACAGGCTCAGGGTAAAAGGATGGAAGACAATACTCCAAACTAACGGCAAACAAACAAACAAAAAAAGCCGGTGTGGCCATACTTATATCAGACAAGGTAGACTTCAAGATAAAAAAGGTAATGAGAGACAAAGACGGGCAATATATAATGATAAAAGGGACACTTCACCAAGAAGACATATCACTTATAAATACATATGCACCCAACACAGGAGCACCAAAGCACATAAAGCAACTATTAACAAATCTAAAAGGAGATATTAACAACAACACAATAATAGTAGTGGACCTTAAGACCCCATTCACATCAGTGGATAGATCATCCAGACAAAAAGTCAATAAGGAAATGGTGGACTGAAATGAAAAGCTAGACGAGATGGGCTTAATAGATATATACAGAGCACTCCGCCCAAAAAACAGCAGATTACATATTCTTCTCAAGTGCACATGGAACATTCTCAAAGATAGACCATATGTTGGGAAACAAGGCAAGCCTCTATAAATTTAAGAAGATTGAAATCATAACAAGCATCTTTTCTGACCATAATGCTATGAAACTAGAAATCAACTACAAGGAAAAAACCGAGAAAGTGACAAAGATGTGGAAACTAAACAACATGCTATGGATCATTGATGAAATTAAAGCAGAAATCAAAAGCTATCTGGAGACAAATGAAAATGCAAATACACCATACCAACTCATAGGAGATGAAGCAGAAGTGGTCCTGAGAGGGAAATTCATAGCAATACAGGCCCAACTAAACAAATAAGAAAAATCCCAAATAAGCAACCTTAAACTACATCTAACAGAACTAGAAAAAGAATAACAAACAAAGCCCAAAGTAAGCAGAAGGAGGGAAATAATAAAAATTAGAGCAGAAATAAATGAAATTGAAACCAAAAAAGCAGTGAAAAGGATCAATGAAACAAAGAGTTGGTTCTTTGAGAAGATAAACAAAATTGACAAAACCTTAGCTAGGCTCATTAAGAAAAAAGAGAAAAGGCTCAAATAAATAATACTGAAATGAAAGAGGAGAGATTACCACAGATACCACAGAAATATAAAGTATTATAAGAGAATACTATGAAAAACTATATACCAACAAACTGGACAATCCAGAAGAAATGGATAAATTCCTAGACTCATACAACCTAACAAAACTGAATCAAGAAGAAATAAAGAACCTGAACAGACCAATTACAAGTAAAGAGATTGAAACAGTAATCAAAAACTTCCCCAAAAATAAAAGTCCAGAACCAGATGACTTCTCTGGAGAACTTTACCAAAGATTCAAAGAAGAATTAATACCTATCCTTCTCAAACTTTTCCAAAAAATAGAGGAAGATGGAACACTTCCTAACACATTCTACAAGGCCAACATCACCTAGAGACCAAAGCCAGACAAGGACAATACAAAAAAGGAAAACTGCAGGCCAATATCACTAATGAACAGTTGCAAAAATCCTCAACAAAATATTGGCAAACCAAATACAACAATACATCAAAAAGATCATACACTATGACCAAGTGGGATTTATACCAGGGAAACAGGGATGGTTCAACATCTGCAACTCAGTCAATGTGATACACCGTGTTAACAAAATGAGGAATAAAAACCACTTGATCATCTCAATCAATGCAGAGAAGGCATTTGACAAGCCCCAACATCCATTCATGATAAAAACTCTCAACAAAATGGGTATAGAAGGAATGTACCTCGACATAATAAAGGCCATATATGACAAACCCACAGCCAACATCATACTCAACAGGAAAAAACTGAAAGCCATTCCTCTGAGGACAGGAACAAGACAAGGGTGTCCACTCTTGCACTCTTATTCAACATAGTAGTGGAGATTTTGGCCAGAGTAATTAGGCAAGAAAAAGGAATAAAAGGACTCCAAATAGGCAATGAAGAAGTGAAACTCTCACTATTTGCAGACGACATGATTTTATATATAGAAAAGCCTAAAGAATCCATTGGAAAACTATTAGAAATAATCAACAACTACAGCAAAGATGCAGGGTATAAAATCAACTTACAAAAATCAGTCGCATTTTTAAATGCCAAGAATGAACTAACAGAGAACTCAAAAAGACAATCCCATTTACAATTGCAACAAAAAGAACAAAATATCTGGGAATAAATTTAACCAAGGAGGTTAAAGACCTATACAAGAAAACTATAAGGCACTATTGAAAGAAAATGATGAAGATATAAAGAAATGGAAAAATATCCCATGCACATGGATTGGAAGAATAAACATAGTTAAATGTCCATACTACCTAAAGCAGTCTACAGATTCAATGCAATCCCAATTAGAATCCCAATGACATTCTTCATGGAAATAGAACAAAGAATACTAAAATTCATGTGGGGCAACAAAAGACCCCGAACAGCTAAAGCAATCCTGAGAAAAAAGAACAAAGCTGGAGGGCATCACCAGAATTGAAAGCCCAAAAATAAAACCACACATCTACAGGCAACTAATCTTCGACAAAGGAGTTAAGAACATACAATGGAGAAAGGAAAGCCTCTTCAATAAATGGTGCTGGGAAAATTGGACAGCCACATGCAAAAGAATGAAAGTAGACCACCTTCTATCGCCATACACAAAAATTAACTCAAAATGGATCAAAGACCTGAAAATGAGACCTGAAACTATAAAAATCATAGAAGAAAATATAGGCAGTACACTATTTGACATTGGTCATAAAGGGATCTTTTCGAATTCCATGTCTACTCGGAGAAGGGAAACAAAAGAAAAAATTAAAAAGTAGGACTTCATCAGATTCAAGAGCTTCTACAAAGTAAACAAAACCAGGATCAAAATGAATAGACAACCCACTAGCTGGGAGAAAATATTCACAAATCATATATCCAACAAGGGGTTAATCTCCATAATATATAAAGAACTCACACAATGGAACAACAGAAAAATAAGCAACCTGATCAAAAAATGCAGAGAATATGAAAAAGGCAGAGAATATGAACAGACATTTTCCAAGGAAGATATACAGATGGTCAACAGGCACATGAAAAGATGTTCAACATCACTAATCATCAGGGAATTGCAAATCAAAACTACACCAAGATACCACCTTACGCCTGTTAGAATGGCTAAAATCACCAAGACAAAAAACAACAAATGCTGAAGAGGTTGTGGAGAAATGGGAACCCTCATTCACTGCTGGTGGGAATGCAAACTGGTGAAACCTTTATGGAAAACAGTATGGAGATTCCTCACAAAATTAAAAATAGAAATACCTTATGATCCAGCTATCCTACTGCTGGGTATCTATCCAATGAACCTGAAATCAACAATCCATAGAGGCTTATGCACTCCTATGTTTATTGCAGCATTATTCACTATAGCCAGAAAGTGGAAGCAACCCAAGTGTCCCTTGATGGATGATTGGATAAAGAAGATGTGGTGTATATATACAATGGAATACTACTCAGTCATAAAAAAGACAAGATTGTCCCATTTGGAACAACATGGATGGACCATGAGAGTATTATGTTAAGTGAAATAAGCCAGAGAGAGAAAGACAAACACCACATGATTTCACTCACATGTGGAATATAAACTAACACAAGGACAGAGAGAACTCTTTGGTCATTATCAAGGGCAAGGGGCGGGGGATGGGCACAAGTGGTGAAGTGATGTGTTTATATGGTGATTGACAGACAATAATGTACAACTGAAATTTCACAATGTTATAAACTATTAAGGCATCAGTAAAAAAGATTCTTTTGGATTCTTTCATGTAAAATATGATGTTAACTGTTACATAAGATAGAAAGAGATGGAAAGTTTCTTAGTTCATTTTATAAAATTAGCATAAACTCTGATATAAAACCTGAGAAAGCACACATACACACAAATTCAGACCCATTTCCAATATGAAAAGAAATGTAAAAATCCTAAATAAATAATTGCAGGTTAAATTCTACAGCTGTTTAAAAATATAGTAGAGTTTATCCCAAAACACCTAATCTAATATGTCACATCAATAGGTCAAAGGGAAGAAGCTACATATTTATTTAGATAGTTTCTAAAAAGGTGTCTGATAAAAATAAAATCTACTTTTGAGTTTTAATAATAGTAAATTAGAAATTGAATAAAACTTTCTTACAATAATAAAGAATACTTTTATGAAATCCAGGCAATATCACACTTAAAACTGAAATACTAGTATTTCCATTAAAGAAAGGAATACAAAAGGGAACCTGCCCTTACTACCACTATTTAACAAGTTCTAGAAATTCTAGCAATTAAAATGAGATGTGAAACAAATAAGATGCATAACTGTAAAAAAGAGAAGATAAATGTAACATTATTGACAAATGATAAGGTTGTGTGCATTTATAGCTAATAAGAAAGGCCAATAAAATAGCCAGATAAAAAAGCAATCACCAACAGCATTAGATTTCCTCTATAACAGCAATACCTGGAAATAAAAATATGGTGCAAAAGACTTCTCATTCACAAAAGTGATGATTTTATGTGTGTCTATATGTATTTACACACATCTACATAGACAAACATACATAAAACACTTAGTCTCCTTTCAAAGGAATATGAAGACCATATATCAGGAAAATTACAAAACATATTGAGTAACACAGAAATACGACTTGTGTAAATGGAGAGATACAGCATCACCCTGGATGCTGGATGAGGTTGACTGAGTGTTTTAAAAATTGTCAATAGTTCCTAAATAGACTTAGGACAATAAACATCTGGAAATGAAGTTTAGCAATATATGTCAAGGATTTTTAAATGATTGTATTCTATGATCCAGTAATAATTTCACCTCTAGGGCTTTATCCTAAGAAAATAATCATAGACCTTGAAAAGATTTATAGAACTTGAAAAATACAAGGGGATGCATATATAATAGTGTAATATACTTTACATAGAAAATATATTTTTTAATGCAATGCACCCTTATTTATTGAGCACATGCGATATGCCAGATTCTGTGCTCAACAACAGAGATACAGATGAACAAAATAGTCCTTGTCCCTTCCCTCACAAAAGCAAAAGTCAGCTGAGCAGTTACACAACGTGGGGATTAGTTCAATAATAGGGAAGTATGTTCTTGGAGCCCTGAGGAAGAGTGACTTCTCCAGACTTAGGGTCAGAGAAGGCCTCCTGAGGAGGTGACATCTGTACTGGGTCCTCAAGGCTGAGTAGGCATTATTTAAGTGAAGAGATAGAGAGAGAGGACTCCAGGCTGAAGGAACAACATGTGCAAAGGCTCAGGGGTAAGAGAAACATAGTGCCTTCTAGAAATGGAGAGGAGTTCATTGTGGTTGGAATGTAGAGGTAGGCAAAAGGCAAGACTGGGAAAGGAGAATTAACTGCAAGATGTGATCTTGGAGAGGGATACAGAAGGGATACAGAAGAGATAATGAAGGCCTTGTATACCCTCTGGAGTTGAGGCTTTACACTTTTTTGACCATGACTCAAAGAAATCTTTTTCATATTTCATAATGCCACTAGTTTACAAATTTTATAGATATGTATATATGAACAATATTGCATGACAATACTTTTACTATGTACAAAGCACTCCTATATTTTCTATTTCATGTTCAATTTTACTTTTATAAAAATGCCGTCTGCTTCCTACTAGACTACACAGAGCCCTTGTGTGAATTAGAAATAAGCATCCTCTCTGGATAGACATAGCTTGGGACTTCAGACCTGGCCTTGGAGAGTGGAAGATGCCTTTATCCAAAGAAGATGCCCCTTCTTCAAGGTGGATGAAGCTCCACAGACTTGCCCCTAACATTGCAGAGCTTAGGGCAAGAGTACAAACGGAGACCAACATACCATGAGTCTAAATATTTTAAAGTTGTAGATCAATCAAACTGACTGTTAAATAAAATGTGTTCTATTCTTCTAACTTGATACATATAACTTCATAATGACTTAAAAGACCGATTTCAAGTTCAAAATTCTTAGACTCAGAGTTCAATGTTGGCACATGACTTCAATCCTGGTCCTCTTCTCTTCCCACTCTCAAGTCCATCTTATACCAAAAAGGTCCTTGTTCATATACATGTGGACATCCTGACCCACTTGTCCAAGTTTTATTTACCAGTCCCCTTTCCTCCAGAAAACAGAAGTGGATTAAGAACGAAATGTTTCAACAGGGAATTCTGTAGTCCTGGGTACCTAAACCCAAGAATATTTTTCTTGTAGGAAAGTGGCATGGCCTGAGAAGCCCAAGAATGGGGTCCTCTAAAGCCTTGCTACTCAAAATGTGGCCTGTGAACCAGCAGCATGGGCAGCACACAGGAGCTTGCAAAAATGCAGAATCTCGGGCATGATAGCAGACCAACCAAATCAGAAGCTGCAATTTAACAAGACCTTGAGTTGATTAGCACGCACTTTGAAGTTTAGACACACTACTATAAAGCAAGGGACCCAGGGCAGGGACTTCTCTTCCTTGGTCTAAGGTCAGCATTGTACCATATGTCAGGGTACAAAGCAGGGCAGGCAGAGTACAGGCTGGATTTCAGGTCTTTTTCTCCTTGAGCATCTTGTGTAGAATGCAACTGTAGGGTAAGGACTTGGCAAGTCTCAGAAAGGCTTTAAACAAGAAAATGAGTTAATAATATTCACAATTTAGTTCATTCTTGCTATAGGATGGATTGGTGAAGAGCAACCTGAGCTGGCTACATAATTCCCTGGCTCTGGTACAGAGTGAATATGTGGAGCTTCTTGTTGAAAAAAGCAGGAAATAAGTGGGGCTAAAGGAACTAAAATTAAAGTTTTTTTAATTTTTCCACAGTCTTTCTATTGACTTGTCATGGTGTTTTCTATTTGTTACTTAGTGTCATTCTAAATAAAGAAGAATTAAATTTTTAAATTAATAGCATAAATTTTACCATTCATATTCATATTGTGCAATGCCAGTTCTAAATGCAAATATAAGAACATTTAACTCATATGAAGAATCACTGAAATTACACAATTTGTATTTCATAACTGGTACATGCATATGTACTTTGTTCTCTTAGAACGGTGGAAACACTGCACAAAACCAACTCAACTTTTCCCTTTCATTTTTTGATAGGTGCACAATTCTACCAATATTCTATCTTTGGCCTACTATTGTAAGGAGGGTCTTAAAGGAAAAGTAATTATGGGTTTCCCCTTTCTCTTTCTTTCTATGTCATTATTTTCGGCATAAGCTTTTGATTAATACAGAGAAGTAACATGAATAAAAAAAGGATATCATAGGGGTTGTTGGTCATTGACGTTTCTTAGAATGCCATTGCCTTCTTTCTGCCTTCGAAACAAGTTCTGATTCCCCAGTGGAAACCATAGCCTTTCTGTGCTGACGCAGACTCAACACACTTACCTTGTACTCACCTTGAGCCTCACTGAACTCCCACACATTGTGGGTCCACTGGAATTCTGTGCTCATGAGGCATCACGGCCACTATATTGAAATAGAATGGCAAGAAATGGCAGACGTGTATATTGCATTTATCTCCTCTGCTCACACACATCCTTTATGGTCCCATTGGACTTCACTTACAAAATACAAGTTCAAAGATAAAAATATTAAGAATTTCAAGATGGTGACAACAAAGCACAAAACCAAGTGGGGGCTCTTTTGAATGCAGGGCTCTGTGTGACTGCATAAGTCATCTGCCCCTGAAACTGGTCTTGAGAGCAACACTGGAGGCAAGAAGACCAATGAAGAGGGTAGTATAATAATTGAAGCGAGAGAGGGTTGTGGCTGAGATTAAAGGAATAGCCTTGAAAATGGGAGAAAGTGTGTGGTTTCAAGAAATAATTGGGCTGCCAGATCAGTACCATGTATATATTGCTTGGTTGTAGAGGGATAAGGAAGAGAGGAGTTAAGAATGAGTCGAAGGTATGGCTTTGGCAATAGGAGGAATGGAAATGCCATTTTCTGGTACTGGGAGTGCTGGAGAAAGAACTGGAGTGGAGGGATGGAAGGAAGTGAAAATGTTGAGTTTGAGGTATATGTATAACATGGTAGTGATGTTCATAGTAGCATATTGAGGTCTGAATCTCTGGAAAGAGATATGAACTAGAGTTACTGACTTGGAAGTCATCCATATATAGGTTGTGACTAAAACCATGGAAATAAAAGAGATTGCTTAGGAAGAGTGTGTAAAGTAAGAAAAGGACCCAGCATAGAACCTTAAGGAACACCAACATTTACACGGAAGCAGCATCTTCAAAGAAGTCTTAGAAGGAAGAGTCAGAACATGTGGAGAAAATAAAAGAGAGAATAGGGGCTGGCCCCATGGCCTAGTGGTTAAGTTCAGCATGCTCCACCTCAGTGGCTGGGGTTCGATTCCCCAGCGCGGACCTACACCACTCCTCGGCGGCCATGCTGTGGTGGCAAGCCACGTACATACAAAATAGAGGAAGGTTGGCACAGATGTTAGCTTAGGGCAAATCTTCCTCAACAAAAATAAATAAATGAATAAATAAAATAAAAGAGAGAATAGTGTTGCAGATACCAAAGGAAAAGAGCATTTCAGGAAAGAGGAAGTGGTCAACATGGTCAGATGCTGCTGAGACGTCAAGCAAGAAGGGAACTCAAAGTTTCATCAAATTTAGTGACAAGGTCATCTGGTGACCTTGGCAAGGGCAAATTCAGTGGGATGTTGAGGACAAAGGTGAGAATGCAAAGGGCTGAAGTGTGAGTAGGAGATTGATGTATGAAGACAATTGTAGATGACTATTTCAAGAAGTGTGGCTGTAAAAGAGGAGCAAGGGATAACCTGCTAGTTAGAACGGGATGTGAAGGCAAGGGATATTTTAATTTTTATGTAAAGATATATGGGACATTTAAAGTTGGGAGGAGCCAGGAGAGAGAGAGAGAGAAATTGAAGATAGAGGAAAAAGAAGGGATTGTCTTTATATCCAATTTTTTGTGTGTGTGCTGAGGAAGATTCACCCTAAGCTAACATCTGTGCCAATCCTTATCTATTTTGCATGTGGGTCGCCACCACAGCATGGCCGCCAACAAGTGGTGTAGGTCCATGCCTGGGAACCAAACCTGGCCCACTGAAGCAGAGTGTGCTGAACTTAACCACTAGGCCATGAGGCTGGCCTATATCCAAGTTTTTAAGACAGCAGGTAAGCTGCACAAACAAGGACAAGGATCTTCATTTTTTTCCATTGTTTTGTGTCTAGAACAGTATAGTTTTTTCCTAGAGCTGGTATAACAAAGTACCACAAAATGGGTGGCTTAAAACAACAGAAATTTATCATCTCGCAGTTCTGGGGCCTAGAGGTCTGAAATCAAGGTGTTGTCAGGGTCGTGCTCCCTCTGAAAACTTCCTTGCTCTACCTAGCTTCTGGTGGTGTGCTGGCAATCTTTGGCTTTCCTTGGCTTGCAGCTGTATAACTCTATTCTCTGCCTTCATTGCCATGTGACATTCTCCCTGTGTCTTATAAGGACACCAGTCATATAGGATGAGGGGCCCACCCTACTCCACTATGACCTCATCTTAACTAATTACATCTGCAATGACCCTATTTCCAAACAAGGTCACCTTCTGAGATGCTGGGGTTTAGGACTTCAGCACATCTTTTTGTGTGGACATACAATATTTCAACTCATAACAAACATAGGAAATCCTGATTCAATATTTGTTGGTTGAATGAAAGTGATTTGGAGAACTGAAGGAGGAATTTGCTTTAGACTAGAGGAGGGACACCATTCCACTGTAGTGAAAGGGAAGGAAAAATAGTGGATACAAATAATGGCTGTTGTAAGGAAACTGGGTCATCTAAAGTCTTCAAATTCTCCATGAAGAGGGAAGTGAAATCTCTGCTGAGGTGAGGGGAGAGGTGAAGTAGGGGAGGGAGAAGTTAAGAGGTATGGAGGAGAAAGGAAGTCTGAAATGGGAAAGAAAACTGACAAGGGAAACAGCAACTGCCTAATAGCATGGAGGGCTTGGAGAGGTTGGAGAGCATGAATGGATAGTGGCATAAATCGGCCCTGCTGTATGATTTCTGCAGCAAGGCAAATGGTTGGATTCATCCATAGTTGGGGTTTTGCCAGGTAGTAACCAAGGAAAAACAACAGGGGTATGGAAGTTGGGAACATTGGCATGAGAGGGCCATTGATAAGTCTTGGAGTTAGGCTAGTTAGGAAGGGAAGTTAAAGACAAGTGGGACTTGATATGTAATGCAAAGGTTCTTAACTGTGCCATGGACTACCTTGCCACTCCAGTGAAGCCTATGGACCCCTTCTCAAAAAATATTTTTAAATGCATAAAACAAAATATATAGGATTATATATGAAACCTCTTATGCTAAAATTTGGTTATGAAAATATTTAAACAAAGCAAGTATGTGCTACAGCAATGTGTGTGTGCTATGGTCTGAATGTTTGTGTCCCCCCAGAACTCACATGTTGGAATGCTAACACCAATATGATGGTTTAGGAGGTTGAGCCTTTGGGAGGTGATTAGGTCGTGAGGGTGGAGCCCCCATGAATGGGATTAGTGCTCTTATAAAAGAGACCCCACAGAGCTCCCTCACCCCTTTCCACTATGTGAGGACACAATGAGAAGTCTGTGACCCAGAAGAGAGCCCTCACTTGATAATGCTGGCATCTTGATCTTGGATTTGCAGCCTCCAGAACTGTGAGGAATAAATTTCTATTGTTTATATGCTACCCAGAATGTGGTATTTTGTTATAGCAGCCCAAATGGACTAAGATAATGTGCTTCTTTGCATAAACAACAAGATCTAGTGGCAGGGTTAAAGAGGACCATAATTTCTAGGTAGAAATAAGCATAAATGAAATATTTAAGTATTTGTATGTGATGTGAACTGTAATGTATATGAAAATAGCTGTGTTTTCTATTGGTGACAAAGCCATAGATAGTGCTGATAATTCTGTGGTGTATTGCCTACATTTAGTATTGAAGGAAACGCTAAATTTCAGTTAGTGCTTAGTGAAAATAAAAGCAGATTTTTCCCTATCCAATTTCACAGACCCCTCGAATTCATGCATGCTTCTTGGAGGCCAGTGGATCCCAGGTAAGAATGCTGAGTGTGGAGGGAGAATGTAAAAGAAGTCAAAGAAGTGAGAAGCCAGATTTTTGTGAACACTGATGTGTGGACATTGGAGACAGATGATATAGAATAGGACAGCAAACCTGGTCTTGAACTCTTCAAAATTAATAAGGGGCGGTAACTAGAAAGTTGGAAAATAATTGGCTTAAGGCAGGATAAAGGGTGGCAAGCCAGGTGGTGTGGACATGAAAAAATCAGGGGTGGGACATAAAGATGGAGGAATAAGTTTCAAGAAGTGGTCGCAGGGAGCAAGGAAGATATTGACCTTAACTTCCACACCTGAGGGAGATAGCTTAAGGCTACAAGGGGAAGCAGTGCCCTTAGGGGAGAAGCAGATTTTAGTTAGGGCAAGGAGGTGGAAGGAATACACAAAAACATGGCTGAGGATGTGTGGTGGTTTCTTACCCCTGTAGACTGGGCAGTGGAAAAGATTGGGAGGGAGGGCATCTGTTGGGGGGCAGTATGGACTAGAACGGCTGCAGATGGATGTGAGAAGAAAGATTACCAGAGGTGTTTACTTCTTGAATAGTAATATAAACCCACTATCCAGAGATAACCAGTGTAGCATTACTGTTTGGAATATTTGTTGCTGTAAAATTTGTCATCATGATAAAATTCAAAAAAATCAAAATTTCCAGTCTTAGGAAATTGACTAAATAGTTACTGAATATCCATAAAAATGAAATGTTTTCAATGTTGCCAATGAGGACGATGAGTAGGAGAATTTTTAATGGCATCAAAAATGGTCATTACAGAATATTAAATGAAAAAATCAGGATAACAAACTATATACAGTACAATGCAAATTCTATTAAAATTTATATCTGCATAGAAATACATAAAATTTTTTTACAGTGGTTATTTCTAAATGGTGGAATTATGAGTTATTTTAATTTTATTCTTAATATCTTCCTTATTTTTGTATTTTTATAATATATCTTTATAATTTTTTAATAGGTAAAAAAAGATAAACAGAAATACAGCCTTAGGAAATTAGGTATATTTAAACACCCCAGAACCCCATGCCTAAAATTGAGAATGTATATTTTACTTTCTCTGGAAGTTTGTGTTCTGCAGATTATTCTTTATTTAAGTTAAAAATTGATAAATAATTTAAATACCAAGTAAATGACAAATAGAAATTGCACAGGAGACAGTTTCTTATATTTTGATTTCACTGGATCTAAGTTTAATAGGTTATATTTATTCTATATTAAGAAGAATGTTCAAAGAAATTTGACGTACTATTATATGAATCATCTATTAACCATGAATCTAGAATAAACATTAACATGGTCTTCAGCATATTGTACTTCCTGAGATATGGCTGTTTGGTAAGATAGACAGGAATACCATGGGCAGGACTGATATCACCAGTTGACAGTCTTTAAAGTGTATGTAACAAACTCACCTCCTTATGATGCCACTGAAGCTGAATTGATAAATCCCATACTATTTTATTCATGTCAATAATTAGCTTTCTTGAGTTTTGTTTGTTAGACTCACCCAAGGAACTCTTTTTGGGAAGACTGATCAGACATCTTGCAGATGTGTGACATTACTGCAAATAATGGAGATTGCCAATATTTTAAGATAAATATATCATCTTTATTGGAAAAAATTATTTAAAGCATATTTCCTGTGGAAAGTGGATCTTTAAGTAGCAGTATGTTGTTGACATGACCCCAAAACATCCAATCAGTGACTTACACTCAGGTTGCCTTTTTTTAATGGTAGAAGCCATTGATCATTGCTTAGATACATTATTAATTCATTACATGTTGCAAAATGGTGATATTCTAATTGTCAGTCTTTTTCAGTTATTAACTGGGATACACCAATAAAGAGAAACTTTCTCACCTGCTACGTAAGATTATCCGTTACTACAGTTGGTGTTGGAAAGTCCCTCTATTTACCAGTTCTGAAAGTGATGAATTGGTTCAGCAGCATCTTCTAGCAGTATCAAAATCTGTTCTTATTTTTTTTAGGTATCGTTATGAATTCATAGATTTGAATATATTTTATGTATTTCAATCTATTGTAGTTACTATCCTTAATAACAGTCAAAGTTTCCATCTTTGGACAGTAGGAGATGCTCCAAGCTGGCTCCAGAGTTCAACACGCCCCGAGCAGTCTTTGACAGCTTTCTTGCTCTCTGCTACAGCAAGATGCACCAGTCTCATCTTGTACCTTTCTTGCCTCAGACCTGTAATCAGTCATTTCTCCAATGAGCCCTCTTTCCTTTTAATGGTAATGGGTAGAAAATACAATCTGGGCCCCAAGGGTAGAGTTCTCAGGTTTTGAAGTGGATGAATCATGCTTCAAGTTTCTGTGTTTTCTTTTACAGTGGTTCCCATTTTACTCAGAGCAAAATCCTCTCAGTGACCCATCAGGCCCTACATGATCTGCAAGCCCTGTTTTTTCTCTTACCATACATGCTCTGGCCTTTCAGCTGCTGCCATGGGAATGCCCTTTTCCCAGATATGTGCACAGCTTAATCCCTCACCCTCTGTAAATCTGGTTAATCTCACCTTCTCCTGGAAGCCCATCCTGTCAACTCCATTTAAAATCATAACACTACTTCCCTCCCCAAACCCACTCCCAATGTCCTGTGTTCTATTTTTTCCCCATATCACTTCTCATTTTCTCATATATTTTATAACTTGTCTACTTATGTAGTATCCTTCTCCTCCTCCTAAAATTTAAGCTCCATAAGGACAGGGAGTGTGGTTGTTTGGTTCACTGCTCTGTCTTTAGTGCTTAGGACAGTACCTGCACATGGTAGCCATTCAGCGCCTGTCTGTTCAATGAACAAATGAATGAAAAATTAGCATATTCCTGAATCATCTCACACCTAACCTATCAGGGTGACTCAGGCTCCAAAGGAACAGACTCAATTTAAAGTAAACAACAGAGCCAGCCCCAGTGGCCTAGTGGTTAAGTTCACTGTGCTCCGCTTTGGCAGCCCAGGTTGGGTTCTTGGGCACGGACCTACACCACTTGTCTGTCAGTGGCCACGCTGTGGTGGTGGCTCACATATAAAAAGAGGAAGATTCACAACAGATATTAGCTCAGGGCGAATCTTCCTCATTAAAAGAAAGAAAGAAAGAAACCGAGCTATATCCAGATATATGCAGAAGGCAAGTCCATGAATTTCAAAACTATCTGGACATTTCTGGGTATATGGTCAGACTCTGAGCAATGTTTGTGCATTCATTCATTCTTGAAAAAGAAATGTAGTATAAGTCGAGAGTCTCCACCAGTGATGAAAACAAAAGATCAGAATTGAGCTGTATCCGAGAAGTTTAGTGCGCTTAATGCCTATGTTCTCACTAATGTAATTAACCGATCAACTATTAGCAACAGACCCCAAACGGTATTTTTTGTATTAAAACAGTTGATTAAGGTTATTTGGCTTGTGTTTTTATTACTGCTAAAATCCTTATTTTTAATAACTGGAGGCCATATTATCAATAAAAAAATCAATGTGACAAATATGGATTTTGGGTCACTATTGACACAGCAGGGTTAAACCTAATCTGAGATTTGGGTTTGTCGAGGCTCATGAAGTTGAGCCTTCCAGGTTCTTAGGATGAATTGCAGGCTGGGAGCCTGCTAAGAAGAGACCATAGATGGGGCAGAGAAAGATAAGAAAGTACCAAACCCAAGTCTGACCCCAGGGACCTGGTCTCGGTGCCACGGAAAAATGTCTATGAAAAGAGGCTGAGGGGCCGCCTGGTGGCGCAGCGGTTTCGTCCGCGCTTGGCAGCCCGGGGTTCGCCGGTTTGGATCCCGGTCGCCCGCCGACGCACTGCATGTCGGCCACGCTGTGGCGGCGTCCCATATAAAGTAGAGGAAGATGGGCACGGATGTTAGCCCAGGGCCAGTCTTCCTCAGCAAAAAGAGGAGGATTAGCAATGGATGTTAGCTCAGGGCTGGTCTTCCTCACCAAAAAAAAAAAAAAAAAAAAGAGGCTGAAAGGCCTGTTTCTGAGGGGCTTTGTGAGACAGGAGGCACACGCAGTGCTGCACAGATTTCCACTTTGTGAGGCACAGCACCAGGAGGAGGATGTGAGGACACAACCCTCCTCTGGACCCTAATAGTGTCAGCACCAAAGGAGACTTGGATACTTTGTGGGAGGCACGGGATGTGTGGAGGTACCCAGAGGGGCCACAGTAATAGGCAGAGTATCAGGAAGGACTCTGGGAGAAGACCTACTTGTGAACACACGTACAAAACTCTACTGGGGACCCGAGATCCTCTCCAAAGGAATTTTGTAGGGGCTAGCGGCCCTGTGTCAATAGATGGGCTGTGAGCCAATACATTTTGAAGTGATCTTATGCATTCCCATTGATTAATAAATTCTGAGGAAATTTAAATTTTCACTGGGAAAAAATTGGGGCACCACACTAGTAGTGGGTTGAGCACTGGATTGAGAGGGTAGAGGATGTTGGTTGTCATTTCAGTCATTATCTAGCTGGGTTACCTTGGGAAGTCAAGAATCTGAATTTAGATTTGGAGGGCTTTGAAGTTGATGAGGGCCAGCCTCCTTTCTCCAACTCTCTGACGGGAGACTATGCTATGGAGGCAGTATATCCTATTGCTGGGAAGTTCATTTTTAGGTTAAGTTGCAGTTCACCTCTTTTTATTTACTTGATCTCGTTTGTGTCTTCTAGAGAAACACTGAAGTTAACTACTCCTCTGGGGAAGGTATTTAGTGGGGTAAGACCACCACCTCTTGATGTAGACTGCCAGATTTTAAATCCCAATTTGTCTACTTCCTATTTGACCTTCTCTAGGTTACTTTTCTAATCTGTAAAATGGGCATAAAAATACTACCTACCACATGGGATTATTACCAATATTACTATTATCTCACATAATATATTTTCAAATATCTAAAAATGGCCATCATGCCTTCCCTCGATTTTCATTTCTTCAGGTTAAATATTTCCAAGTCCTTAAAATATTGTCCAGAATGCATAGTTCAGAGCCCTGTCTTCCTTAGGATACCTCCTTCTTTGTCACTGTTCTTCTTAAATGTGGCACCCAAACTAAAAAATGTTAATATGCAAAATACAGAAGATGATGAAATCATTCCTTCCAGTGATCTAGACCTTAAGTAGCCTATATTTTAAATCTCTCAATCTTAGTTTACCCATGTATAAATACTAAATAATGCCTACTTTGTCTACCTTCCAGGTTACTGTAGGAGAAACCAAGATAATGTATATCAAAGTACTGTGAAAAACAAAGAGAACCATAAAAGTGTCAGTCATTATCTTATACCAAGTATTTTTCATTAAATAGGGGAAAAATCAGGATAGGTAAGACCTATCAGTTACAAAAAAAATGTTAAGTCTTAAAACTTATTGTAATCTTAATGTTCATATAGAAAAAGGAAATTTTACACTGTGAAATATTTAGTAAGCCTAAATCACTTTTTGTTATATGAGGTAATTATGAAAGAACTTATTTCATTTACGTTCAAGTTTTTCCTGCAAAGCATAAGACTTCCTACAACATTGACTTTCTATCTAAGATAGTTTAATTTTAGTCTCTGATTTCTTTACTGGGATATTTTTTATGAAAAATTATCTATTTCTCAAATAACTGAACTTGATGTTGAAACACATGGGGAGAAAGTATTGCGAGTGGCAGTTGTGTTTGTTAATATTCAATAAGTGCATTGTAGGTCTAGTTTCAATGGAATAAATAAAAACCTAAAGGGAAAATGTATACAACCAGAGAGATTACATTGCGTGGGCCTTTTTCATAGTTATTACTTATAATTTTTTAGCCAAATACAAACTCCCCAAATTATAGCAGTGGCCATTTATCCTTTGCTTCTGTCTTAGTCTGTTAGAGCAGCCATAACAAAATACCAGACTGGGTGTCTTAAACAACAGAAATTAATTTTCTCACAGTTCTGGAGGCTGGAACTAAGATCAAGGTTTTATTCTGAGGCCTCTCATCTCGGCTTGTAGGCAGCCACCATCACACTGTGTGCTCACACGACCCTTCTTTGTGGGTGCGCAGGAGAGATGGAGAGGGTGAGCTCTCTGGAATCCCTTCTTACAAGGACACTCATCCTATTGCATCAGGGCCCTACCCTTAAGACCTCATTTAATTTTAATTACTTTCTTTAGGCTCTATCTCCAAATATGGCCACACTGGAGTTAGGGCTTCAATATGAACTTTGCGGGGGGGGGCACAAATATGCAGTCCATAACTGCTTCCCACTTTTCTCATTTATCTCTTTTGGAGAACTTACATCGCATTATCATTGCCCGCCCTAAATATACATATCAGATTCCATTTCATTAGACAAATCTTTCTTATGGGAGCCATTATTGTCCTAGGTGCAGAGTTAAAGAGATGAAAGGGGACAGTTTCTGCCTGCAAAGAACTCACACTCTAGGGCCAGAGAGAAACCAATAATCAATACAGCATGCTCCAGGTCATTTTGTAGTATAACTGGAGAGGACCTTATTTTACCTCATTTTCATCAGCATCTTTCCATGGTACATCTGCTCTTTGTCAGTACCTGGGGTGGTTTTCCAGCACTCTTGTTTTTTTCCCCTAATCAGCCTGGATGTCAAGGTCAATTTTAACACTTTTACCTACATCCTCAATTCTCTTGGCTTGTCATTGCTTTGTTCCTCTTGGCCAGTTTATCCCTAATTTTGGATTAATCTACTTATCTTCTTTGTGCTCCCAGGCACATAAGCCCCATGGTAGAATAGTGAATTATGCTGATTAACTATTAAAATTGGCAGTTTTCAGCCTCATCAGGCACTTTAGCACTGCAAGGCAGACCTCCAATTTGTCTGTAGTTGACTCCACTTAGTGTCTGATGAAAACTTACCACACTTCCTACATTCCTTGCCTTTCTCTCCTGAAGACCACTTTGCCTGATACTTTACAAAGTTGTCCTCAGATATTAACTCCTCCAATTTCCATGCTGACCAATGCTCTGCATTAAATCCAAGGCAATCTCCAGCCCATTACCCAAGCAGTTATTTGCTTAATTCTCATCCTTGCTTTTCATTCCATAACTTCTTGATTTTCTATCTAGTTTCTGTTCCAGATATGGCAGTTGGACTTCACAACAGATTTCTGCTAATTTTTGTCCCTTGGCACAAAATAATCTCCTGAATTTGAACTAAACCTGGAATGTCTTACTCTTGGAATGTCCCAGAACTTAACTCTTGGAACCCTTCTCTATTTGTATTCACTCCCTTGGTGATCTCATCTAATCTCATGGCTTTAAGTATACCATCCACATGCTGATTAACTCCCAATTTTATTTCTCCAGCTCAGCTCTCTCCCCTGAACTCCAGACTTCTATATCTAGCTCAAAATCTCATTTGGATATCACACACCATCTCAAACTGGACAAGTTCAAAGCCAAGTCTCTACAAAAGGACACTTTTGGGAGAGAGGGACAGGCATTATCTTGATTATGGTAATGGTTTTATGGGTGTATATCTATGGAAAAACTCATCAAACTGTAAACTTTAAAAATGTATAATTTATTGTACATCAATCATATTCATTGGGAGGCAAAGTCACATCAAAAGTTTCCTGATCTCAGTAAAACAATGCACTGTATTTGTAAATGTTTTCTTCAAATGATTAATTTTATGACTATTCTGAAATGCTTTTCCATTGTCAATACTTCTTTAGAATCAGCTGAGTAGGCCTAACTAGTAAAATGAAGTTCCCAAATAGGTTGGATTATATCGTACTCAATTTGGGATTCTGTGAGATTAAATCCTACTTCCTGTTACGACTCAGCCACATGGCATGCTGGGACCTCAATAGTGGACTAGTGGTAAGGGGAGGCCAGGACTTGTGAGAATGAAACCAAGGTACCATCTCCCCCACAAGATGGTCCATAAAATTTCCAAAACTTCATAGCTCACTTGTGTTTTCATCTGATGTGTGTACATCCCAAAATATGTAGAATCAGCAAGGTGGAGCAAGGCCAGAGGCACTGGCAATATTCAATGAGGCAATCATAAGTACTATGCTTTAAATACTATGCTGGATCTGGAACCCAGCTTCTGGGAGGAAAGATGGAAAGAAGGGTCCCACTCCCAGGGAGAAGGGACTGGCAAAAGAGGAACAGACTATCCTAGTAGGCTGGGATTTAAATAGTCTAACTACGTAGCTAGCATAAAAATCATGAAAACAGCCAGAAACTTTCACCAACTGGGCAGTGAGGATTATGCAGTGCACAACCAGTTCAGAGGGCACTTGTGTGGGAAGTCAAGTGCAGTGGATATTGGATTTCTGGCAATAGAACTAATTTTAGTAAGCACCAAATGGTAGGTCTGAGCCTATATTTTAAGATAACCTGGAAGCATGGTGTAAGGCAGAGAAAAAAATTCCTATTGGCTAGTCACCAAAACCAGACACATGTATTCTTTCAGCTTCTGAAACCAGCCCTAACCAAGATGCCAGTCTATTCTAGTCCTATCCCTTTGGGTCTTGAAGGCTTGAGTCTCCATGGAGTTCTTAAGTTGCAGATATGTTCTGGAGGGTAAGTCCCTTACCCAGTTAACAACTTAAAGGTCCCTGGTCTTTGTGCCATCCAGGTATGTACTAAGATTCAAATCAATTAGTAATTTTAGTGGAAACTTTATTACATAATTATGTTGAGCTTTCAAGTTTAATTCTGCTTAAATTGTTACCTTTTTGGATCTAAACTTATTCCTTGTTCAAGTGTGGACCCTGCAGTCAACAGGACTAAAAGTGACTTGGACTATGTACCTTCCTATTGAAAATGTGTGAAATTTTAGACAACTCAAATGACTACAGTAGCCTTTTACAGTTCTGCTCAAAAACCTTAGTAAGGGTATTTTTAAACATTTCAGCCTCATGCTTTTTGTTTCACATCTATGCATTCAATTGATAGCTAAATTCTCAATTTGTCACCCTAGAGTTCTAGAGCATAACTATCTTTGCTCTGTTTTTTATGTCTAAATGTTACCTTCCCTACATCTGAGCTGGTTTTGCTCCAATTCACTTGTTCAACCTTCTCAGATATTAAGTATTTCTCTCATAGTACTTTGCATCTCTATAGCTTGCCTTTTTTCCTTGGCATCTTGTACCACTATTGACATATAATGGACACAAAAAGTTTCACCTCTGACCCCCTTGGCAGAGCCTACTACAATATATTTACAAAGTAAACGCACATCACAAATTTGATTTGGATTATATCAACTAAAGAAATGTGACCTATTACAAGATCTATTGGGAGGAAAAGTAGCAAAACCAGAAGGTACTGCAGAAAGAGGTCAGAGGGCTCTAAAGCAAAATTGGTCTATTTCACAACTTTGTCTTGTTTTGAAGTGGTTTGTCAGCTTTGACAATAGTAGATATTTCCCCCTGAAATATTTGTGTAGGACTCCAATTAATCTTCTATCACTTATTGTTCACATAACATTTACTGTACAACCAAGTGCCAGGTAGTTAAGGTACATAGGTACTTAAGATACATCAATGAATGAAAACAGAGTATGTTAAAAGTTCCAAACAGAGCAGGGATCACAGGTGCAGACTGCAATGTCAAACACTGTTTACTCAGTCTAAATACATATAACAGAGATGCAATAAAGAACAAGGTTACCAGCACAATGCTATTCAGAAGCAGTTTATTGATTTTGTAGCATCAAGAGCAATTGTAGGTGTTATAATAGCCAAGATTTTGTCAATTGCTGCATTTTATATACACTATCTCACCTGAAGGTCCCACAGCTTTCATTTCTGGCAATATGAAGACACAATTATGTGTAACCATTATGCCAAATGACCTCGATCATTGCTAGATTTCTGGAAGCCTTGAGGGCCCTTTATTTCTGGCAAAGTACCTGCTGACGTTTCTTTTGCTAGAACCATACTTGACCATGTATGGTCACTGGAATTCCTTGTACCTGTGGTTCTAGGATTGTGCAGGTACCCAAAATACTAAGTGCTTCGTCTCTGTGGTGTCATCAATACTTTGAATTTTAATATGGCTATGAGAAACATTTCCAGAGACCCATTTTATACATTGTCTTAACACTTGGGGAAAACTGAACAATGTGCCTGGCTTGTCAACTACATGTTTGTCAGTCTCATAAGTCTCTCCTGAAACACATGGGTCCAAAACTGAACTCTTCACAAAGGCAGGAAAAATGAACATTAAAACATAAAAAAGATGACAGTTCATCACAAGCAACAAAAATATTGGCTTTTGACTGACATTTAAATATGTGCTTGGGAACAATTTATTCATGCAGCTATTTAGGGAAAATGACCATGCATGAAGCCCAACCATCCTGGTTAGATCAGATGCTATTACTGTTTACACTAAACCCATTCTGTGCAATGTTTGACTAGTTTTCACCCCGATGATTTATCAGTGATCTCCCCTCCTGACCTTTAATTGCTATCCTGTGCTTTCTTCCTTTATTCCAAGTATTACTTTCCACTTTTTACCTTGAACCACCTTTCAAATCACATTAGGACTAAATATTCCATGATTTAATTAATAATCAGGCTGATCATTTTAATACTTAATACCCTGCATAAACCCAAGGTTTTCCATCCTTCTCCTTATTCTTTTGATTGCCAAACACTTACCTCTCCATAAAAACCTTACTGAGGATTCCCCCCGGTAGTCAGTATAAACTTTCATTCAGCTTTAATTACAATTTTGCAGTTTAAATCACAACAGGTGACCAAAGGTAAAACAATCATTCAGAAAAATCTGATTACAAGGCTGGTTAATTAAAAAGAATTTTCTATTAAAAATACTTAGTATCACAGGTATTCTCGTACTTACAAAGTAGAAATAGATCTATGAAGTAACCTACTGGTTAACAGGTTGTGACTCTTGGACAGTGTGACATAATTAAATAGAAATGGCTTGAATCTCATGGATACATTAACCTAGATTCGATGTTGGTTCAGAGTCTACTTAAAAAATTAGAAATCAATATAATCCATCTTGGTTTGCATGTTTTCTTTCCATGTCTGTAAAATGAAGAGCTTTTCCTGATCACCAGTTTTTGATACAAGTAAATCTCATGGCAATAGCCCTAGAAAAGGAAAAACATTTGAGATTTACAAGACTATCAACATAAGAACTTATTTAAATGCTATTGTCCTTATAATGGTCTATCTCAGAAGCCAGATCCGTAGAAGTTTTTTCAACAGAAATTCAGGTTCGGGATAGGATCATCACTGATAAGACCAAGGACACAATATTTACTGATTAATAGCTCCACTCACAGAAATGGTTACACCTGAGGATCTTCACAGCGAACTGGCCTCTTTCAATGGGCTGACAGCGACCCCTCACTGTTGGCAGAGGGAAAAAAGAAAACACAACATGCTTTAGTGGAGTAACAGGGTTTTCTCCCTCCCCAAGATTTATAACCTAACAGAACCCCCTCAGTTATAAAATCCAGGCAACAAAAATTTATTACTTCATATCTGCCACACTGGTCTTATCTCAGAAGCCGAATCCGTACATGCTTTTCTTCAGGTAGTCAGCTTCGGGATAGGTTTCATCACTGATTAGACCATAATCCATTACGGTATGTTAGTGACATTTATCATAAACCAAAGCAATGTTAAAAGCCAAGGACTATATTAGAAATACTATATTAGCTCTCACAAGCCACACAACTTACTTCAAAATGAAGCTGCTAGCCAATGACATCCACAGCTTCATTAGTATTCATCAAGTCCCAGAGTGCTGTTCAAGGACAAAAAAAAATTTTCATTTAATCTACATACATACTACACATATGCTGAATCAAAGTACTAGTCCAACACATACCTGGTAAGGTTGTCAGGTTTTAACCAAGTAATTTTCCAGCAAATAGTCTCCCGTATGTTTTGAAATTTTCTTTTGCATCTAATAAAAAGAAGCAAATTTCAAATGACGTACCATCTTCTATTCCTATAAATCAACGTTTACTTCTTCAATTTAGAAAGTTCAATAATACGTACCTTAGCATTTCCACCTAACAGCTCCGTTACGCTGAGAACCATTGTTCCTGCGGTGGATCAACATATTTAAAATTAAGCATTCTCACAGAACGTCATAGTGCAAGATTTTCAGTACAAATCCCTCCCCTTCATTAATCCGATCTGCACACAGCGCCATCTGAGCACAATACAACTCAGTCTCAAGTACTGTCGGAAGCTGCCCATTGAAATAACCGTTTATCTGGCGACGAGAGACATTCGCCTTCGTAATAAAGGCCTCTTGCTCTCAACGTAAAACTAACTCCCCGCCCCAAATCCTGGGAATGTGGTTGTTTTCCCGCCGCCGCTTAGGCTCAGCGGGCCGGCTGGCCGGACTCGGCACCCAGGCCGCGCGCAGCGTCCGTGCCATTAGCAGCAGCCTCAGCTCGAAGCCCGCCGCCACCCCGACTCAGGACACGTGGCGGTCCGGCTGCGTGCTTCCGACGTAAAAGTTTTCAACACACGGCACTCTAAGCTCAGACCTCTAAAACCTTTTCATAGCCTGCAGCCCCTAACGCAAGCGGAAGCCACCCGGCTTCGCTCGCATAGTGGCCCGCAACACCCACTCACCTGCCAGCGGCTCCCAAGTCCCGACGTAAAAGACCGAGCGGCTCTTCCAGCAGTTCCCTATATAGCCTCTCCTGACTCAGACCGAGGCCGCCCCGCCCCCGCGCATCTATTGGACGCGGGAGAAGACGGGGGCGTGGCCGTCCCCCGAGAGGAGACAGCGAGAGCGCGCGCGGCAGCTCTTTTCTTTCGGGGCTCGTTCAGGGGCGTGGTGCGCGCGCCGCCCGCCCGCCGCGCGCCTGCTAAGGCCTTGGCGCGCGCCCGCTGGCGGCGCTGCGATCGGTCGCTCGTGTGTCTGGCTCTACGTGGCGCGGGAGAGGCGCCAGAATTCAAACTAACAGCCGCAGTTGGAGGATGGCTCCCGCCTGCCCCGAGCCAAGTCCTCCCAGGACGGATTGGGCGGCTCGGGGCCGGGAGTGGACTGGAGTTTTGCAGCGCAGGGCGGCCTCCGCTTGTGACCCACTCGAGAAGGCGGGCTGGCGCCTGCGGGAGTTGACGCCCCGCGGCCGCCGCACGCCCAGAAAGAGAAATGAACTGGCAGACTTGCTCCGGTGAAAAAACTATGTGAAAGCGCCGCGTTTCTCCTCCGGTCCTTGGGGAGAATACCGCACCTCCGGAGGACCGGCCCGCCGCGCTTCTGCGGCCCAGCGCGCGCCAGGGCGGGCGTCCAGGCCCCCCGGGGCCCCGACGCCTCCGTGTGCCAGGCGCTGCCCTTACGCTCTGATCAGCGCGTCCAATTCTTCCTGAGACAGCAAACCCAGGAGGTGATTACCCTACTCGGCAGAGGAGAAAATTGAGGCCTAACGCAGCTAAGTAACTTGACTAAATTCACACAACTGAAGAACTTTGGTATTTTTAATTTCTTTGTACTAAGTTCATTATAATGAATGCAGGAGAAAGATTAACTTGAGAAGTATCCCCGAATACTTTATCCAAACGGCACTTAATAAAATTCAGTGGCAATGATTGTATTAATTACTGTGTGTGAGTCAATACATGTACATGCACGCACACACAAGCACACATGACATTTGAACATTTTACATTTAAAAGTTGAGGTCTTCGTAGCACTTGTTACTAATTAGTATTTACGCGTGCGTTTATTGTCCTTGTGTAAGGAACACATGGTTTTGTGCACCGTTCTTTTATTCTGCTTTAGAACAATGCCTGACATAAAGTAGGTTGTCAGAAGCTATTGGTTGAATGAATGAATAAATATATGCGGTGGCTTTTTAAAAAATTAAAATGAAGACCAAACTCCAGATTAAAAGATAATAGTGAAAAACAAATATCTGCAACAGGAACCTAAGTGATGAAGTATTCTCTTGCCTGGGTATTATGATATTTTTGAATATTTTGTAATATTCAATATAAATGTGTATATTGTTCATAGTAAAAAAACTGAAACAGTACAAAAAGATAAGGAAAGTAAACGTTCCTTTCCATATTACTGGAAATCTTCACTATTAACAGTTTTTGAAACTTTTTATGTATATACAAATATATGTATGTTTTTTCACATACAAATAGGATCTATATACTTTTCTGCAACTTGCTTTGCCCCCTCATAGATATCATAGACATCTTTCCATATCAGAACCTATCGATGACCTTATTTTTGTTTATAGCCTGCATAGTGTTCAGTTGGATGTATCATAATTTATTTCATAATTTTCCACTTTTTCACTATTTCAAACAGTGCCAAAGTGAATTAAAGTTGTATCATAGTGAGCTTGTGAGATCTGCGAGACCAATTTCTAGCAGTGAGTCGAAGGTTATGTGCACTTAGATTTGTGATAGATATTGCTTAATTGTTCCCGTCTTCCTTCCACTCCCACAAAATGGTTGTGTTGTGATTATATTTTGAAATGTTTTGCTAATTGAAAAACAAATGTATGACTATTATGGGATGGCAATTATTACACAATTGAAATAGAAAACTGTTACTCTCTTTGTTATCTTTGAATCAGTACTTTGCTATACTGAAAACCATCAAAATCATTTGGTCAAAACCATATAAAACAATCATTCCCTGTCCTGATTTATCAACTGAATTATTGGAGAGCTAAAAAGTATCAGATTTCTGGGCCCTGGAACTACTAAAGCAGAATCTCCAAAACTGAAACTCGGAAACATTTTAAACAAGGATCTGGGGCAATTCTGTCCAACAGGAATATAACATGGACCACAAATGCAAGTTGCGTATATAATTTTAAATATGCTAGTAGCCACATTTAAAAAAAAGTAAAAAGAATCAGATGAAATTAATTCTCATACATTTTATTTAACCCATTATAACCAAAATATTTTCATTTCAACGTATGATCAATATAAGTTATTAAGATATTTTACATACCTTTTTTTCGTACTCAGTCCTTGAAATCCAGGGTGTATTTTACACTCACAGCACATCTCAATTTGATTGTCCACGTTTCAAGTGCTCCACTGCACGCGGCTAGTGGCTCCTGTATTGAACAGCATAGGTGTAGGGTGACTCATGTACATGTAGAAGTTTGAGAACCACTGTCTTAGGGTTAAGTGTGGTACTTCACACATGCCGCATATTCCAGTCTTTTAAAAAAAATCTTTCATATTACTTTAGACTCATAAACGAATAACTCTAACAAATGCAATGTAAAATGCAATGAATCCAGATCCTAATTATTGATAACACTGCCCTCCAGTGAACATGGGCGATGACTGTGAAGCTAGTACACAACTCATTCAGGGTGTTTATCTCTTCAAGGAACAGAAAAACATACTGAGGGAATGTAGCCGTCAGTCATTGCTCCCACACCTAAAGCAGTCAAGCAAATTGCTACCAAATATTGGAAGTGATTTAAGAAAGACCATATAAAGGTCAGAACTGAAATTAAAAGTATCCTTGAAGAATATAGCATACTGAAAATAAATTCTCATATTTTGTAGCAAACTTCCAGATAAGATCATTTTAATCATTTTCTGGAAGAAATTGTTCGCTGAGCCCCTGGTGCATGCGATGTGCTTCAGGGAAAGCTAATATGAACACACAAAAGTCCTTGCCTTTCCCGAAAGTGTTTATAGATTAGTAAGAAGTATCCATCCAACTTTAGACATTTAAAAATTAGATAGTCATTAAAGACTTTTGGGTAAGATCATAATATGAACCAAATAGTGTTTTAGAAAGTGTTTGGGAGGAAAGATTAAAAGCAGTCTTTAGAAATTAGTGCAATCATTTAGAGGAGACGTTGTGAGGGACACTACTATAATTTTGGCCATGGAAATGGAAGGCAGGGAAGAGAACATGGTGAGAGCTTATACGCTGTTAGGTTCTTGTATGCATCGGACCATGTAGTCTTCAAAACAATCCTGGCATGTGTTTTCAACCTTATATTAGAAATGAGGAAAGCGAGGCATAGAGATCTCAGTTAATCAGCGTTCCCAAGCTCATAATCGTGTCACCAGGACATGATATTGCTGTGTTGAAGAAAGAAATAGTAGGATGGTGATGATGAACTGTGGGGGAAGAGAGAAGATGGAGTGGAGCCTGGGCAGCCATGAGAATGGCATCTCCATTGACAGGAAAAGGGAAGTCAGGAATCACTGATTTGGGAGTAGGGAAAAGAGAATCATTTTTGGTTGTATTAA
Organism: Tapirus indicus; assembly: GCA_031878705.1. NCBI lineage: Eukaryota > Metazoa > Chordata > Mammalia > Perissodactyla > Tapiridae > Tapirus > Tapirus indicus. Next base: position 12,151,659 of record CM062933.1, read on the forward strand.
ATTTTGGGTGGAACATTCGGTTACATTTGTCCAGTGGACCATCAGAAATGTAGAACTGAACCCCAAGAGAAAAGTCAGGGCTAGAGAAGGACCATTTGGCAAACCAATGTAGAGAAGATGACTAAAGTCATGTGCACAGATGAGTGTGGGGAGAAACGAAAATAGGGCCAGCAGCAGTGGCCTAGAATTAGTACCATAGTGTGTGCAGATATCCTGCAGTAGACAACCTTTGAAAACATAGTACACATAAAGATCTGCTTAGATCATGAATGCATGAGAAAAAAGTTCACTATTAGAGCTTTGGGTTAAATCATGGGAGAAATATGTATGCCACATTAAGTAGTGTAAGCATAATTAACTTATTCCAAAGCAGAAAAAAAATCAGTCCTCAAAAATAAGAATTATCTGATAAGGGATTAATATCCAAGATATATAAAGAAGTCATACAACTCAATAGCAAAAAATGGGCAGAGGATCTGGATAAACACTTTTCTGAAGAAGACATACAGATGGTCAACAGGCACATGAAAAGATGCTCAACATCACTAATCATCAGGGAAATGCAAATCAAAACCACAGTGAGATATCACCTCACACCTGTTAGAATGGTTGGTATCAAAAAGACAAGAGATAACAAATGCTGGCGAGGATGTGGAGAAAAAGGAACCCTTGTGCACTGTTGGTGGGACTGTAAATTGGTGCAGCCACTATGGAAAACAGTATGGAGGTTCCTCAAAAAATTAAAAATAGAACTACCATATGATCCAGCAATTCCACTTCTGGGTATTTATCTGAAGAAAATGAAAACACTAACTCAAAAAGATGTATACACCCTGATGTTCACTGCAGCATTATTTACAATAGCCAAGATATGTAAACAACCTAAGTGTCCATTGACAGATGAATGGATAAAGAAAATGTTATTTATAATACTTATTTATAATAATATATAATATATATTATTCAGCCATAAAAAAGAATGAAATCTTGCCATTTGCAATGACATGGATGGACCTTGAGGGCATTATACTAAGTGAAATAAGTCAGAGAAAGACAAATGCCGTATGGTCGCACTTATATGTGGAATCTGAAAGAAACCACCAAGCTCAGAGAACAGATACAGAGAACAGATTGGTGGTTGCCAGAGGTGGGGGTGGGTGAAATGGGTGAAGGGGGTCAAAAGGTACAAACTTACAGTGATAAAATAAATAAATCCTGGGGATATAATGTACAGCATGGTGACTATAGTTAATAATACTGTATTGAGTATTTGTAAGTTGCTAAGAGAGTAAATCTTAAAAGTTCTCATCACAAGAAAAAAAAATTCTGTAACTGTGTGGTGATGGATGTTAACTAGACTTAGTGTGGCGATCATTTTGCAAATATACAAATATCAAATCATTATGTTGTTCACTTAACTAATACAATGTCGTATGTTAATTATACTTCAATAAAAAAATAAGAATCAGAGGATCTTATCTCTTAGTATAGTGTTCTTTTTTCCAAAGTCTAGACTGAACTGGTCAGTAAACTCTAGGTTTGATAGCAGGACAGACAACTGTGAATTGAAGAAAATTTTGTGAATACTCCATAAAATAGTAAAGTTTTAAGTTCATGAAACCGTAAAGTTAAAGAGCTAAATTAGGGGAAAAATCATGTATATGTGGAAATGTCAAGAGGCAGTTTGCTATGTGAGTCTGAAGTTCAGAGGAGAGGTCAGGGCGTGAGTGTCATTGGCACGAGTAAGGTATTTAAAGCATGACACTGAGTGAGATCATCAGGGAAATAGTATGAATAAAGAGGGGAATGCCCGAGACAGAGCCTTGGAGCACTGCAAACTTTAGAGTTCCAGTAGAGAAGGAACTGCCAGCAAAGGAGACCCCTTGAGAGGAAAACTGGAGAGTGAGATATCTCAGAAACGAAGTGAAGAGTTTCAGGGAGAGATAGGTCAATTGGAATAAATGCTTCTGAAAGGTCAACTAATCTAACAGAAATGACCATTGGGTTTGGCAACATGAAGATCACTAGTGGTCTTGTAAATACTGTCTCTAGTGAATAGCGATGATGGAAACCCAGTTGAAGAGGACTGAGGAGAAAGTGAGGTGTGAAGGCAGAAATGGGTTAGTAACTGGAGAGAGTTGTAAGGTCAAGGGACTGCCTTTTAAATGGGAGATACTAGAGCATGTTTATCTGTTCATGGGAGTGATTTTGGAGAGTGGGGAGATTTGTGATGCTGGAAACAGAGGCAAAAGTTATAGAGCAAAATCCATGAGAAGGCAAGAGAAGATCCTTTCCAGAATACAAATGGAGGTCTTTGATTGGAACAGGGACATTTCATCCGTTTCATCTGTTAAAACAAAAGATAAGACAGGTGTGAGAAAGGCAGTCACACACAGCCTGTTGACCCTTGCATCACTGCATAAGAGCATGTCTTGGGCCTGAAACTTTTTTTTTTTTTTACATAGAGATAAGGAGCCCTCACAGCCTGTGCTAAGCATATGAACTTGTTTGGGATTATCTTTCCCTGTTCCGGGCTTGCTGTATGCTTCTTTATTTTGCTTAGTGTGTATATCATATGGCACCTGGCCCACCCCACTGCTATATCTATTCTTGGTGGGAAAAGAAGGGTGTCCTTCACCTGCAGCACAGGAGGGGTGTGTGAGACCATCTCCCTGTGTCAGCTTCAGGGCAAAATGTGCTGGCCATGGGGGCTGACACTCCCTATTGAGGCTGATTTTCCTCTGTCTCTTCTCTGTGTGAGTAAAGTGTTCCATCCAGTGCCTGTGTGAGTCGTGTTTTTCTTGGCAACTCCAATACCTGCAAAATACTGCAATGGGTTGACATCTTGGTACTGCTGCTTCTAGTGGTAGGCAACAGGTGTCACTTGCTCGACAGTTTGGTGTAGCAAGTAAGGTCACAACAAAGTACACCATGGCATGGTGGAGATGCATGGGGTTCATCAGTCCAGCCATCCCAGGGTGGTGCCAGCTCCCTGCGGGGAAGATGGACTGACTAAGTTTCTGGCCTCCCTCTGGCTGAATGAGGATAAATGAGGTGTCAACAATATCCCTGTCAACAAGGATAAATTGGTGTGATGGATGAGGGCAGAAATGCAAGAGGTGGGCCTAAAAAAAAATTGGAAGATTAACCTGGTTTCTGGCCACCTTCACACTCCCACACCATTCTCTAACTCCCACATGCCAGGGGTGGCAGATGACACCTGAGAGGAATCAAAAGCCCCTGTGTAGGAAGCTCTGCCTGATCTAGGTTGCTTAAAAGTCCCAAGACAGACCTGTTTTCACTCAACACAAAACCACTGTTGATATTGCTGAAAACGTAATTGATGGAATGAGATGCTTCTCTGAGAATGAAGTATGAAAACTGAAAGACAGATATGATCAGAAAACAGGGCAGTCGCATGCAGCTTGGTTGGTGTGCCTGTTTGATAAGGAGGCCTTGCAGGCCCAAATGTCTCAAGCTAAGTGGCAAGTCTAGAGAAGCCAACCACTGACGCCCTGCTGCAATGTGTTTTCACCTGCATCAAACAGGGCAAGCAACAGGACAGAAACAGCGATAAGCCCAAGTCGCTCTTGATTTGATTGCAAAGAGAATGAGAACAGTATTCCCAACAATGAGGACTTCCCTAAGACTAAGCCCCTGGAAAACCATTCATAAAGCCATAACTGCATTTCAGGTAAAAGCCGTAGATACCTGACTATATGACCCTGCCCCTGGGAATGTGGATGTTGCAGTGGAAGCCCTCATGTGATAGGTGACTCCCCAATGGAAGTCCCCATTTTCCCTACTGTTGTCCCCTAAAATGACTGTGGGAAAAGCAATGGAAAAGCTCTACTGAAACATCCTGTTTGGGATAAAAACAATAAAATGGTTTCAACTATTTCCAACAACTTGGGCTGAACAGATAGAAAACCAACAATGGGAAGCCATGCTCAGAGGCCAAAAGGGGAATCCAAGGGATGATAGAGAGGGGAAAAAGAAGAGAACAGGGCCAACTCACAGAGCAATGTGGCTTTGGTTGTTAAAACTGGATGGACAAAACGAAAATTGACGAAATCCCTACAGAAGACTTCCACCAATGCTATTGGGTAGAGAGAGTCCCTCTAAATTAAAGATTAAGGCTCTAATCCCATATTCCCATTGTGATGGCCTGGCTGGTAGTAAATGACTCAGACCTTCAAGCTATCCAAAACAAGACTCACTGAACTCACTAGCTAAGGTGGTGATGGACAACTGAATAATCCCGATTATCTGCTGGTGGATCCACATGGCATTTGTGTTATTGCCTTTTGTATACGTGTGAATAAATCAGGGAAGGTGAAAACTGAGCTGGAGAAGATCCACCCTAAGGCAGGTTGGTTATGAGCTATATACCTGCAGTCCCCTTCCTTAGATTCATTTTTTAAAAACTCTTCAGTTGGCTTAATTCAGGCACATGGGGTTTGTGATTAGGGACAATCCTTGAGGGAGGCCTCATCATCCTGGGTCTGGTTATCCTAGTAACCCTGATGAAGTACTGTCTCAAAATGACAGGGAGGCTCTGTGAGCAAACTGCATCCATATAGATTGTTCGGGGGCCCCATTGGACCCAGCTCCATCTCCAAATTTGGGGCAGATATTGGTCCTACCATATTTGATATGCTTTATCTGCTATTTCAGTGTCTGAGCAAGGGTTGGGTCAAGACTATGGGAAAGGCAGTCATGCACAGCCTGTTGACCCTTGCGTGGCTGCATAACAGTGTGCCTCGGATCTGGAATACTTTCTTACATGGAGATAAGGAGCCCTTATTGTCTGTGCTGGGCATATGGACTTGTTTGGGAATATCTTTTCCTGTTCCAGGTTTGATATATACTTCTTTGTTCTGCCTAAAACTTGTGCATCGTATGGCATCTGGCCAACCCCGCTGCTATATCTATTCCTTGTGGGGAGAGAAGGGAATCCTTCACCTGCAGCACAGGAGGGGTGTGTGTAGACCATCTCCCTACATCAGCTGTGGGGCGAGATGTGCTGGCCACGGGGGACCGGCACTCCCTATTGAGGCTGATCTTACTCTGTCTCTTCTCCATATGAGTAAAGCATTGTTCCATCCAGTGCTTGTGTGAGCCATGTCTTTCTTGGTGACCCTGACACCTGCAAACCATGCAGTGGGTTGACATCCTGGGACTGCTGCTCCTAATGGTAAGCAACAGATATCACTTGCTCAACAGCAGGAAGTATAGGTAGAGATAATAGAGGTCCTGACTCATTGTTTATATTTTCTCAAATAGTTATGAGGCCATCAACTGAGAATGGAAAATTGGGAGGTATAAGAGGTTTAAAGAGAAAGATATGTGAAATTGTCAGTATGCAGAGCAGAAAAGCAGGCAGACCAGGGAAGTGAAGTAGGATTGGTTGGCAGTGTGAAGTGGCCATGAAATGTATGGCCATAAATTTATTGTGAGTGAAGTTGTAAGCTTTCTTTTTCTAGAAACATTGAGACACTTAGGTGCAGGTGTGGAGTAGGTGGGATTAATTAGAGTTAAAGCTTTGTCAGGAAGATAGTGAAAGAAGAAAGGACTGAGAGAATTAAGGGTGTTTGCAAGGAAATGATTTGAACAATGAACAAGGAAGTATAAACTGGGTAGGGGATGATTTGTAGTGAGAAAGTGATGGTGTCTGTGGATGGAGGTTTCATTAAGGCCAAAGAAGAGCTGCAGGGGGAAGACTAGAAATATTAGGAAATAGGAGGGTTATAAAATAGGTTTCTGGAATTTGAGATTTTGGAGGTAGTATAGTTGTTAGTAAAGACAAAGTCAACAGTGTTGCTGTGAGAATGGGTGGTTGAGGTGGAAGGATGAAAAGGTGGAGGGAAGGAGGTTGAGGAACTGAGAGTCTAGGGTGTTAGGTGGATCATCACTGTAGATGTTGACATTATAATTGATAAGAGTAGTGGTGGGAATAGAGACTGTGAAACAGGTGCTAGAGTCATCAGTGAATGAGGGGGTGTGACCCAGGGGTTTGAAAGATGAAAGTAACAGGGAGAAGAAGCTAGTGTTAAAATCTGCTGGCCTACTTCAAAGATTATGGGGCTTTTGTAGGAAAGGAGAGGGGGATAAGATTTGGGAGCTACAATAAAGAGCAAGGGGAATACCCCTCTACCTCCAGGCCTGAGTTCCATAGGTGGTTCAGTTTGGGACATTTAAAGTTTGAAATGTCTGGAGACATCCAGTAAGGATACCAAGTATGCAACTGAATATACAAACCTAGAATTTGGGAGAAAGGTGAAGGATGGAGTTACGCATTTGGGATTTGTATTAGATATTTATCATTTTTGGCCACCTGACATTCACAATGACCCCCCTCCTTCCAAGTTCTCTTACTTTGTTTGTGGATCTATCCTTCATTTACTCTCAGCTCATATTATTTGGATGAGGTTACTCCACTCTCAGCTCTAGGGTAGGGCCTGATCAGCTTAACCAGTCAACAAATCCTACCACCTGGCTACAGTGAGTAGATTGCAGGTGGAAACAACCCAGTTTGAGCCAATGAGAGTCAGACTTGGCTTTTGCCCAACTGTTGGGAAAAGGAGGCTTTCTCTTTTCTATTGCATATTGAACATAGAGAATGTGAAATCTTAGAGTGCTGCAACCATCTTTTCACCACAATAGGAGAACCTATCTGAGAATGCAGTCAACACACAGAGGGGAAGAGAGTAGAGCTGAGTTGAGAGGCAGAGAGAACTGGGTTGTAGGGATACCATCTGAACATGATTGATTCCTGTGGAACTGGAGTTTAGCCAGTCCTGAGTAGAAATCAGGTCATGTTCAGTTATCTGTTGCTGCATAAAAAAACCACTCCAAACTTAGTGCCTTAAGACAAAAACAATTGTTATTTCTCAGGTTCTGTGGGTTGATTGGACAGTTTTTCTGACTGGGCTTACTCATGTTGAGACATTCAGTTAAGAGATCTCCTGGGAGTAGGGCTTAGCTGGGACAACTGGAACAGCTGGGCCTCTCTTTCCACATGATATTTCATTCCAGCCTTCTTCATGGCATAGAAATATCAGGGCAGTATTCCAAGAGGTCACCTATTAAGCCTTTGCTTATATCATGTATGTGTATGTTCCATTGTTTATATTGAGTCATATGGCCAAGCCTAGAGTCAGTATGGGAGGCAGATACACAAGGGTGTGGTTACTGAGAAGTGTGAATACTGAGAGGTGTGATTTGTCAGGGCCATTACTATAACAATCTATGACAACCTGCTTCTACTAATTCTTAGACCCCCTGAAATTTGTCTGTTGGATCAAAGAGATACATCAACCTCACTTCACCTCATTAAAAAACATCTATTATGGTAACTATATTACATTTCCTACTTTAGATCCACTCTTCAACCTTCTCCACCCTGCTTTGTGCTCTGGGTAGCTGACCTCAATGGACTGCATCAAGGAATTCCCTTGTTCTCTGGCTTCTTGTTGGTTTGGGCCAATAGGGAATCCCAGTAGGAGATGAGAAGGAGGAAGGAGTTGCTGTTGGCCTCCACTAAAGGGACAGCTTCTGTTAAGGTGACCCTCTCCACCCCTCTTTCTTCCCTTGCCTTTTCAGATCTAAGGGTAGTAAAGCTCAACTAGGCTGGGATACTGTTCTACCCTTTTCGTTTTCCTACATCTTGCCCACCTTGTAAATAGCCTGTTTATTGAACTTTTCTCAAATTATCCATATGTTTCCTGTTGGGACCCTGAATAATATTTACCTATAAACTCTTGTTTTAAGGAACTAGGATTATGTGCACTTAAAAGTACACTTATACTCATATTTATATAATAAAGAACATCCTTGTCTTGTCAACTTTATCAAAGTGAATTAATCTTTTGGTTTCTGCTTGACCTGATGACTAGTATATATATATATATATTTTTTTTTTTTTACTGCATCCTCCAAGGTTTTGCAACATTATTTAAATGAAAGCTCTCTTTCAGTCCATCCATGAGTAGCACCTCACAACTGCCCATTCTACTGCAGCTTCTCACAAGTAAATTATAGGCAGTATTAAATAAGATGCTCAGATAATTCTTAAGGACTGTTTAGAAAGTCTGCAAGCAAATGATTGCCTAGAAACTGACTGGGAATGCTTATAAGAACTGAATTCCATACCTTGTCAGTAAATTTTATACAATTGCTGTTAGCTATCATTTTATGATAACTTCAGGGATATAAATCCTAGAACCCTAAATCCTCAAAGTAAGGTTTGCAAGCCGAAGTTACAGCAACCCTTTCACCCTTTAGATTTACAATACACGCCATTTGTTATGTATTTTAAACTCAGGTTTTACATAATTTCAAAATTCTCTAAATGACAAACAGCTATTACAGATTTCTTAAAGATTTTTCAAGAGCTTATCCTCTGGTGGCCTAGTGGTTAAGTTCGGCACACTCTTTGGCAGCCTGGGTTTGGTTCCTGGGTGTGGACCTACACCACTCATCAGTCAGTGGCCATGCTGTGGTGGTGGCTCACCTACAGAAGAAAAGAGGAAGATTGGCAGCAAATGTTAGCTAGGGCAAATCTTCCTCAGGAAAAAAAAAAAAGATTTTTCAAGAGGATGAAATCATGGCCAGAGTTTTGCCTGTTATTAACTTTCCAACACACTACAAAGTTTTGCCAGTTATTTTTAATCATACATCCAATGTGATGACTGATTATGTTTTGTAAGTACTTCAGCTATTAAGTATCAAATATCATGAAGGGTTGAGTAATTTCTTTAAAAAAATTAAAGTGGAGTTGGGAATGGGCTACAGTGTGCGGCTTCCTAGATGTACATTTTTTTTTCTTTTTTTTTTTTTTTGGTGAGGAAGACCAGCCCTGAGCTAACATCTGTTGCCAGTCCTCCCCTTTTTGCTGAGGAAGACTGGCCCTGGGCTAACATCCGTGCCCATCTTCCTCCACTTTATATGGGATGCCGCCACAGCATGGCTGACAGGCAGTGCGTCGGTGGGCGCCCGGGATCCGAACCAGCGAACCCCGGGTCGCCAAGCGCGGACGAAACCTCTGTGCCACCGGGCCGGCCCCCCTAGATGTACATTTTTTTTTTTTTTTGTGGGTAAGACCAGCCCTGAGCTAACATCTGTTGCCAATCCTCCCCTTTTTTTGCTGAGGAAGACTGGCCCTGGGCTAACATCGTGCCCATCTTCCTCCACTTTATATGGGACGCCGCCAGGGCATGGCTGACAGGCAGTGCGTCGGCGGGCGCTCGGGATCCGAACCGGCGAACCCCGGGCTGCCAAGCGCGGACTAAACCGCTGCGCCACTGGGCGGCCCCCCTAGATGTACATTTTTAATTTGCTTTTGTCACACTGGTATTTTCCTGTGATATTCTGGGTGGTTTATTTCAGGAGTATGGAGGAGTCTGAAATGCATGTACTGTTGCAAGGCCATGGATCAGAATCATTTAGATCAGAAATGTTATTTAATGGCCTGTCATAGAAAGAATTTTCCCACCTCATATTGTGTGAGTAATCAGAGCTTGTCAACTTTGTGAAATGATTGTACAATGAGGGTTTTGAAATGGAAGGAATCTGAGTGTATTTCTGGGAGATATTATATACATGAATAGAAAATGAAAGATAACCTTTTAAGAAAGACACATTGGAAATCAACTTATTTGGAAAGAGTTTCATTAAATTCAAATATTCATTAACTATGGTATACATTATGGATAGACCTTGTGTACATGCTGTGTGCTCTGAAGACAGAATTCAAACATCAGCTGTAGTAGATACTTTTGTGACCATTAGAAAATTCTCATGAGTTAAAATAGACTAAAGACATAACAACCAAATGCAGTGAGTGAATATTGATAAATTCTGGTCAAAACCCAACAGTTAAAAAGACATTTTTGGACAATTGAGAAATCGGAATTTAGACTGGATATTATATAGTATTAGGGTATTGTAATTTTCTTAAATGTGTTAATGCTATTTTTTATAGAGGAGAATCTCCTAATTCTTAGAATATACATGCTGAAATATTTAGAGGTGAAAGTTCATGATGTCTACACCTCACTTTCATATGGTTCAGACAAATATTCACACATATGTATTTCATGTATTTGCTTTGTTTCTATGTATAATGTATGGAAAATGGTTCAGCAGTATGTATGTGAGATACATGTGTGTGTGTATATGTGTACACACGCTGAGATATATGTACGTATTTTTATCATATTCTCTCTCCCCTCCTATACACACAAATGCACATGCAGGGTATATTATTAATAATTATTAAATCTAATTGGTGCATATAAGGTTATTCATTGATTATCCTTTCAATTTTTCTTATGTTTAAAATGTTTCTGTATGTTTAAAAGGGTAGGGGAGAGGAAACCCTGTAGGGTGAATCCCTGTGGTAGGGTATGGCAGAGACAGTTATTTGTCTCCCAATATCTATATTCTCTTTCTTCTGCCTTCTTATTCCTTAGTAACAGAACTCTGAATTTCTCTGGGGTGGCAAGGTGCCCACCTAAATTACAGCTCCTACCTTCTCTTGAATCTGAGTGTGGCCATGTGATTAAGTTCTAACCAGTGAGATTTAAGTGGAGGCTGTTGGGGAGGACTTTGGGGAAGATGTCTTAAAATGGAGAGTGCTCATCTTTTATCCTTCAGTTTTTCCTGTCCTTCTTCCTGCTGCCTGGAATGTAGACTCAATGACCAGAGCTCCGGAAAACATCTAGGGCCATGAGGTGACCTTGAGGATGCAAGTCACAGGCCAGGATGGTGCAGCAGAAAGATAGAAAGGTGGGTCTCTGATGATGGTTGTCTTAGCCAGTTAGGGCTGCTATAACAAAATACCAGAGACTGAGTGGCTTATAAACAACAAACATTTATTTCTAACTGTTCTGGAGGCTGGGAAGTCCAAGAACAAGGTGCCAGCAGATTCGGTGCCAGGAGAGAGCCCACTTCCTGGTTCGTGGACAGCATCTTTTCGTTCTGTTCTCATATGGCAGAAGGGGCAAGGGAGCTTTCTTGGGTCTTTTTTTTTAAATTGATGTCTTAATAGTTTATAACATTGTGAAGTTTTAGTTGTACATTATTGTTTGTCAGTCACCATATGAATGCATCCCTTCACCCCTTGTGCCCACCCCCCAACCCCCCTCACCCCTGGTAACCACCAACCAGTTCTCTCTGTCCGTGTGTTAGTTTACATTCCACATGTGAGTGAAATCATGCAGTGTTTGTCTTTCTCTCTCTGGCTTATTTCACTTAACATAATACCTTCTAGGTCCATCCCTGCTGTTGCAAATGGGACAATTTTGTCTTGTTTTATGGCTGAGTGGTATTCCATAGTATATGTATACTGCATCTGCTTTATCCAATCATCCGTTAAGGGACACTTGGGTTGCTTCCACTTCTTGGCTATAGTGAATAATGCTGCAATGAACATAGGGGTGCATAAGCCTCAATGGATTGTTGATTTCAGGTTTGTTGGATAGATACCCAACAGAGAGATACCTGGATGATAAGGTATTCCTATTTTTGATTTTTTTGAGGAATCTCCATACTGTTTTCCATAAAGATTGCACCAGTTCGCATTCCCACCGGCAGTGAATTAGGGTTCCCGTTTCTCCACAACCTCTCCAACATTTGCTGTTTTTTGGCTTGGTGATTATAGCCATTCTAACAGGTACGAGGTGATATCTTAGTATAGTTTTGATTTGCATTTCCCTGATGATTACTGATGTTGAACATCTTTTCATGTGCCTGTAGGCCATCTGTATATCTTCCTTGGAAAATGTCTGTTCATATCCTATGCCCATTTTTTGATCAGGTTGTTTTTTTTTTTTTTTGTGGTTCACTTGTGTGAGTTCTTTATGTATTATGGAGATTAACCCCTTTTTGGATATATGATTTGCAAATATTTTCTCCTAGCTGGTGGGTTGTCTATTCATTTTGATCCTGGTTTCATTTGCCTTGTAGAAGCTCTTTAATCTGATGAAGTCCCACTTGTTTATTTTTTCTTTTGTTTCCCTTGTTGGAGTAGCTGCGGAATTTGAAAAGATCCCTTTATGACCGATGTTAGATAGGGTACTGCCTATATTTTCTTCCAGGAGTTTTATAGTTTTAGGTCTCACTTTCAGGTGTTTGATCCATTTTGAGTTAATTTTTGTGTATGGCAATAGAAGATGGTCTACTTTCATTCTTTTGCATGTGGCTGTCCAATTTTCCCAGCACCATTTATTGAAGAGATTTTCCTTTCTCCATTGTATGTTCTTAGCTCCTTTGTCAAAGATTAGCTGTCCATAGATGTGGTTTTATCTTTGGGCTTTCAATTCTGTTCCATTGATCTGTGTGTCTATTTTTGTACCATGCTGTTTTGATTACTATAGCTCTATAGTATATTTTGAAGTCAGGGATGGTGATGCCTCCAGCTATGTTCTTTTTTTTCAGGATTGCTTTAGCTATGCAGGTCTTTTGTTGCCCCATGTGAATTTTAGTATTCTTTGTTCTATTTCCGTGAAGAATGACACTGGGATTCTGATTGGGATTGCACTGGATCTGTAGATTGCTTTAGGTAGAATGGACATTTTAACTATGTTTATTCTTCCAATCCATGTGCATGGGATATCTTCCCATTCCCTTATGTCATCATCAATTTCTTTCAATAGTGTCTAATAGTTTTCATTATATAGGTCTTTCACCTCCTTGGTTAAATTTATTCCAGATACTTTATTCTTTTTGTTGCAATTATAAATCAGACTGTCTTTTTGAGTTCTCTTTCTGTTAGTTCATTATTAGCATATAGGAATGCAACTGATTTTTGTAAGTTGATTTTGTACCCTGCAACTTGGCTGTAGTTGTTAATTATTTCTAATAGTTTTCCAATGGATTCTTTAAGATTGTCTATATATAAAATCATATGGTCTGCAAATAGTGAGAGTTTCACTTCTTCGTTGACTATTTGGAGTCCTTTTATTCCTTTTCTTGCCTAATTGCTCTGGCCAAAACCTCCAGTTCTACGTTGAATAAGAGTGGGCATCCTTGTCTTGTTCCTGTTCTCAGAGGAATGGCTTTCAGTTTTTCCCCATTGAGTATGATGTTGGCTGTGGGTTTGTCATATTTGGCCTTTATTGTATTGAGGTCCTTTCCTTCTATACCCATTTCATTGAGAGTTTTTATCATAGATGGATGTTGTATCTTGTCAAATGCCTTCTCTGCATCCATTGAGATGATCATGTGCTTTCTACTTTTCATTTTGTTAATACTGTGTATCACATTGATTGATTTGCAGATGTTGAACCATCCCTGTATCCCGGGTATAAATCCCACTTGGTCATAGTGTATGATCTTTCTGATGTATTGCTGATGTATTCAGTTTGCCAATATTTTGTTGAGGATTTTTGCATCTACATTCATCAGTGATATTGGCCTGTAGTTTTCCTTCTTTGTATTGTCCTTGTCTGGCTTTGGTATCAGGGTGATGTTGGCCTAGTAGAATGTGTTAGGAAGTGTTCCATCTTCCTCTATTTTTTGGAATAGTTTGAGAAGGATCAGTGTTAAATCTTCTTTGAATGTTTGACAAAATTCTCCAGAGAAGCAATCTAGTCCTGGACTTTTATTTCTTGGAGCTTTTTGATTACAGTTTCATTCTCTTTACTTGTGATTGGTCTATTCAGGTCCTCTATTTCTTCTTGATTCAGTTTTGGTAGGTTGTATGAGTCTAGGAATTTATCCATTTCTTCTAGATTGTCCAATTTGTTGGCATATAGTTTTTCATAGTATTCTCTTATACTCCTCTGTATTTCTGTGGTATCTGTTGCAATCTCTCCTCTTTCATTTCAATATTATTTGAGCCTTTTCTCTTTTTTTCTTAGTGAATCTAGCTAAGTTTTTGTCAATTTTACCTTCTCAGAGAACCAGCTCTTTGTTTCATTGATCCTTTCTACTGTTTTTTTTGGTTTCAATTTCATTTATTTCGCCTCTAATTTTTATTATTTCCCTCCTTCTGCTGACTTTGGACTTTGTTTATTCTTTTTCTAGTTCTGTTAGTTGTAGTTTGAGGTTCCCTATTTGGATTTTTTCTTGTTTGTTAAGGTGGGCTTGTATTGTTATGGGTTTCCCTCTCAGGACCACCTTTGCTGCATCCCATATGAGTTGGTATTGTGTATTTTCATTTTCATTTGTCTACAGATATTTTTTGATTTCTCCTTTAATTTCATCAATGATCCATTAGTTGTTCAGTAGCATGTTGTTTAGTTTCCACATCTTTGTCACTTTCCTAGTTTTTTTTTTTTCTTGTAGTTGATTTCTAGTTTCATAGCATTATGGTCAGAAAAGATGCTTGTTATAATTTCAATCTTCTTAAATTTATAGAGACTTGCCTTGTTTCCTAATATATGGTCTATCCTTGAGAATGTTCCATGTGCACTTGAGAAGAATATGTAATCTGCTGTTTTTTTGGGTGGAGTGCTCTGTATATATCTATTGAGTCCATCTCATCTAGTTTTTCATTTAAGTTCATTATTTCCTTATTGACCTTTCGTCTGGGTGATCTATCCATTGATATAAGTGCAGTATTATTGTGTTGTTGTTAATATCTCCTTTTAGGCTTGTTAATAGTTGCTTTATGTACTTTGGTGCTCTTGTGTAGGGTGCATATGTATTTATAAGTGATATGTCTTCTTGGTGAAGTGTCTCTTTTATCATTACATATTGCTCCTCTTTGTCTCTCATTACCTTTTTTATCTTGAAGTCTACTTTTTCTGATGCAAGTATGGTAACCCCTGCTTTCTTTTGTTTGCCATTAGCTTGGAGTATCGTCTTACATCCTTGCACTCTGAGTCTGTGTTTGTCTTTAGAGCTGAAATGTGTTTCCTGGAGGCAGCTTATTGTTGGGTCTTGGTTTTTAATCCATCTCACCACTCAGTGTCTTTTGATTGGAGAATTCAATCTGTTTACATTTAGAGTGATTATCGATATATGAGGGCTTAATGTTGCTATGTTATCATGCATTTTCCAGTTCTTTTGCATTTCCTTCATTTCTCATCCTGTGTGTTTTGGACTACCAATTCAGTTTGGTAGTTCTGCATGATGATTCTCTTAGTTTTCTCTTTATTTCTCATATGTGATTCTGTTCTGATTATTTGTTCAGTGGTTACCATGGGGTTTGTATAAAAAATCTCATGAATGAGATAGTCCATTTTCTGATAGCCTCTTATTTCCTTAGACTAAGTCAATTCGATCCCTTTCCTTTCCTCTTTCCCTTCTAAGTTATTATTGTCACAACTTATTCCATTCTGTGTTGTGAGTGTGTGTTTAAAGTAATGAGGTTATATTTATTTTTGGTGTTTTCCTTTCCTTAATCTTGATTTTTATAATAGTGTTTGCTAACCTGTTCTGATAGAGAGCTGCAATTTTTTCTGGTTTAATCTACCTATTTTCCTCCTTGCTCAAGTTTTATATCCCCTTTCTCTTTTTTTTTCAGGCATGAGGGCCTTCTTGAGTATTTCTTGTAGTGGGGGGTCTTGTAGTAATAAACTCCCTTAAGCTTTTGTTTATCAGGGAAAGTTATTATTTCTCCATCATATCTGAAGGATATTCTCGCTGGATACAGTATTCTTGGCTGAAGGTTTTTGTCTTTCAGAATTTTGAGTGTATCATTCCAGTCTCTCCTACCTGTAGAGTTTCTGTTGAGAAATCTGCTGAGAGCTTGATGGGAATTCCTTTGTACATTATTTTAATTTTTTGTTTGGCTGCCCTTAATATTTTTTCTTTGTCGTTGACTTTTGCCAGCTTTACTACTATATGCCTTGGAGTTGTCTTTTCTTGTTTATATATTTAGGAGGTCTGTTGACTTCATTCACTGGTATTTTCAGCCACTTCTCCAGGTTTGGGAAGTTCTCAGCTATTATTTCTTTGAATAAGCTCTCTGCTTCTTCTGGAATACCTATAATCCTTATGTTACATTTCATAATTGCATCTGATATTTCTTGGAGAATTTCTTCCTTTCTTTTTAGTCTTATTTCTCTCTCCTCCTCTATCTGGAGCATGTCTGCATTCCTATCCTCAATAATACTAATTCATTCCTCCATATTGTCAGCTCTGTTCTTTAAAAATTCCAGATTTTCCTTTATCTCTTCCATTGTGTTTTTCATCTCCAAGTTTTCTGATTGGTTTTTCTTTTTGGTTTCAATCTCTTTTGTGAAAAAATTGCTGATTTCATTGAGTTGTCTATCTGTTTTCTTATAATTCATTGAACTTTTCTATGATAGCTATTTTGAGTTGTCTGTCATTTAGGTTATAGATTTCTGTGCCTTCAGAGTTGGTTTCTGGGTGCTTGTCATTTTCCTTCTGGTCTGGAGATTTAATATATTTTTGCATAGAGCCTGTGGATTTTGGCTTATTGTTTCTCCTGATGAAGATATCTGGTCATAGTTTCCACCTGCCACCACTAGGTGGGTGTCAAGAGCTGCGTATTCTGAGCACGCTGCTATCCGTAGACCACCTGGCTGACCGGTTATGCTGTGCAGGGGGAGGGGCTTTCTCTTTTGCCTGCCTGATCTTGGGGGCATATTTCTTCCCTGGCTATCTGCTCTCATGGGGTGTTTGGATGTTGACCACACCCCCACAACAGTTCCATCTCCTCCCTGTGAGAATTTCTCACAATCTGTGAGAGAACTTGGAGAGCAATAGTTTTCCCACAGAGGGCTGTCCCCCAACCCCGGAGCTGCCCGAACCTGAGTTGCAGATGGAATGGGGAGGGGGAGGATTTCTCCTTACTCTCCCCACTTCCTCTGTGGCTTACAGTGCCTCTGCCTTCAGATATACAGCTGTGTGGGTCTCTTAGATGTCTTTTGTGATATGTGAATATCTTCTGTTGGTATGCAAATGACCTAATGACCTTCATGACCTAATCACCTCCCAAAGGCTCCATCTCCTAACACCATCACATTGAGCATTAGGTTTCAACACATGAATTTTGGGGGGACACAAACATTCAGACCTTATCAACTGTGTATCTACTATACCAACTCTGGGCTGTTCAACTCTGGGTTTCTGCTATGTGTGAGAGAAATAAGTTCTATTTTATGGCACTCATTTTTATAAATGTATTTTTTTTTTTCTTTTTGTGAGGAGGACCAGCCCTGAGCTAACATCCATTGCTAATCTTCCTCTTTTTGCTGAGGAAGACTCGCCCTGGGCTAACATCTGTGCCCATCTTCCTCTACTTTATATGGGATGCCACCACAGTGTGGCTGACAAGCAGTGCGTCCACGGGTGCCCGGGATCTGAACCTGCGAACTCCGGGCTGCCAAGCGTGAACTAAACCACTGTGCCACCGGGCTGGCCCCTATAAATGTATTTTATTTTTTTTTTGTTTGAGGAAGATTGTCCCTGAGCTAACATCTGTGCCAATCTTCCTCTATTTTGTATGTGGGATGCTGCCACAGCATGGCTTGATGAGTGATACATAGGTCCACACCCAGGATCTGAGCCTGTGAACCCCAGGCCTCTGAAGCTAAGGGTGCAAAGGCACCCTCACTGTGCCACCAGACTGGCCCTAATGCACTCTTTTATATATATATATATATATATTTTTTTTAATTTTTTATTTTTTTGTGGGGAAGACCAGCCCTGAGCTAACATCCATTGCCAATCCTCCCCTTTTTGCTGAGGAAGAGTGGCCCTGGGCTAACATCGTGCCCATCTTCCTCTACTTTATATGGGACACCGCCATGGCATGGCTGACAGGCAGTGCATCGGCAGGCGCCCGGGATCCGAACTCGCGAACACCGGGCTGCCAAGCGCGAACTAAACTGCTGCGCCACCCAGCGGCTCCCCCTAATGCACTCTTAATTAGAGTTTCCTCATATGCAGCTAAGGCTAATCCTAACTGACACAAAGGGAAACAACACTAACAAGATAAATATCTTCGACACATAATATCATTCTGATGAGAATTAGGAAATCTGCTTAAGCAAATCCAAAATCGGGATTGAAAAACTAAAGAACAATAGTATAAGCTATAACTTTTTGGCAGTTCAGGGAAGCCATGTGGAGATGTTTCTTAGAGTATTTTACACATTAAGAGCCAGTCTACTGATCTTTATTCAGTTAGAAAGAAGAAATGGAATAATGCCAGTGCAGATCCCACAGTATTTTTTTTTCCTGAGGAAGGTTTGCCTTGAACTAACATCTGTTGCCAACCTTCCTCTATTTTGTATGTGAGGCACCATCACAGCATGGACACTGATGGACGAGTGGTGTAGGTCCATGCCCAGGTACTGAACCTGGGCCACTGAAGAGGAGCATGCCGAACTTAACCACTAGGCCACCGGAGCTGGCCCCCACTGTATTTTTTTTTTTTTTTTGTGGGGAAGATCAGCCCTGAGCTAACATCTGTTGCCAATCCTCCCCTTTTTGCTGAGGAAGACTGGCCCTGGGCTAACATCCGTGCCCATCTTCCTCTACTTTATATGGGACGCCGCCACAGCATGGCTGACAGGCAGTGCGTCGGCGGGCGCCAGGGATCCGAACTCGCGAACCCCAGGCTGCCAAGCGCGGACTAAACCGCTGCGCCACCGGGCGGCCCCCCCACTGTATTTTTTAATAGTCAAATTTTTGTTGGGAACTTAGTTGAGGCTATTTTGGCTCATTATACCCAGCAGAGAATCTTTCCAGGCCCATGTCAAATATCAGTTGGAGGCTACCTTGGTAGGTTACTTTCATTTCCTCTGACTGTTAGTTTCTAGATGCTGAGAAGGAGAAGAGACGGTCAAGTAAGCTTTTGTAAAAGAGTAAAGTGGGAGAGAATTATCTTTATTATTCCAGTCTGTAATTCCTTGACTACTTTCTTGCCCTCTATCTTCAGTTTTAGGAAAAATAGAATGACTTTACACAAGGTAATTGTTTATAAGATACATCCTTTTAAAATCAGCTTTCAGATTTTTCCACTATTTGAAAGAGCTTTTCATTTTTCATCCTTTAAATTTTTGCACCAGAACCTTAAGTATAGATGTATCTCCAGCTTCAAAATATTTGCAATAATATCTTTTCCTCTTTTTTGTATCTCTTTAAGTGACCTCCAAGTGGATTCTCAAGTATTGACAGCTGAAGATCTCTTACATAGATAAATGGAGGTTGCCCTGGCATTCAGGGGATATATGATGTGATGGTTAATTTTATGTGGCAGCTTGGCTGGGCCATGGTCCAGATATTTGGTCAAACATTGTTCTGAATGTTTCTGTGAAAGTGTTTTTTGGATGAGATTAACATTTAAATTGGTGGACTTTGAGTAAAGCAGATTACCCTCTGTAATGTGGGTAGGTCTCATCCAATCAGCTGGATGCATTAATATTACAAAAACTGACCTCTCTTGAGCAAGAATGAATTCTTCCAGCAGCCTGCCTCTGGGCTTGAACTGCAACTCCTTTGGGTCTCCAGCCTGCTGGGCCTACCCTGCAGATTTTGGATTTGCCAGCCTCCATAATTCATGTCAATTCCTTAAAATAAATCTTTCCCTCTCTCTCACTATAGATATAGGTATCCATTTATATAGATATCTAAATATAGATATATAGATCTATATACTGTTGGTTCTGTTTCTCTGGAGAACACTGACTAATAGATATGTTTTACTTCATTTCTATTTACTATTCTTTCTCCAATTTCTCATTGTTATTGGGACATTTGCCTTTTGCCTTTTATTCTTAAGTTTTTCAAAACTCTGCCATCTCTGGTGGTGTGTTCATAAGGAACTCCTATGCCCACGGATAGCAGCATGCTCAGAATACACAGCTCTTGACCCCAACCCAGTGGTGGCAGGTGGAAAATATGGCCAGATATCTTCATCAGGAGAAACAATAAGCCAAAATCCACAGGCTCTATGCAAAAATATATTAAATCTCCAGACCAGAAGGAAAATGACAAGCACCCAGAAACCAACTCTGAAGGCACAGAAATCTATAACCTAAATGACAGACAACTCAAAATAGCTATCATAGAAAAGTTCAATGAATTATAAGAAAACAGACAACTCAATGAAATCAGCAATTTCTTCACAAAAGAGATTGAAACCAAAAAGAAAACCCAATCAGAAAACTTGGAGATGAAAATTTAGATAATTTAGACATTGTCTAAATGTCCGTGCTGGTTATGAATTTTGGTCCAAAATATTGGCATGCAAAGGGTGTCACATTCCTTAATTTCTCTAAGAATCAGATCTACTTTAACCCTCCACATGTAACATGGCACTCATCTCTGGGATATCTTTCCCTATTCTATTAGTTGATGCAAGTATGTCAGTCTTATCAGAACCCTATGGGAGGGACTAGTTTGTTAATCCAAGGTGGTTGTCTGCATCGCTGAGATTTCTTCTGCTACTTGATGCAGCTTTTCTGAAGCTAGTCCTCTAGTTTAAGTCAAGTATTCTTCTTTGAGATGAGCCAGGTGCCTCTCACAGTGACCACAGATTTTCTTGAAAAGAACTTTACTGTTGCTCTCAGCTTTGTGGTGCTTGGTATATATCTTCTTCTGTAGGCATCCCATTGGAACTATTTCACCTGCAGTCCTTCATTCATGTGGTGCCGGCTCCCTTCCATGTTAATCCCACTTCCAAACCTTGACCCTTCCATTTATCTAGAGGATCTCTTCCAGTCCTCTGATCTGCCTAATACTGCTTCACTCACTCAGTGAATTAGTCTTCATGTCTCCGTCTCAGAGAAGACTAGCTTTTTAGAAAAGTCTGAGTTGGTGTTTCCTAGAAGCAAATTCAAAAGTCTTTATGACAAGTGAAACCAAAGGTTTGGCTAACTGCCTAGAATAGAAGAGGGAAAAATACCTTCAGCTGAGAGAGAAAATTAATATATCAATGGATTATCCTGTCATATGTCTTTGCACAATATTATGTTTCCTCATCATTTTTCCTTTGCTTTTATATAGATCACTTTGTCATTATTTTTCATGATTTCTTCCTTAGAATTCGAATTCTTCCCTGATGAAGTGTGTGCTTTTGTTAAGTATGAAATTTGACAGCTATGACAGTTGGAGTACATGATGTTTCAAATCTTATCTATTCCCCATTTCAGTTTGTGTTTGATACTTAACATTTCTAATTCTTCAGCAAATATTTCTTTGTTAAATTGTCACTTCTGATCTCTTCTTTGAGCTCTTCTTTCTGTGTGCACAATTCTGTTTTCAACTCTTTTTTTTTTTACCATTTTTTAATTGATGTCTTAATACTTAATAACACTGTGGGGTTTTAGTTGTACATTTTTGTTTGTCCGTCACCTTGTGGATGTAACTCTTCACCCCTTGTGCCCCCCCACGCCCCTTCCCCTTGGTAACCACCAATCAGTTCTCTCTGTCCGTGTGTTCACTTATATTCCATATATGAGTGAGTTCATGCAATGTCTGCCCTTCTCTCTCTGGCTTATTTCACTTAACATAATACCCTCTAGGTCCATCCATGTTGTTCCAAATGGGACAATTGTGTCTTTTCTTATGGCTAAGTAGTATTGCATTGTATGTATATACCACATCTTCTTTAACCAATCATCAGTCGAGGGACACTTGGATTGCTTCCACTTCTTGGCTATAGTGAATAATGCTGCAATGAACATAGAGGTGCATACACTCTTGTGATGGTTGATTTCACGTCCATTGGGTAGATGCCCAAGAGTGGGATTGCTGGATCATATGGTATTTCTATTTTTAATTTTTTGAGGACTCTCCATACTGTTTTGCATAGAGGCTGCACCAGTTTGCATTCCCACCAGCAGTGAATGAGGGTCCCCATTTCTCCACAACCTCTCCAGCATTTGTTGTTATTTGTCTTTGTGATTATGGCCATTCTAACCGGTGTAAGGTGATATCTTAGTGTAGTTTTGATTTGCATTTCCCTGATGATTAGTGATGTTGAACATCTTTTCATGTGTCTATTGGCCATCTGTATCTCTTCCTTGGAAAAATGTCTGTTCATATCTTCTGCCCATTTTTTGATTGGGTTGTTTGCTTTTGTGTTGCTCAGTTGTATGAGATCTTTATATATTATTGAGATTAATCCCTTCTCGGACAAACGATTTGCAAATAATTTCTCCCAGCTGGTGGGTTGTTTATTCATTTTGATCCGGGTTTCATTTGCCTTGTAGAAGCTCTTTAATCTGATGAGGTCCCACTTGTTTATTTTTTCTTTTGTTTCCCTTGTCTGGGTAGACATGGAATCTGAAAGGATCCCTCTATGTCCAATCTCAATTAGTGTACTGCCTATATTTTCTTCCAGGAGTTTTATAGTTTCAGGTCTCACTTTCAGGTCTTTGATCCATTTTGAATTGATTTTTGTAGATGGCGATAGGAGATGGTCTACTTTCATTCTTTTGCATGTTGCTGTCCAATTTTCCCAGCACCATTTATTGAAGAGACTTCCCTCTCTCCATTGTATGTTCTTTGCTCCGTTGTTGAAGATTAGCTGTCCATAGATGTGTGGTTTTATTTCTGGGCTTTCAATTCTGTTCCATTGATCTGTGTGTCTATTCTTGTATCAGTACCATGCTGTTTTGATTACTGTGGCTTTATAGTATATTTTGAAATCAGGGATTGTGATGCCTCCAGCTTTGTTCTTTTTTTTCAGAATTGCTTTAGCTATTCGGGCTCTTTTGTTGCCCCATATGAATTTCAGTAGTTTTTGTTCTATTACCGTGAAGAATGACATTGGGATTCTGATTGGGATTGCATTGAATCTGTAGATTGCTTTAGGTAGAATGGACATTTTAACTATATTTATTCTTCCAATCCATGTGCATGGAATATTTTTCCATTTCTTTATGTCCTCCTCAATTTCTTTCAATAGTGTCTTATAGTTTTCATTGTATAGGTCTTTTACCTCCTTGGTTAAATTTATTCCCAGATATTTTATTCTCTTTGTTGCAATTGTAAATGGGATTGTCTTTTTGAGTTCTCTTTCTGTTGTTTCATCGTTAGTGTAAAGAAATGCAATTGATTTTTGTAAGTTGATTTTATACCCTGCCACTTTACTGTAGTTGTTGATTGTTTCTAGTAGTTTTCCGATGGAATTTTTTGGGTTTTCTATGTATAAGATCATGTCATCTGCAAATAGTGAGAGTTTCACTTCTTCATTGCCTATTTGGAGTCCTTTCATTCCTTTTTCTTGCCTAATTGCTCTGGCCAGAACTTCCAGTACTATGTTGAATAGGAGCGGTGAGAGTGGGCACCCTTGTCTTGTTCCTGTCCTCAAAGGAATGGCTTTCAGTTTTTCCCCGTTGAGTAGGATGTTAGCTGTAGGTTTGTCATATATGGCCCTTATTTTGTTGAGGTACTTTCCTTCTATACCCATTTTGTTGAGTGTTTTTATCATAAATGGATGCTGGATCTTGTCGAATGCCTTCTCTGCATCGATTGAGATGATCATGTGGTTTTTATTCTTCATTTTGTTAATGTGGTGTATCACGTTGATTGATTTGCGGATGTTAAACCATTCCTGTGTCCCTGGTATAAATCCCACTTGATCGTGGTGTATGATCTTTTTGATGTATTGCTGTATTCGGTTTGCCAATATTTTGTTGAGGATTTTTGCGTCTATGTTCATCAGTGATCTTGGCCTGTAGTTTTCCTTCTTTGTATTGTCCTTGTCTGGCTTTGGTATCAGCATGATGTCGGCCTCATAGAATGTGTTGGGAAGTATTCCATCTTCCTCTATTTTTTGGAATAGTTTGAGAAGGATAGGTGCTAAATCTTCTTTGAATGTGTGGTAAAATTCTCCAGGGAAGCCATCTGGTCCTGGGCTTTTATTTTTTGGGAGGTTTTTGATTACTGTTTCAATCTCTTTACTTGTGATTGGTCTGTTCAGATTCTCTATTTCTTCTTGATTCAGTTTGGGGAGGTTGTACACTTCCAAGAATTTGTCCATTTCCTTTAGGTTGTCCAATTTGTTGGCGTGAAGTTTTTCATAGTATTCCCTAATAATGCCTTGTATTTCTGTGGTATCTGTTGTAATTTCTCCTCTTTCATTTCTAATTTTATTTATTTGAGTCTTCTCCCTTTTTTTCTTAGTGAGTCTGGCTAAGGGTTTGTCCATTTTATTTATCTTCTCAAAGAACCAGCTCTTTGTTTCATTGATCCTTTCTACTGTTTCTTTGGTTTCAATTTCATTTATTTCTGCTCTGATTTTTATTATTTCCCTCCTTCTGCTGATTTGGGGCTTTGTCTGTTCTTCTTTTTCTAATTCTGTTAGGTGCAATTTAAGGTTATTTATTTGGGATTTTTCTTGTTTGTTAAGGTGAGCTTGTATTGCTATGAATTTCCCTCTCAGGACTGCTTTTGCCATATGAGTTGGTATGGTGTATTTTCCTTTTCATTTGTCTCCAGATAGCTTTTGATTTCTCCTTTAATTTCATCAACGACCCATTGGTTGTTCAGTAGCATGTTGCTTAGTCTCCACATCTTTGTCCCTTTCCTAGTTTTTTCCTTGCAGTTGATTTCTAGTTTCACAGCATTATGATCAGAAAAGATGCTTGTAATGATTTCAATCTTCTTAAATTTACAGAGGTTTGCCTTGTTTCCTAATATATGGTCTATCCTTGAGAATGTTCCATGTGCACTTGGGAAGAATGTGTACTCTGCTTTTTTTGGGTGGAGTGCTCTGCATATATCTATTAAGTCCATTGCATCTAGTTTTTCGTTTAAGTCCATTATTTCCTTATTGACTTTTTGTCTGGATGATCTATCTATTGATGTAAGGGGGGTGTTAAGATCCCCTACTATTATTGTGTTATTGTTAATATCTCCTTTTAGGTTTTTTAGCAGTTGTTTTATGTACTTTGGTGCTCCTGTGTTGGGTGCATAGATATTTATAAGTGTTATGTCTTCTTGGTGAAGCGTCCCTTTTATCATTATATATTGCCCTTCTTTGTCTCTCATTACCTTTTTTATCTTGAAGTCTACTTTGTCTGATATAAGCATGGCTACTCCTGCTTTCTTTTGTTTGCCATTAGCTTGGAGTATTGTTTTCGATCCTTTTATTTTGAGTCTGTGTTTGTCTTTAGAGCTGAGATGTGTTTACTGGAGGCAGCAGATTGTTGGATCTTGGTTTTTAATCCATCCTGCCACTCTGTGTCTTTTGATTGGAGAATTCAATCCATTTATATTTAGAGTGATTATTGATATATGAGGTTTTAATGTTGCTATTTTATTGTTCATCTTCTGGTTCTTTTGCATTTCCTTTGTTTCTTGTCCCTTGTGTTTCGGACTGCAAGTTCCATTTGGTATTTCTGCATGCTCATTCTCTTGGTTTTCTCTTTATTTGTCATGTGTGGTTCTCTTCTGGTTATTTGTTTAGTGGTTACCGTGAGGTTTATATAGGTGATCTCCTGGATAAGAAAGTACATTTTCGGATGCCTCCTTTTTCCTGAGTCTGGGTCGATTCAATCCCTTACCTCTTCCCCTCCTTATTTGTTATCTCTTTATTCCAGATTGTGTCATGAATGTGTGTTTCCAGTGATGAGCTTGAATTAATTTTTGATGTTATCCAATTGTAGTTTGTTCTGGTTTAGTCTCCTTGCTTTTCTCCTTGCTGAAATCTTTCTATCCCCTTTCTCATTTGTTTTTTTTCAGGCCTAAGGGCCTTCTTGAGCATTTCTTGTAGTGGGGGTCTTGTGACGAACTCTCTTAGCTTTTGTTTATCAGGGAGAGTTATTGTTTCTCCATCGTATTTGAAGGATATTTTTACTGGATAAAGTATTCTTGGCTGAAGGTTTTTGTCTTTCATGATTTTGAATATATCATTCCAGTCTCTCCTAGCCTGTAGAGTTTCTGTCGAGAAATCAGCTGAGAGCCTGATGGGGTTTCCTTTGTATGTTATTATTTTTTTTTCTTTAGCTGCCTTCAATATTATTTCCTTGTCACGGGTATTCTTCAAGTCTGCTACTATGTGGCGAGATGATTTTTTATTCCTGTTTATATATTTAGGTGATCTATTGATTTCACTCACTGTTATTTCCCTCTCGTTCCCTAGGTTGGGGAAGTTCTCAGCTATTATTTCTTTGAACAAACTCTCTGCTCCTTTTTCTCTTTCTTCTCCTTCTGGAATACCTATTATCCTTATGTTGCTTTTCCTCATTGAGTCTGATATTTCTCAAAGAATTTCTTCATTTCTTTTTAGTCTTAGCTCTCTCTCCTCCTCTATCTGGAGCATTTCTGCGTGGCTATCCTCAATAGTGCTAATTCATTCCTCCATATTGTCAGTTCTGCCCTTTAAAGACTCCATTTTTTCCACTATCTCGTTGATTTTGTTTTTCATCTGCAATAATCCTGATTGGTTTTTCTTTATGGTTTCAATCTCTTTTGTGACAAAATCCCTGAATTCGTTGATTTGTTTCTGTGTGTTTTCTTGTATTTTGTTGAGTTTGTTTATGATAGCTATTTTGAATTCTCTCTCATTCAGGTTATCAAATTATGTGCCTTCAGGGTTGGTTTCTGGGTGTTTGTCATTTTCCTTTTGGTCTGTAGCCCTGACAAATTGTTGCAAGGATCCAATGGGGACGGCTTTATTTTTTCCCCTCATGATAAAGTTGGTCCTGCAGTTTCCCCCTGCTGCCACTGGATGGAGATCGTGAGTGGTTTGCTCTGAGGCAGCTGCAGCCCCTGGAGGGATTATGCTGAAACGTGGGGTGTGTGGGGGGAGGGGTCCTCTCTTTCTCCTGCTTGACCTGGTGGTTTCCTTTCTGGCTCTCTTAGGGTGTTTGCTACACCCCCTAAACAGTCCATTTTCGCTTCCCAGTGGGGATCTCGCAACAGTCTGTGAGAGCACCTGGATGGCGATAGTTTTCCCCGCTGTGGGCCACCCCTCCCCCCCGCCTGTGGACTGCGCTGTCTTTGCTGATCGATTGGGGAGGGAGAGTACAACTTCTTACCTCTCCTCCCATCCTTTTGGGCTTCCTGCGCCTCCACTGTCCAATGTACAGCAGCAGGGGTTTCTTAGAAGTCTTTCGTAGTGTTTGATTGAGCTCTGTTGGAATGTGAATGATGTTTTTGTTTGTCTTAGGGGGCAGAGATTCAAAGAAGGAATCTCACTCTGCCATGATGCTGACGTCCTGTTTTCAACTCTTATCTTTGATCTTTACCTTTGGAGGTTTGTTTCTGTGATAATGATTATGGAGATGTTGAGAAGTTATTTTAGTCATTTACCATACAATCAATCTGGTTCTATCTAGGCCTTATTTGTGAAGTGACTCAGGTAGTACTTAGAGCCACAAAGTGCTGTCCCAAGGGTGGGGCCTCAGGAGGATGGGGTGGATCAGCTTTTCCTGGAGCAGTTGGAAACTTCCCAGTTTAAGAGGTAATTGGAGGAGGGGAAGTCCGGAAGTTAGTGCCAGTGGAAGAATATCTAGCATCAGGTCCAAGGAGCAAGTTCTAAGCTATAATCAATAAATGATGTAAGGATTCAAGAATCAAACTGACCAGGGCAATTTACTCTCTGGCTCCTAGGACACCTCTTTTCCCTGGTTCAGATGGTTTCTTTGCTACCTTCTCTTCCTTTACCTGTCTCTTAAATGTAGGTGTTCCCCATAGTTCTGTTCATGGTTTTCTTCTCTTCTCATACTATTCACTCCCTCTGAATGATTTAGTTCATGGGGTATCTGATATGTGCCAGACACTGTTCTAGGAGCAGGCCTCACAGCAGTGAATAGGTCAGACAAGTCCGTTCTCACATAGAGCTTTTGTTCTAGTGAAAGACACAGTCAGAAAAAGTGAATAATTAAGCAAGGCAATTTCACATAATGATAATGATACTGATATCATTATTATCAGATGATGATATATAGGAAGAATAAAAAACAGGATGAGGTAATTAATATAGAATGGCTTCTACAGGGCAGAGCAGGCCTTCACACAAAACGTGGCATGAGATTGCTCCAAACAAAGGAAACAGTTGGTGTGAAGTCCCTGGACAGAGAGAAGAGCTAGTTTAAAATAATAAGTTGGCATGATCAAGGAACAAGAAGAAAGCCAGTGTGACTTGAGAGAGCAGAGAATGGGAGGAGATGAGATTGGAAGGAAAGAATTTTGATTTTGTATTGAATGTGATGGAAAGCCATTGGAGGGTTTCAGGTAGGAGAGCAACATGATATGATTTACATCTAAAAAATTTGTTTTTTGTTATTTTTAATCTTTTATGCCCAACATATTATAGACAGAAAACTATATAAAACCAGTGTTTACATTAATGAATTATTAAAAGTTGAACATCCTTGTAACTCCCAACTAAGTCAAGATACAGAATTTTGCCAGGCACCCCAGATGCCCTATATGTGCCTCATCTTAATCACACTCCTCTTTCTATGCCCCTAAAAGTAACAACTACCATGAATTTTAACTGTAATCAATTCCTTGCTTTTCATTATAATTTTATCATCCCTAAACATCATTGTTCTTTCTTTTAAGTCTCTTTTAATCTGTGGGTTCCTCCTCTGTTTCTTTTTATCTTTCACCTCATGTTTTATTTGTGGAGGAAATTGAGTCATTTGACTTATATGGTTTCTTAGGCTTGATTTTGTGGATTGTATCCTCATAGCATATATATATATACATATATACATATATGTATACATATATATACACATATATGTATGTATATATATATATATATACACACACAATATATATATTGTGTGTGTGTATGTGTGAGGAAGATTAGCCCTGTGCTAACATCTGTTGCCCATCCTCCTCTTTTTGCTGAGGAAGATTGGCCCTGGGCTAACATTCATGCCCATCTTTCTCTACTTTATATCTTGGATGCCTGCCACAGCATGGCTTGATAAGTGGTGTGTAGGTCCGCACCCGGGATCCAAATCTGCGAATCCCAGGCTGCCGAAGTGGAGCATGTGAACTGAACCACTATGCCACCAGGCCAGCCCCCTCATAGCATATTTTAATGCATTCCTCAGTCTTTTGTATTTTCAGTACATTTTATCTAGAATCTTATTCAGATTCAATAGGTACATAATGTCTGATTGTCTCTCTTTCATGATGCTAGCTGACATTGAAACTCATGCCTAAATCCATTAACTTTTTAGGAATTATAAAATTGTGATCTCCAAATCTCCTTTCCACACCAAGAATAATACTAGTTCTCAAGAGGATTGGGGATGGCATAATTATAATATCACATTATTACTTGTTTCTTTTATTCCACATTATACACACAATAGTCTCAGAAAAACAATAACAATACTACCACTACTCATATGATGGCTGAAAACAATTAAATTATTTTTGTGTATGTTCTCCTCATTTCCTCACCTTTAAGAAATAGATTTATAGTACAGTTGCACTGTATCAATATTGTGAATGTGCATAACCATTATATACTGTATTCTCTCTTATAATCTTCATCTAATCTTAGTTCTACAAGTAAATAAATATTTAGTGTTTACCAGTAGTTCTTATATGAATGTTTCTCTAGTCATTATGTTATGTGAAACTCATTCCCTTGTAGATTCGACAGGAATGTCTCATGTGAACAATATTCTGTAAGTTCTTGCATACTGATAACAGTTTACTTGCAGCATTTAATTTTGCAAGTCAGTTTGGCTGAATATAAAACTTTAGGTCATGTTTTCTTTCCTTGAGTAAATATGTTACTCCATTTTCTTTTGGTGTAAAGCTTTCTTGTCGAAAAATCTAATGATAATTTGAATTTCTTCCACATTTAAGTGACTTTGTCCTGTCTAGATGCCAAAAAGAATTATTTTTTTTCTCTTTTTCTTTAAAACCTGGAATTTTACTCGTATTTTTTTTCTTCCCCAGCTTTACAGAGACATTATTGAAATATAACATTTTGTAAGTTTAAAATGTACAGTGTGCTGATTTGATACAATTATATATTGCAAAATGATTACCACCATACACGCTAGCTAACACTTCCATCACATCACATGATTAGCTCTTTTGTGTGTGTGTGGTGAGAACATTTAAGACCTACTTTCTTAGCAACTTTCAAGTATATAATACAGTATTATTGACTATAATCACCATGCTGTACATTAGATCCCAGAACTTATTCATCTTATAACTGGAAATTTGTACTCTTTCCCTAGCCTCTCCCCATTTCTCCCAGTCCCCAGCCCCTGGTAACCACCATTCTAATCTCTGTTTCTATAAGTTTGGCTTTTTTAGATTTCACATATAAGTGATATCATAAAGTATTTGTCTTTCTCTGTCTGACTTATTTCACTTAGCATAATGTCCTAAAGGTCCATCCATGTCATTGTAAGTGGGAAGATTTCCTTCTTTCTCATCTCTGAATAGTATTCCATTGTGTATATATACCATATCTTCTTTATCCATTCATTTGATGGACACTTAGGTTGTTTCCATATCTTGGCTATTGTGGATTATACTGCAATGAACATGGAAGTGCAGATATGTCTTTGAGATCATGTTTTCATTTCCTTTGGATATATACCCAGAAGTATATAAGTATTGCTGGATCATATGGTAGTTCTATTTTTAACTTTTTGAGGAATCTCTATACTGTTTTCCATAGTGGCTGCACCAATTTACATTCCCGCCAATAGTGTACAAGCATTCCCTTTTCTCCACATCCTTACCAGCACTTGTTATATCTTGTCTTTTTTATGTTACCCATTCTAACAAATGTAAAGTAATATTTTGTTTGGGTTTTGATTTGCATTTCCCTGATGATTAGTGAGGTTGAGCATCTTTTCCTATACCTGTTGGCCATCTTTGGAAAAATGTCTATTCAGATCCTCTGCCCATTTTTTAATTGCATTGTTTGTTTTTTTGCTATTGAGATGTTTGAGTTGTGTGTATATTTTAGATATTAATTCCTTGTCAGATATATGATTTGCAAATATTTTCTCCCATTTAGTATATTGCCTTTTCATTTTGTTGATGGTTTCCTTTGCTGTGTGGAAGCTTTTTAGCTTGATGTAGTCCCATTTGTTTATTTTTGCTTTTGTTGTCTTTGCTTTTGGTGTCAAGTCCAAAAAGTCATTGCCAAGACCAATGTCAAGGAGCCTACCCCCTATGATTTCTTCTAGGAGTTTTACTGTTTCAGGGCTTGTGTTCAAGTCTTGAAGCCATTTTGAGCTGATTTTTGTGTATAGTGTACAAGAGGGATCCAGTTTCATTCTTTTGCATGTGGGTATTCAGTTTTCCCAACATCATTTGTTGAAGAGACTATCCTTTCCCCATTGTATGTTCTTAGCTCCTTTGTTGTAAATTAATTGACCACATGCATGAGTTTACTTCTGGGCTTTCTATTCTATTCCATTGATCTATGCATCTCTTTTTATGCCAGTATTGTACTATTTTGGTTACTATAGCTTAGTAATATAGTTTGAAATCAGGAAGTGTGATGTCTTCAGTTTTGTTCTTTCTGGAGGTTGCTTTGGCTATTTGGGGACTTCTCGTTCTATACAAATTTTAGGATTGTTTTTTCTATTTCTGTAAAAAATGCCATCGGAATTTTAGTATGGATTGCATTGAATCTGTAGATTGCTTTGCATTGTATGGACATTTTAACAATGTTAATCCTTCCAATCCATGAGGAGAGAACATCTTTCCATTTATTTGAATCTTCTTAAATTTTTTTCATCAGTCTTATAGTTTCCAGTGTACAAGTCTTTCACCTCCTTGCTTAAATTTATTCCTAAATATTTTACTCTTTTTGATGCAATTCTAAATGGAATTTACAATCTTAATTTATTTTTCTGATAGCTCATTGTTAGTGTCTAGAAATGCAACAGATTTTTTATATTAATTTTGTATCCTGCAACTTTACTGAATTCATTTGTTAGTTCTAACAGTTTTTTGGTGGGGTCTTTAGGGTTTTCTTTATATAATATCATGTCATCTGCAAATAGAGACAATTTTACTTCTTCCTTTCCAATTTGGATGGCTTTTATTTCTTTTTCTTGCCTAATTGCCCTGGCTAGGACTTCCAGTACTATGTTGAATAGAAATGGTGAGAGTGGGTATCCTTGTCTTGTTCCTGATTCTAGAAAAGCTTTCAGCTTTTCACGATTGAGTATGATGTTTAGCTGTGGGCTTGTCATATATGGCCTTTTTTATCTTGAGGTATGTTCCCTTTACACCCAGTTTGTTGAGAGTTTTTTAAAATCATGAACAGCTGTTGAATTTTGTCAAATGCTTTTTCTGTATTTATTGAGATAAAATATGATTTTTTATCCTTCATTTTGTTAATGTGGTGTATCACGTTGATTGATTTGTGGATGTTGAAACATCCTTGCATCCCTGGAATAAATCCCACTTGATCATGGTGTATGATCCTTTCAAAATATTGCTGAATTCGGTTGCTAATATTTTGTTGAGAATTTTTGCGTCCAAGTTCATCAGGGATATTGGCTTGTAATGTCCTTGTCTAGCTTTGGTGTCAGAGTTATTCTGGCCTCATAAAGTGAGTTTTGAAGTGTTCCCTCATCTTCTACTTTTTGGAAATGTTTCAGAAGGATTGGTATTAATTTTTCTTCAATGCGTCTCGGTATGGGTCTCTTTAGATTCATCTTACTTTGTACTCTCTGAGCTTCCTACATCTGAATATCTGTTTCTTTCCCCAGATTAGAGAAATTTTAAGCCATTATTTCTCTGAATAAGTTTTCTGCCCCTTTCTCTCTTTCTTCTCCTTCTGGGCCCCCTATAATGCATTGGTCTGTTTGATGTTGTCCCATAAGTCCCTTAGGCTATCTTCACTCTTTTTCATTCTTTTTTCTTTTTGCTCCTCTGATTGGATGAATTTCACTGCCTTGTCTTCAAGTCCACTGATCCTTTCTTCCACTTGATCTAGTCTGCTGTTGAACCTCTCTATTGAATTTTTCAGTTCAGTTGTTGTGTTCTTCTCCTCTATGGTTTCTGTTTGATACTTTTATTATTTTCTATCTCTTTGTTGAAATTCTCACATTTTTATGCATTGTTTTCCTGATCCTGGTGAGCATCTTTATGGCCATTATTTTGAACTCTCTATCAGTTAAATCACTTGTCTTTGTTCCACTGAGATCTGTTGCTGTAGTTATAATCTTATTCTTCTGTTTGGGACGTGTTCCTCTGTTTCTTCACTTTCCTTGACTCTCTGTGTGGTTTCTGAGCATTAGATAAAACAGCCACCTCTCTCAGTCTTAACAGAGTGATCTTGTGAGGAAGATCAGTCAGCCTGGCCCATGCTCCTGGTTGTCTCTCAAACCTTTGTGATTGAACTAGCTGCTGTCTATGTTCTTAGTGGCTCTCAGTAGTTGAAAGTGTACCAAGACCCTTCAGTGTCCCAAAGGGGAGGATTGCAGTCAGCACCTAGATGCAGGTTGGTGAGAAGCTGGAACCTTGGGCAACAGCTGAGAATGTATGTAGATAGGCTCCTTCCATGGAGAAAATGGGAGATGGGCATTTTTGCTTGATCTCTTTGTGCTGGATCTGGGTGTATAGCTGTGAGGGGTGCTCCTGAGCCTGTTAAGAACTTCTCTTTTGTTTTCTAAAGTTCTGTGGGAAACCTGAAGGCAAGCCATATTGGCTACCAGAGCCAGGCAGTCTGTTGGCCTGTCCCTCAGACAGCAGTTGCAAAAGCTGGGAAGCCAGATGTGTGTATAAGCTTCTTTCAGGGAAATACTGGCACCTTGGAGTAGGCCAGAGGGAGAGGGCAAGGGAGGTATCTGCCAGCTTCCCTGGTGCCTATGAGGATTGTAGTAAGCCCCTAGATGCATGCTAAATTAGAAACTTGATTCTCAGGCAGCATCTTTTAGAGTATGCAAATAGACCCCATTCAGGGAAAGACTGGGAGGTGGGCAATTTTGCCTACTCCCTTTTGCTGAGCCTCCGTGAGTGCTAAGTATCCATTAAGAATTGTTTCTTTGTTTACTATAGTCTAATGGGTCTCCTGGATGCAAGCCTCATTGGCTTTCAGAGCTAGGTGTTCCGGGGGTCTGTCCCTCAGGAGGGAGTCATATTACAAGTTGGGTGCTAGATGTGAGGTCCAAACCCTTTGGTCCTCAGGGAGAAGCTGGGAATTGGAGTTCCCTTCTGATTGTATGGTGCTATAGCAGCAGTCAGGTTTACAAATGTGTCTCAGCTTTTCCTACTCATTTTGATGTAGATGTTTTCTCATTTGCCCAACGTGTAGGGGTTGCTTAGCTAGTTTCTGGATTTCTTTCAGAGAGAGTTGCTCCACGAGTAGCTGAGCATTCAGTGTGTCCATGGGAGGTGGAGAGTTCAGGAGCCTCCTATGTCACTATCTTTAAAGACTGCCCCTTAAGTATTTTTGATATTGGACATTCTGGCTCAATTTTTCCCAGGTATTATGCCCTTTCAAAGTGTATTTAAAATCTTTTCTTGGGGCTGGCCCAGTGGTATGGTGAAGTTTGTGCACTCCACTTTGGTGGCCTGGGGTTTGCGGGTTTGGATCCTGGGTGCAGACCTACACACTGCTTGTCAAGCCATGCTGTGGTGGCATCCCACACACAAAGATGGAGGAAGATTGTCACAGATATTAGCTCACGGACAGCCTTTCTCACCAAAAAAGCACTGAAAAACAACATTTTTCTTTTTTCATTTCAGGAACATTTTCTTGAATTGTATATTTTAGTATTTTTTCTGTTCTCTTGCTTTGGTTTTGTTCTTTGGTGACTCCTATTACAGATGTGTTGGGTTTTCTTTGTTGTCTTCTATATTTGTCACTTACTGAATCATGTATATTTCCTTCTTAATTTCTTTTTTATTAAAAAAAATGCTATCGTTGGGGCCAGCCTGATGGAGTAGTGGTTAGGTTCGCATGTTCTTCTTCAGCAGCCTGGGATTCTCAGTTTCTGATCCCGGGAGTGGACCAACACACCCCTTGTTAAGCCATGCTGTGGTGGCGTCCCATGTAAAGTAGAGGAAGATGGGCACAGATGTTAGCTCAGGGCTGGTCTTGCTCACCCACACACACAAAAATGCTATCCTTTCCACTCATTTCTCTTAAGTCAGTCTATGACTTTTATTCACACCTATGTTCCTTCTAGTTTAGTGTCCATTTCTGAAATTCTTTTATTTCTAATTCTTTCCTAATTCTACAACCTCATTTATGAGTTTTTCTAACTCTATGCTGTTCTTTCATACCTTATAATATTTTGGCTCATTTTGAAATAGTTTTCATCTGTTTTGTCTGCTTTCAACATCTACGGGGATGGCACTCTACTCTTTATTCTCCTTTTTCCTATAGTAATTTTATGTGTATGGAATTTGACCTTACTTGTTTTCTGTTGCTCATTTTTATGTAAAGTTAATCTACCTGACCTTTTAAAAGGAGGCTGCTGCAAGATAGGTTTCCTACTTTCTTTGTTCCAGAGTTCCCTCTTCTGTTACGTTTATATAAAGAATATGATGGCTTATTTTTTGAGCTCTCTGAGTTATATTCCTATCCTCATTTTTCACCTGAATCTTCTCTTTCCTTTGTCTCTATTGTCACTGTGCTGCTCAATTTGGTTCTTTTCTCTGAAGTTTCTGCTCAGTGTGGGGCTATACTTGAGGGATACTTTATTTTTATTTATTTATTTATTTATTTATTTATTTTGAGGGAGATTAGCCCTACACTAACATCTGTTGCCAATCTTCCTCTTTTTTCTTTTTTCTCCCCAAAGCCCCAGTATATAGGTGTGTATCATAGTTGTAGAGTTGTAGTTCTTCTATATGGGATGCTGCCTCAGCATGGCTTGATGAACGGTGAATAGGTCTGTGCCCAGGAACCGAACCAGAGAACCCAGGCCACTGAAGCAGAACACGTAAGTTTAACCGCCATGCCACTGGGCTGGCCCCTTGAGGGACACTTTAATTGGCTAGTTTTGAGAGATCATATGGTCAAGACTGCTCCATCCCTTTCAGACCTTAATATGGACCCTTGATGTTAGAGTGTGCAAAACCCTTCCTTGTTTTAGCTGCTACTCTTAAATTAGCCCCTTGAACTTTTCACTGAACACCTCTTGGTTTTTTTGGGATTCTCAGGTCAATTGGCTGTCTTTTGCTTCTCTTTACTTCCCTCAGTTACTGATACCATGCATCTCTTGCAGCTGTTAGTTTTTATGCTCACTTACTCACATTTGGGGGTTTGTAGGGCTACCTTTGACCTAGTTTTGTTTTAGATATTGTCCATGGGCTTTTTATATTGCTACCCTTTATACCCAGATAAAGATATTGCTTTATCTGTTTTTCTGGTGAAAATTGGGAAGATTTGGCTTCTACTGCCTACATCCACTATATTAATTTGTTAGGGCTGCCATAACAAAGTACCACAGACCAGATGGCTTAAACAACAGAAATTTATTTTCTCACAGTCTGGAGGCTAGAATTCCAAGGTCACGGTGTTGGCAGGATTGGCTTCTGAGGGCTATGAAGGAAGAATCTTTTCCAGGCCTCTCTCCTTGGCTTATAGATGGCTATCTTCTCCCCATGTCTTTACATCATCTTCTTTCTGTTTGTGTCTGTGTCCAAATTTCCTCTTCTTACAAGGACACCAGTCATATTGGATTAGGGCCAACTATAATGACCTCATTTTAATTTAATGATCTCTTTGAAGACCTTATCTCCAAATATGGTCACATTCTGAGGTACTAGGGGTTATGATTTCAACATATGAATTTTGGGGAGAGCATAATTCAGCCCATATTAATCTCATGTGTTCTAATAAGTCCAAAATCTCTATCCATATCTCTTGTCCAATCTTCTTTTTTGAGCTTCAGACCATATAACCCAACATCTCTCTCACAGGTACACTTTCCTGCTATTTATATGCTCTCAGTAGTTAGCACAGTTGGTTGGATAAATAAATTACCTAATAGGCAGTTGGATATGTGGTCCCACAACACTTGAAACAAAGCATGTCCACAACTGTACTCATTTTCTTTTCCTTAAACTTGTTACTCTCTTTGCATTCATTACCTTGGTAAGTGCAACTAGTATAGTCACTTAGTTTCCCAGGTTGAAAATCTGGGGTTATTATAAACTCTTTTTTCTCACATGCCATCTCTAAAGAGTCATGAAGCTCTTTTGTTTTTATTTTCTTAACATTTTTCTTATCTGTTCTTTTTACTCCACCTGGGACTGCTACTGTCTTGATTCAGAGCCTTTTTAAAATCTTTTACTAGGATTCACTGCCCCTTAAATTAACATTGAGTTTATTTATTTAGGAATCAGTAATGTACTGACATGGTTCCAGATTCAAAAGCTCTAGTGAAATGTGTCTTCCTACTCTTATCTCTCATCCACCCAGTCAACCTCTCTCGAAGCAGTTAATGTTATCAATTTCCAGTGTTTCCTTCCAGAGATATTTTATGTGTATGTTGTTCTCTCATATACTGCATGCACATTAAAAGCATAAAATACTTTTGTTTGTCCTTTTTACTTAAATGGTGGCATACACTATATGTTTTTCTGCAATTTCTTTTTGGAATTTAATAACTTTTGGAGATCATTTTATATTAATACATAAAATGTTTTTTATAGCTGTAAAGTATTTCATTTTTTGGATTACTATTGAACATTTAGGTGCTATGAATAACCTTGTATATAACCTTTTCTACACGTGCAAGTGTACCCATAGGATAAATTTCTCCGAGTGGGGTTGCTGAGTCAAAAGGTCTGTAGATTTTTATGCTGACCGATGTTGCCAAATTGCCCTTCAATTTGTCTTTTGTAGTAGTTGTTTTGACTGATCTCTCTGCTTTGAGTTCACCCTCCATCATGCTGCCAGTGGCAATTTCTAAAATGAAACTCTAATCATGTTACTCTGCTTCTTAAAACTCATCAGTGACTTCCAATTACTTATCAGAAAAATTCCAACTTCTTGGTGTGAAACACATAACCCTCTTTGTTGGGGATTTGCTTATCTGGCCAGTCTCACTTCTCACCATTTCCTTAGATCCACTTTACACTCTGGTTAAACTGGTTCATGTTTCTCATACAAGCTGTGCTTCCTGCCTCTGTACAATACCTGCTATTTTCTCTGCTTGGAATACCTGCTTGTTCTTCGAGACTCAGTTCAGTTGCCTCCTCCTCAAATGGAGTAGAACACACCTTCCTGCTACCACAGTGCCAGGTACATACCTCTAAGAGTGCCTGATGTCACTGAATAGTAATTACCTGTTCGTATCTGTCTCTCCTAGCCTGTCAATTAAATAGCTATAGAATTGATGGCACACAAAGAAAATATAAAAGGAACGCAGAATCCAGTCAGGCAATAGGGAGATTCATTGACTCCAGTCACCCAGTGAAGGAAATTAGCTGTAGCCCCAGGTGGGGTAAAGCATATTATCTGCCCAAAGAAGATGAAAAAAAATTGAGAGAAGTTATGATGAAAATTGGGTAAACAAGAAATGTGAAAGACACCCAGGGGAAGCGTAATGCCAATATGTCTGGCCTCCTTTCCTGTCTCCTACCTCTCACTTTATCTCCAGCAGTATCAGACTACAGCATATAACTGTTCCTCAGACTGACTCTACTGATTGTACAAGTCATGCTCTCTGCTTTGAACTCTCTTTTCTATTTTAGCTGCAGGGCAAATGCCAACTTTTCCCTCAAAACCCAGATCAGAGGTTGACTTCCCTGGAAAACTGTCCCTAGGACTGAGGAATCATTTCCTTTGATTTAGTACTTCTGAAGTTTGAACTTCTTTTTTTCATTGTTCTATCACACAATATTGTAATTTATTTATTTCCATGGCTATTGGCCTTGCCTAGCAAGACCAATATTCGTCTTTGTCCTACTCATCTTTATATCTTCAGTATTTCCAGGGCAGGATTTTGGACACAGCCATTGCTCAGTAAATGTTTGTTCAGCTGAGTTGACTGTATGCCCTACTTGTCATCTGTGGTATAAGCCAGCAGCCAAGAGCATGGGCTCTGCAGTCAGACTGCTATTTATCAAAGCAGGCTCTATCACTTATTAGCTGTGTGACCTTGGAAAGGCTACTGAACTTCTTCAGTGCCTGAATTTCTTCATCTCTAAAATGGAGATATTAGTATTTACCTCATAGGATTGTGGTGAGAATTAAATGAAGTAACCACATGCTTAGCAATATGTTTAGCATATAGTACGTACTCATTTAAGCATACAGCTGGCTGTATCAAAGAATTTCTTTGATCAATTTTGTTAAAAGCAGTGCTCAGATTCTAAAAGTCACTCCTCAAGTACTTGATACTAATGCCAACTTCAGATTCCTTGTTCCAGACTCTTTAGATACTTCCTACCCGCCCTCCAGCCCCTCACCTTGATGTTGATCCCTGGCAACATTCTTGAATGGATCGTTAATCATTTGGCATACAACCACTTAGAAAAGGAAGCAGTGTTGATCAGGATCCAGGAGGATTCACTAAGAACTAGTGATGGCAAATTAATCTTAATATCACCTTTTTAGAGAGTATTATCAGACTCATACCTCAGCAGGTTGATGGATTCCAAAAAGGATTTGAGGTGGCTACATAAACACACACAGAAAAGAAAACTAAAATAAATAAAATATCAGAGGAAAAGAAAAATTAGGATGGAATACTCAAAGCAAGTCAGGAGAGATGTTAAAATACACGACATATTAGTTTGCTAGGGCTGCCATAAGAAAATATCACCAACTGGGGGGCTTAAACAACAGAAGTTTATTTTCTCACACTTCTGGAGGCTAGAAATCTGAGATGAAGGTGCTAGCAGGATTGGTTTCTTCTGAGGTCTCTCTCGTTGGCTTGTAGGTGATTGTCTTCCCATTGCGTCTGCACATTTTCTTCCCTCTGTGTCTGTGTCTTAATCTCTTCTTCTTTTTTTTTTTTTTATTGAGGCACGGTTGACATACAACATTATATTAGTTTGAGGTGTACAACATAATGATTCAATATTTGTATATATTGTGAGATGATTACCACAATAAATCTAATTAACATCCATCACCACACATAGTTACAGAATTTTTTTTCTTATGATGAGAACCTTTTAGATTTACTCTCTTAGCAACTTTCAAATATGCAACACAGTATTATTGACTATAGTCACCAGGCTGTACTTCACATCTCTATGACTTATTTATTTTATAACTGGAAATTTTGTATTTTTTGACTTCACCCATTTCTCCCACTCACCACCCCCTGCCACTGGTAACCACCAATCTGATCTCTGTGTCTAAGAGCTCAGTTTATTTTTTTTTAGATTCCACATATAAGTGAGATCATATAATATTTGTCTTTCTCTCTCTGACATTTCACTTAGCATAATGCCTTCTAGGTCCATCCATATTGTTGCAAATGGCAAGATTTCATTCCTTTTTATGGCTGAATAGGATTCTGTTCCATATATACCTCATGTTCTTTATCCATTCATCTGTCACTGGACACATAGGTTGTTTCCATATCTTGGCTCTTGTAAATAATGCTGCAAGGAACATGCAGGTGCATACAGTTTTTTGAATTAGTGTTTTCATTTTCTTCAGATAAATACCCAGAAGTGGAATCGCTGGATCATATGGTAGTTCTATTTTTAATTTTTTGAGGAAGCTCCATATTGTTTTCCATAGTGGCTGCATCAATTTACGTTCCCACTAACAGTGCACAGGGGTTCCTTTTCTCCACATCCTCACTAACACGTGTTATTTCTTTTTTTGATACCAACCATTCTAACAGGTGTGAGGTGATATCTCATTGTGGTTTTGATTTGCATTTCCCTGATAATTAGTGATGTTGAGCATCTTTTCATGTACCTGTTGGCCATCTGTATGTCTTTAGAAAATTGTCTATTCAGATCCTCTGCCTATTTTTTTTTTTTTTGTGAGCTAACATGTTAGCCCTGAGCTAACATCTGTTGTCAATCCTCCCCTTTTTGCTGAGGAAGATTGGCCCTGGGCTAATGTCCATGCTCATCTTCCTCTACTTTATATGGGATGCCACCACAGCATGGCTTGACGAGTGGTGCATCAGTCCACGCCTGGGATCCAAACCTGTGAACCCCGGGCTGCTGAAGCAGAGTACGCAAACTTAACTGCTATGCTACCAGGCCAGCCCTGCCTAATTTTTAATTGGATTTTTTTTTTTTTTGCTATTGAGTTGTTTGAGTTCTTTCTATATTTTGAATATTAACCCCTTGTCAGATGCATGATTTGTAAATATTTTCTCCCATTTGGTAGGTTGGCTTCTCATTTTGTTGATGGTTTCCTTTGCTGTGCAGAAGGTTTTTAGTTTGATGTAGTCCCATTTGTTTATGCTTTTGTTGCCTTTGCTTTTGGTGTCAAATCCAAAAAATCCTCACCAGACCAATGTCAAGGAGTTTACCACCTATGTTTTCTTCTAGGAGTTTTACTGTTTCAGGTCTTACATTCAAATCTTTAATCCATTTTGAGTTAATTTTTGTGTATGGTGTAAGACAGCAGTCTGGTTTCATTCCTTTACATATGGCTGTCCAGTTTTCCCAGCACAATTTGTTGAAGAGACTGTCCTTTCTCTAGTGTATATTCTTGGCTCCTTTGTTATAAATTAATTCACCATATATGTGTGGGTTTATTTCTGGGATCTCTATTCTGTTTCGTTGATCTATGTGTCTGTTTTTTTATGCCAATACCATATTGTGTTGATTACTACAGCTTTGCAATATAGTTTGAAACCAGGGAGCATGATGCCTCCAGCTTTGTTCTCCTTTCTCAAGATTGCTTTGGCTATTCAGGGTGTTTTGTGGTTCCATACAAATTTTAGAAATATTTGTCCTAGTCTGTGAAAAATGCCATTGGAATTTTGATAGAGATTGCATTGAATCTGTAGATCACTTTGGGTAGTATGGACATTTTAACAATATTAATTCCTCCAATCCGTAAGCATGAAATATCTTTCCATTTATTTGTGTCTTTTTCACCAATATCTTGTAGTTTTTGGTGTATAGGACTTTTACCTCCTTGGTTAAATGTATTCTGTAGTATTTTATTCTGTTTGATGCACTTGTAAATGGGATTATTTTCTTGATTTCTCTTTC
Organism: Tapirus indicus; assembly: GCA_031878705.1. Taxonomy (NCBI): domain Eukaryota; kingdom Metazoa; phylum Chordata; class Mammalia; order Perissodactyla; family Tapiridae; genus Tapirus; species Tapirus indicus. The sequence continues at coordinate 12,193,656 of CM062933.1, forward strand.
TGATAGCTCATTGTTGGGGTATAGAAACACAACAGATTTCTATTGCTTTTTGTATCCTGCAACTTTATTGAATTCATTTATTAGTTCCAACAATTTTCAGCAGAGTCTTTAGGGTTTTCTATATATAGAATTATGTCATCTGCAAATAGTGGCAGTTTTACTTCTTCCTTTCCAATTTGGATCCTTTTATTTCTTTTTCTTGCCTAATTGCTGTGGCTAGGACTTCTAGTACTATGTGAGTAGAAGTGGCAAGAGTGGGCATCCTTGTCTTGTTCCTGACCTTAGATGAAAAGCTTTCAGCTTTTCACCATTGAGTATGATGTTAGCTGTGGGTTTGTCAAATATGGCCTTTATTATTTAGAGGTATGTTTCCTCTATACCCAGTTTGTTGAGAATTTTTGTCATAAATGATAAATGGATGTTGAATTTTGTCAAATGATTTTCTGCATTGATTGAGATAATCATGATTTTTATCCTTTGTTTTGTTAATGTAGTGTATCATGTTGATTGATTTGTGGATGTTGAACCCTCCTTGCATCCCTGGAATAATTGCCACTTGATCACAGTGTATGATCCTTTCAATGTATTGTTGAATCTGGCTTACTAGTATTTTGTTGAGGATTTTTGCATCTATGTTCATCAGGGATATGGGTCTATAATTTTCCCTTCTTGTGGTGTCCTTGTCTGGTTTTGGTATCAGGGTTATGCTGACTTTGTAAAATGTTTGGAAGTGTTCCTTGCTCTTCTATTTTTTGGAAAAAGTTTGAGAAGAATTGGTGTTAATTCTTCTTTGAATGTTTTGTAGAATTCACCAGTGAAGCTGTCTGGTCCTTGACTTTTGTTTGTAGGAAGTTTTTAAATTACTGATTCAATCTCCTTACTAGTAATTGATCTGTTCAGATTTTCTATTTCTTCATGATTCAGTCTTGGAAGGTTGCATGTTTCTAGGAATTTCTTCTAGGTTGTCCAATTTTTTTGGCATATAATTGTTTGTAGTAGTCTCATGATCCTTGTATTTATGTTGTATCAGTTGTAGCATTTCCTCTTTCATTTCTTATTTTATTCGTTTGTGCCCTCTCTCTTTTTTTCTTGGTAAGTCTAGCTAAAGGTTTGTCAATTTTGTTTATCTTTCCAAAGAATGAGTGCTTGATTTCATTCACTTTTTACACTCTATTTCACTTATTTCTGCTCTGCTCTTTGTTATTTACTTCCTTCTACAAACTTTGGGCTTTGTTTGTCTTTTTCTCATTTCTTGAGGTGTAGTTAGGTTGTTTGAGATTTTTCTTGATTCTTGAGGTAGGCATTTATTGCTCCGGACTTCTGTCTTAAAACTGCTTTTTGTGCATGCCATAAGTTTGGGTATGTTGTATTTCCATTTTCATTTGTCTCAAGGTATTTTTGATTTCTTCATTGACCCATTGGTTGTTCAGTAGCATGTTGTTTATTCTCTACATATTTGTGAATTTTCTAGTTTTCTTCTTGTAATTGATTTCTGGTTTCATACCATTGTGATGGGAAAAGATGCTTGATATGATTTCAATCTTCTTAAATTTGTTAATACTTATTTTGTGGCCTAACATATGATATATCCTGGAGAATGTTTTATGTGCACTCAAGAAGAATGTATGTTTGGTTGCTTTTGGATGAAATGTTCTGTATATATCTGTTAAGTCCATCTGGTCTAAGGTATCATTTAAAGCCAATGTTTCCTTATTGATTTTCTGTCTGAATGATCTATCCAATATGGTGAATGGGGTATTAAAGTAACCTGTTATTATTTTGCTCTCTATTTCTCCCTTTGTGTCTGTTAATATTTGCTTTATATATCTAGGTGCTCCTATGTTGGGTGCATACATATTTACAAATGTTATATACTCTTGTTGGATTGACCCTTTTATCATTATGTAATGCCCCTCTTTGTCCCTTATTACAGTTTTTGTTTTAAAGTTGATTTTGTCTGATATAAGTATAGCTACTCCAGCTTTCTTTTGGTTTTTATTTGCATGAAATACCTTTTTCCTTCCCTTCACTTTCAGTCTATGTATATCTTTACATCTGAAGTGAGTTTCTTGTAGGCAGCATATAGACAGGTCTTATTTTTTTATCCATTCAGCCACTCTAGTTCTTTTGACTGGATAACTTAGTCCATTTATATTTAAAGTAATTATTGATAAGTATGTACTTATTGGCACTTTGTTAATTGTTTTCTGGCTCTTTTGTAGTTCCTCTGTTCCTTTCTTATTCTCTTGCTGTCTTCCTTTGTGGTTTGATAATTTTCTTTAGTGGTATGCTTAGATTCCTTTCTCATTATCTTTTGCATATCTACTATAGGTTTTTGCTTGGTGGTTATCATGAGGCTTACATATAAAAACTTATTTTTATAACAGTCTATTTTAAGTTGGTAAGAACTTAAGTTTAAATGCATTGTAAAGCTCTACATTTTTACTTTCCTCCCCTACATTTTATGTTTCTGATGTCACATTTTGCATCTTTTTATCTTGTGTGTCCCTTAACTAATTATTGTTATTTTTGCTACTTTTGTCTGTTATCCTTCATACTATCTTTAAGAGTGATTAATCCACTACCTTTACTATATATTTACCTTTACCAGTAATATTTATACTTTAGTATTTTTCTTGTTACTAATTAGTGTCCTTTCTTTTCAGCCAAAAAATGTCCCTTTAACATTTCTTGTAAGGATGGTTTAGTGGTGATGAACGCCTTTAGCTCTTGCTTGTCTGGAAAACTCTTTATTTCTATTTCAGTTGTGAATGATAACTTTGCCAGGTAGAATATTCTTGGTTGGAAATTTTTTTTTTGTCTAGCACTTTGAATATATCATGCCACTCCCTTCTGGGCTGCAAAGTTTTTGCTGAAAAATCACTATAGTCTTATGGGGGTTCCCTTGTATGTAACAAGATATTTTTCTCTAGCTGTTTTTAAGGTTCTTTCATTTAACTTTTGAGATTTTAATTATAATGTGTCTTGCTGTGGGTCTCTTTGGGTTCATCTTATTTGGCAGCCTCTGGGCTTCCTGGATCTAGATGTCTGTTTCTTTCCCCAAGTTAAGGAAGTTTTCAGCCATCATTTCTTCAGAGTTTTCTGCCCCTTTCTCTCTCTCTTCTCCTGCTGGGACTTCTATAATGCAAACGTTAGTCTGTTGATATTGTCCTACAAGTCCCTGAAGCTATCTTCACTTTTTTTTCATTCTTTTTTTCTTTTTACTGCTGTGATTGGGTGAGTTCCTTGCCCTGTCTTTAATTTCACTGATCCTTTCTTCTGCTTCATTTAGTCTACTGTTGACCCCCCCTAGTGTATTTTTTGGTTCACTTATTCAGTTCTGTGACTTCTGTTTGGAACTTTCTTATATTTTCTATCTCTTTGTTGAAGTTCTCACTGTGTTCCTCTATTCTTCTCCTGAGTTTGGTGAGCATCTTTATGACCATTACTTTGAACTCTTTACTCTGTAAATTACTTTTCTCCATTTCATTAAGGTGTTTTTCTGAGGTTTTATCTTGTTCTTTTGTTTGGAATGTATTCCTCTCTTTCTTCATTTTGCTTGGCTATCAGTGTTGGTTTCTATGTATTAGATGAAGCAGCAACCACTCTCAGTCTTGAAGTGTTAGCCTTGTGTAGGAGATGAAGTTTGTTGTTCAACTCTGCCCCAGCTTTTGGTTTCTCAAACCTTTGTGATTGTCCAAGCAGCTTATTTTGTTTTTAATAATTCCCAATAGTTGAAGGTGTGCCAAGATCAGAGTGTCCCAAAGGGGCGTATATCAGTCAGCACCTAGATTCAGGCTGACTGAATTCACCTAGATTGAAAGCCAGACTCTCAGGCATCGGGTTTTAAAGAATGTAAATATATGCAATCCTTCAGGACTGCAAGAGTAAGCCACACTGGCTACCAGACACAGGTGATCTGGAGGTGTCCCCTGGTAAGCAGTAGCAAAAATTGGGGCCCCAGAAAAGTGTACAAGCTCCTTTCTAGGAGATGCTGGTGAGCTGTAGAGAGGGAGTGGGAGAGCACAGAGATGGTGTCTCCTGGCCTATGTTCCTTGAGAGCACCTCCGTAGCGTCTAGATGTGTGCCAAGCCTGAAACTTGCTCCTTAGGCAGATGCTCCAAGACTAGCAAGTAGGCGTCTTTTACAGAAAAGCTGGAGGTATGTTTCCGTCTCCTGTCTGTGCAGTGCCCTGGGGGTAGTAGCCTGCCAAGGACTGTCTCTCTAATTGTTGCAGTCCTGTGGGACTGAGGAATGCAAGCCCGCCGGCCATCAGAGCCGGGCAATCAAAGGGCATCCCCTGGGCAGCAGCCGTAAAAACCAGGGCACCAGACATTAAAACTAAGGGACCAGACATGTTTCAGAGCTTCCCCCCCCAAGAGATGCTGGTGCTCTGGAGTGAGGCAGAGGGAGAGCATGAATATAGTGCCCACCGTCTGAGGTCTTGGGAAAGGTTTACAGTCAGCCCTTAGATGTGTGTTTAGTGAGAAGCCTGCCTCTCAGGCTGCAGCTATGATGATCAGCTAATAGGCCTCTTTCACAGAAAGATTGAGCTCCTGGGTCTGTTGCCTCTTGCTGTGCTCTGCTGATGGTAGCTGTTTAAAAACCCTTTCTCCATTGGTTACAGTCCTGGGGGACCCAAGAGTATAAGCCCTGCTGGCCAGAGCCAGGTGATGTACAGGTGTCCCCTGCCAGCAACTGCAAAAACCAGGGCACCAGACAAGGGTAAAAGCTCCTTCCTGGAAGATACCAGTGAGCTAGAGCAAGGCAGAGGGAGAGGGCAAAGGTTGCATCCACCAGCCTCCGTTCCTTGGGAGCAGCTCCATGGGCTCCAATAAGTGTGCCAAACCAGAAGCCTCTCCCTCAGGCCAAAGCTCCTGGACCAGCAAAGAGGCCTCTTTCTCAGAAAGCCTGAGGGTGTGTTTCAGTCTGATATCTGTGCAGTGCCCTGGGAGAGGTAGTCTACCAAGAACTGTCTCTCCTATTGTTACAATCCCATGGGACTCAGGAATGCAAGCCCCCCCCTGGCCTCCAGAGAGAGGCAATCAAGGGCTATTTACTGGGTGGCAGCCACAAAACTTGGGTCATCAGATGTGTGTAGAAGCTCTCCTCTGGGAGATACTGGTGCTCTGCAGTGTGGCAGAGGGAGAGCATGAAGATGGTGCTCACTGGCTGGAGTGAGGCAGAGGAGGAGTGCAAAGACGGCACCTGCTGAAAAAAGAGAAAAAAGAAAAGAAAAACAGAATAAAATGGAAAAAAAGAAAGATTTAAAAAAGAAAAGGAGAAGAAAAAAAAGATGTCACGTTGTCCTTGTTGTTCTGTGTCCCCCCCACTCCCCTCCACTTTAGCAAGGCTGTGGGAGAGCAGGAAGATGGCACCCACCAGCTTTCGTCCCTGGGTACCCCAGCAGGCCTCTGCCCCACAGCCCAGTGCTTTAAAATTAGGAAATGAGGCACATTCACATAAAATCTAGGTGCTTTTCAAAGGCCTGGGGTGGGTGAGTCTGCACACAGGACCTTTGAGAGCTGTTTCTTGATTCATTCCAGCCCTGTGGGTCTTGTGGGTATGAGACCGTTGGTCTTCAAAGACAGATGTTTTAGAGGCCTTTCTCTCAGGTGCTGGTCTTATAAGTTGGGGTGCCCAATATAGGGTATGAACTCTTTGCTCCTCAGGGAGAAGCTTTGGATTTTGAGCTCCCTCCGGATTGTGGGTTGCCGTGCTGGGGGTGCGGTTTATGACGAGATTGTGTCTCAGCCTTTCCTACTCACTTTGATGTGGTTTCCCTCTAGTTTGCCAAAAATGAAGGGGTCACTCCACCAGTTTCTAGGTTTTTTTCAGAGGAAATTTTCCCATATATAGCTGTAGATTAGATTTGGTGTGTCCATGGGACAAAGTGAGTTCAGGATCTTCCTATGTTGTCATCTTGAACGGGAACCTTAATTTCCTCTTCTTATAAGGACACCAGTCATGTTGGATTAGGGCCCACCCTGATGATCTCATTTTAACTGAATTATCTCTTGAAAGGTCCTATCTCAAATACATTAACATTCTGAGGTAGTGGGGGTTAGGGCTTCAATATATGAATTTTGGGGAGACACAATTCAGCACATAACACAATATAATCTATAGCAGAAGATCTTGTTCAATTGCAAAAAGAGAGCCATACGTTTGGTTCTATATTTCCCCAAAGCCAAAAGAAATTAAAAGCTGGGGGGATAAGATCACTTACAACATTTACCATATCACCATTCATTTGAGCTAATACCTAAGTGATAATACTCAATCAGCCACAAGAAGATATAGGGGCTGAGAATTCCAGGCAGAGCACCCAAACGCCCAAAGATGGCAAAGAACTTGGCTGGTGTGTAATGAGGGAGAGCTGGGTCAAGTCAGGTAGGTCCATTTACAATTTGGTAAAGGGCTTAGATTTTATTCTGGTTGCCATGGGAAGGCTTTGGAGGGTTTTAAGCTGGGGGCAACATGGTGTGATTAACATTTTAAAAATAATTTTGGGCTACTATGTAAAGAATGGGTATGTGTTTAAATGGGCAAGAGTGGAAGCAGTGAGACCAGCAACAGTGCTGCTCAAAGTGCTCATCTGCAAAGAGGTAAAGAGCTTGCTCCAGAGTACAAATCAGTGCATCCCTTCTTTCATCAAGAAAGTCTCTCTATGAAAAAAATTGTTAGCTGAACTAAATATTATGCTTAGTGAAGTAGATGATTTTCATTTTGGTGCAAGGTTCTTGTGTTGTCATGGACTAGAAACAAGCAGTTTTTGTCTTGTGGGTCTCGCTTTGAGTAATACCTCTGAGGCTATTGCAGTAATCCAGGTTAGAGACAACAGTGGCTCGGACTGGGATGATGATAGTAGAGATGGTAAGAAGTGGGCATAGTAGGGCTCTATCACGGTGCTAGAAATCATGGGACTTCACAAATTCGTTGGGGTAGGAGAAAGAGGAACTAAGAATAGCTCTCAGATTTGGAACTTGAGTAAGAGATTGGATGGTGGTGGTGTTTACTGAGTTAGAGAAGAGTGGGAGAAAGGCAGGTTTCAGATGTTCTGTTTTGGACTTGTCATATTTGATATCCTCAAACAATTCTTTTTGTTTATACAATCATATACAAATATACATTCTTGTTTTTGCTCCTTTTTTATACGAAAAACAGTACTCATATATATTGTTCTGCACTTTGCTTTTTTGTCTTAATAGTGTATCCTGAGTTCTTTCTGTAATATCATATATCTTCCTCATTCTTTATTTAACAGTTGTATAGTATTTGATCATATGGCTATACCATAATTTATTTAACCAGTCTTCTATTAAAGGACATTAGGATTGTCTTAGTCAGCTTGGGCTGCTATAACAAAATACCATAGCCTGGGTGGCTTAAACAACAGACACTTATTTCTCACAGTTCTGGAGCCTGGGAAGTCCAAGACCAAGGTGCCAGCAGATTCAGTTCTTGGCAAGGGCCCTCTTCCTGGCTTGTAGATGGCTGCCTTCTCTCTATATTCTTCCATTTCAGAGAGAGGAAGCTCTGTTGTCTTTTCCTTTTTCATAGGGGCACTAATTCCATCATTAGGGTTCCACCCTCATGACCTCATCTAAACCTAAGTACCCCTAGGGCCCCACCTCCTAATACCATCACATTGGGGGTTAGGACTTCAACATATGAATTTGGGAGGGTGGGGCACAAACATTCAGTCCATAGCAAGGATGGTTTCCAACTAGATTATTTCCAAGGTCCCTTTTCAGTTCTAAGATTCATGGTACTCTTTATCAAATGATTACTCTCTGTACTGTCTTTCCCACCTTTCCCCAAAAGGATGCATAAATTGTGTTCTTGTACTTCTAATTATTTTTAAGAAGTTATCTACATGATTAACTAACAAACTCTTCAACATTTACTGTAACAGATATTTGTCAAGTGTGAAGTAGCAATATGTGCCCAGCACTGCTCTAGGTGTAGGGGATACAGCAATGAACAGAGTCATGGAGTTTACATTTTAGTGGGCAAGACTAAATAAGATAAGTCAGTAAAATATATGATGTATTAGACACCAATAAGACCCAAGAAGAAAAACAAGACAGCTGGGGAAAGAGACAGGGAGTGTGTGTGTGTGTATGTGTGAAGATGTTGGCATCTTAGATGGGATGACTAGGGAAGGCTTTGCTGTGAAGGAGACATTTAGTAAAGGTCTGAAGAAAGTGAGAGAGCAAGTCCTGCGGATATCTTGGAGAAGAACATTCTGGGCGGAGGGAAGGTAGCACTGTACAAAGTGTTTCTCAACACTTTGATTCCAATATTTGGGTCACTGGAGACCTCTTTGGCTATCTATTTGCTTGGATCTGTCTTCTATCACATCTCACTGATCCTCTGTCTCCCTCACCTAACTCACCAGCTTCCCTCTCTGGATTCTAGGATGGACACCCTGGAGTAACCTATCTTTTAGGCTTTTGTTTCCATCTCCTTTCTCAGGCACCTTCACATCTATTATCCTTCTGCTTGTCTGGTTTTGCTCCTCTGTCACGCTGCCATCTTGGTCCCTGACTGCTGCTGTGATGTGCCTTACTCCACCTCTGTAACAACTTTAATCCAAGACTGAGCCCATTAGATCAAAGCCTGTTCAAAATGAAGCTGAGTATGGTAAAGTAATCAAATTAATCTATCTTTTTAAAGTGAAAATAAAGGAGTGCAGACATTTGAACTACGTAAATAAACAAAAAGAGCAACAGGAAAATCAAAGCCAAAATCCAGGTCAACTACTAATATTCAAAAACACCTTCAAGCTTTAAGCTTCTTTGTCAGGCCCAGCATTACTCCCTAGAGTGTCCCCTTTAAATTCAACAAGGTAGCCTCAGGCCAAAGATATCCCATTGATCCAATTAACTCTACTTGCTCAACTCTAATCTTTCATTCCAACTTTTGTGTGCTACACTTTGTTCTTTGTTTAGGGCTTTACTCAATCCCTGATATCTGTTTGATATGATATTCTAGTTTTTTAGAAAGACCCTATCTACATTTATTCTCTCTCTGTGGTTTATACTGGTTTCCAGCATCTGGATTACTGGATTTTTTCTGTCTATTGCTTTGCTCTAACATCTCTGTAAATCAAAGCCCCTGGTCTTGAATTCCTATCCCTGAGAGGACAATGTAGCACTCCTGAAATTCACTGCTCTCCTCTACTAAAATCCTGTGCAAATCTGTCTTTCCAGCTGGGTTAGCTGTTAGAAAGCCATCTTATGGCGGTACCAGAATACATAGAATGATGCTAAAGAAAAAACATTAGTGCTAGGAAGTAAACACAGTCCAGGGGTGGGAAAAACCCAATAGACTCAAAGATTGTGATAAAGAAATCTTACCAAGAAATTGAGTTAGGAGCAATGTCAAAGTTTTATTACAATTTTGCTGCAAGGGCAAAAGGTCCCTTGTAGGCCAATTCAAATATTCACTCTCATTGGGACCATTTGATAGGAAAAGAAAATGATTATGTAATCCTTAGTCTAGCCATATGAAAAAAAATCTGGTTCACTAGAGGTCACTAGAGTTTTTGCTGGCAGTCAACTGGGTTGAGGGGTGAAGTTTCCCAGAGCAAGTCTTATTTTTAAAAATAAAGATACTAAATATAGACTGGACATTTATAAGTACCAGGCACTTTACACGTATTATCTCATTTTATCCATACAACAACAACTGAGGAAGGTAGAATAATTCATACAAGGCCATATAGTGATGGAGAAAGTTTTGAACCCATATGTTTATGTTTCCAGAGTCTGCTTTCCACCATTATACCATTTCTATCCCCAACTTTGCTTGCTTATATGATACTTGTTAAAACTGCAGATTTCCAGGCCTTTCTCTTAGACATTCTGGTTCAATGAGTCTGGCACAGAGCCCCGGAATCTTTATTTTTATTAAGATCCTTAGGTGAGTCTAGTGGGCAGACAAATTTAGGAGAGCCTGCCCTATACAGCACTGACTCTCTAATGCTAGGTATGAAAAATCTTTTCTCCATCTCTAAATCCCTAGTGCTTATGTATTCTAAAGAAGTGAAACCAAATCAGAGCATATTAACTTATTTGTGATGAGACACAAAAGTTTTCATTCAGAAACAAAAAGCCAACATCTAGTTATAACCCTCCTTTTCTTCAACATATGAACATGATCAAGGGTCCATCATCCTTGAAAAAAAGCTGTCACCTCATCTTTCTCTTGCCTTTCCCAGGCAAGCTTCTTGAAACAGTCACCTACATTCATGGTCTACAATTCCTTACTTCTTTATTCCTCAACCCACTGTAGTTTGATTTCTGCTTTATGCCTCTGTCAAAATGGTGCTCACCACCAATAAGTTTCTGGTTGGATTCATATCAGCTCTTACCTAACCTGACTTTCCTAGAACAAGTCTTAATTCTATTAAAGTTTATCTGAAAATTCCTTAAGCATTTTATCAGGAATGCTCAGTTCTTCCCAGAAAGAGGTTGTTGATTATATCAAGTAAAAAGTTCTGTCCCAGACCAGGTCTGGAACAATTTTTCTTTTACATTTGGCAGCTGATTTTGAAGAGCCAGGGATAATATGTGTAGTCCCAAAGAAATGATGAGCCAAAAGCTAAAACAGACATCTGGAAGGAAAGAGCATGGCTAGATGGGATGGAGTCCAGAAGGAAGAGTGGATAATGGGCGGAAGGGACAATGGGAGCTATTTCTGACCAAACTCTTCCAGCCCCAGGAGAAGGGCAGAGGCTTGGTGTTTATAAAATGGGTAGAAGGAAAGCTAAGTCTCTGTAATGATTTATCTGTTGAGCTTGTTATGCATTATTAGGAAGTTACAGCTGAAAATTATTTTAATCTCACTTCACTTTGCCCAGGTACGCCAGGGAAAATTTTTAATAGATTAATACTTTTACAGTCTAGGAAGGCATTCTCTTGAGTGACTTTACCTGATCTTGTTCTTCCAATTCAAACGATCGAACACAAACTGGGATCCTGATTACAGTCCTGTGGCTACTTTGTCAAGCTAAATTAAACGTGGCCAAGACTAAATTTCTTCCTTTCAAATGATAAAATCCTCATTATTTCAAATCTTGTTTTGGTTATATCTCTAGTGTGACCTGTAAAATAACTTTTCTTATTTTTTTCCCTGTTATTCTTTGTTTTCTCCCATTACGTACAACCTCACCTTTCTATCATAAGAGTCTCATTTCCTTTCAGTGGATGTTCCTGGCAAACTTCTGCATCATCATTAGGTAATCTCTGAAAATTTAGCACTACTAGTAACTTATTCCAGCTGTAATCTTTACTAAGTGCCTGGCTTTATTTAAGACAGTGTGAGTATTTGCATGTATTTTCTAAAAAGCACACACATTATTCATCCAATTCTAATTTTATTTCATGGGTAGGGCAGATATTATCCAGATTTTATTCTTTATTTTGTATACTGGCTCTCAGTCTCCAATAAACATATATCATATTGCTTTAATTACAGTAAATAATAAATGATTAATGATGATGACATATAATACTTTATATTAGTCAAAGTCTTCTAACATTAATATTGTACAGTGGGTAAGGCATATATTATTATTTCCATTTTTTAAAAGTGGGAAAATAGATGCAGAAAAGGCAAGTGACTTATCAAAGGTCGTTTAACAAATCAGTGGTTGAGCTGTCTTCCCGCACCTGCAGAAGCATTTCTCGAAGGACAGGCTGGTCCCTGCTCTCTTGACAAGAGCTTACTATATTTTTAAAGAATTTATCATGTGTTTCATCCATTCTTCTAAAGTTGTGGCTTTAATAGCTGTGTCTTGGTAAACATGTACCTATGCAAAGGAGTAGCACCCTGGACAGACAACTTGACAGAAAGAACCCTATGAAGTGAGGTTCAAGGATTATTCATTTTTTGCTAAATGAATCTGAATTGACAAAACTGTAGGTACTCATTTTTTTAAAAACCTGACTTAGAGGAAAACGGGCAAATATTTTAACTTGGACTCCTGTATGTCTCTATTTTCATGTTTGCTGGACAGCTTGTTGTTGCCACTAAGAGGGGGCTGTGGGCCATGCAGAAGTTGCAGCTGCGGTTTCATGTATGGAATCCAGGGCCCTTTTCATTATGTGATGCCATCATAATTTATGAAAAAACACATTGTTTCCATAACTTTAGGATAGTAGATAAAAAGGAGTGCAGAAGAGAGAATTATTACATTTCAAATACCTGTAGTTTTATTGTTGCCAGAGCTCATGCCACCGGCGGCCTAATACACAATGTTCTGCTTTGGACATAAATTATATTGTCACTCTACTGATAAGCAAAACTGCTTTATGACTAGGCCTTGTCAAGGCTGTGCCCCTCCTGGCATGGATTGCTCTTCCCCTGCATTTCTTCCTGGCTCATTCCCTCACCTCCTACAGGTCCTGATCTCAATGTCACCTTCTCAGTCGATTTTCCCAGGCCAGCCTATTGAGAATTGCAACCTTGGTCCAACACTCCCCATTCGTCTCTCTCCTCTATTTTTTCTACAGCACATCTCACCTTCTAACACACTATCTAAGTTTTATGTTTATTGTTTTTTTATATTCCCCCTACCAAATGTAAGTTCTACAAGGCCAGGAATTTTTGTCTGTTTTATTCTTGGTTTGGCTAAGAACAGAGCCTGGCACATAGTAGATGCTAAATAATTACTGACTAAGTGATGTGTGAATACATGTATTCTGGTACTTTGGCAATTACACTTGCTCATGGAATCCAAAGTAGGACATTATAGATCAAAATCTGCTAATCAATGTAACAGTTACTGAGATTCCTATATAAGTTCAAGGAAAAAAACAGAAGGAGCACATAATAGGTGCTTAAAAATTTTTAAAGAAATGTAACTCAGAGAAACACTGGCCATTTACATTAATTTGGGCTAGATATATTCACAATTTCCTGGGTAATTAAATAATAATTTAAAAAATGGAGTAGAAGCCCTCTTATCTGATGTTGTAGTTGGTCATGTCACAATAAAAACTATGCTCAGACTTGCAGATCATAAGTCATTTAGGTTTATTTATAATAGGTATGGAATGCCCTCCTTTGGTGAGGATTCCAGACAATTGTTGTCTGCATAAACCTTTTATACCAAATATTGATGTCAGCAATGTAAAAGCAGTATAATTTTAGGGGTTAAAATTTCATACAAATATTCCCAGATGTCAATGTCAAATGTTATGGTTTGATTTTTAACCACAGACAGATTTCCTATATTTCAGGTCACACAGACCCAAGTTCATTTTAGAATCTGGCTATATCCACATTCCATACAAGTTTCTATTTAAATATATATAAAATATGAGCAAGTGGGAAAAAAACACCCTTCAGACTCAGTGGATCAAAAAACTAAACTAAAGTAGAGAATCATTCAAAAAGATAATATGTACCTAAAATGTTTTAGTGTAAAATATAAAAATGAGTATTTTACCAGTCTTTTGATTTTGGGCCAAAGATTTTATTAGAAATTATTTTTTAAGTAGTCTGCTGATGTTTTGATGCTATTGAGTTTAGAATTCTTCTAGATTTTTATGACTTTTCTCAATTTTTTATTTACTTGCCATGTGCAATTTCAAAGTTATTTTCCCTGATTACCTTTTCTGAAGTGATTCCAAAGCATCCAACTTAGTTTTCTTTTACCTAATAACACTTTCTTTTTTTTTTTAAGTATTATTTTGCATATTATTTAATTTAATTACATAATTGGAATACAAGTACAATTGATATAGGTAGGTTTAGGATTAAGCAACTGACCCCTGGAAAGTGGACCCCTCACCCAGTGAGAGCTAGGGAGTGGAAGCACATGGTAGCCTACCTGCTTGGTCTTGATACTTCTTGTTCTGGGAGCCTGCCTAGTTACTAAGCATGCATGGAGAGCATTTGCAGGATCAGTTGCAGTGATGATCAGTTGCAAGAGCCTCTGTCATACTCAGCTTTTGTTGGAGCTACCAAAACAATTGAAGGAATAGCATTTTAGTGTGACTTATTCATATTGTTTATTAGCATTAACCAACTTCTTCAGGTACTTGTTCTTTCTACACTTAAAAGTACTGATACAAATTGGCCTAGCAATAGAGAGCATCTGGGTTTGTGAAATGATTCAAATTATTTCATACGCAACGGAAAAATATTTACAAATGCATTTAAATGCCTATTCTATCACAAGAGGGCACTCATGCCCCATTCTTTAAAGCAGGTGCTGTTTCAGGCATTGATTTGAGAGGAATTATCACTGAAATAAAATTTAGATCTGTAAATTGAATTTCAAGTTTAGTAAACTGTTTATTATCTTCTAGAACTGGGGATTGGTGATTCTGTTTATGCAAATACAGAGATTCTTGATACATTATATCACAAAAGGATTTTCACCATAGAATATAAAAATATGCAAAACTTGCTATGCTAAACAATATTCATTTTTTTGATGAGTCATTCCAAGGTCTTCATTATTTTGAAATGTAATTATCATTTTACTGATTATTGAATTATTGAAATGAGTTTTCAATCATCTATCACAAAATCAATCAACATTGTTAAACATCTACTCTGTTGTTTCTGTTCTTTGGATAACAGATTGACTGTATTTTAAAGAATATATCAAGTATTAACAGTTTTCTTAAATTGTGGCTTTAATAATTGTAGCTTGTGTTAGTTATCTATTGCTGCCTAACAAATTACCCCCAAACTTAGTGGCTTAAAATAACAATCATTTATTATCTTAAAGTTTCTGAGGGTCAGGAATCTGGGAGCAGCTTAACAGGATGCCTTTTGCTCCAGGTCTCTCACAAGGTGGCAGTCAAGTTCTTGGCCAAGCCTGCAGTCATCTCAAGACTCAACTAGGACTAAAGAATTTGTTTCCAAGCTCATTCACATGGGCCTCTCCACAGGGCAGTCTTACAACATGATAGCTGGCTTCCCCCGGTCAAATGATCTCAGTGGGAGAGAGTGAGTGCCCAAGATGGAGGCCACAGTCTTTTTTTATAACCTAATCTCTGAAGTGATATCCTATTACTTCTGCCATGTTTTGTTAGGAATGAGTCAATAAATCCACTCACACTCTTGGGGAGGGGATCACACAAGGGTGTAAATACCAGGAGATAGGGGTCATTGGGAATCAACATAGAGGCTGCTACTACATACGTGGATAAAGATGGGACCACATAAAGACAGAAATCTTCCCAGGTAGTTAGGACCAAGGATTATTATTTTGCCAGTAGATGAATTTGAACATGACAGAGTTGTCGTACCCAAAATTTTAACCAGAATAGGATTAAAACAAATATTTTATTTGAATTTGAACTCAAGCTGTTTTTAATTTCCTTATTAGTTAGAGATTGTCTGACATAAATAAATATAGAGAACAAGTAAAAACTTGCTAAAATTTGGAAGAAAACAGAATCTAAAATGTTGGATTTGGGGTTGACAATGTGGAAAGGACTAGGTGGTGCAGGTGCTGGAACTGCTT
This sequence comes from Tapirus indicus, assembly GCA_031878705.1. NCBI lineage: Eukaryota > Metazoa > Chordata > Mammalia > Perissodactyla > Tapiridae > Tapirus > Tapirus indicus. The sequence continues at coordinate 12,209,152 of CM062933.1, forward strand.
TTTGAGTCTAGTTTAGCCAGAACCGCCCCTGAGCTGTGGAGTGATATACATTGTGCAAAGGTCAGATAATCAGTCTGAGGAGTTTTCTGTGTCTTGGGATACCCATGTATCAAGAACCTCCCAGGGTCTCGAAGAATGGGCAAGGATTGTGGTGGTTTTATTACCTCCCTGGGACCTTTAGTCTTCATCCCAGGCTCTCTTATTTGTCACTTCACCTTTACTGCAAAAAGAATGGATGGTTTTGCTAGTTTTGTGGTACCCTGACATTTAATCATTTGGGCACTAGTTTCATGTTAATTTTGTAACTTTCCCAAGTATAGATTAAAATAAGCTGCTCATCTGTCTTATTTTACTGTTTATTTTATTTTAAATGTTTATTTTAAAATGTTTAATTGTATTTTTTTTAAATAGGTGATACAGAGACAGCATAAAATTCAAAAGTTTTCAAGAGAGTGTATTCTAAAAATCTTCCTCTCACTCCTATTTCTCAGCCCCTCAGTTCCCTTCCAGTTCACTCATGTCTAGGATGTCCTTCCTGAGCTATTAAATATACAATAAGAATTATGTATATAGATAAAAGTTTTCTTTTTCTTAGGCAAACAGTAGTATTATATACACACTGTTTCTTTCCTTTCTTTTTTCATTTAACAATATATCTTGGCATTTTTGCCACATCAGCACATAAAGGGCTTCTTCATTCTTATTTAATGAATGCATAATATTCTATTGTATGGATATACCATAATTTATTTATCCTGCTCTCTGTCGATAGACTTGAGGTTTTCAATTCTTTGCTATTCAAACAATGTTACAATAAGCAAACTTATTTACAAATTTTATTTTTATTTTTAAAATTTAAATATCATTAATCCTTAATGAATCAGGAGGCATGTTTAAAGATTTTACAGTATCTAAGGATTATATTATGATGTCAATTAACAGTGTACATTATAGATATAGAAGCCATAAATATTAGCCTGAATTTTTAGTAACTGTAAGATATACTTTAAATTCTGTCATTTTCCTCACTGTTTATTATGAAAAATTTTAATCATTCAGAAAAGTTGAAATAATAGTATAATGAATACCCATATACTTATCACCTAGATTCAAAATTTGTTAATATTTTACAAATTGGACTTTATTTTTTATTCCCAGAAAATCCTCACAATCAACTTGTTTACATGTATCTTAACACATTCCCCCCCACCCCAAAATAGAGTTTAAAACACATAGAGAGAGAAAATTTTGGCTATTTGAAGTTTCTACTTGTTCTTGATGTGAAACGTGAACTTTATTATATTTATACTCAGCAAAAGATTTACTAAAGTATCCAGGCCTTATAATGTTCTCAGCTAAATAATATTTGGCACTGTACAGAGGAAGTGTAAATTACATGAGCCCAAGGAATGTAATTCAATAGATTTAGGAACAAAGAAGACTTGCACTCAGATGTCCCACAGAATCTGCACTTCCTCAACCTTCCTTCTTTCCCTCCTATTATTATTTTGATAATAATAATTGCATGAACCACTTATCAAGCACTTTTCCCTTGCTAGGCATTTCTCTAATTAACTAACACATATTAACTTATTTAATCCTTACAACAAATCTGTGAGATGGTATTATTATTTTTACCCCCATCTTAAAGATGAAGAGGGAGTGGAAGCTCATATACAGGGAAAAAATGTCAGGAAACTGGTGTCTTGTCAAGAGATTCCATTTTTGTATTTACTCACATAATTCCTTAACAGTAATCTAGATTCAGTTTGTGCATTTTTGCTACTGGCACTTGTTGAAGGAGAGGGTTACAAATAAAAAGAGGTATAACAATTTGTGTTGTCTGGGGTTCAAACAGATTCTGGTGGTTGGAATTAGGGGCCACACTTCTTCACCCCTAAACTGTTTACATAAACTGAGTTCCTTTTGGGGAAAAGAGGGGAACCCCATCATTTAATAAAGGTTCAGACATACATTTGGGGCAAATCAATGGAGAGGACCACAATGGAAGTCTTAGATTGTAGACAGCATGCCCAGGACCCTGAGAAAGAACTCATTAGAAGAGAGGAGGATGTCTGACAGGTGAAGGCATGCTCAGGAACAGTGCTCACACCTTGAAGAAGTTCCAGCAACAATATAGATGTCAAACTTTGGTTTGTGTATCCTGGAAGAAAGTGGCTGTGTTACTAACTGCTAACACAACTACGGTTTTACTGTGTTACTAATTGTAATGAATTGCTAACTTTGGGACTTAAGCTAGTTTATTGTGGAATACTTTCTCCGAGTGTAACACAGAAGGAATGGTCTGTACATGCTGCACAAGCATCAGTGCCATCTCTCGTGAGCAGTGGTGTTCTGGTTCCACCCACAACAGAATGATTACCCAGTTTGGGACACTGGTGGTGAGAGGAGTTCCATCTCAGAGTGATGCCTCTGAGAGACTGTTGGGGCTTAAGGCTGTGGGTTCTTGGCCTGGCTATTTGTAGAGGCTAGCAACAAATCAGGGCAGACCCACTGGCTAGTGAAAGCACCCCTGATTCTTTTGGGAATTCTTAAGGAGAAACGACTTCCTGCGGTTAAGGAGATGAGGACATGTAAATTTGAATTCTTTTTATATTTTTATATGGAAGTTTACAATCTCACTGGGAGATAAATGATATGATCTTGACAGAGAGTTTATCTGTATCATTCTAAGATGTTGTTGACCTCAGAACACATCCGTCTGGTGGCCAAGACCTCTTAAGGCTCTGGAGTAATGGGGTGTGGGTGTGGGCAGGGATGTTTGGCTCATAGGATCTTAGAGGAGGTATTGTTTACCCCATGAGTGTCCACTAATGGGAGCCAGGCAGTACCCAGTCCGAGTGTGATTCAGATAGGGACACCTTCACAAAGACTTTATTGAACCAATGTGATAATATCTTGTAAGTTGTTTCCCAATTTAACCACCCCCACCCCAATAATCTTGGAAACCTAACGAAGGGGCAGCAGGAGAGATTGTGCTGTTATTTGCAGGGGTTTTGTCTTATCTTTTAATATTCTAAATAGGCCTTTGTGAGAAAATATCCTAAATTACCTAGATTTCATATATCAGAGAGAGGACACACTTCATCTTTCCTAATCTACATGATCATTCACAAGGAAGGGTCTGTAAACAGGCCCAGCAAGGACTCCTTCAGACTCTGACAGATGGATTCTAAACTGATTAGTTGGGAATGAAAAAAATGGATATCACAAACGTTGTGTAAATATGGACCATTCAAGATTACCCTGCCTTGAATAGATAAAGTTAGATACTTAACAGAGAAGGACAGTAGGAGCAAAGTAGAGGTTCATTTGGATTATGTTTTGATATTAGTCCTCCTTATTATTAACATCTGGCCTGTGCAACTGTAAACTGTAAATATTCCGCAGGTGTTATGTCAAGTTTTCAATTGATTTTTTTTTTTTTTAGTGAGGAAGATTAGCCCTGAACTAATATCTGTTGCCAATCCTCCTCTTTTTGCTGAGGAAGATTGGCCCTGGGCTAACATCTGTGTCCATCTTCCTCTACTTTATATGTGGGATGCCTGCCACAGCATGGCTTGATAAGTGGTGTGTTGGTCTGCACCTGGGATCCAAACCTGTGAACCCTGGGCCACTGAAGCGCAGGGTGTGAACTTAACCACTACACCACTGAGTTGGCCCTCTTTGATTGATTTTAAAAGTCTGATTTTATATGGCCACAGTGTGGGTAACATATGAGACAGAATTTAATTATGAACTGAATAGAATTCATATTTTGTGGAAAATGTATAATTTGTTAAAGGTCCCTGCAGATTCACCAGAGTACTTCTACATTTTTCTTTGAAGATCATTTGAAAATAAAATATATGATGAGCTCACTTGATCAGTTGTGAACACTTTTGTTTTATAACATTAAAATGAGTATCTGTGATGACTTTGTATGATGACTAGGCTAAACTACATTTCCCAGCATTTCCTTTCCTGTGTATTTCTGGTGAGGGTAGGCTACAAGGGAGACGCTTGTGCAAGACTGGTAGGGTGGAAGTGAAGCAGTAACCATTTTGTAGCTCACACACATTTCCTGCTTATCTGCTGGTTTGCATTGTTGAAGCTGCAACTGCTCCATGTCCCCCCAGATCCTCTTTTAGTTTCTCTGACTCTTGGGCAGGTGTGTGTCTAGCTCTGTGACCAAGAGCCCCAGCTCCTGGAGGACCCTACAGAAGAATATCCACGCCGCCAACACCAGAGGCAGCAAAAAGAGACGTGGGTTTCAGTCCATTCCTGTGGGGATCCAGCTCCTGCTTGTGAGTTCCAGTTTGTTCTTGCCCATCCCCTCTATACATCCTTCTTCCCTTCCTGACTGCCTGCCCCGTGCACTTCATGCTCCTTTATCAGATTTGGAAACACCAGCCTTATAGAGCCTGGTTAACCAGCTCCCGCAATCCCTGTATCAAATCCCTTCACACAGTGGTTCTCAACTGAGGGTGATTTCTGGCCCCCACAGGTCATTTGGCAGTTTCTGGAGACATTTTTGATTATCATTATGGGTGAGGGGGTGAGGGGTAGAGGAGCAGGCATGATGGTTGCTGTTGGCATCTAGCTAGCAGAGTTCAGATGTGTGGCTAAATATCCTCCAATGCATGGCTTAGCACCCCCCAACACACACACGTAGAATTATCTGGTCCAAAATGTTAATTTTGTAGGTTGAAAAACCTGCAGGGTCGTGGACTGGATAATTCCCTATTCTGGGGTGGGGGGTGGAGAGGCTGTGCATCTGCTCTTCAGATTGAACCCTAATACTAATATTTTAAAACATAAATATTTTAGCAATTTCCTCCTTGTCAGCAAAATTGCGTTTTCATCAAAGACCAAAAAGATAAAAACTTTTGGTGCACATACACAGCTCTCAGTTTATGATGATATAGAGCTATAGAGCAGAGTCAGATTCTAACCTCATAACAGTATGAAACACATACTGTGTAGTAAAAGTCACAAAAGTTCTCTTCAAAGTGTTTTTTAAAATAATAGACTTTTTTTTTTTTAAAAACAGCTATTGGGTTTACAGAAAAATTGAGCAGAAAGTACAGAGTTCCCATATATCCCCCACTCCTCATCAAGTTTTCACTGTCATTATCTTCCATTAGTGTGATACGCTTACCATAATTGACAGACCAATATCGTTATATTAGTATTAACTAGTGTCCATAGTTTACATTAAGGTTCACTCTGCCTTTGTGTTAGTCTGCTCAGGCTGCCATAACAAAATACCATAACTGGATGGCTAAAACAACAGAAATGTATTTGCTCTCAGGTCTGGAGGTTGGAAGTCCAAGATCAAGGTCTGATAGGGTTTGGTTTCTAGTGAGTACTTTCTTCCTTGCTTGTGGAAGCCTTCTCACTGTGTACCCACATGGCTTTTCCTCCGTGCTTAAGCAGAGAGAGACAGACAGACAGAGGACAGAGAGACAGAGCTCTCTGGTATCTCTTCTTATAAGTACACTAATCCTATATATGAAGGCCCAACCCTTATGACCTCGTTTAACCTTAATTACCTCCTTTTAGGCCCTATCTCCAAAAACAGTCATATTGGGGATTGGGACTTCAACATATGAATTTTGGAGGGACACAGTTCATAGCGGTGTTGTACAGTTCTATGGATTTTGACAAATGCATAATGTCATGTATCCACCATTACAGTGTCATACAGAATAGTTCCATTTTCTTAAAAATCTCCTGTGCTCCACCTATTCATCCCTCTCCCCAAATCCCTGGCAAGCACTGATCTTTTTACTGTCTCTATAGTTTCGCCTTTTCCAGAACACCATATCATTGAAATCATACAGTATGTAGCCTTTTCAGACTGGCTTCTTAGCAATATGCATTTAAGTTTCCTCCGTGTCTTTTTGTGGCTTCATAGCTCATTTCTTTTTATTGCTCAATAATATTCTTTTGTATGGATGTACCACAGTTTTTTTACCCATTCACCTGTTGAAGGACATCTTGGTTGCTTCCAATTTTTGGAAATTATGAATAAAGCTGCTATAAAGATTTGTGTGAAAATTTTTGTGTGAATATATATCTTCAACTCATTTGCATAAGTGTCCAGGAGTGGGTTTGTTGGATAGGATGGTAAGACTATGTTTAGTTTTGTAGGAAACTGTCAAACTGTCTTCCAAAGTGGCTGTACCATTTTGCATTCCCACCAGCAATGAATAAGAGTTTCTGTTGCTCCACATTCTTGCCAGCATTTGGTGGTGTTTTTTGAATTTTAGCCTTTCTAATAGGTGTGTATTGGTATCTCATTGTTTTAATTTGCAATTCCCTAATGACATATGATGTTGAGCATCTTTTCCTATGCTTATTTGTCCTCTGTATACCTTCTTTGGTGAAGTGTCTGTCCAGATCTTTTGCCTACTTTTAAATTGGGTTGTATGTTTTCTTTTTTGTGTGTGTGAGGAAGGTTGGTCCTGGGCTAACATCCATGCCTATCTTCCTCTACTTTATATTGGATGCTGCCACAGCATGGCTTGATAAGAGGTGCGTATGTCCATGCCCGGGATCCTAACCTGTGAACCCCGGGCTGCTGAAGCGGAGCATGAAAACTTAACTGCCATGCCACCAGGCTGGCCCCAGGTTGTATGTTTTCCTATTGTTGAGTTTTAAGAGTTCTTTATATACTTTGGCTATAAGTATCATATATGTGTTTTACAAAGATCTGTGGTTTATCTTTTCATTCTCTTAACAGTATCTTTCACAGGGCAGAAGTTTTTAATTTTAATGAAGTCCAGCTTATCAATTATTTCTTTCATGAATTTTTTGGTGTTATATCTTAAAACTCATTGCCAAATCCAAGGTCACCCAGATTTTCTCTGATGTCATCTTCTAGATGGTTTATAGTTTTTGTTTTACATTTATGTCTATGATCCATTTTGAATTAATTTTTGTGAAAATTTTAAGATCTGTGTTTATATATATATATATATTTTTTTGCATGTGGATGTCCAGTTGTTCCAGCACCACTTGCTGCCAAAACTATTGTTATGGGTTGAATTATCATCCCCCCACAATTCATATGTTCAAGCCCCAACCCCCAGTACTTTAGAAAGTGACTATATTTAGAGACAGGGCCTTTTAAGAGATAATTAAGTTAAAATGGGTTGTTAGGATGAGCCCTAATCCAGTATGATTGGTGTCCTTATAAAAGAGCAGATTAGAGACACTGGACACATATGCAGACCAAGGGGTGACCCTGTGAGGACACAGTGAGAAAGTGGCCATCTGCAAGCCAAGGAGAGAGGCTTCAAAAGAAACCAAACCTGCTGACACGTTGATCTTGGACTTCTAGCCTCCAGACTGTGAGAAAATAAATTTCCATTGTTTAAGTCACCCAATACTTTGTTTCGGTAAAATACTGATATTTTGTTATGGCAACACTAGCAACTATCCTTTCTCCACTGAATTGCCTTTACTCCTTAGTCAAAGATCAGTTGACTATATTTGTGTGGGCCTATTTTTGTGCTCTCTATTCTGTTCTATTGAACAGAATATTTGTCTCTTTTTTCACCAATACCATACTGTCTTGATTACTATAGCTTTATAGTAAGTTTTGAAGTCAGATAGTGTCAGTCCTCCAACTTTATTCTTCTCCTTCAATATTGTGTTGGCTATTCTGAGTCTTTTGCCTTCCATATAAATTTTAGAATCACTTTGTCAATATGCACAAAATAACTAGCTGGGATTTTGATTGAAATTGCATTGAATCTATAGATCCAAATAGGAGGAACTGAGATCTTAACAACTTGAGTCTTTCTATCCATGAACATGGAATATCTCTTCATTTATTTAGATGTTCTTTGATTTCATTCATCAGAGTTTGTAGTTTTCCTCATGTAGATCTTGTACATATTTTGTTAGATTTATAGTTAAATATTTATTTTTTGAGTGCTAATGTAAATGATGTTGTTTTTTAAATTCAAATTTTTCATTGCTGGCCTATAGGAAAGCAATTGACCTATGTTAGTTTTCCTTGGAGGCAGGCAGTTAAGGAAAATGAAGTGCTCTGGTCTTATTTCAAAATGTTTACTTTTCTCCTTCCTCTGCCAGAAGCACAAGGGGAATTTTTCTCTGATCTTCACCCTGAGAATCTGGTGGGGCTCCTGGAGGTAAAACTCACAAAAGTGTGAGGGCCCCCCTGAAGCTGGACACCCCAGAGTTTTTATCTCTCAAGCTAGCCTGAACCCAGTCTCCAGAAATCAGTGAATTATCCTTTGAGAGTTCCTTCCAGGTTTTAGCAGCAACTTCTGCTCCAGTAAGCTATAATAGTTTGTATTCTCCTGTCTCTCCAGTTTTCAGGGTGGTGGTTTGCCCTGTGACCTCAGTTCTCTGGTGGATCTAAGCAGAGATGTTGATTTTCAGTTTGTTCAGCTCTTTTCTGGATGTGAGGGTGTATTTTATAAAGTATCAGACATCTCAAGTATTAGAAAAATAACTGATTAATAGCATTATATTGAACAATATGAAGATTTAAAAATATATAATTTTTATTTTAAAAAGTACATGATTATTAAAGGAAATTTTAGCTCTGTTTAAAAGAATGATAAAGCAATTGAAAAACCAGTCTGCAGTTAGTCCTGCCACCCAACACACTACTTTTCACATTCTGGTAAATATCTTCCTCCGTCTTCCCTCCTCCTTCCTCCCTCCCCCCTTCCTCCCTCCTTTCATATTTTGTGAAATGCCTACAATCTGCTTTTCTCTGTGCTAGATGCAGGTTCTTTTGAATTTCTTGTATATGTATTATTGTGTGCTTGTGTGCTATGTGATGAACTCAACTGTCCCAACCATTTTCCTCTGATCCAGCTAGTGCTGGTCCAGTATCACAGTGCCCTGCAATGTCATCTGGTTTCAGCTGGAACAAAGAAGATTCTACTTGTCGAGATACACGAGGGGACAGACATCAACTGGTGGTACTTGGTGATGAGACGGTCATCCCAAATATGTTTATATTGTTGTTCTTTAGATTATCACAAAATGAAAATATAAACAAACAAATTCATAGACTTTACAGAATACACTTGGTCATTGGCCATTACTTTGAAAAAGGAACTCCTTTTAAGGTATGTGTAATCAGATATCTGTTTCAGCCTTAATTTTTTTTTAATCATGCACCCGTAAAATGCCTAGCTTTAAGTGAAACCACTTGTTGATGCACTTTCCATGGAAAACGACTTGTGAAATGTACAAGAAGAAATACTGACTAAGATGCCTTATTGTGTGGGTATAAATTAATTATGTATATACAAAATCTGACTTATATTTTATCATAGATATAATTCTCCACCTTAGATTCCAGAAGTAGTACTTAACCCAGTGAATTCTTAGGCCTTACTAACACCTTACCGAGTTACTTAACATTGCAGGAAATCTTTCCACTGTTAGGAATTGAGAAAGGAAAAAAGAGCAGCCCTTGACAGTGAGAAGCTGGCCTGGCACTCACAGCCAGGCCATATTATTTTTCTATGAGACATAAACAATCTCAGAGAACACCAACCTCAGACGAGGTTACTCTGAGACTGTGATAAATTGAGACAGAGCAAGGCCACTTCATAATTTTGTCTAAGCACAGACATAAACAAGGTCACTGTGCCACCCACAAAATAGACACAAAACTACCCGCCTCAGCCAAAATGAGAGACTGCTATTTCTTTACCAATTTCAGCTTTGTCCTTGTGCTAGATAAGATTGATAAGATTGATTGAAGTACTCAATTATATACTCTTCCGCAAGTCACCAAATCAAAGTCCAAATCCTATCATTGGTTCTCTCTACCCCTCCCTTACTGAGACACCTTCCAATTCCCCCATGGTGTGTATTCTCTCTGCATCAAGGAATAAACCCAACTTATTCAGCTAAAGGTGTGTGTTTCTGGTGGTTCTTTGACTAGAGGGCATTGACAGAATATATAAATTAATTAGCTTGCTCATCAAACATTAATTAAGCTTGTAGTATGGTTTCCAAATTGCTTGAGTGTTTTGGTTTAAAATCTTTGAGAATATGATGAAAGTTATAGACCCTCTTGCTCAAAACTCAAACTCACTCAAAACTGACTTTCAGAGGTTCACAGAACTCTTTGATTAAGAGTCTGGATCTAGTCATTAAGACTCTCTGCTCTGAAGGAGTTCAGGATCAGCACAAGGGACTAAGTGGCATATTTCTTTATTGGGAATGTTCTTTAAATAGAAATGATTTGCAAATGAAAAATACTTCCTAAATAAAGCGCCTGGGTTATGACCAGGGTAAGGTTAATTCTGAAAGTGTATTCTTTTCCTTATGCAGTATTTAAAGATTAGATAAATTTATGATCAATTTATGGCAATAATACATTATTTCTGACAATGTGTGTGTGTGTGTGTGTGTGTGTGTGTGTGTGAGAGAGAGAGAGATTACAAAATGTGCAATTCGCACAGTGCTCCTTTCAAATGGTGCAGGATTGTTCCTTCCTTCTTGTTCACAAAGTCTCTCATTCTATCACTTAAGACAGAATATGAACAAAGTGAGGGAATTGTTTTCTCAATGAAGAAAAATTTTTGCAAGGATCAGAGTGTTTGCATTTGAGGTGACCAAACTACAGAAAGACTGAAAGTCATATGTCTGTCCCCACAGCCCTGGCACTTGAGGTGGAGCCCAGAACATTCGAAATCTCCTTGGAAGCTAGACCTTTATCTTATTTAGCTCTGTACCCAAACACAAAGAAAAGGTACTCAGTAAATATTTATTAAAGAAATGTGTAGTCCCAGAGGTTCAGTACTTCCCAACTCTGTTCTCTGTTCCTGTCTCCCTCCCCCACCTGTTGGTCCAGATCCCAAGACTGCCTTGCTGTTGATTTTGTTATGTCAATTGTGTCCTTTCCTTTGATCTGTGTGGAGTTCTGTCCTGACCCCTGCTCAGTTTGACTGTTTCTGGACCCTCAAAAGACCCCAGTTCCAACCAACCCCTCATCAGACTGGACCCTATTCTTGTAGACCCTCTGGAATATTTGTATATTACAGGAAAATTTTATGAGTCTGACATGGGATGGGCGTAACATAAATGTTAGCATCTCCTGCTGCTAAAGCCTCTTCTACCTCCTGAATTTTTAGCTGTCCCTTGGATTCCAGTCCCATGGGCTTGAATGATCCAGTTCCACTGCTTCTGGGGGTAGGACTGTTCTTGTGACCAGACCTTCTTTCTAGAGCCCATGTGTGTAGCCAGATCAGGTCCTGCCTCGGTCTTCTTTTCTCCCTACTCCCATAGTCTAAGACCTCCTTCTGCCCACGACTTTTTTCTCTGCAGGCTGGTCCTGTGTTGCTGATGACCCATCAGACCTCACACTAGTTTTTTTAAAATAAATTTTTTATCTCAGAATAGTTTTAGATTTACAGAAAGGTAGCTGTATTAGTTTCTTTGGCTGCTGCAAGAAACTTGGTGGCTTACCACACCAGAGATTTATTCTCTCACAGTGAAGTCCAAAATCAAGTGTCGGCAGAGCCATACTCCCTTGAAGGCTCTAGGGGAAAATCCCTCCTTGGCTGTGGCGGCATAACTCCAATCTCTGCCTCAACTTCACATGCCTTCTTCTCCCTGTGTCTCTGTCCTCTCCTCTTATAAAGACACCAGTCATTGGATTTAGGGCTTACTCTAAATCCAGAATGATCTCATCTCGAGATCCTTAATTTAATTACATCTGCAAAGACTTTATTTCCAAATAAGGTCATGTTCTGAGGTTCTGGGTGGACATGATTTCTTAAGGGGGATACTATTCAATCCACTACGGTTGCAAAGATAGTGTTGGGAATTCCTGTATACCTTTTACCCTCACATCAGCTTTTATTCTGAAGTAGGCACCTCCTCAAACCAGGCAGACCAAGTAAATCTCTATATTATGGGGGGTTCATGCCCCGGTGCCCAAGGCCACATCTCTTGGTGCCCAGGCACCTCACAAAGTGATTTTTCTCTGAGGTTCCACTACATCAGAGATGCAATGCGAGAGCAGGTTCAAGCCTCTGCTCTGTGGAGACTAAAAACACTATTCCCATTCTGATTCCCTGGGATCTACCCTGGGTGTTGGTGTTGGTTTTATTTTCAGATAATTGTTGATTTACATTGAATATATAGTTGAAATATATATTAGAGGGAGATCCTTTGAACTCTTTCCCCAGTTTTCCCTGATGGTAACTTCTTGCAAAACTATAGTCCGTGTAGTATCACAACCAGGATTTTGACACTGAGGCAATCCACTGATCTTAGATTTCACCAGTTTTTCTTGCACTCCTCTCTCTCTCTCTGAGTTTATTTAGTTCTATTGAAGAGATTTTCCCTTTTAGTCCCTCAAAGTGTGATTCATTCCCTCTCTTCTGCTACAGCAGAGTTTGAGTGCTCATCAAAAAGAGCTTGAAAATTCATTAGAAAGGACTGATATTTAGAAACACAAAACAGCCTGCCTCTCCTTCCCGGGGATGGAAAGCGCCTGCCTTCAGAGTCAAAAGTTTGACTGCTCACCCTAAATGAGGCTGAGGAAATGCCTTTCCTTCATTTCTGAAGAATTGGTCCTTTTGAGAGGATGACTTCAAACAAACACAGTTGTTTTCTGTAAGTCACTTTACTTAAGACATGGGCTTTGAATTCAGAGAGATATTTGAGTTCTGATTCTCCAAATTACTAGTGGTGAAACTTGGGCACATTGTAAAATGCTCAAGAGAGGCTGGCAGGTGTCAGATCAGGCTATGCCAAGGTGTTTGGATTGAAACTTGAAGCGAACGGGGTACTACTGAAGTATTTTAATTGGGGAAGTGATATAAGCAGATTTGCATTTTAGAGAGATCTAGAGTGCCTCATTACCATTTTTTGGTTACCAGCCTATTTGCGACTCTGAGGAAAACCACAAATCCTTTTTCTATAAAAATGCAAAAAATGCATATATGCAACAACACAATGTTATATACAATTTCAAGAAGCTTCTGAAGATCATGGACCCTAGTCTACAAACTCTGAAGTAGAAGAGTTTTTTTTTTTTTTTTTTACTGGAGGTACATGAGCGGATTGGGAGAAGGTGAGAGACTTGAACATATTCATCTGCTGAAGGGACAGAGCCAGTAGAGAGGGACAGAGCCTCTCTCTATTGTCGCATACTGTCTACTGTCCCCAGTGTCCCATAATTTCCTCCTTATCCCTAAGGAGGCAGAAAGAACTCTGTCTCCTCTAGAATGAAGGAGATGAGATCAACTCAGGCTGTAGGAGGGATCATTCTAGTGCCTCAAGAAAGAAGGAAGAATGGGTGTGGGAATATATAACAGCAGGAGGTGAAGAGAATGCTTATGGGATTTTTCTCTTTTTTTCTGTGTAGAAAGTGAAGTGATTGGCTGAGAATAAAGGGTGAGGAATGAAGGAGAAGAAGGTTTGGGAAAAGTGGAGGTTTGGATTAGCTGCTGAGGGAAGTGAGGAAAGATGCTGAATACTAACATGAGACAGAGGAAGGAGAATGGTGAGGGCTCAGCTCAATCAGAGATCATGGATTTAGAGTGACTCCAGTCCTTGGCAAAGTGTTATTTTTCTCCAGAATCTCTCAGCACACTGGTGTAGAGCATGTAGGTGGCATTTTGCTGAGAGGGCACAGAAGTATCATTTCATTTCATATAAAACAAAGTGAGAGTAGTGATTTGGTTGATAATTTGAACATGTGTGAGTGGGATAATTTGAATATATGTACATATACACCTTGATCTCCATGTGGCCTGACTCAGACTGCTATCAGCAAAAGATCCAGTCTGCCCCTTGTGGCTGTGCACAGTCCCATGGAAAAATGACATGGCAGAGGAGTTTAAACTGCCCTGCTTGACCCCATGCTTCCTTCCCTCTCACCTCTCTGTGGTGTCAGGCTTCTAGGGAATTTCTGAGCTAGCAGATCCCACTGTTCTTGCTCCAAATTTAAAAGCACAGATTATTCCAGGAGATACTGAATAAATTCACTTTTGCCTTATAAAGTAGGTAATTTTTTCTCTGTAGGACCTGAGACTCCATGAGAAAAACTGAGGGGAAAATGAATGGAAATCAGATGGATTTGTAAGTATATATACCTCATGACTGCCTGGGTGGCCACTGCTGTGAAACTCCTTTATAAAATTAAAATATGATCAATATTCTTCTGGTCATAATATCTTTAATTTTTTATTTCTCTTATTCTCTCTTTTCCATCCTGTAGGGATATTCTAAGGGTTATGAATTATGTGCCATTACAAATGCTCTGGGAACATAGATATATGGTAAAATAAGCATTTACATGGCTGATAAAGGACGTGGTTGTCCTCATCCGGATTGAGAGGTGACTGGAGAGAAGTCAACCCTGGCATCCAGACGTGCTACTTCTCTGATTCTCCCAAATATCGAGAGGTTGAACTTTGCCCGTTCATCAGTCTGCACAAAGTAAGTTGTGCTGGGTCTAGGGTGTGAAAGACTGGTAGCTAAAGTCCAGGTATATTTTCTCTGGTCACTGCTGTTACTAAATTTTTCTCATTGGCTGGATAGAAAGTGTAGGAATTCCTCCCTTTGGTCATCTCTATGAAAGACTCTCTCTTAACAAGCTACTACTACCTCCTACCATGCTAGCCCTTCCCTCTGGGCACCCACTGCAGGATTTGGTGTGTGGAGCCTGGACTGAAGTCCAGCCCATTCACCTCCTCAACCAGGCTTCCCTGGGCAAGTGCACACAGTGACCCTGATTTCCTACTTTCTCTCATTCTTCTGCCCATCTCCAAACAGCACCATTTCACAGAAGCCACATGATACCCAGCAGTGGGTTTTAGAGCACAGCAGGATTCAGCAATGCCCATACCCACTTTACTTCCTCTCAGCTGGTGGTGATGATAATGAGATCATATCTCTGAGGATAGATGGTGCTAACAATAATAATTAATATTTCATTGCAAAAGCTGAATACCAAACTCCAATCACCTGTTAAACCATTCCTGCATCACCTCAGTGTTGAGGTCTCTCAGCCATCTGTCACCCTCCTCATGGCCTCATCCCCATCTCACTGTCCACTCCCTCCTCAGGCCTCACTTGCCTCCTTGTCCGGCCTATATCCCAGGATGCATCACCATATTCACTCCCTTGAAAGCTCTCAACTCCCTTGGCCTCCTCTCCCCCTGTCATATTTACCCATCAAAACTCCAACTCTGCTTAAATCCCACTCTGATGAGAACTCGTTCATTTCACCACCAAATCTACCTGTCTGTCTGTATCTGAGCACATACACCCTCCATTAATTTCTGTTCTAATAAACAAGCTTTCCATGTACTTGTCTGAAGCCATCCTCTCCTCTTGTGTTATAGGTGTCATATCCTTTCACCTGCTCAAAGACTTTGCAATTATTCTCTATCTCTTCTCCATCACTAATTTCTCCCTCTCTTCTGGATTATCCTCATCAATATACAAACATATAAACACATTTCCCATCTTAAAACAAAAGAAAACAAAACAAACACCTTCCTGGTCTCCACGCCCCCTTCCCACTAACTCCCTATTTCTCTTCTCTCTGTCGCGGTTAACTTCCTTGAAAGAGTACTTAGTTTCTGGCCACAGTCTGTGCTTTCTCACCTCACCTCCTTTCACTATCCCACTCAAGTCAGGCTTCTGTCGTTCAGGTCACTGATGATCTCCATATTTCCCTATGGTCAGACCCACCCCTAACTTTTGCAGGGCCCAGGACAAGAGTTCAAATGGAGATCTATAAACCATATAACAAAGTGTTTAGAAGTTATAAATCAAACTTGCATTTAAAAAAAAAATGTTCCATTCTCTTATCTTGACAAATATAACTTTATAATGACCTAGAAGATCAAGTGTGAATCTAGAATTTCCAGACTTCTCAGAGTTTCCTTCTGAAATGTGGCAGCACAGGGACAACTGTCCCCTGACACCTGCCGTGCAGCCCATCATCTTCTCCTTCCTGACCATATCTTGTGCCTTGTAGTGGGTTGAATAGTGTCCCTCCAGAAGATATGTCCAAGTCTTAATCCCTGGTGCCTGTGAATGTGACCTCATTTGGAAATAGGGTCTTTGTAGGTGTAGTTTAGTTACAGATCTTGAGATGAGATCATCCTGGATTTAGGTGGGCCCTAGAGCCAATGACTGGTGTCATTATAAGAGAAAGGAGAGAGAGATTTTAGAAAGTGACTCAGTGACACAGGGGAGAAGGCCATTTGAAGACAGAGGCAGAGATTGGGGTTATGCAGTTAAAAGCCAAGGAATGCCAAGGATTTCTGGCAGTCACCAGAAGCTGGGAGATGGGCATGGAATGGATTCCCCCTCAGCCTTCAGAAGGACCCAAGCTTGTTGATGCCCTGATTCCAGATTTCCAGCCTCCAGAACTGTGAGAGAAGAAATTTCTATTTTAGGTTATCAGATTTGTGGTAATTTGTTATGAGAGCCCTAGGAAACTTACACGTACTTCAAATGACCTTGCATGCATGAAAGTGGACTCCTCAGTTCACGAATCACAGCTCTGATCTCACCCCCTTGCAATCAGTCATCTCTTGGCAACCCCCTGGGCCAAGGGGTGTGCACACCAGCTCAGTCATCTCTCAGAACAGACCTGGGGAGGGGACCCGGCAGGGCCTGGAAGTGGGCTTGAGTCTATTTAGGCAGGGAGTTCTGGGGTTCTGGGTATGCATGTGTAGTCTAGAAGGATGCAGTTTCTTTTGGTACCTCCCTATGGCCTTGAGGAGTCCTTGCCCCAAGGGTGGCTGGAGGAGTGTCAGAATGGAACCTGCTAAGAGCCCTCTTGCCTGGCTCTAAGGGTGGTACTGCTAATGGTCTCTTTCTGCTTAGTTTATTCACCCTCTCAGCAGCGTTCTGTCCCTCCTCCCTGAAAAGTTTTCTTCATTTGGCACCTATCACCCCTTATTCTCCTCCTGTTACTACTACCTCATTGGCCACTTCTTTTCAGTCTCCTCTGCTGCCTCCTCTTCTTTAAATGTTGTAGTGCCCCACATCTCCTCTTTGTCCATACTCTGTCTTTAGTATTCTCATCCACTTTCCTTTAAAAACATCTCAATGCTCATGACTATCAAATTTGTATCTTCAGCTCAGACCTTTCCCCTGAGCTCCTGACTTTTATATCCAGTTGCCTGTTTTATGTCCCCACCTGGAGCATCTAGTAGACTCCTAAGAATTCACATGTCCACAGAAACTCTTCAGTACCCCTCACCCTGCTCCTCCTCTAGGCTTCCCAGTCTCCATTAATGGACATTCACTGTCCCATTGATCAGGGCAAAAGCAGTGGATGTGTTCCTGATTCCCCTCTTTTTCTCATTCTATGCATCCAATTAGTTGGCAAGTTCTGTCAGTTGTGTCTCCAAAATACATCCTGAATCTGACCACCTCTCTCCATCCCTGTTTCTACCAGCCTAATCCCAGGCCAAACCAGAGACTGCTTTCCTGTTTCCATTCCTACTTGCACACAGTCTTGCACACAGGATGAATGGAAGTGATAATTAAAACATGTAAACCAGATCTTATCACTCCCCATCTTCAAGCTGCCATTGGCTTCCAATGGCACTTTGAATGAAATCCCAGCTCCTCTCTGGGGCCTCTGTGACTTGGCCCCTGCCCACTTCTGTCCTCATCCCCCACCACCCTCGCCCTTGCTCCCTATAGTCCAGCCACATTAACTCTCTTTTGGTTTCTCAAACACACCAAATTTAATTCTGCCTCAGAGACCTCACACTTGTGATTTGCTCTTCTTGCACCCTAGATCTTTGCAGCTGAGTGCCCTCATTTTTCAGGTTTTTGCTCTCCTTTCTCCTATTAAAAATGGGCATGTCTCTCCCCAGTCAGTCACTACCCAATTCCTCTGTTTTTATCTTTTTATAGTACTCATCTTTCAGGGAAGTATTTGTTTTGTTTTGTTTGTTTGTTTGAGGAAGATTGGCCCTGAGCTAGCATCCGTTGCCAATCTTCCTCTTTTTTCTCCCCCACACCCCAGTAGTTGTGTATCATAGCTGTAGAGTTGTAGCTCTTCTATATGGGATGCTGCCTCAGCATGGCTTGATGAACGGTGAGTAGGTCCACCCCCAGGATCTGAACCGGCGAACCCCGGGCCACTGAAGCAGACCGTGGGAACCCAACCACTATGCCACTAGGCTGGCCCCTGTTTTGTTTTGTTTTAAGATGGGAAATGTGTTTATATTATATTGATGAGGATACTGCAGAAGAGAGGGAGAAATTAGTGATGGAGAAGAGATAGAGAATAATTGCAAAGTCTTTGAGCAAGTGAAAGGATGTGGCCCCTATAACACAAGACGAGAGGATGGCTTCAGACATGTACACGGAAAGCTTGTTTATTAGAACAGGAATTAATGGAGGGTATATGTGCTCAGATACAGCCACACAGGTAGATTTGGTGGTGAAATTAACGAGTTCTCATCAGAGTGGGATTTAAGCAGAGATGGAGTTTTGATAGGCAAATATGACAGGGGGAGAGGAGGCCAAGGGAGTTGAGAGCTTTCGAGGGAGTGATTACGGTGATGTATCAAGCCTAAAAGTCAAGTTTGAATGGTACATAAAGAAGAGATCTCTGTCCCCTTCCAAAAGTTTATAGACACTATTAACCAGGCATTGTGGCACAATCATCAACTTAAAAATTTTATCGGAGGACATCAACCATAAACTGGTCTTTCAGGTGCAGAGATTGAGTTTCTCATTGAATTAAAACAGCAAAGAGTGGCAAATCAAAGGTAATATTAGCATCTTTCTTCCTATCTTAATCGGCATTAGACTCACTTCTAGGGTGAAGGTTCTCTGCCCTTCTCATCAGAGCTGCTCTCTGAGCATCAGACTGCAGACAAGAGGTCACAAGGCCACATCTGAGCCACGGAGAGGTTTGTTTTCCCCACAGTGTTACCTGTAAGCAGGTTTTTAAACTTTTGATTAGCTGCCAGCATATAAAAATCTGGATTTCCAGCTTCTCTGGGGATATCAGAACTGGCAACAGTGGGTCTGCATGTGCCCATGGCAACAGTCAGCTAGAGCTGGCCACTTTAGACAGGACACGTGTGCTCTAATTTTCCATTCCCCTTATCCCCTACTGATATCCAACACCTAGGTCTGATATCCGTTGTCACTTTTCATCTGATTATATAGTATTTTTCTCATACCTGGTGTGGTGGGTCGAATGCTAGCCCCCAGAAAGATATGTCCATGCCCTAATTCCCATAACCTGTGAATTGCTCTCTTTGGAAAAAGGGTCTTTGCAGATGTCATTTAAGTTAAGGATCTTAGATGAAGAGATATCCTCGATTGTCCAGGTGGGCCCTACATCCAATAATGAGCGTCCTTTTAAGAGAAATACGCAGAGGAGATAGACAGAAGAGGAGACAGTCACAGAGAGGAGAAGGCGTTGTGAAAGCAGAGACAGAGATTGGAATGATGTGGCCTCAAGCCAAGGAAGCCGAGGAAAGCTGAGAGCCACCAGAAACTGGAAAAGGAAGGAAGGACTCTCCTTTGGAGCCTTCAGAGGAAGTGAAGCCCTGCTGACATCTTGATTTTGGACTTGTGGCCTCCAGAACTGTGGGAGAATACATTTCTGTTGTTTTATGCCACTCAGTTTGTGGTATTTTGTTATGGCAGCCCTAAGATGTCTCATAGGTAATGGAAAAAGTCAGAGTTCGTGATAAAGAATGTGGATTGCAACCACATAAGTAACGTAAAAAATATAGATAATGTCTCCAAAACAATGAGTTTAGTAGGAGAAAAGAAAAAAAGGACAGGATAAGACCAAAGTGCTAGACATAAGGAATACCCCTTACTAGGAAGGATAGGAAAAGAATGAGAATATGGCCAAGGACTTGGGAAGTGAGAACACAGTCATTTTTGCTGCGTGCTGTCCTGGTACAAAATGGAGATGAAAACAGGGTGTAAATGAGTTCAAACGTGTTCAACATGTCCAAGATACATAAATCACTCATTTTGTTACTGGACACATACCCAGGTTCTTTACCCGCCACACAAGAGGGGCCAAATAAAACTGGAACACCAGGCTTATGGCAAGGTAAGCATTTTTATTTTGGGTGACGTCAGCCAGGAGATGAGAGTGAGCCCTCAAATTTGTCCCATCTCCCGAAAAATGGGAGGCAAGTGGTTTTAAAGGTTGGGAGGAATGCAGCTGCTTGTAGGGAGGGGGAGCCTGTGAACTTGCTGGTCAGTGCTTTCCCACCAGCCTGCCTTTGGCCTTGTGAGGCGGCTTGTGGGGAGGAGGATGGTGAGATAAGGGAATCGCTGCTGGGTGTCATTGATTGTCTGGCTCTGTGGTGGAGGGTGGATTCCGATGCCAGGAAGCCAGGAAGTTGGGAAGCTTTAGCTTCTTGACATTCTCTGAATATCAGTTTCCCTGTAACAAACCTCAAGAACTGGTAATTACCTAAAACTTCAGTAGGAGCCCAGCTTGAGGCAACCACCAGCTAACAATTTGTAACTTCTATCTGCCTTGTGAAGTTCAGGGATACAAAGTTGAAAAAAAGACCGATTCTTACCTGAATGTAACTTAGAGAAGAAGGGAAAGAGGATGAATGCTTTTGGTTTTAACCCCATTTATGCTGGGTTTAATGCAGGGAAACTGATATCAGGGCCAGCATCAATTCCAGGAATTTGCCACTAAAGGAAGAAAAACTCTGAAAGTGTCTGGAAATGACAGTATTTCACAGGGATGAGTGGTGTGTTTGCTTTGGCTTCTTGTTTTGTTTTGGGTTTTCTTTTTCTTTTTTAAAATGTAGGGAAAATATGGTTGAAGGAAAAAGGAAATGGTTTTTTTCCTCTCTATTCTTTTATTCTGAATTTTGAGACAAATATTGGTAAATTTAGGACTAATAATTGAATTGTGATAATTAAAATAATAGATTTTATTAAATCTTTCAAGTCATTGGGATACAGTTGGTGCAACTGCTAATAGTAGTTCGCAACAAAGTAAATATTATAAACAAAAATTGAATCTGTCATTATTTATCAATCCAGCATTAGATACTATCTATTATGTTTATAATAGACATTCAGAGGCAGTTGATGAGCTCCATAATTTTTGCTTACTATTTGTAATTAGAAGAATATCCACATAGTAAAAATAAAGACATAATGTTCTTTGATCCTCAAGGCAGAAAATGCTATGGAAGGATTTGGAAAGGAATTGTCACCTCTACCTATTACTTCAGTTATATAAGTACATGAATTTTTGAATCATAATTTAGTAATTACATACATTAAATTTAACTTTGATAACAAGGCATAATGTATATTTGAGATTAGTAATAATAGCTAACATCTATTAAGGGTTCACTACGTGTTAGGCTTTATGCGAATTAATTCATTTAATTCCTCCTGATAATCCTAACAGGTAGGTACAATTATCCTTCCCATTTTACAAATGAGGAAATTAAAGCACAGGTCAAGTATATTACATAAATTACACAGATAGAGAGTGTTGAAACTTGCATTAAACCCAGGCAGTCTGGCTCCAGAGTCCACACTAGCGACCACAAGGGTCTAAAATGCAAATCTTAAATGAAAATATAATAATTTTAATGTACTCAGATACAACAACTATGAATTGATCAAGGCACTGGAATTTTCATATTAGCCTATATGATCAGTGATTAGGACAGCAAAATTAACATATGTGTCAAATTTAGGATACGTTAAGTAAAGTTACAGTTATTTTAATGTGTTTATGATTCATTATTTTTTTTCCAAATGTGGACAACTCACCTGACTTTTACTTATAAAGAAGGCAAGAAGAGTTTCAAAGGAATAAAACCTCCCTATATTATAGTGTATTAAGAAATGTATTTAATTACCCTGAAGTTAAACTACGTCCCTCAATGCCTAGTGATGATATACTATCAAAATTTACTCTACGTCCATTGCTGACAATAGATGTATCAGTGCATAAGTCCATCCACACACACAAATCTATGATCTCCCATAATATAATATAATAATATAATATAACATAGTATAATATAATATAA
This sequence comes from Tapirus indicus, assembly GCA_031878705.1. Lineage (NCBI taxonomy): Eukaryota > Metazoa > Chordata > Mammalia > Perissodactyla > Tapiridae > Tapirus > Tapirus indicus. Next base: position 12,231,207 of record CM062933.1, read on the forward strand.
CATAAATGTATTCTTCATGGAAAAAATAAACTGTGCATGGAGAGGCTTCTGCTATGTTTGATGGGATTTAAATTCTGCCAATTGGCAGGCATTCACAGTTTAAGAAACTCATGCATTTAGCTAAGGATGGAATTTGGCTCTGTGTATTTTAAATAACACTCCAAGGGATTATTGTCCTCGTGACGGCACAGTGTGAGAGCAATTTTAAGTTCATAATTGTATCTAGCATGGGGTGATCCATTATCATCCTCTGAAGGCAGGGTTCTGCTACTTAGTTTTTAAGAGTTATGACAAAACTGATTATAAAATTGTGAACATTAATATAATAGCTTTTATCAAACATTCAAATAATTGCAATTACCACAATTAAGATTAATGCCACAGCTAATAGCAATTAGCAATGAAATAAATACTAAAACAGAAAGCTTGGAGGAAATGTCACAGTTTGTTAGACCAATTAGTTGCCAAGTCCTGTTGATTCTGCTCTTATCACTCCATCACACTCCTGCCGCCCTCTCCGTTTCCTCTGCCACCTGACTCGGGGTCCAGGGCCTCAAAAACTGAACTTCTGGAAAACTGTACTTGCCTCATAACTGACTCCCGCAACGTACCACCTACAACCTCTCCCTGCTGTAATCCATTCATACATGGTTCCTAGAAATCTTCCAGGACCGCACTGCTCCAGGTATATCACTCCCCTACACAAAACCCTTCCACGACTCCCACTGCTTGCAGAGTGAATGCCACGTTCTCCAGTCTATCATGCAGGCACTCCATGGACTGGCCCTAATAGAAACCCCAAACTTGCTTTCCACATTTGCTCTTCCCTGATCCTTCAGTCAAAACAACTTCCTCTTCTCCACATGCACTCTAAGCATTTCATCTCTAGATCTTTGCTTTCAATACCCCATTACTAAGAATGCCTTTTCCTCTGCATCTATGTATAAATCGATCCACCCTAGAGGTGGTGACTCTAATGCCAATTAAGATAGGAAGAAAGATGCTAACATTACCTTTGATTTGCCACTCTTTGCTGTTTTAATTCAATGAGAAACTTGACCTCTACACCTGAAAGTCAGTTTCTTGTTGATGTCCTCTGATAGAGTTTTTAAGTTGAGAATTGTGCCACAATGCCTAGTTAATAGTGTCTATAAACTTTTGGAAGGCAGACAGAAACCTCTTCTTTACGTACCCTTCAAACTTGATTTTTAGGCTTGATTCTTTTTCTTCATGTTTTTAGCAGCAGAGTAGATATTAATACGACCTAACGTCCCAGCCATACTGAAATATATGCAGCGTCCTGAATATGCTGTGCTCTCTTTCGTCTTCAACCCTTTTCACCACTGGCCCTGTGCACTCACTCTCAATTCCTACTGGCTCAGTTAAGAAGCAACTTTCTCCATCAGTCTTTCTAAAGGCCCAAGGCTGTGTTGGATGCCTCTCTTACTAAACCCTGGAATGACGGTTCTCAGTGGGGGCAGCACTGCCTCCTGGGGGGTAGTTTGAAATTAATGGAGACTTTTTAATGATTGAGGTGTTATTGGAATTTTGTGTGAGGGGGACCAGTATGCTGGCATCCTGCATTTCAAGGCACAATCTCACACAATGAAGAACTGTCCTACATTTGTATAACTTTTGAATGTAATGCTGGACATTTGCACAGTTAAAAAACTGTTGATACATACCTAGTCTAGAACAGAACTCATTTTACATATAAACACAATGTAGTTTTTGCATCGTTGAAATAAACTCTGAAGTTTCCAGGAATGCAACTACTAAATTAATCTAGTGAAGATGATACTGTTTGTTTGGAACTGTCCTGAGAGTTGCTCACCATTTCAGAAAATCATATCACTGACTGCAACGATGCTTGTGGTTTTGAAGGCCTGTGCCACAAGCCTGAATCAGCCTACATTTGTAGCCATCTCCTTCACAGTGATTCGAAGTGTATTAGTCAGTTCAGGCTGTCATAATAAAATACCATAGACTGGGTAGCATAAACAGTGGACATTTATTCCTCACAGTTCTGGAGGCTTGGAAGTCCAGGATCAAGGTGCCAACTAGATTTGCTTTCTGGTGAGGGCTCTATTCCTGGCTTGCAGATGGCTGCTCCTTTCCGTGTCCTCACATGGTGGAGAGGAAGAGAGATAACCAGTTCTCTAGTGTCTCCTTTTATAAGGACACTAATCCTGTCAGATCAGAGCCCCACCCTTATGACCTCACTTAATCTTAATTACTTCCTTACTCCAAATATGGTCACTTTGGGATTAGAGCTTCAATATATGAATTTTGGGAGGACACAATTCAGTCCACAGCACTAAGTATAGGTAGAAATGTGCAAGCATCTAACTGATTCATAATATCTTCTAGTTGGTCTTGCCTGAACACTGGCATATTTAAATACAATTAATTTTGTTATACAGTTATACAATTTTATCATACAATTATAATACCCTATTATAATAATATTAATATTATAATAATATTAATATAATATGATATATCATATTAATTATATTTAGGGTATATATTAGTGTTTTAAAAAGTATGTGTACAGATAAGTTATATTATCTGCACATTTTATTTCAGGATAGTAAAGAGAGCATTACAAAATATTATAGGAAGGTTCTGGTAGGGTTGATGATCACTATTCAAGCCCAACGTAACCACACTGCATTGTAATTAGCCATTTGCTTATCTATTTCCTACACTAGGCTGTGCATGCCTTGGGGTCAGAGGCAATGTCTTTTTCATTGATGCATCCTCCAATCCTATTACGGTACAAAGTATATAGGAGGGTCTCAACAAATTTTTGGAAACTGACAGAATAAGTGAGTGAATGGATGGATATGTGTAAACACCATTCTGAAGTCAGAATCCATATCTTCAAAGATGCTTGGATGGCCACAACACTGAGGATTAACAATGTTTGTTTTTACTAAAATAATCTCCAGCAACTGGCACAAAACATTGACTGAACCAATCTTCAAAAATATTATTTTTCTCCTCCACATTAGGGCTGAACTTTCATATAAGCAGAGAAAGAAGTTTTATTCTAAATCATCTGTACCAAACAAAAGAGTGAAATTGTGAATGACTCTCTGGCATGGCTTTTTGCTTTTTGCAAAGTTCTTCCTTGAAAATATTTTTTTCTTTCAGAAAGACTCTACGTTTGTCAACAGATGTGACTTGCCCAGTGTAATTCACCCTTCTCAGTGAGTTTAGCTTGTGAGTAAACAATGTAGCCTTGTCTTCAGTCCTGCCACTTGGTCTAGAGACCCTAATATTATGCAAATTGGCCCCGGCTTTAAAAACTAGATCCTTTTTTCCCTGGAAATCCAGTATGAGAGCTTTTCCTCTGTGTTTTCTTTAGATATTCATTGAGACTCCTAGCATTCATCACAGGCAGGACAAGACTATCCTGTTGATTTTGACACTTTACTTAAATAATAAATATTTTTTTCAACCCAAACAGTAAATCAATAGGGTCTTGCTGCACGGTCATCATAATCGACCACCATGAGCTGAATCCTCCACATTGCTCATCAATTCTTATCTTGCTTTATGGTAGTCATTTTGGGAGTGAAAAGATACTATTAATTCCAACAGACATCTCCCCTTTTACAGAATTCTTATTTTCTTTTGGGGACCAAAGTTTGCTGTTAGAATGGCTACGGGCCTAGGGAAGGCATAGCACCTGAATGGGGCTTCTCCCTGAGGAAAAGTGATGGGGGTGAGGACTAGATTAAACTTCAATTTCCCCAGGGCTGTCTGTGGCAGGAAGGTTGCATATAGAGAACTAGGGCCTAAGAAGGCTGGCTCCGTGTATGGCCCAGCTGGTAAGGCACGAGGCAGTAACCATTGACCATTTGCCTCCTCTGTAGACTATGTAGGTTTTTTTCCTTGAATGAGTTTACCAAAAGTAACCAACCTCATGACAGACTGAACCAGAACCACCCAGCTCAGCCACTCCCAGATTCCTGACCCACAGAAACTGAGATAATTAATATAGTCTGAATGTGTCCCCCCAAATTCATATGGTGAAATCCCAACGCCCAAGGTGATGGTATTAGGAGGTGGGGTCTTTGGGAGGAAATTAAGTCCTGAGGGCAGAGTTCTCATGAATGGAATTAGTGCCCTTATAAAAGAGGCTCCACAGAGATCCCTAGACCCTTCCATCACGTGAGGATACAAAGAGAAGTCTGCGGCCCAGCAGAGGGCGCACACCCAACCATGCTGGCACCCTCAGACTTCCAGCCTCCAGAACTGTGAGAGATAATGTTATCCAGTCTGTGGTATATTGTTCTAGCAGCTTGAACCAACTAAGACAATAATAAATGTCTGTTGTTTAGGCTCCTAAAGTTTGGGATTATTTATTACATAGCAATAGATAACTAATACATATCAGTTAATAATTCTGTATATTAAATTTTCCATGTTCAAATTGCCAGTGTGCTTTCTGTTAACTGACTTATATAAACTTGGAAATAAACAAAAAGGAAATCTAAAAAAGAATAATAATGTTTACTGGGGGAAAAATCCCAAGTTACCTTAAGTTGGAGTATTGATGTTATTTATGAGGCCAGATAAAATAATGCCAAACTAAAGTGATTGTTTCTAGGTATCAATATGTTTAAGGGTAATTTTCTGTACTCTGTATCTATGAAATTTGATAAATAGATATTTCTATACGTCAGTAAAAATTTATTTTAATTAAATCAGTTAAATGAATTTCTTTTAGAATCTCAAAAGGAAAAGCACATATAAAAAAAGATATATAGGGGCTGGCCTGGTTATGTAGTGGTTAAGTTTGCGTGCTCCACTTTGGCAGCCCAGGGTTCATGGGTTCAGATCCCGGGCACCGACCTATGCACCACTTATCTAGCCATGCTGTGGCAGGCGTCCCACATAAAAACAAAGGAAGATGGGCATGGATGTTGGCTCAGGGCCAATCTTCCTCAGCAAAAAGAGGAGGATTGGCAATGGATGTTAGCTCAGGGCTAATCTCCCCACCCCAAAAGAGACATATATATAGCCATTATGGAAAACAGCACAGAGGTTCCTCAAAAAGTTAAAAATGGACTATCATATGATCCAGCAATCCCACTTCTGGGTCTATGTCCAAAGAAAATAAAATCACCATCTCAAAGAGATATCTGCACTCCCATGTTCATTGCAGCATTGTTCACAATAGCCAAGATAAGGAAACAACCTAACTGTCCATTGATGGGTGAATGGATAAAGAAAATATAGCATATATATACATAAAATGAAATGTTTTTCAGCCTTAATAAAGAAGAAAATTCTGTCATTTTGTGACAACGTGGATAAATCTGGGTGATATTATGCTAAGCGAAATAAGTCAGACACAGAAAGACAAATACTGCATGATCTCACTTATATGTAGAATCTAAAAAAAAAATTGAATTCATAGTAACAGAGAATAGAATGGTTGTTGCCAGGGCCTGGGGGGTGGAGGAAAAGGGGAGAAGTTGGTCAAAGGGTACAAATTCCTGTTATAAGATGAATAAGTTCTGGAGATCTAATGTACAGCATGGTGACTGTAGTTAATAATAATGTATTGTATGCTTGAAATTTGCTAAGAGAGTTGATCATCACAAAAAGAAGGGTAATTATTTGAGGTGATAATACATTAATTAGCTTAGTTGTGGTAATCATTTCACAATGTATACAAATTTGGTATACATTATATATCAAAACATCACATTGTACAACCTAAATAAATGCAATTTTTATTTGTCAATCATACCTCAATAAAGCTGGGAAAAACATAATATATAATATATGTATGTATCTTAAAAAGGCATATATGTAATATATGTACACACACATATTTATTTATGTATAAAATGAAGGAAGTGCCAAACCCAACATTAGTCATTTAAATGAAAGGACATTTATTGCTCTTAAGTTGAAGAAAACAAATTGAGTGGTATTACATCTATCAGCCTGTAGACTTTAGCAGACTCACATTTTACCTTATGCAGCCATATTTTTTGATATTAGCTGTAAAGTTATAGACAGTGCTGGTATCTGAACCCCGCATTGCAGGCAAAAAATGGCTTTCAGAGGCTGAGTTTCTGGACCTTACAATTTGAACAGTTTATTTTGGGGGGAGATGGAAAGTCAGTTTTATATTTTCTACAGACCTGGAAGTCTGTCTTTCAAAATGATTCCTGGCCACTTATTCATTAGTCTGTCCAAGCCTGTGAAATAATTGCTGTTCCAATCATGAGTAAGTAGGGAGGTGGCCATGACGTCAGCTATTGGTTGGACTTCGGGTCGCTGAGAAAGTCAGCGAGTGGCTGGTGTCATTTATAACACTGATCACCAGTACAAGATGGCAAAGAAAGCAAAAATTTAAGATTGCTAAAGAAAGAGTCTGAGGATTTATGGGAGACTATAGTGGCAACCAAGAATTTAGGTACTTTGACAAAGGTGAACCTAGCATGTGGCGGGGCTGGAATTTAAACTCAGGTGCTCTTGCTCCAAACTGCTTGCTCATAACAGCTACAGGGATTTGAGGAAAAGAATATCAAGGGAGGCAAAGTAGAGAATGATCTCGCCATTAGGGCCCAACTTAAAACCCACTTCCTCCATGAAACCTTGATGAATCGTTTTAGCTGGATGTAATCCCCCCTGTTCTGAACAACTCTAACTCAGAGTGTCAATTCCTGTACTCCTGAGTTTATCATATCATAAATGGCCACATAATACAGCTGTTTGTGTGCACAGCTCCTAAATCCATTGAGATTTATTCAATTGAGGTATTCTAAAAATTTCATGCATAATTTGAAAATTTGCAAGTCCAATTTTAAATGGATTGTAGAGATTGCTATTTAAAGGAACTCTAACAGGGCTGGCCCAGTGGTGCAGCGGTTTAGTTTGCGCTTGGCAGCCTGGGGTTCACGGGTTCGGATCCCGGGCGCCTGTTGACGCACTGCTTGTCAGCCATGCCGCAGCGGCGTCCCATATAAAGTAGAGGAAGATGGGCACAGATGTTAGCCCAGGGCCAATCTTCCTCAGCAAAAAGAGGAAGACTAGCAACGGATGTTAGCTCAGGGCTGGTCTTCCTCACAAAAAATAAATAAATAAATAAAGGAACTCTGACAATACCCATCAAAATTACAAATGGGTACAACCTTTGGTCCAGCAATCCCATTTCTGGGAATTTATTTTACAGATATACTTGCAAAATGATAGATGTACAAGGTTATTTTTTGCAGCATTATTTGTCATGGTAAAAAAACTGATGATACTTCTCTGGGAGTCATAAATGCTATTCCTCAAATATTTCCATTTCTTTTCCCTGAGTAGGATTGCTTTTCCTGGTTCCCTTGTCATTGGGTAGGGCCATGTGATGAGTTGTGAACAGAAATGATATGTATCACTTTGAGGTATTTAACAGGGCATTAATAGGATATTTAATAGCCAATGTGGGACCCTCCAGAGCTTTTTTCTCCTCTACCATAGTGACTGGCAATGTTTGAGAAGGAGGCTGCTCCATCAGCCTGTGTCAGGTGTCAGAAGATACACAACAGAGCACCTGGCCAAACTGCAACTGACATATAGCATGAGTGTAAAGCCATCTTTTGTTTTTAAAAGCCACAAAGATTTTGGGGGCCGGCCCCATGGTGTAGTGGTTAAGTCCAGTGCACTCTGCTTCAGTGGCCTAGGTATGAGGGTTCAGATCTTGGGTGCGGACCTACACCACTGGTCAGTCACACTGGGGTGGTGACCCACATATAAAGTAGAGGAAGATTGGCACAGATGTTAGCTCAGGGTGAATCTTCATCAGCAAAAAAACCCCCATGATCCAATTAAAAAAAAAAGCCACAAAGATTTTTGTCACCACAGTGAAGCCCAAAAACTTTGAACTCAAAGTGATATTTTCTTGATAGGGAGTTTTTAGGGATTATGGCGGAAAGTTGGAAAGAAACCTTTAGTGGGGATGGGCTTTCCAGGGACCATTTAAACAATTCACAATTAGGCTACTAATAATGTCTCAGATAAAATATGAGGGCTGGAAGCTTTTGCCATCTATCATGTCCTAATCTGAGCTAAATCTAGAAGTTTTAAAAACGTAGAACAAATTGTAATAATTTATGTTCCTTGTAATTTGAAGTTATCTAAATTAAACAATTATTACCAGAATGTACTTTTCATTTTTAAATATCATAGTTGTTTTGCATGCAAGTCTCTTATCACTGAACACGCAAAATGATGTGTGTTAGTTATGAAAGATACAAATTGAAATTGAAAGATACAAACACCAATTGACAGATACAAACTGTGCAGGTAAGCAATGGAGTTTACAAGTTTATTGAGATGTCTGACATACTTGTGTAGGAACACAATAGAATATGAACTTTAATGTGCAGGAATTTTTTATTTTTTAAAAATGTTGTTCCTTAGATGGTTTATTTTGGAGATCTCTTTTTTTAGAATATGGAAACAATTATGCTGTGAAAAGAGAGAACATTCCCCACTTAGTAACTGACATTTTTATATACATTAATCATTACCCAAGAAATGATCAATTACCAGCCCTGTCTCTTCTCCCAGATCATTAATTCTGAGGCTTATTTTTTTCTAGACTCTAAATATTCATCATGTTCAAATCAGCTTTATGCAACTTTCCCTGAATCATTTCTTATTTCACTTTGGGCTTTTGAACTCCTCTCTTATACCTGGCATTAATTTTTTTCCCCCACAAATGAAAATGCTGTCTGATTGAAAATATCAATAATTGCAATTGAGCCAAATCCATTTTTCACTGTAGGCTACTTCCTGATCTAAATTATAGTCAACAGTATCTCGGGCCCACTGCCTTCAGTGATCATTAAATGGGTTCTTTTCTTTCCCTTAGAACTTTCATCAGGGAGTGAGGATTGCACAGGATTCTTATCGGGGATGGAAAATTCCAGCTGCATTATGCATGCCACATAAAGCAGGGCATCAATACTTCTTCTGGATCCTCCCTGTTTTCCTTGATTAAAAGGCATTTTTAAATTGGATCAGTGGGTGTAGCCAAGTGACATGCAAAGTGTTTCCTAATGATATCAAAACAGAACCTTAAAAACTGTTAAAAACAATGTCAAAAAGTCAAACCAATATGCAGCTTGTTAAATCAAATGTGCATTTAGAAATCAATATTTATTTCTGGGAAAATCAACTGTTTTTAAAAATACTGTTGTCTTTATTTATGCTCTACTATCACATTTGTAGTTGAATTACTGAGTGATACAAGTTTACCAGAAGGTCATTTTTTTTTGCAGAGGATTTTAAAAAAATTGTATCTTAGCAATTTGGGTACTTATATATAACAAATTATTATAGAATCCTATCTCCATTCTTTGTTCCAAAAAAGAGAAATATATAAAATGTAAGGATTCCATTATCCATTTCTGCATTTTCTATTTACGAGCATTTTATTTGTACTTTACTATTTCTTGACAGTTTAGTTTTTTTCTGGCCACCTCTAGGGGGCAGCTTAACTTAAATTATCCTTTGGTTGAATGAGAAACAGACAACTGTACTAGAAAAATTATGTCAAATATTACACAGTTAGAACAATTATTGCTGCATGCAAATTTGGTGGAATTTGCTTCTGTTCGTGGAATACACTTGAATGCAGTCATTGTTCATGATTTCAGGCTCTCAAGATCTGTGGGGACATAAAATTGTGATGCTTATGGGGAGGCAGAGAAGATGAGGAGGGCGCAGACCAACCTGATATAATGAATACTGCATTCTGAAGTCCGCTGTCTGCTCTCAGGCGACAGCTGGGCATTCAGGAAGACGCAGAAGCAAAAGTCAGAGGTGCACCACCTCACATACCTACACCTATTTCTTGCTCAGTGCCTGAGGACTCCAATTTAGTTGATCTTAAACAAGAAACCTGGTTAGCATGTTCAACTTGACGCTGTCTTAGTAAACGCTTAGTTCTATTTCAAATTTGGTCAAGTTTTCCTTCATGGACTTGACTCATTTCTTACCTAGATTATTTTCTCAGCTCTTTATGTCTTGTCATTCTTCTTAACACAACTGTCAAAGTTATCTTCTCTGTTTCCTGCTTTGAATCAACAAACTACAAGGAAAGTATCCTTCTTCTTTAGTATTGTGTGCATCTATGTCTTCTACAGATAGGGGGGATTGTGATGTATTCTGACATGATTAGCTGGTTGAGATCATAAAGCATGGACACATCCTTGTGAGTAAGATCTCTCATTACTGTTATAAAGGCAAGAGGTGGGTCTCAACAGGAGGTCAGTACATGGAAGGCAAACTGACAGCAGATGGGAGAGGCATTCTGAGATTGGAAAGGGAGTAAACACTGAGGCATGAACTCTATTTTGGGGGCTGTGGGGGTGGAGTGAGAAGATCACCAAGGTAATACTCACCACAGGACCCAGAATACATTGGGTTCTGCAAGCTCTGGAGAGGGACTGATCTCTTATAAGTTAGGTTTCCTAGTTTATTCCTTATTATATCCAAATCATTACTGAAGCCTCATTCCAGACTTCTCACAGCTGAGCTACAGAGTCCAGCTTGGGCCAGAGTTTTCTGGAGGAAGTAAAAGCCCCATAAGACTAGCATCCACCCCTGGATGGTAAATTTGGTGGAAGAAAAAGAGGCTATTTGCCTTCCCTACTTCCTTTCCACCACATCTAGAAAATTCATAGATAGCACTTCCTCCACTCAACGGTGAGCTCTGAAGGAGGCCAGGGCACATATCAATGAATACTACCACTGTCAAGTAAGACATCCAAACCTGAAACCTTGAATCTTCTGGACTTCCCCCTTTCCTACACCTTCTACAACCAATTGGATTCGTGAGTAGTCTTCTGTCCATCCTCACCGCAATTTTCAGTTCAGATCTTTTCCATGTATTACCTAGGCTTTGAGGTTAAAATGTAACACACATTTATGTGTACTAGAAAGCCTGAAGGTCCTTTATTTCTCTTCATTATTAAGTCTCTATCCCACCAGTATGAAAACTATAACTTAAACTTCCCAGTTAAAGGTGACATTTTTTTCTGGTTAAAATTTTTGTTTGTTTGTTTGAAACAGAATCTTTTAGGTAAATCATCAGACTTCCAGAGTTCTTTCCTTTCCCTCTTTTTCCTTGCTGAGTTGGTGCCTGTGTATATAATGGAATTCTCATGACCTTGTAAAGGTAGGTGTGATGGTTAATTTTATGTATCGACTTGACTGGTCTAAGGGCTGCCCAGATGGCTGGTAAAACATTATTTCTGGGTGTGTCTGCAAAGGTGTTTCTGGAAGAGATTAACATTTGATTCAGTGGATGAGGAAAGAGATCCACCCTCACCAATGTGGGTGGGCATCATCCAATCCACTGGGGGCCCAAATGGAACAAAACAGTGAAGGAAGGGTAAATTCCCTCTCTCTTTTTCAGCTGAGATGTCCATCTTCTCCTGTGCTCAGACATGGGAGCTCCTGCTTGAAGGGCCTTGGTCTCCAGGACTTATACCAGCAGCCCCCTGGTTCTCAGGCCTTTGACCTCAGACTGGGAGTTACACCATCAGCTCCCCTGATTCTCAGGCCTTTGAACTTGGACTGAATTATGCTCTCAGCTTTCCTGGTTCTCCAGCTTGCAGATTGCAGATTGTGTGACTTCTCAGCCTCCATAATGACGTGATCCAATTTCATTAATAAATCTCTTACATCTATACAGTCAGCCCTTGGTGTCCACGGGTTCTGCATTTGCGGAGTCAGCCAACTGTGGATTGTGTACTATGTTTACCATCAGAGACTGATTTCGCAGATGTGAAATCCACAGAAATGGAGGGCCCACTAAGGGACTTGAGTGTCAGCAGGGGTCCTGGAACCAATCCTGTGCAGATGTGGAGGGACAAGTGTATCTATATGTATACCTATATCTATATCTGTAGCTATATTTATATCCTTATGTATATCTACCATCTGTAACTATCTATTATGTATACCTATACCTATATCTATTTCTATATCTGTCTATGTCATCTCCTATTGGTTCTGTTTCTCTGAGGCTGGATCTCATGCTATGTGAGTTTAAGATTTTGATATAAGTTGCTATAGAGATTGTACCAGTTTGCATCCTACTGATCACAGTTTAGCATGTTTGTTTCCTTTGATATAGAAAAACAGCACAATGTTACCAAACTTTTGGATCATTGCCTGTATGATAGGTGAAAAACGGTATCTCATTGTATTTTTAATCCAAATTTCTCTTAAGGATATTGCTGAACCTCTTTTCAGGTCTTTGAAAGCCATTTTTTCCTCTTTACCATGAACTATGTCCTTCTCCCATTTTTCTTTGAGACTATTGGTCTTTTACTTATTGATCTATAGAGACATTATATATGCTAATGAAGGTAGCTTTTGTCTATAACATATATTGCAAATATTTTTCTCAGTTTATTATTCGACCTTTGACTTACTTCTTTTTTTCTTCTAGGCAGAGCATTTTTTATGACATGGTCATGTTTACCAATCTTCTTTTTATGGCTTCTGTATTTTGTAGCATACTTAGAAAGTCTTTCCCTCCTCCAAGATTATTAAAAAAACTCTTCATACTTTCTTTTAGTGCCTCTGTGACATTTTATCTTTACATTTAGTCTGTAATTAATTTTGCTACGAAGAATAAGGAGTGATCCAATTTATATTTTTACACAAATTGATAAATTGCCATCCAATTTTCCCAGTAGCATTTATTGAAATGTTCTAAATGTCTATAAATAAATATTCTAAATATCTATATTCCATTCCATTGCTCTGTCTATTCATATACTTGTATCATACTGTTTTGATTACTGTGTCATTATAACATATTTGAATATCTGATAGGATTGGGTTCACCCTGATTACTCTTCTTTTTCAGAATATCCTGGCTATTCTTGAGTGTTCATTTTTACATGTGAAATTTAAAATCAGCTTTTGTTGATATTTTAACTGGAATCACACAAATTTTATAGATTATTTTAAGGAGAATTGGCATCCTTACAACATTCTTATCCACAAACAGAGTATACTTTCATATTAATTCAAGAATTTGACATTTTAAAATTACATTTAATTGAAGGCAATTTTAAATTAATATACTTCAGATTTTTTTGGTCATAATGCAGGCATTCTTGGTTACTTGTTTTACTGTGAACAATAAACAAGTAAGTTAAACTTACTTGTTTAATTACTTTCTTTATTGAGTATAATTGACATATAATATTATATTACTTTCAGGTTTACAACATAATGATTCAATATTTGTATATATGTGAAATGATCACTACAATAAGTCTAGTTAATATGCATCAACATACATAGTTACAAATTTTTTTTCTTGTGATGAGAACTTTTAAGATCTACTCTCTTAGTAACTTTCAAATATACAATACAATATTGTTAACTATAGTCTCCATGCTGTACATTACATCCCCATGACTTATTTATTTTATAATTGGAAGTTTGTATCTTTTGACCACCTTCACCCATTTTGCCCACCCCCACCCCTGCCTCTGGCAACCACCAATCTGTTCTCTGTATCTATGAGCTTGGTTTTTGTTTCAGATTGCACATATAAAGGAAATCATGAGGTATTTGTCTTTCTCTCTCTCAGTTATTTCACTTAACATTATGCCCTCAAGGTCCATCCATGTTGTCACAAATGGCAAGATTTCCTTCTGTTTTTATGGCTGAACAATATTCTGTTGTATATATAGACCACATCTTTATCCATTCGTCCATCGATGGATGCTTAGGTTGTTTCCATGTCTTTGCTCTTGTAACTAATGCTGCTATGAACGTGGGGGCAGATATCTCTTCAATGTAGTGTTTTCATTTCCTTCAGTTATATTCCCAGAAGTGTAATTGCTGGATCATATGGTAGATTTATTTTTAATTTTTTGAAGGACCTCTATACTGTTTTCCATAATGGCTGCACCAATTTACATTCCCACCAACAGTGCATAAGGGTTCTCTTTTCTCCACATCCTCACCAACACTTGTTATTTCTTGTTTTTTTGATACTAGCCATTCTAACAGGTGTGACATGATATCTCATTGTGGTTTTGATTTGCATTTCCCTGATGATTAGTGATGTTGAGCATCTTTTTATGTACCTGTACATCTGTATGTCTTCTTTGGAAAAATGTCTGTTCAGGTCCTCTGTCCATCTTTAAATTGAATTGTTTGGTTTTTTTTCACTATTGAGTTGTATGAGTTATTTCTATATTTTACATATTAGCTCCTTATCAGATATATGATTTGCAAATATTTTCCCCATTCAGTAGAATGCTTTTTCATTTTGTTGATGGTTTCCTTTGATGTGCAGAAGATTTTTAATTTGATGTAGTTCCATTTGTTGATTTTTGCTTTTGTTGCCTTTGCTTTTTGTGTCAAATCCAAGAAAACATCACCAAGACCAATGTCAAGGAGCCTACCACCTTTGTTTTCTTCCAGGAGTTTTATGGTTTCAGGTCTTACATTCAAGTCTTTAATCAGTTTAGAGTTGATTTTTGTGTGTGGTGTAAGATAGTGGTCCAGTTTCATGTGGCTGTCCAGTTTTTCCAACATAATTTGTTGTAGAGACTGTCTTTTCCTCATTGTATATTCTTCGCTCCTTTGTTGTAAATTCATTGACCATATATCTGTGGGTTTATTTCTGGGCTCTCTATTCTGTTCCATTGATCTATGTGTCTGTTTTTATGCCAATGTCATACTGTGTTGATTACTATAGCTTTGTAATATAATTTGAAATCAAGGAGCTTGATGCCTTCAGCTTTGTTCTTCTTTCTTAAGATTGCTTTGGTTATTTGGGGTCTTTTGTGGTTCCATACAAGGTGTAGGACTGTTTTTTCTGTTTCTGTGAAAAATGTCATTGGAATTTTGATAGGGATTTCATTGAATCTGTAGATTGCTTTGGGCAGTATGGACATTTAACAATGTTAATTATTCCAAGCCATGAGAATATCTTTTCATTTCTTTGTGTCTTTTTCAATTTCTTTCAACAATGTCTTATAGTTTTCAGTGTATAGGTCTTTCACATCCTTAGTTAAATTTATTCCTAGGCATTTTATTTTGTTTGATGGAATTGTAAATGGGCTTGTTTTCTTAATTTCTCTTCTGATAGTTCATTATTAGTGTATAGAAATGCAACAGATTTTTGTATATTGATTTTGTATCCTGTAACTTTACTGAATTCATTTATTAGTTCTAACAGTTTTTTTGATAGAGCTGTTAGGGTATCATATCATTTGCAAATAGTGACATTTTAACTACTTTATAATAACATTCCTGTGTAAGATAATGCTGTAAAATAAAATGTTTCAATTTTTGCTTTTTACTTAATAACAAATTTCATGTAATTAATGAATATTAAATGAATGTTAAGTTGCTAAAATCTAAGAAAAAAATTGGTTAATTGCTTGAATGTTGGGACATTGAAAGGATTAATTGATTATAAGACTAGGAAAGATAAAGTCTGGCTAAATTCTGACTCCAAATGCCACACATTACTTGTTTGGTGAAACAGCACTTCCAGTGGATGATTCAGGTATGTCCCCTATGTTAGATAGGCTACCTTAAGGACTAAGGAAAAACTTAAAGAGTGCAATAAGTGCCTTTCTATAGAACAACCTATAGAAAACTGAGCATACATCCAAAGGACAAGCTAAATGACATCAGGATTAACTGTTGGACATTCACATGATCAAATGCAAATTTATCTTGAATTCAGTCAGCACTTGAAATCAGTTTTTCAATACTGAGCTTCCCAACTATTTTCAGGGCAATATGTCAGCTTATTTAAAGTAAATATTCAAAACCAACTTCTCAAATTTGACATGGTATGATTTTATCTTCAAAACAGTAAAAATTGTTTTAAAATCAATTTTATTTAAACATCCAAACAAAAGTTAAGCATGAAGCTAGTTTTGAGGAGTAGAGTGTGTGCATTGGCACAAAGACCATCTGAAGCCACTTGGAGATTCACCCTATGTAAAGAACTTAGAATGTTGTATTTAGGGATGAGTTTTTCATGGTCTTATTGCACATCTTTCTTTCACTGAAAATACATGTTATGTGTACTTAACTCTTGCCTTCTTAAGAAAGTGACTTCAAACTGTGATGTTGAGTCAAAATTTTAATGAATCCGAGTGTCATTTTGCTAAGTTTCTGGGGAGGATTGTCTGTGTGTGAGGAGGAATGTCAGATGAAGGTGGAGAGAGGAATACAAGAAGAAGACACAGGCCTGGCAGGTGAAGTAAAGGGGGACTCTTTGAAGAGTATCTTTACTTCAAAGCTTCCAGGAACACTTCAGATTCCTTGATCCAGGGGACTTCTAAACTAGTAGTATGAAGATCAAACTAAATTACTTGAAAAAGATGAGGGAACTGACAGCTGTTAGTTTTTGAGAAAAGAAGATACGTGGGTTACGGCGAAATGGAGGGAGTGAAATGATGACAAAATAAAAATAATATTTCTGTAGGACAACTTGGAGGACAGACAGACAGAGAGGAGGGCCTTGGGACTGCATTCTTACCGTGTGAGTGAGTGTGAGAATGGACCCAAGTCGCGTGTCTGGTTGAGTTTTGCTGAGCTTTAAGGTAGAATTGTCCTGGGGGATTCAAAACTCTCACCCTGTGCACTGAGGAGGCTGTGGGAAAAGTCCCCTGCCATGAATAAAGCTTTTCCAGCTGCTTTTTAAAAACTGATCTGTGTCAATAAATTTTACTTGTTTATTTCCTACGAATGCTCTTCACATTCTACATCTTTGTGGTCACAGCTACATTGAGAGTTGATGGTAAACTACTACCTTTTTTGCATGCCCAATTCTGAAGCATAATCTATTTAAGAACATCATTGTTAGGTAATATCTCATGATGATTACAAACAAACCCCATGGGATGTTAGTTTATGTCTGCTAAAACGATTTCATTGCTAGCAACAACATTCAGAATCTCCTTTTCAAGTCTGCATTAGATATCAGGGAGACTAAGTTCTGCCTGTGCTAATTATTTTGGCTGTAGAAGAGAAACCCCAAATTTCTTAAAATAGCAGACTTGCTTCAAAGTCAGTGGTTTAACCTTTAAGCTACTGGTTTAAACCAGCAAGCCACTAATACTCTTCCTGGTCTACTCCTTTCCTCTTTTCAAAGGAAGGGGGAAAAAGGAGTTGGGAAAAATTATGTAGAAATTTTGAATGGATTGTACTGATACATATGCAAAACAATACAATTAGAGCTATCTAATGAAAAACTTACCTCTTTCTTTTGTTCTAATTTTAGCTTCTATACATTTTAATACTTTTGTGATAGCATATAGAAAATAACATGAACATTTGAAAGTCTGTGTTTTGATTTGTAGTTCTGTTGAAATAAAATTATATTCTCCAACAACTTTTAGAGGAAAATATTTATTCATAATTAAAGCTCTTATTTTCCTTTCCTTTCTAACATTTGTAGAGGGGAGGGGAAGACCTGTGAGGGGTGGGTGGAATATATAGATGGAGGGTGGCAGACACTGATAGTTGCTTACCCAGTAGCCATTCCTCCCCTTCTGCTGTGGTAGGTAGAATAACTCCCCTCCTCCCCCAAGGTGTCCGTTTCTTAATCCTCAAGACCTATGAGTATCTTACCTTTTATGGCAGAAGGGACTTTGCAGATGTGATTAAGGTCAGGATCTTGAGATGGGAAATTATTGTGTGGTATCTGGGCAGTTCCAATGTAATCACAAAGGTCTTTATAAGGGAAAGAGGGAGGCAGGAGAGTCAGAAGAGGAGATATGATGATGGAAGCAGAGACTGGAGTGACGCGAGGAAGGGGCCATGAACCAAGAAATTCTGGAGGCCTCTAGAAGCTGGAAAATGCAAAGCAATTTCCCCCTAGAGTTTCCAGAAGAAACTCAGCCCTTCCAACACCTGGATTGTGACCCTGTGAAACCCATTTCAAACTTCTGACTTCTAGAACTATAAGAAAATAAATTTGTATTATTTTAAGCTATAAGTTGGTGGTAATTTTATTTTATTTATTTTTAAATTTTAATAAATTTTTTTATTTTGGAGCAATTTTTGACTTACAGAAAAGTTGCCAAGGTAGTATAGAGAGTTGGCATATACCCGTCACTCAATTTCCCTATTGTTAAGATTTCATATTGCTGTGGTACATTTGTCAAAATTAAGAAACCAACACTAGTACATGACTATTACTTAGACCTCGGTTTCTTATTAGTTGGATTTCATCATTTTTTCTGTTAATGTCCTCTTTCTGGTCCCGGATCCAATCTATGATACCACATTGCATTTAATTGTCATGTCTCCTTTGCTCTGTGACAGGGGATATTAATAATATATTTTATTTAACAAAATATCTCAAAAATACCATGTCAAACTGTAATCAACATTTTTTAAATTATCAATATATTTTACATTATTTTTTCATACTAAGTCTTCAAAATCCAATGTGTATTTATACTTATGGCACATGTAGACGGTATTAAAAATGCAAGACTGGAGGAGATCACCAAAGGAGTGAGTGCACAGAAAGAAGTGTTAGGGTGAGGTTATTCAGCAGCAGTATTTTCAGGGAAGTGCAAGTTTTGAGATCAGGCTCCAAAGAGACCAGCCAGAACTGGTGAAATAGTAAATTCCTTCCAAGTAAAGGCAGTGTTAGACGCAATGGTGCAAAGGCGGTATTAGCCAACCATGGTAGAGCAAATCATTTCGCTCTGCTGGAGCGAAATACACAGCCGGCAGGGATGGAAAGATGCAGTAAGTGACGAAGGGCTTTCCTGATGACCGGGTGGCTGGCCAGAGGGGGCAATGCGAGGGTTCTAGGGACAGCTTTGGAGTTAACAAGTAACAGCTGCAGTTAGTTTCCTACACACACACACACACACACACACACACACACACACCCCCAACCTGTCCTACCCTAGAGCACAGTCATAGTGCTGGTACAAACAGCAGAGAACAGAAAGCGTTGCCCTGGACCACAAAGCCACTTAGCAGCAGAGCCCCGCACCAACGTAGATGACTGGGCAGGTGTCCTTAAGCCCTTAAGTGGGACAGGCTCGGAGGGAAGGGGGCTGATAAGGCGAGCTCAGGTGTGGTAATCGCGATGGGCTTGTGAGTTCTGCGGGGAATTCTCAGAAGCGGTAGGGCCTTGGTTTGAGGACGAAGCGTGGAGTCATTTAAGGGTAGTGGAGGGGTGTGAGGGGAAGCTCAAGGGCACAAAGCACTGATTCCTGAGCTGGCGGCAGGGCTGAAGGTAGCGCCGTGGACGATCCTTTCTTGCCACATCCTCTCTAAGCTCGCAGTAAGGAGCGTGAGGGACGAAGGAGGGGATGGGGAGGGGCTGGGGACTCACAGGGCACCTTTTAGGTCCTGATGCTGGGAGCAGCGTCCCCGCCCCTATTTACCTCTCACCGGTAACTCCGCCCGGGAGTGGCTCCCTCCTCGGCAAAGATTTGACCTTGTTAAACTGGAAGGTGCTGGAAAGCCAGCCTCCTGGCGCCCTCTGAACGCCGGACAAGCGCCAGCTCCCGGGCACCCCAGGCGCCACGCGGCTGCAGTCTGTGCGGAGGACCCTCGCTCAGTTTGTGGTAATTTGTTACTTTAGCTTTAGGAAACTAATACACAGCCCTAGAAGATGAATCACAATTTGTCTAAACCGATTGTGGAGATTCCACTGACCTTTGCCAAATGTCCTTTGTGATTTTCCATAAAGAAAAGTCAGCTTGCACTTGCTGGGAAAATTTTCCCTTTCTAATCCATTCTTCCTTTCTCTCCTGTTTGGAATGTTAGCATGGGAATGTGATGCCTGGACCTACAGCAACCATCTTGTGACTGTGAGTTGACAAGATCTTAAGTCTAAAGGTCTAAAAGTCAACACACTGAAGATGCCAGAGTTAAAGGTGTTTGATGACATTGTTGAACCATTGCACCAAATCCAGAACCGTCTATTTCCAGATTATTACCTGTGAGATAATTATCATTATTGCTTATGCCAGTATTACATATGGAAGCCAACTTAACTGATACATTTGGTATGTGTGATGTGATAGATGTAGTAGTTAACGAAAAATTGACTCAATCTTCTCAATACAATCTCTTCAGATTTATCCTGTTCTTCGTTCTGAGAAGACTGATTTCACATTAAACTGTTGAAAGGCACTGCATCAACTAGAAGAATATTTGCTTTGCTAACAATTCTAATAAAAGCACACATTTTTTGCAGAAATTTGGGAGAAAAATATGAGCTTTACCAATTTGTTAGCTCTGTTCACAAGGTAACAAAATTAAGAACTAAGTAGGTAAACTCATTTTGATGGTAAAATAAAAATCTGGCTGACATTCCACTAATTAGAGACCCAGGCAACTAATGAGTACATAAAGTAATAATGGAATAGTATAATATGTGAAACACTTAATGTAGTTGAAGCAGATTAGACAGCAAGGCAATAATTACCAGCTTTGATAAATGGTCTTCTGGCCTTATCCTCCATGCTCTTCTCTATAACTGTGGTAGCAGAAGAAAGAGTTGTAGTTAAATAATTTCAAGCAAAGAAAAACAAGATTGTGCAGTGAAAAATAAATTACACCCTTAGATATGCAAAATTATTCATGAGGAAATTTTAAAATAATCTTAATTAATAATATCCCAATCCCTTGATTTTCTTTGACTAAGAGAATAGCTGAGTTTATAGCTATAATTGCAAATGTGAATTGGTTTTTCTTCCCCTCTGGATAAATAGCTTGACGTGTTTATCTAGTGAATAACAGGCCCTTCAATGTTAGGATTTTGAAAGTTTTCTCTCCTTTCTTTACCAATTTATAAAGTCTTCATCCCACTAGCATTTCTGGAAAAGAACATCCTACAAAGCTAAAGCCTTTAGCACACTATGTACTACAACATCTTCCTACTTATTCTTAAGCTCCAATCCACAAACACTTTATTCCCTTTCTTAGGTCATGTTGAAAAGGGCAATTCATTTGAGTTATTTCTGCTAGATGTTCCTTCTCACCTTCAAAAGGAACCAAGGGATAACTCACTCTTCCTAATTCCGTAGGAGTGACCTCGAGGTTACCTGAGCCCATTTCTAGACACTATGGGCTGTAGGCCACATTTATTGCTTTGATTTTTTTGCCTGGTTGTCTCCCCATATGCAGGGAACTTCTTGAGAGAAACACCCATATCTTTCATCCATGCATCATCCAGGCACCCAAGCTTAGCTCAGTGCCTCAATGTTGGTTGAAAAAAATGCAGGAAAAATGAAGGAACATAGAAAGGGTATTTATCATGGAAATAAATTTTATCTTACCATGTATCTGCCTATAGAATCATATAGCGGTGCTACCTGTTCTCAGTTCTTGAACATGTGATTGGAACTTATGCAAATTTTTGAAATATGTTTTTCTCCTGTTTTATTAATTAGAAAACTGAAATTTGAGATGGATAGCCATTGTTGCCTAATCACTGCTCTGTCCTACTAATCTTACCATACATTATTAGTCAGAATGTGTGGCTGAAAGTTAAAATAAAAGTTTAACCATTTAAAAAAATAAGAAAATGTGTTATCTCACAAAGTAAGAAGTGCCAAGACAGTGCTTTTCAGGGTTGGTTAGTTCAGTGATTCATTGATGTCATCCAGGACTTAGGTCCTTCCAGAATTCTGCTTTGCCTCCCTCAGTGTGTGGACTTGCATCCCTCGTGGGAACAGCTGCAGTAATTGAAGATCTTATGTCCAGAGCAACACTGCCTAGAGGCAGAAAAGGGGGGTTATCTCTTCCTAGTATCTCTCTCTCTTTTTAAAAATTACCTAAATTATATATGTTCATAAAGAGTCAAATAGTTTGACAACATTTGTTATATAAATAACAGCAATCTCATCTCCACCATTGTTCCTCCTTCCCAAAGTCTACTGCACTTTGATCTCTCTTAGCTGAGAATATTTTAATCTTTACCTCCATGTCTCCAAAAAACAAGCTTCTATTGCATGCTTGTATTCTTGATTTTTCAGTTTTTAGACATTATCTATTGATTTCTCACAGTGGAAAATGAAGCTTTAATTCTGTTTTGCCCCTGACTCACTTCCCCGCTCTGTCCAGTACAAAGTTTCATTTGAAATCTCTCTGCCCTTATCCTGGCGGAATTCCTTTGCTTTTCTTTTGCTATCTACTATTTCCTGCATCTCTTACAATGTTCTTTCCTATTTCAATCCCTCATTTTAGTGGAGTACTTTTTCCAGTAGTTTCCTGGGAAAGGGTGCCAGGGAGATAAAAATTTGAAACTTTGAAATTTATTCTTTATTTATTCTTCTTTACACTTAAGTGACAGTTTGATTAAGTATAGAATTTTAGGTTGGAAATAATTTTCCTTGTGAATTTTAAAGGCGTTGTCTTCTAGTTCCCAGCTTCTAGCTTCTAGCTGTTGATCATATGAAGCTGTTGTTTCCTAATCCTTTGTAGGTGGTCTTCCCCACCCGCCCCTCACCTGGAGGCTTGTTTTTGTTCCTAATGTCCTGAAATTTCATGATGATTTTCTTTGATGTGGTTCTATTTTTTTTTCACTGAGGAAGATTCACCCTGAGCTAACATCCATGCCAGTCTTCCTCTATTTTGTATGTGGGTCGCTGCCACAGCATGGCAGCTGACAAGTGGTGTAGGTCTGCCCCTGGGAACCAAACCTGGGCCACTGAAGTGGAGCACACCAAACTTAACCACTAGGCCATGGGGCCGGCCCTGGATGTACTTCTATTTTCATCTATTGTGTTGGGTGGCTGGTGGGTCATTTCAATCTGGAAACTCATGGCTTTCAATTTTTGTAATTTTTCTTGTTTTATTTCTTTGATGATTTACTCTTTCTCTTCTCTTTTTCAGGGCTCTTGTTATTTGGAGGTTGAACCTGTGTCATAGCCTCCAAAATGGCCCCCAGTGATTCTTGACTCTTGGTATTCATACCCTTGGCAGTCTCCTCTCACACTGAATAGTCTGACCTGTGTAACCAATGGGATATTGTGAAAATGACAAAGTATGCCTTCTGAGGTTAGGTCATAAAAGACATTGTAGCTTACTCCCTCTGGAATCATTTGCCCAGGGGAAGCCAGCTGTCATGTGGGAGGATACTCAAGTAGCCCTGTGGAGAGATACTCATGGTGAGGAATGGAAGCCCCCTGCTAATATCCAGCAGTAACTGGCCAGGAATGTGAGTGAGCCATGTTGGAAGCAGATCCTTCAGCCCCAGTCAAGCCTTCAGATGACTGAAGCTCGGCTGACACTTTAACTGCATTTCATGAGATACCTTGGTTAGAGCCACTCAGCTAAACTACCACTGGATTCCTGGCCCATAGAATCTGTGTGGAATAATAAACACTTAGAGTTGTAAGCTGGAATAGTTTGTTTTGGCATAGTTTGGTATGCAGTAGTAGGTAAATAATATCATCTTATTCTACTTTAAAATTTTCTTATCTAAAGCTGGCTGTCAGCTTGGGACTTCAGCTTCTTTCCCTGTAGGCGTCTCCACATGGTCTCCCACAAGCTAGTTTGGACTTCCTCACGGTATGTTAGCTAGGTCTCAGAAGTCATGCTGAATCACTTTTGTTGCATCTTACTCATTGATGCAGTAACAAAGTCCTGCCCAGATCCACAGAAAGTGGCAAGATTCTCGGAGAGCATGTGGGACTGGAAATATTGCTGTGGCCATTTTTGAAAACACAGTCTGCCACTCAATGTCTATACTAAAACATTGATTAGGACTCAGAATTTAACTTTATGCCATTGGGGCCAACATTTACATATTGGAAGATCTCAACTTTTGTCGTTAAAAATTAGTAAATACTACTTTTATAATAATGATTAAAGATCAAACTTCCCTCTCTATCCTCCATCTCCCTCTTTTCCCTTGCCTTCAACTATTGTTACGTTAATAGCATATTGGTTAATTTAAACTATAGTCATTTTGGCTTATTCTCTGTGGTTTTGTTGTTGTTGTTTGTTTTCTGTTTTTAATTTGGGTATATTGATTGATATACCAGCAATGGCCTTTGAATACAATGATGACTTCAGCACTGAATTGTCCTCATTTTTTTATAGTATTATTTTTCCCTGAACTATGGGGAAAGTGCAATATTTGTAACTTGATTTCTCTCTCCTCAGTTGTCTTGAGCTTTGTTGCTGAACTGTCTAACCCCGTTGGCATGCTTGCACAACAGGATCTCTGTTCCAGCAACTGGGTTGAGCTTCCCCAGGCTGGCAGGTCCATGATGACAATGTCATCTTTTATTTTTATGAAGAATTGGCTCTAAATTATTTCTTCAATAGTACTCTTTCCAAATCTTTGACAGATAGGATTGGCTTTAGAATTAAAATTGACAACCAGGTGGCTAGATTGAAGTGTTAAGGCTACTTTGGAAAATAAAGTCTTGTGGAGAATCTTACATTAAAAAAAAATGAAGGTAAAACTCAAGCATATATACTTGGAAATTTCAGGTGATACTTAACAATTTACTCTCAGAATATATTCAAAAACATTCTCAAACTGAGGACTGACACAAAATAACTTTAAATGTGGCATTCTCACAACCCAAATAGCTTCTGAGCCTGCATTTTAGCTGACTTAGATTTTGAATGAACTAAACATTTTTATTAATTAAAAGTGATGTTATATTATCAGTAAAATCATTTTTTTCACCAAATGGAAGGCTTCCATCATTCCACTCTCCAAAGTTATAGTTAAAATTCTAAGATTTGGAAAAGACTTCATGAATTTAAATGTTCTCAAATAGTCTTTGAATAGTTCCATAGTTTCAAAAGGTTTTTTTTTTCTTCTTATGAAAGAGGGAAAATCAAGAGAATACACTTATAAAAATAAATTTACCAATCATAGCTTGATTATTCATTTATTGAGATCCTTCTATGGGCCAGACTCTGAAGAAATAGAGGTGGGGGAGACAATTTTGTCAACAAACTATTTCAAACCAATGTAATCGGTGCTTTAATGGAGATAGAAATATAGAGGAACGGGAGCAGAGGCAAGGGGGCAACTTGTTTGTCTAGGGAGTTGGAAAAATGTAATTGAAGAAGGACCAATACTCTTCACAGAAGAGGGATTTTGAATATTGAAAATAACTTACCTAGTTGGAGAAGGGCATTTCAGAGAGAGAGGACTGAAGCTGTAAAGGGCATTAAAAAGAAAATGTTGAGGTTAGAAAGGAGGTGAGGGTTTTATATAGACAATAAGAGAACACGGAATGATTTTAAGCAGAGGAACCACATTAACAGGTTGCATTTAAGGAAGGTAAACTGGGAGGGGGATTGGATGGTGCGTAGACTGCACAACAATTAGGAGAGGTATGAGTTGCAGCAAGGGGGAGGAAACTAAGAAATAGTTTGTGGGTAGAATTAATAGAGTTAAGAAACTGATTTGGGTTCAAAGGAAGAATCCACCACTCAATATCTAAAACAAAGAGCTGAGTTTATTGCTTGTTAAAGAAGAAGTTACTGTGCTTGTACTATACAGACTTCCTGATCGAGCAAACTGTTTTTAGGAAGCATGGAGATTGCGAATTTGTGTAAAATTCCATTGGCAGGAATTTTAGGGATTCGTTGACTGTTAGCCATGGAGACATGGTTCCTGGAGCGGGTCTGTTGTTGGTTGGTGACTGTGAGAAGCTGTCACTGAATGCTCCACATTTGGAAGTGTGGTTTCTGAAGTGAGGTTGTCGTTGATTGACTGGGATGTGTTGAAAACTGATTCTGATGGTTTCTTTATGCTTTGGCCAAAATAAATCTATTTTTTTCCTTCCTTGAAATGATACACTAGGACCTTTTATTTTTTAGGGGTTAAAATGGGAGAAATAAAGGTTACCTTTAACTTTTGCTTGATGGAAAGAAGAAACAGAACAGGAGGAAGAACTAATGTGGGATACAGATGCAGAGAGGAGCAGAGTGGAAAGCAAGATGTGTTTTGGACATATTAACATGTATGTAGGAGGTCCAGCAGGTAGTTGGAGATATGGAGAGAAATGGACAGCTTGGGAGAATGGTTGGTCTTTAGGAGTCATCAGCACATAGAAGGGTGTGGAAACCATGGCTGAAGTGAAGTGGCTCAGGAAAAGCTTGTGGAGTAAAAATGGAAATTGGCTGTGTTAAAACTGAGAAGTACGTGTGAATAAGAGAAGAACCAGGAGACAGTAATTGGAGAAAGCAAAGGAGGAAAGAGTTTCACTAAGATTGAGTTGTCAACATCAGGGAGTTTAAATATAAAAAAAGTCTAAAGAGGTTATTGTTGTCTTCAACAAGAAGCATTTCAATAAAATTTTAGGTCTGAAAAACAGATTTAAGGGGTACCTAAACAGTTTGGCTGCCAGCTTCTGATATAATGCTTAAAATTTTATTCCTGTGTCTTAGGTACTCATGAATCTTATCAACATTTTTATGTTATAAATATTCAACTCAATAACCACTTATTAACTACTTACTTGCTATCTAACTACTTGGTGAATTTTTAGCTTGAAACAGTTACTGAACTTCCTAACAGATCCCATCAAGTCCTTATAGCACACATATTTCAGCAATGGGAAGTTTAATTTTATACTATAATTAACTTGATAAGCAAAGATAAACTTTTAGATTTTACTTAAAAGGTGATCTGTGCGGTACCCTACTGTAACGTGAGCTTCAAAAATAAATTGAGTCATATCATAAATTATTCCTAAATAATATATGTTAACATACAAACTGGAAATAAAATAGCTATTAAAAATAATAACATGGCTAATCTTATCTCTTAAGGGCAGAATTTTATCATGTTTGGTATCATACTATCAATACTGCACTACTGAACACTTTAATTATACTTCCTTGTTTATACTTGTTTCAGTATGAAATGCCTGTCTTAATTCCCGACTTCATTATGCTTTTTACATAGTGAACATGTCTTTAATTCTGTGGCCTTTCAGATCGTCTGAATCCTCGGAAGCTGCTCAATAAATATCTGGCAATTAATAAATTAATAATCTGTCCCATAAAGGGCAGTTTGACAATGAATGCCTGCCCAAGTTCTTGTTTTCGTTTGTCCTTGTCCAATATGATTTCTAGTTAAATGTGACTTCTTTACACTGGGGTCGTTTCCTGCCACTGTTCTCACTTAGGAACTCTAAGGAAATAATTTCTTGACATTCAGTTTGATCGTTGTAGTGGGTGCTCTTTTTTTCTCTCTCTCAAGTTTCCTGCTTTATAGCATAAAATGAAATGGTTTCCTTATACTTTTATCCTTTGGAATATTTTGGGGAAGCAGGGTTCTTCATTCTCTCCACCTCCTGGGCTGCCCCACCTCTTAAGGGGAGTAATTCATCTGATTGGTGAGACAGGAGAACATGTCAATGACTGGAACTCACTGCGTTAGAAGGTGGGCCTGGAGGGTCTTTGGGTGGCTCTTCCTTGTGTGAGGCGGCCACAACTTCCAGGTAGCTGGGAATGGGTCTCCACTCTTCCCACGAATTTCTAAAATAGAAACTTGAGAGGAAGTGTTGGAGGCTCTTATTCTGAGTGTAAGGCCAAGCTGGATTGATTACTACCTTATTTATCAAATCTAAGACAATGCAAGATGCCTCATGATTTTATGTGCCACTCAGAAAAAAAAAATGTTGGCAGTTAAACCACAGTACGATGTTTTAGTACTTAGAATTTTTATCTTATGCTTGTTGCAAGGGTCTTTTAGACATATTGAGTATGGATTTTTCTCATAATCACTCACTGTGTACTCATAAAAAGGAAAATAAATTGATTAAGTTCTTCCTAAAATTTCTTCACGTTAAAAGTTAGACTCTCAGTCATATTTTGACTGGGTTATCAGCGTCCATGATTTGCCATGCATTATTTTCCTCTGTGTCAACAGCACTGATGACCCAACATTTCTTAAAAGAGTATTTCACCTTGTCATCAGGATGCCTTCCTAAGCCGCTGATACCCTTTCTGCAAACACTGATGTGCAGGACTTGTAGCTGGCCAATAGCAATTCCACAACACATCCTCATTTCAGATTTGTTAAAATATGAAAAAACTTTGACTCTTAAAATGGATGAAATGTGGTGTGTCTGCTGTGTCCACACAGTCTTCTAACTTTCCAGTACCCAACATTCTATTAAGAAAGTAGTTAGGAAATCACTGTTAACCAACAGATTTTCAGTCTTGATTCTAGACCTTGGTAGTTCACACTAACCCGTGCTCTGCTTTCAGGTGCAGGCATAGTTGCTAAAGTGTGGTATTAGCTGTAGACTGAAGTAGCTGCAAAGCAGGCTGGGTGATAACGTGGGGGGGTGTGACTGGGGTCATTCGGTTCTCGTGATGCAGCCCACTCCATTGGTCAGTACTCTCTTATATTGGCTCCTCCAGGAACACCAGGTCTGAGACGGGTGTTTAGCCAATGAATTTAGGTAGAATGTGATTTTTTATTGCTGGAAGATGCCTTAAAAATCATCTAATCCAAATCTTTACTTTTAAATATGAAGAAAACAATTCTGGAGAATTTAAGTTCTTTGCATAAAAAGTGAGTGGCAGAAATATGAGCTCCAGCTGCCTTGTGTGAATTGCTCTGCATTCAGTTCTATTTGCGCTGTGAACAGGATAATAGGACTATCTTTGTGAGGTATGTTTGTCTTGAAAATTCATAGCGGAGGAGATTGAGAAGAAACCACTGGGTTTTCATTTGTTTAACCAGTGTTTCTCTGAAAATCAAAAAATAATTGATTCTCCAAGAAGTGGCATAGTGCAGTCTGAAGAAATGACCTCAGCATAATCATTTTTGAGATGCATACTTTGGAATCTTTGATGAAAATTAAGCTGGGAGGAAAGAAATTGGGACAATATTCTCTCACCTTTTCTATGATGCCCTCATTTAAACTCCTTGCCTCACTTCTAATTCTCCTCCCCTCAGACAAACTACTAATCAAACATATCATGATTCATGACCAACTACAGAACTCTGGGTGCCTGCAAGCCCCATGTCTTGAAAAACAGTCTCCAGCACTTCTGTCCTGTGGGCTTGGATACCAGCTGGTATCAGATCCAGGATTCATCAAGGCAAATTGCAGAGGGAATCCTTTTCATCACTGTAGATTTAATTATTTCCTAGAGCCTCCCGTGTTAGGTTAAGACTCTTGGTTGAAGTAATAAACTCTTTCAACTACCGTAAGTAAGAACAGACACGAAGTGTCTCATGCATCATAAGAGCAGGACTGCACTCAGGCCTTAGGATAGAACTGGAACCAAAATCGAAGAGCTTTCTTTCTCTGCTCCTCTCTGCCCAACTGCCTCATTCTTCTCTCTTGTTGCTGATTGACTTCCTCTGCTTTCTAGTCCAAATGAAAATATGGCTGCTGCCAGCACCCAAGTGTGTGTATTACAGCTCAGGCCTCCTGCCTCCAGAAAGAGCGATTGCTCTGCTTTCTTTGTACAATTTCGAGTTGTTGGGGATGGGACCCGCATTGGTCAAAGTTGGGGTCAGTTGCCCAATTGTGGTCCAATCAACAAGGGTAAGGGAGGAATGCCTTATTCAAAATGGATTCTGGGCCCCTATAATTGCAGACTGAGAGAAAGGCATTTATAAGAGGAGGGGAAATCATTGAAAACTGGGCAGTCAAATCAGCCAGGCGAGTATTGGGAGGTGATGTACAACTTCTGCCTCCCCATTTGCAGGCCGAGTGCTGCATTTGTGCAGCAAAGGCTGGAGTGATCCACACTCCAGCTGTGGTGTTGGGAGCATCCAGCACTGAAAGAGAACCAAAGGAGGGCATTAAGGAAGAGAGAATCCAATTTCTTGAGGTTCCTCAGGTTTCATAAAGACCCAAAAGTTATCTCTTAGCAACACTCGACACAGTTAATAACATCACTCTTCTGGAGATGTTCTTTTTCCTTAGTTTTCATGATGCTACATTCTGTTTGTATCTCCAAAGTTAATAATAACAACAGGGAACACTTACATATTTCTTTCTCTGTATTACATAATGTGCTAAATATTTACATGAATTTTTTAACTAAGTATTTATCATCCAATTGAATTCTCAGAATACTATATAAGCTAGGAACTATTATTTTCCCCATTTTGTAGATAAGGAAACTAAAGCTTAGGAGATGAGCAGCTGTCTTGTGCTTTAAGTATTAATTTTTCTCTGGGCTCTGTCTTGTCTCGTGTTATGCCCTTGTCTGAGGATACTAACCCTGCTCTTTAATTAATGTCTTATATGCTTTAATTAACACCTTGTTTTCTTTTCCATAATCTGCATCTTTGGTCTAGATTTCTCCTCTTAGCTCCAGACCTATATATCTAACTTCCTACTGGACATTACCTTGTGGAAGTCTCAAAGCCGCCTCAAACAACCCTGCTACTCCTAAGTTCATCATCTTCTGCTAAGTTGCTCATCTTCCATTTTGAACTATTGTTTTAGGATGGAAACTTGGGAGTCACTCTTGATTCCTCTCCCAGACTCACTCCAATCAGTCACCAATTTCCACAAATTCTGCCTATTATAAATATTTTTATTTCCATGCCTCATCCTAGTCTATGACACAATTATTTCTTTCCTGGACTTCTTCAATACCTTCTTAGCTGACTCTAGTTCATTTTTCATCCAACATCCAGAGTGATCTTTAAAAAATACAAATCTGATAATGCTATGACCCTACTTAAAATTATTTAATGGCTTTTCATTCCTCTTAAAAAAAATTCAACTCATTAACATGGTGTGGCAAAGATAAATAGCTATCCACTAAAAATTCATGATACCCGTTCCTAGTATAGAGTCGCTGGTGAGAAGAGGCTGTCCAGCCAAGGACTACATTCCTGGCCCCCTTGTAGTGAAGCATGGCAATGAAATGTGAAGGAAAGTTATGTGTTCCATTTCCAGCCCTGGCCTATTGAAAACCTCTCACATGGTTCTATAATCTCCCCCTGATCTCTAGCTTAATGCCCAGGACTCTAAAGTACCAGGGGTGGTTAAGATAAAAGATAGAGGAAAACTGATCCCTTGGAACATGATAAGGAATGTCCTCACTAATCAGAAATACCTGCATGGGACTATTCAATGAGCAAAAAATTAACTTTTGTTATGCTAAGCCACTAAAATTTGGGGTTTGTATATTACAGCACTGGAGTTATCTAACTAATACATATGGCTTACCAGGCTCTATATAATATAGCCCTTGACACTTTACCTCTCCCCACTCTTCCTTACACTTTTCTCTCTAATCATACCTAACTTCTTTCATGATTTCTGCCTCGAAGTCCTCTACCACATGGTTGCCCCTGCCTAGCATGTCATCCCTTTCTCTTACCCCATTCCCATGGCTAAATTGTACTCATGTTTAGAATCCTCTGAAATGCCTTCCCTGTCCCTTGGTTATGTCATTCTCCTCTGCCCTGTCCTTCCATAGCTCTCTGTGCTTTCCCTACTACATGTCTGTGGTTCATGACTTGTTTGTCTGCCTCCTCTAGACTCTGAACTCCTTGAGGGCAAGATCATGTCTGTCTTGTTCAACGTTGTGTCACTAGCACCAAACGCAGTCTCTGGAATATAATTGGTGTTCGTTAAATATTTACTAACTAAATGAATAAAAGGATCATCCTGGCCTTCTACACTTATGACTTGTCACATTCTGAGTCCTCTATGCTAGTAAAGGAAGATTGGAGCACATTTATAGAAGGTCTTGAATGTTTGGTTAAAAAGGAATTGCTGTTATTGATATTATTCTTATATTATTAAACATCTTTTACCAATATACAGAATATACAGAATAGCTTTAGTGAAATGTTTTCAATTAATTAAATTCACTATTGAAATAAAAATGAAGAAAAATTAGGAAAAATTGTGGAAATAAGCTGAAAAGTGGGAAGCATTTCATTAAATGGCAGAGTTGGAAAGGATGGCTATAGTAATAAACTTTAGTCTCCAGTTGAGGAGATGGGCTTGAAAAATAACAGAATATTGCAGAGTAGAGTGTTGCTATAGGAACAGTTACCTAAAGATCTAATCAGTGTCTTGCTGAGTGAAAGGATTTTCTCTTTAGTATGAAACATTTCAGCAAGTGCTAAAAATAGTTTTTTAAAAGCCCCACAATCTCTCTGTCCCCAAATCTCCTGCTGGTTCCTAAGATTTTTAAAACAAATTATTAAAAATAATCAGAACTATGTAATGAGCATGTTGCTTAATTTTGATAAATGTGATTGGGTTAAACCTGTATGTTTATTATACCATTTTAGTTAGAAGGGCCAAGTATGTCACAGTTTGGCTTCCTCAAAAGCAGAGCCTGAAATAAGGACCTGGGAGAGAGAGTTTATTTGGAAGGTGATGCGTCAAGCAGGTGTGAGAGTAGGCAGACTGAGGCAGGGAAGGAGAATCACCCCCCTGAAAGGTGGAGGCCAGGGTGTTTATCCACTAGTTCTGTCCCCCACTGGTTGAAGGTTGCCTCTGAGAGTGTTAGCTTCTCAGCTGCCCCAGAAAGAGGGTCAAGTGACCTCTGGTAGCCTGGGAGAAGGCCCTTGGGCAGAATGTGGACAGATGAGAAGCTCAGGCTGGCAGCAACATGCTGGCGGTAGAGTTGAGTCTAAACCCACGCAGAGGGGATGTGACACAAGTACCAGTGATGTCTGTAAGTGTCTAATTCCAGAACAGTAGTTCCCTGACTTTCCCCTACACCAAGTCTCTTTTCTTACGGCATATTACTTTATTTCTATCACTATGACCCTTACTCAGCAAGTTATTTAACCTCTCTCTGCGTTCGTTTCTGTCTCTCAAATTGGGGTAATAATGTTACTTACACAAAGGGTTGTGGTGGGGATTAAATGCATTAATACCCGTGATGCACTTAGCACAGCATCCAGTGCATAGTAAGTGCTGGATAAATATTAGCCGTTATCACTGTTATTAATAGACGTCATAATGTCCCACCACTACTACTGAAGGTGAAGCCTATTGCTGCATCGAGTTTCTCCACAATATCAATAACTTTATTACAGAGTGATTTCCAGTTTATCTCACACACGTTACCTGATTCGTTCCTTACCAC
The DNA here is from genome assembly GCA_031878705.1 of Tapirus indicus. Lineage (NCBI taxonomy): Eukaryota > Metazoa > Chordata > Mammalia > Perissodactyla > Tapiridae > Tapirus > Tapirus indicus. The sequence goes on from CM062933.1 coordinate 12,264,285, forward strand.
AGTTCTTATGAAGCACCTGGTGCCTTGAATTCTGAAAATGTCTCTCAGACAAAAAATCATGGGCTGTTTTCAGAACACTGTTGAATAATGTAGTCACTAGTCTATCTAGTATTCTTAGACATGTGTAAAGCTGGTGAAGTATATGTGCCGAGTTCTAAAGCCTTCACTGTAAGGTTTTACTCAGGCATTGAGATAGCAGTAGATCTGAATATTATTGTTTGTGTTGGAAGGATAATTTTAGATTACACAAATGATTTCCTGTAATGCCAAGATGAAGGCATAAATCACACAGGAAGAGGAACCAAGGCTCACCTGAAAGAAAGTACAACCACCATTTACTAATGAAAACATTTTAAAGGTATGCACTTCGAGCACAGTGCTTTATCAGGGAAAAGAAGCAAATTTTAAAAGTGAACAAGTTTATATTTTTCAAGTAATATGAAATCATCTCCCATTTTTATGTTTGTTCTTTTTTTCAAGGAACTTCCAAATATATTATCTCAGTCTATTTGGGCTGCAAATCCTGAGTAAGAAAATAAAACTGGTAATAGTTACTGTATTAGTCGGCTTGGGCTGCTATAACAAAATACCACAGACTGCGTGGCTTAAACAAGAGAAATGAATTTTCGCAGTTCTGGAGGCTGGAAGTTCTAGATCAAGGTCCGACAGGGCTGATTCTGGTGAGGTCCCTCTTCCTGGCTTGCAGACAGTGCCCTCTCACTGTGTCCTCACCTGGTGCAGAGACAGCAAGCTCTCTGGTGTCTATTCCCATAAAGACACTAATCCTATTGAATCAGTCCCCATTCCTAGGACCTCATTTAACCCTAATTACTTCATTGGAGGCCCCATCTCCAAATGCAGCCAGACTGGGCATAGGAATTTGGTGGGGGGAACACAAACATTCAGTCCCTAACAGTTACTCAGGAAAAGATTTTTAAGCACAAATGGTAGCTCATCTTCTCTATAAGCACAAAAGGAGAGGAAACAGCCAACCACAGAAGAAAGACAAAGGGGCTTTTCTTTTGAAGGGAGCATCCAGGCACAGGCACTGAGTTAGGCTCTTTCTGTGCACCTCTTCTAATTTAATTCTAAAAACTACCCTCCCAGACAGAATTATAAGCAATTTAAAACCTTTTCTGATTAGGGAGGGAGATAAGATATTAAAACCAGACTGTCCTTAGAGGTCTTTGGAAATAGTATTGAAAGGTACGGTAGGGAATGGTTTAATGGAGCCTTGTCTGGAACCAGGGGGATCGATCATTTCAAGTAACCTCCAATTCTATCGTATCCTCTCCTTGTTATATCTAAGGTTTTGGTAACAGAATCTTGCCTCCTTAAAGAGATGGCTTCAAGAGGAAGCCATAGGGGCACATGGTTTCAAGAGGACATTTGTCGGAATGCAGCTACCTAGAAATCTGCATTCTTCTTGGGCTAGCTGAACCTTCAGGTATGTGTGATTAGCATTGTTAGTGTTTATCAAATGTCACACACTTTGGGGCTCCCTAGCAATCTCACAGTGCCTTAGGGCTCCACAGACTGGAGAGGAAAACCAAGATTAGCAACACTCTCTTGCACAGAGGTCCTGTGGCAGGAACACCAGGTTGGATGCTGCTTAGTTTCTGGCGTTTGCACTTCTAGTCGCCATATCTTCTGGCACATTAAAGACTGCATGAGAAAGCATGTGTTTCGGAAACTATGACCCTTTATACTGTGCACGTTCCTAAACTGTGTAAAAATCAAGTGATGAAAAGCAGAAGGAAAATTAGAAAGTAAATCCTGAGGGTGGATGAACAGGTTTATTTCTTTATCTTCCTATGGACTAGTTGTAGTCTCTGTTGTTGCTTTCCTTCTCAAAACTGTAACACTCACAGCTGGCTGATGAAATTCTTAGAGGGTCTTTAAAGGCCCTTCAATGGAAAAGCAACGGCTGTGCTTCTAGGATGCTTAAGTGGAAAATCAGTACTTCCTGCTTAGGGAATTGAGAAACATTAAAAGGTTAGCCATTTCATTACACAGTCATCTCAATCATCAGCTGTAAATTTTCAACTGAACGCTCATGATGCTTAAAAATGTCAGACATGTTAGTCATTTAGCAATTATGTTATACTCACAGCTATTCCACATAGGGCCCAGCTCTAAACAAAATGATCAAAGCAGAACCAAAAAAGGCAAATTTGGGATTGGGGGCCCAACTGAATTAAAACATGCCATTGTTTGATGGCAGCATTAGAACTTGTTCTGCATTTTACATTCTAGAGAAGAAGACTCTATCCACATCCATTTTACTCATTAACTCCTTAAGTGTTTTTGATTTCTTATGTGTGCTGGGCATTGCTCTAGGAGTTTGGAATAAAACATTCAGTCTCTACTTGCATTGAGCTTATAATTTATTGGAGGAGGCAGACATTTAAAAAAAGACAAAAAGTAAACAAATAAACATGATAATTACAGATAGTAACACTTTCTTTGAAGACAATAAAATGGTATAATATGGTAGGGTTGCATCATTTACAATGATTTTTGTTAGAAAAAATACAATGTTTTATGTCAGTTATACCTCAAAAAACAAAACAAAAAAATTCCAGGCAAAGTGGCTTAAACAACGTGGGAATTTATTGGTTCATGTAGATAGAAAATGCAGAAGTATGGAAGGTTTGGGGATTGGTTGATCCAGAAGATGAACAGTGTCAGCATCGACTCAGTTGTCTCACTTTTCTGCTCTGTAGTCCACAGAGGTGGCTTCATTTTAGGGCTGGGTGCCCTCAGGATTGGAGGATGTCTGCCAGTAGGAGTCAGGGTCCCATGTGTCCCTGTTCATATCAGCAGGACTTCCATCATAGCGTTCTCATAAAAGGTACTCAGATTCATTAGCTCAGGTCTCTTGGTTACCCCTGTATCAATGACTGAGGCTGGGAATAAAATCTTCTGATTAATTTAAGCCAATGAGGGCACATTTCTGGAGCTGGGAGAGAGAGGTGGCAGGGGAGAGGGTAGATGCCTGGAAAAGGTCTACTATTATTAAGGAGAGAGGGGGCATTGACACTGGCCAAGCAACTGAAAATGTTCACTATATAAAGCAAGCAGAAATGAGAGAGAGTTTACGTGGGGAAGAGGTGATATGTGAGTGGACAATGAATGAGGAGAAGAATCTGAGAAAGAGCACTTTGGGCAGAAGGAGCACCACGTACATAGGGCTTGAGGTGGAAATTAATTGTTGTATGATGTTGGTGTGATGTCAGAGAGATGGAGCAGTGTGGTGGCTTAGTACTTGTCAGTTTAGCTAAGCTTAAAGGACATTTCCCGGATTCCCTTCTCTGTATGGTTTCAGATTAGGGTTGGTCACAAGCAACACTTCCGTGAGATTTGAAAAGCAGTGGCCATGTTTATATCCTGGAGGCCAGTGTACAATCAGGCACTGTTGCATTTCCCGCATGCTTGTTGCTGAACTGCTCACTCACCTTGGTAGCACGGGGCAGCAGGCGTGCTTGCAGCTCCTGTGGTTCCTGCCAGACTCTTCCCTAAGCTTCTGTGAATCCTGGACCGTGTGTGTGTGGTGAAGGGCACTAGCTTCTTCTGCAGCTTCTCCCATATCATCCAAGTTGGAGGCCCAGAGAGGATGAGAGACGGAAGTGGACTCCAAGTTCATACTTGTGTCCAGCTTGTTCTTTCGGGTTCCTGTTAATCCTCGCTTTCCTCCACTTAAATTTTCTTCCAGATTACCTGCCTTGCTAACTTCTGGCTGGGCACCAGATGTAGAAGCAGCAGCCTTGTATCGACTGTTTAACCACCTTCTACGATTGCTTAAGGTCAAACTCCGATAATAAAATTTCGATCAAATCCTAACTGACACAGAATTTGGTACAGGAAATTGTTCCAGAGGAATGGAATCCTTCCCTAAGAGGGGTTTTCTGAATTGGTTTTGGGTTCTATGATTTGGCTCTAGATTCCCAGGAATTGACTCTCTGATCTGATTAGATTTAGAGGCATAACGATCCTTTTTCTAGTGGTAAAGCGACACTGGTAGTTCGTGCATGCAGAAGTGAAAAAGTTACTAAAATTACCACCTGTAGACACCTTAATGAAATGCCTATAGAAGGCAAGTTCTTAGGGGACCAAGTATTTGCTGCCATAGAACATTTTAATGAAAATAAGGAGTGCAGTGGGATTGGGTGGTTGCTTACACATGCACTGGAGTAGAGGTAGAAAGAAAATGATGAGTTCAGCACTTCAAATTCCCAGAAAGCTTCTACAACTGTTATTTAAAAAACCTACTTATCTCCTATTGCTATAGGACTGAGATTTCTGAAAACAAAAAAAACAACAAAGAACCCCTCAAAGTCTAAGCTTGTGTGTGGCTGAATAACAGGATAAATTGAGTTCCCAATCTTTCAAGATCTTTTGTGTCAATGTTAGGGCTTTGATTGGGAAGGAGAGGGACCCTGAAAATTGAGATAAAGATGTCTGGGCAAATTCTGATGAAGCTAGGGATTTTTAACCTCAAATTATGAGTTTCCTTTGCCGGTAGAAGCAGCCCTCCTTCTCCCACCCGAGAGTATTAGACTCTCCCTTCCTCTCCTGAGGTATTTGCCTTGTGAGGAACTGATGACCTTCATCAGCAGCTTCCCCAGTACCTCCCAGTGCCGTCCTCTGCAGATAGCTGTTCTCTACTGGGTCTCAGTAGAGTCAATATAAAATGAAATTATATAAACTTGTAATTAAATAAACTATATTTATTTTATTTGGGGTAAAAAATACCCCAAACTCATCACCTCCTAATCATTTTTATTACATTTTTCTATTATCTGTTCTCCTGAGGTTGTATATGTATACTGTATCTGTATGGTGGAAACATACACCATATATTGACATGCTACTGCATGTCCCTTCCCAATTCTGTGTTCAGTGATATCACATTTGGTGGCATGAAATTGGGCGTGGTGGGAGTATTTATACAATGGAAACCGGCAAACACTACGTTTCATGGCTTTTTCCCCCTCAGAGAGCTGGTTCCTGAACATTTACCAGCAAACCACTTCTTAAGCTCAGTGTTAAAGTTATAGGATGTCAAAGGGAGAGGGTGATTCAGCTAGAAGAAGAATGAATATCATCCCAAAAAATAGATAAAGGAATTTTGCAGACTCTTGAGAGGGTTAATATGTTTTCACCTTGACAAAGGATGGTTGCAATATATTAAGCAGAAGCATGATTTTTCTATAGTCATGATTTGGAAGTTAGGTGTAATTAAAAGAGGTGTGTTTGTGCCAGGTTGACAAGAGGTGGCCAGTGGTGGCTTTATACTGGGTTAACCTATCTAAGCTGGAACTATATTTCCAAACATTCACTTCCCTATATAGCTCTGAATAGGGTTGGCCACAGGAGAAATTTGCACGAGGTTTGGGAGGCATAAGTAAAGCAGCCGTCACATTTGTGTTCAGAAGGTCTGTGGAGGATCGTGTTCTACTGCAGCTCATCCACGTCATCTCTGATCTGCTGGCTCATGTCGGTGGCATGGGACAGCAGCCAAGCCTACAGATACTCCAACTGCTACTGGCTCTCCTTCTTCAGCTCCTCCTAATCATAGGCCAGGTACATGTACAAATCCATGAGGAAGAGTGTAAGCTTTTTCTGCAGGTCACCCACATCATTGAAACTGAGGCCTGAATGTAGTGAAAGACGGATACAAGTTCTAGGTCATTTTCATGGGTTCCAGTTCATCCTTGCAGGTTTCAGTTCATTCTTGCTCTTCCTTACTTCATGTTCATCCTTCCTTTCAGGCCCAGCATCAGATATAGAAAGAACATCCTTACATAGACTCTTTTACTAGCTCTCACAGTTGCTCAGTGTCAAACCTCTATGATAAATCTTATTCTATATCACTTATAGTGGATCTCTTCTCTGATTGAACCCTAACTGATACAGGGAAGCAGTTCCAGTTAGGATTAATAGGCTAAGGTAAGGAGTGTGGATTTTATTCTAAATGCATTGAGAACCTTTTGGATAGTTTTAAGCAGCTTGCTGTAATGAGAATGAATGAGACATGGGTATAAGCCAGCTGAGCAGTTCAATTGCAGCAGTCTAGATGAGAAGTGATGGAAATTTGGGCTAGAAAGAAGTGGATGGATTCAATACATTTGGGAGGTAGGGCCAATGTGACTAACTGATAAATTGGATGTAGATGATGAGGGAAAGAAAAGAATCAAGAATGTTTTCCAGAGACTAGATCTTAATTATTCTCGCCACAAAAAAGAAATGACAATTATGTGACGTGATGGAGGTGTTAGCTAACACTACGGTGGTAATCATATTGCAATATATAAATGTACCAAACCAACATGTTGTATACTTTAAACTTACAGAAGGTTTTATGTCAATTATGTCTCCACAAAAAAAATAAATAACCAGCAAAAAAAAAGAATGACTCCCGGATTTTTGGCTTGTTCAACTAGGTAGATGAACCCTAAAAAGGCTGGAGAAAAACAGATCAACAATTTAATTTTGGAATTATTAAATTTGAGAATCATATTTGACATCCAAGTAGTCAATAAGACAAGAATCTGGTTCTCAAGAGAGAGTTCAGTGCTAAGGATAGGAATTTGGAAATTACCAGCAGAGAGGTGATACATAAAACCTAGAAATTGGATGGGATCATCCAGGGAGAAAGTGAATCAACATTATTATTCAGTTATGGCATAATAATTGAGTTCACGGTTCTCGTGTGTTTTTGGTGGTCCACCATGTACTCAGGGGTAACTTGGTGATTATATGATACAGTGCCCCACACATTATAATTTTCTGGCTCCCAGAATGGGAATCGAATGATATAAGGTAATGATAATGGTTACTCTAATCAGAATAACCATTATTAATATGAATTAACTTTAAAAGGGGGAAAATTGTGATACAGTTGATATTATTCACTATTCCTTGCCTTATCATAAGGGTATGGGATATGACTTTCGTGTGTAGAAGTATATCAGGTAGCAAAATTATAATAGCCAGGGACTATTAGGCAGAATTTCTGGTTCTTTTCCTTGGAATAAAGACAATATGTGCTTGACTGAAAAGCTGCCTTAAAGTAGACTTTTTTTCTCCTTTGTAAAATCAACTTATACTCTTTTATTGTCTATAGAGGCAACTAATTCAATTCATGACAGATGTTACTCTTGGGTGAATGGGAAAATTGCTCTTTTCTGTTCTGCACTAAGATATAAAATGCAGCACCACCTGACATCGGTCCTGTAGCTTCTTGTATGCATGGTAGAGACTTAGGTAGAAGTATAAAAGCAGTTACCAGGGCCAGAATCTGGACTTCTCAGTTTGACACTGGCACAGTCATCTATCATCAATGAGATGCAAGGCAGTGAGATGTTGGAGTCAGAGTTCTGGGTTCAAATTCTGGGTCTATCACTATCTGGCTGTGTGATCTTAAAGGTAAGTTATTTATTTCTTTGAATCCCAGTTTCCTCACTAAAATGAGAATAATAATAATAATAACTAACTTCTGGAAATATTATAAGTATTAAATGAAATAACACAGTGCCTGGTACAACCTGAGCAAATGCTTCATGTCTACAAGCTGTACATTTATAGCTTGTTTAGCCAGTTATATCTGTTCTATTTAAGTCTTTGATCTCTCATAATACCCTAAATTCCACAGCCTTTCTTGTTCTTCCTCTTTCTCCTCCTTTTTTTTTGAACCACTTTATTGAGGTATGATTGACATTTGAAAAGCTCTACCTATTTAGTGTATACAATGTGATGGGTTTGGAGACAAGTATACACTCGAGAATCCCCACAATCTATGCCATAAATGTATCCATCACCTTCAAAAGTTTCCTACCACCCTCTTTTATTATTAGTATTATTTTGTGATACGATCACTTAAGATCTACTCTTTTAGCTAATTTTTAAGTACACAATACTCTAGGTCTTACTCATCTTGTGCAACTGAAACTTTGTACCCTTTGACTAATACCTCCCTGTTTCCCCCTGCTCCCAGCCCCTGGTAAGTTCAAACTCTCTTCTTCTATGAGTTTGAACATTTTAGATTCCTCATATATCTTCTTCTTTTTTTCAACTGAGGTATGTGTCAGTTACCCTTTTGTTGGCTCTCGGTTTTAAATCCACCCTTCATTGCTCTGCTTGTGATACCAGAGCATTTTTCCCTGGCCAGCTGGCACAGTATTAAGTTTTGTCACCGGAGGGCACTGGAAGGATACTGGAGGAGGAAGGGGCTTTTCTTCTGGTTCCAGTGTGCTCTGCTTCTCTGCTCCTGCAGTGCATGACAACTGGGAGCACACAGGACAATTGGCCAGTGCTAACTTCCCCATGGGCAGCATTCCCCAGCACCCCAGAGGACAGCTTCCCGTGGAGCCATCCCTGTGGGCAGTTTCCTGGTGAGTTCTACAGCATGGAGCCTCTCTGTGGGCAGCTTCACCCAGCATCCAAGATGGTAGCTTCCTAGCTCACCACCTCTGCAGGAGGCTTTGCAGTGAGTTCTGAGGTACAGCACCTCCTTGCTGAAGGCTTTCTCCAGTGAGTTCCACCAACATTGCATGTAATGAGCACCATTGAGGGGCTGCTGCTGTGTCCTCTTCGTGAAGTCTGGATCTCAGCCCTGGGATTCTCTTCTGTACTTTTTTCATCTTTAGGTGCTGAGCCTTGGCCCTAGAGGTATCAGTTGCTGCATTTGTCTTGTATTTATTTATTCCTTAGACTTTACCCATTAGTAAGTAATCCTTTGTTATAGTTAATAATTCTCTATATTAAACTTTCCCTGTTCGTATTACTGTGTAGTTGCTGTATCCTGACTGGAGCCTGACAGATACAAGGTATAACTTACATCAAGTGCTCAGATCGTAAGTGAACGGTTCAACCAATTTTGGCAATTTCCCCAAGATACAAACATTTCCATCTCCCTAGAAAATTCTGTTGTATTTTTTCCAAGTAATTTCTCTTTCCCACCCATTCCTCAGAAGCTACCGTTCATCTGATTTCTATAACTATAGAGTATTTTTTTGGTATTGAGGGTATTTTTCTTTTACGATTGGAAAACATTATAATAAAGATCTTACTAGTAGTTGAATTTTGGTTTATCAGGTATATATATGAATTTATATTTCTCTAATTATCAAAGTCAATATCAAAACAGTAACTTCTCTCTATATACAACAATAAGTGCAGTGTGTTTTCCTGTCTATAACCCTTATCTCACTTCTACATGTTTTATAAAATAATTTGGGGTTATAGGTTTAGCCTATTATTTTAGAGTTTTGTATTATTATATACCATAATTTACAGGAAAGTCTTAGAATTGAATTTTGTAAACATGTTTAAAAAAATTTTTTCTGCTTAATTCTATATATTTTGTTAGTTTTGTTGATAATCAGAATTTTTAAACACAGAGTAGAATGGTGGTTACCAGGGGCTGGAGGCTGGGGGAATGGGGAGATGTTGGTCAAAGGGCACAAATTTGCAGTTAGAAGATGAATAAGTTATGGAGACCTAATGCACAGCATTGTGATTACAGTCAATAATACTGTATTACATACTTCAGAGTTCCTAAGAGACTATATCTTAAATGTTCTTACCACAAAAAACAAATGATAATTATGTGACATGTTGGAGGTGTGGTGGTAATCATATTGTAATATATAAATGTATCAAATCAATACATTGTATTCCTTAAACTTATACAATGTTATGTCAATTATATCTAAGTAAAACAAAGAATTTTTATATTATAGCTTTCTATTTCTTAGAGATATATGTATATGATACACAAATAAAATTGTGGTGGTTTTGAACATTTCCACAAATTATTTGGTACTCTTCAAGAGGAGGAGCCCAATTCACCTTCCCTTGGGTGTGAGCTGGACTTAGCAATGTGCTTCTGATGAATAGGAAAAAGCAGAAGTGGTGATGTGGGACTTCAGAGACTAGGTCATGGGAGGCACTGTGACTTCTTTCTTTCTCTTGAATTGCTCACTCTGGGTGAAGTCAACTGACATGTCACGAGCAGAGACCCACGTGGGTGAGGAACTGAGGCTCCTGCTATTAGCCAATAAAGAACCAAGGCCTCCAGTCAACAGCCATGTGAGTTAGTCTTCTTGGAAGTGCATCCCCCAAGCCCGTCAACCTTCAGATGTTTGCATCCCCAACCAACATTTTGACTGCAACCTCATAAGAGATGTGGAGCCAGAAAAGTTCAGATAAGTTGCTCCCGGATTCCTGACCTTCAGAAACTTCTGTGAGATAATAAATGCTTCTTGTTTTAAGTCACTAAATTTTGGAAGTAATTTGTAGTGAAGCAATAGATAATTAATACAAATATAATTGTCTATGGGAATGACATATTATTAGATAATTTATTATATTAGGAAGCTTATCATTATGTGCTTATTGTGTACTAGGCACTGTGTTAAATATTTTACCTAGACTGTCTTATTTGATTCTCACTGGAATCTAATGCTGTAAGTTCAATTATATATCCTTATTTTACAGAGGAGGAAACTGAGCCTTAGAGAGCTTAAGTAACCTGCTTAAGTGAGGAAGCCAGGACTATAACACGGAAGTCCACACTAGACTGACTCATCCTTCAGATAGTTGGAGTAAATCTCTTACTAGCATTCTTGGGAACGTGAGATGCAAACTATTATATGTTCCACATTCTGATGCTTATAATGCTATTTTGTCCTCTCTTTTCTGTGTTATATGCCTTGAAGTTCTGAGGCCTGCTTTTTCTGGCAGTGGTAACCAAAGGAATCCCAGTACTTAGTCTTGAAACACAGGCCCTCCTAATTACAAACAAAAGAAGACAGTGTAATATAAGAAGAAAATGTTTGTTTTCTCTTCCTTGCTCTTGCAGAGAAAACAAGAAACTATTCTTGCTTATTCATCCTAGGTCAAGAGTTTTATGATACCTGGGCTTCAGAGATTGTTTCTAACTACTGTTGACAGTAACCTTTAATCTCTGAAAGGTCAGTAATTTTGATTGGTTGTTTTACTTAATAATGTGTTGCCTTGGTAATAATTTTGATGTAGTCATCACTTTTGTCTAAAAGGTATAAAAGTTGTGAACTCTCTGTGAAACCTGAAGGAGATCATTGTTATTTCCCTCATATTTCCCATGCTTGAAGTAAAATAAAACTATTTTGCAGATTTCTTATTTAAACAAAGAGCTTGAGAATCTTGTATTATTTAAATTTAACAAAGGACATACTTCAGTAGTATATTTTTTAGTCCTTACTCATTTGAGAACAGTCTTTCTGTTGCTGGCACAAATGAGTAATTACTTGAATGGATATGAAATTCCTAGGTCACTGCTAAGATTGTTCTACTGTCTTCTGGTATGTTTAGGGTTGGAGGGAAATCTGAGGCCAGATATTATTTTCCCCAGATGCTTGTAGAGTTTTTTTTTCTTTATCTTTGACCTTATGAAATGTTACCAACATATATATACATATTTAATGTTGGCATTTTGTCTTATTTTTTTCTAGGACCCCAAGAACACTTAGGCTCATGTATTTTTTCAACTGAGATGTTTTATTCTATTTAATTCATCATTTCTGTTCCATTATTTTTTCTTTCATTGGAACATTTATAATTCTTAGCTAGCCCTTTGTCCTCCATCCTCCACATGTATTATCTTCTTTCATTGTTTTCTTCTTTTTCCTCTTTCTTCTGGGCTTCTCATTTTTGTTTTCAGTCCTGACTTGCTGGGCATGGGGTGGCCTTTTCTTTGGTTTCAGAGGGTAGAGTAGGTGATATCTGGTAAAATAATGTACTTCTTAATCCATCTTGACTGATGATGCATTTAGTGGGAATTCCATCAGGATTTTCCAAAATCTTTTTTTTTTTAAATTCTTTTTTTTGTGTGTGTGAGGAAGACCAGCCCTGAGCTAACATCCATTGCCAATCCTCCTCTTTATTGCTGAGGAAGACTGGCCCTGGGCTAACATCTGTGCCCATCTTCCTCTACTTTATATGGGACGCCACCACGGCATGGCTGACAGGCAGTGCATCGGCAGGTGCCCAGGATCCGAACCGGCAAACCCCGGGCTGCCAAGCGCAAACTAAACCGCTGCACCACTGGGCCGGCCCCCTCCAAAGTTTTTTCTTATCATTTGGTCCCAAAGCCAGTTTTCACATTTTTGTGTGTCTTCCAGGATATTTTATTAGGAATTTAAGAAGAAGCTTATCAGGCTTCGTTACTGTGTAGAATCTCTCACTGTGTTAACTTGGAAGTACAAATTCAGTCATTTAAAATGCTTGCAAACATCAAAATGGTATACAGGTCATACTTTTTCGAACATCTCTTTGGAAATTTAGTAGACTGTAATTTATTTCTCATTCTTTCATTAACAATTAGGGTTTAAATATCTCATCTTCTACCTTTTCCCTATTGATTTTGTTTGCAATGTATTTCTATTAATATAAAGCTTTAAACAGTCTTTGGCCTCTGTCCTGGGAATTGGGAAGACTCCCTATGTTATCTTTATGAAACTTTTGCTTCCTAGGATAAAAATATTAATCATGTTTTTATAAGTTTCTTATTAATGAACAAGATTGAAAATTTGCAAACAGTTGTAAAAACAATCCTTCATCAACTCTAAAAATCTTGCATAATGCTTGGAAGAAAAATATACTAACCATAGAACATATTCCTTTGTGTAAATTTCAGATTAAGAAAAATAGATTGATTATCTTGTACAGTAGTCCCCCTTTATCTGTGGGGCATACATTCTAAGACCCCCAGTGGATGTCTGAAACCATGGATAGTACTGAACCTTATATACACAGTCATGCGTCACTTAACGACAGGGATACATTCTGAGAAATGTGTTAGGCGATTTCATCATTGTGTGAACATCACGAAGTGTACTTACACCTAGGTGGTATGACCTATTGCTCCTATGCTGCAAACCCTCACAGTATGTTACTGTACGGAATACTGTAGGCAGTTGTAACACAATGGTATTAGTGTATCTAAACATAGAAAAGGCACAGTAAAAATATGATATAAAAGATAAAAAAATGGTACACCTGTATATGGCACTCACCACGAATGGAGCCTGCAGGACTGGAAGTTGCTCTGGGTGAGTCTGTGAGTGAGTGGTGAGTGAACGAGAGCGCCGAGGACACCATTGTACACGACTGCAGACTTTGTAACACTGGACACTTAGGCTACACTAAATTTATAGAGAGATATTTTTCTTTCTTCAATAATAAATTAACCTTAGCTTACCATAACTTTTTTACTTGATAAACTTTTTAATTTTTTGACTCTTTTTAATGACACTTAAAACACACATTGTACAGCTGTTCAAAAATATTTTCTTTCTTTATATTCTGATTCTATAAACTTTTTTCTATTAAAATTTCTTTTTTTACTTCTTAACTTGTTTGTTGAAAGTGAAGACACAAACACCCACATTAGCCTAGGCCTACACAGGGTCAGGATCATCAATATCACTGTCTTCCACCTCCACATTTCTCCTACTGGAAAGTCTTCAGGGGCAGTAATACACATGGAGCTGTCATCTCTTATGGTTACAATGTCTTCTGGAACACCTCCTGAAGGACCTGCCTGAGAATCTTCTTGAAGAGATGTCACTCTTTTCAGAAATGTGTCCAAGGTGATTTGCTTGGTTTGTTTCTTTTTTTCATCATGGATTTGCCTGTAAACAGATAATGCATCATGAACATTCCTCTCTATTAATGAAAACCTTTTGGCGTTGGGGTCCATGTTTTCAAACTTTTTAAGGAGCTTGTTGAGGTCAGCAAAGACTTCTGTTAAACCCTTTACTGTGAATTTTTTGGGGAGTTCTTTTTTTTGTATCCTGCAATTTCCTTTTCTCTTGCCTCTTATTCAGCTATGCATTCCTGTTCCAGTCCCAACAACTCTTCATTAGTCAGTTCCTCAGGAACCCCTTCTAGGAGCTCCTCAATGCCATCCTCCTCCACACCCAGGTTAAAGTTGTTTGCCATCTCAACCACAGCCTTGTTGATTTTTGCAACCTCCTCATCCTTGGCAAATCCACTGAAGTCATGGACGAACCTCTTGAGTGTCTTCTTCCAGATGCCATTCACACGCTCCTTCGTGACATCACCCCAAGTCCAAAGGTTCTTGATGCAGTCATAGATGTAATCCTTCCAGAATTGCATCAATGTCTTCTCAGTGTCTTCCTCAGTTGCAGCAATAGCCTAGACAAAGGTCCTCCTCAGGTAGTATTCCTTAAAAGCTGCTATAACTCCTTGACCCATTGGCTGGATCAAAGAGGTGATGTTTGGATGGAGAAACACTGCTTTGATATTGGGATGATGATCACCCATAAAAAGAGGATGTTCAGGAGCATTATCAACAATAAGCAAAATCTTGAAAGGTGTGTTATTATCCCAACAATATTTCTCCATTTCACTAGCATAGCAATTCAGAAGGGCATTTTGGAAGAAGAGTTGGGTCATCCGTGACTTCTTATTGCTCCTGTACTGCACTGCCAGTGTGTACTTATTGATATGCTTGAAGGCCCTGGGTTCTCACTGTGTCAGATCACTGAGTCAGATTCAATTTGTACCTTGCAACATTGCCCCCAAGCAAGATTGTTATTTTGTCCTTACAAGCCTTGAAACCTGGCATTGATTTGGCCTCCTTATGGATGAAAGGTTTTTCAGGTATTCATTTCCAGAATAGGGAGGTTTCATCCATATTGAATATTTGCTCTGATGAGTAATTTTCCTTTAAAATCAGCTTATCTAGAGTTTCCAAAAATTCTTCACTGCCTTTACATCAGCACTCTCAGATTCTCAACTTACTTTCACATTATGTAATGAATAACGGTTCTTGAGTCATTTAAACTATACAGAACTAGCAGTAAATTCAACATTGTAGTTGGGTCCAGCTTCTTCTTTCAATGTCACAAGCAACCTTTTTGCTTTAGCCATGACTATCATGGTGCTGAGAGGGATACATTCTGTGTCTGATGTTCAATCCAGGTCATTAGAAGTTTCTCCATGTCTGATATAGGCCCTTCTCAAATTTTTGTTAGTCTTGTTGCCTTCAATGAAGCAGATCCTTTGACAGTTTCCATCACTTTGCTCTTGTTCCTCAAGATCATAGCTGTGATGGAATGGGACATGCCTGACTGGCGAGCAACAGCCATCACTGATTTTCCACCTTTGTGGTTCTTAGTCACTTTTAATTTCATTTCCAGGTCAATCACTTGAAGTGACCTCTTACTGGCAACATTAGCAGTGGCTTTTGTACACTTAGGGATCGTGATGAGCAAAACAGCATGAGATTAAATCAAGCACAAGAGAAAATGATGCAATCAAGAGATGCAGTAAACACGAGGTGTATGAGGCTGCTGCTGGCGTAACATGGCATACTGTTTCACAGCAAACTTTTTTTTTATAAGTAGAAAGAATACACTCTACAATAATGATAAAAAAGTATAGAATAGTAAATACAGAAACTAAGAACATAGTTGTTTATTGTCATTATCAAGTATTATGTACTGTACATAATTGTATGTGCTACACTTTTATACGACTGGCAGCGCAGTAGGTTTGTTTACACCAGCATCACCACAAACATGTGAGTAATGTGTTGTGCTGTGACATTATGAGGGCTACGACGTCACCTGGTGATAGGAATCTATCAGCTCCATTATAATCTTACGGGTATATGCAGTCCATTGTTGACCAAAACGTCATGTGCTGCATGACTGTACTATGTTTTTTCCTATACATACATATCTATGATAAAGTTTAATTTACAAATTAGGCACAGTAAGAGATTAAAACAACTAATAATAAAATAGAATAATTATAACAATATACTGTAATAAAAGTAACCATACATCTTTGCAACTTCAGCATATAATTTTTTCTTTCCTTGTTAAATCAAGAACTATTACCTTTTCACTTAAAGGCAGCATTTTACAGCTTCTCTTTGGCATAGCCAAACTTCCAGCATCACTACTCTTGAGCTTTGGGGCCTGTAAGTAAAATAGGGTTACCTGAACACAAGTACAGTCATACTGCGATAGTTGAGTCGAGACAGCTACTGAGTGAGTAACGGGCGGGTAGTGTATACAGTGTGGATATGCTGGACAAAAGGATGATTCCTGTCCTGGGCGGGATGGAGTGGGGTGGCTCAAGATTTCATCATGCTACTCAGAACAGCACGCAATTTAAAGCTTATGAATTGTTTATTTCTGGAATTTTCCATTTAATATTTTCAGACCGTGGGTAACTGAAACTGTGGATAAGAAGGGACTACTGTATGTCTAGAACTGTACTTTATGCAGTGGGAAATAAAAAAGGAAACATAGTCCCTGAGCTTAAAGGAGTTGAAAACCTTCTTGGAGAGAAAAGAAGTATGAAGCAATACAAGGCAGTATATAATCGATGATCATGGATCAAAAAGAAAATAGAAAATTACCTCTCAGTGACTCTGTCTATTGGCAGTTATTTATCTATTATTTATTTGTTTTTAAGTTAGAAGATAAAGCAAGGTATTGAATTGCTTAACATGTAAAAATAAAATCTGCTTTATTTTCTTTGGAATCGTCCTAAGCCTGTGTTTAAATTGCATAGGGAGCAACATATTTTTCAAAGTGGATTGTTTAGAAAATAGTTTTTGTCTCAAGGATTGTTGATTGCCTTTTAACAAAATCTTTAATTTCTTTAACTACTGAAAACTGAAAAGATAAAAAGATGATCCTGAAGCTGTATATCTCTTTAAACTTGATTGTTTTTAGCAAATAAAAAGAAATCGATATTTGTGGGTCAGAATTTCTTTAGGTTTTATGCTGCTGGGAAATTATGTATAATTTGACGTTGGATTGCAGCAAAATGCCACCATTTCCTTTTGTTCCAGCTGCTTTTAACCTTGGGATTCCACCTCCCAGGGCCCTTCAAGGACAGCTGGACACAACAGCAGAACATTTCTGCAGACAGGAATCCTCTGGAGTAAAAATATTGACCATACAGTGCCATGGAATAAAGTTCTCATTGTTTCTTTCTCTTGGATAGTTTCAGCAGTCTTTTTTCCTTGTTTTGGGGCTAAGAAAACACAAAATTGGGGCTACTTTGGAATATCCACACGACAATCTCAGGAAAGGTTTTTGTAGTATATCAAATCTCTTAACTTCTTGGGACAAAAAAAGGAAGGAGAAAAATAGAAGTGGGGAGAGAGGGAAGAAGGGAAAGAGGGAGAGAGGGAGAGATATTAATAAGTCCCACAAATTGGAAACCACTTTGTTTTGCAAACTTTTGTCTGGGGTGTTACATGGCTTTAATAAGTTGTTTAGTAGCTCTGTTCATTACTGCAGAAAGGAAGGTGTTGTTACTGCCCCCAGAAGGGTGTTGCGTAGGTTAAGTAAAGGAATTGCAAACTTTTTCAGCCTATGTGAGTGCTGGTTTGTATATCTTACTGCCGATTTCCTTCTATCCAGCAGCAGCTGCTGACAGGTAGCTTCTATGCATAAAACACTCGAGTGGTCTGTTTTCTTCACTGACCCAAAGCAGAGGGAGACATCACAGATCTGACACATTAAAATGTTCTGGAGCACATGGGCCCTCTTTAACCCTCTTATGCATAATTCAAATTCTTTTCCTCAGGATCTCACCTTTTGTTTGCTGCAAAAAAGATACCCTCACTCTTTTCCAGACCTTCCCCCAAAGTGGAATTAATGAGATGCACATAGTTGTGCCTTAATTATCATAAGCTTTATTGGTATGTGACTTTCTCATTGCAATATCGTTAACCTGAGAGGGTCCTGTTGCTAAGGGCATCTGCATGGCCCATGCCTTTTAGTCTCAGTTGGACTCTCTGCTGCATCTGATCAAGTTCTGTTCTTGATTTGTTTCAGTTTTGTGGTAGCAACAATGGAAACATTCTACAGTTCTGTCCTCTTATTTTATCTTCACGAGGTCTTGGTGACTTGTAAGCATTACCTTGAATTCACTGACATTGCACATTCTATTCTTACTAATTAACCCTGATAAATTTTCTTTTTCCAAGAAAATATTTCCCTCTGACCAGCGCTGCCCACTCAACCTCACTCATTTAGATTCTATTGATTGGCAGCTGAATCCGAAAGTATTCTCCCTCAGGGCATAGTGCTGTGCAATTTCTCATTTGGTATTTTGGAATTCTTTCTGTTCCAGTTAACTATTGTTATTTAACAAACTACCCCAAAACTTAGTGGCTTAAAACAACTGTTATTTTTTATATCTCACTATTTTGTTGATCAGGAATTTGGTGATGCATCTATTGCCTGTGGTGTTGATGGAGGTCACTTGGTTGTATTCAGCTGACAGACAGGTGGATCTGGAGGGTCCAAAATGGCTATGCTCACATGTCTGCCACCGTGATGGAGAGACTGAAAGTCCAGCCTTAGCCACTCAGGATAGCTGGGCTCCTTACGTGGAGCCCAGGGCTCCCAGAGCAAGCACTCCAAGTGGCCCAGCAGAAGCTGAAAGGCCTCCATGACCTGGTCTTAGAATTCCCAGAATGTCAATCCTGTCACATTCTATTGGTCAAGCAATTCACTAAGGCCACCGTGGATTCAGGGAGAGGGAAATTGAATCAGTTCTTCAACAGAAGGAGTAGCAAAGAAGTTGTGGTCATCTTGAATCTACCACACTTTTCCTGCAGATTTTTATTTTTTTATTTTTTTTTGTGGGGAAGACCAGCCCTGAGCTAACATCCGTCACCAATCCTCCCCTTTTTTGCTGAGGAAGACTGGCCCTGGGCTAACATCTGTGCCCATCTTCCTCCACTTTATATGGGACGCCGCCACAGCGTGGCTGACAGGCAGTGCGTCGGCGGGCGCCCAGGATCCGAACTCGCAAACCCGGGGCTGCCAAGCGCGGACTAAACCGCTGCGCCACCAGGCGGCCCTTCCTGCAGATTTAGTCTCAACCTTGACGTTAAGGAGAAGTGGCATGGCAAACAATTTAGAACGGATTACTCTGCATCCCTGAATTCACATTTATTGGTGTGTGTGTTTTATTATTTATTTTATGAACCAAGTGCTAGAGAGAGCTACGTGTCCCTTTGAATTTTGTTACTTACGTAGCCATTGCAAGAGGAGTTGGTTGTAGAGGGAGTCTACTTCTGCCGTGACAATGATGACAAGGACAACATCAACAACTGCTTCTGCCATTTCTGTTGTTGCCTCTACTGTCACCATTTACTTAGGGCCCGTGGGCTGTGTGCCAGGCTCTGTGCTATGAGCTTTCCATAAACTGGCTCTAATCCTAAGGCAAGTCCACAATGGAGGAACTGTTATCTCTGTTTTGTAAATGAGCACAGCGAGGCTCTGAGCAACTAAGAAAGCTGCAGTATAGCTGGGGCAGAGATAGGTGTCTGGGAGCAGACTGAGTTCAAATTCCAACTCAGCCACTAACTACTAGTCTGACTTTTGAGCAAGTTCCTTAATTTATTTGTGCTGCGGTTTCCTCTTCTGTAAAAAGGGGACTAATAGCAGAGAATGTAATGGGTAAATATAGGCACTAGGGACATTACCTGACATTTGGTAAGTCTTAGCTATTATTATTATTATTATTATTATTATTACTGCCCAAGGTCACACAGCTAGTAAATGTGCTTACCAAGTTCTGAATGCTGCAACATGGGAAGGAAGTGAATAGCTCCAAAGTACCCAAGAAACCTTCCTGATCTGGGGACTAGCGTAGAGTCACAGTAAATCTGCACCTTGTTGAATATGCAGAGGTAATTATCTATTTTGTAATGGAGTAGAAAAACAAATAAACAGAACAGTCCTCTACTTGGCTTTGTCATCTCAAAGTGGGAAGCACCTTTGATAATGTTAGCCTCTTTTACTTCCCTAATTCATTCACGTATCCATTTGACAAAGATTTTTGAGGACCAACTGTGTGCCAGACATAGGACTAGCCCTGGGACTAAACTGCTGGACAGACAAGCAGCACCCCAGCCCTTTCGAGCTTACCTCTCATTAGAGCGTGGCTTTGCCTTAGGTTATTCACCTTTGACATGTCATGGTTTAGAAACTCATGCATCCGAGAAACTCATCTTGCACTTGCAATGTTGACTTTAGTAAAAATGCAAGGCTTTTTGGATATAATAGACCATATTTCATTCAGGGAGTTGTTCAATGTGACAATGAATGAGATCCATTCTCAGCTAGGTAGGACAGAAGAAAAATTTGAAGAATTTGGAATTTTGTCTTTGTTGTCTTTTCAAGTCCCATTTTATGCCTGTGATGATTAATTTTGTATGTCAACCTGGCTAGACTGTGTTGCCCAGTTGTATGGCCAAATAGGTGTTGCTGTGAAGATATTTTTAGATGTGATTAACACTTAGTCATTAGACTTTGAGTAAAATAGACTACCATCCCTAATGTGGGTGGGCCTCCCCCAATCAGTTGAAGGCCTTCAGAGCAAAGATTGAAGTTTCCCAAAGAAGAACCAATTATTGTCAACAGTGCACCATAGAAGCCCTGCCTGAGTTTCCTGCCTGCTGCCCTGCCCTACGTATTTTGGACTCAAGGCTGCAATATCAACTCTTACATGAACTTCCAGCCTACTGGCCTGCCCTACAGATTTTGGACTTGTTAGCCCCTACAATTGCATAAGCCAATACCTTACAGTCTCTCTCTGTCTTACTGTCTCTCTCTCTCCTATTGGTTCTGTGTTTCTGCAGAATCTGACTAATACAATGCCTCTCTCCAAAGCAAATTTATAAAGACAAGTAGAATGCTTTGGGGAGTATTAGATGATAATGGCATCTTCCCTCTGTGAACCTAGAATTTGAGAGTTGATTGGACTTTGGAATCCATAGCACTAAATTCCAATGAGTCTGGAAATTAAGATCTGACCTTGCAAATGCTGTCAGTGTGCACCTGTCTCATAGGGCTGCTACTGGAGACCCGCTTGTTGACCTTCAACCTCAGTGGCTGTGTTTAGTCTCCTGTTACAGAACTTTTAACTTGCACAGCAGCAGTGCCTAGGCCCCAGACAAAGGCAGACTTGGCCTGTCTGGCTCTGATAGCTCCACAGCATCCCACCTTTTAAAAGAAAGTCAGAGGAAAACATATCCTGGTTTTATGAGTGTGTGTCCTCCTTGTGTCACTGCTGTCCCTTCCCATCTGACCACTAGCTCTATTCTCAATCGCATTTATCCCCATTGTTTTATTGGATGTCTTAGTCTGCTGGGGCTGCTATAACAAAATAACACAGACTGGGGGGCTTAAACAACAGACATTTATATTCTCAGTTCTGGAGGCTGGAAGTCTGAGGTCAGGGTGCTAGCAGGGCTGGGTTCTGGTGAGGGCCATCTTTCTGGCTTGTAGATGGCTGCCTTCTCACTGTGTCCTCATATGGCCTTTCCCTTGTGGGTGCAGGTGGAGAAAGAGTGAGCTCTGGTGTCTCTCCCTTTTCTTGTAAGGGCACTAATCCCATTATGTAGCCCCACCCTCATGGCCTCATCTAAACCTAATTACCTTCCAAAGGCCCTACTGCCAAATACCATTATGTGGGGGGTTAGGGCTTCAACATATGAATTTTGGGGACACACGACCATTCAGTCCATGACATTGGATATGAACAAGAGATGAGCTCTAGGCAAGAAATTTTCTTCTTTGAAAATAAACACACACCTGCTTCGTTATAGAAAGAGAGCAAAAGAAGTAAACTTGGTTGGAATTTGTATGTGGTTTCTTTGGAGAAAATGCTATTTACTTCCAAAAAAATGTCTGATCTCAGACAAATCAAATTTTCCTGGGGCTTACCTGCCAGGCACTGCTGTGTGTGATGGAGATAGTGAGCACAAAGAGGCAGCATCTCCCTTCTGTCCTGCTGGATTTCACTGCACTCTTTTCTGGAGGCCATGCACAGAGTCTGCATATTGGAAAAATATCAATACATTGGCCAATATTTATGGATTACCGCTGGATTCTGAGGACTGTGCTGGTTCGTCGTGGTGGTGACAGTGTTGTGGGTGGGAAAGAAGATAGATGTGTTGACCTTGGACAGCTTACAGGCTGGCTGGGGAGAGCATTTGTTGCCCAGCCCTCGCCCATGCAGGTGTTTATGGTCTGTTTTGCTGGCTTTATACAGAATCCTTAGGTTCCTTCTCATTTAACGTGCAAAATGGAGATTCTGACAACCAAAAACAAATTGTTTGGATGAGTGCCTTCTCAAGGAGAGGAAAGTAAGAGTAATATTAATGTTCTGGCCTCCTCATATTCCAACGTGTGTATATAGGCAGCATATGCACTTTTCCACTGGAAACTGGGTAGAAGAATTAGGAGCAGGGAGTTTACGGCTTCTATCACTTCTTTATCATCAGACTCTGAAACAAATGAATGTTTATTTACCAGAAAAAGAAAAATGTATGATTTCTTTAGCTGCAATGAAACTGTGGATTAAAAATATCTGGTGCCCTCTGCGAAAGTCTTGGCTGAGCTGTGAGAGCAGCCACTTGCCTGTCAGATGTCTAATTATTTCTCTCTCCTCCTTGGCCATGCCAGTAGCAGGGAACCGCGGAGACCATATTGTTTCCCATATGTTGGAAAGCTACTAAGTTAACCCCTATGTAATGTGCCGACAAGTCCATTGCAGGAGTTGAAGCTTTGGTGACTGGATTTCTCTAACTTATTCCGTCGTGAGTGTTGTTGAGTTTTCTCTCTCCGTGGTGCAGGCTGGCTGTTCTTTGTCAAGGACTGAGGTGTTATTAGCACACAGCAATACCATCGGAAAGGAAACTGAATGTCTGGGTTAGACCGAATTTCAGCAGTTGATGAATTAGAATTAGGCCTAAATCCCTGACATTGGGTCACAAAAACCTGACGTGCAGCCTGTCCTGCCCTGAAGTGTGCGGGACGTTCAGAGAATTTAGGTCAGAGACAAATGCTGTTCTGTCCATTTGCAAACGCACACAGTCTTCTGAAGTTTACTGTCCCCTGCTCACTTTTACTGCTGTACGTGCTTCTCTTAGCACGGCTGGCTTATTTTATTTTTCAATGCATTTTATATTTTTTCGGTTAACTTTAGAAGAAGTGAACTGATCCCTAATTGATGCTAATTTTCCCACATTCATCAGTAACCACTATCCTAATGGGAATGCTACTTTCTTCTTTCTTTTGTCCTCCTGAGGGGAATGGGTACTTTCCTTTGGGGAAGAACAAAAAAACTTTTTTTTTTTTTGGTGGGGAAGACCAGCCCTGAGCTAACATCCGTCGCCAATCCTCCCCTTTTTGCTGAGGAAGACTGGCCCTGGGCTAACATCCGTGCCCATCTTCCTCCACTTTATATGGGACGCCACCACGGCATGGCTGACAGGCAGTGCGTCGGCGGGCGCCCGGGATCCGAACCCGCGAACCCCGGGCTGCCAAGCGCGAACTAAACTGCTGCGCCACCGGGCGGCCCCCCAAAAACTTTTTTTATGACGAGCAATATAGTACGTTAGCTTATTTAACAATAACAACAATCTATGAAGGCTGCTGTATTGCCTCGTTTGCATTTGGGGAAACTGAGGCTCAGAGAGGGTAAGTAACTTGCACAAGTCATGTGGATCCAATTCTGGCAGAATTGTGGTCTGTTTGGCGTCAGAAACCTGTGCCTTTTCTTCATAATTCTGCTTATTTGTTTGAACCAGACAACTGAAGATTTCTCAGATTTTGCTCCATAGGACACTGATGTCTTTCTAAATGCCAGTAGATTTCCTCTGCAAAGGTTTCTATTGTCAAATATTCTGAGTGTGTTAGGGTTCTCCAGAGAAATAGAACCAATAGGATTTTATATATATAAAATTTATATTTATTATATAAATTGGCTCACTTGATTGTGGAGGCCGAGAGGCCCCGCAATCTGCTGTCTGCAAGCTGGAACCAGGGTGAGGACAGAGGGAGCTGATAGTTTGAGTCTGCAGGCCTGAGAGCCAGGGGGACTGATGGACAAGAGCACGAGAAGGTGGATGTTCCAGCTCAAACACAGAGAGTGAATGCCCCCTTCTTCTGCCCTTTTATTCTATTTGGGCCCTCAATGGACTGGATGATGCCCACCCACTTTGGGGAGGGCAATTTGTTCTACTCATTTCACCAATTCAAATGCTAATCTCTTCCAGAAACACCCTCACAGACACACCCAGAGATAATTTTTTACCAGCTTTCTGGGTATCCCTTAGCCCAGTCAAACTGACACATAAAATTAACCATCACACTTGGGAAATGCTGTATTAAATCAAGTTGAACAAGTTTTTTCACTATAAGACTCTTTGGAACTTATGCACATTGGCTTGTTAATTTCCAAGAAGGTGAGGTAGCATATGGATTTTCCTGAATCTGGTTGACTGCTAAATTCTTTTTCATTTTCTGTAGAATATGTGGGAACACAGTTGGCAGATGCTGGCATAAGCTTCTTCCCTTTCTCTTCCTGTATCAAAACTAATACCCGTGCTGATGGCTTAGTTTGGTTCCATATGACGGCATTGCAAGGGCTATTTTTTAAGCAGTGCCTACAGTGTACAAGTCTCTGCTCTAAGTGCCAGAGGGGAGAGAACTGTGAGGCAGTGAAGTTATAAATATGTATAAATTCCTGTCCTGAGGGACTTATGATCTAGTGTATAGTATTGTACACTCAGGACGTGGCAACTACAATTGGTGAAATTAGCAATGCTTCTGCAGGTGGCTTCCCACAGAGGGTTATAGTTTGTACCTTGAAATATTATATTTCATTTTTCTTCCTTCTGTATTATTTGCCTTGAATAGAGCTTAAAGAGTAGTGAGGTGAGGTCATGACTTCCAAGCTGAAGGCTTTGGGGAGTCAGGAAACCCTTGCCCAATGTAGCAGATCAGAAAATTAAATCTGATTTGTATCTAGCTTTTGTGTGGGAGAATTGTTTCCCCATTGAAAAGCTAAAACTCATGTTATTCATTGGTTGTCATAGTGTGATAACCTTGATGTACTGAGTTGAAAGACAAATGAGATGCTTTTCTGGTGACAGTTGAAGAAACTTACTATCAACTTCTGCAAGAGGGGAAGTCATCATTTCAATTAAGGCTGAAAAATCTGCACAGCCCTTTAAGAGGGAGGTAGTCACCAAGCAAAAATTTTACCTAAAACAAGTAGAGTATTTCTTATGTATGTACCTTTTCAGTTAAAATGTTATACATTAATAATTTCTGATTACTCAGAAATCTGATTACTGTAAAGTCTGAGAATGAGGCATATGTACTTGCTCAGGTCCAAGAGAGCTACTGCCATAAACCAGGTTTATTTCTTGCTTGAAAGTCATCTAGATTGGTAGGTTTGCCGCAAGCCTAAAATGGCTTTCTACTGGCATATTTCTAAAAGACAAAATCCCAAACGCAAGCATGAGTCATTGTAAAGAAGGAAGTCTTTGACAGGAAAAGAAAAACCCTTGCTTGCTTGACTTTTCTCTAGAATCTTAAGAAACAGGATTGAGTCACTTTAAGCAAAATTTGTTTAGGGCCCAGAAAATTTCAATTCATGCCATTGGCCTATTAACAATTATTTTATTAGATTGCAAAGGAAGAAGGAATATCCAAGTCTTCTCACATAGAGTGGAAATAATTTCCCTATGGCTCACATTTAGGACCCCATCACTCTAGTTTCACTATCTTTTATTGACATTACAGAATAGAAGGATTTTTGCGTGTTACTTTAAACAGCTGATCTCAACTCTCTGTGGATACAGACAGTTAATGAAGTGGTTAAAGTCAACTATTCAATAACCCCAGGCTCAAGTCACTCAGCAACACTTATTTAACACCCTTGGTGAGCACAGAATCTTACATGTTGTCAGGGATAAAAATAATAGATGTGGTTCTTGCCTTCAAGGATTATTCAGTTGAGTAGCTGTGAAAAACACATGCACGATGAACAAGGAGACTCTTAAAATAATATTTGAACAATTTTAAAGAAACCTAAAAGAAGTTTATGAGTTCATGTTGGTCTTACTCTTAATGTGTTAGTGTGAATTAATTTCCAAATAATGAAGTTTAATTATTTGCAAGTTTAGATAAAGCAATTCCCCCCTTTCTCAACTATACTTACAAAGTTTTGGGGAATAGAGACTTTTAGGGGCACACTTTAACACAATAATTTTTGCTTAGTAGAATGACTCTTCATCTGTAAATCACCTTCAAAAGTGAACAAGTGGCCACGGTCTACACAACATAACCCAAATACCCTGTCATGGGAGGGTGAGGGAGGAACAGGCGTCTGATTCAAGGTGAGTCCATGTATGGCCTGAGCAGTGGTCCTTGAGGTGGTCAAGCTCAAAGTTCTGCCCGAGAAGACGGTGGTCATCAGCTGAGACTAGGAGACACTTTCCCTGAGGAGTCTGAGTGTGACACTTAGTGAAAGTTAAAATGCTAGTGGCAAAGGTAGGGGCTAAAAAGGGATGCAGGGTCTATATTAAACTTGTCCCACCCAAATTTTCAAAAGCAGGTAAGAGTAATATTTTGGATACCCTAATTACAAACTTCTGCTCCAAATCTCATTCTATTAAATGAGCTGGAGATCTTTAGATTCTGTGTCTTTACTTGATGTTTCTTCTTATTTGATCTCGAAAGTAGGCATATGAGATTATACTACTCCACATCAATGCTCACCTCCTCTTCTCTACAAATGTATGTTTTTTCTTCAAAACTCAAAGGAGCTCAGAATTCTAAAGAAAATTTGAAAATTTGTGTCCAGGACTGTACAAGACTTTAAAGCTCTACTTTTCCAAACCAAAAGCAAACCTCTCGAGTCTAACTCTAACAATACTCCCCCAGCTGCCACACAGCGGGCGAGCTGTGGGCGCTCACTGCTCACTGCCCTCTTTGAGCTCTTCCCGCACCTTCCTCTAGCCTGTCAACTTTGATGCCCATCTTCCCACTTTTGTTCTCTCCTGGCCCTTGAAATTTTATGTTTGGCAGCATTTCCTTGGTCATGTTTCTGGCTCCTTAGGACACTGTTTTTGGCTATTTTGCCTCATATTGTTTGAATGAACAGTTTCCCCAGGTCAACTTGTCCTAGGACCCTGGCTCTGCCCACATGGGTGATGGCACTTCCACTGGACTTAAGCGGTAGGACACAGAAATTGTCCCTGGAAGAGCAGAGCAATTAAGATAAATAGTTGAAAAATGAGGTGAACCGAGAAGTTATTTATTTTTTTGGATCCACTCTTCTACTTAGTAGCTGTGTGACCTACAGTAAGTTACTTAACCTCTCTGAGCCTCAACTTTTTAAATTTATAGATTGGGGATAGTAATAATTCACTCACATGATTATGATTAGGATTAAATGAGATAACGTGCACAAAATAATTTGTATACTTAAAGTGGTGTATATAAAATAGATAGTACTACTTAAAAATTCCAAATAAAGATTAGACTTCAGAAAAGGTAAAAGGTCAGTAAGCTAAATCTTTACAGTAATGCAGTGAAACGTAGATAAAATAACCAGCTGTGGGAGTACTAGGGAATAAAACTTGACTTTATGGGGAAGTGGTGCTCTGGATGAAAAGAGATGTGCTAGAAGAGAGTATGGCTGGACATCTGTACTGTGGTTCATTCTTACCACACGGGGTGGGAGGTGTGGGGAAACTACTGAGTTTCTGTAACGAATCTTTTAAAAATTATTTGTCAGTAATAAGTGGGAACTTCTATGTGGACAAAACTTAGCTTTAAGGAGGAGTTTTAGGAAAGAGCTGCCTATATGCATGTCTGAGAAAGGGACAGAGGAAAAGGAGATGGAGTCAGAGCAAAGTCGGTATTCAAGAAATGGAAAATCACGGGGCCGGCCCGGTGGCGGAGTGGTTAAGTTCGTGTGTTCAGCTTCCGGGGCTGGGGTTCGCGGGTTCGGATCCTGGGCGTGGACCGACTCACCTCTTATGAAGCCATGCTGGGGTAGCGTCCCAAGTACAGCAACTAGAAGGACCTGCAACTAAGATATACAACTATGTATTGGGACTTTGGGGAGAAAAAAGGAAAAAAAAAAAAAGAAATGGAAAATCAGGTTCCAATGTACAAACCATCCGCCAGGAGGACCAAACTGATGGCCATCTAGTGCAGAGGTGGTTTAGGGAGAT
Organism: Tapirus indicus; assembly: GCA_031878705.1. NCBI lineage: Eukaryota > Metazoa > Chordata > Mammalia > Perissodactyla > Tapiridae > Tapirus > Tapirus indicus. The sequence continues at coordinate 12,292,378 of CM062933.1, forward strand.
GAATGATGCGCAACACAGACTGCCTGCACAGTTCAACATACACAGTGTCTGTGTAAGACACGCTACTAGATACTGTGGGACATACGGGGGGGAAAAATATGATCCTTGCCTTCCAGAAGCATACAGTCTACTGTAGAGACACAACATGAACACAAATGCTATTAAATACTGTATGATCAGTGCTATAAAATGACAAAAAGAGATATATTCAATGTTAGAAGAGGGACAGACAATTTTGGCTGGGTAACTAGAGAAAGAGGTGGCATTGGATCTGGACTTTTAAGCATTTTGACAGCCAGATGCAATAGGGTGGGCATTCCTGGCAACAAAATGACACAGGCAAACTTATATTACTCGGGGTAATTCTAGTTGTAAATCAGATAGCCCCTGAGCTGTCAGTAGTGTAACAAAATAGAGGTTTATTTCTCAATCACTTTGTTTAGAGAGGGCATTTAATGAGCAGCCTACTTTGTGGTCACTCACGGACCCAGGCTCTGCTTTTGCATGGTTTCACCCTCCCCTCGGGCCTCAGAATCTTTTCTTCGACCCAGTGTATGGGGAACAATAGAGATCATGGAGGATTGAGTGGGAGACTTTTGTGGTCCAGATCTGGAAGTGACAAACATCACTTCTACCCGTATTCCATTTGTCTTTTCCAAGTTCGATCATTAATGGATCTCAGTGTGGATCTCTCTGGGATCATCTTACTTGGAGTTCATTGAACCTCTTGGATGTTATAGTCATGTCTTTCATTAAATTTGGGAAGTTTTCAGCCATTACTTCTTCAAATATTCTCTCTGCCCCTTTGTCTCTCTTCTCCTACTAGGATTCCCACAGTGCACATGTTTGTCCACTTGATGGTGTCCCAAGGTCCCTTTAGCTCTGTTCAGTTTTCTTCAATCTTTTTTCTTTCTGTTCTTTAGACTTCATCATTTCCAATGGTCTATCCTCAAATTTGCTGATTATTTTTCTGCCTGCTCCAATCTACCTTAGAAAAATCCGTTAGTGAATTTTTCATTTCAGTTATACTTTTTAGCTCCAGAGTTTCTTTTATTTTTATTTTTTTGGTGAGGAAGATTGGCCCTGAGCTAATATCTGTTGCCATTCCTCCTCTTTTTGCTTGAGAAAGATTGTCCCTGAGCTAACATCTGTGCCCATCTTCCTCTATTTTGTATATGGGATGCTGCCACAGCATGACTTGATGAGTAGTGTGTAGGTCCACGCCTGGGATTGGAACCCATGAACCCCAGGCTGTTGAAGTGGGGCACACAAACTTAACCACTACATCACTGGGCTGGCCCCCTAGAATTTCTTGTAGATTATCTTTAGGTTTCCTATATCTTTATTATTTCCATTTTGTTCATATATTATTTTCTTGACTTTCTCCACATCCTTTAGTTCTTTGATTATATTTAAGACAGTTATTTTGTTTATTTTTATTTTATTGAGGTCACATTGGTTTATAACATTATGTAAATTTCAGGTGTACATCATTATATTTCAGCTTCTGTATAGACTGCATCACATTCCCCACCAAAAGTCTTGTTTCCATCTGTAAGAGTTATTTTATAGTCTTTGTCTAATAGATCTGCCATCACGTCTTTTTCAGAGACAGTTTCCTATTGATTTATTTTTTTTTCCCTTTGGGTAGAACACACTTTCCTGTTTCTTTGTATGCCTTGTGATTTTTTGTTGAAAACTGAACATTTGAATCTAATAATGTGGTAACTCTAGAAATCAGATTCTCCCCCTCCCCCAGGATTTGCTTTTTTTTTTTTTTTTATTGTTAAAGGGTGTCTCTGTGCCAAGGATCAGCCTAAGGTATAAACTTAAAGTCTTCTCGGGTCTTTTCTGAGCCTTTCCCTGGATATGCACGGTCACTTTCTCATTTTCCCCATATATGCTGCTGAATGTGCTAGTTTTTAATGTCTGGCTCCCAAAAGGGGAAAAAGCGAAAAATGAAGGGAGGAAAAGGGGTGCTGGCCCATTAAATCCCCTGGGAGTCACTTCGACTGAAGGAGAGGGGCTTGCAACAATGGAGGGAGGTGCAATGACGATGACTGCCCACCTTTTTGTTTATACCCCTGTGATCAGAAGCAACAATCAGTGATCACAGCTCAGATCCCAGAAATTTGGAGGACAGGGCCCTTTTTGCCCTCCCTGGCTCCCAAATGCTGTGTGCAGCTGCTCTGGGAGCATGTGCACAGCTGCCTGAGAGTGGCTGGGGGGCTGGAGAGAGATGAGTGTCTGCCACTGTGCTAAGAGCTGACATTGACCTCAATTTCCTGTCCAAGTCTTAAGTTACAAGCCTTCAATAGACCCCAGAGTTCCAAAATAGTTACATCAGACAGATTCTTCCAGTGCAATTGTTGTTTAGGTAGGGAGACAGATTCCTGGCGCTTCCTCCTCTGCCATCTTCCCACAATCCTCAGATGATTTATAATTACCAAGAGATTAAAATGAAGGAGCCTGCCCAAGACCTCATCTGGAGGTGGAAAATAATTTGCAGCAGAGCTAGTTTAACACAGAGAAGCTTCTGTTCACTTGGAGTCCAGCTTTTTCCATAGGTTAGTCAACAGGTTAACAAATACAGGTGGCAAGTTGAAGGAAGGGTTTGATGGGATTTTGATTGAGTGGATGTTTGAGGCAGTAGAATGAGTGTGTTGGGGAAGAAGTTTTAGTTTTAGTCGTATTGAGTTGAGGTGTTAGTGGGACCTCTGGGTAGAAACGTCCACCAGTCAGTAGGAAATGCAGAACTGGATCTGGGAGAGAAGAGACAGGGATTTGGGGAAAAATCCATGACATCTGGCTTTTGTCCTCTCACACTACTTTAGTGTCTCAGTGAGAGAGGGCACAAGGCTGAATTAAATAAGTTTCTGATACAGAAGGCAATTGTTATATGATATGTTTGGCTTTTATACTGAATAACTAAACATCTTTACAGCAGAACAAGCTGGGTGAAATTAAAAAATATTCTGAGTGAGTTTTCAACCTAACCATCCCTCTGATCAATTTATCTGTCAGGTAAATATTGTCTGCTTTAATGGCTGATTCAATGGCAAAGTTGTAATTTCAGTGACTCAAACCAATCTGAGTCCTTAGATTCACTGAGTCAGACTGGGCCTCACTCAGGATCAGCAGTTACAGAACAGACAGGGACTGGATTGTTAAAGGAAGGAAATATATGCAGAAAAAACATGTGCAAAGTAGGTTGATATCAGCTGTTCTATAAAGATAAGACATTCAGAATAAGCATCGTTTTGGGGAAAAGTTTGGGTTACAAAAACAAAATTAGAGCTAATCATTTAGACAGTTTCTTATGTGATGAAAGTCTGCCTATGAAGAGGGGCCCATCCAACTAGATAATGGTCTTGGGCAGAACAAGTTGGGAAGGTGACCCAAGATGTGTGGTTTTAGGTCCAGTCATGGACTTTCAAACCCTATTTGCAGCCTTAGCAGATCAGAAAGCTAACACTGTCTCTCAGGGCAAATGAGTATAATTATAGTTGGATAAGAAAATAGAAAATGTATAATAAAATAAAAAAGATGTAAACATAGTTAAATCTATGATGTTAGTGATTTCCTAGTAGCTTTCCAATATCTGTACTAATAAATTCTGGAAGCATTGCATTCGTATTTGTATTATTTTTAAGGTGTTTAAGGCACTTTTAGAATCTGAGGTATTATAGACTTGTAAGAAGTATAATTGATTAATCTTACACTCAATGTCTAAATGTTTGGAAAAATCTTATTTAATAAACAAGTAAATATTTTTTTGATTTATTAGTTATGTAATAAGCTTGAAAATATTTAGGAAGAGTTAATTATTTAAAAATGAATAAAGAGGATAGTAGACAGAGTCAAAATTGCTGGGATCATTCCTCTTTGTGTTTAAAAGCATCTATCAACGATAAAGAACTTAGTTAAACACAGCAAAGTTAACCTGGTCTGTATGTCACAGGAAGGCACAATGATCCCTTTCCAAGACAGGGGCCTGTCAGCCCCTCCTAGCTTATCCTTTCCTGGGATAGAACTCCTTTTCTGGCCCCAGACAGTAGCTTTCCTGATCATCAGTAGCCCCATTCTTGCCTCTTTCTTGGGATGTGTTCTTTCTCTCCTATAGAAAATAAAAAGCATATTTCTCTTTTACCTCTTTTTAGAGTTTTCTGAATTGTTGAAAAGGGAGCTTGTTGATGTTAATAAATTATCAAATGGTAGTTGCAAAGTTGGACCCAATTCCAACACATGTGCATGGAGGTTTCCCCACACTAGGGGAAACCTAGGTGTCTGAGAATTCAACTCAAATCTGACACTATCTATCTGGAGATAGACTCAGATTCCACAGGTAATGGGCTCAGTCCCACAAGACTGCCCTCCACTTTAGAGGCCAGTCATGAGCCTAGGCTGTTTCCTGTGCTTCTTCTGATCAACTGGCTAAAAACCAGAGGTACCCATGACCCGCTCCTAGGGTTCCATTAATTTGCTGGACAGGCTCACAGAAGCTCAAGAAAACCCAATTACTCACTAGATTACTGATTTATTACAATGGATATTAAAGGACGCAAATCAATAGCCAGATGAAGAGATAGATAGGGCAAGTTCCTAACAAAGGAGCTTCTGTCCTCCTGGAGCTTGGGGCCCAGCACGGTGTCGTGTGGAAGCTTTCTGGCTCCCCAGTGTGGAAGCTCTCTGAAAACGGCGATGAGCTGTCCTTTTTGTTTTTTGTGGAGGCTTCATTGTTGTCCTGATTGACTAAGTCATTGCCCATTGGCAATTGATTCAACCTCAACCCCTCTCCCCTCCCTGGAAATCAGGGGATGGGACTGAAACTTCCAGCCCTCCAATCACTTGGCTGGTTCTCCTGGCAACCAGCCCCCACCCTTGGGTGGAGTCCAAAAGTCACTTTCATGAACATAAATGAAGCACCCATTTCACCCTTATGGCCCTGAAGCATTTTCAGGAACCGAGGACAAGAGCAAAAATATTATAACAAGAGATGCTCCCATTGCTCTTATTGCTTCAGAAATTCCAAGGGTTTGGGAGCTGTGAGCCAGGAACTGTGGATGAAGACCAAATACATCTGAGAAATATATTTCAGTCATCTGAATGACTGAATGCATATACTCCTTATAAATCACCTTATTGCAGTAGTATAGTTATTAATGTAGCTTTTATGTACATGTTTGCATCTTTGTAAATCAGTAATGTTCTCTGGGACTTCATAGAAAGCAAGGGAAAGAACAGAGCCTGAGGCTAAGCAGTGTCAAAGGGAAAAGCTACAGGGGAGAATAACCCCCCCCCAGGTGCCTGATGGGCTCCCACTATGGGAAATTCTAATTTGAGGTGCTTTCCAGCCCGGCAGAGCTTGGGTGGGTAAGGGAGGGATGGAAATGACAGGCAAAGTCACAGGTTCTTCCCAGGGGTGCCTGGATGTCAGCAGTGCTGAAAGAATCCTAGAGAGGAGTCAGGCAAGCACGATGCTTGCTCAGGTATCAGCCTAGGTAATGAAAAGGAACTTAGTAAAATGAAAAAGAAAGAAACCAATTTGAGAAGTCCCTTTTATATCCCATGGGAAGATAAAATACTCAGAAAGTAATGAAGGGTGCATGGTCCCCCAGTTAATGGCAGAGTCAGAGATAGGACTAGGAAAAGGACAAGTCAATTTCCTTTTTCCAGAGGAGTTCAGGGATGGCCAGGGGAATGACTTCCATCTACAGACTTTCAGTGAATCTTCTTATTTTTGTCTCATGTTTTTCTTTCTGCATTCTATAGTGCCTGGATTTTTGTTTTTAGTCTAGAACCTACTTAGGATTTCTCACATTAACATGCTCTAGAACAGGGATTGGCAAACTATGGTCCATGGGCCAAATCTGGCCAGCCACCTGTTTTTGTACAGCCTGAGAGATGAAGATAGTTTTTACATTTTATTTTTTCTTTCAATTTTATTGAGATATAATTGACATACAGCATTGTATGAGCTTAAGGTGTACAGCATAATGACTTGACTTACATATATTTCAAAATGATTACTACAATAAGTTTAGTTAACTTCCATCAGCTCTTGTAGTTACCCAAAAAATGTTTTTTTCCTTGTGATGAGAACTTTTAGGATCTATTCTCTTAGAAACATTCAAATATACCATACAGCAGCATTAACTATAGCCATTAATGTTGTACATTGCATCCCTAGTAGTTATTTATCTTACAACTGCAAGTTTGTACCTTTTGACCACTTCATGCAATTTCCCAAAATGTAAATGTTTTAACATTTTAAATTACATTTTAGTATTTATATTTTTAAATAGAATTTTGATAAATATAAAATGCATAATATTTAGCACTCCCGTATTGATTGCAGCACGATTCACAATAGCCAAGATGTGGAAACAACTTAAATATCTATTGACAGATGAATAGATAAAGAAAATGTGGTGTATACATAAAATGGAATACCATTCAGCCTTAAAAAAAGGGAATTCTGTGATATGTGACAACGTGGATGAACCTTGAGGACATTATGCTAAGTGATATAAGCCAGTCATGAAAACACAAACACTGCATGATTCCACTTATAATAGGTATCTAACACAGTCAAGTTCACAGAATCAAAAAGTGGAATGGGGGTTGCCAGGGGCTGAGAGGGAGGGGAAATGGGGAGTTACTAATCAATGGGCATAAAGTTTCAGTTAAGCAAGAGGAATGAGCTCTAGAGATCTGCTGTACAACATTGCGCCTATAAACAACAATGTACACTGAATATAAACAGCTGAGTATAAACAACTGTACACTGAAAAATCTGTTGAGGGCGGATCTCATGTTGTGTTCTTATCACAATGAAATAAGATTAAAAAATAAGAATATTTTATGACGCTTGAAAATTATATCAAATTAAAATTTCAGTGTCCATAAGTAAAGTTTTATTGGAACTAGCCACGCTCATTCATGTGTGTATTGTCTATGGTTGCTTCCATGCTACAGTGATGGAATTGGGCGGATACAACAGAGACTCGCAGAGCATCCTCACTTTTGCCTCTTGGCTCACAAACCTAAAATATTTACTATCTGGCCTTTATAGAAAAACTTTGCCAACTCCGATGCTAGATTGTGGGTTCCTCTGCCCCACTCTATCTAGTGTTCTTTTATCTGCTTTGTGTCTTCTATAAATTTATTGAAATCACTTTATTGATGGCTTCTCTTATTCTCTTTGTCATTATGATTTCATTCCATTTTTACTCCTTTGCTAATATATTGGTAAGCTAAAAAATAGTTAAAATATATGTAGCATGTACTATGTCCTAAATGATATATGTGTCTGTATATATATCATGTATATATACTCATTTAATATATAGAGTAACTATTTTCAGTACAATAGGCATGTACTGTTGTTCAATCTACTTTTTAGAAAAGGACACTGGGGTCAGGGAGGTTCAGTAACTTTTCCACGATCATCATGCAGCCAGGAAGTGTTGAGGCAGGATTCAAAGAAACCCATGCAGTCTGGCTCCAGACTCTTACCCACTACACTACACTGCCACTGATTCTTGTGAGAAAGAGGAGGCAACGTGTGTGGTTGGTCCACTATCACAGTCCACAAATGATCAATGTAATTTATAATAAACAAAAAAATCAGAGAAGTTTACTCAGGAGGAAAGCAGGGGGAAGAAACATGCCCAAAGTGGAGGAAGGCCGACTTCTGTGCTCACCAAATGTTAGTTTTTTCTGCTTCAACATTTGGCTCAGAGCTAGCCCTATACTTTCCTGTTCAGCAGTGTTTCAAATTGCCAACTGATGAACCACAGTAAAGGGGAAGACCGTGGACTACAGGACTCATGATCCCAACTGTTCTAAAGATTTAGAGGTGTCTCCATTTTTAAATGCTAGAAGTGTTTCCAAAAGTCTTTCAGAGAGATGATCTATGAAAATAAAGTTCTTGGACAAATATACAGGAAATGAGGCACACCATAGTGCTCTCTTGGTGATTCAGAATTTTTGTATTGACGACTCAGAACTTCCACAAGCCAAGTAAATGGTCTCAGAACACCTTTCATTAAACATTTTTTGTTTATTTTTAGCTGAATTTAAATGACCATAGAGTTTTAATTTTAATTTATTTTTTTGCCTGTATAATATCTGTCAACATTCTAAGGAATTAGTTCTGTGGAATATACTTTGGAAAATGTTATTTCCCATTTTTACCATATAGCAAGGTTGCAAATTGTGCTTACACTCTAATGTGAAGGAAAAAAAATTCTTTACGTTATCTACAGTGAATCTCATCTTTTCCCTGAGCTTTTATCTATGGAATTGCAGGAAAACTGACTGTGTCATCTGGGATAAACTAAGGCCAATAGGATATTAGAAGTTTTTTGGTTTCTTCTTTGGGACAAATATTTACTCAGTCTCTCAGATGGTATCCAGCTCCTGCCTCTTTCCCTAAAGTGTGTCAGGAAGGGGTTCCCTGGCTCATGCTGGTCTGGGATGTATGCTTGCAGTTGTCTGCTGGGCATGACAACTCTCTTGCACTGCTGGCTCTATTATAGGCAGTTGACAGCTATGTCACTTTATTTGTTCTCTTTGCAAGGATCTAGCGGTGCTCCCAGCTGACCTGGCCTCACTTTGCTCCTGAGTGACTGCCTTGGCCTTTGTCCAGCCTGCTGCCCCGGTGTCTACAAAGCCTGCTCTGTGAGGTCACCTTGCTCTGTCCAACACACCACTGGCAGGCACACTGTGCCTCAGCTACACAAATGCAGGAACCGGGAGGTTTGAGAAAGCTCAACCTTAGAGCTTTCCTTTTTTTGCATATACCACACAGCCATGTAGCTGTGGCTGCATTCTAGGTTGTTGTCTTTGGGAGGAAGGGGACAACTTGAAAAGTGCTCTTTTCCCAGAGTCTTCCATGAGAAAATGAGGGAGTGGCCATAGCCTGTATCTTTATCATTGGTTTTATCTTCACTTATGTAACTCACATCCCCCTGAAGTCTAGGGAGAGAAAATGGGGAGACACAAGTTTGACGACTTCCAATCTCTTTCTCTCTTTTCTTCCCCAGGCCAGAAACAGCCAGATCTCTCTTTTACTTCTTCACCATTTTATCTTCCTTTCTCTATCCTGGCTGTTGGTAGGGGTATAGGACAGCCTTCCACATCAGTAAACCCTATATTCTAAGTCCTTCAGCCTGCTCTTTCCTGAGATAACATCCTGGTGAGCAAAGTTTATTGTCTTGTTGCATATCCGATTTGTATTGGATGTAGGGTGTAAAAAATGGACTTTCTCTTTGTCCTTTCTTTACATTTCTTATGTAACAAATTTAGTCTTCCCATAGGCAGATGGACACCTCATGTGACATATGGTTTACTCGGCAAGGCAAAAGAACAAAACTTATTTGTAAAATTTGAAACCATCACCTCCGTTACCCATGTTCTACCAGCTTTTACACAGACCCTCTCCTAGGTAGTCAACAGTTTTAAGTGCTCCTTTGACATTGCTCTCTTGGATTTCCTCCTCTTGGCTCTCCTCTGTTTTTCAGGCTCATCACTTTTCATGCCTCTGTGAAATGTCATTCCTTTTAAAAGTTCTATTTTCAGGGCACTGTTCCTCTCACTCTCCACACTGGGTGATTTTAACCATACTAATTCTTTTACTTGCTAAGCATGCACTCATCTACATTCTAGCCAGAACCTTGTGTCTGGTTGGTCTACAGGCTACTCAAAGTCAACACACTGAGTCCATCCACCAGCTGACATTTTCTCCTCTTGCACATGCCATCTTGTTTAATGGCAGGATGATTCAGCCAGTTCCTTAGTTCAGGTTCTCATCATTTCTCATGTGGGCTATTTCAATAACTTTCTAAAGAATCTTTCTCTCCCTCATTTCACGGCAGGCCATTTCCATGCTGCTGTTAGAGTGCTCCTTTAAAATCCTTCAGGGCCTCCCCCAACCCTGAATTTTGTTCAGCCTCACGTCCAGCCACTCCTCATATACTCGTTTTTCTCCAGTCAACCTTCCAGAAGTTCTTGGAATGCCTCCTGCTCTCTCATGCTTTGCCACTTTTACACAAGTGATTTCTTCTTCTGGGTGAACTTTCTCTCCCTCATCCAATGAGCTAATTCCTACTTATGCTTATGAATTAGTTCCTGCAACCTCCTCCAGGAAGCCATCCCTTGAAATCCAGTGTGACTTAGGTGGCCTTTCTCTGTGCTCCTTCAGACATACCTTTAATCCACATGCTCTTGTGGAACTATCACATGTATATTAATATTCTCTCTCCCTCTTTCTTTCGCTCCACTTGGAAGCAGAAACCACGTCTTGTTGATTTATTTGTCCCTAGCTCCTCGATAGTGCCAGACACCCAGCAAGCACTCAGTAAATGGTTTTCGAATGAACGGAAGAGGTCAAATAGAATAAGGACAGATAAAAGGTCTTTGGATTTGGTTGGTTGAAGGTGTCTGCTGACCTTGGAGAGAGGAGGCTCAGTAAACATTTGGCCTTCACAGTCTGGGCAGTGAAGTGCTTGCAGGGAAGGCTACATGATTGAACACTGGCCTCAACTCTCTGCAATGCTTCAGAATGGAAAAGAAAGCTGTTAAGAGCTTCTCAGAGTGAATAGTGGAGCAATTAGAGTGACAGAAAGATATGAGTGATTTGGGTGAGCACGGCTTTCAGCCACCAAAATGCAGCCAAACGCATCTGCTTCAATAAAATCCAGAGCAAAACCTTTGTAATCAGTCTGAAAACACCCAAGGCTTGTTTTCTTTTCTAGGGAAAAGTAAAACCAATTTAGCAGCAGAATACTTCATCATTTGAATAGTACTTAATCTTTCACTTTTTGAGTTCCCTTGAAATACATGTCTAAAGCCATAGTTCTTTCCTTCATGACCAGCATCCTAGACACAGAGGGTAGCAGGTGAAACTCACGGCAACAACCCTCACTCTGCTTGTTTCTGTCTAAGCCCCCAGCCACCTCCTTTTAACATCCCCACTTACTTTTTAAACAGAATTCTAGGGCCCCAGCTGCTCAGCATGGACCGTGTAAGAGGCTGTCAGCAGCCAAATAAATAATTCCAGCTGGAATGTGAAGGCTCTAGGCAGGCCAAACCGTTTTAGGAGCCAGGAGATAATAACAAATGACTTTCCGTTCTCAGCCACTCAGGAGGACAGGAGGCTGGTCAGGGCTGCTGGAGACCTTGGAAGTGTTTGGGGAATATATTGAGCAGATCAAGGCTGCACTTAACACAGCAAGGGGTATTTCAAAAATTGTGCTCACAACTTGACTTGGAAGCCCAAAATAGCAGTAACCAGAGATGACTTGAATTAATATTGGGGGAGGGCAGGGGAAGTGAGAGGTGTATGGGTTAGGGTTCCCTCGAGAAACAGAACCAATAGGACACACACAAGTGTATATGTGTGTATGTATCTATAGAGAGAGAGAGAGAGAGAGAGAGAGTGAGAGAGAGAGAGAGAGAGTGATTGAGAGAGAGAGAGAGAGAGACTTATTTTAAGGAATTGGCTCATGCAATTGTGGAGCTGGCAAGTCTCACATTTGTAGGGCAGGCCGGCAGGCTGGAGACTCAGGGAGGAGTTAATGTTTCAGTCTTGGGTTTAAATTCCAAGAGGCAGCAGGCTGGAAACTCAAGCAGGGTTTTATGTTGCAGTCTTGAGGCAGAATTCCTTCTTCTTTGAGAAACCTCAGTTTTTGCTCTTAAGGCCTTCAATGGATTGGATGAGGCCCATCCACACTGTGGGAGGATAATCTGCTTTACTCACAGTCTACTGATTATAAATGTTACTACATATAAAACATGATTTCACAGCAATATCTAGACTAGTGTTTGACAAAACAACTGGGCACCATAACCTGGCAAAGTTGACACATAAAATTCAGCATCATAAGGACCAAAGGAGGGACAGTGAAAGCCCAAATCAGGAGATAGAGCCAGGGGCAGGGGCCCAAGAAGAGCCATAGACAAACTCAGAGTTTGTGATCAGAAGTCAAGAGGGAGAAAGTCAAATACCATATGATCTCACTCATAAGTAGAAGATAAAAACAACAACAAACAATCACATAGTGACAGAGACTGGATTGGTGGTTACCAGAGGGGAAGCAGGGAAGGAGGATGGCTAAAGGCCTGATTAGGCACATGTGTGTGGTGATGGACTATAATTAGTCTTTGGCTGGTGAACATGATGTAGTCTACACAGAAATCGAAATATAATGATGTACACCTGAAATTTATATAATGTCATAAACCAATGTTACTGCAAAAGAAAAAAAAGAAGTCAACAGGCTATGTCAGGTAGGTCAGGGCCCGGGAATCACAAGATACAAGTTGTACTGATGGTGAACTTGGCCCCGCACGGCCTCCTCTGATTTAGCTTCACCCATTTGAATGATGGTACAGATGATGCAGATCAAAACTCCTGACGTTTCCCACTTGCAGGCCTTGTTCAAGTGGGCAGAGGCTAAGATTTTGCTTCCCTTGTTTCTCCAGCAAAATGTCTCTGTCCTAAAGATCTCGTTTTATTAGGGTGCTACTTAGTGCCTAGTATAGCCAGGTTTTAGTACTCTAAATAGCTTAAGACAGTAAGTTCCAACCTTTCTTTAATAAAAATAAAAATAAAAATAAATTACAGGCTCCTTCAACTGAAGGTAAATGAGAAAACTCATGCCTGGGGCCAGGGACTTCTGCAGTATCTCTACTCATTTAAAAAACCTCTCCTTCACAATTACGAAGTATCCTCATGGTCTTTCCCTCCAGTGACACATTTTCTTTTTGTGCAGAACTAGCTACTAACCTATTGTTTCTTAACTCATGCCCACACACCCCCTTTTTTTGTGAGGAAGATTAGTCCTAAGCTAGCATCCATTGCCAATCCTCCTCTTTTTGCTGAGGAATATTGGCCCTGGACTAACATCTGTGCTCATCTTCCTCTACTTTATATGGGACCCTGCCAAAACATGCCTTGACAAGTGGTGTGTTGGTCCATGCCCGGGATCCAAACCTGCAAACCCCAGGCTGCCAAAGGGGAGTGTGAGAACTTAACTGCTGTGCCACCGGGCTGGCCCGATATCCACCCTTTTATACTCGGCTCTGTGATGCCTAGCTAGGTGTCTGCAAACTACATTTTCAAAACTCCCTTGCAGCTCCAATGGGAGGAGCTGGCAGGAGATAGTAAAGCAGAGGAAGGGAGAAGTGACACTCACCTTGTCCCCAGGTCTGTAAGCATCCTTCCAGGAGGAGGAGCTACAGGAGCAGCAGACACCCCTGGCTCCTGCATTCTTTTTGGTAAGCCAAGCAGCAGCCACAAGGCATCCCCTCAAAGGTCTAAGCACCAGATGGGCAGTACTTCCTCAAAGTTCGGGAAAACAGCTCCCAAGAAACCCCAATTTGGAGCTCTGAGTGCCACTGGGAGGCATGCACAGCCCCCCAAAAGCTCAAGGATTCTGTAGGGGGCAGTGGCCTCTCAGTGATCTGAGCACCAGGGGTTCAAGGAACCCCCTCAGGAATCCACAAGCAGATGAGCAGCCCCCTCCTCAGAGGATGAGAGCCGGGCATTATAGCGCCTCCTCAGGAGCCTGAGCACTGGATTGCATGTCCCCTCAGAGGTCCGAGTGCCAGCCATGTGGCCCACCTCTGCTCAGAGGACTGTGCGTGAGCTGGGAGCACCCCTTCATTGGTCAGAACTCCAGCCCCATGGCAGCACCCTTTCTAACCTCCAAGGATCTGGTAACACCTATCTTTTCCCCTTTGTTCTCTAAGCCCTAGGGGTGGTGGCTGCCTCCTAGAGTTACCTAGAAGTCCAATTTCTGTTCTGTCAGCTTCCCCAAACCTTTCAAACCAATGCCCGTATTTGAAATAACCTTTTCTTCTTTTTATATCTTGGACCCTGAACTGCATGGATCTCAACTTTCCCATAGCCTAGGTAGCTGGAACAGTTTAGGATTGCTGTTAACCTGGGGTAGGTGAACACTGTGGAAGTGCAGGAGAGAAAGGGTAGAGATTAGTGGGTTTTTTGGTTTTTTTTTTTTTTAATATTCTTTCAATGGCCCAGGCAGAGAGAATAATTTTGAGTTTGAGAGCTTAAATTTTGGTTTCTCAAAAGCAGAGCTATCAGTTTTTTCAGGTCATCAGTTTTTTTTTTGTCATAAATAGTTAGTGATTTTCCTCTCTCTCTCCCAGACTCTATAAATATTCTAAAAGGTGGGGAGGAGGCAAAAATTGTTGGAAACATAAGCAAGATACTTAGAGGCTATTGATAAATTCTGAAAAAGGGCCCTGTTCCTTGACCCTCTCCCTCTCAGAGTTGGTCATGGAGGGGCAATAGAGCCATCAATAGGTGTGGGAATCTGTTTGTCTCCTTGCCTAGAAAGTACTGCATTAGAATTCCTGTCCCCACCCTGGTGTGGGGATAGCGTAGAGATAATCAGTGCAGATAGTAGATACAGAGGGTCTCAGTATGAGGAACTGAGGGGGCCCAAGACCACTCCAACCAGCGTTCTGCCACTCCAGGCTTAGAAAGAGAGCTGGCCAACCTATAGTGCTCTATAATGTGACAAACGATGCTTTTGGTGGAAATAAAGTGGAAGATATAACTGGCTGAGAGTATGGACACTTGTGTGGACACCAGTGTAGAGAAATGACCACATCCAAGTGTCACGGATTGCCTGTATGGAAAATGAATCCAGTCTGTACACAGAATCCTGCCTGAACAGTGAATCCACCCAGGACAGGGACTTCAGCATGTACAGAGGATCCAGTCTGGACAGGGAATCCAACTGGGCCTGGGAATTCAGCCAAGACAGGAAATCCAGCCTGGACAGAGAGTCCTCATGGACAAATGCCTAATCCTCACGCCTTGACACGAAGTAACCTCTCCCTCAGGAACTTAGGAAATACTAAGTGAGGGAGAAAAATGGTGGTGGGAAAGTTCTATATTGACTTTTAAACTAAATTTTATTGAATTTTAACTGAAATGCCTCACTTAAGCAAGGTTGATTAAGATTATATTAGCTTTTATCAGGTGGAATGGAACTTGAAGGAAATTACGCTGTTACAAAAGAATATAGAAATATTGCTTTTTGCACATCTGAACACATGGACATTCATCCTGCTACATATGTTTAGAGTGTCCCTCCCTTACCAAGGAAGTGCTGGGGTGAGACATTTTTAAGCAGGAGGTACTTTTTCCTGTATTGGGGGAAGAACGGCTTTGTGTCTAGGAGGAACAGAAATGATGTTCTGTTGCTCACAATACAAAACAAAACAAAGGAGTCATGAAGATTCTGAGTTTGTTCCTCAATTAAAAAGAAAAAGAAAAAAAAAAAACTTGAGGCATCTAGTATAATCTAGGAGACCAAAATCACAAAATCAAAGCTACTTTTGAGTTACTTTTAAAAGTCATAAGTGTTCAACGGTTTTTCCTATTCTGAAGAAAATGTTTAATTTTTAGTTTACCTGGGTGGCCTGTGGTGTAGTGGTTATGTTTGGTGTGCTCTGCTTCGGTGGCCCAAGCTCACAGGTTTGGATCCTGGGCACAGACTTACACCACTCATCAGCCATGCTGTGGCGGCAACCCACATACAAAATAGAGGCAGATGGGCACAGATGTTAGCTCAGGGCTAATCTTCCGCAGCAAAAAAAAAAAAGCACTATATTTTCCAGTTCCCACATCATCTTAAAAGTTACACAGTAATAAGTTGGATTCTAAAGAAGAACATCTCAAAGGAAGTCAGTTGCAATGTTGTGTGACGACAGGGTTGCTGGATTGCTGGTCAAGATCGATTTGGTCCAATCTAACAATCAGTGCCTGGGATTCTGCTCTGTGGAGATGTTATGCTGGACATTTTGAGGAGATTGTCCCTGCCTTGGGAGCAGCTCACAGCTTGGCGTATTTTGCCTGATTTGGGAAGAGATCTGACAATATTAGTGATTGAGAGAAAAAACTGTTGTACTCATTGTGAGCCAATTTGGGATGATGGAAAAAAAGTCTCACTAAATTGCAATATGTGGAAACCCTTCAACAATTTATCATTAATTTCAAAGGAAGAATTCAAGTATCTATGGATAAATATAAGAGGATTTTTAATTATAAGGACTCAGAAATGGGAATGGTTGAAAGAGACTGAGATTAAAACAGCTATCATTAGGTATTAAAGTTTCAGTATCTAACAGTTTGGCTGATTCCTTCTAACCAACATTAGCCTTGGTGCTGGTGTATGCATGCGTGTGTGTGTGTGTGAAAAATAATGAGTTCTAACGAAATTTTAGCATTTGGTTGATACAATAATGCCACCTAAATATTTATCTATAAATAGCACTACTACAATACAATTTAATTTAGAAGTCAACTTCTAAAAAAAATTCAATTTAATAATCATTTTTTTGGCATCTATTATGGATGTGTGTGAGGCACTGAGCAAGATGCTTTGAGATGCCTTGAGGGACATTACAGTCAGTAAAGCATGGCCTCAGTTTTCAAAGATGAGGGCAGGTGCCTTTTCTGTCTTCCTAACCACTGTATTTCCAATGTTTAGGATAGTTCCTAATACATAATTGGCATTCGAGTAAGGCTCTGTGCAGTGTTAGCTATGATATGAGGCTTTGCCTGTGAAGTACTTTAAACAGAAAGTGCAATTAGGCCATAGAAGTGTAAGGAAGTAAAACAGATATCTTACCCTGATGTCTTTTTATCTAAGCACACTGAAACCCACTCGGAGATAAAACGTGCACGCACGCGCGCGCGCGCGCACACACACACACACACACACACACACACACACACAAACACACCCCGGAAGACCGTATTTCCCTCTAGTCACCAAGATAGATGAAGCCTTGAGCCCCTCTCCTGTAAGTTGATGACTCCCTAACTAAAATGCTGATATCGACAAATATATAAGATCCTTGCAGATAATAGTAATTGTGTAGAGTAACTGTTATTTTCCGCCAATGAGAATTATAAACAGACTAATTGAAATTTTGAGTTTTTTTCCTTTAAATATTTGCTATATCTTTTATTGAGAGCTCTCCCAGTTCTTCTGAAATATAAAATATAAAATTGCAAATAAAATTACGTTTTTAATGCTGGCCTTTGTCTCTGAGTCTTTTTTGCACAGTCCCAATAAGATCACCCAACTCCATTCAACTCTGGGAGTCAACTGCGCTGTGCTGTCTGAGATGTGTGTCTTATGGGACCCTTAAACCCAGATATGCCTTTCCCAGCTCTCAGGATGAATCTTACCATCTGGTAATATTTTACTTTCACTTACTCTGATTATAGATTAAATCTAGTTTTTCTTTTTAAAACAGCTCTTCTATGGCCTTCATTAGTGGAAGAAACATTGAAATATGTTTCTGTTTTTTGGTCCTATTATCAAAGACAGGGTATCTCTTCTCTTTGGGTAGAAGAAAACAGGCAATCTAGATGACTTTGTGGGTGTGACCTTTTGGTTTGTTTGTTTTTATTGAGGATTCTCTTACTTCCTGGGATTTGAGACACTCATCTCTTTGTCACAGGGTCACTATTCTTTGGTTTAGTTGGACCAATGATCTGTCTCAATTGTGGGTATTGATGTCACTTCCTGTGCCATTGAATATGTGACTTTCTGACTGTTGATAAAATCATCTTTGCTATTTGTCTTGGTCTCAAGAGAGAAAAAAGTATACTCACCTCACAAGCATTCAAGGTAATGAAGAAGCAGCTCCTGGATCAAGGAATGCCACAACCAGTGTAACTTGAAGACCTTTCGCATCTCCCTGACTATCATGTTCTGATGCTGTTACTACTGACCACTGAGTTTTTAATGAGAGAGTGGCAGGTATGTTCAATTTCAGAGCCCATGTGTCAAAATTTGATGGTCACTGACCTGTCTGTCTGCCCTGGTTAAAACATTTTTATAATTTTAAAATTAGAACTAAAAGAATCTGTTCTTATAAATCATGATTGCTGGCTGAAAACTGACTAACTGATTAAAAGACTTTTTTTTTTAATTTGCAGAGTCCTGCAATCTAAGCAGTCTGGTCTGGATGCCAGGAGCTATCGGTCGGAGGCCTGGCTGGTCTTCTCTCTTCCAGTACGGAGACTGAAAGCCAAGGTTTGTTCTGGAGTCCTTGAAGAGTATGTGGAAGTATCTAAAGGTCTGTGACAATTTTAAAGGTGAAACAGAGTAATGGACTTTCATGGATCTATATTCGCTCTTGATGTTGGCTAAGGTTGTAAAACTGAGGCTGCCATACCTCTGAGTGTCTGTAAAAGAGAAATAAGTGCTTTTCTCCTTAATCATACAAAGAAGTTAGTCTTTTATAAGTGTCTGTTAGTAACTAAAGCTCTTTTGAATCTGTGTCTAGCAATTTCTTGGGAATACTTTTGGAAATTAATTTGTCATAGGAATTTGTCATTTCTGCACAAATGTCTAATGTATCTAATTCAAATAAAAGGCATATCAGAAACGTGCAGGGATTGAAGGCACCAGATATTTCTGAAAGTGGTGAGCAGTGGATCTGAAAAGAGGATGACTGGTTGAAAGTGTGTAAAAGAGACATCTAGGACCCTGGATCCCTGTCCCACCCCCTGCAGCCAGGTGAAGGCCTTCCCGTACCTGCCAGAAGACTGGACAGTTCTGTTTGGAAAGATTGAATTCCAGGGATGCTCAGGCACAGATGAAGTAGGAGCGACAAATCTCAAGGAAATTCTTTGATAAAAACAGTAGGGAATGTATATAAGAATTGTATTAGATTATTGAAACTGTTTTGCATGGCTTGGAAAAGAGAAAACTAATTTGTTAGTCTTTTCCTGGTTTGAATAACAAGCCTAAAAGTGTGTTGGAAGGAAGTGCAGGTGGAATATGAACAATCCTTTCTGGTTTGTCTGGAAGTTTCTTCTCAACAGACAAATCTAAAGGGTTATGAATTTAAAACTTATTCTCTCTTTGCTGTCAAAAAAAAATAAGACATTTTGTAAAAATACACAAAAGAACACAGAATAGAACACAACATATTTTCTCTGTTCTCTCTGCTTGGAATGACAGTATTTAAATGTTAGACTCCCTCAGTCGATCCTCTAATTTTCTTTTTTTTCTTGTTCTAGTCTCTGGGAGACTTTCTCAACTTTATTTTCCAATCCTTCTTTTGAAGTTTTCATTTCTGCTATTGTAGCTTTAATTTCTAAGAGCTCTGTTTTTGTTCTGAAGCTTCTTCATTTTATCAGCCTCCTATTTTTATTTCATGGAGGTAATATCTTCTCTTATCTTCTGAGGAGAATTAATTATTATATTTGAAGCTTTCTTGATGGCCTGCTCCATTCCTTGGAGTTTCTTTCTTTTAAAAAATTTTCCTATATGTTCATTTCAATGGCTGTCTCTCATGACAGAGGGTGATTCTTTAAGATAGAAGCAGTGAAAAACAGACTGGAAACTATTTGGGTGGAGGAGGTTAACTGGCGAGCTTTACTCTGGTAAGTTCTGGCTGGATTGTTTCGTTGGGTGGCCACCAACTCTCAGCATCTTTAGGTCTCTTCTCTAGGGTTGATCAGTTTTTCCAGAGAGGAATCCATCAGTCTTCTGTGGAAAGAGCCCAAGCCTGCTTGCCAGGTCCTGCCGGCTGAGTAGGGCCCAGGACTTGAGATTTTTTAAAACTAATCCCTTGTCTTTATTAGGGCATCTCCTACCCACCTTCATAGGTGCCTGAATCCAGAATCCCCTGAATTCAGTTTCTCAGACAGTAATCCTTCAGCCTTCTAGCAAGGTGTGGAAGGGGCCTTCATCTGGCTGCAATGGATGGGAAAGGGGGATCTGGGGTCCTATCTGCCTCTTTTGCACACTTTCAATCCTATTTTCAGACCATTGCTCTGCTGCTTTCCGAGGTATCTGGTGCCTTCATCCTTGAGGTATTATACCAGGGTTTGGCAAACTATGGTCTGCTGGCCAAATCACAATCCCCTCTCCCCCAATCCCTTCCTGCTTTTATAAATAAAGTTTTATTGGGACACAGCCCTGCCCATAGACATGTATTGTCTAAGCCTGCTTTTGCACTACAGAGAAGAGTCGAGGAATTGTGACAGAGACCCTATGACCCACAAAGCCTAAAATATTAACTATCTGGGACTTTACAGAAAAAAATTTGCTGATCCCTGTACTACACTGCAGTGTGGATCAACCTGCCTCTGGACTTCCCCTCTGGCTAGCCTGGGTTTCAGTGCTTTCCAATTTGCTAAGTTCACTATCATGTGTCTTTCTATTTTCTAGGTTTCAAAATTTTATTACTATTCTCTTTGTCTCATTGGTTTAGACTTTTTCCATCCCTTAGAGTAATTTGAGTGGTTTCAGGAGGGCTTGGAGGTAAACCTTTGAATTCACTCTGCCATAAACCTTTGAATTCACTCTGCCATATTCAGTCAGAAGTCTGAGGTAGGAATTACCAATCTCATTAAGAAAACCAAGTTTACAAGAATTTAATTGCTCAAGATCACAGAATACAACTGGGATGCAAGCCCAGGTCTCTCTGAGCCCCCAGAGGGTAATTCCACAAGGGGAGCTATTTTGTTTTATTTACTGCTATACTTTTAGGACCTTGATTGGCATTTAGGATGTACTGGATAAATATTTATTTTAGCTGTTGTTAAGTCAATGTTTGTAACCATTATGTTCTTCTGTTGTCTTAAAGAAATGCTGATCTTCTCAGGGACATTTGTTTCAGTCTCTGAACTGTTCACACAATGGATTATGATGCACATAGGCCTGGGTTTTTCACTAACTTGTCATGTGGTATCAGAGCAGAGACTGTAACTCTGATTTTTAGTGTTCTCCAGTTTTGTTCTTACCCCACTCAGCATGGCAGTGAGGACCATATGAGATATGTTGCCTGAAAGCTCATTGGGAAGTATAAGTGTGAAATTTAAGGTTCTATTGCAACAATGTGTAATGCTAAATATCACCAATTGTGTAATATAAAATTAATGTCAAATAATAAGTATACCGTGTATGTGCCCCTTCCCTTTTTAAGCACTTTCTTGGCTTGACTCAAGGATATCAGACTCTTGGTCTCCTTCTATATCACTGACTACTTGTTCTCAACTTTCTTAGCTGGATTTTCCTCTCTGTCCCAATCTCTAAATGTTGGAGGGACCAGGGATGAATACTCACCTCTTCTTTTCTCTCTTTATATCCTGTCCCTAGGTTGTCTCATCTAAGTCTATGGTTTAAATATTGTCTATTTCCATTAATTAGTCACATTTTTTTTTACCTCCTTAATCTTTCCTCTACTCTCTAGGGGCCTGTATCCAATCTCTTTTACAATAGCTCCTCTTGGATATTTAATAGGCAGCTCAAACCTAACACATCACTTTATTCTGGTATTTCTCAGTCCTGGCACTACTGACATTTAGGCTGGATAATTCTTTGTTGTGGGGGGTGCTCCTGTGCAACGTAAGATGTTTAGTAGCATTCCTGGCCTCTCTCCACTATATGCCAGTAGCATCCTCCCAGTGTGACAACAACAACAAAAATGTCTCCAGACATGTTAAATGTCCCCTTGTAAACCAAATCATTTCTGATTGAGAAGCAGTGCTTTATTCTATCACCGAACAAATTATGCACCTCTCCAGTTCTCTCCTTGACTAAAAGTTGCCATTATCCATCCAAAAATCTAGAACTCATCCTTGATTCTTTTCTTTACCTCACTTCCTACATCTAATGTAGCAGTAAGTCCCAATAAGCTTTATCTTCAAAATCCATCCATTCTTACCTCACTGCTACTGCCACCTCATTAATTAGTTTTGCTGTGATAATGATGTGTAACAAACAACCCCAAAATATCAATGTCTAACAACCGAGGTTTCTTCTCACTCACCAGTCTGTGGGTTGACTGTGACTTTACCAGACTGTGTTTCCTGTTCTTGGACCCAGGCCAAAAGAGTGGAGGCTAGTTGGGGCATGTTCCTCTCTACTCCCAGGGAATAGGAGCACAAGTGGCCAAGCAGAAACAGGCAAGACCTTTTAAAAACTTGGCTTGGCACTGGCACACTCTCACTTCTGCCCGCATTCCATTGGTCAAACCAAATCACATGGTCAAACTAAAGTCAGTAGGATAGAGAATACACTCGACCAGCAGGGAAGCCACAGTGAAGCCTGGGAGGGAAGGAAAAATTGTGAACAAGTAATACTACCTACAACTTCACCCTAGTCCTAGCCTTGATCATCTCTGACCTGAATCATGTCGATCGCCTTCCACATGGTCTCCCTGATTCTACTCATGCTCCCCGTACAGCAGTCAAGGTGATTTTTCAGAAATATAAGTCAGATTCCATCACCCGTTGACTTAAACTCTCCAATGGCTTCTCATCACACTAACAATAAAAATTAATCTCCCTTGTTTTTAAGTGAAAAAAGCAAAGTGCAAAAACCATGTATAGTATGCTACCTTTGGGGTAAGAAATAAAAGGAAATAAAACATTGTATATATCTGCTTACCTTTATAAAAAGAAACACCAGCAGTATAAACCACAAAACAATGAAGTTGGCTACCTACAAGGGATGGTGAAGGAGGGGGCACAGGGGGGGAAGGAAATGGGAAAGAGTGACACATCTCTGAGTATACATTTTTGCTTAATTTTGGTTTTATGAACACTGTATAACAGCAGTCTTGGGTGACATTGTGATTTGGGGGAGGGGAGGGTGATTTAAAATTCTTGTGTGTTTCTTCAAGTGAATGCACATTCCACAAGGAGACTTTGTTTTGTCCACTGCTGGGTCCTTGGTGCCTAGAACAGCCATTCAGTAAATATTTGTTGAATGAGTAAGTGAATGACAAAGAATTTGTTTCATGTTCACTATGGCCTTCACTTTATCATTAACATTTCTAGCAGGTGAGCACTCCATTATGACCCCTGTAGAAGCTGGTCCTGGGTCTTCTGCATCTTGGCAATGACATCAAAGAGTTTATGCCATTCATATGTCCTTGCCTTTGGGCATGGTAGTGACCTCATAGAATTTTTTTGGTGAAAATTTAATGAGATAATGAATATGAAGTGTTTAGCACAGTGCTCGCACATAATAAGGAATCAGTAAATACTTACTACTTTAATTATTATTATATCTGCCTAGCACAAGGCCTGCTGGATCACAGGTATTTAATGAATATCAAATTGCCAATGTAAGAATGCCATTCTCATTTCTTTTTGTTCTTTTACTTTGGAAAGGACTTCCTAATTTTGGAAGTGGCATCTGGGTGTTAGCGGAGAAACAAGAAAGTCAAATATTGAAAACATTTTATGTACTTATGAATTAAAGTTTTAAAACTGTTTCTTTAGGAATTTATTTTATGATATTGTTTGCAAGATTCTAAATCTTAGATTTTTTTGTGTATATTGTTCTGATTACAATAGATTTTTTTTCACAGTGACATAAAAGCATAGTTTAAACTGTACATTTAAAGATGGAATTATCCTTTGTTTTCCAGTGAAATGCAACAAATACATAGCTCAACTCACACTATTTTAATGCTATTTTTCCTTTAATTGTTTTGTTATTATTTTTTCACTAAAATCCCTATAAGAACTCATTTTAAAGAGAAAAGAAAATCTATTTTATTTACTTCCATTATTATATTTGTTTTGTTTTTCAGTTTATTTCCACTGTCCTACATGTCCATCAATTGTGATTTAAAATTCTTGTTGGCATGTCCTTTCAATCTTTTAGAGTAATTTAAATTTTTTGTTCCAGAGTGCAAATAATTTTTAATTGATTTATTGGTGAATCTTTGTCTCTCTTCATATATTTAGGATTTTATTTTGCTATTTATATTCTATATATTATTTTTATTCTTGCTCATAAATGCGGTATTTCTTTCCCTCTTCTTTATGTGACCATTAATAATTCTTTCATTTATGATAAATTATTGGTATACTTTGTTACTTTTTGTCTGAATTACATTTTGTCTGATAATATTTTATCCCATTTGTTCTTTTTAATTGAGGATTTTTCTGTTTTTTTTTGATGATACATTTTAATTATTGAATAATGTAAGAAGTTTTAATACCCTATTCATTTCTTTCAGATTATGTAGCAAATGCTTAAAATCTGTAACAACCTGGTCTAAAGTCATTTAAAAAGAATTTATGATGAGAATCTGTACCCATTAGATTATTCCAATTTCTATTCTAAATTAAAAATCAGAATGCACGAATGGCAAAAGATTTCACCCCCGTTGTCCATTTTGGAATGTATTTATATAAATAGATTTTTAAGGATACTACAATTTTTAGCAAATGTAGACAATTCTATAATGTGTTGTAAATTAGGGGATTCTCTGATAGCTACACTAGCAAAATCAACGCTGGAATTTGCTCTGTGACCTCAGGGGACTTCTCATGATTGTTATGAGGATCCAGCAGGGTAATACTGTTGAAGTTGCTGGTGTACTGATTTCCTTGTATTTGAGAAACTCAGCTTGGTAAATAATTATTAATTCTTAATTTTAAAAACATCTCTTGGCAAGCGTTATGGGCTGAAAGGTGTCCCTCCAATATTCACATGTTGAAGTCCAAAAGTGACTGTATTTGGAGATGGGACCTTCAAAGATGTGATTAAATTAAAAGGAGGGCATTAGAGTGGGCCCTAATGGAGTATGGCGGACGTCCTTGTAAGAGGAAATTTGGACACACAGACACCGGAGATGTGTGCACACAGAGGAAAGACCACGTGAGGACACAGCGAGAAGGCGGCCATCTGCAAGCCAAGGGGAGAGGCCTCAGGAGAAACCAAACCTGCTGACACCTTGATCTTGGACTTCTAGCCTCCAAAACTGTGAGAAAATAAGTTTGTGTTGTTTAAGCCCCCAGTGTGTGGTGCTTTGTTGTGGCAGCACTGGAAACTAATACAGCAAGTCTCTCAATAATTCTCTTGGTTTGACAAAGAGATTTTTCAGTTTAAGGGTTGTTGAAAATTTTTCTCATTCCCCAAATTTGTTAATCAGAGAAAAACAGTCTTTCAACAGCACAAATATACCTGAAGCAGAAGACAAAGATAGACTTTGTATGGGTTGTTAACATTCTTTATCTTAACCTACATTCCATCATCCTCTTGTCCAATATGATTAGTTTATGTTCATTTAAGTAAGATTTAAGGCTAGTAGATATGTTAAAAAGTTCATTTTATAACAAAGTGAGAATAGTACTTTCCAAAAGATGTCAGATATTTTCTGGATTATGCTATTGAGGGCTTTAAAATCTGGAATACAGAATAATAGGCGAGACCCTAGTAAGACGTAATATTCCAAAATTTTACTTGTTTCAGGCAATTAACACAGAAGTTCTTTACCAGGTCCACGATTCAAGCAACAATTCAGAACAGTTTTTTTCTACTCTATGATGCAAGCATTATTATTATTCAATGTACATACACAGTTTTATCAAGTGAGTTTACTTGATCACATAAGTTTTAAATATATACTGTAGCTGATATTTTATCAGAGATCCAATTCTTAAATATGGTTGCTTAAATACAGTTTAAAATCTGAATCTGAATCAGTCATCCCTTAGCTCTGCTCATTAGTCTTCTGGTCTTTTTATTTGGTTAAATATATTATTTATTTCTATCAACAGCCCTTGGAATTTGTAGAGGAAGCATCGACCATATTGGCATTTTCTTAGAAGCTGCATGAGACATTCTTCAAGTTTCTCTTCATGTGTCCAGTTTTCCTTGTTCAGGTTTGCATGCTTTGGCCAGTCTGGTCAATGTTTTGAGCCACATGTAATATATTCAGTGTTCCCTTTGTGTTCTCATCTTAGAGGCAAATGAACTAATTTCTCTGAGACATTAACTCGATTAATAAAGCTTAGTTCAGTAAACAAAAAGGCAGGAGGGACCAAAACTGGGAATCTAGTGTGAGAAGAGGGTGCTGTGGATGTGGATGGTCTGGTCAGCCCAAGGATTCAGGGCACTTGGACAGAGTGGGTGTGAGAGCATCACAAACCTGGGTTGGTATCAGATGCAATACAGGACCTGGGTGTGAGAACTGAGTGAAGCGGTGTGTGTGGTAGGGACAGGTTTTGGAGTTCATGGAAGGTGAACTGCGTTTGAATCCCAGGCAGTACTGCTCAAGAAGGTCGTCAGGGAGACCCAGGCACTGGGAGGCAGGCAAGGCAGCCGGAGCAAAAGGGAACAGACTCCAGCTTCACTACAGGGTTGTTGTTCAGGCTGGAGCCTGTAGTTCAGGCTCGGTGTCAGAAGGCCTTGGGAGCTCCGCAGATGGGAAGGTGCGAGGAGATAAGTGGAGGGATGGGAGAGTCCCAGGATCCCAGGTAGAGGCTGCTCACCACCCTTGTTTCTGCTCATTTTGGGCTGACAAATATCACAGGCGTATGTGAAGAGCTAGGAAAGGGTCAGCGATGCTAGTAGCAAAGCAAAAGCCTACGCCTAACATGTTACAGGATTTGATGAATTTTATTTATCTTACATGTTTAAGTAGCTCAGGAAATTGTTTTCCTAAGCACTAGGGGAGTACTTTTTCTTTTCTTTTTTTTTTTTTTTTTTAGGAAAAATAAAGAATTCCAGTGATGAGGCAATGGTCTGAAATACCTTAGTAATATTTCTAGAAACTGCTGTGATTTTCAGGAGAATTTTCATCTAAATCCAATGTCATAATTAGGGCAAGAGGTGAGGCACTTTGTGTTTAAAAGTATCTCCTAACTCAGGAGGCTTTTGTTTCTCCTTTGGAGCTGAGAGTGTGTCAGAGGTGGAGAAGCTGGGTTCCCTGTGCCCAGTGTGACCAAGATGCTTGGTTTCACCCAGCTCTTGCTGTTTGGGGCTGTAGTGGAGGAATTATGAAGATCATCAGTTTCCTGAGGGAATCTCATGATAACTCTAGAACAACACTGGGGGGCTGTCCAGCCACATCATTTCTCTGAGAACTACACCCTACACAGCCCTGCTACAAGGATGCACTTAAGTGCTCATATAACCTCGTCCCCTGGCCAAGCAGTTTGGACTGTGGTGGCCATCTGGCCCTGTGGACTTAATCCATTGTCTGGTAAGTACCCAAAAGGTTCTTTCTCTCAAGAACTTGAATCAAAAGACTCAGTTTGTGGTCAGTGCTGGATCTTGAGGTCATGTAGTGTTGGGGTCAGGGTCTGTGCCTTTAAAGCCAAAACCATGTACAAGCTAAGTTGGGGGCAGTCAGGGGAACTATGAATAAGGGGGCCTATCCACAGACAAGAGAATATAGCAGACAGAGAAACAGAGATGGGGACTAGTGTTGGCTGGGGGAGCATGGAGGTTGGTGGGGAGAGAGAGAGATGAAGATAAAGAAACAGACCAAGAGCTGAGAGAGTATTCACTTTGACTTTTGATGGCTTCTTTATTTCTAGCTCCATATCCTGCAAGGCCCCCTTTATTTGAACTAGCTTGAATAATGTTTATTCCTTGTTCCTAAACTAACTTTGACTAAAACAAACACAAAAAGTTAGGCCAAAGAACTGCTTGTAGAAATGAAGTATGTTCAGGAGAAGGCAGGTCTGAAAGTACTTAAAGATTCATGAATAGAATTTGATGTGAATAAAAAGCTCTAGACATGTATCAAACTAAGATGGGTCAAGAGATGTGAAACTCTAAACAATACTGTTCTCAGAAGTTACTTTTACTGGAATATTTTCAGGGTCAACAGTCAGCAATTTTGGAACATTTTGCAATATACCAGAAATTTTAAATGACTGCTGCTGAAAACTTGGCTAATAATTTTAATGTCACCTTTTATTTGTATTTTATACCTCTTTAGCTGGAGATGTCTGAGGGAGGGAAAATGTACTAATAATATCATGAGAGAGACAAAAGCATTTAAGTCTATATAGTCTCACAGAGGATCTTGTCACCTACCAAGTTGGTGACAACAGAAGGTAATAGAAAAGTCATTTATTACTTTCAGCTTGTATCCAACAGTTATGGTGATGGTTGGTTCATCCATCGGCCCTGATCTAGTTCAGTGATATTTGTGGATTATTTATTTTCTTTTGGCCTTATTGGGTGCCAGAATTTTGTGAAAAGAAGTACAACTTAGATCTCTGTGAGGATTGTGTTTTGCTATTGGCTACTCATTCAATTAAACAAAAGAGAGATACATTAATATATTGAGTGGATTGACTAACCATTTCTATTGGAATTTAATGAAGAGAAGGAGGAAAAACAGCACAATCAGTGTGGAAGAGGAGTTGAGAATGGTTTCAAAACAGGGGTTCAAAGATTAAGGGGAGTAAGGTAGATAATGCTAGAGCCACTGACAGAGGCTCCTCTCTCTTTCTAAACTGATGACCTCCATTTTTTTGGGAAAAACCTGCCTAGGGCTATGCTAATGATCTCAAAAGATACCATGAAATTCTCAGAATATTATTGACTTTTATGATATTAAATTTAAAGATGAAACCATGTCTTTAGGAGAATTGAAAGGTATATTATATGTGAAAGTCCCCACCTTAATGAGGGTCTTGTATGTGGAGGTGTTCCACAAAAGATTTTTAATTTGGGAGGAGGTGTCACTAATTCAAAAGCCTGGATATCATTGTTCTATGATTTCAGGAGATCTTTAAACCTGAATATTGAATTACTAGGGCCTTAGAAAAGAGAACTGAAGCTTTATTTGAGGTCCTTGACCATTGATCGTTGCAAGAATCAGAATTGTCTGATCATCTAAGTGATTGAAGTTTTCATATAATAAAGCTATTTCCACGGCGTAACGGATGTGAAGTTTGTTATCAACAGAACATTGTTGATTTGGTAGCAAAAATTCTCTGAAAGAAGCTGTATGCTGCTGATCCTTTCTCTGGTTTCTCTCCATGTTAAACTTATTCTAATGAAAAAAATATGTGACCCTATGCTGTAGGAGGACTCCCACTCTTGCTGTTTCTTTGGGAGAGGGAAACTGTAAGAAGTCAAACTTGAGCACAACTCTTCCCACCAGGCTAAAACGTAAGCTCTTCAGCCTGGCACACAGGATCCTTCTGGATCCAGCCCTTCTTCTGCCCCATCAACCCTAACACTCTGGGCCTTGCAGACATGCTGAAATAACCACTTATGGGCCTCTGGAAACCCCACTCTCTCTCTTGTATCCATGCTCACTTTTCCTGAAATGACCTCTTACCACATTTCTCCTGTCTGTTCTTTCAGAGTC
Organism: Tapirus indicus; assembly: GCA_031878705.1. NCBI lineage: Eukaryota > Metazoa > Chordata > Mammalia > Perissodactyla > Tapiridae > Tapirus > Tapirus indicus. The sequence goes on from CM062933.1 coordinate 12,321,529, forward strand.
AGCTCAGGCATCCCTGGGCAGCCCTCCTCTACTTCCTTAGTCTGAAGTCTCTTTTACAGTCATTGTTTCATCTGATTCTCATGGCAGCACATGATTTGGGAAAGGCAGCTATTAGTTAAAAGCATTCCCATTCAATGAATGAGGGCGAGGAGATCAAGAGAAGTGTTTTGCCTGAAGCCACAAAGCTTATAAATGATGGGTCATGACTGGTACCCAGATCTTCTTACACTAAGTTTAGTGTTTTTGGAAGAGAGAGGTCAGGATGAAATTTTACTTCTAGTTTTAGCTGCTGCAGGTGGCAAGGCTAATAAGACAAAAAAATTTTTGGATGAGAATGAGGGACAATTCCTAGAGGAAAATTGTCCTTTACTTTATGAATAAATATTTATTTGGAGTTCAATAGTCATCTCCTAGTATAACTGAGGTTTTAGAAGGAGTATCAATTAGCAGTCTCCTTTATTAGTTTCCTGGCTTAGGGAGTTGCTGTATGAAAATCTAATCATACCTACTTGAGCAGAAGTCAGTAGAGCTCAATTCCTAGAGGAACAGGTTGTAATGTTGGCCTTTCACCTCTCTCCTACTCAGGGTCTCTGCTTAGGTAGAGATTACTTCATTGCTATTGGGCAAAGCTTGATTAGATTATAGTGAGTTTGCTAAATGTGGGTAAACATTTGAACATGTTTGTCCTTGGAAAGTTAATTTTTAAATTCAAATTTGTTTCTCTGGGTAGTTTTATTTCCCTAAACACTTCTTTGTGCAGTTTATATATATATAGTCTCCCTGAGCTAACATCTGTTGCCAATCTTCCTCCATTTTGTATGTGAGCTGCCATCACAGCATGACCACTGATAGACGAGTGGTGTAGGTCCACGCGTGGGAACTGGACCTGGGCTGCTGAAGCGGAGCACGCTGAACTTAACCACTAGACCCCCAGGGCTTGCCCTGCATAGTTTATATTTTTAAATGCTCATGGACACCTTTTTCACTGTCTTTTCTGAGATGTTTAGTGTTTCCAGAGTTTTCCCTCATCAACCAGTCTCTCCATGTTGGAGCACATTTTTGTTTTTATTAACTTTAGATTTTCTTTAAAAATACTCAAAAACTATCTTGGGCATGATCTCATCAGTCAGATGTAGGGTAGAGAAAGGAGACATCCCCTTCCTTACTCTTAATTTAATGCTTCTTTCATTGCCAATTTGGATTGCTTGTGCCCAAGGGCCATAAGTTTCCCAGGATGCCCACGACACTCTCTTTTCATGGAAGAGATGAGGGAAAGGTCAGGGTTTGTTGACATGGTGTTATGTCTTGGGATTCAGTAGAAGTTGGCTGGACTAGAACTTAAAATTGTATGCATTGGAGGCTGCAATAGAGGTGAGAGTCCTGGCAAATAGTTATCAACAAAGAGCCCAAGATGAAGTACCTAGATGCCTCAGAAATGGACAGAGAGTAATAGGAGTGATTCTGGCGCCAGTAATCCTGAAGATCCAGGCAGTGAGTCTAGGGATGAAGTTTGGGGAAGGAAGGTGACTACAGCAGGGGCAGGCTGAAGAGGACCCTGGAGTACTAGAGGCAGAGTTGGCACTCAGAGAGGAGAGCAGGGCGGGCTGTATGCACTGGGGGGCCCATAGGTGGAGTCTTGGGAATTAGGCCATTATTACAACTGGGACATGGACCAGTAAAAGGATAACTCAATGTTGGACTTCTTTTTTATTTTTCCTCCCCAAAGTCCCAGCACATAGTTGTATATTCTAATTGTAGGTCCTTCTGGTTCTTCTATGTGAGCTGCCACCACAGCATGTGTACTGACAGACAAGTGGTATGGTTCCACACCCAGAAACTGAACCTGGGCTGCTGAAGCAGAGTGCACTGAACTTGAAATGTTAGGCCATCAGGGCTGGCTCAATTTAACATTGGACTTTTCTTGATCACACTACATGGAATCTTGTGTTTCATTCTCCTAGAAATTTCCAAGGTGATACCTTGCAAATGATTCTCTGTGAATGCAAGAAAAGATAAATAAAATGAAACTCTAACCTTACTCTTTTTCTTCTTTCTTGAGAACTAAGGTATTTTTGCCATTTTCTTTCTTGGGACAGTATTCTGTCTTTGTTGATTAATCTAGAGAAGCAATTTTGTTGGTTAGAATTTTACTTCATGAAGGAGAAGAAAGTATCTCATTGGCAAGCCTGTGAACTCTGTTATGATGAGAACTGATCCAAAGTAACTTCACTCTCTCAATTAAAAAACCAAATGGGTTCTTTCTAGGCAGTTTCTAAATTTCTGGCCATCAGCTCCAACCTTTCCCCCCATATTCATCCCTGTGCCCACTGTAGGACCAAGAACACTCTAGTATCTGAGCAGGAAGTATATTGGCAGTTGGACTGTTAATAGTAAATAAAAAGTAGGACTTCTGACTTAATTGTTGCTCCCTAAAGAGCAGGAATTGGGTTCCCATGATAGCAGGATTTCCTTGGAGAGTGACAGACTGCAAGATTTTCTCTAGGCAGTAATTGAGACCCCTGAGGTCTTACCCTCCGGTGAGCTCCATGTACCATTCAGTCTTTGGGTATTATGGCTGTACTGCTGGGGTCAGTTCTGTTTGTTTCCTAATCCCATGTTACCTTGTCCTGGTTAAATACTATTTCTCACGTGTTGGTATTGCCAAGGTCAAGAATGCCTCATTGCTAAGACAGTGTCCATTATGACAAAAGCAGAATATGGCTGGAACCACCACCAGAACCAGCTTCACCACCACCATAATTGCCACAACAACACAACAAAATAAGTAGGAAGGGGTAGATTTGGGAAGAAAATAACAAGAGGAAGCTTGATTTCTTTGAATGGGAACTTGAAATTTGCCACCCGTTTCTAGAGCAAGTTTATTGACTGCCTAATCTGTATTTATTTATTTTTTTAAACTAAGATCTCTTCCTGGAATTGAAATATAGTTTACATTAGCAGTCATAATTAGGAGAGGACTATATAATAATGCCTCTGTGTCCTTAAGTCATAAAAACAAATAAAACAAAAAACAGCAGTACCAGCAAACCCCCCAAACACTGGATTCCTGGATTTTTTTCTCATGCTCTATGTGAAGAAGGAGAGACGTTCCAGAATTAGAAACTTCCCCCTTTGGGTGATGGAACTCTTATTAGATTTATATATTCAATTTCAAAGAACAGTCAATAGAAAAAAAGGATTTATTAAAATTGTAGGTGGTGGGTCATGAAAAGGACCTTCTATCATGAGGAGAAAGATAATTTCATTTCCCCCCAATATGCTTCAATACAATTTAAAATATCACATCAACCTTATCTTCAAATTATTTTGGCTTGTAGCAAATATCCTTGCAACTCAAACCTTTAAGATGCTCTTAAAAATAAATAACATTAAAGCTATTTAGCAATGCAAATGAGCTTTTAACATTAGTGGAAACAGTTTCAACGTGTTGATAAACTGCAATTAAATTGCTTAATTAGCAAGATGCTGTAACTAAGTCACATTTAATGAAAAATAGTGCTGATGTATATTTACGCAGCTCTTACTTGTACATCAAATACAAATGCACTATAATACATTTTCCCATGAAGGCACTGTAGCTATGGGAAATACATAGATGACATTCTAAAAAGCCAAAAATATTAAAATATTCTGAACAGTGGCATTTAAAGATGTTGGTTCTGAACAGTGATGCTCTCTCAGTGAACTTTGAATATATAAACTTCAGCATCTCAAATATTCACATGGGATGTGTGACTCCGCCCACTGCTGTAGTTGTCTGCATAGAACCTGTCCATCCTTTGAATCTCAGCTCAGATGTCAACTCTTTCAGGTGACTTTTCTTACTCTTCCTCCTTCTTTTGAACACCCCAACCCCCTTTATTTGATCTCTCCTGCAATATCTGACTCTTCCTGTCTCCCTTGTATTGTCGAGTTTGTCTTGTTTGTTCTACTAGAGAAGCTCCCTGACGGTCACAATTCATTTCCTTCACCTTTGCAAGTCTTACAATGAGGATATCACAGAAATTAATTTAGTAAATGAATGCCTCCTTATTCCATTATCCTATTTTATTTTCTTCATAGATATTACCACTAGCTGAAATTCCTGCATTTTGCTATGGTTTTTTTCTTACTCATTTATCATCTCTCACTCTTGACTTAAATGAAGCCCCACAAGGAGCAAGGACCTTACGTGTCTCATTCACATGAGGATTCTCAGCATTTAGTGTAATAGCTGACACATGGTAGGAGCTCAATAAATGTTGTCGTCTGATTAAAATAAATAATTGAACGTAGAGATGTGTAAATTATCCAAATAAGGCAAATAAAAATTATAGAGGCAAAGGAATGTTGGGGGCCCAATTATCTTTCTTGTTTGTAGGTATATCTCAAAGTTCAAGACCCATCAAGTAGTTTTTATGAAAATTTTAAGGCCTTTCTCTTTTTTTATTGTTTCATATATCACAAGCACCATTCACAGATAAGAAGTGGAAGTGCAGTGAGAGAAATAATTCATTTATCATTACAAAGTACTGATGGGAGAGATGAGATCAGAATTTATAGTTCTTCAATGCTGGTCCATGAATCTTTTTCTCTGTCTTTAATTTCTGGTAGATTGACTGTGAAGCTGAGGAAGCTTAAGCTTCAGGCTCTCTCCCCACATGGGCCCCTTCCAAAGCTCAGGACGTAATGTCGTATTTGTAATTTTTAATTCTTTTTCTTTAAAAAAGACTCCCCTACTCTCAGTTATATAAATATCATGTCCCACAAAACCTACATCCATCCCTCCTCCTCCTCCAAACTCTGACTTTGCCCCAGTTCTGCACAGTTAATCACAGTGTTCTTTGAAACCTGGACTCTGCAGGTTTCTGCTTTTCTTGAGGTCTCTGCCCTCCCCACATGTGTTGATGCTCCACCAAAGCTTTTCCCCAGTCTCAAAAATTCTAGTCTACAAGGTGCAAACACAGATTGTGATTTCATAATTTTCCCTGGCCTTTAGTTCTAGAGATATTCTGAAGTTCCTATGTTTTAAGGTATATTCAAAGTTTGGATTTAGAGGGAATTTTATTTAGTCTGAAGGCAGTTTTGTTTTTCTCCATAAAAAACCAGCTCCCCATGATGCCGGCCCTGATATCAGTTCTCCTACGTTAAACCCAGCACATATGGGGTTAAAACCAAAAGCACTCATCCACTTTACCCTGCTTTCTCTAAGTTACATTCACATCGGTTTTTTTAACCTTTGTATTCCTGAATTTCACAAGGCAAATGGAGGTTACAAATTGTTAAAGCCTAGGTGGCCTCATGCTGGGCTTACATTAAAGTTTGGCTAATTACAGATCCTTTGAAGTTTTGTTACAGGGAAACCAATATCCAGAGAATATCAAGAAGCTGAAGCTTCCCCAACTCCTTGGCTTCCTGGCACCAAAATCCACCATTTATTACGGAGACAGACAACCAAGGGCACCCACCTGCTGCTCGGCCAAAAGCAGGCTGACGAGAGGGGCACCAACCTGCAAAGCCACAGCACCCCCTCCCCTATGTAAAACCTTGTAAACTCTGTCATTGTTTATTGGAGGAAATTTCTTTCTTCTCCCCAGGACCCAATTTTTGATTTCCTGGGAAGATGAAACAATGAAACGCTGGACCACCAGATAGAGATAACAGCTGGCTCAATGCCAGAATGTCTGCCCAGACCCTTGCACAATCGCTCCCCCAAATGTCTGTGGTCACGACCACTGTGGCTTCTCTCCTTTGATCGCCTCTTTAGAAACCCTTGCTCGTAACTTTTCGGGGAGTTCGGGATTACAGTGTGAGCTGCCCGTTCTCCTTGCTCAGCACTTTGCAATAAAAAGTTCTTATGTTCTTACACTACACCTGGTGTCAGAGACTGGCATGCTGTGTGACGGGTGAGCAAACTCACTTCAGGTTCGATATCATCCATGTGTAATGAAAAGCACGTCTCATCTTTAATAAATACCTGAACAGATCTGGATCATTATTACCAACATAAAATTCCATCAGCTGTAAGAACCAAGCAACCTGGCTCAGCAGGAATTTTGGGGGCATCAGGTACCCATGATGTTTTAGCTTCTCGTTCCCCTCCAGATCTACGCATTGCATTTTTCAAATTTTGTCAAAATTATTTCCAAAATGCTTTGGAAGCACAAGGCTATCTTTTCAATCTTTACCATTTTCTCTAAATGTCCCCCTGAATTTTAGAATATGGTTGTTCTTTAAATATTGAAAAATTCAGTAGGGAAAAGCACCTTTTCTTTCCCTTACTTACTTTTATTTTTCAGCTTCTAAAAATAATGCACACTACAGCAGCAGCTGTGAGCATGAATAAACACACAATAATAAATGAGTTGGAGCTCAGACAAAACATTGCAGGCCAGTTCTTGCATCCCCTATGCCAGCCTTGGCAGAGTTTTTATGTTGCTGGGTCAGCTGGTGGGAAGGCTCCAGGGAAGTCAGGAAAGCTGGCTTCTCTGCTCCTGCAGGTGCTGGGCCAGTACTGGGAGCATAGTAGGTGTTTAGGAAATGTTTGCTGAATTTGTTGCCAGCATCTAGATTGGTAGCAGTGATGGAGCATGATACTGACAGCGACCATATATTGAGCACCCACTGTGTGCTCAAGCATACGTGTGGTGCTCTACATGCACTGTCCAGAAGGGTACTGGACATTTCGATTGAGTGATTCTGATATAGCTGTTTTGATATAGCTGATTGGAGGCCACGGACATTATAACAAACAAACCGTGATATTTTTAGTTTTCTTTATTACCAAGTCATCAACACTCTCACTCTATCTCTGAGCCATAGCCCATTCTCAACTCCCAATCCTGAGACAGGGCTCGGGCCAGGGTGGTGGATGGGCACCCACTCGAAAGCACACGGAAGCAGAGTCCGTACAATTACCACACTCGCTAAACACAAAAAGCCTTCTTGTGCCATCAGTCGTCCTAAAAAGGGATCTATTCATTCTCTGAGAATTCACCCCTGTGTATCTTACAGTCTCAGATTTCTCCCTGGACATTCAATGGTCATACTCAATGATTTTTAGTGAGTAAGCACATGTACCTACTCAATAATAAAACTTTTTGATTTCCAGTTGAAAAACTAGAACAGTGAATCTCGGTGATCCTAGACAGACATATTAGAATATATGTTTTAAAAAGAATATTTAGTACGTAACATAATTTTATACCTGGAAAACGATAAAAATAACCATTAAAAATATCAACTACACAAAAATGAGTAAAATAGAAAGTAAAAGTCCACCATAGTTGGGGTGGGGGTTCAGGATGGAGCAAGAGGCAATGATAGCTGTAGTTATTACTTGGTGACCCAAAACAACAGCGACAACAAAACAGTGATTTTCCTACATCAAAACAGGCATAGCAGAAATTCTTGCTTCAGTCTCTGCAAGCTGGGTCTCACAAACCTATTTCATAGACTTTGTTCAACGTCATAAAGCTTCATAAGCGTCAGAGCCAAGTCTGCCTGATTCACAGACTACCCCCTTTTCAACTATGCTTTCTGTGCCAAGCAGAAGATCTGAAATAAAGTGACCAAGGCACTTGCAGCTGACTGCAGGCAACTTCTGGTGCAAGGTGCTGGGTGTTGAACAAAGTTGGCTAACAGCCCCAGCTGTTCTGGCTGGAGCACGAGGTAGATTAGGACAACATTTGGATCCTGCAAGCTGAAGATGTCCTCAGCCCTTCCAAATTCTGGGTGGCTGATTCTGGTGTTTGGGGCGACACTTCCTACCTTGGCTGATTCCTAATGGTTCTGTTACCCTGTGGAAGCAACAGCGGTGTCATATTACAATGTCATCTATGAGGAAGGATGGACAGGAAGCAGCCACAATTGTCAGACCTATTTGTAGTTTTGTAATTCTCAGGCAAAAATGGGCCATTATAGCAAATTGTCTTAGAAGAAAACCCATAGCAACAGCCAGATGTGAAATGATGTGGTCTGTTAGTCTGTCTGCCCTGGATAGGGAAAGTGATATTCATGGAACTTTCTCTCTGCCTCAATCAAAAGATTACACTTCCCAGAGCCCTGCTGAGGTTGTATGTATTGTGACATGTGACATGGGTAATTGCTCCCTCTACTCAAAGATCCCTTTTGTTATTGTTTAATAAATTAAAGAAATCCACCGCGGACTGTGGGCAGTTGATTTGGTTATGGTGAAAATCTTTTCTCTCTCAGCTGGAGAAGCTCAGGGTCTTATACCTTTGTATTTTGAGATTATAGGAGCAAGTAGGTTTAGCTATTTCTGCTGCCAGGGGTAGAAAATATTTGGCAGTAAAATACCTTGAAATGATTATGGGATTCCAGGGACTAGAATTATAAAATATTAGAAGGAAAGAGGGTTGGAGAGGAACTATTTCTTTTTAAATTCATTCATTCAGCAAATATTTATTGATGACTTACTATATGCCAGGCATTGTTCTGGGCACTGGGCTACATCAATGAATAAAGCAGGGAGAAATCTCTCCCAACTCTGCTTCCATTTTACAGATGAAGAGGCTGAGTTCCAGAAAGGTCACATGCATAACGTTACACAGCTAATTAGGAGAGAACTGCCTTTGGAGCCTAGTTCTCCCATTTTCAGCTCTGAGCTATTTCCGTGATATCACATCACCCCAGTTCTAATCATAGAGAGATGAAGTCAGTGTCCACACTGAATAAAATTTTATGTTTATATTTCATAGTGGATTTTTTTGTTCATTGAAATAACAGAGCTCTGACCCTGTGTGTGTGTGTGTTAAGGTTCCTTCCTCCCTTTCTCTCCTCTCTACCAAAAACACTTTTTAGTGCCTACTGTGTACATAGTGCCTGGCATATAGCAAGCACTGCACAAATACATTTTGAATAAATGAGTGGGCATACCACAATGAGCACGAGACACATTCCCTGGCCTTGTAGAGTTTGCATTCTAGAGACAGTGTGGGATATTAAACATGGTCACAAATTATTTGCAGCATCCTCTATCAAGAGGTGGAATCTATTTTCCCACACCTAGAATCTGGGTTGGCCTTTTGACTTACTCTGACCAACAGACTGTTACGTATGTTATAGGATTTCTGCTCCTCCTTCTTAGGGGTTTCTGCTCTTACCTTCTTAGAACACTTTTGCCCCCTGTGAAGAAGCCTGGTTTAACTTTCTTGAAGATGAAAGAGCCCATGGAGAGAGAGTGTCAGCTCTTTCAACTAGCCCAGCTAAGCCTAGTCCCCACGGTACTCGACAGCTGAGTGGATGGGCATGAAGAGCCCCCAGCTAAACCCCAGAACCATGAAAAATTATAATCATTGCCATTTTAAGCCATTACTTTTCCAGCAATAGATAATTGATGTAGGGGAAGACAATCATTAATTGAATTATCATGCAAATTATAATTACAAATCAGAATAAGTACTATGGAGGAAAGGAACATGGTACTATGAAAACATGCAAAAGATGAATTGATTCTCTCCAGGAAATTAGTTAAGGCTTCCATGAAGAGTAAAATTTATGTTGAGATCTGAAAGCTGAGTTAAAGTCAGTTAGAAGAGTGAGAGAAAAGTGTTTCAGAAAGAGGGAAGAGCATGTGCAAAGGCACTGTCGTCTGGAAAAGTGTGGTATATTCAGAGATCTGAGAGAAGGCCAGTGCAGCTAGAGGGCCGAGAGTGAGGGAGAGGTTAGGAAGGGGTTAGGACCTGCCTAGGACCTTGTAGGCTATGTTAATATTTTTGGCTTTTATCCTAAAAGCAATGGTAAAAGTTTTAAGATGGAGTAGGGGTAGGATGGAAGTGGTGTTGACATGATTGGGTTTACACAATAAACACTCAGTGTGACTGTGAATGGAGAATGGATTGTAAGCCAGCAAGAATGGATAGAAGAGGACTGGTAATCACAACTACTGGTTGTTATAGTAGTTCAGGTGGGAGGCTGCTTCAGCGTGGGTCAGTGGAGATGGAGAGTAGACAAGTAAAGATCCATTAGATTAGATGTGGAGGGCAAGGGACAAGAAAGTCTCAAGGATGATTCCTAGGTTTCTGGTTTGGGTGACTGTATGGTAGCACCATTCAAGAGAAAATACTGGAAGAGGAACTGAGCTTTTTTATTGTATGGGAAGCGGTAGGGAGTAGATGAGTCCATGAGATCATTTTGAGATGTTTAATTTGAGGAGACTTAGTTCTTTTAACATATCCACTTAAAGAAGCTAGCCCTGGTGGTCTAGTAGTTAAGATTGGGTGCTCTCACCAGAGCAGCCCAGGTTGGTTTTCCCATCACCTGTCTCTGTGTTGTCACACTGTGGTAGCTGCCTGTTGCTGTGATGCTGAAAGCTGTGCCACTAGTATTTCAAATACCAGCAGGCTCACCCATGGTGGACAGGCTTCAGCAGAGCTTCCGGACTACACAGACTAGGAAGAAGGGCCTGGCCACCCACTTCTGAAAAAATTCTCCATGAAAACCCTGTGAGTAGCAGCGGAACACTGTCTGATACAGCATTGGAAGGTGAGAGAATGGCGCAAAAAGACCAGGCAGGGTTCTGCTCTGCTGTACAGGGTCACTAGGAGTCGGAATTGATGAACAACAATGAAGTCAAGTGAATATTCAAGTCTGGAACTCATAGGAGAAGTTGAGTGAAAGATACACATTTGAGGACCATTTGATTACAGCTAGACATGGAAGTTGTGAGCATGGATGAGACTGCCCAGCAGAGAGAGCCCAAGCCTGAATTGTAGGGACACCAATGTTTAAATTAAATCTGAATTAGTGGCTGGGCAGTGGAGGAGTTGTTGATGGTTTCTTGTTTGCCTGTCCCATCCGCTCCCAGCCCTTCTCTGCCCTACTTGTGCTGGGAGAGGGGTGTTTACTTCTCCTGACCCTACCACCTGGGCTTCTGGTTGGGTCAGCTGATGGGAAGCATGGGTGGGAATTTGAGGGTAGGAAGAGAAAGAGGTCAGGGGGTTTATCTCCCACTCCCTCTTTGTTCCCTCACTGGGTGAGGCTGTGCTTCTTTATCACAACTCCTCTCAGTTACCCCATCTCCCAGGGATCCAAGTGGTCTCTAGGCTTGGGTAACAGCTTTCTCTCCTCCTGCCCCTTCTAATGTAGGGGCAGTAATGACTTCCTGCTGACTAGTCCTTGGGTGCCTCGCCTCAACCCTTCCACACCTGTAAGGAGTCTTCTGTTAATTAGGAGAGTATCATGTGTTTTCTGCTAGGACCCTGGCTGTGAAATGGATAAAATGGAGGTAGGGAGGTGGGGGCAAGTGAGGGTTTCTGGTATGATAGAAACCAAAGGAACGAAGCACTTTAAGAAGCAAGGGAGTGGTCATTGTATCAAGTGATGCTGAGAGTTAGAGTAAGATGAAGACTGAAGATATCTGTGGTCTTGAGCTACTTAGAGTTTGTTGGTGACCTTTGCAAGAGCTGATTCGGTAAAGTGATGGGAATGGATGCTTTAGAGCAGGACCATCAAAACCATTGCCACAGACCTCAGGAGGCTTGGAGTGTGATCAAACAATGAAGATGTTAACTCTTAGATAGCTCTCTGCAAACATAGGAGAGAGCTATATTGTCTATGGCATTATTATTTACTTTGGAAAATTAGATTTCTTTTCTTTTCTATACTTCTTTTTGCCAGGTGTCATGTTGCTTACCACCTGGAGTAGCATAGAAGCAGGGTGGGCAGGAAGTGAGGAGAGGGAAGGATATTGTCTGTCTCCCTCTGCCTCCTGCTCTTCTCTTGAAGGGCTTCTCCAGTCCCCTTCTTCTCTTGTGGGAATTCTCCCCAGCATTGCAGCCTCCTTTCCCCTACTCTCTGGGCTTTCTTAGGTGGTTCTTTTATTCTTCCCTCAGGTACCATGCCTATTAGCTTAGCCTACATGGTGGACAGGGTAAAGAGCCACATGATAACTTGAAAACTTTATCCAATTATTATTTTCAAAACATTACATCCGTTACCTTGATTTTTGTCAAATGTCTAGTGATCGTTGATTATCCATTTATATTTATAAATGAAAGAATAAGTTTAGGATTATAAGTTGCTGGTGTGGGTTTTCCCATCAATTATTTTTGCTGAGGCCTCTCTCCTCTGAGTTATAAGACTGATTTGTCCGCTCAGGTGAGTGGGCAGAATGTGTCAATAAAGGAAGTTTCCTTTTACAATATATGAGAATGGAGCAGTTCATCACTCAGGGACCCCCACCATTGCCAAACAAACAAATAAGTAAATGCTTTACTCCATTGCTAAGTGCTTTTATATATTTCACTCTTGGTTAGAGTTACCTTTATTTTTCTTTTTTGTACCGATTGTAGAGTTCCTTCTGGCAAAAACACCCGGAGTCTACCCTTCAGTCATCCTCCTCTTTTTTTGGAGAGCAGTCTTCACTGCTTTATCTTGGGGGCAAACACCACACCCAACCCAGCTACCCAGCAGATAATCCTTAAAACCCCGATGATTCCCTATCTCCCTCCTCTGTGGCCATCGATGCCAAGTTTGGTCAGAATAGCTCCATCTCTGTGGCGGCTCTCTTAAGCATTTGCTGTTTTGAGAGTTTTGTCTGCCCTGGTTTTAATCCAATCTTATCTACTCTCTGTATTCCATGAGTTCTTTAACATTTTTGGTCAGCTATGGCAACTTCTTCTGTTTTCCGGGACTGTTATCTTTTCTGCATTTCCAGGGGGTTTGGGAAGGCAGGAAGATAAATGTGTGTGTTCATTCTACCATGTTCAACTTGCTTTTACTTCTTAATTATGCATAGTAATGAAAGATAGAACCAAACTAATTTTCAGACAATCCCCCAAACTTCTTTTAGTCAGAGCTGCTAGTCCTGGACAAACGGATTGATTTAAGTTTAATTTTTTCCGTCTACCCTGGCAGTTGTAAATGCAGAATGAAAAATCAAAAGGACACACAACGGGAAGGAGAACTCTGGCCAGTGATCAACTGTGTGTGGTTAATGGCCTATGGCATAGACTGCTAGTTATCCAGAAGTATTCATTTTCTCCTTTTTTGGACAATACCCACATTTTAGCTGGGCACACAGACCCAGCTTAGTGTTGACATTGTGGATAGATTATGGCCAATAAGATGTGAGCAGAGAGCTTCCGGGCTATGTCTTTTGAGAGGAATTCAGCTGCACTTGTCCCTTTGCTGTATAGTCCTGAGAACTCTTTCCAAACAATATTTAGATTTACCATGAAGAGGCTTTCAGTCACTTTGCCCTTTCAGTATGGGGTGTTGAGCTCAAACTCTTGCTGACATTATGCTATTTCTTTAGCTTTTCTTTGGGAGCTTTCATTAATTCTTGATATCACTGGGAGCCTAAATAAACTCCCAAGCTCTGCATTTTACACTTGGAGAAATTGGATAATTACCTCCAGAGTTCTAGTAATTCACATTAATCAGCAAAAGCACATAGCTTGGGGAAATTAGGTTGAAAATGAATAGAAGATTTAAAATTTAATTATGAGTTATAAAGATATTCAAGAGGAAACACGTGCTTCAGAGGCAGACAGACACATTTGTTCAGAGAATATGCAACGCTAAATCTTAGCCTCAATCAACCACAAAATAAAGACAATCAAATTCAAAGGACAGGTTTCTTCTGTCATGTAAGTTCAAGATTCTCATGTCCAAAAAAGGAAAGGAGAAAAAAGGATTTAAAACTCCCAGTGACAATTTCTTCCTAAAAGCTCTAAGCCTGAAAAAAACTAGAATCTGAGCCATTCTGATTTATGATTTTGTAATTCTGCAAATTGAAAGACTTTTATTTGAAATTCAGGTTGACATGGCTTAATTATACAATGATGTGGTAAGATTTCTTGTTAGTTAATAGAGATATCTAATATTTCCATCCATGTACAGTTAGTCCTGCTTCTTGTGGATTGTTTATCCATAAACATTGTCTCTTCTCCTATTACTCTGATCACTGCTGTGTTCCCTTCGCCAGTGCTATTTTATCTTCCTGTCCCCTAGATGGAAATATTCCACAAAGTTTACAGCTAAGTCATCTGCTCTTTTCTTTCCATATTATGCAGTGAGAGCCTCATTCACCAAAGCTTGCTGTAACTCTCCCCTCCACGTGGACAAGACGTACACACACACACACACACCCCTGACTTCTTAATCAAGGTCCTCTTAGTTCTCAACCCTCTGTTGAACATCGTCTCTTACAAGTGAAAGGAGATAGGTTCTTAGGAGCCATCTACTTGAACTTTCTCCCCAAACGAAATTCCCTAGCTTCTGCTTGAATTCCTCCAGTGGTGGAGAACTTTGTGTCAAACAGATATATGCTAGAATCTCAGCTCATCACTTACAAACTGTATCATTCAGAATAAGTTATATTCCTTTTCCTAGCTTTAGTGTCCTCCTCTGATGTGAGGATAGTTAACAGTACCTACTGTACAGGTTCATGGTGAGCACCCGGCATGCCTTAAGCCCTCAGTACATATTAGCTTTCCCATTTTGCCTTTCTTTTTGGCAGTTCTTACTGTTTACAACTGGTATCTCCATTTAATTTTTTGTGCATTGCTCTTATTGCTCTCCTAGATTCCAAATTTCTTAAAGGCAGAAATGGTTTATTGTTCTTCTTTTTACCCCACAAACCAGGGTTCATCAAGGTCAATTCTGCAGACAAGCACAGAACTGTGACAAAATTTGTTCTAGTCTTCAGTCAAATGGGAAAAATAAAGAAAAAAATTAATTTTCCTTAAATCTGATGATACAGAATTTAAAAGACTAATTTATTTTGGGACAGTTTTTTTCCTATTTATTTGTTGTCAAAATAGCTCTTATTTTAAACATGAAAAGATGTTGAGATTAGGTAGTTGTTGCTTCCAGATTTTGTCTTTACTTAGATAAGTAAAGAGGTGGCAGTCTCTTGTCATTCTCCATCATTTGAAAAAAAGATCACTAGGTTTATAAAATTCAAAATGATCTAGAATGCTGCTCACATGAAGTTGGCTCTCAATTGATGTCAGTTGATACCTGGGCTTCTTTATGCTTACTTGGTGGTCATTTTGCTTCTCCACTAGAGGTCAGGGATGAGGGATAAAGGGAATGAAGCAAAAAATAGAGTATTAAAAAATGTTCAATACCTTTAATTAAAGACTTCGTTGGAAAATTGGAGGGTGAGAAAAGAAAAAGAAACCGCTAAAAAAACATATTTTGGAATTACCTGTGCATTTCAATTTCATACTAATCATTATTCCTCATTAGCAATATTACTTGATTTGTAGCTGACAACATATTTAAAAAGCAGTGGACAAGAATGTTGTGATCACCTTTCTGTGGTAAGATAAAAATGTGTTCAAGGGAAGTGCTAATATATTAAGAAATGATTTTAGCAACTTGATTAAAGTCTAAAAATACATTCATAATTATTACGCAAGATTTAAAATAAATAAAAAATAGCTTACAGAAGTTAGATATTAGAGGGATTTAGCCCCTTTGAGAAATATGATGTGAAGTTTCTGGCATCTGCGATTATCATTTTCAAATTAAAAGAATAAAACTAAAACCTGAGGTAGTCAAGAGACATTGTCCTTTTTGATCCTGTGTTAGAACAAAATGTTGTTTATGAGGTTCGTTTTCACTGATGATAAATAGAATAAGAAAAAACTTAAGTGCCTCCTTCAAATTTTTCTTTATTAAACACTTTTCCATTAAGATAAATTAAAATAAGTTTTTATTTATAAATTTCTTAAAAGTTGAGAATGTGCTTTTGTTCCCTGAGGATTTATTTCACCAAAAGTCTCTGAATGGTCACAGCTAACTTTTAAAAGATTAATATCACAGGGTAAGTGCAAATCATTTTCCTGGACACTACTGATTTCCATAGATCAGAAGTTAAAAAGTAATAGAGATGAAATTTGACTTTCAAAAGTTGTCAGTCACTCAGTCAGTCAACATACATTTTGAGTACCTCTTATGGATCAAGCACTGTTAAGTCACCTAGGCTCCAGTGGCAGTCAATTTTAGTAAAACAAATAAACAAACAAAAAACTAAGGCAGAAATTTTCAGTTGTTTAGAAATTGTCATTTGTTCCCTGAGACTGTGCTGTCTTCATTTCTTACCTTGGAATGATGACTGCACTTTCTATGGCAGTAACTCCTACATTTGAAAATTTGACTCCAAAGGCAAGTTTTCCATCAAAACCATGAAGCTCATATTTGTTCTTTCTTTCTCTCCTTCTCTTTTTCTATTCCCTCCATTTTCTCTCCTTCCCTTGCTGCCTTCTTTACTTCTTTTTATTTTTGCCATGAGAATGTGCAAAACCACTTCTTCTAGAATGATATTCTTATTTTTATTTGTTTGCCAAGGGACTGAACTTAAACCTTGAAGTGTATATGTCATGTCAACAGAAATACTAACAGTTATAGGTTTTCTTAAATCAACTCCAATAACATATTTTTTTGATGTGTGAATAATAATAAAAATCTGTCCTCAATTCAATGAAAAACTTCCAGGCCCACATCTTTGTAGCCTACAGATTGGACTGAAGATAGGATTAGCCAATGGTTACTATCATGTACACAAGTTACAGATTTCTGAGCAATTACTTCCTTCTTCAATCCAATTTGAAAAAAAAATAGAAAGAAAACACAAGGATTTAGGAAAGATACCATTTCAAATTATTGTTTCAGGCTGAAAAACAATCAGGTGTTCTTCAAAGCAAATGAGGACACAATAAATTCAGTCAGATAACAGGATTTTGATAAATAACTTAATACCTAATTAAAACTAACCTTTGTGAAAAAATAAATTTTTCCTGTCTTTTGAAATGATAAGTTACCATCAAATACTGGTTATTTACATCAGAAGACACATAGAACTCACTACTTTTGATATATTTATTTTGTGTGACTATCTTTTCTCCTTGAGGACCATCGCCATTTTTTTTGGATGAAGATTCACCATGCTAGAGTTTTACTATTTGTGGTGTAAATGCTATGTCAAGCCCTAACTCAAGTTCTTTTTGGTTAGTTGTTTTATTTCTTCTTGACTTATTGCCTCTTTTCCTCTCTCCTGATAATGGAAACAGTTTTTTTAAACCTGTAGTCAAAAGTAAACTATTTCCTGTGTTCAACCAGCACATTGGCTTTGAATTGTAACATTTTACGACAGTATTTTTATGTGTTAATGATATTTGATGTTATTCACTGCTAAAAAATATTTTCTCTTAGAGATAATGTAGCCTCAAAAGTAGAGTCTACAAAAATGAGAAAATCTCCCCATTTAGCATCATTTTGTCATGGACCCTTCAACCTGTGTACTGAAACTCGGAATGATAGCCCCAACCATAGGCAAAACAAGTTATTGTGCTGGTAGATATGATGAAGCCCTTCAGTAATTTTCTTTTTTCTTTCAATTATTTTACTGAGGTCATAATGGTTTACAACACTGTGTAATTCCAGGTGTACATCATTATTTATCAGTTTCTCTATAGATTGCATTGTGCTCACCACCAGTGGTCTAATTTTTATCTGTCACCATACATATGTGCCCCTTTACCCCTTATGCCCACCCCCCAAACCTCTCCCCTCTGGTGACCACTAATCTGTTCTCTTTATCCATGTGTTTATTTATCTTCCACATATGAGTGAAAACATGCAGTATTTATCTTTCTCTGTATGGCATATTTCGCTTAACATCATACTCTCAAGGTCCATCCATGTTGTTGCAAATGGGATGATTTTGTCTTTTTTATTGCTGAGTAGTATTCCACTGTGTGGGGGGCATATTTATCCATTCATCAGTTGATGAGCACTTGGGTTGCTTCCATGTCTTGGCTATTGTGAATAATGCTGCAATGAACATAGGGGTGCATAAATCTCTTTGAATTGCTGATTTCAAATTCTTTGGATACATACCCAATAGTGGGATAGCTGGATCATATGGTATTTCTATTTTTAATTTTTTGAGGAATCTCCAGACTGTTTTCCATAGTGGCTGGACCAGTTTGCATTCCCACCATCATTGTATGAGGGTTCCCTTTTCTCCACATCCTCTCCAACATTTGTTGTCTTTTGTCCTCCTAATTATAGCCATTCTGACAGGTGTAAGGTGATATCTCATAGTAGTTTTGAATTGCATTTCCCTAATAATTAGTGATGTTGAACATCTTTTCATGTGCCTGCTGGTCATCCGTATATCTTCTTTAGAAAAATGTCTATTCACATCCTCTGCCCATTTTTTTGATTGGGTTCTTTGTTTTTTTGTTGTTGAGTTGTACGGGTTCTTTATATATTTGGGAAACTAATCCCTTGTTGGATATGTGATTTGCAAATATTTTTCCAAGTTCATGGGTTGTCTTTTCATTTCGTTGATGGTTTCCTTTGCTTTGCAGAAGGTTTTTAGTCTGATACAGTCCCATTTGTTTATTTTTTCTTTTGTTTCCCTTGCCTGAGTAGACATGGTATTTGAAAAGATCCTGCTAAGACCAATGTCAAAGAGTGTACTGCCTATATTTTCTCCCAGGAGTTTTGTGATTTCAGGTCTTACATTCAAGTCTTTAACCCACTCTGAGTTAATTTTTGTGTATGGTGTAAGATAAAGGTCCACTTTCATTGTTTTGCATGTGGCTGTCCGATTTTCCCAACACCGTTTATTGAAGAGACTTTCCTTTCTTCATTGTATGTTCCTGGCTCATTTGTCAAAGATTAGCTGTCCATAGATGTGTGGTTTTATTTCTGGGCTTTCAGTTCTGTTCTGTTGATCTGTGTGTCTGTTTTTGTGCCAGTACCATGACGTTTTCATTACTATAGCTTTGCAGTATATATTGAAGTTAGCAATTGTGATGCCTCCAGCTTTTTTCTTTTTTCTCAGGATTGCTTTGGCTATTTGGGGTCTTATATTGTTCCCTATAAGTTTTAGGATTCTTTGTTCTATTTCCGTGAAGAATGTCATAGGGATTCTGATTGGGATTGCATTGAATCTGTAGATTGCTTTAGGTAATATGGACATTTTCACTGTTTATTTTTCCAATTCATGAGCATGGAGTATCTTTCCATTTCTTTCTATCTTCTTCAGTTTCTTTCAATGATATCTTATAGTGTTCAATGTACAGGTCTTTCACTTCTTTGGTTAAATTCATTCCTAGATATTTTATTCTTTTTGTTGAGATTGTAAATGGGATTGTATTCTTGACTTTCTTATCTGCTAGTTTATTATCAGCATATAGAAATGCAACAGATTTTTGTAAGTTGATTTTGTACCCTGCAACTTTGCTGTAGTTGTTGATTATTTCTAATAGTTATCTGATGAATTCTTTAGGGTTTTCTATATATAGAATCATGTTATCGGCAAACAGTGAGAGTTTCATTTCTTTCTCTCCATTTGGATTCTTTTTATTTCTTTTCCTTGACTAATTGCTCTGGTTGAAACCTCCAGTACTAGCCTGAATAAGAGTGGTGAGAGTGGGCATCCTTGTCTTGTTCCTGTTCTCAGAGGGATGGCTTTTAGTTTTTCACTGTTAAGTATGATGTGTCTGTGAGTTTGTCATATATGGCCTTTATTATGTTGAAGTACTTTCCTTCTATACCCATTTTATTGAGTTTTTAGCATAAATGGATGTTGAATCTTGTCAAATACTTTCTCTGCATCTATTGAGATGACCACGTGATTTGTCTGAATTTGTTGATGTGGTGTATCACATTGATTGATTTGCGGATATTGAACTATCCTTGCATCCCTGGTGTAAATCCCACTTGATCATGATGTATGAGACTTTTAATGTATTGCTGTATTTGGTTTGCCAATATTTTGTTGTGGATTTTTGCATCTATGTTATAATATCGTGATATTAGCCTGTAATTTTCCTTCTTTGTGTTGTCTATACCTTGTTTTGGTATAGGGTAATGTTGGCCTCATAGAATGAGTTAGGAAGTGTTTCATCTTATTCAATTTTTTGGAACAGTTTGAGAAGGATAGGTATTAAATCTTCTTTCAATGTTTGGTAGAATTCTCCAGAGAAGCCATCTGGCCCTGGACTTTTGTTTTTTGGGAGGTTTTTGATTGCTGTTTCTATGTCTTTACTTGTGATTGGTCTATTCAGATTCTCTATTTCTTCTTGATTCAGTTTTGGGAGGTTATATGAGTCTAAGAGTTTATCCATTTCTTCTAGGTTATCCAATTTGTGGGATATAGTTTTTCATAGTATTATCTCATAATCCTTTGTATTTCTGTGGTATCCATTGTAATTTCTCCTCTTTAATTTCTAATTTTATTTATTAGAGACTTCTCTCTCTTTTTCCTTAGTGAGTCTGGTGAAGGTTTGTCAATTTTGTTTATCTTATCAAAGACCCAACCCTTAGTTTCATTAATCCTTTATACTGTTTTTTTTTAGTCTCTATTTCATTTATTTCTTCTCTAATGTTTATTATTTCCCTACTTCTGCTGACTTTGGGTTTTGTTTGTTCTTCTTTTTCTAGTTCTGTTAGGTGTTGTTTAAGATTACTTATTTGAGATTTTTCTTGTTGGTTGAGGTGGGCTTGTATTGCTATGAATTTCTCTCTTATAACCACTTTTGCTGCATCCCATAAGAGTTAGTATGTTGTATTTTCATTTTCATTTGTCTCCAGGTATTTGTTGATTTCTCCATTGATCCAATGGTTGTTCAGTAGCATGTTGTTTAGTCTCCACACATTTGTGACTTTCACAGCTTTTTTCTTGTAGTTGATTTCTGGTTTCATAGCATTGTGTTTGGAAAAGATGCTTGATTTGATTTCAATCTTCTAAAATTTATTGAGGCTTGCCTCCTTTCCAATATATGGTCTATCTTTGAGAATGTTCCATGTGCACTTGAGAAGAAAGTATATTCAGCTGTTTCTGGGTGGAATGCTCTCTATCTATTAAGTCCATCTGATCAAGTGATTCATTTAAATCCAGTATTTCCTTGTTGACTTTCTGTCTGGATGATCTATCCATTGATGGAAGTGGGGTGTTGAGGTCCTCTACTATTATTGTGTTGCTGTTAATTTCTCCCTTTTGGTCTTTACATACTCGGGTGCTCCTGTGTTAGGTGCATACATGTTCTTAAGTGTTATGTCCTCTTGGTGGAAAGTCACTTCTATCATTATATACTGCCCCTCTTTGTCTCTCATTGTCTTTTTTCTCTTGAATTCTGCTTTGTCTGATATAAGTATGGCAACACCTGTTTTCTTTTGTTTGCCATTAGCTTGGAGTATTGTCTTCCATCCCTTTACCCTGAGCCTATGTTTGTCTTTAGAGCTGAGATGTGTTTTCTGGAGGCAGTATATTGTTGGGTCTTGTTTTTTAATCCATCCAGCTACTCTGTGTCTTCTGATTGGAGAACTCAATCCATTTACATTTAGAGTGATTATTGATATATGAGGGCTTAATACTGACATTTTATCTCTTGTTTTCCAGTTGTTCTATATTTCCATTGTCTCTTTTCCTTTGTATTTCTGACTGCCATTTCAGTTTGCTGGTTCTCTGTGACGGTTTTCTCTCTATGATTTGTGGCTCTGCTCTGATTTTTTGTTTAGTAGTTACCACGAGGTTTGTATAAAAGATCTTGTAGATGAGATAGTCCATTTTCTAATAGCCTCTTATCTCCATTAGTCTAAGCAGGTTCTGTCCATTTCCTCTTCCCCTTCTGATTTATTGTTGTCACAAATTGTTCTGTTTTGTGCTGTGAGTTTGTGACTAAGTTGAAGTGTTTATAGTTACTTTTGATGCTTTCCTTCCCTTTATCTTCTAAATTATACTTAAGTCTTTGCTACCCTGTTCTGAAAAGAGCTGGAGTTTTCTGATTTTATCTGTCTATTTATCCCCTTGTTCAACCTTTGTAGACCTTTTCCTTTTTGTTTCAGATATGAGGGCATCCTTGATCATTTCTTGTAGGGGAGGTGTAGTGGTGATGAACTCCCTCAGCTTTTGTTTATCTGGGAAAGCTTTTATTTCTCCATCATATCTGAAGGATAATTTTGCCAGATAGAGTATTCTTGGGCAAAAGTTTTTGTCTTTCAGTATTTCGAATATATCATTCCATTGTCTCCTAGACTGTAAGGTTTCTGTTGAGAAATCCACTGAAAGTCTGATAGGGGTTCCTTTGTAGGTTATTTTCTTCTGCTTTGCTGCCCTTAGTATTTTGTCTTTGTTGACTTTTGCTAGTTTTACTATTATATGTCTTGGAGAAGGTCTCTTTGCATTGATGTAATTAGGAGTTCTGTTGGCTTCATGTACTTGGAAATCCAGTTCCTTCCCCAGGTTTGGGAATTTCTCAGATATTATTTCCTTGAACAAGCTCTCTGCTCCTTTCTTCCCCTCTTCTCCTGCTGGAATACCTACAATCCTTATGCTGTATATCCTAATTGAGTCAGATATTTCTTGGAGAATTTGTTCATTTTTTAAAAATCTTAGTTCTCTTTCCTCCTCTACCTGAAACATTTCTAAATTTCTATCCTCTAAATCACTATTTCCTCCATAATGTCAGCTCTATTTTTGAGGATTCTAGATTATTTATTATCTCATTAATTTTGTTCTTCACATCCAAGATTTCTGCTTGTTTTATTTTTTATAGTTTTAATCTCTTTGATGAAGTATTCCCTCTGCTAATTCATTTTATTCCTGAGCTCGTTGAACTGTCTTTCTGAGATTTCTTGTAATTTGTTGAGTTTCTTTATGACAGCTATTTTGAATTCTCTGTCATTTAGATTGTAAATTTCTGTGACTTCAGTGTTCGTTTCTGGAGACTTGTCCTTTTCCTTCTGCTCTGAATTGTTACTGTAGTTTCTCCTGGTGTTTGATGAACTGATCCTTTGCCAGCACATTTGTGGTAGTATCAGGATGCAGATTCCACCTGCTACCATAGGGGAAGCAGGAGCTGTGTTTCTGATCCCACCCCATCTGCTGGAAGTTGCACGGGTACAGTGTATGCTCCCACAGGCCAGGAAAGTGTTCACACTCGGGCTCAGTGCTGCCCCTGCCTCTTCTTACAGTTGTGCTGAGGTGTGTTCCCACTTGTGGGGCTGTAGTGGCACTATGGGCACTCCCCCCTTCCAGGAAAGCATTTGCACATGCACAGATCTTCTGCTGCCTCTTCTTACAGTTGCACCAGCTGCTGTGCTTGGCGGGCAGGGCTTCTTAGTGGGGTCCAAGGTGGGGCCACTTGTTGGGACTGTGGCAGCACAGTGGGCCCTCCCACCAGCCAGGAAAGTGTTCACATGTGGGCTCAGGGCTGCTGCCACCTCTTCTTACCATCATGCTGAGGCACATTCCCTGTTGCAGGGCTGCAGCAGCACATGGGTATGCCTACCAGCCAAGAAAGCATTTGTGTGCATGCACAGGGCTGCTGGGGAAAGGTAGGGGAGCACTCACCTATCTCCACTATTTCCTGGGGACCCAGTCCATCCACCTTCAGCTGTGTGGGTCTCTCAGGTGTCCTGTTGTGCTGTGTGGGTATCCTCCATTGGTCAATGAATGTCCATTTAGTTGCAATTCAAAGGGGGGGAGATAAAGGGAACAGCTCACTCCACCATGTTGCTGATGTCACTCCTAAGTAATTTTCTTAAAACTGATGAAATGTATTTTAAATTTTACATAATAATTTAGAAATTATAAAAAGTTAGTTTAAATAAATATGTTTCTCATTAGGGTTTGCTTCTTGGTGAAAAATTAACAGATTATTCTTTATGTGAAAAAATAAGAGAACATATTCAATTACATTGTTTGTTCTACCTATTTAGTATTTTTCTTTTAGTTTTATTCAAATAAAATTTCAAAAGTGATAAATCAATTTTTACAGTCTTATTCTTATGTTTCCTTCTTAAGCAATAAAAATCTTCTCAAAATCCATAATAGCACAGATGTCAATCTTCTTAGAGAATTGAGGGATACAGTGGAGGATGTTTTGAATGTTACTTACTGAGTGTTACTCAGTTCATGGTTCTCTTTCAGAAAGTGTTGGAAAAATGAATCAGTGGTAAACTTCTAAAGGCTTAGTAGACTTTTCCTAATCCTTGAAGCTTCCTCCATTCTCAGTACCATGGAATGTAAAGTGGAATTCATTAATAGACTTGTCTCTGCACAACAGTTTTCATGTTCTTCATGAAAAATTTTTCTTGGGCTTTTGTCAAGTATTGGCAATTTTGAAAACAACTACAAAAGACTTGCACTTTTAGATCTGGAAGACTCCTTTGTATGTTTTTGTGGTTAGGAAACAGAGGAAGATTATGATGGCACTTATTTGCAGAAACTTAAGTTAGCTTCATAAGACACTAAGTTAACTACCAAAATTAATTGTAATCAAGAGAGATCATCAGATGTTCTGGCTGCCTTTCCATTCCTCAGAGGTGAGACATCCACCACTCCTGGAATGGCTGGAGTCAGACTTGCTTTGGTGGTAAATCAGTAGTTGACATAACACATCAAAGTTAGAGGAGGAGTTATGGTTTCCGTGTCCCAGACTCAGTACAGTTAATGAAAGATCAAGAGTCAATCCTTTTAAATTTTTCAAAATTATAAATTGGATAATTACATTTGAGTGATTTTGAAATTACCTGGTTTCTTCTCTTCTTACTTCACTGCTAATTCTATATGTATCCAAATAAGCATAAAACTGTTTTCTCAACCAGAGAAAATCTTGCTAATAGATAGTGGTTCTGAAAATGTGGAGTTTGCATCACTTATTTCAGTTTCTAATACTAATTAAGATCTACCTATGCATTTGCCTCAGTTATGGTAATTTAGAGTAATTGGTCTTAGATTACCCAGTAGTGCTCTTACCACTAACGTGGACTCAATAATGCATATTCCAGATCACAGCTGTGGAGGTCTGTGCCTGGGATCTGAATCCACAAACCCTGGGGCCAATGAAGCAGAGTGCGTGAACTTAAACACTATGCCACCGGGCTGGCCCCTGTCTTTCTTTTTTACTTAACATTATATCTTAAAAATTTCTGTCTTAAATATTCTTTAAAATGATGATTTTAATGACTGCATTATATTCCCTTTTATGGAGGTCTATAATTTATTTAGCTATTCTCATATCATTGGACATTCAGTTTATTTTCAATTTTTTATCTTTACATAACTGTATTCCACATTTAAAAAGCCCTTCTCTGATTATTTTCTTAGGGTTTCAAGAAGTGGGATAATTGGTTGAAAGAGTATGACCATTTTAAAGACTTTGATTTATGAGTCCAATCTACCCTTCAATAAGTTGTGCCAATTTATACTCATACTAGCATATTTTGACATTGCTTCTGCCATAACACCAAAGTGTTTTACCCAGTATTATACAGTATAATATTTGTTTTCAGTTTGATAGATGAAAAATGCCATTTCTTGTTTTGATATCATTTTCTTTGAATGTCTTAGAATATATTTATGAGCCATTTGTGTTTCTTTTGAGTGTGCGACTTTGCTCGTGTCCTTTGCTCATTTTGTATTAAGATTTTACTAATTCAATTTTGAGAGTTCTTTATGTATTAAGGATGTTAATCTTTTTGTGTTAAATTTGTTCCTCATATGTCACTTAACTTCTATTTCAATTTGTGATGTTTTCCTTTGCTTTTATGTTGAGAAAATAATTTTTAATCTAGACATTAAATTTCCAACTATATTTCCTCCTAACTTTCTTTAATTTAATTTGTTTTGCATTTAACTCTTAACTGGAGCCAGAAATTATTTTGGTATAAAGTGAAAAATCTTAATTGATTCCCCTCACTGCCACCCAAAAAAGCCTATTTCACCAACACCATTTATTGATTAAATGTTTTCTTTCTCACTGACTTGGAAGGCTTTATCATATAATATTAGTTTTTTTCTCTTCCAATAAACCTCAGAGTCTGTTCCAGAGCAACTTACTCTGCTTCATTGTCTGTTGATTCTTTCATCAATAGATTATAATGAGTTTTGAAGTATATTTTAACATGTGGTAAGGCAGGCTTTTTTTGCCCCATTAATTTTCCTCCCTAATTTGTAGCTAATCCCACTTATTTATCTTTCAGATAGACTTGAGAATTATTTTGCATGTTTAAAAAATCCTAATGAGATAGTGATTGAGATTACTTTTAACTTTACAGAATATTACTTTAATAAGAGTTGATATCTCACTATTCTAGAACATGATCTATATTTCTACTTAAATTGTTTTTCGTAGATCTCAACTTATATCTCTATATATTTTTAAGTTAACATGGTGAATTAAATTTTTTCTAATACTTGCCCATACAGTATATGGAAAAGCTTTTGCCTTTTCTTTATTTATCTAGTTTGTAGAGCGTTTACTTAAACTCAATATTTTAAATTGTTTTTCAGTCAATTCTCTTAGATTTTCTAGGTGAATGTTGACAGTGTTTTTAAATTTAGATATAAAATGTCATTGTACTCATTTCTGTTTCACTTCTCATTTCATTGAATAGAACTTCCAAGAAAATGTTGATGAATTATGATATTCCTGATTATAATGGTAATACCTGTTTTATTTTACTACCAAATATGATATCAGCATTTTGATTTAAGATAGGCATATTTTATTACTTCAAGAAAATATTTAGTTCAAGTTTTTTGAAGCTTTTGATTTTATTAGTAGTTGCCATTGAAAATATTACATAATGCCTTTTCAGAAAAATGGAGTTGCATTATAATTAGCAAAGCCTAGCATAAAACTATCTGTCAAAGAAGAAATGTCTATAGGTTCCTACCACAAAGCAGGAAAAAGAAGGGTGGAATTGCAGCTAACATGCAAAAAGTTAACAACTAGTACAATCCACCCCTTTGGCTCTTTAGCAACATGTACGTATTTCAAAACATATTTGACCTTCCATACAACAAAAACACACTCTACATTTCCACATAACAAGTTTCAGCTATTCATCATATAAGTGAAGATCTTCTTCCATCTTCCCTCAATGAAGAGTCACATCATCCCAGCAGGTATTATATCAATCACTGGCTGTATCAATTTCTCCATAATTTTAGTCCCAGTCTCACCAAATATTTTGTTATCTAAAGACTCAATTACAAAGTTTATTTTTAACAAATTTGTGTGAATAATAAGAGGAAGAAGCAGAGAGAAGAAAGTAATTATTATATATAAATAAATATGTATGCATGACAAGAAGGAAAATGTGCAAAACTACTACATATGTTGAAATATTTAGGAATAAAATAAACTGATGCTTGTGATTTATTTTTAAGTGATTCAGCTAAAAAATAAAGATGAAGCAAATGTATTGTCAATTGCTAAATCTAGGTGGTGACTATATGATGTTAATTGTATTTTTTTCTGTATGTTTTAAACTTTCATCACAAACTTTAAGATGTATATTCATAGTAAGAATTAAATTTTTATTATTAATTGATATATTTTGCCTTATTTCTAATATCGTGATACATGCTTTCTATTTCTCATGTTCTGTTGTTTCCTTTTTATGCTTTCTTTTGCCTTGTGTAATATGTTTTGTTATCTTTGATCTTATCTAGTGCCTCATGAGATTTACATCTAATGTTGTCTTTTTAATATTCTAAAATACTTTATTTAATATAAAATCATCTAATTAACAAAGTCAAGAATGTAAAGATGTCTATTTATCTGAACTACTGCATAGAATAGATATGTGGCTGTGGAAGGAGGAGTAGAGATGAGGGTAAGATGCGACTTCTGTAAGTACAAAAGTCCCTACTTATATCTGCTTTCACTGAATGCTCATTGAATATACAACATTTATTAGTACAATTACCATTGGCTAGAAACAACAATGATTTTCCTGAGACTCCACTTATTTCCTTTATGAGATCCAAGTCCCCCTCCTAACTCTAAGTCCACTTTCTTCTTGAGGCTCCCTGAATATTTCACATCTACTGTCAGAGCCTATTGTAGATTTCCTGTGGTAATGGCCATTATTACTGCTCGCAATTTGTTCAAATCATAATCTATAACATACTTACTAATTTTGAGGCATTCTCAAAGATGAGGAAGGGTTTACTTCCAGCCCTTGCTATTACTTACTAAGCTTCTCAAGTACACTTGGAATTTCAATTTTTATATTCTTTTTCTTGAAGAACTTGAGACAAATTCTCAATTTGTGGATATCTGAGGGACTCAGTAGGGAAATCATAATACTTTTCCTAACCAACTATCAACAAGTGACCCAAGATAAGGCCCGGGTACCTTGACTTTCTCCTAACTCATGAGCAGTTCTCAGTTACTCTCCTCCTGAAGAGGTTGGGAAACACCATTTATGGTCTCTTTTTTGTGTACTAGTGGTATCCTAGGCTTGACTCCCAGTCCCAAAACCTCCTTTACTCTTTCTCTCAAGAGACCTGATGTATTTGAGTGTAAATAGTAGGTCTAGACTACTGGATGTGCCAGGATGTCTTGGCACTCCCAAATTGTCACTCAGATAGATTACCCTCACTCAGATTAGATTAGATTTGTTCACTGCTTAACCATACCCTCTCTTCCACCTGCAAAATGACCTCTTACTTCATACGGTGACAAGTTACTCAAGCATAAGTAGACAGCTCACAGAGAGTATTCTTACCACTTTTACTGGGGAGTTGAATAGTTAACAAAAATACCCCTGGCATATTTGCCCCAAACTTCCATTAGAGTAGGAGATTCACTCTGGTAACTTTTCTCTCCCTTTAAAAGTCCTTTTCTGTTGAAGATTTCTCTGCAGTGCAAAATACCTTATGTCAGAATTGCCTGGTTACTGAAAAGTTAATTATTTATCCAGTGGAAACATGAAAAAAGTCCAGCCCACATTATTCCCTATTAATTGATATGCATTCAAGCAATGTAAACTAAGGACAATAACTAAACAAGTAATAATAGAAATTTGTTATTCTACTGAAAATTATAAGATGTGTTCTATATGCAAATAGAAGTTATTTTTCTATTACCCCCCATGCCTGTTCATGAGATTATTTAGCCTAGTCAATAGTAGATATCATAATGAGCTAGGAAGTTCTTAAAATTCTCTTTACAAGGATCATTTTGGAAGCTGAGAAAAAGGAAAGCCTAAAGCAGTTTGTAGTGGGATAATTCAGAGAATGTTGGTGTGAGGACAGAAGTAAAGTTTGTGTTTAGGGTTGAATATTGAGCATGGTACAGTCACTGAAACCTGTCTATAAGAATGAATTGATTCCTAAGTGTTATATTCTGAATCACTAAATAAGACTGAAAAGAAAGAAATTGAGTCAGTTATAACCCTCACTTCTTGGACTAGACCTTAGGCAGAAATAAACCAAAGAAAGATTAAACCTTTGTTTCTGATGAAACAGTCTGAATTCAGGGGGCAGGTCTGCCCTCAATGAATAGTCAGAGAGAGGAAGTGGCATTACAGAAGGGCAGAATGCCAGTCATAGGGTGGAGTTTTGCTGGGCATGCTTTGCTTGTTTGTCTGATACCTTGAGACTGACTTCTTATAAAAGAGTGAGGGAAAAACAAGATCATGGAGCAGTTCCAGTGCAGCCACTTCATGGTCCGAAGGGTGTGGGTCATTAATATCACATTTGTCATCAGCTCCAAGTATTCTGGCAAAGAATGCCTAGAAAAGGAAAGCATCCTGTCTATCATGGAACAAGGGGAAGGAAAATAAGGAGATGGATGACCATCACCATTTATTGTCTTTTATAATCCATGTCATTCAGTTCCTACTTGAAACATGTTGATGGGCTAGGAAAGATTTATATAAACTATTTCCTGATTTCTCAAGTTTGTCCAGTAGCCACTCTACAAGCTGTTGTTTCCCTGGGCTTTTATGTTCAGCCTTCCTGTAAGATGGTAGAACTACAAAGTACATCCAGGTCTTGCTAAATTTCTCTAAATCTTCATATGCTGTCTCTGCTACATAAGTCCAGTAAATGGACCATCAGATTTCAGTGATCTTATTTTCAAATCAGTGAAATTTCAGGTTTGTAAAAAACTTAAAAGTCTATAAAAATAATCAAAGAAACAAAATTAACATAAGAAAGCTATTTATATTGATGAGCTTTCATATAAAAAATGCAATAAACAGTGATCAATATGTGGTTTGGAGATCTCTAGCAATTAAATCAGTAAGCAGTTATTACCATTTAACAGGATGGAGATGTTATGTAAATGAAGTACACAAAGTGAGAAACTAAACAACAAAACCTCAAACAAAAACTAACAAGAAAACAACAAGCCACAAAATATCCACTAAACAAATAGATATAATGTAGTTTTGAGGTTACTATTGATTTTTTTCCCTTAACACTGTGATGGTGGTGGAACGTTCTTGAAGTTCTGTTTGTGATAGTCTTTCCTTGGGGTTGGTAAGACAGGTTTAAGCTCATGTTTGAGAACTTTCCTCTACAGATAATTTTCCAATTGTTCAAAAGCAAAACAAGGCCATACTAATGTTAGGAGTTTAGAATGTAAGTATACTCAAATATCAAACTTTGTGTTGTTCAATAAGACCCAAGATAAAAATGTTCTGAATTATTAAAGTTGTTTGTCTTTATAGTTGAGTAGCACTGCTTAGAACTCCATTTTCTCTGCATTAACTTTAGAAGGAGGCAAATCAATGAGAATGACAATGACCCTTCTCTTCTCTTATCACCACTGCCTGTAATTTTGTTTCTGAGCTTTTGGGTTTGAGGGCATGTGGAAACCAGTTCAGTTTTAACAAAAAATGTTAGGAGGTTTACTCTACAAGTTAGGAATCTTGATAGAGACTGGGGCTGCTGCTGTGGTTATTGTATCAAATCTGATGAAACTATACTCTGAGACTTAACCCCACTATTTAATTCTCTTCAGGATGAGAAAAATGGGGAATTTTTCAGTTTATCTGTGGTCCAGGAGGAAACATTCATATCCCACCCCAAGTGGAAACATGCCCAGACCTGTCACAATCTTTCACTAAGGTGGAAGGAGTAGGATGGGGTGGGGACTGCTGACTTTTTTTCCTTTCACTCTGCACCCAATGAATGTGTATTTTTTTATTTTTTAAAGGCATGGCATTAAAAAAGTCTTGGGGTCAGTTAAATCATGTGACAGGCTTGAGGCATAAGGCTACCAATAATTGGCATTGACCTATAGAAATCATTTTGCAAGAGTCAGTGTCAATATATTACTCTATATTACTCTTTGTAAGGAGATCAAGTGGTAAAGTAAAAACTGTGTTAGACTGAGAATCACGAAAAATGGAGTTCTGGTTAGTTACCACAGATTAGCTGTGTGATAGTATTCAAATCACCTAGACTTTTGGTGATTTAACCAACAATGAGGGAGTCAAAAATGACCAGGGTCCTGTATTGCTAAGCCTCTATATTTCTTTTGGTAG
The DNA here is from genome assembly GCA_031878705.1 of Tapirus indicus. Classification (NCBI taxonomy): domain Eukaryota; kingdom Metazoa; phylum Chordata; class Mammalia; order Perissodactyla; family Tapiridae; genus Tapirus; species Tapirus indicus. The sequence goes on from CM062933.1 coordinate 12,352,813, forward strand.
ATATGGAGGCTAGTAGTTTCAAATATGCCTCCTAGTCCCGTGTGTAATCTTGATGAACTGCTCCACAGATTTAGGGTCAAACACATTTCAATCTCCAAGGTTAATCCAACTTTCAAAGACAAAACTGAGAGAGATCTGAGTACTTCCCGACTACCATTGTTTCTCAAGGAGGGGCCCTGTGCAGTCTGGCAGACATGCTTCACTGCAATTGTGATGCTGGGCTCATCCAGTTTCCACCAGGCAGCAGTTGATCTTCATGAGAGAGTGAGCTCCACTCTAAATACTAGATACTCAATGAAGAGAACAACACACGTAGGATCCCACCTTTGCCCCCTCTTAGTGCTCAGCTGTTTTGCTTCAAATATAAGTGGCCATAGGAACACTGGATCAAAGACTATTCTATCATTTTTCACTTTACAAACCCAATATGTTAACAAGGCTGAGAACAGCAGTTGGTACTCTGCCACGGGGAAAAATATTTTCCTCATTCAGAAGCCCTTCTACAAGACTTCTGAAATTTACTATTTCTTAACCATAATAACAGTCTTAGGTAATACATTTGAAAACTTAGGTAAAATGCACAAATTCCTAAATAAATAAATATTACTAAAAATGACCAAAAAAGCAATAAAATATCTTCATGGTCATATAACCATTAAACTATAATCAGTAGCTAAAAATCCTCCCCCTCAAAAGCATGAGGCCTGGATTATTTTATAGGCAAAACTATCAAATGGAAGGAATAGACAATCCTAACCTTACACAATCTCTTTCAGAGAATACTGAAAAAGAGGAACACTTCCTATATTAGTTAGTTTATAAGTTTATCTGTATATGATGGGAATCAAAACAACAGTGGCTTTAACAATGTAGAGTTTTGGAGTGACTGTCAGCAGCATGGTGGAGTGAGCTTTCCCCCCTAAACTCTCCCCTGCTAAGATACAACAAAAGGGTCATCCATACATCAACAGAGGTGTTTCAAATTACACATAGGATGTCTGAGAGACCCACACAGCCCTACATCTGACAGTGGAGGTGCTGGAAACCCTAGGGGAAGTGGAAGTGGGTAAGGAAGTCTCCTCTCCTTACCCAAGGACAGCAGACCTGAGACTGAGAGCGTGTAGCTCTCAGAGAGGAGGGGGAGGGGCGGCCCTCTACGGGAAAACCTTCACTCTCCAAGTTCCCACTCAGCGCATGGTGAACCCCCATGCAGAAGGAACAGATCAGTTGCAGGGGTGTCCTCATCAAACTAAAACTCCAGGAGAGCAGATAGTGAGAGAGGAATGGGAAGCCCCTGGGACAGGGGAGGTGAAAGTGTGTGCCCCCTCCCTCCATCAGCATCCTGGCTCAGCCGTGCTTGGCACCCGAGCTCAGCACCTGAGCTCAGCACCTTGCTCAGCCATGCTCGGTGCCCCAGTTTGGCACCCAAGCCCAGGGGTGCTGCAGCCCAGGGGAGGCCTGCAGTGATCCAACCCAATGAAGACTCAGCCAGTGGCTGGAGTGCATTGCCCTGCCAGCCTCCACAAAGAATCAGCCCCATGGCACTGCAGCCCAGTGGTGACACAACGTGCACCAGCCAAGTCACACATCAACCCAGCCATGCTTCAGTCCAACCAGAATGCCTACACATCTTAGTGGGTTCAGAACACACAGTTATTGACCCCCACCTAGTGGCAGCAAGTGGAATCTACAAGCAGACATCTTCAGGATGAGGAAAAATGAAAACACACCTTCAACCACAATGCAAAAATACATTAAGTCTCCAGACAGAAGGAAAATGACTGGCATCCAGAAACCAACCCAGAAGGTACAGAAATTCATAACCTAAATGACAGAGAATTCAAAATAGCTATCATGAAAAAGCTCAATGAACTACAAGAAAATACAGATAGACAATTCAAGGAAATTAGGAGCTTCTTCACAAAGGAGATTGAAACCATAAAGAAAAACCAATCAGAATTGTTGGAAATGAAAAACACAGTGGAGGAAATAAAGGAAAATCTGGCATCTCTAAAGATCAGAGCTGACGATATGGAGGAAAGAATTAGTATTATTGAGGATAGGAATCTAGAAAGGCTTCAGATGGAGGAGGAGACACAATTAAGGCTAAAAAGAAATGATGAAATTCTCCGAGAAATATCTGACTCAAGAAAGCAACTTAAGGATTATAAGTATCCCAGAGGGAGAAGAGAGGGAAAAAAGAGCAGAGTGTGTTCAAAGAAATAATAGCCAACAACTTCCCAAACCTGTGGAAGGAGCTGGAAATACAAGTGAATAAAATCAACAGATCTCCCAAATATATCAACAAAATAAGGCCAACCCCAAGGCATATAGTAGTCAACCTGGCAAAAGTTAATGACAAAGAAAAAATATTAAGGGCAGCAAGAGAAAATAAGATAACATACAGAGGAATTCCAATCAGGATTTTGGCAGGTTTTTCATCAGAAAATCTACAGGCTGGAGAAAGTGGAATGATATATTCAAAATTCTGCAAAATAAAAGCTTTCAGGCAAGAATACTCTATCAAATGAAAATATCCTTCAGATATGATGGAGAAATAATAACTATCCCAGATAAACAAAAGTTTAGGGAATTCATGGCCACAAGACCCCTCACTTCCAGAAATGCTCAAGAAGGCCCTCATGCCTGAAAAAAAGGAGAGAAAGATAATATAAAACTTTGTGCAAGGAGAAAATAGGTAGACAAAATCAGATAAATTGCAGCTCTCTATCAGAATAGGTTAGCAAACACTTAATTATAACATCAAAGATTAAGGGAAGGAAAACACCAAAAACAAACATAACCTCATCACTATAAGCATGAAATCACAACACAGGATAGAGTAAGTTGTCACAACAAAAACTTAGAAGGGGGAGAGGAAAAGGATGGAATCGACTTAGAAAAAGGAAATGAGGCCACCAGAAAATGGACTATCTCATCTGTGAAACTTTTTGTATGAATCTCATGGTAACCACTAAACTAAAATTTAAAGCAGAGACATGTACAATAAGTAAAGAGAAAACTAAGAAAACCATCATACAGAGCTTCTAAACTGAATTGGTAGTCCAAGTCAAATGAGACAAGAAACAAAGCAAACGCAAAAGATCTAGAAAATGAGTGAGAAAGTAGCAACACCAAGCCCTCATGTATCAACAATCACTTTAAATGTAAATGGATTGAATTCTCCAATCAAAAGACACAGAGTGATGGGATGGATTAAAAAACAAGACCTAACAGTATGCTACCTCCAGGAAACACATCTCAGCTTTAAAAACAAACACAGACTCAGAGTAAAAGGTTGGAAGACAATACTCCAAGCTAATGGCAAACAAACAAACAAAAAAAGCAGGTGTGGCTATACTCATATCAAAGTAGACTTCAAGATAAAAAGGGTAATGAGAGACAAAGAGGGGCAATATATAATGATAAAAGGGACACTCCACCAAGAAGACATATCACTTATAAATATATATGCACCCAACACACGAGCACCAAAGTACATAAAGCAACTATCAACAAAAGGAAATATTGACAACAGCACAATAGTTGTAGAGGACCTCAACACCCCACTCAGTTCAATGGATAGAACATCCAGGCGAAAAGTCAACAAGGTGATTCCAGGTCAAGATGGTGGTGTAGGCAGACTCTGAACTCACCTCCTCCTACAGACACAGCAGATTTACAATGAATCTTGGAAAAATTATGCTCAGAGAGAACTGAAAACTGAATAAGAGGAACCTCTGTGACAAATGACAGTGCTAACTGAGGTAGAAGAAGCAGAACTTCCCTTTTGGAGAGAAAAAATGCCACCTTCACAACCTGCAACACTTCACAGCTGCCTGGAAGCAATCCAAAGGTACACTGCCTTCCCTGGAGGGTGGGGGGGGCCTGAGCCAGGGAGCATTGCCACTATTGACATTGTTTGGACCCAGCACAACCGAGACAAGTGTCATAATATCTGGCTTTGCTGGCTACTAACAGCAATGGGAAATACCCCCAGAAAAGCTGGGACACAAAGAAATTAAAGCTGATCTTAAAGGGCCCATGCACAAATTCACCCATTTCAGAAAGCAACTTAAAGTCACCAGAAAGAAAGGTGTACAGTCCTTTGGTGAAAAGTGACTCACCTGATAGGCTATGGGTGCATCTTGGTGAGACCTCCCGAGGGACTGGGACATTGGTGGCAGCCATTGTTGTGACCTGGTGTGAGCATGCTGACACAGACACTGGCAGATACTATTAGTCTCCCTGTGGCCTGCTAGCTGAGGGTCTGCCCCACCTCTAGAGCACCAATTTAATCCAGCACAGCCAAGGAAAGCAGCCTGCCCTAGGGACAGGCCCCACCCAACAACAAGCCCTCAGGCAACTTGTGGGCCTGCTTAAAGGAGCTGCCTGGATTCTCTGCAGCCTGGCAAGTGGGTCCACCTTTGTGGGGCAGGGCAAGCCCAAGGAGCTGGTGGAGAGTGTGGGACCCCTGCCTTGGAGCGACTGGGTCCACTTTAGAGGGTTGGGTTGTGTATGGAGCAGGACTGTATTTACTGTGTGTGAGGCCCCATGGGCAGTGGGTTTCTCAGCTGCAGAAGACTTGTGCTTCTCAAACAACCACATAAGGGATTAGCCTCACCTTCCAAATCCTGAAACAATTGGGTGCTCCTGTGCCTGGGGCCAGCCCCACCCAGCTGCAACCCTCCAAGAGCTGACAAGAGCCTAACAGACTGAGGCTTATAGCAATTGTAAGCCCCTGAGCCTAACAAAGAGCCACACTGGGGGCCTACTCATTTAATAGAAAAATTGCAACTGGAATATGCTATTAGACATTTCACTCAACTGTGCTGGGGCTTCCCACATACAATAAAGAGATGGAAAGGCCTACAACTACCACACACAGCTGAGCATTACAACCAGCTGGCCAGGGGGACAGCTCAGCCTCCCTGGGCACCTATGGCAAGAGCAACCCTGCCACAACAGGAGGACACAAGTAGCCCACACAGGGGTCACTCCTGGAACATTTGGAACTGGTGATGAGAAGAAAGCACACTGCTGGGCCTCATAAGGCATCACTTACATAGGGTCACATCTGCAAGATTAGGAGATGTAGCTGACCAACCTAATACATAGAAACAAGCACAGAGAAAGAGGCAAAATGAGGAGTCAAAGGAATACTTTTCAAGGGAACAGAACAAAACCCCAGAAAAAGAACTAAATGAAACATAAGTGAGCAATCTACCTGAAAAAGAGTTCAAACAAAGAGTTATAAGGATGCTCACTGATCTTGGGAAAGAATGGATGAACTCTGTGAGAATATCAACAAAGAAATGGAAGATATAAAAAAGAACCAATCAGAAATGAAGAATACAATACTGAAATGAAAAATTCACTAAAGGGACTTAGAAGCAGAGTAGAGGATACAGAAGAATTGATCAGTGAGCTGGATGAAAGAGTAGAGGAAATCACCCAAGCTGAACAGATAAAGAAAAAGAATTAAAAAGAGCAAAGATAGTCTAAGGGTCCCAGAAAGAGAAGAGAGAAACAAAGGGGCAGAGAATCTATTTGAAGAGATAACAGCTGAAAACTGCCCTAACCTAAAGAAGGAAGTGGAAATCCAGGTAGAGGAAGCACAGAGAGTGCCAAACAAGGTAAACCCAAAGAGGCCCACACCAAGACACATCATAATTAAAATGTCCAGAGTTAAAGATAAAGAGAGAATCCTAAAAGCCACTGGAGAAAGACAAGGTACATACAAAGGAAACCCCATAAGGCCATCAGCTGACTTCTCTGCAGAAACCTTACAGGCTAGAAGAGAGTGGCACAACATATGTAAAGTGCTAAAAGGAGAAAACCTACAGCCTAGAATACTCTACCTGATGAGGTAATCATTCAGAATGGAAGGAGAGATAAAGAGTTTCCCAAACAAGCAAAAATTAAAGGAGTTTAATGCTAAAGGGACTTTTTAAGGGGGAAAGCGAAGACCACAAATATGAAAAAATTATCTATTTCCATGATAAGAGGGTAATGGATACAAATACACACAAAAAAATAGACATGATATCAAAAATATAAAATGTGGGAGGAGGGGAGTAAAAGAGTAGAGCTTTCAGATAGAGTTCAAAATAAAGAGACCATTAACTCAATATAGATTGCTATATATATAGGTTATTATATATGAACCTTATGGTAATCACAAACCAGAAACCTATAATAAATACAGAAAAAACTAAGAAAAAGGAACCCAAACATAATACCAAAGAAAGCCATCAAACTACATGGGAAGAGAGCAAGAGAGTAAGAAAGGAACAGAAAAGAACTACTAAAACACTAAGAAAAAAAGTAAAAGTATGGCAGCAAGTACATACACATCAATAGCTACTTTAAATGCCAATGGACTAAATGCTCCAATTAAAAGCCATAGGGTGGCTGATTGGATAAAAAAATAAGACCTATATAAAGGCTGCATACAAAAGACACACTTCAGACCTAAAGACACTCACAAACTGAGAATGAAGGGATGGAAAAAGATACTCCATGCAAATTGCAATGAAAAGAAAGCTGGGGGTATCAATACTTCTAGCAGAAAAAATAGACTTTAAAACAAAAACTGTAACAAGAGACAAAGAAGGGCACTGTGTAATGATCAAGGGAACAATCCAACAAGAGAATATAACAATTGTAAATATCTATCCACCCAACATAGGAACACCTCAATATATAAAGCAATTATTAACGAACACGAGAGGAGAAATATACACAATAATAGTAGGAGACTTTAGCAGTCCACTTATGCCAATGGATAGATCATCCAAACAGAAGATCAATAAGGAAACATTGGCTTTAAATGACACATTAGACTAGATGCACTTAGTGGATATAAAAAGAACATTCCATCCAAAAACTGCAGAACACATTCTTTTCAAATGCACATGGAACATTCTCCAGGATAGATCACATATTAGGCCACAAAAAAAGTCTCAATAAACTTAAGAAGGTTGAAACAATACCAAGTATCTTTTCTGACAACAATGGTATGAAACAAGAAATCAATTACAGGAAGAAAATCAGAAAAGGCACAAATATGTGGAGATTAAACAAAATGCTACTGAAAAACAATTGGATCAACAAAGAAATCAAAGGAGAAATCAAAAAATACCTGGGGACAAATGAAAATGAAAATATGACATGCCAAAATTTATGGGATACAGCAAAAGCAGTTCTAAGAGAGAAGTTTATAGCAATACAGTCCTACCTCAACAAATAAGAAAAATCTCAAGTAATCTCCCAGTGCACCTAAAGGAGCTGGAAAATGAAGAACAAACAAAGCCCCAAATCAGTAGAAGGAGGGAAATAATAAAATTCAGAGCAGAAATAAATGAATTAGAGACTAAAAAAACAATAGAAAAAAATCAATGAAATGAAGAGCTGGCTCTTTGAAAAGATAGCCAATACTGACAAACCTTTAGCTAGACTCACCAAGAAAAAAGACAGAAGTCTCAAGTAAATAAAATCAGAACTGAAACAGGAGAAATTACAATGGACACCTCAGAAATACAAAAGATTATAAGAGAACACTACGAAAAGCTATACGCCAACAAATTAGATAATTGAGAAGAAATGGATAAATTCTTAGAGTCATACAACCTTCCAAAACTGAGTCAAGAAGAAATAGAGAATTTGAAGAGACAAATCACCAGTAAGGAGATCGAAACAGTAATGAAAAACCTCCCCAAAAATAAAAGCCCAGAACCAGATGGCTTCCCTGGTGAATTCTACCAAACATTCAAAGAAGACTTAATACCTATCCTTCTCAAGCTCTTCCAAAAATTTGAAGAGCAGGGGAAGCTTCCTAACTCATTCTACACAGCCAACATTACCCTGATACCAAAACCAGACAAGGACAATACAAAAAAGGAAAATTACAGGCCAATATCACTGATGAACACTGATACAAAAATCCTCAAGAAAATACCAGCAAATCCAATACAACAATACATTAAAAAGATCACACACCATGACCAAGTGGGATTTATTCTGGGGAGGCAGTGATGGTTCAATAGCCACAAAGCAATCACATTAACAAAATGGAGAATATAAATCACATGATCGTCTCAATAGATGCAGAGAAAGCATTTGACAAGATACAGCATCCATCTATGATAAAAACTCTGAATAAAGTGGGTATAGAAGGAAAGTACCTCAACATAATAAAGCCCATATAAGACAAACCCACAGCTGATATCATTCTCAACTGAGAAAAATTGAAAGCTATCCCTCAAAGAAGGAACCAGACAAGGATGCCTACTTTCACCACTCTTATTTAATGTAGTATTGGAAGTCCTAGCCATAGCAATCAGTCAAGAAAAAGAAATAAAAGGGATCCAAATTGGAAAAGAAGAAGTGAAACTGTCACTATTTGCAGGAGACAAGACCTTATACATAGAAAGCCCTAAAGAATCCACCAAAAAACTTTTAGAAGTAATTCATGAATATGGTAAAGTTACAGGATACAAAATCAACATGTAAAAATCAATTACATTTCTATACACTAACAACGAAGTAGCAGAAAGAGAAATCAAGAATACAATCACATTTACAATTGCAACAAAAAGAATAAAATACCTAGGAATAAATTTAACCAAACAGGTGAAAGACCCGTACACTGAAAACTGTGAAACATTGGTAAAAGAAATTGAAGAAGACACAAAGAAGTGGAAAGATATTCTGTGCTCTTGGATTGGAGAATTAGCATAGTTAAAATGTCCATACTCCTAAAGCAATCTGCAGATTCAATGCAATCCCTATCAAAGTTCCAACAACTTTTTTCAAAGAAATAAAACAAAGAATCCTAAAATTTATGTGGAACAACAGAAGACCCTGAATAACCAAAGGAATCCTGAGAAAAAAGAACAAAGCTGGAGGAATCACACTCCCTTATTTCAAAATATACTACAAAGCTATAGTAACCAAAACAGCATAGTACTGGCACAAAAACAGACACACGGTTCAATGGAACAGAATTGAGTGTCCAGAAATAAATCCACACATCTATGGACAGTTAATTTTTGACAAGGGAGCCAAGAACATACAATGGAGAAAGGAAAGTCTCTTCAACAAATGGTGTTGGGAAAACTGGACAACCACATGCAAAAATGTGAAAGTAGACCATTATCTTACACCATACACAAAAATTAACTCAAAATGGATTAAAAACTAGGATATAAGACCTGAAACCACAAAACTTCTAGAAGAAAACATAGGGAGTATTCTCTTCGACATTGGTGTTAGCAACATATTTTCAAGTACTGTGTCCAACTGGGCAAAGGAAACAATAGAAAAAATAAACAAATGGGACTACATCAAACTAAAAAGCTTCTGCATAGCAAAGGAAACCATCAACAAAATGAAAAGACAACCTAACAATTGGGAGAAGATATTTGGAAACCATGTATCTGATAAGGAGTTAATATCCAAAATATATAAAGAACTCATACATCTCAACAACAAAAAAACTAACAACCCAATTAAAAAATGGGCAAAATACCTGAACAGACATTTCTCCAAAGAAGATATACAGATGGACAATGGGGACATGAAAAGATACTCAATGTCATTAACTATCAGGGAAATGCAAATCAAAACTACAATGAGATATCACCTCTTGCCCATCAGAATGGCCATAATTAACAAGATAGGAAACAAGTGTTGGAGAGGATGTGGAGAGAAGGGAAATCTCATACACTGCTGGTGGGAGTGCAGACTGGTGCAGCCACTATGGAAAACAGTATGGAGGTTCCTCCAAAAATTAAGAATATAACTACCATACGATTCAGCTATTCCACTGCTGGGTATTTATCCAAAGAACACAAAAACACCAATACTTAAAGATACATGCACCCATGTGTTCATTGCAGCATTGTTCACAATAGCCAAGACCTGGAAGCAACCTAAGCGCCCATCAAGGGACAAATGGATAAAGATGGGGTATATATACACAATGGAATACTACTCAGCCATAAGAAATGATGAAATCCAGCCATTTGTGACAACATCGATGGACACTGAGGTTATTATGCTAAGCAAAATAAGTCAGAGGGAGAAGGTCAAAAACTTATGATCTCTCTCATAAGTAGAAGATAAAAATAACAACAAACAAATGCATAGAGACAGAGATTGGATTGGTGGTTACCAGAGGGGAAAGGGGGAGGGAGGAGGGCAAAAGGGATGATTAGGCACATGTGTGTGGAGATGGATTGTAATTAGCATTTGGGTGGTGAACATGATGTATCTATGCAGAAATAGAAGTATAATGATGTACACCTGAAATTTATACAATGTTGTAAACCAATGTTACTGTGATAAAAATAACATTAAAAAAGCAGCCAAGCAAACAAAAAGAGACTGATTATAATAAAATATAAAATAATTACTGTAACCAAAAAATCAACAAGGAAATAATGGACCTAAATGAAAAGCCAGACAAGATGGACTTAATAGATATATACAGAACACTCCACCCCAAAACAGCAGATTACACATTCTTCTCAAGTGCACATAGAACATTCTCAAGGATAGACCATAGGTTGGGAAATAAGGCAAGCCTCTATAAATTTAAGAAGATTGAAATCATAACAAGCATCTTTTCTGACCATAAGGCTATGAAACTAGAAATCAACTACAAGGAAAAAACTGGGAAAGTGACAGAGATGTGGAGATTAAACAACAAGCTACTGAACAACTAATTGATCATTGGTGAGACTGAAGGAGAAATCAAAAAATATCTGGAAACAAATGAAAATGAAAATACACCATACCAACTGATATGGGATGCAGCAAAAGTGGTCCTGAGAGGGAAACTCATAGCAATACAGGCCCATCTAAACAAACAAGAAAAATCCCAAATAAGCAACCTTAAACTACATCTAACAGAACTATAAAAAGAACAACAAACAAAGCCCAAAGTCAGAAGAAGGAGGGAAATAATAAAAATTATAGCAGAAATAAATGAAATTGAAATGAAAAAGAGCAGTAGAAAGGATCAACGAAACAAAGAGTTGGTTCTTTGAGAAGATAGACAAAATTGACAAAACCTTAGCTAGACTCATGAAGAAAAAAAGAGAGAAGGCTCAAGTAAATAAAATTTGAAATGAAAGAGGAGATATTACAATGGATACCTCAGAAATACAAAGGATTATAAGAGAATACTATGAAAAACTATATGCCAACAAATAGGATAACCTAGAAGAAATGGATAAATTCTTAGACTCATACAACCTCCAAAGACTGAATCAAGAAGAAATAGAGAAACTGAATAGACCAATCACAAGTAAAGAGATTGAAACAGCAATTAAAAACCTCCCCCAAAATAAAAGTCCAGGACCAGATGGCTTCTCCAGAGAATTTTATGAAACAGTCAAAGAAGACTTAATACCTATCCTTCTCAAACTTTTCCAAAAAAGCGAGGAAGATGGAGCACTTCCTAACACATTCTACGAGGCCAGCATCACCCTGATACCAAAGCCAGACAAGGACAATACAAAAAAGGAAAACAATAGGCCAATATCGCTAATGAACATAGATGCAAAAATTCTCAACAAAATATTGGCAAACCGAATACAGCAGTACATCAAAAAGATCATACACCACTACCAACTGGGGTTTATACCTGGGACACAGAGATGGCTCAACATCCACAAATCAATCAACTTGATACACCACATTAACAAAATGAAGAATAAAAACCACACAATCATCTCAATTGATACAGAAAAGGCATTTGACAAGATCCAACACGTATTTATGATAAAAACTCTCAACAAAATGGATATAGAACAAAAGTACCTCAACATGATAAAGGCCATATATGACAAACCCACAACCAACATCATACTCAATGGGGAAAAACTGAAAGCCATTCCTCTGAGAACAGAAACAAGACAAGGGTGACCACTCTCACTGCTCTTATTCAACATAGTACTGGAGGTTTGGGCCAGAGCAATTAGGCAAGAAAAAGGAATAAAAGGACTCGAAATAGGCAATGAAGAAGTGAAACTCTCACTATTTGCAGATGATATTATTTTATATATAGAAAACCCTAAAGAATCCATTGGAAAACTACTAGAAATAATCAACAACTACAGCAAAGTGGCAGGGTATAAAATCACCTTACAAAAATCAGTTGCATTTCTATATGCCACGAATGAAATAACAGAAATAGAACTCAAAAAGATAATCCCATTTACAATCACAGCAAAAAAAAAAAAAAAAAAAAAAGAAATCTTGGAATAAATTTAACCAAGGAGGTGAAAGACCTATATAATGAAAAGTATAAGACACTATTGAAAGAAATTGATGATGACATAAAGAAATGGATAAATATCCCATGCACATGGATTGGAAGAATAAACATAGTTAAAATGTCCATATTACCTAAAGCAATTTACAGATTCAATGTAATCCCATCCAGAATCCCATGACATTCTTCACGGAAATAGAACAAAGAATACTAAAATTCATATGGGGCAACAAAAGAACCCAAATAGCTAAAGCAATCCTGAGAAAAAAGAACAAAGCTGGAGGAATCACAATCCCTGACTTCAAAATATACTACAAAGTTACAGTAATCAAAACAGTGCTGGACTGGTACAATTATGGACATGCAGATCTATGGAACAGAATTGAAAGTCCAGAAATAAAACCACACATCTATGGACAACTAATCTTTGACAAAGGAGCTAAAAGTACATACAATGGAGAAAGTAAAGTCTTTTCAATAAATGGTGCTGGGAAAATTGGACAACCACATGCAAAAGAATGAAAGTAGACCATCTTCTATCACCATACACAAAAATTAACTCAAAATGGATCAAAGACCTGAAAGTGAGACCTGAAACTATAAAACTCCTGGAAGAATATATAGGCAGTACACTAACTGTCACTGGTCATAAAGGGATCTTCTCGGATTCCACGCCTACTTAGACAAGGGAAACAAAAGAAGAAATAAGCAAGTGGGACTTCATCAAATTAAAGAGCTTCTACAAGGCAAATGAAACCAAGATCAAAATGAATAGATGACTCACCAGCTGGGAGAAAATATTTGCAAATCATATGTCTGACAAGGGGTTAATCTCCATAATTTATAAAGAACTCACACAAGGAAACAACAAAAAAACAAAACTCAATCAAAAAATAGACAAAGGATGTGAACAGACATTTTTCCAAGGAAGATATACAGATAGTCAACAGGTACATGAAAAGATGTTCAACATTGCTAATCATCAGGGAAATGCAAATCAAAACTACACTAAGATATCACCTTACACCTGTTAGATTGGCTATAATCACCAAGACAAAAAAAAACACAAATGTTGGAGAGGTTGTGGAGAAACAGGAACCCTAATCCACTGCTGGTGGGAATCCAAACTGGTGCAACCTCTTTGGAAAACTGTATGGAGACTCCTCGAAAAATTAAAAATAGAAATACCTTATGACCCAGCTATCCCACTACTGGGTATCTATCCAATGAACCTGAAATCAACAATCGAAAGAGGCTTATGCACCCCTATGTTTATTACAGCATTATTCGCTATAGCCAACAATTGGAAGCATCCCAAGTGTCCCTCAATGGATGATTGGAGAAAGAATATGTGGTATATATATATAATGGAATACTACTCAGTCATAAAAAAGACAAAACTGTCCTGTTTGCAACAACGTGGATGGACCTGGAGAGTATTATGTTGAGCAAAATAAGCCAGAGAGAGAGAGGCAAACACTGCATGTTTTCACTCATATGTGGAATATAAACTAACACATGGACAGAGAGAACTGTTTGGTGGTTACCAGGGGCAAAGGGGAGAGGGGTGTGCACAAGGGCTGAAGGGAAGCATTTATAGGGTGATTGACAAACAATAATGTACAACTAAAATTTCACAATGTTATAAACTATTAAGACATCAATAAAACAAAACATAGAGTTTTATTTCTTCCTCACATTATAGTCTGGAGGTAGGTGGCCAGGACGAGTTTGGTGAATCTGCTCTTTAATGTCATAAGTGGATAATATAGTGCTTCCAGGGTCAGGATCCCAGGCTCCTTTTACCTTCTTGCTTGACCACCCCTAGGGCAGCACTTTTGAACACATAGTCCAAGAAGATTCACAACCACATTTTCATTCCAGCCAGCAAGAGAGAGAATGGATTAAAGAAGGGGAGCTCTTCTTTAAAAGTCACATCTCAGAAGTTGCCTTATATGCCATAAATCAGCGCTTAGTCACGTGGTCACACAAAGTTGCAAGGGAGGCTGGAAAATATAGTCTTTATTTTGGGCATCTGGGAGTCCGCGTAAGAATAGGGGATTCCATTACTCTAGAAGAAGGGGAGAACAAAAATATCTCTCTTTGCCACATGCTCCAACTCAGTTGTACAGTGAAATCACTTTGATACCAAAACCAACACGGACATTGAGTGATAAATATATGCCAAAAATCCTTTAATAATTTACCAAGTTGAATCAGGCAGTGCATAAATAAATATATATTATACATTTTGTCCAACTTTGATTTAGTTCAGGAATGCAAGGTTGGTTCAGTATGACAAAATCTATTGATATAATTCATCACCTAACCAGATTAAAGAAGAAAAGTCATTTGATTATCTCAGTAGATGCAAAAATAATTTAATAAATTCAATCAAATTCGTGATAATTTTTTTAACAAACAAGAAAAGGAGGGGAAATTTCTTAATCTGATAAAGGATATCTACAAAAACTTACATCAAACACCACACTCAACAGTTCAATATTAAAAGTATAGTAGGATATTACAATTGACGTTTTGACCAAGACACTATAACTCAACAAATGCTGCATACCAACTTAAGGTAATGGACAAAAAGGAAGAATTTTCAAAGAAAATGGGTAAAAACCAATTCCAAGACTGTTGGACCTCCTCAGCAATATATAAAGAAGCATCAGAGTGTGGAGAGGATAGAGGATTTAGGGACAGCTTTCACTTAGATACAGTTATGCTGTGAGTCTCTTCCTCCCCCCTCCCAGGAGTGAGGTGTAGGAGTGCCCCTCACCTCGAGCCTAATGGAGTGGGCTTTCACAAGAATTATCCAGAGATTACCCATGTAGCCCTTGCTGTTTGGGGAATAGCTTTATCCTAGTTGACCCCATCTGGAAAATGTAGAGGAGAGAGGCAGTCCTGCTACTTATACTGGTGGCAGATCTGGGAGAGTTGCTGTTGCATATAGATGGGTCTGCACTTACAGGGTTTGTGAGTGCTTCCATAGACCCAGGTGTGAGCACGGTGAGAGAGATGATGACCTCAAGATGTTCTGACTCCTATCTAAGAGAACCACCTAGATGGGAGAG
Source organism: Tapirus indicus (assembly GCA_031878705.1). Lineage (NCBI taxonomy): Eukaryota > Metazoa > Chordata > Mammalia > Perissodactyla > Tapiridae > Tapirus > Tapirus indicus. Next base: position 12,368,176 of record CM062933.1, read on the forward strand.
AAACTCCACCAGTGAGAGCCTGTCAGTGCAGCGCACTGACAGAAAACAAGGGGTGAGGTAAGTGGGAAGTGGCTGGCCTGAGAAGGGGAATTGCCCACATACCAGGAACAATGGTGGGAGGAGACATCTAGGAGCTTCCCTGGAGTTCATGAAAGAACCCACAGGAAAGAGTCAACTTTATATACCTCTGTGGCACAGATAGCATGGAAGCCAGCATACACAGCACTAGTTGCTACTTGCACAAGGTTAGGTTCTAAAGTCAACATGGAAGGCAAAAATTACATGACAGTAATGCCTTTCATTGCTTCCCATATTGCTGTCTCATTTCCCTTTTTCTCATCCTTGCTGCCTTAAAATTACTCCTCTCCAAAAACCATTAACTCTCAATATTTTCCTCTGGCTCTGTTTTCTAGGGAACCCAAAATAAAACACAAATCTACTTATTAAAAAGTTTACAGAGATGATGTCCATAAACATGGTTGGAGCTCAATAAATTCTAGTTCTCTTTCCTCCTTTCACCTTTTCAACTAAAAAAAAAATTACATTCTTTTCTCTGCATCCTACATTATCTTCATATTAAAAAACTACAACTTGATTTATACAGTGGTTATAATCTCTTAATTAAAATTTTTTTTAAATGTAAGAGAACGAGAGTAAGCATCTTTACAAGTAGATAATGCACAGTGAGTTCTATATTTTCTTGGAATAATTATACGACCATAGTTAAATCTCTGAAGTACATTAGAAAGTTGATCTGGGTTGATGAAATGCGTGCAGAGTAGGTAATACATTCCATTTCATCTAACTACTTTGTATACAAGCACTAAGCTTGGTACCACGTCTATCAACCCAAGGTCACCTGAAAACAGTTCCCTTCACAATAGACCATAACACTCATTACCATGACTAATCATTTTATGTCTTTTTCATGAGAAGTTTTGTTTATGATCTTTTTCATGTTTATCTTCATGGGTTTTTTAGTTTTATGATTACAATCTACAGGAAAATGCTTTTCCTTTTTTCCTCCTCTAAGATTTCCAGCCATTTGGGATGATTATATCTTGCTCATTTGATTTTATAATAATTTGTCTTCTTTCCCCAAATTCCCCAATTCCTGTGAATTAAATTATTTTTAAAAAATAATTCTTGGAAGCTCCCTTGACTAAGTTGACCTCATTATGAAAATTTTCCAAATTAAAATTAGAAACCACAGCCTTAATAGTTAACCTAGTTTCTTTTTTAAAAATCCTCCCCACCTTCCCATTTTTTTCTCTGACTGGAAGAATCATTTTTTATTTTATGATGTTTCCGTTTAACTCTTCTTTGATTATTCAGACATTACATATTTCTTATAAATTTTTCTCCTTTAAAAAATTCAGTTTTTATTTTAATCAAGGTTAAACAAGCTTGTTATTTAAAGAGTCAAGTATTCTACAGCACTAATGAAAAAGAGCAGAACTCTGAATGCTCCACCTCCCTGATCCAAAGTTCTTCTTCCAGAGGAAACTGCTTGGAACTCTTTTGGCTGATTATTTTGGTACTACCCATAGCTCCAAAACACAAACCTATACTGTTACTTCTTGAGTTTTCCATTTCAGGAATTATTCATTGACTTTTTACCATGAAAGATGAGAATTTAATTCTTTCCCTGTCCTATTCTCTCAAACACTCAACAGAGTTCTGTCTCTTGTCTTCCTCTGTTATGACTTACACCTTCATTTTGATTGGCTACCTCCTTCAGTAGCTTTGAAAAATATGGATAGTTAGTTTTTTGAGATCTTGCAGGTCTAAAAATGTTCTATTCTACTCTCACACTTATTTTACAATTATTTTGGGTATGTAATTTCATGCTGAAAATAACTGTTCTTCAAAATTTTCTTCAGTCTTTTTTCTCCTTGTTCTTGGTTTGGATACTTTCTATTGACTTGTATTCAAATTCACTGATCCTTCCTTTTTTAGTGTTCAATTTGCTGTTATCCTATAATCTAATTATTTTTTTATTTTATTATTATTATTTTTTTGGTAAGGAAGATCAGCCCTGAGCTAACATCCATTGCCAATCCTCCTCTTTTTGCTGAGGAAGACTGGCCCTGGGCTAACATCCGTGCCCATCTTCCTCTACTTTATATGGGACGCCGCCACAGCATGGCTGACAAGCAGTGCGACGGCAGGTGCCTGGGATCCAAACTCGTGAACTCTGGGCTGCCAAAGCATGGACTAAACTGCTGTGCCACTGGGCGGCCCCTGTTATCCTATAATTTAAAAAATTTAGATATTGTAGTTTTTAATTCTAGAAATTCAGTTTGACTCTTTTTTAGAATTTCCCTCTCCCTTGAAATTATTCACTCATTGTATGCATCCTTTGCTGTCAATTAAATGTATTTATAAGGTTATTTAAAAATCCTTGGCTGTTAATTCCACCATCTCAGTCATCTAATTTTCTCCTTCTATTTACTGTGTTACATTGTCCTCCTTGTCATGTCTATTAACTTATTTTGTATACTGAGTATTGTGGATGATACAGTGTAGAAACTTGATTACCTTCTTCTGAAGAGGCTTGGCTGATTACCTTGATACTATGGAGGCTTGGTTCTAAACTTGGTTGGGGTAAATTTATTTTGGTTTTGTCCTTAGTCTAAAGGCTCAGTCCTTAGTTCTGAGATGTGGCCCTTAATCCTAAGGTGGGGCTCCTCTCATATTTTAGTAAGAGCCCAGGACTTGATCTTAATTGCTGTGTTCACGCTACTAGGTAGCTGCTGAAACCTCCACTCAGTTCTTATCCCTCCAGCTGTTGCTTTCCACTGGATTCCTTAGAGTCCTGCTCTTTGCATGCCAGTTCACGAGTCAGTAACAATTGGAGGGCATTTGAATGCAGGTTTTGTGACTTTCCTCTCTGTGGCTCTCTCCTTTCTGGGATTTCCCTCACACCCAATTTCCCACCACTCTGGTACCCCAAACTTTGATCTCTGACTCCCTAGGGATCTCTTCTTTCTGTTTAGGCTCCACTACCTTCCATCTGGAAAGTACTATCAGTAGCTACTGGAGAGCACTATAAATGGAAAAGCTTGTTAAATGTGGAAATAATTAGTGTGCTTCCCTTCTTTCAAGGCTCCTATCTCCTTGTTTCTGCCTGCTTTTCATTGCTCTCTAGTGACTTCAGAAAGTTCTTTCGTATTTTGTCCAAAACAATTATATTTTTATAATTATTATTCACAGGAAAGTACATCAGACATAAGCTACATTGCTATAACTTAAAGTTAATGAAGGCTTTGGAATAATTGAATGGGATGAATTCACAGAACAGGAACTAATCTAACACTGAATATTAAATATCACTATTGTTAAAAGTTCCTTGGCAATCTATGATGGATATCGCTCACTTTTCTTGAGTCTCTCCCACTTTCTCTCTTCAAATTTTACTCCTCTTCTTCCAGTTCCAGGCACCTTAACCTCTGCCTCCCAGTCTTCCATGTGTAAATTAAAAATTCCCATTATTTTATCACTTAGCTATTGACTCTGTAAGCCAGGACACAGAACTTAGCCCCTTTACTGATTTCCAGATGAACTCCAACTATGAAAAGCTTTTAGTGATTTCTCTGTGAATACACTTTATTGAAAAATTTGGGGGATACAGAGAGTTGTCATGTCCCATGATGCACAGGATTTCCATTAAAATATCCCCATGTGAAGTTCTTACCTTCTAAAGTGTCTCCTTCCTGTTGTCAGCAGGCATTCTCACTTCCTCCAAACATTCCCTGTCTTCAGGGCACCTGCCCCTCCCTCTCAGACTTTTCCTCTTTTACTTTTATTTTTCAGAGCAGATGAGTAAATTATCTTTGGTTGGTTGAGGATTCCCCTGGCTTCTTACTCCCGGTACCCAGTGGCTCACCAAGGTATTTCTTTTGAATACACAGGTCTTATCCTAAGAGGAAATATGGTGAACTTGTATTTCTGTCTTGTTAAACAGTGGTGTCTTGTTCTCTTTCTTTCAATCTTTGCTTTCCCAGATTATCCTGAACCTTGTTTTTATTTTATTTCATTTTAATTATTTTTATATGTAAAAATGGCCCATAACTTTTTCTAAACAAAAGGGCCATTTCCACTCTTTACAGCAGATTCACAAATATGTTTTTGGTGCCTTGGTCTTTGTGAATCAGTAAGTGGATTTTGGTGAACTATCACAGAGTCACTGATAACTCTAAGGTCCCTATTAGCCCTGGATCATATTAATCTATGACTCACTAATGTGAAATAGAAATAAGTAGGCCTTATTCTATTCTTGGCTATATAGCTGTTAAATACTAGGCCACAAGATCATATGCTCTTCAATGACTTATTGTTCATTCTAGGGAGTAATTATACGGTCTTATTTTATTTTATTTTTTTAGTTTGTTCTGGTCTATGGTTATATCAGTGGATGGTGATTGCTCCATGTTTATGTGTAACAATAGGCAGATTGTGTGCAGAATGGGAGCATAGAACCCATGCACTGGTGGGAAATCATTGCCTTGGCTGCCAATGACTAGTAATAGAGGAGAGAACGAGAGTGGCAGTCAGGTGCCATGAGACTGTGGGTTGCACTGCCTGGAACTTGGGTTAGTTGTCACTGTGGTTTTCTCAGAGTTTCTTAAGTCATTTCTCAATCACCATAAACTTAGAGTGTCTTGTCTGGTAGAAAACAAACACACAATGTGGCCCCTGGTTGCTTTGTTTTCCTCTCCTTTTGTTTTAGGAAAGAAGCAGCTCATTCAGGGAACTGAACGCAATGAAGAGCGATGCAAGGACGCAGAACACATTTTGTTATTTCTAGACCTGGTTCGGTGTCAGGAAGAGTATGAAGGAACCTCTTTAAATTATTGTGAATAATGAGCATGAGGGCATTTACACGTGGATCATCTAAGAGACAAGATGTTTGGTTTGTTGGTCATCCAAGAGTTAAGCTAACAATCATTGTCTACTTACCATGTGCCAATGCATAACATGCATTTTAGACCTCAATTCATCCTCATAATAACCAATGAGGTAGGTAGCTTTATTGTCCTTAATTTACAGATGAGAAATTATATAAAGTGTTCAAAGTGACATGTTTCATAAGTGGTGGCACTGGTATTCAAGTCAGCCCTACTCCAGAACCTACATAGTAGACTAGAATGGACACATCAGTTTAGTTAGTCACAGATTTAATAGATGGGTGTGGTCATCTGATTTCTAGGTGTCTGCTTCAAACCAAAGGTAATATCATGTAGGACTCTGTGGGCCTGTTTTCAAGGACTGCTTTTTCTGAGTCCAGAAGTCTTAACTGGCTCAGTGTTCTCACAAAGTTTATCCAGACTGGTCTCTCCATGTCTATGCTTCTTGGAGTGAACATCCCATATTGAGGGTTATTTTTTGTCAATTGTTGTGGGCCCTTCCTCCCCTCTGTATGAAGCATTTGAGATATTAGGGGAGAAAGGAAGAATGAATTAGACAGTAGAAGGAGGTTTTAATGCAAAAGGGGTTGCCTTTTTTTTTTAATCCCTAGGGAGAGTCCTGGAGAAAAATGTAGGGTAACCAGACAGCAGCCCACTGGAACCAGGGTCTAATATTTGGAAGGGCCTGTGATTTCCCAGTGGCTAGAAATGTTTTAATTGGCAGGCTGATTCAATGCAAATGGCCTGCAGCATCCAACTGTGCCTGAACAGCTTTGATACATGCTTAGTTGTCAGTTAACGCTCTGCTGTATATGTAAAGAATTAGCTTTGTTCATTATTCCTTTTAACAGCTTACATTGCTGGAAATTATTGTGTTCTTTTGACTTTTGTTCTTAACCATAACTTGATTTAGCTTGGTTATGAAAGCCAAGGAAATGCGCTATTATGCAATTTTTGATTCAGATTTAATACGTCCATATCATTTGGCCAACTATGTTTTTGTTTGTAGACTGCAGGTTAGGCTCCTCAGATAATTAACTTTCCTGCTAGAAATCCAAGACATTTTTCACCTGGAAAACATGCTAATGAGTACTGGAAGTAATTGGAAATGTCCATCTTTGTTGTCAGAATAGAAATCAACAATAATTGATGCTTTTACCATGACGTTAATGCAGGATTAATTATAATTCAAATAGGAATACAGGTGTTCCCAAAAGTAAATGACTACTTTGATTCAATATGTTTTGCTCTTTCTCCTAAATGGGGGCAGAAGGAGCAGTGGTGGCTATGCACATTGAGCAGAGTGGTTAGGCACACTCACTCCCAGCCAGACTGTCGTGGTTTGAATCCCAGCTCTGGTCCTCATTAATTGTGCAATCCTGAGCAAGTTATTTAACCTTGGCGCTCTCGGTTTCCTTCTCTGTAAAACGAGGGTAATAAAATTAATACCTCATAGGGTAGTCACGATACTTAAATTAGATAACAAATAAGCAATGCCCTTAAAGAGTACCCAGCACATTGTATGCACACAATAGCTTTCAGGCATACAGTAGAAATACAGAAGCTGGATACAAGAACTGAGTTCTTGTGTGTGCCACCAAACCAGTGTAACTCTAGATGGATGGCTACATTAGAAAATAGGGCTAATAAATTTGACACACCTCCCTTATTGTGATAACATGAGTTCTAATGGATAAATGCTTAGCCAACTTTCTGTTATCTGCAGAAAGTTCAACTACTTGGATTATCCTCAGCAAATACTCAATTAGCAAGTGACTTTTAGTTCCTGTTCATTCCTTCTCTAGGCCACTGCTAAAGCCAACTATATAAATTTAGTAAAAAAAAAAACTCCTAAAAAGAATCATAAATTTATTGGTTCTCAATCCTGGCTATGCATTGGAGTTACCTGGGCAGCTTTTAAACCTAGCCTCAGAGAATCTGATTTAATTGGCCTGGGAATGATTTTAAATTATGTCCAGGGTTGGGAATCTGTGGTATGATGCACCACATAGACAAACCTATATAAGTCTGGGTTCTCTCCAGTATCTGTTCATGGGTAAAAACAGCTGGGGGCTTTATCTTAAGGGCTTCTCTTAAGCTATCCTTTTGGGCAGCTTTTCCTGAAGTTGGTACAGGTATCACTATTAGTACATGGACAAAGATTTTTTATTTTCATAGTATTGTTTATTTTGTTGTATATTAAAAAAAAACACTCTGTTTTCAGACATGTGATTTAATGGATATTATTGCTTAGAAATTGACTTAAAGTGAGTTGATTTAAAGAAAAGTATTAAGTGACTAATGACATAGATGGTTGTACTGTGCTGGATAGTGTCCCCTTGAAATTCATGTCCTTCCCAGAATCTCAGAGTGTGATCTCATTTGGAAATAGGGTAGCTGTATATGTAATTAGTTAAATTAAGATGAGATCTTATTGGAGTAGGTTGAGCCTTTAATACAATGAGGACTTAATCCAATAAGGAGTTGGACTGGTGATTATTAAAATCCCTTCTAGGTCTGAGACCATGTTTTAAGGTGGGGCCTTATGCCTGTCTTAGAATTCTAACTGTTTTAGCCAGAATAGCACCACTGTGAATATGGAAAATTGGTGCTTAATAGCAATTCCAAACTCCTTCTGATGTGCCTCCTGACCTGCAGAGACTGGAAAGCCAGAATCTACATTACACAGACTCCCTTGCAGCTGTTGTAATGAATGTAACTTGGGTTTGGCCAGTTAGATGAGATTTGGAAGGCAGAAGTGAGGTTGTAGTTCCATCTCTGATGCTTCTAGTACTTCTACTGCCAACCCCAGGTGTGAAAGCTTTTTGTTTTCCTGAGTTAGTGTTAGCAGAGGTCCCAGTGTCCAGCCACAGCTGTGTGGGTGTCAAAATCCAGGACATAGCATCCTTTACGCATCTATGGATCACAGTGGCACAGTTAATTCAGGAACTGGCAGCAGTTGCAGTGGATCTTTTGATGGTGATGATTTTGTGATCATGGCAGCTGGGATGTGGTTTCAGAGCCAGAGGCTTCCTGACTGTAGATGAGGCAGTAGCTCCTTGGTGGATCTCTTCTGTGGTATGACTTTGTGGGGGTAAAGTCTGTTTCTTCAGCCTTCCCAGAGATGTGTAAGCTATGTGATGCTTACGTCTGAATTCCTTCCTGCTTAAACTGGCTTAAGTGGATTTTGGTTTCTGCAACTGAATCCTGACTGATATAAAAGTGGACATGTTTATGGAACTCAATCAAGAAGAAAGTAATTTCAGTAAGGCTTTATAATTTAGTAAGGTTATTTTCCATTTCCATCATTAAGTTCAGGATGAAACTTTGCCTGTAGATGGTTTACATTAGCGTCTTTATGAAATAATTTCCAGTATCTGTCTCCCTGCGAGTGTTTGCCTTGTCGCTGCGGCACTGACGCTCTCAGACATAGTGACCTCGTTCCTTTTGTTCTGTTTATGTTGTAGCTTGCTTGACAGATTCACACATGGATCAGTCAAGGTCTGTTACCTGTGCTGAGAGAGACCTTGGGGATTCTATCCTTACAAATTATAGAGTAAGCAAAAAGTCATTTCTAATCTTCTGAGGAAGTCAAGGCTATCAGCCCCACTCTAAAGCATATGGTCAGAGCACACCCAGTCACCGTGTGGTTACTGACCCCAAAACACTGACTAGCTCAGCTCGAGGGGTTGATATTCAGATACCAGGTCCAAATCTTGCATTTGGATCAACCCTGGGTGATTTCTCAGGAAATTATTTGTAAAGAGGTTCAGTGGGTCAGGAGAAAAGCTCTTCAAAAATGCAGAGAACATCTTGTTCTTCAAATTTACAGTATGTTTCTGGTCAGAAATTAGGTTTCATGAAAGTCATCTTGACCCAGCTAATGTTACCCATAGCTGTGTTTTTGTTTTTTGTTTTCTCAGAACAAGTGTCTGGCTCTGGGGAAAAAAATCCCAATATGAGTATGAGATCAGATCACTGGACTTTGAAAATACTATGCTTATTAGCTTAGGGTGTTTCCTGATAAGGACAGGTGTTGGGGATGGGGAGCAACTTTGTTTGAAGTGTTTGGCTACTCTCCTACAGTGATTCATGTATAGTGGAATTTTTCCTCTGGACAAAAATAATTTAGAATTAAGAGGACATTTGTATGGTGCATAGATGAAGAGATAAACTATAAAATCTTTCTTTGTTTTGTGCCACTTGACAAATAATTGGTTTATCCAGGGTCTGGCTATTGTACTATGTACTACGATGGTGCATTTTGGCCAGACACCTAGATAGTATGATTTTCACTACTGATGAGGAAGATGAGCTAAAGAGATGTTACCAGAAGTTGCTAAGGTCACGTAACTGACAAGCACATCTTCTGACTCTGACTACTCCCTGTGATTTTCACACCACATTCCACAGAGATGCCTCTGGCTGTCATGAGAGGCTGTGGATTGTGTGGTGATGGAAATGTAAAGAGAGAGTGTTTGAAGGGAGCTTTGAGCTGATGAGTTCTCCACCACCTTTAGATCAGAGCAGTATTACCTTTATTCATTTTATGGACTAGGATTCCACAAAGATTTTGTTTAAAAGGAGATTTCAGATCCAAAAATGTTTGGACTATAAATGTGTTCTTGATATTTCTGTTCTATCCTTCCTCATTTCTCTCTCTTCTTGCCTTAAATTTTTCTAATTTCTCTTCTATGGAAAAAAAGAGAAGGAGAGGCAAAAGATGCCCTGTTGTATGTGAATGGCCACAGGCGTGTGAGTGTGGGTTCAGTTCAGTTCAATAAACATTTTTTGATTATTTATCCCTTCAAAATTCTTCTATTCAGTAAATATCGGTGAAGTCTGCTTTGTGCTGGGGACACAAACACCAGTAACACGTGGTGCCTGTCCCTAGCCATTGTATGTGTGAGTTTGGGGTGGGAGTGAGGAAGGAAACTTGGAGACCAAGGGAATACAGATATTTAAATAAGAGAACTTTTGTTGGCCACACTAACCCAAGGATGACATGGACCAGGTAAATTTTGGCTTCTATCGACTGTCCACTCCTGTGTCAGCAGGCCCACTTCTCACACAGGACAGATCCGAAGGGAAAACTAGAAAAGCCAGAAGGACTCTAGTGCCTTCCTGTTCTCACCAGAGTGTTGCCAAGAGAACAGAGTTGAAGCTACAAGTTGCATGCAAGATTCCAATCTTAAGTGTTTTCTAGCTGGAGGGTGCCTCTTTTACAAGCTGGACTGGATTCACACATTTTTTTTTAGGCAGGAAAATTTCTATGTGAGTACTTAGAAACTATCAACAGCCCATCTGGATTCAATTTGAGTGATAAATAGCTTGTTATAGTCTGACAGTCTCAGGAGATGCCACATAACTGCTAGAAAAAACACAGAATTCATGGTACATCAGTAGAATCAGTTTATATATTTTCCTCAAGATGCTGTTATTTTAGCATTTCTTGACAATTTCCTGCATTTTAGAGACACATTTGGTAACCAGTAATAAATGCCCATTTTATGTTCTAAAGTTGATTACATTTATCCTGCAAAGTCACTCCTATAGATGTTAACTCTCATTCCTCAGGATATAGGGGCAGTTTTAGCCGGGCTTCTGTTGGCATAGAAGAGGACTTCCTTGAAATTACTCATTTTGACAGTTCTCCAGTTACTGGTGAGAATCATGTTAACAATAACAGGGAACTTTTCACTAGCAAATTGGAACCTACTTAAAAATCAAGTCTTTGACTCAAGGGTTTGACCTGGCTATAGGATTTTGGCTTCCTGACTTCTAAGCCAAAAACCTCCACCTACTTGCAGGTCTATCCTATAATGTGTTTATTAGTTTGCTGAGCCACATAACAACATATGATGCAATAGGTGGTTTAAATAACAGAAATTTATCTTCTCACAGTTCTAGAGACTAGAAGTCCAAGATCAAGGTGTTGGCAGGGTTGATTTCTTCTGAGGGTCATGGGGAAAGGGTCTATTCCAAATTTCTCTCCTTGGCTTGCAGATGGTTGTCTTCTTCCTTTGTCTTCACATCGTCTCCCCTCCATGAGTGTCTGTGTCCTAATTTCTTTGTATAAGAACACCAGCCATACTAGATTAGGTCCATCCCTATGACCTCATTTTACCTTAATTACCTCCTTAAAGACCCTATCTGCAGATACAGTCACATTCTAAGATACTAGGGGTTAAGACTTCAACATGTGAATTTTGAGGGAAGATAATTCAGCCCATAATAGCATGTATTTGGGCTGAGGCATCTGACTTAAAACATTTCATGTAGATATGAATTGGTGCACTTCATTTTAAAAAAACTTTGGCTTCATTAATATGGGAAAAACATGAACTGAGATTTTATTTTGGCTTATTGTTTTAAAGCTCTAAACATAGGTAACAGTTTTAAACATATGTAAATCTCTCAAGGGAGCTAGAAGATATTATAAATGGAAAAGGGAAGGTAAGCTCTTTGTTATAGAACCTTGGTGATGGACTCCACACACATATATAACTAGATACTTAAGAGTATTTTATTATGTAGCAAGAATAAATAGGTTGTGGACACCATGTCCATCTTCACCCTTAGCGGTGAGGTTACTATGAGAAGATTATTGTTATTATAAGACCTTATTTAAAATTGCCTCATGCTGACTGATTTTCAGAAATTAACTATTATTCTGGCAAAATCAGTTATAAGAATTATAGGATTTGTTGAAGTCCGAGAGCTGCTTTAGATTAAGTGGTTTCAAATTCTAAACCAGGTGAGTCCATATATCACTATGATGCAAGACCCCTGGGTAGAGTCACTAAGCCACCCACTGTAATGCCAGCCTGTCCTTTAGGCTAGTTCAATTGTTGCCCGAAATTCTAGCAATGTAAAGCATCTTCTTGTAAAGTGTAAATTTATTTCTTTTACAAATAGCTTTATAGCACTTGCCAGGTGCTATTGTAATCACTTGAATCTACTAACTAATTTAATCTCTATAATAACTCTGTGTGGAAGGCACTACTATAATTGCCACTCTATTTTATAAATGGGGAATCAGAGGCACAGATAGGGTAAGTTACTTGTCCATAGTCACGCAGCTAGTAAGTAGTAATGCTGAGATTCTGGCTCTAGGGTTTGGATTTTTGATGATTATGCTGTGCTAGTAGGAAAGTGGGGGACATGAAGGGGGAGTATACAGTGAGTATGGTGTTGAGGAATGTTCACCAAGTAGGCAGAGCAAAAGGGTCTCTGAGGATAGTCTAAGATGTTAGGACTGTGTCCTTTGGTCCTGGGTCAGAAGCTGTTTGTTCTCTCTGCTCCCACTCCATGACCTTCTCCAGCTCCTGGCCCGTTTCTCTGTTCCCCTTCACGACAAACCCACTGGAAAGGCTGGTCTGTATTCACAGTTTCCATGTCCTCACCTCCTGTTCTCTCTTCTTCCCACTCTAATCTGATTTCCATCCCTTCCGCCTGATGAAAGGGATCTTGCCAATGTCACCTCTATCTGGCTGCATTCAGAATCCGTTTGTTTTTTTCTTATCTTAGACAAACTTTCAGAAACATGCTACACCGTGAGAGCTTCTTTTTTTTCCCCAAAACATTTTGTTCTCTTGGCGTCTGCCTCTTGACACTCTCCTTCTTCCCTCCGATCTCATCAGCTGCTGTTTCTCAATCTCCATTTCTGACTTCCTTTTGTGATGGAATACTCTATGAGGGCTCATTCTGGGCCATCATGTCTTTTCTACTCATATTCTTTTAAGGTGATTGCTATGGACTGAATTGTGTCCCTCCTCAAATTCATGTGTTGAAGTCCTAACCCCTAATGTGACCGTATCTGGAAATAGGATCTTCAAGAGGCAATTATGGTTAAATGAGGTCATAAGTTCTAATCTGATAAGACTGTGATTTTATAAGAAAAGGAAGTCTCCTTGTAATTGTTTCATTAAATGGAAACAGTATGTGGACTGTTTCTCCTATTCTGTGCAAACCATGTCCCTGAATCAAAACCGCTGAATGTGTTAAAGCATCATTCAACATCATGAGCACATTTGACTTAGGAACTACCCCATGATCATGATCCCAAGACATTAGTAATAGATCATAACCCTGGAATATATCTGGCAGTTTTCAAAGTCTTGTACCTTTAGGCAGTAAAAAAGATGGTGGTCCTTGCCTTGTGATATGGTAAACGTACAGTTTAAACCAGACAGAACTGAATTCTGGGATAGCTGGTCCAATATGCTTTTCTATTTCTGTAAGAAAGCTGTCCAGGGACTCATCTGAGTGTTTGCCAACTTCGAACATTGTGACTACATGGCTTTTCAAGTTTGGTGAAAGATTTCCCATCATTAAAAAGGCAGTAAGAATTGAGTCAAATAGGAATGTAATATGCTTTGTATATCCTGTATCTCTCTCTCTCTCTCTCTCTGCCATGTGAGGACACAGTGAGAAGGCAGCTGTCCTCAAGCCAGGAAGAGAGTCTTCACCAGAATCTGACCATGCTGGCACCCTGATCTCAGACTGCCAGACTCCAGAACTCTCAGAAAGTAAATTTCTGTTGTTTAAGCCACTCACTCAATAGTGTTTTGTTATGGTCATCTGAGCTGACTAATACTGTGATCCCATCAATGCTATGGTTTTAAATGCCAACTATATACTGATGAAGTCAAAATTTATATCCTTATCTCTCTCCACTAAGCTCTAAATTCATACATGAAACTGTCTCTCTGACCTTTTCATTTGACATACGATAAAGACTCCAAAGTCAATATCAAAAACTTTTAATTTCTACCTGCAAATCTGCTTCTCTCTATCTTCCCCTTCTCAGTAAATAATACCATTGTCCATTCATCCAGCTGCTCAGGCCAAAAATTTAGGAGTTACCCTTGAGTTTTTTCTTTCCCTCATCCTCTGCATCTCTTCCATCAGCAATCCCTGTCAGCTTTGCCTCCAGAGCATATCTCAAATCCATCTATTTGTCCCCATCATCACTATACAACCTTACCCAAATTGCTACAGTTGTTTGCTGGATTATTGCATTTTCTCCTAGTTAGACATCCTGCCTCAAATCCATTCTCTTGAAAGCAGGAAAAATCATCTTAGAAAATAACTTGGACTATGTCACTCACCTGCTTAAAATCTTTCAATGACTTCCAATTGCTCTTAGAATAAAGTCTACATTCCCTACCATGGTCTACAAGGCTCTACTGTTTGAGAGACTGTATGTCTCTCAGAGTTTAGAACAACACCTGGCATGTAGTATCCTTGAGTACTCAATAAAGTATTATTGAATAAATAAAAGATCTCTATTTACCTCTCTAATCTCATTTCATACTGTTCTACCCCAACTCATGAGCCTCCAGCCACACTTGCCTTTTTTCTCCTCTTGGAAATATATTAAAATATTTGGAGAATATGAAATATTTCTGCCTCAGTGACTTTGTACTTGTTGTTATTTCTAAGGAGAACCCTCTTCCCAAGATATTTGCGTGACTGGTTTTTGCTTATCATTCAGTTTTCATCTCAAGAACTGCCTTCTCAGAGGGGCCTACTCTGACCATCTTCTATTCCTTTCAAGCTCTATCACATTACTTCTATATTTAGGAATGCCAAAATTAGGGGTGCTGCTCTCTGTTGGAGTAGACTGCAATTGAGATAGAAATTGTATGGTCCTCTGAGAAGAAAACCATTAAAGATATCAATCACCATCTGCTAACAAAGGTGGATTCTTTGATATTCTAGATGAACAGTCCTAGACTAGGGTCATTCCTATGGTGGCTTACATAGTGAAAAATATGGACCCCAGGACACAGCTCAGTTTCAAGCCTCTGTGAGGGAACTCAACAACTTTCAAGGAAAGAAGGTGAATGTTCTGAGCCTGTAGTGGATCCTAGGATGTGCTGCACAGATCTACCCTTCAGTCCTGAGCCTTCATTCCCCAGCTGCTGGAAGATTTGCTGTTGACAGCACAGCTGAGTCCTTCCCCAGGAACTGCCCTTCACCAAAGGGAGCTGCCTTGCCCAAGTGTACTCACCATCCCCAGGGGAGACCCCAGTCAAAGACTGGTTGTTGGAGGTTGAGTGTTACAAAGATCTTGTCCCATTGTCTCAATTTGGGGCACCCCCCAATTTGTGGGTCATTAGCTCCACTCTTCCTTATGGATAGGCAACTGCATTGCACTTCAACTTCTCCTCTGCCCATTCCTGCTTCCTTCACTCCCAGTAACTTCACTGCTTCGTTATTCCCAAGGGCCTGCCCAATAATTCACCTACACGTGAATCTCCATCTCAGATTCTGTTCTAGGGGCATCCACCTATGACAAACCCTTTCATTTATTATCTCAGGACAGAAGTTATGGGCCCATAGGAAGATCCATTTCCCACTTTCTTCTGCATTATTGAGGTTACAAAGATAAAACTTTCTCTGAAATTAGACATATAGATCAAAAGAACAAGAAAGCAAGATTTCTAAACAAAGAACTTGTAAGTCAGAGCTTCCTTTGGGGCAGATGTGCAGCCTATTTTAGCCTTCTTTGCCTAAGAACAATAGAAAATGGTTGCAGTCTGTTAATCTCATCAATTTCCCAGGATTAATGGACAGATTAATACATGACATTGTTAGGGGTTTGAAGCATATGTAGGTGATTTTCCTGAGGATCTGCCATAACATACTGTTTTATTTTTTCATAGTAGTTATCATAATGTAAAAGCATCTTTAGTTTTTGGGTTTATGTACTGACTGTCTTTTTCCCTTCGTTAAAATATAAGCTCCCTGAAAGCAGGGGGCAGGTCATTCTTGTTTCCTGCGATAGCCCCAGCTTCCTGCATCTTGCCCAGCAGGTAAAAAGTCTTGGTAAGTAACTATTAAATGAATGCTGTGCACTTCTTTCTTGTTTTCTGATGTGTAGGTGGATGGTCAAGTGTCTTCAGTCTGGTATGTAGAGCCAGTGAGAACCCTGAGTCTTGCATTGGAACTCATTTCGTTGGGAGGTTGCTGGGCCAGGAAGTCAGAATAAGATATAGCCAGGAGGAGAAGCCAGAGAGCAGGTCGTTATAGAATATATAGTGCTTGTGAGTGCCGGCTTCTGAGCTGCGACTGAATCCCAGCTTCATTCTGAGTGTGTGACCTTGGCGAAGTCACTCAATGTGCCTAAAGAGTCCTTGGTTTGCTTATCTATCAAATAAACTTAGTAGTAGCACCCACGAAGCCTTATTGTGAAGACTTAATTAGCAAATTAAATCTTGCACATGGAACACACAATAAACGTTAGTTCTTGTTAGTAAGCCAGCCAGTTGTTCAGTAGAGAAAGACAGGGCAGGACCAGTTGGAGAAGTAAGTCTTGTTATTTGTGCACTCACAGAATGAATAATTGGGGCAGTTAGACATCTGCCCATTGGAGGACCTGTCATTTTACCCTTGGGCTAGGGCCTGAAACAGAGGTAGGATGAGGCAGAGAGCCTTGCACTGTGGCAGGATCCTGTGAGCTAGGGAAAACCAGGAAGTCCCACACAAGTGGAGTGTACCTCTCATGCTTACAATGAAGAATAATTGAGAAGTTCAGGAGCATAAAACCAGAACCTGGAGAAGCAGCTCTGTTCTGAGATCCCTTTAATTACAGGGAGAGAACAGGAAAGCTCTTCAGGATACAGAGGCCAGTCTGTCCAGTGGAGAGTGTGAGATTTTCTTTCCAAAAAGAGAGAGGTGGTCACTTTGCTTTAGGAACCTCTGGGTTCCTAAATGGAGGAGCATTTGTCT
This sequence comes from Tapirus indicus, assembly GCA_031878705.1. Taxonomy (NCBI): domain Eukaryota; kingdom Metazoa; phylum Chordata; class Mammalia; order Perissodactyla; family Tapiridae; genus Tapirus; species Tapirus indicus. Next base: position 12,384,825 of record CM062933.1, read on the forward strand.
AATACTGTGCTTCCAAAATGGTAGCCACTAGCTAAGTGCAGCTACTGAGCCCTAGAAATAGTAAATAGTCCAAACTGAGATGTGCTATAAGTTTAAAATACACACTGGATTTTGAAAACTTAGTACAAAAAAAGTTGTAGTACATCTCATTAATAATGTTTTGTATTGATTACACATTGAATTGATAATATTTTGGATATATTAGGTTAAATAAAATATATCATTAGAATTAATTTCATTGTTTCTTTCTTTTTTTTAATGGAGCTACTAGGAAATTTAACATTACATATGTGGCATGCACTATGTTCCAACTGGAGAGTGTGGGCCTAGCATCTCTGCCTTGTGGAGTCAGCCCAGCAGTCAGCATATCTGAGAAACAAAAAGGCTCCACTCTCCACCACGCAGTCTTCAGTGCTGACTCTCCTGCTACGAGGCTCCTCTTGACTTAACAGATGAGGTTTGCTCTGCACTGATTAGTTCTCATTTGTTATTTGTGAGCCTACAACAAAGCACAGGTTGTTAAGTCCAATATCTGACAACTTCATCTAAGCATGCATTTAAGTAAATGTTAACTTTTCCTTTCTCAATAGCAAGCAAAAACTGATCCTGTTAAATGTAATGGCATTGCATTAAATTAGGGAGTCAAGATTCCTCTGATGTGAACTAACGCTAATGTGCCACCAGAACTTTCTAGCAGCCTCAGAATTACAGAACTGATCTCAAATGCCTAGATGTCTGCAGGGTGTGAGGCTGTGAATTAAGGCGGTGGAATGGATTGAGCAGCATCTGAAGGGTGCTTGAGATTTAGAGGGAACACAATGCTCTTATCAGTGTACCTTTCCTTCAGGTAAAGTTCCAAGATTTTCTACAATTTTGGAAATGTTCCTATAGGTTGCATAATTAAAAGTAAATTAGGGATAACAAAGTTTGCCTTGAAAGAGCTAGACAAACCATAGAATAAAAGGCTGGTAACTATTATGGAGTATGGGATCACCTTGTGCGTCCAATTGAAGGAAAGGTTTAAATTTGCAGCCAGGTTCTCAAACTTGGGTTCTAGTCACTATTTTACTGATAACTGACCATCTAACTGTGGACAAATCATTCCTTCCTCCAGAGTCTTATTCTCCTGGAAAATTGGAAAGGGCTAGTACTAGAACAGATGAGTGCCAAGATCCCCTTCAATGCCAACACCCCAGGAAACTACCTCTTCTAGCACATGTGCATGAATCCATGTGCACATGCCCATGTGCACACACACACACCCTATGTGGAAGATTGGTCCTGGGGTTCTATCTTAAATAATGCCGAGGCTATCTGCTGAGATGGGGAAGTCTGCCAAGGAGAATATTGTACTTTTATTGGGATGTGTTAGGTTTGAGATGACTGAAAGGAGATGTCACATAGGCAACTTGAATACAAATCTGGAGCTCAGAAGTGAGTTTTGGGTTTGAGATAGAAATTTGCAAGTCAGCAGTATAAGGATATTTAAACCCATGGGAATTGTCACATAGGGAGAAAGTTTAGAGAACAAAAAGTGAAATTTCCAAAAGAGTAATTCCAGGCATGTTTTCAACAATGGAACAGTTGAGTAAGTGCATGATATCCTAAGTTGAATATTACTATGTCAGTCATTTGGGTGTTTGGTATTTTTGCTAAAAGAACTCATTAGCTTCTTTTTTCTATTGTTAAACTCCATGTTAATATAAATTTAGTTGTTAATAATACTCTCATTCGAGTAGAATTAGATGTATTTGTGTAAAATAAAGGCTGAAGTGTTTCCTGTTAGTTGCCTACAAGGATCCATTCCCCCTCCTCCATCACTACAGAACCCCATTATTTTATTCAAGTACTTATCTCTGTGCTTCAGGTAAAGTGTGGCCGTCTCTAGCTCTAGCCAGGGGCCTGATTGGTCTAACAGTAATCTCATGTCCTTTGTCTGTGGTTTGTTCAGGAATTGTCATGTGACCTAGTTCAGGCCAATGGACTGAGAAGAGAGATTTTCTGGGATTTCTATGAACTGTCTTTCTGGCTCTTCTGGGAAAGTTTTGGGAAGTAATCCCTTTTCCTCCGAAGGTGTTGTGCATGAATATGAGGACTAGAAGTGTGAAGATAAAACTGATCAGAGGAGGGCAAATCTCAGAGAATAGCAGGGAAAAAAGAGAAGAAGACTCTGCATGAAGCAAGCCCTGAAGCTCCGCTTGTGCCTAGAGTTTTAGAACTGGTAGCCAATAAATTTCCTTTTTGTTTAAGCAACTTTGAATTGGGTTTTTGTACTTGTGGCTGAAAGCAGCCTTCAGGAATCAGTCTTGCTACATTACGGTCCATCCGTAGCTAGAGACTTGCAGTGTACAAAATGTTTGGCTCAATGTCTTGTCTCCAACCCTTGCATTCTTTTTTTTTTTTTATTATGAAGGTAGGAGTCACTGCAGAAGTGAACAGAGGAAGCTGTATTTTCAAGGATCTTTTATTAAAGTTCTCACTTCCATATATAGTTGTCACTGGCAGACCTGTTTAGTGGCTGAGAGGTCCAGGTTCCAGAATCAGACCCTCAGTCCCCTTTAATCTCGCTGTGAATGCTAACTCTGCCTGTCAGATCACAATTCCTGAGCTAGTGGTGTGCTAAGAGGGAGGGAGTGAGAGTGAGAATGAGGAACAAGAATCAAAGGGCACAGGTTCTTACGAGGGTCAACAACCTGTGAAATTAATCCTATGGTGTTTGCTCAGGGTGAAAGAAATAAAAGCAGGTTCATAGTTTTAATCTTCTTTATCATTAGTGATTACAAAAAAAAAAAAGGAAACCAACATTTATTAAGTAGCTACTATATTAAAGGCACTCTGCTAAGAGCTAGGAGCTTTCATGCATATGGGTGGTAAAACGATAGTAAAGGAAGAAATAGTGTTAGGGATAGGACAACCTCACTGAGGTATGTCTCTGCTTCTTGCTTGCTTGTTGGCAGGCATATATATCTTATTTAATTCTCAAATGAGTTTTTTGAGGTGTTATTATTCCTACTTTTATAGAATGAACAGAGGCACGGAGAAGTTGAGCAGTTGATCTAAATTCACTCAGTTGATTGAATCAAATCAGATCTCTCACTTCAAAGCCACTCTTTTCACTATATTATTCACATTTTCTTCCACCTTTCTCATCATCACTCCTCCTCATTCCTACTCTTACACCTCTCCTGGATAAAGTATCTTCAGGCAGCTTGTCTCAAAATGGGAATAAGGAGTAGTTCTGGGTTACACTTTGCAGGCCATGACCATAAGCACCAAATCTGAAGACAGAGTGGTTCATAAACAATTCTTTTTCCAGATTCCCCTGCCCAGCTTCACTGGTGGTCTTGCTGGTCAACTCCTTTCTTGACAGATGTCTGTAATATTTATTTCCTTCAGTACTACTCTTAGTTTATCTGTTTCCATTGTTTTCTTTTATAGAAATAGTTTTTCAATGAACCATTCTCAAACTATAATAGATTTTATCAGTTCAGTACAGACACACAGCCATTCTCCTACAGTTTATTTTCTCTTGGTATTAGAATACTGATTGTGGGAAGGAGGGCCTCAGAGAATTCCACAGCCATGGGGCCTAGGGATAGCTGTGACTTGAACTGAAAAATCTTTAGGTCCATTTGGGGTAAGATAATGAAGGACAAGGTTTAAATACAAATTTTGAGTTATTGAATCCTTGGTAGAGAACTGTTCTCTGAGTCGAGGGCACAGGGTCAGAAGTTAGGGATCAAGAAGTAATAGATCAGGGGCTGCTAAGGGGAAGGAGAGATATGAGTTTGGATGAATGAGAGTGAAAGGAAGCAAAGAAAGGGCCCTCCTTGGGCATATGCTATTTAGTAGATCTCCACTAGGATAAGGCTTTACCCTCATGAATTATGCAGAATTGTGACCTTGGGTGAAGGTCTTTCTAGTTTCAATTCCTCCAGAAGAGGCATGTCCTCATACAGGAAACCTCATCTGAGGAGACTAGCCTCAGGCAGACAGTAGAGTGGTGTGATGGTTAATTTTATGTGTCAACTGGACTGGGCCATGAAGGGCCTAGACATTTGGTCAAACATTACTCTGGGTGTGTCTGTGAGGTTGTTTCTGGATTCAAAAATTTGAACTGGTACACAGAGTAAAGCAGACTGCTCTCCTTAATCCAGGTGGACCCCATCCAATCAATCAAAGGCCTGAATAGAACAAAAAGCCTGACCCTTCTGCAAGAGGGAATTCCTTCTGCCTGACTGCTTTGTGCTGGGACATAGGATCTTTCCTGCCTGCAGGCTGAAATTGAATCACTGGCTTTTTCTGGGTCTTGAGGCTGCTAATTTTCAGACTGGAACTGTACTCTCAGCTCTCTGGGTTTTGCAGGCTTTCAGACTTGGCCTGGAACTACATCATTGGCTATCCTGGGTCTCCAGCTTACTGACTGCAGATCTTGGGACTTGTCAGCCTCCATAATTGCATGAGCCAATTCCTTAATAAATCTCTGTATTGGACTTAGAGAATGTGTGAGTTCCAAGTGAGAACTTGTGATTATTGGGTACATACAGAGTATCTGTGACTGGGAGGTGAGTGTAAAGCTTGCAAGGAGACACCCTTAGAGTAAGCTCTGTATATTATGTTATCTAGCCCATATAAAACTCTGGGCCTATTTCCTCATGTTATCTCCTCCTGGTCCACAGCTTTTTCAGTGTGTTGCCAGGGAACAGTACCCTGTGCCAGAGGTCCCCATATTGACGAGAGGGATCTTAGGGGCACAGCTGGGCCAGAATTGTCCCGATACCTCTCTTCTTTCACTCCCAGCCTTAGAAGCCTAGGTTTTATATAAGGAAGGAAGTTTTTTATTTATAAGAGTATCTAAAGAAATGAAGTAGGTTTAGAAATGTGGATGAAAGGGCACTGAAGTCGACCTTTGTCTACTTTGTAAGAACTCCTCTGAGTGTGTGTGTGTGTGTGTGTGTGTGTGGAGAGAAAGAGGAGTGGGAGGAGACCTGTGTGTGATAACCACATGGGCAAACTATTTTTTTTGTGCTTAACTACACATAAAATAAAATATATCATTTTAGACATTTCAAAGTATACAATTAAGGGGCATTATGTACATTCACAATGCTGTGTAGCCACCACCACTATCTTGGCCAGACCTTTTTCATTACCCCAGATGGAAATCTTGTATCCACTGGGCAATAGGAGGAAGGAGGAGGGATCAACAAAACCATTTTTCTGTTCCTTCAGAAATGCAAACTCTTCTTCAACTTTAACTCTGGACTGTGGATTGAACCAAATTCCCCTAAACAAATGATTTGTTTTGTGAATTTGCAAGTGTTCTAGGCTCTTAGGGAGCTGAGTGAAGAGATGACCATGCTCTGCCCTCTGTTCTGCCCTCTGTGCAGCATCTGCAGCCTCACCTCTTCTGCCTATGTAGAGAAAAGTGCTTTTGCTGTTCCACATCACCCCATATGATGCTTGAAGCTCTTTAAGGGCTCTGGGGCAACAATTCCACTGATAATCTCAGATGATGTTTAGTTTCAGAGGGCTTTTCTTTGAATCTAGAATCCAAATGAAGGTGTTATAAAAATCAAATTCTTTTCCCATCAACCCGCAATCGTTCCTGGAGCTGATAAATCTCTGGTGTCTTGATTAGGATCAGAGCCTGCCTGGCATTGCACCCATTTCCCTTGAGTGGCTGACTGAGGATCTGTTTGGCAGGCAGTGGGCACACAACAAGTACAATGGTCGCCTTCTCCTACACAACTCCCTGCCTTGAACCAGTGTTCACTACGGTGAAGGAAGCAGCTCTGCTGTGAGGCTACCTACCGAGAGAGGTGACGTCAGTGATTGGAGTTCACAAGAAGCTGGTTGAGTTTGTTATTTTGAAACTCATTTTCCACTGTGTGGATTGCAAAGCTCCAAAAGAGAAGTCCTTTAAAACTCTTTGGAAGTATACTGGTAATCTTTTGAACTCCTTCCAATGAAATGATGGAAATAAGTGATTTCCCCAGTATGATAATTCTAAAGCAATCAGGATTCATTTAAAACAAATGAACAAAAAGGGAAGCATTAACAAAGAAATAGGACTCTAGGGAAGATGGTAGTGTAGGAGGACTCTGAACTCACCTCCTCCCACAGATGCAACAAATTTACAACTACTCTTGGAAAAATTACTCCTGAGAGAGAACTGAAAACTGGATAAAAAGAACCCCAACAATAAGAGACAATGCTGACTATGGTGGAAGAGGCAGAAATTCATTTCTGGAGAGAAAAAAGCCACATTCTAGCATGGTGCTTCATGGCTGGAAGCAATCTTAAGGTACAAAGCTTTTCTTGGAGGAGCAGGGGATCTGACAGGGTGAGCTTTGCCACAATAAGTAGCTTTTGGACTCAGCACAACTGAGATGAGAGATAATATCTGGCTTTGCTGGCTATTAACAACAGCAGGGAATACCCCCAGAAAAGCTATCAGACATAAGGGGAAACAAGAACCTGCTCTTAAAGGGCCCATGCACAAATTCACCCACTTCGGAAAGCAACCTAAAATCACCAGAAAGAAAGGTGCACAGTCTTTTGGTGAAAAGAAACTCAGTTGATAGGCTCTGGGTGCATCTCAGTAAGAGGTGAGACCTCCTCAGGGACTTAGACATTGGCAGCAGCCATTATTGTGACCTAGTACAGGCATGGTGACATAGATGCTGGCAGATGCCATCAGAGTTCTTACCCTGGCCTGTTAGCACAGAGGTCTGCCACACCCACTAGAGCACTGATTTAATCCAGCTCAGTCAAGGCAGACAGCTCAATTTAGGGACTGGCCCCACCCAACAGCAAGCCCTCTGGCCACTTGTGGGCCTGCATAGGTGGCATGTGTGGGACCTCTGCGGCAGGGTGAGTGGCTCTGCCTCTGCTGGGCAAGGCATGCACAAGGGGTGGGCGTGCATTGGTGGAGTGTGTGGGGCCTCTGTAGTGGGGTGAGTGGGGTCTGCATCAGTGGGTTGGAGCTTGCACACAGGGAACGACTGTGTTGACAGGGCATGTGCACTGGAAGGTGGTGGGGCTTCTCAGCTGCAGAAGACTTGTGCTTCTCAAACAGCCACATAGGGGACCAGCCCCACTTTCCAATGCCTGAAGCAATGGTGTGCTGCCATGCCTGGGACTGGCCCCACCCAGCTGCAATCCTGAGAGAGCTGACAACAGCCTTGCAGGCTAGAGGTCTACAGCAATCGTCAGCCCCTGAGCCTAACAACCAGCCACACTTGGGGCCTATTCACTTAACAGGAAAACTGCAATGGGAATGTGCTATTAGACCTTGCAGCCAACTGTGCTGGGGCCCTACACCCAATAAAGTGACTGAAGGGACCATAGCAGCAACACACAGTTGAGCATTACAACCAGCTGGCCAAGGGCATGGCCCAGCTTCCCTGAGCACCTGCAGTAGGAGAAACCCTGCCATAACAGAAGGACACATGTAGCCCACATAGGGGACATGCCTGGAACATTTGGAACTGGTGACAAGAGGGAAGCACACTGCTGGGCCTCATAAGGCATCTCTTACATAAGTCCATCTCTCAAGATTGGGAGATATAGCTGATCTACCTAATACATATATATAAGCAAAGAGAAAGAGATAAAATGAGGAGACAAAGGAATATGTTCCAAATAAAGGAACAGGATAAATCCTCAGAAAAAGAACTAAACAAAACAGAGATAAACAATCTACCTGATAAAGGGTAGAAACCAATACTCATAAGGATGCTCACTGATCTTGGGAAAAGAATGGACGAATTCAGTGAGAACTTCAACAATGAATTGGAAAATATAAAAAATAATCATTCAGAAGTGAAGAATACAATAGGGAAATAAAAAATTCACTAGAGGGACTCAATAGCAGAGTAGATGATACAGAAGAATGGACCATTGAGCTGGATGAAAGACTAGAGGAAATTACCCAAGCTGAGTAGGAAAAAGAAAAAAGAATGAAAAAGAATAAAGACAGTCTAAGGGACCTCTGGGACAACATCAAGTGCATTACCATCCATATTATATGTGTCTCAGAAGGAGTAGAGAGAGACAAAGGGGCAGAGAATCTACTTGAAGAAGTAATAGCTGAAAACTTCCTTAACCTAAGGAAGGAAACAGACATTCAGGTGCAGGAAGCACAGAGAACACCAAACAAGATAAACCCAAAGAGGCCCACAACAAGACACATTATGATTAAAATGTCAAGAATTAAAGATAGAGAGAATCCTAAAAGGTGCAGGAGAAAGGCAACAAGTTACATACAAAGGAAACCCCATAAGGCTATCAGTTGAGTTCTCAGCAGAAACCTTACAGGGTGGAAAGGAGTGGCACAATATATTTAAAGTGCTAAAGGGAAAAAACCCTACATCTAAGAATATTCTACCAGGCAAGCCCATCATTCAGAACGGAAGGAGAGATAAAGAGTTTCCCAGACAAGGAAAAACTAAGGGAAATACTACCAAGGAACCAGCCTTACAAGAAATGCTAAAGGGACTTATTTAAGTGGGAAAAAAAGATCACAAATAGGAAGAAAAAAATTATCAAAAAACCCCCCAGCAAAATCACTTGTAAAGGCAAATATACAGTAAATGTAGCAAGTCAACCACCTAGAGCTAATATGAAGGTCAAAAGACAAAAGTAATAAAATTATTCATTTCCATGATGAGAGTAATGGATGCACATGCACAAGAGAGGTTAAACATGATATCAAAAACAAAATGTGGGAGGAGGGGGGTAAAGAGTAGAGCTTTTCACAAGAGGTCAAACTAAATAGACTATCAATTTAATATAGATTGTGATATACATACATTATTATACATGAATGTCATGGTAATCACAAACCAGAAACCTATAATAAATACACAAAAAATTAAGAGGAAGGAACCCAGACATAATACTAAAGAATGTCATGAAACCACAAGGGAAGAGAGCAAGAAAAGAAGAAAGGAGAAGAACTACTAAAACACCCAAGAATAAGAAACAAAATGGCTACAAATACATACTTATCAATAGCCTCTTTATATATCAATGGACTAAATGCTCCAATCAAAAGACACAGGGTGAATAACTGGATATATATATATATATATATATATATATATATATATATATATATATGTCAGACCCAAAGACACTCACAAACTGAGAGTGAAGGGACGGAAAAAGATAGTCCATGCAAATGGCAATTGAAAGAAAGCTGGGATAGCAATATTTATAGCAGACAAAATAGACTTTAAAACAAAAACTGTAACAAGAGACAAAGAAGGGTACTACATAATGAACAAGGGAACAATCCAACAAGAGAATATAACAATTGTAAATATCTGTGCACCCAACATGGGAGAACCTAAATATATAAAGCAATTATTAACAGACACAAAAGGAGAAATAGACAGTAACACAATAATAGTAGGAGACCTTAGCAGTCCACTTATGCCAATGGATAGATCATCCAAACAGAAGATCAATAAGGAAACATTGGCTTTAAATGACACATTAGACTAGATGCACTTAGTAGATATAAACAGAGCATTCCATCCAAAAACTGCAGAACACATTCTTTTCAAATGCTCATGGAACATTCTCCAGGATAGATCACATATTAGGTCACAAAACAAATCTCAATAGATTTAAGAAGATTGAAATAATACCAAGCATCTTTTCTGACAACAATGGTATGAAACTAGAAATCAACTACAGGAAGAAAATCAGAAAAGGCACAAATATGTGGAGATTAAACAAAATGCTACTGAAAAATAATTGGGTCAATGAAGAAATAAAAAAATACGTGGAGACAAATGAAAATGAAAATACAACACACCAAAATTTATAGGATACTGCAAAAGCAATTCTAAGAGGGAAGTTTATAGCAATACAGGCCTACCTCAACAAACAAGAAAAACCTCAAGTAAACAATCTAACCGTGCACCTAAAGGAACTGGAAAAAGAAGAACAAACAAAGCCCCAAATCAGTAAAAGGAGGGAAATAATAAAATTCAGAGCAGAAATAAATGAACCAGAGACTAAAAAAAAAAAAAAAAATCAATAAAATGAAGAGCTGGCTCTTTGAAAAGATCGTCAATACTGACAAACCTTTAGCTAGACTCACCAAGAAAAAAAAGAGAGAAAGCTCAAGTAAATAAAATCAGAAATGAAATAGGAGAAATTACAATGGACACCTCAGAAATACAAAAGATTACAAGAGAATACTATGAAAAGCTATACACCAACAAATTAGATAATTGAGAAGAAATGGATAAATTCTTAGAGTCATACAACCTTCCAAAACTGAATCAAGAAGAAATAGAGAATTTGAATAGATGAACCACCAGTAGGGAGATTGAAACAGTAATCAAAAACCTCCCCCCAAATAAAACCCCAGGACCAGATGGCTTCCCTGGTGAATTCTACCAAACATTCAAAGAAAACTTAATACCTATCCTTCTCAAGCTCTTCCAAAAAATTGAAGAGGAGGGGAAGCTTCCTAACTCATTCTATACAGCCAACATTACCCTGATACCAAAACCAGACAAGGACAATACAAAAAAGGAAAATTACAGACCAATATCACTAATGAACATCGATACAAAAATCCTCAAGAAAATACTAGCAAATCCAATACAACAATACACTAAAAAGATCACACACCATGACCAAGTGGGATTTATTCTGGGGAGGCAGGGATGGTTCAATAGCCACAAAGCAATCAATGTGATACACCACATTAACAAAATGGGAAATAAAAATCACATGATCATCTCAATAGACAAGATACAGCATCCATCTATGATAAAATCTCTGAAAAAGTGGGTATAGAAGGAAAGTACCTCAACATAATAAAGACCATATATGACAAACCCACAGCTGATATTCTCAATGGAGAAAAATTGAAAGCTATCCCACTAAGAACAGGAACAGGCAAGGATGCCCACTTTCACCACTCTTATTTAATGTAGTATTGGAAGTCCTAGCCAGATCAATCAGGCAAGAAAAAGAAATAAAAGGGATCCAAATTGGAAAGGAAGAAGTGAACCTGTCACTATTTTCAGATGACAGCATTTTATATATAGAAAACCCTAAAGAACCCACCAGAAAACTTTTCTTGCATTTGTGTCTGTTACCCTCTTGTCATGGCAATAGATAATTTTTTCCCATTTGTGATCTTCTCTTTCCCCTTAAGTCCCTTTAGCATTTCTTGTAGGACTGGTTTCTTCGTGATAGATTCCTTTAATTTTTGCTTGTCTGGGAAACTCTTTATTTCTCTTTCCATTATGAATGATATTCTTGCTGGGCATTCTTGGATGTAGGTATTTTCCTTTCAGCACTTTAAATGTGTCATGCCACTCCCTTCTAGCCTGTAAGGTTCCTGCTGAGAAGTCTCCTGATAGCCTTATGGGGTTTCCTCTGTATGTGACTTGTTGCCTTTCTCTTGTGGCTTTTAGAATTCTCTCTTTATCTTTAATTCTGGACATTTTAATTATGATGTGTCTTGGTGTGGGCCTCTTTGGATTTACCTTGTTTGCTGTTCTCTGTGCTTCCTGTACCTGAATGTCTGTTTCCTTCCTTAGGTTAGGAAAGATTTCAGCTATTATTTATTCAAATAGATTCTCTGCCCCTTCATCCCTCTCTTCTCCTTCTGGGACACCTAGAACATGGATGTTAGTGCACTTGATGTTGTCCCAGATGTCCCTTAGACTATCCTCACTCTTCTTAATTCTTTTTTCTTTTATCTGTTCAGCTTGGGTGATTTCCTCTAATCCTTTGTCCAGCTTGCTGATCCATGCTCCTGCATCCTCTACTCTGCTTTTGAGTACCCCTAGTGAATTTTTCATTTCCAGTATTGTATTCTTCATTTCTAATTGATTCTTTTTTATATTTTCCATTTCCTTGTTGATATTCTCACTGAGTTCATCCATTCTTTCCCAAGATCAGTGAGCATCCTTATGGCTCTTTGTTTGAATTCTTTTTCAGGTAGATTGCTCATTTCAGTTTCATTTACTCCTTTTTCTGTGGTTTTGTTCTGTTCCCTTACTTGGAATGTATTTCTTTGCCTCCTCATTTTGACTCTTTCTCTGTGCTAATATCTATATATTAGGTAGGTCAGCTAAGTCTTTTGATCCTGTAGAGGTGACCTTATGTTAGAGATGCCTTATGAGGCCCAGCAGTGTGCTTCTGTCTTGTCAGCAGTTCCAAATATTCCAGGAGTGACCCCTGTGTTGGCCACTTCTGTTGTGGCAGGGTTGCTCTTGCTGCAGATGCCCAGGGAGGCTGAACTGTCTCCCTGTCTGGCTGCTTATAATGCTCAGCTGTGTGTGGCTGGTACGGTCCCTTCAGTTACTTTATTGGGTATTGGGAGCCCCAGCAGAGTTGGCTGCAAGGTCTAATAACACATTCCTGTTGCAGTTTTTCTGTTAAGTGAGTAGGCTCCCAATGTGGCTCGATGTTAGGCTGAAGCATTTACAATTTCTGTAGACCTCTGGCCTATAAGGCTCTTGTCAGCTCTTTTAGGATTGCTATTGGGTGGGGCTGGCCCCAGGCAGGGATTAACCCAGTTGTTTCATGCTTTGGAAAGTGGGGCTGATCCCCCATGTGGCTGTTTGAGAAGCACAAGTCCTCTGCAGCTGACAAGCCCCACTGCCCACAAGGCCACACACACTGTCAACACAGTCCTGCCCATTGCACATGCCCTGATCCCCTGAAGCTGACCGAGTCATCCCATGGCAGAGGCCTCACACACTGTCCTGCACACTCCAGCCACCTCTTGCACATGCCCTACCCCACAGAGTTGGACCCACTCATCCAGTTGCAGAGAATCCAGGAACCTAGCCTATGCAGGCCTACAAGTTGCCTGAGGGCTTGTTGTTGGGTGAGGTCAGTCCCTTGGGCCAGCTCCTTGCCCTGGCTGAGCTGGATTCAATCCATGGTCTAGTGGGTGGGGAAGACCCTGGGTGGAGAGGCCAAGGAGAGAACTCCAATGGAGTCTTCCAGGGACTGTGCCAGCACACCCACACCAGCTCACAATGGCTGCCACCAATGTCTCAGTCCCTGGAGAGGCCTCACTTCTAACTGAGATGTACCCAGGCCCTAAGAGGTGAGTCTTTTTTCACCAAAGGACTGTATACCTTTCTTTCTGGTGATTTTAGGTTGCTTTCTGAAACTGGTGAATTTATGCCTGGGCCTTTTAAAAGCAGACTTGTTTTTGTTTCATATGTCCTATAGCTTTTCTGGGGGTATTCCCTATTGTTGTTAGTAGCCAGTAAGGCCAGATATCATGATGCTCATCTCAGTTGTGCTGGGTCCGAAAAATGCTTATACCAGAGACAGTCCCCGCTCAGGTGCCCCACTCCTCCAGGGAAGGCTGTGCACCTTTGGATTGCTCCTGGGTGGCCGTGAGGTGCTGCAGCTTGTGAAGGTGACATTTTTCTCTTCAGAAGGGAAATTCTGTCTCTTCCACCTCAGTCAGGATTGTCACGTGTTGCAGGGGTTCCTCTTATCCAGTTTTCAGTTCTTTCTCAGGGGTAATTGTTCCAGGATTAGTTGTAAGTCTGCTGTGTCTGTGGGAGGAGGTGAGTTCAAGGTCCATCTATGGTGCCATCTTGACACCAATCTCCACATTAACATCTTAAATGGAAAAAGAAAACATACAATGAATGGGCATTTTTCATATGCCTATGCATTTTTAAAGTGAAGTTTGATTTCTTTCTATAAATTTAATAATACTCTAGTTGCCACCATTTCCAGGAAATAAAGCACCTTTCCAGAAGCTGGACTTTTCTTTTTCTTCAGCATGTAAGCTTACATAACCAGTTGGTTGGATTGCTTTCTCCCTGCCTGCTGATGTTCAGCATTTTCAATGGCTCAGTCACACTTGACCAAAAAGCTGTTCTTCAATGAAGCCCTTAGGAGCTAATGACATGTAGAGGGCTGCCCACAATTACCTGGAGCAGCTCACTGCCATTCTGCTTTTAGAGCTCTGAGTGCTCATGCCAGCCTCTCCCCCTCTTCTTTGTCTCCTTTCTCTTGTACTGCCCACTTTCATTCTTTTCACCTTCAGGATATCTGTCTCCAGCAAGCTACCCATTTCCAAGTTTGTTGTTGCTATTAGAAGTATGTGTAAAGTAAAATCAAGATGCTGAATATCAAGAGTCTGTAAGCAAGGACCAAAGGCTTTTGCCTTTGAATAAAGTGTATAAACTTTTGTATACTTAGACTTTTTCCCAGTTTGTTTTCAGATTCATACTTGTGTATTCTGTGACTGAGCCAAAGAGATATAGCATAGTTAAAAGTGTAGGCTCGAGAGTTTGACTGTCAAGGCTTAAATCCCAGCCCTGTCACTGAGCTTCGTGGCCCTGGGCAAGTTACTCAATCTCCTGTGCCTCAGTTTTCATATCTGTGAAAAGGGGGTATAATAATATGTAGAGTATAGTACCATATAGATATATTAGTACCACCTTATAATGTTATGGTGTGATTTCAATACATTAATACCTGTAAAGCACTTAGAAAAGTGCCTGGCAAATAGTAAGTTTTCCATCAAAGTTAGCTTTTTAAATGAAATATGTTAACATACTTTATATACAGACATGAGAAAAACAGCTGGAAAAGTTTTTAAATACAGTTCTTCCTGTTCTTTTAATTTGATCCATGCATATTTTTTGAATACATACTCTGTGCAATACATTGTGCTAGGTGCTATGGGGTGTGCATGCCCAGAATTGTGTGAGGAGTTTCTTAGAGAATGGTGTGGTTACCAATATCAGTGTAAAGGATGTGAGAGCAAGTATGAGCATTCTCCTAAGTGGAAAGAACCCTCACAGAGACAGCAAGGATTACAGTCAGCATGGAGGGGCCCAAACAAGGTTTTAATTCTTCATGTTAGTTAAATTTTGTATGCCTGAGCAAGATAATACAGCCAAACATATGATAATTATATAGCAGCTGTTCTGAGTGGGGCTTTGGGGGGAACTAAGTCAGTGCAAGCTAAGTCCTTGCTTTAGGCAGATCAACCTTGGAAGGGTGTGACAATGGGGGTCCTGCTGTGAGGGCAAGAGGCAGAGAGGGGTGGGTGGAGAGAGGGAGAGAGTGATGGAGGGAGGGAGGAAGTCCTTACAGGGAGTGGGTGGCTGAGGGCCACAATTTGCTTTCTCAGGTGATGCTGTAAGACCATATTGACCCTTCTCACTTTTTTTGGAATAAGCCACTTAAGAAGGAGCCTCACAGCTCTCAAGTTAAAGAGGTATTACCACAATCAACCATTGCTAGCTATGTCCCTCCCAAGGGAAAACATTGGGCCCATTAGGCAGCCTACCTTAGGACTAGGGATGTGAAAATGGGTTGGGAGAGAAGATTGTGCCACTTCCTGCTTTGTTTTCTTTGTGCACTATGCCCAGGAAACAAACTTCTTCTCAGCTTTTAGTGCAGAGGGTTGAAAATACTCAATTTGATCAGCCTACATAGGTTGGTGAGAGTGGGATAAGCCACTGTCTCCATACTAATTTTCTCTAGCTAGCAAAGAGAAGTCACCTGCAAACAAAAGTATGCACATCTTCATTTGAATATGTTCAGTCGTATATTGTTTACTCTTTGTTTCTTGTGTCTGGATGTAGATTATATTTATTCAATGCATTGTCTGCTCAGGTTGCTATAACAGAATTCCACAGACTGGGTGGCTTAAATGACAAAAATTTATTTTCTCACAGTTCTGGATGCTGGAAGTCTGAGATCAAGGTGCTACAGGGATAGTTTCTCCTGAGGCCTCTCTCCTTGGCTTGCAGATTGTTGTGTTTTTCTCTGTCCTCATATGGCCTTTTCTCTGATGTGTATCCCTGCTGTCTCTTCCTCTTCTTATAAGGACACCAGCCCTACTGGATTAGGCCCCACCCTAACAGCCTCATTTAACTGTAATTACCTTCTTAAAGGCCTTGTCTCCAAATATAGTCACATTGGGGGTTAGGGCTTCAATATATGAACTTTGAGAGGGGGGTATAATTCATCCTACACTCTTAGTAAGATTATAAACTGCATAGAAGAAGAGACCTTTCCTTTGCAACCACACCATGAAAGGTAGCAGAATCTATGATACAGAGTAGTGTTACTCTGGGGTGGGAGTGAGGGCATTGGAAGATAGCATGGTTTCCTCAAGAGAAATCTTTTTTGTCCAGGATATTGAAATTCTTCGAAAGAAGGAATATCCAGATAAAGAATGTGCATAAATAACAGACCTGTAGGCTGCTTTGGAGACCATCTGGTTCAAAGTTCAATCCTCTTGTTTTACCAACGAGCACATGAGTCCCGGGAGGTCACAGGCTTTTCATTGGGTCACACAGCTAGTTAGTGACAGAGCTGAGAGGAGACTGTGGTGGTTTACCTTTCCATACCATGCTGCCTCCAAATACACTTGTGGATAAGGAGGCCTATCGGATATGATCTATTCTGAGTTTCAAAAAGTTTGACAGTTTTTAAACCTAAAGGTAATACAACATAGAGCTTCAAGGAATTGTTTTTATTTTGGTATGGAACCAACAAATATAGGAATTACACGATAGAGAGCGATAGGCATTCATCTTGCTACATATTCACTTTTTTCAGTAAATATCTGTTAAATATCCAGTAGGCAGTGCTTAATATTTGGCTTTTTAAAATAGAAACAGTAAATACTTAGCTTTTAAAATATTTAATAAATGGTCTAGGAACGGCCTCCATTTCACTGTTAACATTTTCTAAGAGGGATGTTGGTAAGGGTTATGAGGAAGAGGGTTGCAGACATAAATATGTTTGGAAACATGGAGTTCAAGTAAAAATGCTTTTTTAAGTGTAGAACTTCTCCGGGCCATTGCTACAATAATTAAATATGAGGAGTCAATACTTTCCTAAACTTCTTTGACCAGAGAAGCTCCTTTTTTTACAGAATATCTTGTGAGAAATACTGTGGAGTATATCTGTGAGATAAAATACAAAGTCAGTGAGGATAAAATGTAGGAAGGATCTGAGTGTCCAGAAAACATTACTTGCAAAATATAATAGCATGCTACATAGTTTTGTTGTCTTCTTTTTCCCATAAGTAATGTCACTTATAGTTTTTGCATATATTACTTCCTGAGAAGAGATGCCTGTTTTGTAATTCTTTTGTATTATTTGTGGTTCCTGGTATAGTGTATACACATAATGCAGTAGGTGCTTAGTAGGTGCTTATTAACGGTCAATGTGATTGTAGTAGATGAGTTTCAATGGGGATGACTGAGAGGTAATGCAATTAGGGAAGAAGAACAAAATTATATGTTGTGGGCACAAAAATTACTCTACAAACAAGAAATGTCACATTTCTAATTTTTCTTAATCTGAACACAATTTTGACTCAGCTCATGTCTTAGTTATTAACGTGGCTTCCTTTCCCTTTGAGTGTTGCACATGAATCCCAAGACTTATGAAGGGATGGAGATTAGAGGAGGGCCATGAATCTCCAGTTCATCATGACAACCCCTGATGCCCTCATCTGCCAGCCTAGATTGTCCAAATGGGCAATGTAGTCACAAGGGCCCTTAGAAGAGGGAGGCAGGAGGATCAGAGTTAGAGGAAGAGATGTAAAAAGGAAGCAGAAGTTAGTCAGAGAGGATCAAGTTGCTATGCTACTTGTTTTGAAGATGGAGGAAGGGGTCAAGAGCTAAGGAATGAAGGTGACATTTAGAAGCTGGAAAAAGCAAAGAAATGGATTCTCTTTTAGACCCTCCAAAAGTAATGCAGCCCTTCCCCACTGATACCTTGATTTTAGCCACGTGAAACCCATTTCAAACTTCTGACCTCCAGAATTGTAAGATAATGATTTTGTGTTTTAAGCCACCAAGTTTGTGGTAATTTGTTACAGCAGCAATAGAAAATGAATATAGATTTGCAGTATCTTGAAGTTTTATGTTCTGCTACTTTCTAAATGGGGGCCTGAGGTAGGACTGTGGATGTGGATTGGGGTTGTACCATGGTGCCCTTCACCTTTGCCACATCTCTAGGGTATTGCTTGGAGCAGGGGCTCTTCTATGGATCTGCAATGATGCTTTTCCATTATTTCCCTCACCAATTCTCTCTTCCCTTTGTTTCCATTCTAGGAGAAAATCTCATCATTGATCTCAAAATTATGAAGAAAGAGGCCTTCTTGAATAGAAGAAGAAAAATTCTGTGCAAAAAAAATCATTCATTTATAGCTCAATAAATCATCTTACCAAATGTGCTTACAGAATAATAAATTCTAAGCAATGGGTTTTCATCCAGGAAAGAATCTTAGACACCCCCAACTGTTGGATCAATCTGTTTCCATTGGCTCACTTGCCCTTATGTTGCTCTCAGTGAATCTAAAACTCCTCCTTCTCTACTACCCCTTTATATATGTATGCACATGTGTGTATGTATGTGTGTACATATATATGTCAACTCACTATATACAAAATTTTATATGTAAAATTATTATTTATAATCTTTTTTAAATTAATAGACTTTATTTTTTGAAACAGTTTTAAGTTTACAGAAAAATTGAGCAGAAAGTATAGAGAGTTCCCATATCCAAACCCTGAACCTGGGCAGCTCAAGTGGAGAGCGCCAAACTTAACCACTATGGCACAGAGCTGGCCCCCGGGATTGTATTCTTGATTTGTATTTCTGCTAGTTAATTGTTAGTGTACAGAAACATGGCTGATTTTTGTGTGTTGATTTTGTACCCTGAAACTTTACAGTATTCATTAATTATTTCTAATAGGTTTTTGGTGAATTCTTTGGGATTTTCTATATATAGAATCATGTCATTCACAAATAGTGATAGTTTTACTTCTTGCTTTCCAATTTGGATTATTTTTATTAATTTTCTTGCCTTATTTCTCTGACCAAGACTTCCAATACTATGTTGAATAAGAGTGGTGAGAGTGGACATCCTTGTCTTCTTCCTGCTCTTAGAGAAATACCTTTCAGTATTTCACCATTGAGTATCATATTAGGTATGGGTTTGGCATATACAGCCTTTATTATGTTGAGGTGCTTTCCTTGTATACCCATTTTATTTAGAGTTTTTATCATAAATGGATGTTGGATCTTGTCAAGTGATTTCTCTGCATCTATTGAGATGATCACATGATTTTTATTCCTCATTTTGTTAATGTGGTTTATCACATTGATTGATTTGTGGATATTGAATCATCCCTGCATCCCTGGAATAAATCCCACTTGATCATGGTGTATGATCCTTTTAATATATTGCTGTATTTGATTTGCTAATATTTTGTAGAGGATTTTCACATCTGTGTTCATCAGTAACATTGACCTGTAATTTTCCTTTTTTGTGTTCTCCTTGTCTGGTTTCGGTATAAGGGTAATGTCAGCCTTGTAGAATGAGTTAGAAGTGTCCTGTCCTCTTCAATTTTTTGGAGGAGGTTGAGAAAGATAAGTATTAAATTTTCATTGTATGTTTGGTAGAATTCACTGGGGAAGCTGTCTGGTTCTGGACTTTTGTTTTTTGGGAGGTTTTTGATTACTGTTTTAATCTCTTTACTTGTGAGTCTCTATTCAGATTCTCTATTTCTTCTTGATTCAGTTTTGGGAGGTTGTATCAGTCTAATAATTTATCCATTTCTTCTTGGTTACCCAATTTGTTAGCATATAGGTTTTCATAAAATTCTCTTATAATCATTTGCATTTCTATGGTATCCATTGTAATGTCTCCTCTTTCATTTCTAATTTTATTTGAGTCTTCTCTCTTTTTTTTCTTAGTGAGTATGGCTAAGGTCAATTTTGTTTACCTTCTCAAAGAACCAGCTTTTAGATTCATTGACCTTTCTATTGTTTTTTAGTCTCTATTTCATTTATTTCTGTTCTGATTTTTACTATTTCCCTCCTTCTACTGAATTTGGGCTTTATTTATTCTTTTTCTAGTTCTTTTAGGTGTAGTTTAAGATTACTTATTTGAGATTTTTCTTATTTGTTGAGGTATGCCTGTATTGCTATAAATTTCCCCCTTAGGGCCGCTTTTGCTGCATCCCATAAGAGTTGGTATGTTGTTTTTTTTTTTTTTTCATTTGTCTCCAGGTATTTTTTTAATTTCTCCTTTGATTCCTTCATTGATCCAATGGTTATTCAGTAGCATGTTGTTTAGTCTCCACATAACTGTCACTTTCCCAGTTTTTTCTTTTAGTTGATTTCTTGTTTCATAGCATTGTGGTCAGAAAAGATGCTTGATATGCTTTCAGTCTTCTTAAATTTATTCAGGCTTGTCTTGTTTCCTAACATATCATCTATCTTTGAGAATGTTCCATGTGCACTTGAGAAGAATGTGTATTCTGCTGTTTTTGGATGAAACATTCTCTATATATCTCTTAAGTTCATCTGGTCTAGTGTTTCATTTAAGGCTGATGTTTCCTTGTCAACTTTCTGTCTGGATGATCTGTCTGTTGACATAAGTGGGGTATTGAGATCCCTTCTTATTATTGTGTTGCTGCCAATTCCTCCCTTCAGGTCTGTTCATAGTTGCTTTCTATACTTTGGTGCACTTGTGTTAGGTGCATAAAATATTAATAAGTGTTATGTCTTCTTAGTGGAATGTCCTTTTTATCATTGTATAATGTCCACCTTTGTCTCATTATCTTTTTTATCTTGAAGTCTTCTTTGTCTGATACAAGGATAGCTTTACCAGGGTTTTTTTGCTTGCCATTTGCTTAGAGTATCATCTTCGATCCCTTCACTCTGAACCTATGTTTGTCTTTAGAGTTGAGACATGTTTCCTGAAGGCAGCATATTGTTGGGTCTTTTTTAAAATCCATCCCACCACTCTGTATCTTTTGATTGGTGAATTCAGTCCATTTACATTTAGAGTGATTATCGACATATGAAGGAGGGTTTTAATGTTACCATTTTATCTTTTATTTTCTGGTTATTCTATATTTCTATGATTTCTTTTTCCTGTATTTATGTCTGCCATTTCAGTTTGATAGTTTTCTGTGAAGTTTTTCCTCAGTTTTCTCTCTATTTATGATTTGTGACTCTGCTCTGATTTTTTGTTTTGTGGTTACCATGAGGTTTGTATAAAAGATCTCATAGATGAGATAGTCCTTTTTCTGATAGCCTATTATTTCCATTAGCCTATGCAGTTCCCATCTTTTGCCTCTTCCCCTTCCATGTTTTTGTTGTTACAAATTATTTTTCTTGTGTTGTGAATTTTTGACCAAATTGAAGTGGTTATACTTATTTTTGATGCTCTCTTTTCCTTTAGCCTTTATGCTATAATTAAGTGTTTACTAACTTCTTCTGATACAGAGTTGCAATTTTCAGATTCTGTCTATTTATCGCCTTGCTCAAAGCTTTGTATACCTTTGCCTTTTTGTTTCAGGTAGGAGGGCTCCTTTCAACATTTCTTATAAGGCAGATCTGGTGGTGATGAACTCCCTCAGTTTTTGTTTGTCTGGGAAAGCCTTTATTTCTTCTTCATATCTGAAGGATAACTCTGTTGAGTAGAGTATTCTTGGCTGATAATTTTTATCTTCCAATATCTTGAATATATCATTCCACTCTTTTCTAGCCTATAGAGTTTTGGCTGAGAAATCCACTGTTAGCCTGATGGGGGTACCTTTGTAAGTTATTGTCAGTTATTTTCTTCTCTCTGTCTGACCTTAATATTCAGTGTCATTAACCTTTCACATTTTTAATATAATGTGCCTTAGATGTATTTTTATCTTGAGATTATTGGGAATTCTATTGGCTTCATGTACTCGTATATCCAGTTACTTCCCAAGGTTTGGGAAGTTCTCAGCTATTATCTTTAAATAAGCTTTCTGCTCCTTTCTCCTTCTCTTCTCCTTCTGGGATACCCATTATCCTTATATTGCTTTTCCTAATTGAGTAGAATATTTCACATAGAATTTCTTCATTTTTAAAAAATCTTAGTTGTCTTAGTTCTCTTTCCTCTTCCACCTGAATCATTTCTAGATTTCCATCTTCAAGTTCATTAATTCTCTCTTCCATATGGTCTGCTCTATTTCCAATGCTTTATACTTATTTTTTCATCTTATTAATTGGTTCTTCATCTCCAGAATTTCTATTTGTTTCTTTTTAAAGTTTCAATGTCTTCAGTGAAGTACTCCTTCTGTTCATTAATTTTATTCCTGAGCTCATTGAACTGTCTTTCTGAGCTTTCTAGTAACTTGTTGAGTTTCTTCATGACAGTTATTTTGACTTCTCTGTCAGTTAGATCACAATCTTCTGTGACTTCAAGTTTGGTTTCTGGAGAGTTGTTTTTTTTCTGTGCTACCATGTTACTATAGTTCTTCATGGTGCCTGATGAGTTGTTCCTCTGCTGGTACATTTCTGGTAGTAAACACTTTTCCTATCTGGTTGTCAGTGACCTCCTTGTGCTGCTTGTGTCTCTGAGGTTGCTGGTGCCTTGCTTCTTACAATGTCACTGCAGTCATGGATGTTGCCACTGAGGTCACCAGGCTGCAAGCACCTCTGCTGCTTCTGGGGTTGCCTGGGTCTCATGTTTTGCCACTGGCTCTCTGTGGGCTCTCCATGGGCTTGAGTGCTGCTGCCATGTTCTCCACCTACACTGCTGCTTCTGGGTTATCTTGGGGTGCTGGCAGCACTGTTGATGGGGGCACTGGGTTCACTAGTGTAGCTGCCACTGCCAGGAACCTGGGGTCTTGTATGCAGCCTCCAGTGCCCATAGGGCCAGTACCGGGGTGCTGCCATTGGGGGCTGGGTCACAGGTACTGCTGTGGCTTCTGAAGTCTCAGGTTGCAGGTGCCACCTGCTACTGCTTGGGAGGAGTAGGGGCTTAGCCATGAGTGCTGCTGCATTTCCTGAAGCCTCAGGTCTCGGGCACCATCTGCCACTGCTGGGGGAGGGGGGCGCTGAGCTCTGAATGTCACTGCTGGTCCTGCAGCCTCTGGACTCTGGTGCTGGTATGATTTTGAAACCTCAGGTCATAGGCACCACTGCCACTGCTCAGGTTCTCTGAGTTTTGGATGAAGCCCTCATTGCTGGATGGGCCAGCATCAGAGTCACTGCTGGTGGGGGAGGAGGAGGGGGCTGGGTCACTGGCACCACTTTGTTTTCTGAAGCCTCAGGTTGTGGGGGGGCACACACCACTGCTGGGGGAGATGTAGGGGCTGAGTTGTGAGTGCTGTTGCTGCTTCTGCAGCCTCTGCTCTCTGGCACAGGTGGGCTTTTTGAAACCTCAGGTCAGGGCACCACCACTACTGCCAGGGGTATCTGGGTTTTGGATGCAGCCCCTCCTGCTGGGAGGGCCAGTGTTGGAGTTGCCACTGCCATGGGAGGGGGAGGGGGCTGCTCCCCTAGTTCCACTGCCTCCTGGAGTTCCAGTCCACCCACCTTCAGATGTATAGATGTATGGATTTCTCAGGCATTCTGTTGAGCTGTGTCAGTAATCCTTCATTGGTCACTGAATGACCTACTAATTGTAACTTAGAGGGAGAGACAAAGGGAACAACTCACTCTGCCATGATGATGTCACTCTCCAAATTTCCCTTTTAAAACTGCTTTTGCTGCATCTCATAAGTTCTGGTATGTTGTGTTTATATTTTCATTTATCTGAAGAAACTTTAATTTCCTCTTTAATTTATTCCTTGATCCATTGGTTGCTTAGGAAAGTGTTGCTTAACTTTCACATATTTGTGAATTTTCCAGTTTTCCTCATCATTCATTTCTAATTTCATGCTATTGTGGTCAGAGAAGATACTTAGTATGATTTCAGTTTTCTGGAACTTGCTAAGACTTGTTTTGTGGCCTAACATATGATCCATCCTAGAAAATGATCCAGGTGCACTTGAGAAAAATGTGTATTCTGTTGTTGTTGGATAAAATGTTCCGTATAGGTCTGTTAGGTCCACTTGGTCTATGGTGTTGTTTCCTTATTGATTCTCTGCCTGGATGAACTATCCATTGTTGAGAGTGAGGTACTAAAGTCCCCAACTATTACTGTATTACTGTTTATTTCTCCAGTTAGTTCTGTTAGTTTTTGTTTTATATATTTAGGTGCTCCAATGTTGGGTGCATAAATATTTACAGTGGTTATATCTTCTTGATGTATTGACCCCTTTATTGTTGTATAATGACCTTCTTTGTCTCTTTTTACTGTTCTAGTTTAAAGTCTGTTTTGTCTGATATAAATATAGCCACCACTACTTTTTGGGTTGCATTTGCTTAAAATGTCTTTTTCCATTCCTTCACTCTCAGTCTACATGTGTCTTTAAGGCTAAAGTGTGTTTTATGAAGGCAGCATATTGTTGGATCTTATTTTTTAATCTATTCAGCCATTCTATATCTTTTAATTGGAGAATTTAATCCATTTACATTTAAAGTAATTATTGATAGGTAGTGACTTACTATTGCCATTTGTTAATTGTTTCCTGGTTGTTTTGTGGATCTGTTGTTTCTTATCCTGCTGTCTATTTTTGTGTTTTGATGTCTTTTGATATAAGTATGCTTTGAGGTTTTTTATTGTGTTATTTTGTGTAATTACCACAGGATTTTTCCTGTGGTTGCTATCGGGCTTACATAAAATATTTTAAACTTATAACACCCTTTTTAAAACTGATAACTTAACTTCAATGGAATTTGTAAACTTTACACTTTTAATTCTCACATTTTAGGTTATTGCTGTTATAATTTACATTTTTTTTTATATTGTGTAACTAATAACAAATTATTGTAGTTATGGTTATTTTTACTACTTTTTTAAACTTTTAAACTAGAGTTGTAAGTGAATAATGCACCCCTATTATCATATTGCAGAATCTAACTATGACTATATTTATCATTACCAGTGAGATTTACGCTATCTTTTTATGTTTTTATGATGTTAATTAGCATCCTTTTACTCCCTTTAGCATTTCTTGTAAGGCAAGTGTAGTGGTAATGAACTCTCTGAGCTTTTGTTTGTTTGGGAAAGTCTGTGTCCCACTTTGTTTCTAGAGGTCAGCTTTGCCAGGTATAGAATTCTTGGTTGACAGTTGTTTTCTTTCAATATTTTAAATATGTCATTCCATTCTCTCCTGGCCGGAAAAGTTTCTGTTGAGAAATCCACTGATAGTCTTATGGGGATTCCCTTGCTTGTAACTTCTCTCTTCTCTTGCTGTTCTTAAAATGCTTTCTTCATCTTTGACTTTTGAGAATTTAATTGTAATGTGACTCAGTGTAGCCTTATTCAAGTTCAACCTATGGGTCCTTTGGGCTTCATGGATATGGATGTCCGTTTCTCTCCCCAGGCTTGTGAAGTTTTCAGTCATTATTGCTTTAAATATACTTTCTGTCCCTCTCTCTTTCTCTTTTCCTTCTGGGATTCCCATATGCAAATATTGTTTCTTTTCATTGTATCCAATAATTCCTGTAGGCTTTCTTCACTCTTTTTCATTCTTTTTGTTTTTGCTCCACTGACTGGGTAATTTCCAGTGTCCTATCCTCCAGGTCTCTGATTCTTTCTTCTGAATGGTCAAATCTACTTTTGAAACTCCCTATTGAATTCTTCAGTTCAGTTACTGTATTTTTCTAGGATTTTTGTTTTGCTTGTTTTTTGATGGTTGCTGTTTCCTTGTCAAACTTCTTGTTTTGTTCATGCATTGTTTTCCTAATTTCTTTTAGTTGTCTGTCTGTTTTCTTGTAGTTCACTAAACTTAAGAGGATTATTCTGAATTCTTTCCCTGATGGTTCATAGATCTCCATTTCTTTAGGGTCAGTTATTGGAACTTTATTAGCTTCTTTTTGTGGTGTCATATTTACCGGATTTTTCAAGACCCTTGATTCCTTATATAGGTATCCATGCATTTGAGTAATTGGGCTCCTCTTCCAGATGTTACTGGTTTGCTTTGGCAGAGACAGTCTTCACCCGTCAGCTCTGTTTGGATTTCTGTGTGTGTCTGCTGGTTGTGTCCTTGGGCATGTGGGGCCTACTATTATGGTCTATTTTGGGGAGAGGAAACTCTTTGAGCTCTGAGAACAGGAATGGGGGTGTGTGCCACTGGCTGAGAACAGTTGGATAGGACTGCTGGCTTGGTTCCCTGCAAATGTAGGATGAGTTTTGCAGTCGCCTGGATTCTCTGGCCAGGTTTACTAGATGGTTGGGAGTGGGAACTATATTCAGTAGAGAAAGGGCTATGAATTAGCTTTCCTACCCTGGCAGGGCAGGACAGGACCAGGGCCTATACAGCTCATTGTGCACTGAATTCCCTGGTCAGGTGAGACCACTGGTTTTGCTCTGCAGATAGGGGAAGACACAGGCTGTGCTCTCTGTTCAAGTGCCACTGTATGAAGGCTTGTTGAATGGGCTATGCAGCTACTTGTGTGCTCTAGTTAGGTTCCCTGGTTGGACAGGCTGAAGGCTGTATTCAGTGATGAGTGGGGCTAGGAATTAAATTCCCTGCCTGGGTACAGCAGGAAAGGAGAAGCAGCTCTAAAGCTGGTAAAGCTCTTTATTTGTTGTCTTAACTCAAGCTGACATACACCCCAAGTTCCCTGACTGAACAGGGCCACTGGCTTTGTTCTGCAAGTATCGGCTTTGCCCGCATGCCTCTCAGCACAAGTACCACTGGGATACACAGCATCCAGGAGTTGTTTTCAGCCCTTCTGGTCTGATGGGGCTGAAAGATACTCTCCACAGCAGGGGAGCTATGTCTCAGGACCTTGCCTGAGTGGGAGGGGGAGGGGCTGGCCCAGGTGCTCTTAATTTCCTGAACAGCCTCTCTGGTTGGGAGGGGTCAGGGCTACCCTCAGCCTTGGCTATGAATTAATCCCCCTGCCTGTGCATCGCATGTGAATGCTCCATGTTGAGTACTGGCTTTGCTCTGAGGGCGATCAGCTCTGCCCACCTACCTCTTGGCTCTAGTGCTGCTGGTCCACATTGCTTCCAGGAGTCATCACAAAACTTTCTGGTCAGATGGGACCAGAAGACACTCTCCACAGTGGGTGAGGCTGTGATTCAGCTGCTTGCCTGGACATGGGCAAACTGGACCCTAGGGCTGCCAAAACTCCTCATTTGAAGATCTGAATCAGGCAGATCTGCACCCCGCCAAGTTCCCTGGTCAGAATATGTTCCCAAATTGGTTCTGCAGATGAGCAAAGCTGCTGGTCGGGATTACTACTTGGGACACTGCAGATATGAACTTGATCTGCCAAGATCTGTGTGCTGGTTGTTGCAAGCCCCTCCCCCTTCTCTGGCACAGTCGATTTCCAGTGGTTGAAGCTTAAAGATTGCCCTGCAATTCCCAGGGTGTGAGATCCAAGTAGGGGCTGCTGCACAGCAACCCACATTGCTAGGGAGAGGGCTGGTTGTCCCCCTGGGTTCTCTTTTCCCACCGGAAGAAATGCAGGCTCAGGGGAGATCTCTCCACATGGTGCTGTGCTGGCCCAGGGGAGGGGCAATGTGGCCTAGCCACTTCTCTTATCCTTCTAATGCAGTTTGTCTCGGTCTCTGTGGTGCAAGGGGTGTTTCAGCCTCACCTTCATGTTCTAGGATTCTCTCAGTGGTGTCTTGCTCTTGAATAGTTAGTTGTTCTTTTTGTGATGGGGAGTGAAGTCAGGAACAACCTATGTTGTCATCTTAGTGATGTCATTTATGTATAATCTTAATTCATAAAAGGGATGAATAGTTAAAATTTCTAATTTGGAATTTTCCAGAAAAGAACTAGTTAAAATTTTTTTGGTTGCTTTGTGAGAATAAAAATGGAGCAAATGTTTAATAAAAAGATCTCTGAGAATTATCCTAAGAGTTTTTTGGGAAAAGGTAGGTTTATGTACTCTAAATGATGTGACAAGAGAAAATCTATGCTTAGTTTGCACCCTAATGAGATTCTTGGCTCCTTTCAGAGTCAGTGATGGTGTGCCCCTATTTTTTCTCTGGCAATAGTTAATATATCTATTTTTCTCCTTTGAGCCATAGCTATCAGTTATGAACAGTTGATAAATAGAGACATGAATCAAACATTAAACTAGAATAAACCATACCAATTTGCTGAATCTTGAACTGGACCCCCAATTTTTTGTATTAAATCATAAATGCATCAGTTTTCTTCCAACAAAGTGAACTAATTTGAACCAGAACTGAGCCTGTATTTTTCCCCCCCAAATCATTGAGCTGGAAGAAAACTGAAATGTCAGAATGTCCCCTGAACAAAATTCTAGCCAAACTATTTCATTTGCTTTGAATCTCTGGTGAAAAGAGAATTGCATCTCAATATGTTTGTTTTCATCTCTATCCTTCCCTTATCTTTTAGGTGCAAGAAGCATGAGGATCTCTTGCTGTTTCCCAGAAGCTTTGGCAATCATAATTAGTCATACCAAAAATGCCATTCAGAGTTCCAAGTAATATTATCAAAAGGATCAATCTTATATGGGTACACACAAAGGCTGACAAGTGGACAATGAAGGCCCACCAGTTTCTGGGGAACTGGGTAGAAGTATTCATAATACTAACTGTCCCTTCACCACTTCTTTTTTAAAGAGAAGTCCATTCATCTTGTCTTCCTGCTGGTGTTCCCATTGCATTGAGGCCCTTTTTCATAGACCTTGAAGATGATTTTGAGTTGTTTCTATTTGCTAGCTACTTCTCTGGAATTAAGATAGGCAGCCTGACTCAAGGAGGCACAGTTTGGGTGAGGTGTCTCCAGTGTTTCTGTGGAGGCTTAGTTCTCTATACAGATGGATATCAGGGCCCTGCATTCTTTCATGTTGAGAGCTTAGAAACTCAGAAAATTCTATGGGTTTTTGGATTAGAGGTAGAAATGAGGGTGCAGATGAGGATTGCCTTACTAGATAATGACTAGGAAACTTGTCAATGTTAAGTTTCTTCTGAATCAAGTCTTCTTCTCAGTCAGGCTCTAGATGAAACCCATCTTTCTACATTATAAATTAAGCTTTATTGTAAAATCTATAATAGAAGGTGAAGGCCTTTAAAATCATGTAACCTGTCCCTCTGATAGTGAAAGCCAGTTCTCTATAATGTTCTCTTTGGTATTCTGTATCAACCGTTGGAAATAAGAAACCCAGTTCACACTGACAGGTAGAGTAATTCTCAAGAGGGATTATTTTCTGAACTCATAGACTTCCCAGTCAGACAAACTTAAGTTTCCTGATTCTACCCATTATTGTGTTTGACTGTTTTTGCCAGGATATCACCTCCCTTTCCTACTTTTGGACATTTGTAGTCAAATATATCTTTCCTCAGTCCCATTATTTGCTTTATCAATCTCATTCCTTTTTTTGTTTTGCTGAAGATTTGCCCTGAGCTAACATCTGTTGCCAGTCTTCCTCCATTTTGTGTGTGAGCTGCCATCACATCATGGCCATTGATGGATGAGTGGTCTAGGTCTGTGCCCGGAAACTGAATCTGGGATGCTGAAGCAGAGCATGCCAAACTTAACCACTAGGCCACCAGGGCTGGCTCAATATCTCATTCTTAAATGATATTTCTCAGTATCAGTTCATCACTCTTTAATTAGCTTTGATAGTTTTTAAAATACATTTATAATAGCTGACTACATTTTGCATTTTGTAAATACCTTTCTAAAAGTATGTTTTGTATTTCTAACCCTTGACGATCATATTGCCCTTGTAATTGCATAAGTAGAGAAAGCATTGGGAATTTAGTCCAAATATGCTTTTATAGCAAACAATAATTACGGAAACAGAGTAACAATTAATCCACCAAATTACATGTGTGCATAAGTCCCTGAGGACCACATAGACTATAATAGATTTTAATGGATGTTCAAAGACTAAAGTAGAAGATTTATTACTAATCACTTGAAGATGATAACACTCTCTTTGATATTGAGTTTTGACTTGCAAACCACTTTTATATACATAATCTCATTTGGTCCTGACCCCAACCCCAGAAACGAGGCAGAGAAGGAGCCGCTATTTGTATATTTGGAGAGGATAATTACCTGTTCCAAGGACAAGAGCTCAGAGTGGAAGAGTGCAACTGGTTCTTGTTTCTTTCATTAGTCTATGGCCTACTCATCACCTCTTGCTTCTTCCTGAAGTTTTTGCAAACATTTCTCTATTTCATTTTTGTTTAGTTTTACAAAAGCAATAGTCTTTCTCTGTTTGATCTGAATGATCCTCTAGGTTCAAACAGCTTGAAAAAGTCTGAGAAACAACATTCAGATCAAATTTATCTCATCTTTGGAGTAAAAAATACTTCCTTTAGGACCATGTAAACCAACTTAATTCACACCAAATTTCCAAAGAAAAACCAAATCATTTTATTTGTCTTCTAATTGGATGTCATTTTATTTCCTGTATCTACTAAAAGTTACATGTAAAAAAAGCTTAAAAAATCTTGTTTTTGTTCATTAGCCAACAACAAGTCTACAAATTTGGGAAGAATTAAGGCAAGGAGGCATATTTCAGATAGCCCTATCTGAGTGGGAGGAGACCAGAGTTATTGTCCTATACATAGCACTGTCTCCTTGTGCCCACCTGAGCTTCAGCTTATTAACCTGTAATATGAGATAGTTGGACTAGCTGATCTGTGCAATTTCACCCTGCTAACTCTAAGATTCCAAGGTCCTAATCTTAAAATTGTTGATTTCTGATTATGCCAGATCTCCCAGCCTATCTTCTAAGATAATGTGATCTATATTCTTATTATATGATGGGAGCAATATTAGAGCTGTGTATGGCAGATACTGCTATGTGCTTACCAAAACTCATTTCCTACAGCTCCTGGTACATAGTAGGTGAGTAAATTCTGGCCTCTGGAATGTGGGTCGAATGTGGGCACCTTCAAGTCTGATTGCAAAGCACTCTAGAACAGCCATCTCTTTCTCTTTCCCTCATCTCTGACCAGAAGCTCAGGAATTTCTGGTCCCAGGTGACAGTGGAAACACAAGATAGAAGGAGTCTGAGTCCTTGAATCTCTGCATGGAATGTCACTTGTTCAACGCATGATTAGACTACACGTGAGTGAGAAATAAACTTTTGTGAGTCTACTGAGATTATCTTTTACTGCAGCTAGTGCCAGAGTGGGATGCTGACATAATACAGAAATTAAAATACACATTATTGGTTTGATGGTCAGGTGGTGGGAAGCAAAGAAGAGATATAGTTACCTGGAAGGCTGAAGAGGTCTGTTGTGCTGTGGCAAAATGTTTGGTAAAAATATCACCTGTGACAACTTGGAAGGCATATAATTGCCTAGGACCCTGTAGTTCTAGCATAAATGAGGGTCACTGTCATTATATCGACTATCATTGACTGTTTTGAGAAAAATATTATAATAAAGAGATAAAGCAAGATTTGGCTAGTTCTCAAGCAGAGAATCAAGGGAATGGAAAAATTCTAGACATTAAAGGCCTTACAGGTTGGAGAAGACAACTAATTCTGGACTCCAAATAGTAAGATTAAAGATTAAAAGGGCTTTATTGAAAAAGACCAGTAAAACTTCTCAGTTAAATACAACAACATTGATTAACAGTGTTATCTTCCCACCAAACTCTATTGTTTCTGATAGTGTAAACATCATTAAATTGTGATGGAAAGAGAGAGAGAGATTGAGAGAGAGAGAGAGAGAGTAAGGGGCATGGGGTGAAGAAGCTAAGAAATAAGACAGGTTTGAGAACTGTATCTGAGAAAGAATTTTAGATGAGATTATTGGCACTTCAAACTGATTGGAAGTGGCTTCTTGTCCACAAAATTTTTGAGGGAATCTACTGAACCTGTTCTAAGTTTAGGACTGGTTACAAACCTTAAAACAACCTTGGAAGGGAAGTAGACTGCAAAAGATGCACAGCCTACAAATGTCCAATTCAGTTATGGCCACGGAGGTTAATGGACAAAGAATCTCAGAACATAGTGTCTGCACCCATGGAAACTAGATGAAAGAGTATTTTGCAGAGGGCAGAATCAATGTGTAAGTAAGGAACTTCCCCAACTCCCAGAGTTGAGGGCCTTCACTGTGGCTACCCTGCAGGATTTCATTTTTTTTTTTCGTTGACCAGGAACTGCTATGTGTCTTACATTCTTTCCTATTTTGAATGGAGATTTTATTATAATTATGCTGTCCCTACTTCACCATTGCATATTGGATGTTTGTGTGAGAGTGCACAGATAGCTTGATATTTAGCTTTTAAGTCATTGTTTTTTGCGTGTCCTAGCTGCCAGGCTACAAGGAGCCACCAGACAGATCTGATAGAAAGACTGTGCATCAGGGGAGAGCCTGCCTTTGGAACTGGATGCAGTGACTTTGGATGTACCCTTTGTGGGGGGGGGTGGGCTGGGAAGTCTGGTAAATGTGTTCTATATATAGGAGGAAGTTAAAATTGATATTTAGTGACAAGAAGGGTAGACCATGGAAGAATTGCTGTGTGTTAACAATGTTATTTCTTCTATTTCTTGGCAAACAGTGAGACTACTTCTCCCAATCTAACTTTGTGTGGTCATATGATTAAGATTTGGCCAATGCAAGGCAGACTGAAGTTATGTCTGCCTCTTCTAGGCCTGGTCCACAAAAACCTCTAGCACAATCATCTACGCTCTCTCTTTTCTTGTCAGTTGGCTAGAAGCAAAATACTTTGAAGTTCTAGGGCAGGGGTTGGCAAATTCCAGCCTGTGGGTCAAATCCAATCCACCACCTATTTTTGTAAATCAAGTTTTATTGGAACACAGTCATGGTCATTTGTTTAGGTATTGTCTATGGCTGTTTTCACATTACAACAGCAGACTTGAGTGGTTGCAAGAGGGACTGACTGTTTAGGCCCACAAAGTCTAAAATATTTACTAGCTCTCCTTTACAGAAAGAATTTGTTGACTCCTTTTTAGAGGTTGGTGGATGGAAGGATTCTGGATTGCTATATCACTTCATGGAGGACCACTCACTGCACACCCTATTAGATTTTACTAGAATAAATCCTGTTGTTTTATGAATGAGTTTTGGGGATTTACCTGAGCTAGAATTACCTTAACTGATATGCTATGACTAAGATTTAAATAAGGAAGGACCAGTTCTGCCTTATGACCAAGGTCTCAGTGTGAGATTCATGTCTATAAACAGTAAAAATGGACCAAACTTTTCAAAAGGAAGTTTTGAAAGGAAGTTTGACTCCCATAAGGAAGAGCGATTAATGCATTCTCCCAATGAAATTCGGCTTATACCTGTATTTTTAAGGATTAATTGTTTTAGGGTGCAGAATTTTCTTACATTAAGTTGGTTTACATTAAGTTTATTTATTGTGTAATTAATGTGTAAACTGCATATTCCAGCTGACTTTTAAATGTTTGTTCCTACTGAGTGCTTAGTTCCAGACTCTCAAGCTAAGAGTTCAAGTTCCGTTTTGCCATTAAATGGCTGCAGCAGAGCATCTGTGTGTCTGATAGCTTTTAATTTAGCTACCCTTGCTTTCTTCTGAAAGTTTTGACATTCTACAAGTGTCAAAAAATACAGCCATGATTCTTAACAAATCAACTCTACATTAGTTGTTAGTTTTGGAAAGAAATTCCATAGAAGTCAAATATCTAAAGCATATCTTTAGAAAGGTTTACACCAGGCCCCTGGCTCCCCCTGGTGCATACTGGCTTCAGTGGCCCCAGGTGGCTCCTGTGGCCCCAGGCTCTCAATCAGCCCCTGCAAACCCAGGCTCCAGGCAGGAACCTGTGAACCCAGTACCCAGATGCAAAAATTCTCAACAAAACACTGGCAAACCAAATTCAACAGCATTAGAAAGATCGTACACCATAATTAAGTGGGTTTCACCTCTGGGATGCAAGAATGTTTCAACATTCACAAATCAATAAATGTGATATACCACATTAATAGATGCAGAAAAAGCATTTGATAAAACTCAACATGCGTTCATAATTAAAACTCTCAACAAATTGGATATAGAAGGAATATACCTTAACATAATAACGGCCATATATGACAAACCCACAGTAACGTCATACTCAATGGTGAAAGATTGCAAGCTTTTCCACTAAGATCAGGAGCAAGACAAGGATGCCCACCCTCACCACTCCTACCCAATATAGTACTAGAAATCCTCAATGGAACAATTAGGCAAGAAAGAGAAATAAAAAGTATCTGAATCAGAAAGGAAGAAGTAAAATTGTCTCTGTTTGTAGATGATATGATCTTAAATATAGAAAATCCTAAAGACTCTGTCAAAAAACTGTTAGAAGTAATAAACAAATTCAGTAAAGTCACAGGATAAAAAACCAATATAAAAAAATCAGTTCTGTTTCTATACACTAATGGTGAACTATCTGAAAAAGAAATAAAGAAAACAATCCCATGTGCAATATCATCAAAAATAATAAAATATTTATGAATAAACTTAACCAAGGAGGTGAAAGACCTGTACCCTAAAAATTGATGAATAACAGTGAAGAAGATACAAATAAATAAAAAGATATTTTGTGTTCATGGATTGGAAGAATGCATATTATGTCCATACTACACAAAGCAATCTACAAATTCAATGTAATCCTTATCAAAATTCCAATGACATTTTTTGCAGAGATAGAAAAAATTTTTTTTAATTTGTATGGAACCACAAAAGACCCCAAATAACCAAAGCAATCCTGAGAAAGAAGAACAATGCTGGAGGCATCACACTTCCTCGTTTCAAACTTTATTACAAAACTATAGTAGTCGAAACAGTATGGTACTGGCATAAAAACAGGCATGTAGACTGATGCAACAGAATAGAGAGCCCAGAAATAAATCCATGCATATATGATCAATTAATATTTGACAAGGGAGTCAAGAATACTCAGTGAGGAAAGGATAGTCTCTTCAATAAATGGTATTGGGGAAAAGTGGATATTCACATGCAAAAGAATGAAATTGAACCCTTACCTTATACCACTCACAAAATTAACTTGAAATGGTTAAAGACTTAAATGGAAGAACTGAAATTGTGAAACTATGAGAAGAAAACATAAGGAAAAACTCCTTGACATTGGTCTTGACAATGTTTTTTAGATATGACACCAAGAACATAAGTAACAAAAGCAAAAATAAACAAATTGGACTACCTTAAACTAGAAAGCTTCTGTACAGCAAAAGAAACAATCAGTAAAATAAAGAAGCAAGCTACAGAATGGGAGAAAATTTGTAAATCATATATCTGATAAAGGGTTAATTATCCAAAATATATAAGGAACACATACAACTCAATAGCAAAAAAAGAAAAAAAAACCCAATTAAAAAATGGGCAGAAGATTTGAATAGACAAAACTACAAATGGCCAACAGGTACATGAAAAAGTACCCAGCATCACTAATCATTAGGGGAATGCAAATCAAAACCACAATGAGATATCACCTCACACCTGTTAGAATGGGTATTATCAAAAAGATCAGAGACAAGTGTTGATGAGGCTGTGGAGGAAAGGGAACCCTTGTGCACTGTTGATGGGAATGTAAATTGGTGCAGCCACTATGGAAAACAGTATGGAGCTTCCTCAAGTAATCAAAAGTAGAGTTACTATATGATCCAGCAATTCCACTTCTGGGTACATATTTGAAGGAAATGAAATCACTACCTCAAGGAGATATCTGCACTCAGTGCTCACTGCAGCATTATTTACAATAGCCAAAATATAGAAAGAACCTAAGTGTCCTTGGACAGATGAATGGATAAAGAATATGTGGTATATATACATCATGGAATATTATTTAGTCATGAGAAAGAAGGAAGAAATCCTTCCATTTGTGAAAATATGGATGGACCTTGAGGGCATTCTGCTAAGTGAGATAAATAAAACAGATAAAGTCAAATACTGTGTTCTTACTTATACAAGGAATTTTAAAAAGCCAAACCCATAAAAATAGAGAGTAGAATGGTGGTTGCCAGGGACTAGGGGGTGGGGGAAATGGGGCAATGTTGGTGGAAGGGTAGAAACTTCTAGCTATGAGATGAATAAGTTCAGGGGATCAAATGTACAGCATGGTGACTATAATTAGCAATACTGTACTATAAAACTGAAAGTTGTTAAGAAAGTAGATCTTAAATGTTATCACCATATTCGAAATATGGTATTTATGTGAGGTGATGGGGATGTTAATTTACCTTACTGTGATAATCATCTCACTATATACGTGTGTCAAATCATCACATTGTATACCTTAAACTTAGAAATGTTATATGTCAATAATGTCTCAATAAAGCTGGGGAAAAAAAGAGAAAGACTTGCAGCTCAAAAAAGGAACTTTATGCACTCCAACCCCTCTAATAAACCCCAAGATTATTAGATTATATAATCGACAGAGATTTGCCAGGGAACGTTGTAATGTGACAGGAAAGAGCCCAGGGCTGGAAATCACAGAGTGGAGCTTCAGGCTATCCCTGATTAGCAGTGTGACCTTTGACAGCTCAGAAACTTTCCTGAAGCTCAGCTTCCTCTTTGATACATATTCTCCAAGGTTCCTTTCACCTCTCTGTTGAGTGGAACCATTTGGATAAGGTCTTTGTTGCTTATTGTTCCTGAGCTTCCTAGCCTAAATTAAAAGTGAAATTCACGGGGCCACCCCGGTGGCGCAGCGGTTTAGTTCCCGCTTGGCAGCCCGGGGTTCACAGGTTCGGATCCCGGTCACCGCAGACTCACTGCTTGTCAGCCATGCTGTGATGGCGTCCCACATAAAGTAGAGGAAGATGGGCACAGATGTTAGCCCAGGGCCAGTCTTCCTCAGCAAAATGAGGAGGATTGGTGACGGACGTTAGCTCAGGGCTGGTCTTCCTCACACACACACACACACACAAAAAGTGAAATTCACTAAGAACCTTGCTAAAACCACACTTTGTGAATTGCTCAGTTGTTCCTTTAAACATCCTGTCCCTGCCCTATCTGGAGGTAACAGGCAGTGACTTCTATGCTATCTTACATTCCTTAGCAGCTAAATAGAAACTTGAGAATCGAGCCAACTTTACTTGCTTTTTCTTCACCTTGTTTTCTGGTCCAGCTAGGAAAGTTTTTAGGACTCTAACCCTTCTGGCTGATAAACACTATTTTTTAAGACGTGTTTGGGTTTATTCAGAAATACTATATGGCAAGTGTCAGTTATTGTTTGCCAGTCCTGCATTAAAAACAGTAGGTTGGTGTCATGTAACTGAGCCAAAGACGGCCTCTGTGTATTGGTCCCTAGGTTGGTTGGTTGTCACTATAGACTGAGACCCTTTAGCTGAAAAGCCCACTAGCACCACACCCAAATTTTCACACTTCCAATTATTTTAAAAATAGCTCAAAGAAGCAAATTTTTAGCCCTTAAGAGACTGGCTGCTTTGCATACCCTGTGAAAACTCAACAATTGTTACCTGTTTATACATTAGGGCCTTGCAGTGATAAGGCCCCAAGTTGCTATGGCCTTTTGGGGCTCCCTGACCCAGAGAGTCCCCACCGTGCTGAGTGCTGCTGAGGGACATCACCAGACGTGTAAGCCCTCTTTCTGATCCCCCTCCCCTGGATTTCTCTAACCCACCTCCTCTTCTGACTAGCAACCCCGTCCCCAAAACTAAGCCTTTGTACAGACTCTTGCTGTGAGGGACGTCCCCTCTCATGCAGCCCTGTCCAAACACTGCCCAATAAAGCTCGTGGCTACTGCCTTTTGTGGTCATATCCTTTTCCATGATCAGCCCCAAATCCTTCAAACCCCTGACAGGTGAGTTTACTGATTATTGCTCTGCTGGGAAATGGTAGCCCTTCAGATTGATTGACACCCGACTGGATTTTTATGCTCCTACATAAGTTTCAGCCTCCCTTGACAACCTTATGTATGGATAACACTGCAGTTGCTCTTTATAATGATTCTGGATTTTTCTCCTTGGTGTCAATAATCATGTATATATATTTGTGAATTTTATCTCTGCCCCACCAGAATGTAAGCTCCATGAAGAAGGGAATTTATCTATCTTGTGTCTCCAGTGCCTATCACGACTCCTCCACCTAGAATATACCAGATAAATATTTGTTGAATGAATAAATGTTTAAATGACTACCTCTATTAAAACTTGGGTGAGTTTTTTTCTACATTCATGGTAGACACCTAGGTTTGGCTAACCCTTTTATGGGTGTCAATTTACAATCCAGAGTTTGGAACCCAAACCAATAAATGATTATCTCAAAAACTTGTTAATCATGGATTTATAATTGTTCTTTTTGGGAAGTCTGTATTAGATTTTAAAATATATACATACAAATAAGATGAAGCATATTGTATTAGTAATATGCTCTCAGCTACAACTAATAGAATACCCCACTGAAAGTGACTTAGACAATTGAAGTTTGTTTTTCTTCCATAACAAGGAACTAAGAGGTAGGCCATTTCAGGGCTGGATCAGTGATCAGTGATGTCAGAACATTTGGATAAACTTTTGCCTTATGGTCACAAAATTGTGGCAGCAACTCCAAACCTCATGTCCTCTTATGGCATCCTCCTAAACAGGAAGGAAGGAGGACAGCAGAAAACTTTCTAGTCTTATTCAACAGAGGAAAATCCTTTCCAGAAGCCCCCAGAAAACTTTACCTCAGATTCTGTTGGCCAGCATGAGGTTACCTGCCCAGCCCTGGACACTCACTGACAGGAGGGGATGAGATTTCTGTGTCTGGCTTAACCTGATTTATCCTCTGTAATGGGACAGCCTTTCTGAAGAGCAAAGAATGTCTACCAAATCCTGAATTAAACTGAGACTTGCCAGTCAAGGAGAAGGGAGGATACTTTTGGGTGGGCCGTTGATAATACCAGCTGCACATGATGCTTTGAGTCTCCAGTCTCCCAATTTTTTATTTCTCCCCACTTTTGCTGACCATTTTTTATTCATTAAAACTTCTTTTGAGATCTAATAAAAAAGTCTTAAATTTTAAAAGTATTTGGATATCTATGAATCATTCAATCAATCAGTTTTCAAGTATTTACTGAGCATTTACAATGGGCTCTGCATTGTGCTAAATTCTGTTTCCTAGTCTGATGAAGGAAAAGGCATAAAGACACAAAATAAGGAATAGAGAATGTAATTATGAAGATTCTACTCCTGACTTTCAGGTGAGAATTGCTTTCTGTTTTTCCTGACACTGATTAGTGTTCGCTTAATTGTTCAAATAATGATTAACTTTGTGTGCAAGGTGTTTCTACTACAGAGTCATACCCGGCAGGGGACTGTTTTCACTGTGTCATGTTTATGATTTGGGATTTATAAAAGGAAGGGGGTTCCAGATGTGACAGAAAGCTTGTCTTGCTTCTGTGACTTCTTCAGAATAGTTGCATATTCATTTAGAGTAGAAACCAACAGCTGTGGG
This sequence comes from Tapirus indicus, assembly GCA_031878705.1. Lineage (NCBI taxonomy): Eukaryota > Metazoa > Chordata > Mammalia > Perissodactyla > Tapiridae > Tapirus > Tapirus indicus. The sequence continues at coordinate 12,424,100 of CM062933.1, forward strand.
GCTCATGGAGCTGTGACAAATTGCATGGTTGTGGCTCAGAGGGATGACAGGTCTTTCTTACTTATAAACAAGCACAAAACCCAGTGACTAGGGTTTTGGGGAAAATGGGGTCTTTGGGGCAAATTTACTCAGTGGTCTGTTTTAATTTTAGTTTTGGTATTCATGGGACATAGGCTATCAATGACACCATTCTGCCCTGCCAGTGGCTTGTGTGACTCACAGCCCGGTGATACCTGACAGCCATAGGGTTTAGTGCTGTTTTCAGTGACCAGTCCTCTGCTTATTTGCCTTTTTAGATGCCGAATCTCTCTCTCTCTCTCTCTCTTTTTTTTTTTTTTGCAAGGATTCACCCTGCTAACATCTGTTGCCAATCTTCCTCCTTTTTTTCCCTCCCCAAAGCCCTAGCGCATGGTTGTATATCCTAGTTGTAAGTCATTCTAGTTCTTCTATGTGAGCTGCCACCACAGCATGGCAACTGACAGATGGGTGGTGTGGTTCCAGGACTGGGAAGTAAACCTGAGCTGCAGAAGCAGTGAGATCGCCGAACTTTAACCGCTAGGCCATCAGGGCTGTCTCCAGATGCTGAATCTTTAAGGAGTTTGACAGAGAAAGACAAACACCATACGATTTCACTCATACATGGAAGATAAACAAACACATGGAAAAAGAGAACAGATTAGTGGTTACCAGAGGAGAAGGGGGTGGTGGGGTGGGCAAAAGGGGTAAAGGGGCACATATATATGGTGATGGATAAAAATTAGACTATTGGTGGTGGGCATGGTCCAGTCTATACAGAAACTGATATATAATAATGTACACCTGAAATTACACAGTGTTATAAACCAATATGACCTCAATAAAATAATTGAAAAAAGATACAAAGAAAACTTTTGAAACTATTTCGGAGTAAATGAAATGAAACAGACATGATACCTAAATGTAAAATGGGATGTGGGATTTTCTTCTGCTATAAAAGGGTTATGAGATAATTGGAGAAATCTGAAATCTCAAGATTTGATTTTAAGAAAAGGAGTTTGAAATAGACTCTGTTCTTAGTAAGCCAGTTTAAAATGTCTAGTGCTTTACTACTTGAAGTGTCATCCATTGACCAACAACATTGTCATCACCTGGGAACTTGCTAAGAAGGCAAAACTTGGGCTCCATCCCAGACAAACTGAATCAACAATCTGCATTTTAATAGGATTCCCAGATGATTCTTATGCACATTCAAGTTTGAGAAGCACTGGTCTAGTAGACTTTGCCCATGGTTATCATTTTATCATCATCATCATCATTAAATGTGCAAAGTGACCAGTCACAGGGAGCATGGTCAGCTAAAAACAGACAAGCAGGCCACAACTCAGTCACAGATATTCCTTCTGGTTTTCTCACATCTTTCCCAGCTGACCCTATGTGAGAAGATCCTGCTGAGAACTTGAAGAAAGGATCCTTTAATCGAAGGGCAGTGTGAAAAGGGACCTCAGAGGTCCTGAACATGACTCTTCATCAGATAGATGCACCCAGGAGCTTTGTTTCACAACACACAGATTTCTGAGCCCCACTCTAAATCTTCTGTATCAGAATCTCCTCTGTGCGACCTTGGGATCTAGACTTTTCAGTAATTACAGGAATTCTTGTGCAGCCATCCTGGCACCTTCTTCCACTTGATGCTGGCATTTTCACTTCCACACTTGTGACTCATTGTCATTGACCTACAGATTAAACATTTCTACTATTAGGGGAATTACTAGAAATATAAAAATAACTTGGATGCTCCTGTAGCCTCCTGAACTCTTACTGCCCTGGCTAGGTCTAACATTCTTCTTCTTTTTTTTTCCTTCTATTTCCTGTGTGGAATGGTTTAAATTCATCCTGGGTAGGAAGTATTATTTCACAGGTCTGAGGACATAAAAGGTGCTGGTGATTGTGGGCAGACTGCTAAACCTCTCTGATTTCCTCAACTGTAGAATAACAATGTTGAAGTTCCTTTTCCTGAAATCCATTGTGGGATTCTAGGAAGACCCAAGTCCATTTTTTCATCTTTTAACAATTTAATTGGCTTCTAAGTCCAGCACTGACATGACTGCAGCATGAATAACCACATTAGCAAACTGAAATAGACCTCTATTGCCTCTGAGGAGATTCATGTACATTAATATTTACTTGGTAAGGATGACATTTAGAATGCATTTTGATTAATGTTCCTGAAAATAAACAATTCTTTATGCCAGCCAGAGTCCTGGTGCCTGAATTTGTTTTGGGATGTAGAAAGTCAAGACATATAATTTTTCAGTCTTGTCCCTGAGAAATGGTTTTCTTTCAAGGGTTTTCAGCAGCGTCTCTGTTTAGAAATTTCAAGTAATTCCTTTAGCATTTAGGAAACATCACTAATCATCACCTGGGGCATATTTTAGAAATTAAAACAGTATTACTTCAGTTGTGCATATTTCTAAAACCAAGAGGGCCTCTATGAGGTGAGAATGTATCTTTTCAAGGAGAAACTTGAATCATCAAGAAAATTCAAAGTCAGAGTCATGTGGACATAACTTGACATAGAAATGCCAAGTGCAACCTAGAAGAGAGTCTTTGGCTAATATTTGTTCTAAAATGCAGACTAAACAGGAAGCCATGGCAGAGTGAGAAGGAAGGCCAGGGCTGGGCAATCAGTTACTAATGTCTCTCAGCAAAAGGAGACTGAGCTGGAAAAATTGTGCCAGGCACTATGCATTTGCATAGATCTCATTCCTAACACTCACAGTGTTCTCTTTCCTGTTCCTTGAATGTCACACAGCTTTCTGTTTGGGCTCAGGAGTTTTTATCATTTCACAGATAAGGTCTGAGGAGCCAAAAAATGCTGGTGCCTCACAGTGAGGTCAGGATGGAAGATACAGACTCCCTTGTCTCTCAGAGTAGAATGTCCCCAGACCATTATCTCTATGGCTTACCATGGTGCTGTGTTTAAAAAGATCAAGGATGAATTTTCCAACACTTTGTCTTTCAAATCTTTTTAAAAATCATGAAAGTATTTTTTGTTTTTCAAATAGAATTTTTTTATGGTGGAACCCCAACATGTCCAAACAAGCTGCTCCGGGTGAATGAGGGCAGGGACTCTGCCTTTCTGGTCATCCCTTGGCTTCCTCCTCAAATCCTTACCCATCCGTGGAGTTCCATTGTTACAAATACAGCTTATAAACCCTGGTCTATTATATCATCTTTGTAAAATTTTCTTCTCTCATTGGAAGTGTGAACTCTCACTGATCTCCTTCAGCAGTCTTAGAAACCTTTTAATTATTGTTTTTTATGGAGGGGGAGGGTCTCAAGCTTATAGCTGAATGTGGTCTTTGCCACCTATATTTAAGATGCAGCATTTTAGAAATTTGCATATCAATGTTTCTACAGTATTGTTTGCTAATTTTAAAATAAAGTCATGATCAGTGTGCATTTGTGATTATACTATACATATCTACTCATTCTCTTTTCAGAGTGGTGTTTCTAAGTGAGTGTGTACAAAATCAGCTTGTGGACATTTGGGTGTGAGTGGGACATTTGCTAGTTGTTGTGTTTTCTTCAACTGTATTTATTGCTGCATTTCTCAGCATAAACTTATCCCATTGTGATTTTTTTATAAATAAATATTTTTTTGAACATTAAAAAAAAATATCCGGGAGTGACGTCAGCATCATGGCGGAGTGAGATTCCCTCTTTGAATCTCTGCCCCCTACGACACAACAAAAACATCATTCACATTCCAACAGAGCTCAATCAAACACTACGAAGGACTTCTGAGAAACCCCAGCTGCCATACGTCGGACGGTGGAGGTGCGGGAAGCCCAGGAGAACGGGAGGAGAGGTAGGAGGTTGTACTCCCCCTCCCCAATCGATCGGCAAAAACAGCGCGGTTCGAGGACAGAGGGGGGAGGAGTGACCCACAGCGGGGAAAACTAGCGCCATCCAGGTGCTCTCACAGACTGTCGCGAGATCCCCACGGGGAAGCGACGACGGACTGTTTAGGGGGTGTAGCAAACACCCTAAGAGAGCCAGAAAGGAAACCCCCAGGTCAAGCAGGAGAAAGAGAGGACCCCTCCCCCCACACACCCGGCGTTTCAGCATAATCCCTCCGGGGGCTGCAGCCGCCTCAGAGCAAACCGCTCGCGATCTCCATCTAGTGGCAGCAGGGGGAAACTGCAGGACTAACTTTAATCATGAAGGGTAAAAATAAAGCCGTCCCCGTCGGATCCTTGTGAAAATATGTCAGGGCTACAGACCAAAAGGAAAATGACAAACACCCAGAAACCAACCCTGAAGACACAGAATTTGATAACCTGAATGAGAGAGAATTCAAAATAGCTATCATAAACAAGCTCAACGAAATACAAGAGAACACACAGAAACAAATCAACGAATTCAGGGATTATGTCACAAAAGAGATTGAAACCCTAAAGAAAAACCAATCAGAATTATTGGAGATGAAAAACAAAATCAACGAGATAGTGGAAAAAATGGAGTCTTTAAAGAGCAGAACTGACAATATGGAGGAACGAATTAGCACTATTGAGGATAGCCACGCAGAAATGCTCCTGGTAGAGGAGGAGAGAGAGCTAAGACTAAAAAGAAATGAAGAAATTCTTCGAGAAATATCAGACTCAATGAGGAAAAGCAACATAAGGATAATAGGTATTCCAGAAGGAGAAGAAAGAGAAAAAGGAGCAGAGAGTTTGTTCAAAGAAATAATAGCTGAAAACTTCCCCAACCTAGGGAACGAGAGGGAAATAACAGTGAATGAAATCAATAGATCACCTAAATATATAAACAGGAATAAAAAATCATCTCGCCACATAGTAGCAAACTTGAAGAATACCCGTGACAAGGAAATAATATTGAAGGCAGCTAAACAAAAAAACAAAATAACATACAAAGGAAACCCCATCAGGCTCTCAGCTGATTTCTCGACTGAAACTCTACAGGCTAGGAGAGACTGGAATGATATATTCAAAATCATGAAAGACAAAAACCTTCAGCCGAGAATACTTTATCCAGCAAAAATATCCTTCAAATATGATGGAGAAATAATAACTCTCCCTGATAAACAAAAGCTAAGAGAGTTCATCACCACAAGACCCCCACTACAAGAAATGCTCAAGAAGGCCCTTAGGCCTGAAAAAAAACAAATGAGAAAGGGGATACAAAGATTTCAGCAAAGAGAAAAGCAAGGAGACTAAACCAGAACAAAATACAGTTGGAAAACATCAAAAATTAATTCAAGCTCATCACTGGAAACACACATTCATGACACAATCTGGAATAAAGAGATAACAAATAAGGAGGGGAAGAGGTAAGGGATTGAACTGACCCAGCCTCAGGAAAAAGGAGGCATCTGAAAATGTACTTTCTTATCCAGGAGATCGCTTATATAAACCGCACGGTAACCACTAAACAAACAACCAGAAGAGAACCACACATGACAAATAAAGAGAAAACCAAGAGAATGAGCATGCAGAAATACCAAATTGAATTTGCAGCCCGAAACACAAGGGACAAGAAACGAAGGAAATGCAAAAGAACCAGAAGATGAACAATAAAATAGCGACATTAAACCCTCATATATCAATAATCAGTCTAAATGTAAATGGATTGAATTCTCCAATCAAAAGACACAGAGTGGCAGGATGGATTAAAAACCAAGATCCAACAATCTGCTGCCTCCAGGAAACACATCTCAGCTCTAAAGACAAACACAGACTCAAAATAAAAGGATGGAAAACAATACTCCAAGCTAATGGCAAACAAAAGAAAGCAGGAGTAGCCATACTTATATCAGACAAAGTAGACTTCAAGATAAAAAAGGTAATGAGAGACAAAGAAGGGCAATATATAATGATAAAAGGGATACTTCACCAAGAAGACATAACACTTATAAATATCTATGCACCCAACACAGGAGCACCAAAGTACATAAAACAACTGCTAAAAAACCTTAAAGGAGATATTAACAATAACACAATAATAGTAGGGGATCTTAATACCCCCCTTACATCAATAGATAGATCATCCAGACAAAAAGTCAATAAGGAAATAATGGACTTAAATGAAAAACTAGACGCAATGGATTTAATAGATATATACAGAGCACTCCACCCAAAAAAAGCAGAGTACACATTCTTCTCAAGTGCACATGGAACATTCTCAAGGATAGACCATATATTAGGAAACAAGGCAAACCTCTATAAATTTAAGAAGATTGAAATCATTACAAGCATCTTTTCTGATCATAATGCTGTGAAACTAGAAATCAACTGCAAGGAAAAAACTAGGAAAGGGACAAAGATGTGGAGACTAAACAACATGCTACTGAACAACCAATGGGTCGTTGATGAAATTAAAGAAGAAATCAAAAGCTATCTGGAGACAAATGAAAAGGAAAATACACCATACCAACTCATATGGGATGCAGCAAAAGCTGTCCTGAGAGGGAAATTCATAGCAATACAAGCTCACCTTAACAAACAAGAAAAATCCCAAATAAATAACCTTAAATTGCACCTAACAGAGTTGGAAAAAGAAGAACAGACAAAGCCCCGAATCAGCAGAAGGAGGGAAATAATAAAAATCAGAGCAGAAATAAATGAAATTGAAACCAAAAAAACAGTAGAAAGGATCAATGAAACAAAGAGCTGGTTCTTTGAGAAGATAAATAAAATTGACAAACCCTTAGCCAGACTCACTAAGAAAAAAAGGGAGAAGACTCAAATAAATAAAATTAGAAATGAAAGAGGAGAAATTACAACAGACACCACAGAAATACAAGGGATTATTAGGGAATACTATGAAAAACTTTACGCCAACAAATTGGACAACCTAGAGGAAATGGACAAATTCTTGGAAGCGTACAACCTCCCAAAACTGAATCAAGAAGAAATAGAGAATCTGAACAGACCAATCACAAGTAAAGAGATTGAAACAGTCATCAAAAACCTCCCAAAAAATAAAAGCCCAGGACCAGATGGCTTCCCTGGAGAATTTTATCAAACGTTCAAAGAAGATTTAGCACCTATCCTTCTCAAACTATTCCAAAAAATAGAGGAAGATGGAATACTTCCCAACACATTCTATGAGGCCGACATCATCCTGATACCAAAGCCAGACAAGGACAATACAAAGAAGGAAAACTACAGGCCAATATCGCTGATGAACATAGACGCAAAAATCCTCAACAAAATATTGGCAAACCGAATACAGCAATACATCAAAAAGATCATACATCACGATCAAGTGGGATTTATACCAGGGACACAGGGATGGTTCAACATCCGCAAATCAATCAACGTGATACACCACATTAACAAAATGAAGAATAAAAACCACATGATCATCTCAATCGATGCAGAGAAGGCATTTGACAAGATCCAGCATCCATTTATGATAAAAACTCTCAACAAAATGGGTATAGAAGGAAAGTACCTCAACATAATAAGGGCCATATATGACAAACCTACAGCAAACATCCTACTCAACGGGGAAAAACTGAAAGCCATTCCTTTGAGGACAGGAACAAGACAAGGGTGCCCACTCTCACCGCTCTTATTCAACATAGTACTGGAAGTTCTGGCCAGAGCAATTAGGCAAGAAAAAGGAATAAAAGGACTCCAAATAGGCAATGAAGAAGTGAAACTCTCACTATTTGCAGACGACATGATCCTATACATAGAAAACCCCAAAAATTCCATTGGAAAGCTACTAGAAACAATCAACAACTACAGTAAAGTGGCAGGGTATAAAATCAACTTACAAAAATCAATTGCATTTCTATACACTAATGATGAAAAAACAGAAAGAGAACTCAAAAAGACAATTCCATTTACAATTGCAACAAAGAGAATAAAATATCTGGGAATAAATTTAACCAAGGAGGTCAAAGACTTATACAATGAAAACTATAAGACACTATTGAAAGAAATCGAGGAGGACATAAAGAAATGGAAAAATATTCCATGCACATGGATTGGAAGAATAAATATAGTTAAAATGTCCATTCTACCTAAAGCAATCTACAGATTCAATGCAATCCCAATCAGAATCCCAATGTCATTCTTCACGGTAATAGAACAAAAACTACTGAAATTCGTATGGGGCAACAAAAGAGCCCGAATAGCTAAAGCAATTCTGAAAAAAAAGAACAAAGCTGGAGGCATCACAATCCCTGATTTCAAAATATACTATAAAGCTACAGTAATCAAAACAGCATGGTACTGGTACAAGAATAGACACACAGATCAATGGAACAGAATTGAAAGCCCAGAAATAAAACCACACACCTATGGACAGCTAATCTTTGACAAAGGAGCAAAGAACATACAATGGAGAGAGGGAAGTCTCTTCAATAAATGGTGCTGGGAAAATTGGATAGCAACATGCAAAAGAATGAAAGTAGACCATCTCCTATCGCCATATACAAAAATCAATTCAAAATGGATCAAAGACCTGAAAGTGAGACCTGAAACTATAAAACTCCTGGAAGAAAATATAGGCAGTACACTAATTGCGATTGGACATAAAGGGATCCTTTCAGATTCCATGTCTACCCGGACAAGGGAAACAAAAGAAAAAATAAACAAGTGGGACCTCATCAGACTAAAGAGCTTCTACAAGGCAAATGAAACCAGGATCAAAATGAATAAACAACCCACCAGCTGGGAGAAAATATTTGCAAATCGTTTGTCCGACAAGGGATTAATCTCAGTAATATACAAAGATCTCATACAACTGAGCAACAAAAAAACAAACAACCCGATCAAAAAATGGGCAGAGGATATGAACAGACAGTTTTCCAAGGAAGAGATCCAGATGGCCAATAGACACATGAAAAGATGTTCAACATCACTAATCATCAGGGAAATGCAAATCAAAACTACACTGAGATATCACCTTACACCGGTTAGAATGGCTATAATCACAAAGACAAATAACAACAAATGCTGGAGAGGTTGTGGAGAAACGGGGACCCTCATTCACTGCTGGTGGGAATGCAAACTGGTGCAGCCTCTATGGAAAACAGTATGGAGAGTCCTCAAAAAATTAAAAATAGAAATACCATATGATCCAGCAATACCACTCTTGGGCATCTACCCAATGGACGTGAAATCAACCATCACAAGAGGCATATGCACCCCTATGTTCATTGCAGCATTATTCACTATAGCCAAGAAGTGGAAGCAACCCAAGTGTCCCTCAACTGAAGATTGGTTAAAGAAGATGTGGTATATACATACAATGGAATACTACTCAGCCATAAGAAAAGACACAATTGTCCCATTTGCAACAACATGGAAGGACCTAGAGGGTATTATGTTAAGTGAAATAAGCCAGAGAGAGAAGGACAGACACTGCATGAACTCACTCATATATGGAATATAAGTGAACACACGGACAGAGAGAACTGATTGGTGGTTACCAAGGGGAAGGGGGGTGGGGGGGCACAAGGGGTGAAGGGTTACATCCACAAGGTGACGGACAAAAATGTACAACTAAAACCCCACAGTGTTATAAACTAAGACATCAATAAAAAAAAAAAAATATCCTCCTAGTGAAAGCACATTCCCGTTTCTCAAAACTCAGCTCATAATTCTTTTCTTGGGGGCATACTTTGCTGACCCTTCAAGGCTAATAGCACTTTCTACAAGCCTGCCTGTGTCCCTCTGGAGCCACCTAGCCATGGGGAATTGCATGATTAGCCATCCCAGTCCCAAGTCCTTGTTTCCAGGGAGATGGCTGAGACTGTGCAATGAGGGTTTGTTTTTTTAGATCAGATTCCAGGCAGAAAGTGCCTTTTCCCAACTAAAAAGGGGTTTACCTAATTCCTCTTATCTCCACAGGAGAATAAAGCTTATTTTGGCTGAGACTCATCAGCCACTAACTGAGAAATCATCATACAGCCAGTCCTGGGTTGCCAAGTACAGAAGGCAGCTGTAGGGGGAGAGAACTAAAAACCTCCCGGAGGAGTCATTTGATAGTAATTCAGTATTTAAAGATTAAACTTTGGGAAACTTCATTAGCAAAGGCAGAGCTATTTTGGATGAGTGAGGACCCTGAGGCAGGAAGCAGGCATCCCTGTGTAGAGCTGGGGGGAAAGAGAGGCCTGGGATGTAGATGAGGACCAGGACTGTTGCCTTAGTCACACTGGTTAGACTTATCTCCTGTTCCCCAGAGCGCTGAGGCCAGAAAAATGTTCCTGAACCCACTGTACCTCCTTGGGAAGTCATCTTGTAAGAGTATGTGTGATGAACTGTATTTACAGAGAAACTTGACCTGTGAGAGGACGATGACTCAAATTGAGGAGAGCTGACCAGGGTGCTGATATTCTCCTGACATTTCCATTGAGTTTTATGTTTCCTGTGTATATCCTCCCACCAAAATCTTAACTGACTTTTCAACTCCTACTAGATTTCTTTCTCACTTTAGGAGCAAATTTTGCACTGGATAAATATGTGTTTAAAGAGCTTCATGAACAATTATTTTTTTAGTCTCCATTTAGAACATGAGGAGGACTGACTTACATCACAGATCTGAGCCCCTGTGAAACATGATATTCCACACTTTAGAGCTAGACATCTAGCACTTCTCTATTTTGGTTAGAAGTGCCTCTTGCTTAAATCTCTCCACTTTTTCTTCACCTGAATAACCAGCACTTCAGTTACCTGAAGTGGGAAAAACTAGGCCATCAGTGCACTTTGCTGTGTGTTGTCCTCATGAGACTAACTTCCGCTGTGTATGCTCCATGCTATGTGCTCACTGTTCACATTGCTGTCATTTGTTGTTACCCATCTGTCTTTTCCACTAGCCTGTGTGGATCTGGAAGTCAAGGATTAGGCTCCATGCATAGCTGTCTCTTCACACTTAGCATGTTTCTTGGCTTGTGGGAAGTGTTCAATAAATGTTTGTTGAACAAATGATTTGTCTGAAACAAACATGGTGGGAGAGTATTTTTAAAACATTAATTGGTGTGTTTTTGTTTCATAGATCTTTTTATCATGTGGCTCTTCCCTTTCCCTATCTAGGCAATTGTGCCGCGTTTGTTGCCTTCACTTACTTGGGGATAGAGTGACACAGAAATAGGAAGAAAAACACTCAGTCAATATTTTGCCTTCTGAGTTTCAAAGAGCCTATACCTGGAGAAGGAGGAAGGGGAAAGACCTCATTGTGTAGAAATTAATGGAGAAGAAAATTCTTATGATGAAAAGCCAGGTTCCCCCCTTATCCCTGAGGTTAGAAAGGATTCTCTGGGCTGGGGAGAAGGAGAGAGATGAGAGCATGGGAGAGGTCAAAAGTCTGTGGGACCAGGGTTCTGAACCTGGAGGGATACTGTGGGCAGGAGCAGTGCTAGGATCCAGATACCACCTAGCTGGCCTTGAGAAACCTCCAGCCATGTTCTACACAAGGAGCCATATTTTCTGTACTTCCTGTCCATGCTAGGTGAGGCCCTTCTTCAAGAGCAGCCAGTAGGTCACCACTGATTGTCCAGAGGAAACTGCACCCATTTGTACCATGATCTGTGGGGACACCATCTGAGTTACAAGCTCAGAGGGAAAGGCAAATCCCTTCCAGTGGCCTGCAAGGTCCTGAATGCTGCACCTATATTACGTCTCTAACTCTGTCTCCTTTAGCTTCCCTCTCACCCCCTGCATTGCAGCCACACTGACCTGCTTGCTCTTCTGCGAGCACCTCAGTCATGTTGCCATCTTAAGGCATTTGTAGTGGTTGTTCCTCTTGCCCAGAAGGGCTCCCCACCAGAAATTCACCTGTCTTTGCTCAAATGTGACCTCCTCAAAAAGGGGTTCAATGACCACCCTGTTTAAAATTGCAACCCAACCCAAACCCATCCCAGGCACTCCCAATCCTTCTGACCATGCTTTACTTTTTTTTTTTTCCATAGTACTTGCCACATTCTAACATACTATATGCTCTACTCATTTACGAGGTCTTCTGTTTACTGTCTGTCTGTCTCTGCTAGAATAAACTCCACAGAGGCAGAGCTCTCTGTTTTATTCATAGATGTATCCCAAACACCTGGAACAGTGTCTCACATACAGCAAATGCTCAATAAATATTTTTAGGATGGATGCATCCTGTAAGAGACTACTACTTTTTAATATCCAAGGACTTTCTAAACCACCTGAGAGAAAGGGTGGCCTAGATACTCAGTGTGTGTGTGTAGAGAAACTCTCCACCCCCCCATACTTGAGTGGGACTGAAGGGCCAGACTGAGAACAGCCTCCCACCTGGTTCCCCTGAAGGCTGGCACAGCAATAAAACCCGTCTCTGTTATACAAAGAATCCTGATTTCATTAACAAAAGCAGTAATCATAAATTCAATGCTATTTTTGTAAGTACATTTGTTACTCTGGTGTTTATAAATAAAAATGAATTTTCCTTTTAACTTATTATTATGAAAGGAGGTTCCACTTTTAGTTTAGCCTTCCTAAACTGATGTAACTCGCAAATGTATCCGAACCATGGTACTAGTAGCATTCTTTTCTCCCCTGTGCTCTTTTTCTGCCTTTCCACTGTCTTTTGATGAATGGTCAGAAGAAAACCTATCGGCTCAGGGCACCCTTCTCATTTCTAGGTCTCTCTTTGGGGTAGCCGGTTTCTGGCTTCAATGCAGAATGGCTTCAATAGCCTTTTATGTGGACAGTAGTAATGAAATTACTCGTTATTGAATATTTCAGGCAGCCTGACGAGGAAGGCGTCAGAAGACTTATTTTGAAGAGGATGAAATGGAAATTTTAAGTAAGCTGGGTTCACACATTCAGTAAGAGGCTAAGCTGAAATTTGAGCCTTGTTCTGGACAATGCAAACCTTCTGTTCTTTCCACTCTGCCTGATAGAGTGATTCTTAATATTACTTTAGTACCTTCAATTTTTCCAGGCAATGCCACATCAATGATCTCATTAAGTGCTCAAAAAACACTTTTGATGATCCATGAGTTGTATGACAATTGGAAAAGGGTGATTGGCAATGGAAGGGCAATTGGAAAATGTTTTCTGCTGGCTGGGTCAATGGAATTGGTCTGACCCATCTCAGAGCTGTGACTCCATGCTTGTGAAAGGCAATTTGTTGGAGAATCCCTCTGGGCATCATAGCTACTGCTATGTTGTGTCTCCTGTACCAAGAAAAGGAATATCTGGTCATAGGTTTGCCTCTGATGTAACCACAAAACCTTTATTACTCACATCTGCAGAAAACTGAAATGCATAAGTGACACACAGGTGAGCATATCCTTCTGGGACCAGGCATCTGTGTCACATTGGACACAAGCTCGTGTTTGTGTTTGTTTTTAGACTTCCTCATTAAACAAGATCACACCTTTCAAACCTTGAATTCACAAATTAGGACACACGTTGCAGTGGTTATTAACATTGTCGGGTTATTAACCTTTTTGAAAGTCTAATTAACCTATACTTCCTCACTAGGAAATATGTACATATAAACAAAGCAAATCTTCCTACATTTAGAGAGTGTTCTTGGACCCCAGTTGAGAACCCTGCTCTAAGAGGATCAAGGCCTATGGCACCTGAACTTGAAAGACGTGTTTCATCCTCTCTTCTCTCATGATCTCTTCTCCACCCCAGAATATCTTAAAATAAAGGTGGCAGGAGTCTCCTGTGTAGAATCTTGCTCATGATCTTTATTCTTTAATTTACAGCTAATGATTCTGAGTATTTATTTCCTGGAGAAGTCAGTTGAATTAAACAAACTATTGGTATTCCCAAATGCTAGTACCCAGATGGGGCTGAGGCTGAGGTTGCACCATTCATCATTCATCATGCACCATGCGTCTTTCACCTGTCACATGAACTGACACTGTGCAGTCCATCGAGGTGGTCTGGAAGCTCCCAGTGACGCTGTGTCCAATTGCCCCAGAGAGGTTGGCTTCCTTCCTCAAGGCAGTGAGACCTTACCTGCTGAATATTCTAATATACGTATGCTACAAGGTGAATTAAACTTCCACGGTGCCACACTTTTAAAAGGCATCTCAGTCTTTCCGGTATTGTGAAACTTGTGTGTGATTGCTAGAGTTTCCTTAAAACCCTAGAGGGTCTGTTTTTATTCTTACAAAATAAACTGGTTTAAAATTAATTTTATTTTGAAAATTTGTGAGATCTTCAAAATGTCTGTTTAGGTAATTGGAGAGAACTGGGATATCATAAAATGTGTTTCTGGCTTTCAGGGCCAGTAAGAGCTGGGTTACATGTGGGAAAATACTGAGGCACCTCCGACTAATCAGTACTGCATCTGTCCCATCAGGCAGATGTTTCAGTGAATTAGATATTTGTATTGTTTGTAGTCAGAGCTTTGGTGCACCACGGGACATGAGAAATCATTGATTAACACTGTAATTGAATAGACTGCTTATTTCTCTTTTGTAAAGCAGTATCAAAATCACATACTAATTCACCTAGAAATGTGATTTGTTTTTAAGAAAAACTTTCTTTAGTCATGGTCTGAAATGTTCTTCCTGGAGTTTTGGACAGTGCAATTGATATACTGCTAAATTTATTCTGACTTGTGCATTGAGTCGGAAATTAAGATTTTGGAAAGCGTTATTGCTTCAAGTGTTCTGCTTCCTGTTTTTTCCCACTGTGTTCATCAGAATCTTGATCTACCCAATCCAGATCACTGCTTATTGAATCTTCTGGGAACAATTCTTTAGCATTTTGAAAACAAGAGAAATGATTTGTGAAGAATGACTACATCCTCAACGAGGGCCAAAAGTTTATGTTTTACTAAAGCATTTGCTTCAGTTGACTTTACTTTCATCAACCACACATCAGGGTTCTGATACTAATTTCCAGTTTATCCTCACTGAAAAATTAGTGGAAATGCTCAGCCAGATGACTGCTGCCATAACCCAGGATGGATTTTTCCTGGTTTATAGTCTAGACTCTGCTGTTCTTGTTTTACTCCACGTCACTCTTGCCACAGTCATTTGAGCAGGAATATTGCTTTGGTATTTCATGTTCTTTCAACCATTGACCAAAAATTCTGTCTCTAATCTGCAAATGTTCAAAGTTCATATACAGAATAATTTTAATGTATTATATTGTTATTGAGGGTTATTTTCTTCCCTATTCTGTGCACAGTGCCTACCACTAATTCCTTATTAACATGGGAATGGCATCTCTGTCTGGCTGCAAGTCCCTCCAATGGGGTTCTGGGTCTCATGCTGGCTCCTGCATGCAGCCTCTCCATCCTCTGTCTGTCTATGGGCTGGAGAGGGAGCAGTGAGGTAAAGACTGGATTTTATTACTTCCAAAGGTAGATCTTGCTGTTCATGAAAAGCTTTACTTATTGGAAACTAGTCTTATACTGACCTCAGATCTGTCTTCTGGAACTTTCACTAGTCCGTGTTCTGACCTTTGAATCACACACATTGTCTGACCTCCTTGTAGCCTGATAGCCTTTTCACACAAATAATGACTGTGAAACATGAAAAAATGTTTCATGAAAGATGAAAAATAATGACTGTGAAAAAAATTTACTTTGCAATTATTTAAAAATAACATGCTTATTGTTTAACATTTAGAAAATATAGCTGTATAAATGAGAAACTAAAAATAATCTATTATTTTACCACCACAAAATATTCATTTTCATTTGGTAGGTTTTCACTTCTAAGTGTATTTTTCAACAGTGTGATAATATTGTATATGCAGTTTTAAGTCATGTTTTATAAATATGAAATGCGTTTACAAATTCAGTCTCTTCATTGAAAAGATCAGATGAAACAACTATTTCACTCCTTACTGATGGTAGTGATTACTACCTACATTGGGATGTTAAAATTTCATAGTTATGCCCAATATCATATTCTTCCTGTAAAGCACATAGTGGGAAATTTGAAGAATGATTTTGCTATAGTGCTCTGCTGAATGTTAGTCTGTTTCAGACTAAAACCCTGTGCTATGCTCTTCTTGAGGTGGGTGTGGAATTCTTGACATTCATTCTTCACGCTTGGATGGAGAAGTAAACATTGAGAAGTGCGTATTCCAAATACAGCAAAGAACATTTTTGTTTATTTATTTTTCTCTCTCACAAGATCTTATCTCTGACAAATCCCAGGACTCCTATCCTTGGCCAGTGCACGATCAGGCAGGTTCTGGATTAATTATATTTGGAATAGTTTGCAGGTAACCATGGCCAAGGCTTTAGGTGACTATTGTACCTTGACCAGCATCTTCCTTGGCAATGTGGATGAAGTCAGGGATAATTATCTCTTCTCCACACTCATTTACAAAGATTTTAATCAACACAAGACCCCTCAAACTCTGAGCTTGATCCAAAATGAATTTTTCTGGGATTCCTACGCAAGCTTTAGGCCTATCCTAATTGTGTATAGCCATCAGAAAGATACAGAGAAGATTTGAGAATATGGATTGTCAGGGAGTGAAGTTAGTTGAACTTCAGACCAACTTTCAATACAACTGAAGGCACAATCTTATAGTGACAGAGGCCTTGAGCATTAAAGAATTGGCTAACATTAGTTCCCTAGAAGATGTTAGGAAAAAACACTCACAGTAGGTGCAATCATCCGGAGCAACTGTAATTGGCAGTGCTCAGAGTATGCTTAGAACAGTGTTCAGTTTTGATTTCAACACTTGAAAAATGATATGGAATAGATCCAGAGAAGAAAAAACTGACATTTTCTGGCATTTTAAATTGTTACTTGTACTATTTCAGTTTAAAAAAAATTCCCCCAAAGCAACTAACCAAGAAAGAATGCGAATTTTTGGTCTGACAGATTGTGGTTTGAATATAGGCAATCTCACCATTAGCTATGTGATCTTGTGAATTGAAAAATGCTATTATTAAATATGTTAAAACATTTATAGTTAACATATATGATGGCATAAAATGTAATAATAAAACGAACCTTTTTAGTTGTTTTGCCATGGGAGGATTGTGTTTCAGAATATCTGTTTGCTATAAGATCAGAAATGGAAGTTGGGTTATTAAAAAAGATTTCTCTGAGTTTCTGTTTTCTTATCTATAAGGTAGGGATAATGATCCCTCATTCACAGGATTGCTGTGAAGATTAGATGAGATAGACAGTGTGAAAACAGCAAATAGAGCACCTGCTTAGAAGTGGTCCCACCCATCGCCCGCATTCCCATGGCCCATTCACTCCTCAAGCTAGCACACCCTGACCTCTGCCCTCTGCCCAGCCCACCTCTGGAACCAAAGCTGATCAAGAGCAGGGATAGAGCATCTTGCTTACCAAGACTGACTTCAGGGCAACCTTTGTCTCTTTTCTTAACTTCCTCCTTGAAGACCTGCCTGCCACTGTTGGTGCAAAGCTATTCACTCTTAGTTTTCTTTCTACTGTTCTGACTAGTCCTGCTCATTCCCCTTCTCCAGCTCTTTTTCTGTTTGTCCATTAAATGCCAGCATCTCCCCAGGCATCTGTCTTTAGCCCCTTTTTTCTTTTCTCTACACAATCTCCCTGGGTAATCACTAGATGTTTAAAGTACTGCTTTAAGCTGGTAATGCAAATCTCTGTTGCCAGCCAGATATTTCTTCTGAGCTCCAAATTCATCATTCAACTTCCTACTGGTCTTTTCCACTTAAATAATCTACAACATCTCCAAAACAAAGGTCATCATCATGCATCCTTTCCATATATATTGACTGGGTACCTGTAATGTGCCAGGTCTTGCCTATTTCTCCAACTCCATGTGCAGTCTCCTCCTCAGCTAGTGCCCTGCCTTACAGTTAAATGGCACTATGGAGTCCCCCAAATACGTCATGCTTCCTACATCTCCATGCACAGGAAGAAGAGACAAGAGACCATGTGCTCTTGGACAAATAAAGAAAATTACTCAGAGTCCTGATTTTCCAGATCCTGATTCCAGTCCTCATGAGACCTAGCTGTTCTACCTACTCTTGAGTTCTGTTAAATAAATACTCCTGTTATTCTTCAAATAAATTTTCCTTTAAGGTTGGGCTAGTTTGGATGGATTTATTTTTCAAGATAAAGGAGATTTGAACAAAATGGACCTTTGCATGGAGGGAGGTGTTGGAGATGTTGTGGTTCCAGTGAGCTAATCTTGCTCCTTTAGTGAATGAAACCAATGGCCTATGCATGGCTGCAGATTGCTTTCCTTTAGTGTAATTTATTTTCTAAGCATGACTCATTTCTGTTTCACTTTCCTCCTAACACAAATCTGAAGGCAAAACACAATATTTACTTTCACTATAAAGAATGTAGCAATGAAGAGTTCCTGGAGATAGGAGGGGAGAGTATGCGACTGTATT
This sequence comes from Tapirus indicus, assembly GCA_031878705.1. NCBI lineage: Eukaryota > Metazoa > Chordata > Mammalia > Perissodactyla > Tapiridae > Tapirus > Tapirus indicus. The sequence goes on from CM062933.1 coordinate 12,442,409, forward strand.
TCGCTTGAGCATCCTTAAGAGATAGTCCCTTCTCCTCTCAAGTTTCTCTGTTCAGAGGTCAGCCACCAAGTGTTACCTTTCTCCAAATATTTCCTGGTCCTTCACATCTCCCTGAGTGCACTCTCTTCTTTCTGGGTCTCTCAACATCTTGCCCTTTTCTTAGGCGGAGTTTTTGCCCTCTTTCCAAGGTGTGGAAAGATGTGCTGATACTAACCATGAGACTTTTTTCCTGGTGATTTCCTTCCCTTCTGCCAGTTTATGGGAGACTTAGGTTTTGGCACACTTCCCTCAGGGTAGAGTTGGTATAGCAGGTGTACAAGAGGAAAAGGAAGACAACTTTTTTTTCTTGGTAAGGAAGATTGGCCCTGAGCTGACATCCGTGCCAATCTTCCTCTATTTTTGCATATGGGATGCTGTCATAGCATGGCTTGATGAGCAGTGTGTAGGTCCGCACCCAGGATCCGAACCTGCGAACCCTGGGCCACCAAAGCAGAGGGCATGAACTTAACTGCTATGCCACTGGGCTGGCCCCTGGAAGACAGCTTTTTGAGTTTCCAAGTAGACTTTGAACAACCCATCCCATAAGTAGTAGGAAAATGTTTTTAAGCTGCAAAAGTCAAAGTTCATGCTATAAACAGTGTATTTGGGAAGAATGTATGATGATTTTGGATCAGTTTCCTGCTCTAAATTTGTTCAAGAGTTATGCACTGACAAGATGGGAGAGAGAAAGAGGAGATAAAGAAGAGTGAACTCCCTGCTGGTGAGTACTCTGTGCCCTCCCTCTCTGCCTCCAGCCCTTGCTAACCCTACGTAAATTCAGTGATCTGAGGTCAGAGGGGACCAGTGCTTGATTTCTGGGCATGGCCCTGAAAAACAAACAAGGCCCTAGAGATCCTTGTAAGGTATCAGCAGAGTGAGATGCTGCCTGGGGTAGCAGAGGCTGGAGGCAGCCTCCTGTCTGCCATACCTCTCAAGTGGCTGGAAAGCATCTAAAGGGACACAGAGGTGCCTGAGTCAGGCCTGGAAGAACTAAGGGACTTTGCAGTCCAGCTGAGAAGGCATGGATGGTGAGGAATGATGGTTCAGACTATAATTATCAGCCAGTATGGACGAGGGATGATGGCTCTCCAGTGCCATGAGGTGACACAAGGTATCTAGGAAAAGGAAGAGAGGGAAGGAAGGGACTGAATAGAGAGATGCTGGGCTCCTGAGGGCAGCCCTCTCAAGTAGCAGTTATAGCATGCATTTTTACTGTAGTTCTCCTTCAAGCCCAAATCATCACTAAAATTGTGTTGAAAATTTCAGGTAGGGAAAATAAAGACTGAGGTTGTGTTGGGGAGTGGTGGGATCTTTCTAAAACAATAGGGGTTATTTGGAGGGTACTAAGCAGTGAGTGACCTGTCGGAGGGACAGGACAAGCAGCCTGGAGTCAAACACCTGCATGGGATGGAAAGGGACTTGGGGAAAGTGTGAATGGTGTTAGGGAAGGTATGCACTTTATCTGTGGGTTCCCAGAAATACCTGGGGAAGGAGAATTCTTTATACACCAGGTTTGGAAAATTAAACTTCAAACTACATGGGTAGTTCAAAAGTCATTAGAATCTGCATGTTAAAGGAAATATGACCTCCTGCTAATGCTTAAAATGAGGGAATAAAATTAGGTTTTCTCTAAGTCCCCTTTGGATTCTTGAAACTCTATGTCTTTACAAATACACTTTATAGCCCCTCCCCATCACTTTGTTTCAGTCTGGACATAAACAACTGTGACCCATCAGGGTCTTATGAAGTTGTTATTTTATCTGTGCCACAGGAATGCAGTGGTTCCAAGTCTGGCTACACAGCTCAATGCTAAGGGAGCTTAAAAAAAATACTAATGTTGGGCACTACGCCCAGAGATTCTGATTCAGTTGGCTTGGGAAATTGTTTTCAAAAGCTCCCCAGGGGATTCTAATGCTTGACTGAGGCTATGAACTACTGCAGTGATAACTTTCACTCATTTTATGCATCATTTTCAGGAAACTATCTTTTATAGTGTCTGTGTCCTTCTAAATGGGACAGAACCTCTTGAACAAGATTCCAAAATCACCAATAATCAAAGGAAGAGAAAGGAGGATGTAAGAGAAAGCTAAAGTTGGTCTTACCTCTCAGTCTTTCTAAGTCTGATCATTCTGGTTGTGAATGACACACACTCTTTCTTGTCTCTTTCTTTTTAGGGCTCTGCCTTCAGGACATTTCATGTTCTTGAGCTCCTTTAAAAGAAGATAGATGAAGAGTCTATTTTTCTGTGTGCTTGACTAAAAAGTTTGGGTGGACAAAACTGGAAACTATTGACTTACTTGAGATTGGGGGACAGGGTATGAATCATATTAATCTATACTATGAACAAACATGGGAGATATGAAAATGTTTTATGTTCTCTTATCTTCTACATTTTCCAACTTAATTTAGAATTGGAGACATAAAGTGGCAGTTCTTAACCTTTTTAGAGTTAAAAATACCCAATAGATATTTGTGTAATATCATTACCTCTCCTACCAACCCTGGCATCAAAGATGCTGCATGGTATAGATTTGATTTAAGTTAAATGATTTAAGAGGAACTCTCCTTGATAGGTCACTGAAAATTGTCGGCACAAGTGGCTGAGATTTTGGCTGTTGTTCACGTCTGGTACCATCTTCCTCACTATTGCAGTAGGAAGCTTGGGTCTGCTCTTGTCCATTTTTCCTTTAATGTATAACTTTTTTTCTACCCGACTACTTGGGGGGGAGGGGGTAGAAAAAGTTCTGACCTTTTTTGAGTATTCTCATTGTGGGCGGAAGGATTCTAGAATGAAAGACACTTTTATTACTCATTTATGGCAATTATCTGCCAACTAAGTTCAAGTCTTTGTTGAAAATTAGAAATTATCTACCTTTCATTAGAAATAAAGAATAATGCAGCAATGTTCCTTAGCACTTACTTTTCAGTTGTTCTTTCAGGTCGCTCATATGTTGCTGTGCCAATCAGCAGAACTCCTTCATGGCTTTACAGATGTAACTTTGAAAGCATAACCTTTGGATCAAAGTAAATGTTATTGCACATAATCTTATGAGTATCCAATTGTATAAACCAATTTTTCATCAGGTTCCAGTGCAGAGAAGTGGTAAGACATTATAAAGCACTGGTTTGCAATGAGGGTAATGTGGTCATTTTCCTTGAACCATTTATGTTAATCTAAGCTACAGATGTATCTTTATTAACTTTCTACCTAGAGAAGCTAGAACTAAATTCCCAACAATGTGATCACATTCAGATTTACTCTTATTTGTATTATCTAATTTTAGCTTAAAAAAGGTTGGTATTATTATAAATGAAAACAAAATCTGAAGGTAGTTTGTGTTTTTTCTATTATTTGGGTTTTACTTTCTGGTCATAAGAAATATAATATTATGGGCTACCAAAGCTGGTGAGGGCAAGAAGCTGGTACAGGTACACAATGAGGGTGATAGTGTATATTTGTATAAGTCTTTTAGAAAGCAACGTATATTGATATCTTTAAACTGTTCATACTAATCATACTATTTGATGCACTGATTCTACTTTTATGAATTTATATAAAAAATCACCTTAAGTAACAATTTTTAGAATGCTCCATGTGCAACGATATTCATCAGAATGTTATTTACAACACAAGAAAATTAGAAGCAACCTTAATGTCCAACTATAGGGGAAAGGCTAAGTAAACAAGAGGATACCCACTGGATGAAATATTACTTCATTTAATATAGAAATATAGAAAAAAGTTTATGATACTGTCTAAAAACAGCAGAGTAAAGAAGTTCTATAAGGTGTGCAAGCACAAATTCAGTTAAAAAATAAAACCAAAATCTAGGCATAAAACCCTGTAAAAACACATTATATTGATTATATCTGGATGGTGAGGTCAGGAATGGTTTTAAAATATTTTTCCTATTTTATATATTTTTCAAATTTTCTAGGAAAAAGATAAATTTAAAACATTAAATATAAATAAATAAAATGATGGAATAACTCATTTATGGACTCTAGGCTTAACAGCTGCATAGGAATTAGAGAAGGAAACCATCCTTTCCTTGGTGGGTAAAGGGCTGTCAGAAGACATCGTCAGGATGAATGGATAAACTGTTTTGCAAATAACAAGGCCTCTGGACATTTCTTGGTTTCCCAGTCTTTGCAAGTCATTGGATTGTTTAATTGTGATTTCAAAATTTGTTTTAAGCAAAGAGACTTTTTGTTTAGAAGAAATGTCATAGAGAGGCACAACAGATGGGAGCAGAGCTGCCTTATCTGGAATGGGAGCAGGAGGGCTGGCTCTGTTTAGCCCACATCCTTCCCAGTTCTCTTGCTGACTAGAGAGAGGGTGCTGGGGACCCCCTAAACTACTCAAAATATTCTGAAGGAAACATAATAAACATTAGTTTTTGAGTGACTTTTGAATATAAACCCCTTATACATGTTCTCTCTATTGCTCACCAAAATGCTTTGAGTTAGGCTATATTAGGTCCATTTTACAGATGGGAGAATTGAGTCATAGACATGGCATGAGTTGCTGGAGGTCACATCTCAATGCCTAGAATTTGAGCCAGTTCTTGTCTGATTCCAAAACCTACACTTTTTACCACTATGTCACGCTACCTTTCATGGGGTTATAGAACAACACAGAGACTACTTTGTTTTCACAATGTAATATCCTCAGAAATAGCAGAAAGCAGGAAGGAATTTGACAACTGACTAGATGAGCCTGATTTTCTTTCTTCCCTGTCTTCCTATTGCAATACTCATGAAATGAGGAAAGAGATTCAAAAACCTAGCCATGATGGAGACTGGGTATATAATATATAATGTGTCAGGTCTCAAGAAGTATTTCCACCACTTGAAGCAATCTAGGCTGAAGCAGTAGAAATCAGGAAGATGGCACAGTGGTTTTGTTATTCCCGCCTCAAGGAAAGCGCCTGTATAGGCTAATGGAAGGAAGTTACCCCTTCCTACAGGTGCATTGCTTTTTAAGGTGGCCAGGGCCATTCCACACCTTTTTCTCCCTGCCTTCCCCTGCTCTTTCTATTGTTTGGAGACCTCAGCCTAATAATGCAATATGATCAATGGAGAAGCGGAAAACATTGCAGTTGGGATGAAAGGCCAGCACCAGGCAGGGGCGAAGGTTGAAAGCTCTCTGGGGGTTCCTGTTTGTCCTATATTGTTTGTGCAAGAAGAAAATGAAAGGCTGCTTCTGGGGTCCTACCAACAAGCAGATGACAGTGGGCACCAAAAAGAAGCTTCCCACCTGTTCGCTGGTAAACATCAGGCCTCAGTATATCTCTCCTTGTTTAAGGGTGAAAAAACTCTCCCCTTCACCCCTCAACCTCCCCAGAAAACCTAGTAGACGTCACAACAGTATCATTTGTATTTTAAATCACTTGAGGACAAACAAAAATAAACAAGGAAATTGTGGTTCATAAGCAAAATGAAAATAAAATAAGGAAACATAAAATAAGCCCATATAATTAATAGCAGATTATTAATTTTGGTAATTGATATGAATGATTTAAAACCTCCATCAATAACACAAAACTCTCAGGTTGGGTCAAAATACAAAAATCAATCTATACTCTGAGGAAATCTGAGAAGAAAGGTGCCTAGTAAGGGCAGGGGCTGCCAAGAGGAGCCTGTTCACCGGGCTCTCGGAAGATCTTGAACATGCAGGCTAAGAAATTTTGAGATGTGCTATTTCCTGTATCCCAGTTCTAACTAAAGGAATCTGCCTCATGTGAACAAAGCTCTTCATCCCAATTTATTAATTTACAAAGTAAAATATCGACCAAGCAGTCTACATGGACTGTCTTATAGGTCTAGCCCACACCTCTCCCTTCTGTAGCTAATGTTTACTGGCGTCACTGCAGCCAGACTTTATGAATATTTACTTCATTTGATCCTCAAACAAATAACCCCAGGAAGTAGGTATGATGCGTATCTATTTTGCAGAGAGGGAACTGAAGGAACAATGTTGATACAAGTTACCCAAAGTCATGCAGTGCGCAGGTGGTAGAGCAGGCGGCTGCTGATGACGAATCAGAGAAGGAGGAGTTGGTTAAATGGTTCCAGTGTGTAATGACAGCAACCTCTCAAAGCCTGGTGTTGTCCATCTCCAAAGCAGATCTTCTGCAGTTGTCTGACTGAGCCCTTCTCCCTGGACAAAGACTGGATAAGATCTTCAAAACTGTCTCCCTTTTCTCCAGTTCGCTTCTGACTGACATGTTCTTAAGGTAAGTTAGTACCTTTGATCAGGTTTCAGGCACATCATACAGGCCTGGGTGCTTTCTTTCTTTTTAAGGTGACTTTGCTGTCCCTGCTCTGCCTATAGGTGTTGATTTATGGTTTAACTCTCAAAGGGCAATCTCATTTCTCTTTGCTGACTAATGGGCCTACACTGACCTGGAGGGAGGTCTCTAAAAATGCATCTGAGGGCTCTGTCCTTGACCAAGCAGTGGTGGAGTTTTTTATTAATGACTTGAATGAGAACACAGAGAGAATACTGACCAGATTTGTGGATGACATAGTTCGGAAGCAAGAGGTAATACATTGGCTACCAAAGCCAGAATCCAGAAAGATCTTAGTAGCCTGGGACAATGGGACAGACTTATTTATTCAAGCATTTATTTTAAAAAATGTATTGGGTGCCTATTATATGCCAGGAATTAAAAGGGGATTCAGGCATACAGGGACCTTGACTTTATGGAGTTATAGATATTCTAGAAAAGATGAAATTTAATAGGAATAGATATAAAGGCTTGTATTTAGGTCTGAGATAAATGAAAAAACCTATCCTCAGCTGCCTCCACTAGCACAAAAGCATAATGGTGGAGTTGTGACTTAAAAGCAGTGCCTGGAAAACAATTTTTAGTTGATATTAAGTGTTATACAAGTCAATAGTGGGAGATGGTATAAAAGAGCTGATATCCTCTAGTTATATTAATAGACATATGATGTCTCAAACAAAGGAGGTTTTTTTTTAATTTTTTTTTTTTTTTTTTGAGGAAGACCAGCCCTGAGCTAACATCCATTGCCAATCCTCCTCTTTTTGCTGAGGAAGACCGGCCCTGGGCTAACAACTGTGCACATCTTCCTCGACTTTATATGGGATGGCACCATGGCATGACTGACAAGCAGTGCATTGGCAGGCACCTGGGATCCAACCCCGTGAACCCCAGGCCGCCAAGCGTGACCTAAACTGCTGTGCCACTGGGCCAGCCCTCAAACAAAGGAGGTTTTATTGTCATTATAGCTCATAAGGACCAGATCATGCCTGAAGCATTGTTCTAAGTTCCTTTGTAGTACACTTTATTTTATTTATTTTTTTGTGAGGAAGATCAGCCCTCAGCTAACATCTGTTGCCAATCTTCCTCTTTTTTGCTGAGGAAGATTGGCCCTGGGCTAATATCTGTGCCCATTTTCCTCTACTTTATATGGGATGCTGTCACAGCTGGCTTGATAAGTCATATGTAGCTCCACGCCCGGGATCCAAACCTGTGAACTCTGGGCCGCTGAAGCAGAGCATATGAACCTAACCATTATTCCACAGGGTCGGCCCCAGTAGTGCACTTTAACACCAACAGATTGATGAGGTCCTGAAGACAGCAATAAAGATGGTGATGGAAGCTTTGAGCATATTCTAAGAGGAAAACTGAAAAGATACTGGGATGTTCATCCTGGGGAAGAGGCGTTTACAGGCTACATGATGGTGATTTTCAAATATGTGAAAGGCCAGAGAGAAAGTAGATTTGCTCTGAATGACTGTATGGTTCTCTGTGGAGAAGGATTAGGTTATGGGCAGCCAAGGGCCAATGTCTATGCCTGAGCCATGGCACAGGGTAAAGACCAGCAGGTGACCAAATCCCTTGTCTTTTCAGACTCGTGTGGGGAAAAGAAATACAAGCCTCGAGAGACCATGTTTTCCCACATTTTTTGGAGGAGTATATCCAAGAGAATAGATTGACATTAGTGTTCCATCTTCCAGACTGACAAATTGCAAACCATACAGTCCGGGTTTACTGTGGTGCATCTGGTTTCCTGCACAATAAACGACTATATAATATACGGATTTTCATTTTGGTTGGCTTACTTGAAAGATTTATATTTCCCTCTGGTGTAATGATAAGTCAGGTTTCTCAACAATTCCCTTGACTCAGTATGGCATAAAAATTGGGCATTAGGATCTTTAATTTTGGCTTTCATAAATGAGATTCACATCGAGGAAGGATGAATTGAGAGAACATTTTGTGCTTTCAACCTAGAATTAAATGCCAATTAGGGTGATCTCAGAAGAACTGCAGTGCTAAGTGTTGAAGTAAAATGATCCTACAGGAATGGAGTAATTAATTGTTCAACCTTTGGGCCTATATGCCCTGCATTCTCTACCAGTCAGACTCCAAGCTGATAAAAATAAATATTATGAGTGAGAAAAACTTTCTCCCTTTTTCTCTTTCCTGTAAAATATTCTTTTAAGGCTGGGATGTAGCTAGGAGAGACTACTTCTTACATAAAATAAACCTGAATATATGAAAAGACAAATTATGCCATACCCATCTTTTACAGAACCCCATTGTACAAAGCCTTAGATATGTTGGGCTTTACAAAAACAATTTTTTTTAATGTTATACAGTTCTTTAATTGTGTAAGGCTTAAGAATTAAGAATTTCAAATTAATTATTTAGAGTGTGTTAGCCAACACAAAATCTTTATAGGCTTGCCATTACTATTTTAATTTCTTATAATAATAAATCATATTTATAGATGCAGTTGTTATATTTCAGAAATGTGATCTGACCAGAATATTCCTAAATCTGGCAAGTGTGAATCATATTATTATAAATTCAATTGCAACAATAGCAATAACAATCATTAATGCTATTCAGACCTAGGTAATGATAATTTATATTTATATAGTGCTTCTCACATTCCAAAATTTATTATCTAATCTGATCCTGTAAGGATTATCCCTTGATATTTGTTTTTTATTATTATCTATACTTTACTTCTGAAGAAACTGAGATTAAGAAAGGTTATACAATGTGGTCAAGGTGCACTTAGAAACTAGCACAGGTGGAATTTAATTCAGAACTCCAAATTCCAAATTCTATGCTCATTTCATTTTGCCAAGCTACAAGAGAACACATTCCAAAGAAAGAGTTCAGATTGCTGGAGCACTTGAGAGGAACATTACCAGTATCAGCCCTCACTGGGAAAAATTCCACTCAAAGGGAGCAAGGACATAGACTCTACACCATAGAGCATAGCACATGCTAACAATGGTGGTGTTTGTAAGAATTGAAAGAATCTATTTTCATCGGCAATGACAGGAAGGAATGGTGCATTCTCTCTCTGAGGATCTAACCAACTGTACTTTTAAGGAGAGCCTGAGATTACAGATCTTGAAGAAACTGTGAAAAACATTGGGATAGGAACTCAGTTATATTGTTAAACTCTGCATGACTGGCCTAGACAATATGGGAGGGGAGCGTCTTTGAATGCTGGGTTTGAAAAACTAGATGAGAGTAATTCAGACTCTTCCTCTCTTTTCTTCATATTGGGAGCTGGCCTCCCCACAAAGCCTGTGTCCTGATCTGTTTCTCCAGACTGCAAGTTTTACAGATGTGGGCATCACACATGGAGATTTACAGATGCCCGCATCACACAGGAGTTTTACAGATGCAGGCACTGTACACGGAGTCCACTGGTGACAGGTATGCAATCCTGCCTAATTCTGAGGCTTGCCTACAGATGGAAGACAGGTTCTTCAGTATCTCCTATACCAGTAATAAAGGTAATATCTTACCCCTCCTCCCATCTGCCTTACACTTTCATTTTATGTCTCAATTGGTAAAAAACTGAGGGACTGTAGGTGATATTTATGGGGCCCCCTCAAATTCCAACACTTAGATATTTTGGGGGGTGGTCCCTGAGCTTTTCTCTTCTATCATTATAGGTGTTCTTAACCATAGTTAGCAATAATTTTATGAAGTGCTATATTTTAATAATTAAGAGCATGGCCTCTGGAGCCAGAGTGTGTATTTCCAACGATCTGTAAAATGGGAATAATAATAGTGCCTGTCTCGCAGGGTCGAAACGTGTAATGTAACACATGTAAATCTGTTAGAACAACACCTGGAACACAGTAAGCAGCCAACAGATGTCAACAGTCATTTGATAAACCCATGCCAGTGCCAGGCGATGGACTGGGTGGAAGTAACGGGCTTGTGGGGGAGGCACTTTTCATTCTTGAAGAAACACCCCAAATGGTGGAACAGTATCAGCACCTTTGGATACAATAGGCCACTTATTATTTAGTGCTGTGGATAAGGCAAATCATGTTTCAAATCAGTCTTTGTTATAATCATATTATTGAACATGTTTCATATTCTTCTCTTTGAAATTTTCTTTGGTTCTAAACCAAATATTTCTTATTTTCAAATACTAACTTTATACACACACAAATGCTTATGGCTTATTTCTCAAAACACTTCTAGCCACACCTTGTATGTATTAAAAGAGAAATCTACATTCGTCTCTGGATAGAGCTTTCTGTGGAATTGCAAGGGTAAAATGACAAATTAAGGAGTTGTTCATATGCTGTTCAAGTGGATTTAGGAAACTTTATTAATTTAGGAATCTTTAGGAATTTAGAAATTCAAGATTTTGAGAAAAAAGTGTTCATTATTGTTATCTAGTTACAAAAAAATAATGCAATAAAAAACTGCATAATTTAGCAGAATTCAGGAGAACATTTTTTTTCCTTTATAGAATATAAGGCAGCTGACAGAGAGGACATAAATCCCCTCTGTCAGATATTTGAAATTATCTAAAATGAGAGAAACTAAGCAGTTAAATATGTATCTTAAGGGCACACAGGACCTCAGTGGTGGAATAGGGATGACAAATTGTAGTGGGAAACTACACCAGGTGCCCTGACTCCAGAGAAGGGAAGAAGTCAGGCCTCAGGTCATTCTCCAGGGAGGTTAATGAGCACAGCTGATATAAAAATGAAAAAGTGACTATGAGAACCCTGAACTCTTCCATTTTTCCTAACTCCTAAAAAACAAACTGACAGATGGACAAACATTTTAATGATCCAAACAGTGAAACTGATTTTTATGCCTTACCACTGACCTTGTCTAATGTTTGAAATTTATCTCTTAAAGCAGAAACCATCATGCAGTCTAGAAAAACCTACGGGCAGCTCAGGTTAACTTACCCATCACTCATTCTTACTCTTGAAGTTGAAAACAGTAGCAGAAAGATAGTACCTAGGAATTTATTCCTGTTCCTTTTATCTGTCCCTTTTGATCCAGTTTCTAATTTTTTTCTGCATATTCCATGCATAATAGAATCTATGTGGGGAGAATAAATTAAGACTATTGAAAATTTGCCAAATAATTCAGCATATTGAGGAATTAAGAAGTCTAAATAGTTTGGCATGACATTGTGAGGAGCTCCACAGACCTGCTCTCCAGTGAAAGTGGTGAAAATGATTCTTAAAAACTTGCCCATTTAGAGTCCCTGCAGATGTCCTTAAGAGCATACAACAAATGATGAAATATTTATTCAAGAAAATCTACTAAAACTTGGTAGGAATAATAAGAGTCCAGTATTTGAATCAAGACTCACACCCACCTCCCGTCTCTCCCTCAGCGAGAAGCTCTACTCCTGACTGATGCAGCCAATATCACAGGGCTCCTTCCCCCTTGCTCCTGGCAGGAAGGCTATCTTCTTGGAGGGGTAGGACTTCAGCATTTCTATCCTTCCCCTAGCTACCTGTTGTTGAGGCTAAGTTCTAGGTAAATATTGCCAAGAGCTGCAGACTCCCTCCTTCTTCCCATCCCCTTCATGAGATGAAGCCTCCACCTTGTCTAAGACACTGTTGAGAACAGCAGCGCTCTGATCACCACTGCCCTGAATTGGATTGAAAAGTCATGGCACAATGTATGCCTCGGGGCATTGTTGAAAACAGTATAGCAGTCACTCAGCAATTAATGGAAAGAGACAGCCAAAGAGAGCCCCGCTAAAACCACTCTCATCTCAGGGTGACTGGAGCATATCTAAGGCTGTGCCCTGTGAGAGTCAACATCAGAGTTTTCACACATGGGAGGAAGTAGATTTCATTAAAATAATCCAGCCAGTCACTAAACAAGTAAACAAGCAGATAACAATAACAAGTCCTGGAAGGCAGGGGAAGTACTCAGAGTTGCTACAATATACTATCTAAAATGACCAGTTTCCAACAAAAAATTATGAGACATTCAAGGAAACTGGAAAGTCTGACCAATACACTGGAAAAAAAAGTAGGCAACAGAAATGACCTGTGAGAGTGACTAGATGTTGGATTCAACAAAGACTTTAAAGTAGCCACTATAAATATGTTCAAAGGATTAAAGGAAACCATGATTAAAGAAGTAAAGTATGAAGATAATGTCACATCAAATAAAGAGATACAATTATAAGAAAGAGCCAAATGGGAATGCTGGATTTGAAAAGTACAACAACTGAAATGAGAAATTCACTAGAGGGGTTCAAGAGTAGATTTGAACTGGCAGAAGAAGGAATTAGCAAACATAAAAATAGGTCAATAGAGATTATGCAATTTGAAGAAGAGAGACACGTAAGAATGAAGACAAATGAACAGAGCTTCAGAGAAATGTGGGACATCACTAAGTGCATCAACATACATATAATGCCGGTACCAGCAGGAGAGGAGTTAAAGGAGCAGAAAAAATATTTGAAGAAGTAATGGCTGTAAACCTCCCAAATATATTGAAAAACATTAATCTACACATTTGGGAAGCTCAGTAAACTCCAGGTAAAAGAAACACTAAGAGATCTATGAACAGACACATCATGGTAAAAGTGCTGAAAGCCAAAGACCAAGAGGAAGTCTTGAAAGTAGCAAAAGAAAAATGACTCATCACTTACAAGGGGACTTCAACATGATTAGCAAATGACATCTCATCAGAAATGATGGAGGCCGGACGGCAGTGGGATAACACACTCACAGTACTCAAAGAACAAAACTACTAACCAAGAATCCTATATCCGGTGAACCAACCTTTCAAAAACGAAAGTGAAATAGAGACATTCCAGATAAACAAAAACTGGGAGAATTTGTTTCTAGCAGACCCACCTTTCAAGAAATGCTAAAGGAAGTTATTCGCCAGGCTGGAAACAAGTGACCCCAGATTGTAATTTGAATAAAAAGATGAAGAGCACTTGTAAATGTAATTGTGTAGTTATAAAAGATGGTACAAATGAGTATTTATTCTCCTTTCTTCTCTTAACTGATTTAAAAAGAAATTGCATAAACAATATGTATATAATATATTGTTGGACCTATAGATAATACGTAATATATTTGTCAATAACATCACAAAGGAGCTGGGTGGGAGCAAAGCTGTACTGGGCTAAGAAAGTGACCCCAGATGGTAATTTGAATTCACAACAAATGAGGAGATCCAGAAATGATAAATAAGAAGATTAATAGAACTAAAGCTGCAAACATATACCTGCTTTCCTTTTTCTCTCAATTTCTTTAAAAGATTTAAAATTATATAAAATAATAATTAACAATTTAGTGTTGGGCTTGTAACATTTATAGATGTAATGTTTATAACAATAAAATCACAAAAAGGAGGAGAAAAGCAATAGAGCTATATAGGAGTAATGTGTCTATAGCTCACTGGAATTAATTTTGTATAAATCTGGTAAGTTAATATGTATATGATAAGCTCTAGAGCAATCACTAACATTATGACTAAAAAAATAAATACTAAAAAAATCATTAAAATCAAAGAAGACCTAAATAAATGGAAAGACATCCACATCCCATGTTCATGGATTGGAAGACTTAATGCTGTTAAGATGTCAATACTATCCAAATTGATCTACAGAGTCAGTGCAATCCTTATCAAAATGACAACTGCTGTTTTTGCAGTAATAGACAAGCTGATTCTAAAATTTATATGTAATTGTAAGGGACCCAGAATAGCCAGAACAATATTGAAAAAGAAGAGCAGAGTTCGAAGACTCACCCTTTCTGATTTCAAAACTTACTACAAGGTGACAGTAATCAAGACAGTGTGGTACTGGCACAATGATAGACATGTAGATCAGTGGGACATACTTGAAAGGCCAGAAACAAATCCATGTATCTATGGCCAACTGATTTTCTCCAAGATCATCCAATGGAGGAAAGAACATTTCCAACAAATGATCCTAGGACAACTGGATAGCCACGTGCAAGAGAATGAAGTTGGATTACCTCACACCATAAACAAAAATTAATTCTAAATGGATCAAAGACCTAAATATAACAGCCAAACTATAAAACTTTTTTTTTTCTGTGAGGAAGAGTGGCCCTCTGCTAACAACTGTTGCCAGTCTTCCTCTTTTTCCTGAGGAAGATTAGCCCTGAGCTAACATCTGTGCCCATCTTCCTATATTTTGTATATGAGATGCTGTCACAGCATGCCTCGATGAGTGGTGCTTGTCTGCGCCCAGGATCTGAACCTGCCAACACCGGGCCACAGAAGCGGAGTGCACGAACTTAAACATGATGCCACCGGGCTGGCCCCCAAACTATAAAACTCTTAGAAGAAAACATAGGAGTAAATCTTCATGACTTCAGATTTGACAACAAATTCTTAGATGACGTTAAAAGCACAGGCAACAGATGGATAACCTGGACTTTGTCAAAATTAAGAACATTTGCGCTTCGAAGGACATTATCAAGAAAGTGAAAAAAATGACCCACAGAAATGGGGGAAAATATTTGCAAATCATCTATCTGATAACAGACCTGTATCTCGAATATATAAGGAACTCTTACAATTCAGTAACAAAAAGACAAATAACCCAGTTAAACAATGGGCAAAGGGAGGGCTAGCCTGGTAGCATAGTGGTTAAGTTCGTGTGCTCCACTTGGCATGCTCTGCTTTGGCGATCCAAGGTTCTCAGGTTCAGATCCCGGGCACGGACCTACACACTGCTCATCAAGCCATGCTGTGGTGGCATCCCATATACAAAATAGAGGAAGATGGGCACAGTTGTTAGCTCAGGGACAATCTTCCTCAAGCAAAAAGAGGAAGATTGGCAACAGGTGTTAGCCCAGGGCCAATCTTCCTCACCAATAATAATAATAATGGGCAAAGGATCTGAATAGACATTTCTCCAAAGAAGATATACAAATAGGCAATAAGCATATGAAAACATTCTTGACATTATTAGTCATCAGGGAAATATAAATCAATACCACAATGAGATAGAACTTCTCATCCACTAGGATAGGTAGAGTCAAAAAGTGAGATAACTAGTTTTGACAAGGATGTAGAGGAATCAGAACCCTCATACACTGCTGGTGGGAATGGAAATGGTGCAGTTACTTTGGAAAACAGTCGGGCAGTTCCTTAAATGGTTAAATATATAGTTACCACATGACCTAGCAATTCCACTCTTATGTATATACCCAAGAGCAATGAAAAATAGGTCCACAAACAAACTTGTGTAAGAATGTTTATCATAGCATTATTCAACGGCCAAAAGGTGGAAACAACCCAAATGTCCATCAACTGATGAATGGATAAAACCAAAGGTGGTGTATCTGTACAATGGAATAATATTCGATCATTAAAAGGAATGAAGTAACAGTATACACTACAACATGGATGAAACTTGAAAAAAATTATATGAGGTGAAAGAGACACAAAACGTCACGTATTGAATGATGATTCCATTTATATGAAGTGCCTAGCATAGGCAAATCTACAGAGATAGAAAGATTAGTGGTTACTCAGGGCTGAGGGGAATGGAGAGATGGGGGTGATAGCCAAAGGGTACAGAGTTTCTTTCGCAGGTGATGAAAATATTCTAAATTGTGTGGTGATGGTTGCACATATCTGTGAATATGCTAAAAACCATTGACTTGTATGTTCATGAATTACATGGTATGTGAATTATATCACAATAAAGCCATCAAAAAAGATAAGCTAGAAACTTTTAAAAAAGTCTGAATAATAAAGGCATATATTTAGAGTTTTGAAAACACTTTGGTCCATCAATTCCAGAAATTTCTTTTCATTTCTAGTGTCTGCCTTGCATGCCTATCCCTGGGAACAGGAATTGAATTGCAGGTGCAACCATAGGAGGCAAGCATGTGGACCCCACAGAATTTCTCACACTGAATTACTGTCTTAGAAAACGTCCTATTTTACACAAGGGTTGGAGTCCAACTCTCCCAAAGCCAGGTTTGGATTCACAGAAAGTGCAAGGTAAAAGTTACTACCACCTAGAAGCAAATTTTGTTTCTATTAAAAACAGAATTTGACTTTGGTCAAATGATTGGTGATTTCTTACTTTCAGAGACATTTTTCTTTCCTGAGCAATGTTCCTCTCTAGTTTTCTTCTTAGCACCGAGGACCAAAGCAGCTGTCTGAACCTGACATTCAAAGCCGTGTGAGGACTGCCATGGGTGGGCTCCTCGTACTCTAGGAAGCTACCTCACTGGAAGAAAAGAGCTCTCCTGTCAAGGACCAGCTACAGAATCTGTGGATCCCCCACTTGGCTTGTGCTGAAGCTGCAGGGAAGAGAGAGACCTCAAGGCGGAAGAAGAAGCCTACACTCTGTCCACTGGGCTGGCTCATGGCAGGGAGCCTCTCAGGGGCCCAGAGTGAAGTGGAGGCCGGTTGGAAGAGACAGACTAATTCACATGGTCTCTGTCTTTGCTTCCTGTGAAGAGACAAACTAAAAAAAGTGGGAAATTTAGATAACAGACTGAGTGAGACAACCTGTTATTTAGGTTGTATTTAGAAAGTAAGGAGTTTTGGAAAACCAGAATTTGATGGAGCCTCTGGCAGCTTTCGGAACATTTTAAATTCTCTACAGGCCTCAGGTTATAGCTTGTGCCTGGGTCCGACTGAGCAGAGCTGAAGAAGATGTTGAGTTATGCCTTTCTGGCTGTTTTCTCTTTTAAAGGTCTTTTAATCTGGGATAAACAGAATATTTGCAAAAGTAACCCTCTTTAAGAGAGACATTCAAACATCTCTCCTGTCTTTTCTATTTAAACTGTACCTCAGGGTAACCAAATGGTTTATGAGGGAAGTTTTTCTTTCTAGTAATGTTCCAGTAAGAAAGAAGGAATGATAGAATTAGAATATCACCATTTTGTAACCACTAACAAATTAATGGTTATAGGAAATGATCTTCAACAGCTGCGAGCATCACAGAAAGAAAAACAACCAGGTATTATGTGCCTCCTGATGGAAGAACACATTATCACATGTGAAATTGTCTTGTTCCTGAAAATGAATCTGAATCTGATCCCTCATCTATTTCTAACTACCAATTTACAGGAAATGCAGGGAACAAGGGTACATGTTAAATGGTATCATGAAGATGTAATTAAAAAAAATTCAAACTCTGGGAAGGTCTGTAACACAAACGACTTGGTTGCTTTCACAAATTGCAAGGAGAAAGGAATGTGGTGGGGGAACTTATAGGTTAAAAGATATTTAAGAGCTATATTAACCAATTTACATGTGTGAGTCTTGTTTCAATTTCAGTTCAAATAAACCATAAGAACTAAAAGTATTGTAAAGAGACAATTGAGTGACTGTGGACACTGACAAAATTTGATGTTAGGAATTATTTTTAATTTGGGGGATGTGATGATGGTGTTGTGGTTATAGGTCTTTGGGAGATACAGACTAAAATATTCGCAGATGAGATGACATGTCTGAAATTCGCTTCAAAGTAACACAGGTGGGGGCCATTGAGTGTATTGAGGAGCAAGGTTGGCTACGGATTGTGGTAGTTAGTGAAGCTGGGTGATGAGGGCTTGGAGGTTCATTGTACTATTCTCCCTACTTTTGTGTATTTAGTGTTTCCATAATAAAAAGGCAAAAAGAAAGTAATATTCATTTTTAAAAGTTACACAGCTAGCTGAGGGCAGGAGAAAAATATTTGTTAAAAGTTTGGCATCCAGGGCCAGCCTGGTGGCATAGGGGTTAAGTTCATGCGCTCCACTTCGGCTGCCCAGGGTTGGGCAGTTTGGATCCTGGGTGCAGACCAATGCACCGATCATCAAGCCATGCTGAGGCGATGTCCCACATAGAGCAACTAGAAGGACGAACAACTGTGACATACAACTATCTACTGGGGCTTTGGGGAGAAAAAAAGCAAAAAAGGGGGAAGACTGGCAACAGATGTTAGCTCAGGGCCAATCTTCCTCAAAAACAACCCCTTTTCTTAAAAAAAAAGTTTGTCATTCAACATTTATTAATTATTCCAGATAATTCTTACTCATATAAGAGCCCCAAAATGCTAAAGTTATCATTCTTCTAGGTTTAAAAAATGTTTTTGTTTATTAAAATGATATAATTCCTAATTACACCAACATCATAATGAAAAGATATTTTTGAGTTTCATATGGTAGCCTTTTGGAATTATTGATCTATAGATTATTATGTGAAAGGAAAATAAGTGATATTAGTTCCACAAGTACAGTTTCTATTTTTATACAATAATAATAATGAGAATCTTTCCAACATATTTTGGATTGTTTTCTGAACAAGGAATGTCTTTTCCCATCTCCTCAGAAATCTGAATCTTTCTCATTATTTAGGTTCTTCTTTTTTTTTTTTTTTTGTGAGGAAGATTAGCCCTGAGCTAACATCCGTTGCCAAGCCTCCTCTTTTTTTTGCCAAGGAAGAGGGGCCCTGGTCTAACATCCGTGCCCACCTTCCTCTACTTTATATGGGACGCCGCCACAGGCATGGCTGACAAGTGGTGTGTTGGTCAGTGCCTGGAATCTGAGCTTGTGAACCCTGGGCCTCTGAGGCAGAGCCTGAGAATTTAACCACTAGGCAACTGGGCCGGCCCCCTCATTATTTAGGTTCTTCATACCTATTTGTTAAGATGATTTGAACCAATATGCCTTGCATTCCCCACTGAATAGTAAATTCTTTGAAGATGGAGGTGGTCTTCTAGAAATTTTAGTATCCACTCAGATTTTACCATCCCGGTTTGCAGTTAGCAGGAGATCAATGTAAAGGAATTTATCCGGTGCTTTGCTAATGCAAACACTGATCACCAAATTCATGTGGGCGGCTTCTCTTAGAAACAGTGATGCTAAGTAATGTTGCTCTCTGCCTCAGATACGAACGTCACAGATGTAACTGGAAACAATGTTTGACCTATGATTACTGATGTTACCAGACATTATTGAGTGAACTACATGCCTGACACATTGTATGTGTTCAATAACTGCTTAATCTTTTCCTTTCTCCTTCCCTCTTAAGACTAAAACAGCACTGATTGCCTTTTTGCATAACCTTGAAAAATAGTTAACAAATAGTTTATATTTATGGTAGAAAAAGAGGGCTTTCAGATTTTGATAAGGTGAGTTTCTGGCTCGTTTTCTCCAAAATGTGCACCAGAGAAACTCTAGAGGTGAGAAGGAAGCAGAGATCTGAGGAGCTAAGCAGAAACGGGAGAAACCTTGTAATGGAGAGAGAGTGGGGCCATCCTAGGGTGGAGGGTGGCTGCAGCAGCAGGGCAGCTGGTGGGAGATAACCTCGTGCTTCCACCGTGGGAGGATCCTTGTCTCCCCAATGCCACTGCAGCCAGAATTGACAGCAACAGGCCACCCAGTGGCTACTGATAACCCAAGGCACCAGGAGGCCCCACACAGGGCAAGAAGCTGATGGAAATGGTGTGGGCGACTCGCCATGCTTGGGCATCTGTCCTTTACCCACTCCCCCTTCAAATCCTCAGGGCTGGTGGGTAACAAAGTAAGAATCCTATTCTCTCCAAGTAGGGCTGCTTTCGAAGAATCAAGGCAAATTCAGCTCTTTGATAAGGAGTGGTACAAATAAGAGGCTTCATTCCTCCTCTCTCTTTAAACTTACTGAAAGGGACCCAAACTAACACCTGATCTTTGCCCTTCCCTAAATCATGTTATCAGGTAGGGGAGTTGATACCCTTCAGGAACCACAAGCTCACCAACCAAAATAACCGGATACCTGAGGAGTATGACCACGCACAAGTAAGACCACAGATGGAGCAGTGCTTGCCACATGGACACAGGGGGCCAAACAATTAAATTCAACCTAGTAAAGATCCTTAAAGAAACACAGGAATATATTAATAATCAGAGACAGAACCCAGGAACAAGAAGTCACGGAAAAGTCCTACGAGGTATGAAAAATGGATGAGTTGAAATAAAGAACACATAGATAAGGTAAATAGCAGGATAAATACGACTAAGAAATAAATTAGGAATCTGGAAGGTCAGACTGAGGAATTGATTCTGAAGTGAGAGGAAAGGATGAAGAGATTAAAAATAGCAATGATAACAAAAGTTATGTAGGAAAGAAGTAGAAATACCAACAAGTGGAAAATAGGAGTGCCAGAAGAAAACAGATATAGAAGAGGGAAAATACTTGAGGAAATAATGACAATAAACTTCCCAAAATTAAAGAAAAATACTTCAGATTGAAAGAGGTTACAGATGAGCACCAGGATAGGTAAGGGAGAGCTCACACCCAGCATATTAAAGTGAAATTTAATAAGCCACAGATAAAAAGGAAAACTCTGTTTCCAGATAGAAAAGAGGAGAGAAGCTATTAAAGAACAAATAAGACTATAACGGACCTCACAGAGAGAGAAAAAAACCACGGCTGGTAGAGATAAAAGGCAGCACGTCCCAAGCTTGGCCCAGTGTGAGGCTGGAAGCCCCAGGCTGTAGCCGCCGGGAATATTCTCGGGAATATCAGGACAGTCGATGTCGGAGGGCAGTTTTATGCTTCGTGAGGCTTGGAATAGCACCCACCACTTGCATAGCCCTGCAGAGGTTACGACATGCCTCCACGTGCTCAATCTCATGATTAGACCTGTCCATAATGTTGCTTTAAGTTCAACAAGGCTGGTGCAGCTAAGGAACATCACACTCTTATGCTCAATTATATTTGCAGATATTATTATTTTAGGTTTCAATTAAATTTCTATTAAAAGAATGTGCAGCTATAGTTAAAATGAGCTAAATTGTGGCATGTAAATTTCATAGTTTGTTTTTATAGTTTAGGAAATAGGTCGTCGAATCATTTAAGCAAATCCCAGATAATTGGAACACACAGAACAATGTTACTTTGTAAGATGAATGTTGAAAATGTATTAACAACTGCTGTTTTACGTTGGCTCTGGACATTTTATAAAAGTCTTAACTTCATTTCTCTAGTCTCTTTGGCCTGGTTGTGAGAAACTAGAATGTAGTCAAGTTTTCTTCTAACTAATTTTAAAAATGTCCCCAAATGTAAACTTTTCTCAAGAAACTGCTAAACTGTTTTCCAAAATGATAATACCATTTTATATTTTACATAGCGTATTGGTCTGGGTTCTCCAGAGAAACAGAACAAATAGGAGGTATATACATATAGGAAGAGACTTATTATAAGGAATTGGCTTATGTGATTGTGGAGGCTGACAAGTCCCAGAATCTGCAGCTGGCAAGCTGGAGACCCACAGAACTGATGGTGTAATTCCAATCTGAGTCTGGAGGCCTGAGAACCAGGAGAGTCAATGGTGTAAGTCCCAGTCTGAAAGCCAGCAGGTTCGGGACCCAAGAAGAGCTGATGTCTCTGTTTGAGTCTGAAGGCAGGAAAAAACTGATGTCCCTGCTCAAAGCAGTCAGACAGCAGGAGTTCCCTCTTGTTCTTGGGAGAGGTCAGCCTTTTTCTTCTATTCAGGCCTTCAACTGATTGGATGAGATCCACCCACATTAGGGAGGGAAATCTGCTTTATTCAGTCTATCAATTCAAATGTTAATCTCATCCAAACTCCCCTCACAGACATACCTAGAATAATGTTTGACCAAATATGTGGGCACCCTGTGACCCAGTCAAGTTGACACATAAAATTAACCATCACTTATAGAGTCAACAATATATGAGAATTCTAGTTGCTTTACATCTAACACTTGGTAATGTCAATATTTTTACTTTTAGCCATTCTAGTGGGTATGTAATGGTATCTTATCATGGTTTTCATTTGCATTTCCCTGATGACCACTGATATTGAGCATCTTTTCATGTACTTATAGGCCATTCATATACTTTCATTTGTGAAGCATCTTTTCAAATATTTTGTCCATTTTTGTTGGGTTGTTGTCTTCTTTTTTTTTGAGTTGTAAGTGTCCTTTATATAGTCTAGATGCAAGATTTTTGTCAGACACACACATTGTGAATATTTTCTCCCAATCTGTGGCTTGCCATGTTTATATATGTGTCTGTGTGTGTGTATATGTTTCTAAATATCAGCATATATGTGTATCTATGAGTATGTATGTGTGTGTGTTTATATAGTTCTTTTACTATCATTTTAGTGGCATTTCAGGAGGTGGCAGTGAATAAATGCATATGCTTAAGTTGACACATTTTTTTCGACGTCTATAACTGATTCTTCATCTGTGCTAAGTACTCTTTGCACCCCATTTGGAGTATATGTCACATTACAGTATAGTGATTTGTTTACATGTTTTTTTGCATTCTTTGTTGGACTCTGGGCTCATTGAAGGTAAGATCAGCTCTTCATCTGTGTGTTCCCAGTGACTAGCATAGACCCTGGCAATTATTATGCACTTCAATAAATTGAAAAAGGGATACTACTTATTTTGGAAGAAGTTGAGGTTGTGACAGTTCTCTCTGGGGCTCTTTTCTCTCCTTTTTTCATCGAATTAGTGCATAACATACATTGTGCTAGCTGTATTGGAAAATACTTCTGTCACCCACTTGACAACATATGCCTTTGCCAGAAAAGCCAGCATTTCAAACATCCTGTCGTCCAACATGTTTCATGCTGACATATCATGATTATAGAACTAAACATCCTATTGGAAATATAAAGTGTGGAAAGTCTGAGTGTATTTCACAAAGTCTTCTCTAATTACAACAGGCTCTAAACTAGAGTAGGGGTCTGCAAACTTTCTGCACAAAGACAGAGAATAAATATTTTCATCATTGTGGATCATACAGTCTCTGTCACAAATCTGTGACTGCTGTTGTAGTGTGAAAACAGTCATGGACAATACACAAATGAATGGCTGTGTTCAAATAAAACCTTATTTACAAAGCAGGCAGTATGCTGATTTTAGCCTGGAGGCTGCAGTTTACTGACCCCTAAACCAGAGAAATCTTGGGTAATTTAAGCACAAATTCTACTTTAGGTGTTTTTACCTCCAGAAGATACCTGGTTTAACTACCACTCCCATCCTATGTATAGTGGGAGGAGAATATTTTCCCCATGTGGTCTGCAATGTTTTGGCTATGTGGTGGCCATGAGAATGTGCCTCTCAGATCTCCAACTGCAGAGGGCATAAGTGACAAATGGCCCTAGATGCTGCACTCTGAAATCTACCCCTACCCTGCTTCCAGTGGGCTGATCCCAGACAATGACCAAGCACAGCAGAGATAGCAAGGTAGGCTCATGCCCTGGAGATGTGAGATTCTACTGACCAGCAAACTTGCCTTATGAAGCCCCCTGACAGCCTTGCTTGAAATTCCTTTACAACTGCACTGCACTGTAAGATGCCTCCCCCTGACCTTCCTTCCTTCCACCTCCCCTTCACCTGCAATGCGGTGTGATGGTGCTCCCACCCTTTCCCAGCTCCCTCCCCATTTTGTCTCACAATTATGTACCTGAACATGGCATCTGCTTTTTGGAGCACAAGAACTAACATATACTGTTTGTTTTGTGTTTTGCAGATTCAATTATCAAATAATGGATTGACATCTGCTATAACTTCATAAAGAGAATATAAGAAAAAGAATCAGTGGAGAAGAAATGTCAAAAAAAAGTTCTTAAAGATGAAAAGGGGATGTGGGATGGTAACTGACTTGGTAGAACAGAGGAGGTTTCCACCTAAGTGTCTGTAGACAGGATTATGAAGATAAGCAAGTTGCCACTTGACACAGAACCCTAGAAATGTATGAGACTCGGAGGTGAGTGGGAGCCAACGTTGAATTTCAAATCTGAGGAAATAGTACCCAAAAGTCTCTGGCCACAGAAAACAGCAGGCACAATGGAGGGTGGAGTGAAGTGATGGACACAGGGGGTTAAGGCAGAATCTATACACTGAATGGGGAGACTTTCAGTCCCTATTCTTTTCTTTGCTCTCAGATCACTGGCTGCCAAGCAGTGAACCTGAAGAGTAGATAAGGCTAAGAGAACTTTCTTGGGACTAGAAGGATACTGATAATTGAGGATTGTCCAGTTGAAATCTGGTTTCACTCTACAGACATTCAAAAGCCCTGTCCACGTAGCTGGAGTTTCCAATCTGTTTTTCCATGACTTAGTTGGAAATAAGACTTGATAGACAAGAATCATCCAACATTTTGGGAAAGCTTCCGATATGAAAGGCAGAGACAAAAGCAACTAACTGTATAACTAAACAAAGGAAATCATAGGAAACAGAAATTAAACAGCAGAAGAAACTTTATATAAGAGGAGATATTGCTTCTGTGAAACAAGAATGGGATGATACTGAAAGGGAGAATAAAACACAGGAGAAAGCTCTTGGGATTTAATAATATCATGCTTCCCCCCAAACACACAAATAAACAAACAAAAAAATTCAAAAGGAGGCTTGGAAGATAATGTCAAGGAAATTACTCAGAAAATACAACTAAAAGAAAGATGAACAGGTGTTTGAGTATCTAACTAATTGGAATTTTGGAAAGAGAGCAGGTAGGGAATTATCTAAGAAGTGATGTAAGGTATTTCCAATAACAGAAGGAGTGAGTCTAACATAAGACTAAAAAGACACGAAGGCATATATCATGAAATTTCAGAACACTGAGGACAAAGGAAAGATCTTTTAGGTACCCTAAAAAGGGAAACTAGGTCACTGTCAAAGAGTGGAGAATCAGTATGGCACTGGATTTTGCAACAGGAACTCTGGCTGCTAGAAGATAATGGAGCAAGTCTCTACGAAGGCATCATGCCAAAATAATCTTCCTAACAACAGTTAAAACTGATCGTGATGCCCTTGTTTAAAATTTGTCGATCATTTCCCATTGTGAGGGGTTAGAGTCTATGGTCTTTGGAATGGTGTATCACATCACACACAATCTGAATCCAGGTGTCTTTCCCATGTTTTTCATCACTTCTTAAACACATAAAAAAACTGAGATTATAGAAGGCAAGTTATTTGCCCAATGTTTCCCTGAACAGCTTGTACATGTCCATATCTTTAGCTTTAATTTAAGCCTGAGAGAAAGGCACAGAGCGTTCCAGACCTTTTCTCATAATTCAATGCCTACTTCAAATGTCACCTCCTCCTTGAAGTCTTCAAGTTCAGTACTGTCCCTTGTTCAGTTAAGGATGAGATCAGTTATATGAAAATAGGGTCGCTGGCGGAATTTGTGCCCCTTTCCTTATGCACATTGGACATAATTAATCACTCTGCCATGGTCCTACTATGTAAAAATAAAATAAGACAATTTCTCCTATCTAATATCATCACATTACACTATAATAATTTAAACATGATTTCTATGTCCCCCCACACAATTTTGAGCTCCTGGAGAGCTTGGTCCAGGTTTAGTTAGTCTTTGCATCCCGGTGCCTAGCTTCGTGCCTGCATAAATTGATACTCAGTAAATATCCCTTAAATTGAAACGAGTTAGTAAACATTCTAAAGCAAAAAACAAAATAAAATAGCCACAGTAGGGCTTATAGGACATACTGGAAATCTTTCCCGACATGACAACTAGTGGTTGCCCAGCAGATTGAAATGAAAATTCTCTGGTCTGTGAACGCTGCATCTCCCTTATCCATTATCCAAATGTGCTACATCAACTAACTGGGGTAGGGTGAAGGGATATACATCTCTTCTAATGGATGGACACTATTCCTTTCAATACAGTGTTCTAGAAATGTCATCGCATCCTCGTCCTGTGTTTCTCATTCTCCCAGGAAGGTCGCTGTCAGAAGGAAAAGGTTCAGTAAGAGAACAAGAATATAAGGATGAGATCAGTTAAATGAAAATAGGGTCAGCTTGTGTAATTTTATAAAAACTATGTATCTTTATAAAAACAATGTAATTGTCTCCTGCTTGGCATAGTTATAATTTGAGCATCACAGGTATCATAGAATTTATAAAAGAACAGGTACATTTATTTTTGGGCAGTTCTTTAAAATTTCAAATGATAGGAAACATGCCAACTTCTAACATGAATAAACTTTTATAAAAATGCAAATGAAAAATGATTTCTGTTTTCGAAATCCAAAATTTAGAAAAAACGGGCTATTTTCTTCAAACGTTGAATGGCGTTATGTTTGAGAAAAGACAGTTAATTTAAAACACTAAGAGAAAATTGATGGAGTTGTTAATGGAAAATGGAAGATTATAGCTTTTAGTGACATGTTAGACAAGCACCTTTGAACAATTGAAAAGTACTTTTCCCCCACGGGATCGCTGACATCTCGTTCCTGAGCTGTCAGTGTCTTTAATTCATTCCAGCTGCTTCTGATTTGTTGTTCATCTTTTTGAAGCAAGGCAGTTTCACTGCGATGAGTGAAATGTATCTTTTCTAATGCATATAAAAACAGCTCTCAGCAGTACCCATAAAGTGTTCTTATGATGTCCATCACAGCTTATTAATCTAAGCTACATTTCAAAAGATGAGAGTCTGACCAAGAACCTGGGACTCCAGGGATGAGATTTTCAAATGACCAAGCATTTGTGTGTGTGTACATGTGTGTGTTTTAAAGCAAGGAATATGTGCCCCCTCTCCAGTTTTATACAAGTACCATGTCACCCCAAACGCTAGAAGAATGGGTGCTAATACCCAGACGAGTGATGGTGGCAGGAAAGCCGCCTCATCTGGAGCAAAACATGCTGGATGCAGTGAGCATTTAAGCATCAAAGGCCCAAGGGTTGTAGTGTGTGAACTCTAGGACTAAGTTTACTGGGTGAATTTGCCAGTATAGCCCTTACAGGACCCTTCCTGTGTGAGATAATGGGTGGTTTCCAGGAGGTGCTTGTCCTGCACAATCTGACATGGAAGTTTGGACAAAAGTTGGATTGCCTCTGGAGAAGAAAGGTGAATCACCTAAGTGATTCCCTAAGCTGGTGAGAGTAGCAAAAGCAACATTAGATCCTCCAAAAGATATCCAAATCATCGTCCCATTCTGTCAATCTTTAGTGCTACTACCCTACCCCAAACTGTCATTTCACTCCAGGATAACTGCAAATAGCCTCTCAACCAAGTTTCCATACTTCCTTTCTTGCTTCCTTACAATCCATTCTCCCTATGGCAACCAGTGGGATAATCTTAAAAACAAAATTGTTACTTTCCTGCTTAAAATTCTCCAGTGCCTTCCCATTTCACTCAATAAAATCCAAATTCCTTGCGATGGCCTTCAAGACCCCACGTGGCCTGGCCCATACCTCTCCCACGTCATCTCTGCCAGTTTTCTCTGGCCACAAAGACTTTCTTGGGGTTTCTTCCTAGGGCTTTGGATTTTGCTATTCCCTCTGCCTGGAACATTCTTCTTGCAAGTCTTCCTGTATTTGGATCCTTCCTCCTTTTTTTCATTTAGGTCTTAGCTCAAATATCTTGATCCAATCTAAATCACACACCCCCAACTCCCACCATCACATCACCTTTTCTATTTTTTTAATAGCATCTATCATATTTGCTATCTATCTATCTATCTATCTATCTATCTATCTATCTATCTATCTATCTATCTATCTATCTATGTATCTAGTGGCCACTTTTTAGTTCCTGTCTCCTTCCTCCACCCACTAGAATATAAATGTTATTGTTGTGGAATTATCTGTCAAACTATCCTTAGCTTCCAAACACTGACAACCTCATAGTGGATACTCAATAATAATCATTAAATTGACTGTATGGGACATTTCACAGGATAATACATGCATCCTGTGGATGCCTGATCTCTCCCAAAGAATCCCAACCACACTGAGTGATTCTATGAAAGGAGCAGCCCCTGGACGCTCTCCTCAGGTCAGTCTGACTTAGCAGTACTGTGTCTCTCTCTCTGCCTCTATCTGTACATCTCTCTCTATCTTGCTCTCACTCTAGCTCTCTTATTCAGACCATAGTTATCACATCACCTGCACTCTGTAGGATGGACATCTTGTCCTTCTGCTCAGATGAGGCTGACTCAATGCTCCTGGTGACCCACAAGCTGCGGGACCAAGTCCACCTGCCCATCCTCCTTCATAGTCAGGGTGAGAACAAGTATTTGTCTGGAGTGGTGAGAGCTATCATCCTTTTTGTCCCCTGAACTAGGCTGGCCTCCTTCCTCCCTGCTGGATTTTGGGGGCTAGGGAGGTGAGTCTATGTTCTCTGTGTGGGGATCACTTGGTTACACAAAAGAACCTACCTGCTCTTTTTTCACTTTCAGAACTAGAGAATGAGCTTTGAACAAACTATAGCATTGAGCAAAAGATCGATATCAAGTATTTTGGTTACATTTCTCAGACCGTTTCTATGAATGCTTCTCAAGGATGAGATCTCAGAAGGACTCGGACACCTGGTGGCCCTGGCTGAGGTTGGTGGCTATAGAAGGGAGCTGGAGCACTTCCTGTTGAGTGACTGATGATGCACTCAGAGGAAGAGTCAGTATCATTTAATACTGAGAAGATTTATCTGACAGCTAGAGTGGATGTCTACTGCTCAGTACCCTAGGAAATCAAATGCTAAACCTTGTGGCAGAAAATACAAGCCACTATAAAGACAACCAATTAAAGTACACACACGGAAGGTCAGAAGCCCAGCGTCTCTCAGCAGCTGTGAGACCATGTCAATCCTTTTCCTCCTTCCTTTTCTAGAATCTATAGTCAGAGTGACAGAGAAACAATCTATAAAAATGGTTAGATATTGGTATCACTGGATTATTTTTGGAGGTTTAATTTTCCATATAACTTTTCCTTTGAGACAATATTTGGAGAATTATTTGTATGCCTGTGCATGCCGCAAAAATGGCAACTTTTACATTTCGTTTTTTGATTTATTTTTTTGTTGAAGTAACATTGGTCTATAACATTATATAAGTGTCAGATGTACATCATTATGTTTCAATTTCTGTATAGACTACATTATGTCCACCACCAAAAGTCTTGTTTCCGTCTGTCCCTATATGAATGTGCCCTTTTACCCCTTTCACCCTCCCCCTCTCCACTCTTCCCTTTTGGTAACTACAATTCTGTTCTGCATATCTATATGTTTGCTTGTTGTTGTTTTTATCTTCCACACATGAGTTAAATCATGCAGTATTTGGCTTTCTCCATCTGACTTATTCAGCTTAACATAATACCCTCAAGTTCTGTCCATGTTGTCACAAATGGCAAAATTTACCCCTTTTTTTGGCTGAGTAGTATTCCATTGTATATACACACCACATCTTCTTTATCCATTCATCCATTGATGGACACTTAGGTTGTTTCCAAGTCATGGCTATTGTGAATAATGCTCCAATGAACATGGGGTGCATGGATCTTTTCAAATTAGTGTTTTTGTATTCTTTGACTAAAAACCCAGAAATGGAATAGCTGGATCATGTTATTTCTATTTTTAATTTTTTGAGGAATTTCCATAGTGCCTGCACCAATTTACATTCCCACCAGCAGTGTATGAGGGTTCCCTTTTCTCTACATCCTCTCCAACACTTGTTATTTCTTGTCTTGCTAATTACAGCCATTCTGATGGGTGTGAGGTGATATATCATTGTGGTTTTGATTTGCATTTTCCTAATAGTTAGTGAAGCTGAACATATTTTTTATGTGTCCATTGGCCACATGTTTATGTTTTTTGGAAAAATGTCTGTTCAGATCCTCTGTCCATTTCTTAATTGGGTTGTTGGTTTTTCTGTTGTTGAGATGTATGAGTTCTTTATATATTTTAGATATTAACTGCTTATCAGATATATGATTTGCAAATATCTTCTCCCAATTGGTAGGATGTCTTTTCATTTTGTTGATGGTTTCCTTCGCTGTGCAGAAGCTTTTTAGTTTGATGTAGTCCCATTTGTTTATTTTTTCTTTTGTTTCCCTTGCTTAAGGAGACATGACTTTCAAAAAGATACTGCTAAGACCAATGTCAAAGAGCATACTGCCTATATTTTCTTCTAGGAGTTTTATGGCTTCAGGTCTTATACTCAAGTCTTTAATCCATTTTGAGCTAACTTTGTGTATGGTGTAAGATAATGGTCTATTTTCATTCTTTTGCAAGTGGCTGTCCAGTTTTCCCAATGCCATTTATTGAAGAGACTTTCTTTTCTCCATTGTATGTCCTAGGCTCCTTTGTCAAAAATTAGCTATCCTTGGATGTGTGTTTAGTTTTGGGCTCTCAATTCTGTTCCATTGATCTGTGTGTCTGTTTTTCTGCCAGTACCATGCTGTTTTGATTACTATAGCTTTGTAGTATATTTTGAAATCAGGGACTGTGACACCTCCAGCTTTGGTTTTTTCCCTCAGGATTACTCTGGCTATTCAGGATTTTTTGTTGTTCCAAAGGTAACTTTTATATTTCTAAGTGTCTGTTTACCTGCTGCTTTTACAGCAACAGTAAGGTGTTTCTTTTTGTTGTTATTGATATAGTAAGTGTTCATGATGGGCTTCTCCTTGGAAAGCTACCCTTCACACTGCTTGATGATGTTTCTACTATGGCATTTTGTGGAATTAGAGAGCATGTATGTACCTGTCTCTGACATCTTTCTGTCCCAAGTACTGTTACTCATTTTAGAGTATTATATGCCGTTCTTTAGTGTTTTATTAACACCACTCTCACTGAGCATCATAGTTCGGCTACAATCAGGTTTAAAATAATTAAAATTTACCAAGTTGATGGTAAAATTAATTTTTCCAAAGCTAAAGACCATGGCAATTTTTCATCACCCTAAGACTTAACTTCTGATCATTAATCTCTGGATTCCAAAAAATGAAAAAAGCTAGTCAAGCATCAGGACCAGCTTTATGGTTGACAATAAAGACAGAAGACAGAAGAGTAATTGTTTAGCACTTACAAGGCATTGGTGTTGAGGCTTGCCTTGAGCTCCTGGAGGAAACACGATGATGACAGCCTGTTCCAGGACACCTAACAAAATTGAGTCTCCTTGGATGCATATAGCACTCCTCTCCTGACTCCCATTTTTAATGACTCCTCTAGACTTGGTAGCATTAAATATCTCTGTACAGAGGATACTTGGTTCCTGACCTGAAAATGAAACATTTATCAGTGTAAAGGAATTATTAATACAAAGTACAAATGTACACCATGGCTACATAGGCACTGAGAGCCAGCGCTGAAGTTTGAACTCAAGAATGTTTGACTCTGAGGCCCGTATTTTGTCCCCTATGCCCTGCTGCTTCTCTAATGATGTGTCTGAAATGCTATGTGGGGCCCTGCTTGCCATAACTCAAGAAATAAATGATAGCCATGGAGAGGGGCCAGACAGCAACTGAAGGGATTTGTGGGCCGCTGTGATAGTTGTTCCTCAGATGCTGGTTTCTCTGTGGTGCTTAGACTTTGAAATAAAGAGCAGCTAGGAGGTTCTGGCAAAATGCACAGTCTTTATCCTCAGCTATGCCTCACTGCATATAATTTCTACCTACTCACCTGCCAAATGAGATGACCTGAGGAATGAATACCCTTCAAAAATCTTTTTGGCTCCTTTCTTTAAAGTGTAGGGAAGAGCTGGCACTAAGTAGTCCATTATGCTTCCTTTTACATGGACTCCAATCTGACCCTACTCAATCATTAGAGCTGAGGAGATCTTCCAAGTGAGAGGCACGGCCCAGCTTTTTTTGTACTGCACTGGCAGAAGAGAATGGAAAGGGTAGTTATGGGAGTTGGGAAAGAGTTTTTGTCTCTTTGTCCTTACTAACAAAGCCTTCATTCCTCTGTTGGGCAGCCTCATGGTGTAGCACTAAGCATTTCCTCTTGTTCTTGGTGCATACTGGGGCTCCCTTCCTGGGGACTTGGAGGAAGGGAGGAGAACAGTAAAGTCATCTGTGTGCATAAGGGAGCTGAGATGAAAATCACAGAGAGTCCAGCTGTTCCTAAGTGGATACTTGGATATCCTCGATATAGCTCTCAGTGGGCAGGGTCTGGCATCCCCTATGTACAAATTGTTTCTTCATTCCTTTGGTGAGAAACCAGAGAGGGGTTAACAGATAGTTTGGCCTTAGTTCCTCAGAAAGCGCAGCCCGAGGCAAAGGACTTATGTCCTAATACTTTCTTAGGGAATGCAATTCCAGGGAACAGAAATGAGGGACAAGAGCAGTGAGGCAGGGAAGAGGAGACAGCCAATACAAGGATGCATTATTTTCTAGTTTGCCACTGCTAAATGCGCCTGATTGTTTGATTCCCTGAGTCTGTCACCCAAGAAGCCACAAAATGCGTCTGAATATCGTTCATCCAGGGTGAGAAAGAGGGGAGAATTTTTTTTCGTTAAAGATTCCTGCATAGGGTGCTAACTAATCCCCCTGCCCTCCTCCTCAGGTTACACCTGCCCTACCAAATGCAGCATCCCCATGCCTTGATTTCAACAGAGAAGTCCCAGACAGTAAAAAAGGTTCAAACCATGGGCCTGAGGTGAAGTATGTCAGGTTATGCGTGTGAAGTTGGCTCTGCAGTGGTGACTGGAGTAAGAAGCAAGTGAGGCTGAGGGGATATGAAGTGGTACAGAAGACATGTAGAAGACACTGTCCGCTCCTGGCACCACTCTTTACCTCTGCTCATGACCTCCATCAGTACAGAGTTAATACAAGGTTAATAAACCAAGCTATCGTTTCCACTGCTCAGCTGGTTGCAAGGTTACGATCGATATTCATCATCTTTCCCTTCTACTACTGCTTCTAGATTTCCCTCAACATCTGCCAGCACTTTGGCTGGTCTAGGTTGCGTTCATTGCTCTTCTCGCATTCTCAGAACTTCATCCTCAGGGACCTGAGACCTTAATTGTCTTGCCCTTGTTGAGCTATGGTTGCTGTACTTGTCCATTCATTGTTATCACTGAGCATAGAAGCAACAAGAGATACCCCAGTGGATCCATGGCTTATAGAAATATTCTTCTCTCTCTCCATTGTGTGGTAGCAACTCTTGCTTCTCACAGTAATAAGGGCTGATTACCCCTGCCAGTATAGTAACTCCTTTCTTTCCCTGTTGGTCCATGGCATGAAGATCCCAAGGTCATCAGGTTGTAGTTACAACTTCATGTTTAGTGGAACTTTTACTGGGTCCTGTGGTGGAAGCATCCTTCCTGGGAACAAGACCTATAACCAGTAGAGCCTAAGGACTTGGAGATAGGAAAGCACATATTCAGCAAGTAGATCACTGGGAGAAATAGTGAAAGGGGCTAGTCTTATTTCTACCCCTTGGTTCTTGAATTCACATAGTCTAGCTACTGGAGACTAGCACCACATATTGGCCATTAGTTCAACTTACAAACCTCATTCTGGAGCACAGAAATACAATCCTATAGGGTGTTATTCTGAGATGATGCCTATTCTGTTTCAACCCCAGTTGATCTAGTACCAACTTTCTGGCACTAATCACCCAGAGTTAGCACAGACCCCACAATTTAAGGACTCAGTCTTCCATAAGACTTCCTTAATTTCAGATGCCAGTTGTAAGTGGGATCATCAGACTACCCACAGTTCAGATGAACTGGCTATAAATTTGGAGGTTCTCATGGCCTGCACAGTTTTGATAATTTGCTAGAACCACTCACAGAACTCAGGAAAGCACTATACTTACGAACAGCTAAATGAAGAGGCACATAGAGTGAAATTTTAGTGTCCCAAATTCAGAGCTTCCATACCCTCTCCCTGTAGACCCAGGGCATGCCATCCCCAGCACATCTATGTATTTACTAACCCTGAAGCTCCACTGAGCTTTGGTGTCCAGAGTTTTTATTGGAGCTTCAATATGTAGGCATGATGGTTGAATGATTGGCCACATGATTGAACTCAATCTCCCCATAGGTTGAGAGGTTGGGCTGATATCACATGGCTCAATACCTGGATCCTCTAATCACATGGTTAGTCTTTCTGTCATGACCAGCTCCCATCTTGAAGCTATCTGGGGACCCACCATGAGTCACCTCAGTAACATAACAAGGACACCCCTGTTGCTTGGGAAATCCCAAAGATTTAGTCTCTTTTCCAGGAACTAGGGACAAAGGCCATTCAAATTCTTTATTATACAATGATACTTTAGCTGAATCTTATTTATTTATTTATTTATTTTTATTGAAGTAACATTGGTTTATAACATTATATAAATTTCAGGTGTACATCATTATATTTCAACTTCTGTATCAACTATATCATGTTCACCACCAAAGGTTTAGTTGCCATCCATCACCATACAAATGTGCCCCTTTACCTTTTTTGCCCTCCCCCCATCTCCTTTCCCCTCTGGTAACCACCAATCTATTCTCTGTATAGATTCTCTGTATAGATATAGATATATATTTGTTTGTCATTGTTTTATCTTCCACATATTAGTGAAATCATACGCTATTTGTCTTTCTCCATCTGACTTATTTTGCTTAGCATAAAACCCTCAAGGTCCATCCATGGTGTTGCAAATGGCAAGAGTTCATCTTTTTTAGTGGCTAAGTCTATTCCATTGTATGTACATACCACATCTTCTTTATCCATTCATCTATTGATGGGCACTCTGCTTGTTTCCAAGTCTTGGCTATTGTGAATAATGCTGCAATGAACATGCATAGATCTTTTTGAATTAGTGTTTTTGTGTTCTTTGGATAAACATCCAGAAGTGGAATAGCTGAGTCATATGGTAATTCTATTTTTAATTTTTTGAGGAATCTCCATACTGTTTTCCATAGTGGCTGTACCAGTTTACATTCCCACCAGCAGTTTATGAGGGTTCCCTTTTCTCCACGTCATCTCCAACACTTGTTATTTCTGGTCTTTTTAATAATAGCCATTTTAACAGGTGTGAGGTGTTATCTCATTGTGGTTTTGATTTGCATTTCCTTAATAATTAGTGATATTGGACACCTTTTCATGTGCCTGTTGGCTATCTCTATATCTTCTTTGAAAAAATGTCTATTCAGATCTTCTGCCCATTTCTTAATTGGCCTTGTTTTTTCGTTGAGTGGTATGAGTTCTTTAAATATTTTGGATATTAACACCTCATCAGATATATAATTTGCAAATATCTTCTCCCAATTTGTAGTTTGTCTTTTCGTTCTTTTGGTGGTATCTTTTGCCGTGCAGAAGCTTTTTAGTTTGATGTAGCCCCATTTGTTTATTTTTTCTTTTGTTTCCCTTGCCTGAGGAGACTTGACATTCAAAAACATACTGCTGAGACTGATATCTGCACAGCCTATGTTTTCTTCTGGGAGTTTTATGGTTTCAGGTCTTACATTCAAGTCTTTAATTTATTTTGAGTTAATTTTTGTATATGATGTGAGATAGTGGTCTATTTTCATTGTTTTGCATGTGGCTGTCCAGTTTTCCCAACACCATTTATTGAAGACACTTTCTTTTGTCCATTGTATGTTCTTGGCTTCTTTGTCAAAAATCAGCTGTCCACAGATGTGTGGGTTTATTTCTGGATTCTCAATTCTGTTCCATTGACCTGTGTGTCTTCTTTTCTACCAATACCATCCTTAGATGAATCTTTGATAGACTATTCCAACATTCTCAATGCTGATATCTTTTGGATGACAGGCACAAGGTAAATTCAATGGCTTATATGCCCATTACTGATTTCATTTGCTATAAAATGGGTCCCTTGGTCTGAAACAATATGATATGGGATACTGTAGCAATGGTAGTACAGGTGGAGGCACTATTGGCAAGGGAGGGAAACTCATATATGGAGAAGGTATTCATTATGATGAGGACAAATTTATGCATCCTCCAAGGTGTAATCAACCTGCTGCCAGGTGGCTGGCTCATCTGCTTGAGGAGAGTTTCCATATTAAAGGCTTATTTTTACTCTTCATTGTTGGCAAATTGGGCACCGAGAAGTGGCAGTAGCTAGATCAGCCTTGGTGCTGGACCTAAGCACAGCCTCCATTCTTGGTTGCTATGCTGTGAGGAAGCCCATAGCAGTCCATGTGGAGCGATGACCTGGAGAGAGGCTGTGAGCACATGGAGAGAAATGTTCCCAGCCATCCCCAGCTGCTTTAGCCTTCCAGCTGTCATATGAGGTTTGACAACAACCTCATGAGAGATCCCAATCCAGAACTGCCCAGCTGAGCCCTTTGTGAGTTCATGACCCAGAGAAACTGAGGGGTAATAAAATGATTTTTGTTGTTTAAAGCCATCAAGTTCTGGAATGATTTGTTAAGCTGCAATAGACAATGGAACAAACTGTACTAGACCAGCTGTCTGTTTCTGGACATTATCAAGATATCATATTAGCCTATCAGTAAACCATAGCCATCCTTCCTTCTCTGTCAGCTGTTACAGTTAACATGGGGCCTTAGGTGTCAGTTGAGAGAAAAACATTAGTGAAACAGAGGGAGGTAATGTGGGAGTCTGGGCCAACTGCTAATGCTAGTACCCTGTGCTTTCTGGGTCTGCTTGGGCCTGATCTCTAATATATCATTCCAGTGGATAATACCTAGCTCACAATAATACCTGCTCACAATGGGTCGCTCAGGTGTTCAGACTCTACTCCGGCCCAGTAACAATCTGAAACTGTTTTCACATACATAGTTCTTTGCCACTGAGGGCATGGCATCATTTCAGAACCCTGGTCTACTTTCCAGAGATTCCACACACTTCTCCTCTAGGAAGACGATATCTGCTGGATCATATTGCCTGAATGAGAGGGAAGCATGGGCCTGTTATAGAGCCCTCCTCTTCTCTGGTACTTCTCGAAACTGCCAGCCTTTCAAGTCACCTGATAACAAGACGGAGTAGTAATCCCAAGTGAGGTATCCATTGCCTCCAAAATCCAAAGAAGCTCACCAAGTTCTATGCCTCAAGATTAGTAGGACAAGATGTGAGGCCAACAACTCATTCTTTTACCTTTGAGGAGATGTCCTGGATTGTCCCAGACCACTGAACCTCTCAAAATTTCCCCACTGTGGCACACCTTGAAAATTTGGGGGTTTATCGCCTATACTCTGAAATATACGTGTTTTGCCAGGGCATCGAGAGCACTCTCTGCTGCCCAGGTCCAATTGGCATGATGTCATCCATATATGAATCAGTGGGACTTCCAGCAGCATGTCCAGCTGCCCTAAGGATCTGTAGACTATATTACAAGCAGAGAGCAGGAGAGGATGATCTAGCCTGTGGCAAGATAGTGAACGTGACTTCTTCTCGCCTCCATTCTCCTCCCTCCCTTACACTGAACCTACATTTGTTGCAACCACCACACGAATCCATTTAACCACAAATGTGAGTGCAACTTTGGAACTGATGGCTATTTAATGTTACTTTGGCAATGTCTCATGCATCTCTCCCCTCCCCCTTCCCTTCTCAATTCAAACCTCATCACCTCTCCCTGGACTACAGCAGTAGCCTCCTAATTAGTCTCCCTGCTCCCCGTCTCTCCATGCTTCACTTCGTCTTACACACCATTGCCAGAGCAGTGTTCTTAATGCCGAGCTCACACTTGCATCCCCCTGCCCTCGTTCAAAAAAACTTCTGGAAGTATTGAAATACTGCTCAGCCTAGCATTTCAGATTGCTTAAAATATGGACCACATCTATATTTACAGCTTTGTTTTCCCACTGTTTCCTTAAAAATTACATACATTCCCTATCCCTCCCTCCTCCCTGAAGTTGCCCTATATTTCCCCATCTGCTCATCTTTGACCCCTGTCTAAAATGCCAGCCCCACCCCGCCCCTCCCACCATCGTCTGTTTGTCGAAATTGTAACTGTTTTCACAATTTCCTTCAAAGGGCAACTCCTCTGTGAAACTCTCCCGCACTCTCCCTTCTTTGCCTCTTGTGGTATTCTGTCTTTCTCCCACCACCCTTGCCCAATTTTGCCATGCATTGTTGTCATTCCCTTGTAATGTTATAAAGCCCCAGAGGAAGAATGGAATTAGCACACAGGGATTTGCACATAGAAAAGATTTCTTGAATTTAATTATATATATTTTTTTAACTTTATTTGCAGAGGGTAAACTTTCAAGTATAGATTCAGCTTATTGATAAGTTTTAAATACATACAAATGAAATACATTTTGCTCAGATATAAATGAAATTGTCTGACTTGTCTTAGGTGACAGACACTCACACAATGGGTATTACTGTAAAGCACTAAGCAGGAGTCATAACATTATTAAATATGCTACAGATTCCAGGTGCTCTATCTAATGTGTCACAGAAATGATTAGCTCAGAGACAGGGAAGGCTAATTTGCTTCTTCTGAGTTTAATTGCAGGAATTAAAATACAGAACCTCTGGTATACCCAAACCCTTCCTCCAACTCACAGTGACCAAAACCTTCAGCTGCTGACTGTAATCATTTCCCCAAGGAAGAGCAATCCCTGACTCAAAGGCCTGGCCAGGGGCAGTCCTGGGATTTGGGTAGGGTCTGCCCTGGGCACCTATGCCCTTTTATGACCACTTTTTGGACATCCTTTATTAGAGTCACCTCTTTCCTCCACGCCTGTTTTCCGGTGTCTCATCACTCACGACTGGTCCTCACAATTGTGCTCTGTATCCCACCAACCACTCGACCACCCAGGTGTTCATCACTGGCAAGCTGTCTCACCTCTACAGGAATGTTAAATTAAGAAAGTATATTGTTGCCTCTTGAGGAAAAAAAAGAGGGAAACTTCTGTCCCACGTCACTTACATGTGAGTTCCTTAAAGTGTACTGTGTGGACCACCTGCACCAGAATCACCTTTTTTGGAGGAGTACTCACTAAAAATTCAGATTCCCAAGCTTTACTAATATGACTACAAAATCCAAATCTTTGATGCTTGAATCTGTGGAATCTTTATTTGCAGAATATCACCAGTGATTTTTATTCACAATAAAGTTAGAAAACCACTGGTTTAAAAGTGTCTTACTTTGGGAATGGGACCACTATGTACCTGTTTCTTCCATGACTGGTTGAGCTCCTGCATATGACTGTGAGCAAGGTCTGTAAGTATATCCTCATTTTAAGAAAATCTCACAAACATTTCTGGAGGAGTTTTGATCATCCACATTGTTATATAGGTTCAGAGTAGAAACAAAATAATTAACACTTGGCAGTGGTGGAGTGTTAGAGTGGAGGTAGCTGGGAGAGAAGAGGAAAAGGACCAAAAATAAAATAAAATAAGGGATGGCACATCAACAAATAAAAAGTCTATTATTTTCAGTGGTTTCATCATACTTCTATGAACCAATTTTGGAATCTGTATATTCATAATATCAGCTTGGTATTACAGGCAGCCGTTATCACCATGTTAGAAATGCTCCTTTTATACAAGTGACCTTGCATTTATACATCCATGGCATGTTTTTATCAGCCTTCAAAGAGATCCTCCCTAGCTACTGATGCTCAGAAGCCAGAACTGTTGCTGTGGAGGGGCTGAAAGCTCTGGCCACCTTCTGCCTCCTTAAGATTCCTTGTCCTGGCTCCTGCACAGATTCTGCAGACTTCCCCCTTCTCAACTGACATTACTTCTGGTCTTTCTCACACTGTAGGAATAGTCACTATGGGAGAGCCTGGTTCTTGTATATTTAGTCCACTTTCATGAAGCACCTGTCCCTCAGAAAGTTTTAGAGGCTCCAGCTTCTTCTTTTTCTCTAAACCCTTCCTTTCTTTAGAGACTTTCCTACCAGAAATATTTCTCATCTCTGTCTCTCACCAGAGATAACTTGGGAATGAAGTTGTTGTGGGATCAGGAAGGTGGGTTGGAGGAAACAATTTTGGTGTTAGAACTCAGCTGGGGAAGATGCATCCCCTGCACCCCTAGTTAATATTCGGAACATATTGTTCTAGAAAAACAATCTATCATACTTAGTGTCTGTCCATAGTTTGAACTGGCATTGTCAACTGATCTTTGAAGATAGATCATAATTTTTATGGGAAAAAATACAATCTGATTTCTTGAGCAATGCTTCTCAAAATTTAATACATCTATGAATGACTGGGGACCTTTTCAAATGCAGATTTTGATTTAGTAGGTCTGGAGAGGGATCTGAGATTCTGCAATATTAACAAGCTCTCATGCTGCTAGTCTACAGTCCACACTTGGAAAAGCAAAGTGCTAGACTAACATATAGATGAATTTTTGGGATGCAATCCATTCTTTAGCTTGTGGGTGGTGTGTTAGAATGAACACTGGGCTCGGATTCAGAGTGGCTGGTTTCCAGTCTTGGTACTGTGGCTTATTGTGCCAGCTTTGGCAGTTCACATTATCTCCGGGCCTCATCTATGTATTGAGGACATTGATCTGGAATGATCTTAATGGTCCCTTCCAGTCTATGCCTCTGTGCTTAGTTTTCTTGTCATTCATGTCAACAGTGGCATTGATAGGAAGAAGAAATATTATAGCCCACTATAGATAGTAAAATGACATGGTGTGGGCTAGTGTCCCTGCCAATGCTAATCAGCAATGCTAACAGCAAATGAGTGAAAAACTTCTTTCTCAACATGCAAGCTAATTAGGAACATCTTTTGATAGGTCATGCATTCTATAGGAAGGCAGTGACAAGCATTAGATAACTTAAATTTAGGGTCAACAGCTCAGTTTTCTCATTGTCATTGAATATTCATATGACATTGTATATTACCAAAAATTTTACAGTAACTTGATCACCAAGACATTTTTGTAGCTAGTAATCTTTCCTTACCTTTCAGACCACTCATTTGAAATCTGCCTTTAGCATCATCTTCCTAGGGCACACTCTTAATATTGGTCCTTCTTGGGATTTTGTTTCCAGACCTTTTTCCACTCATCTACAACCTCACCACCCATGCAGAGGCCACCTGTTCCTGATGACTGCCATGACTATAGCATCTTGCACAGGCATCTCCCTGGATGTCCCACATAGGCCCTCAAAACCAAGCCATTCAGAAGAGAATTTATGTTTCTTTCCCTCTATGCTAGGACATAATAAAATCTAAAAAAGAACTTCCTCATTTCCTATTATCCATTTAGTCATCCTGGACAGAAATGTGGGAGTCATTCTAAATAAATGCTGAAACCTCAGTTCCCATAGTCAATGAGTGGCCCAGTCTGGTTGTTTTTACCTCCTAAATATCTCATACACACATCTGTTCTTTCCTCTTCATCCCCACTGTCACTGGCTTGATTCAGACTCTCATCATTCATCACCAAGGCCATTGTAATAGCCTTATTGTTCTCTATGCCTCAAGCCAATCCCTATCTCCCTACAACTTCCTGTCTATGAAGTCAGCTTTATTAAGCCCAAATATGACTGTTCTACACAACTGGCCAAGATGCATTCAGAGCCTTTTCATCACTTACATGATAGAAGCATCAGTATTCCCTACAGGTCCCTGCCTACTTCTGTAGCATCACCGTCCTTTGCTCTTCTTGAGGCACACCAGGCTCTGGTCACACTGACCAACTGGGTTGTTGCCTGATTGAGAATCTTCAAGCCTTTCCCTTCATCTCTACTTGGAGAGCTCCAACTCTTCCCTTGTACCCCAGTCTAAACATAACTGCCCTTGAAAAGCATATTGATGACCTTCCTTTCCCTCAGCTAATTAGGCCCTCCCTCCTCTGTGCTCTGATATCACCTTATGTAATGTCTTGACATGAGTTTTGGATAAGTAACCAAATATCACACAACACATTCCATTAGAATGTGGACTCTTCGCAAGCAGGGACTCGATACCATCCATCTCTATGTCCCAACAACTAGGCCATGTTGGTTGATAACTGTTAATGGAGTGAGTGAATAAATAGGAACATTTTCAAGGGGCTTCAGACCATGCTAGGAAGGGCCATGCTAGGCAGGTCGGGCATTGTGCAAGACCTCCTGGCTGAGGGAATGGTGGCTTGATGTGGGATTGTATCAGCATGGGTGTGAGAGAAGGTGGTATTCCCATAAAGACATAGTATAGGCCAGCAGCAACCCTGATACCAGGAGAAGGGTAGAGAAATTACTCAGTTATAGGCTGGTAGCTTGACCCATTTTAGAAATAAAATTACTGAGGAAGACAGAGAAAAGAGGACTAGTTCCTTAATAAATCAGTGGCAGAATAAAAGTGAACCCTTTGGGAAACATGCTGGCAGTCACGAAGAATATACTGAACAATGAAGGGAAAACATTACTAAATAATGTTGCGTGCTTATAATGCGTCACACACTGTGTTGGGATATTTGATGTATTCTATCTTGTTTCATTCCTCCAGTAATCCTGGGGAAAAAGATAATATTCCCATTTTACAAGTGAGTAACTTCCTCAAGATCAAATTGTTAGCAAATGCCCAAGCTGGGATTTGGGTCAGCTTTCTGATTTATATCCAGAAGTCAGCTATCTGATTTATATCTTTCTACTCAAGAAAAGAAGGAAACCTGAGTACTAGTTACGACTCTTATTAACTAGCTGTGTGAACTTAACTCTTCTTTTCCTCTATTTTTCTTACTGTAAAATTCTTTGATTTAATTGTGGGTTGCCCATTGTTTCCAGTATTTATGGTGCAAAGATAGTCATTATATGTGCCACTCAATCCACCTAGTGTGTGGTAGACAATTAAATGTTTGTTAAATAGATGAATGAATGAATAAATGAATGGATATTGTCAATAACATAGAAGACATTCTTCCTTTGGTCTATAACTTAATCAAGGGGAAACAGGGTATCTGAAGGCCTAGGTATGGTCATTAAATGATTAAGAGGATATACCTTCAGGTCTGTAATATCCCTCATGGGTTCCTCCCTAATAGGAAGGATAGAATTCATTGTGACAGAAAACAAAGTGCTGGTGGCTTTATCATTATTTAAAAAATGTTCTCTTCAGTTTATATACAGAAGTATGCCCTATACTTAAATTACTAGTGTAATTAGCATTTCTCGTAAGGCAGGGATGGTGGTGATGAACTGCCTTAGCTTTCCCTGACCTCACATCTCTTGTCTAAAAAAAGAGGAAATGGGTGAGTGAATAAACCACTCTAATATCTGGGTGACAGCAGGAATTTTGTGGTCTCTGTTGAGAAGCAAAAACCACCCAATAGTAGTCACTGTTGCCTCCCGTTTCAGAGCCTGCCCATCTCGACCAGAGTGAAGCTGGCATAGCCCCTCCTGCTGTGGCTTCTGAATGCCAACCACCGGTAGAGCAAGTTTCTATGTTCTTTGGAGCTGCTTAGTGGTCTCCATATGTTTCCTTCTATTAACCCCTTCTTGCTATTCCAATAAGTCTCCAGTAGGTCTTGCATTAGATCTTCTATAAGTCAAAAAGACCTAAGACTTTCTTTTCCGAAAGGAAGAATCCAGCCCTGGATGTAACATTTTCTGAGCTGAGTTTAAAGCAGCTTGGTTAAAAAATTATGCAAGAGGCTTCTGAGAAGCTGAAGGTATTCTTCAGCAAAATAACCCCTATTTAAAGTAAACACTCTTCAAAAAAACCTATTAG
The DNA here is from genome assembly GCA_031878705.1 of Tapirus indicus. Classification (NCBI taxonomy): domain Eukaryota; kingdom Metazoa; phylum Chordata; class Mammalia; order Perissodactyla; family Tapiridae; genus Tapirus; species Tapirus indicus. Next base: position 12,486,038 of record CM062933.1, read on the forward strand.
TTGGAGAGATTGAATGTTATTCTGTTTTTTGAGTGTTTTTCTTTTTATAGGAGCAATGTCTTTTGTAAGATCATTTTGCTGTCTTACATTATGTTCCATAGTAATTTACTTAGAAATGTTCTAGATGGAGCCTTTGGGAACCAAAGGAATTCTATGGATCACTAGAACAGTTTGTTCTAATCAACATCTTGCATCACTTAGCACAAATGGAGGAAAAAGACAGTTCATCAGATTCTTACTCCATGGTTTCAGTGTACGATTCATAAAAGAGCTTGGCTATTATCATGGTTTTCATAGCTCAGGCTTGTCCTGAAGGATCACACAGACTAGACAATAGAAAGTTGGACTGTATATTTTCTAAGGGGCTTCCAGCTCTGACCTTGAACCTTCTCTGCTCTATGACAGCTTAAGCGTTTTTGGGTGTCAAGTGCAGGAGAAACCTTTCCATGCTCAGTCACACTCATGCACAAATCTTCAGCACCCGTTTAGTTGTGAAAACACTTCTGGTTAAGTAAGTAAAAAATGAAGGATATAAGATGCAAAGACTTGAGACTCTCAGAACCTGGGATATGAAGGTTTTTTATTTTTCCTGGTGGGGAAAGTTTTAGAAACTGGAGGGCACTGACTCTCTGATGGAGGATGGGGCAGGGAGAGCAGAGGGATGTCCCTGGTTAAAGAAAAGAAGAAAGTGGAGACTTGCCAGTTCTGCCTCTAGCTGCCTGTGTATCCTCCTTTGTACCAAATGGCCATGTGGTAGGAGAAGGGACAGGTTGGTCTCATCATTCAGGACACCTAAGAATGGGCCTGTCTGTAGGTGGACCTAAGTGAGAACCCTTAAGTTTCACTTTTGTTAGTCTTTCCTTCACAAATTCTTGCTTCCAGATGAAACTCTGGAGCTCAGAGTTTCCACCAATGAAGCAATAGATCAAGCACTATTCCTTTTCTAAAATATTTTTGCATAAACTGTCAAACATTCAGCAAAGTGGAAAGGATTTTACGGTGACTACCACTACCGACTCCTGGATTTTACCATGAACACATTAACTCATTAACCCATGAGAGTTACTCCTGGCTGCCAGAACCTGGGACTTACTAGACAGCCAACTAGTTCTCCTTTTCTTTCTGCAGAGGTTTCCCTTCTCACATAAGTGCCTGAGAGTGTATATTATATGCAGGGAATCTGAATACAGCAGAGTGGGAGGGAGGACAGCTCACCAAGTTCACACTAATAGAGTCCAGCCTTAAAAAAATAGAGAGAGAGATTTAAATGCTCAGAAAGGAACCAGTCTGACTTTAACAAAGGTGAGAGAGCTGTCTGCCCTCAACAGGGAGGACAAGATGAGATGAGAAGTGACAAGGTCTTCCTGAGCCTCAAAACTTGTTTTGGTTTTTCTACTAAAGACGTTTATCTTCTCAAGGTAAAACCTGAACAAGAACTTATTAAGAACAAGTCACATTGCACGCTAGTTAGGTAAGACTCTACAGTTGGATTCAGAAAGATTCTGGCGTATTGGGGCATTCAAAGCTCCTAATCATTTGTCAGCTTTGACTAGTGCGTGGCTCAAAGTTCATGGTTGTTCAACAGCTTCACCTGTGGTGAGACAAAGCATTCTGTTTTGTTATTGCCTAGGCAAGTGCTGTTGTAAGTGGAAAATTCTCCTTTCAAAAGTACAGGGATGGCCTAATTCAAAGACTGTATCTACTTTTTTTTTTTAAATCAGTGGAAACTTTTCTCCAAATATAATCCTACACAGAAGCCCACTATGTAAGGAAGAGAAAAGCAAAGCTACTATGGTATAATGCAGATGGGGGTTTTGAAGTCCCCTCCGCGCAGCATCCTGCCTGGCCCCCCATCCGCACACCTGGAAGGGGAATACGGGGTGGTCTGTGGACTTAGTAGAACATCAGGAAACAGAGAAGTCAAGTGGTTTGCTGCTAAAAAACCTAACCCATCAGCAGCAGCAGCATGGAATCTTAGAATCACAGGGTCAAAGAAGTTCATGTTTAAAGGGAGCCATGAAAGTTCTTTCTTCTCCCACTCCTCAGCCTTCCAGATGAGCAGCACCGCAGTCTCTGCTTACATTTGCAGTGATGGGGCTTGCTCCTCCTCCGAGGCTCCCTCTTCCTCAGTCAGCTCTGAGCTAGGAGACTGCACAGCTGCTGTCCGTGGCAGCAGACATCATCTGTCCCTGCTAACATCTACTTCTTAAGGACCACCCAGAATGAATTTAACTCTGCTTCCACAGGAAATCTTGCTTTCATCATCATCATCATTATTAAATACCTGCTGGGTCAGAATTTAGTGAAAATAGGTACATTTTGCACTGAGAGAAGTCCTGCCTGGTTTTGAATTCTGGTTCTCCACTTAGAAGCAGTGTGACCTTGAGTTAGGTACTTACGTTTTTCTACTCAGTTTCATCATCTGTAAAATGGGGCTAAGAATGCTTGCATCAGAGGATTGGCTGAGGACTCTAGGGGATGACATTTGCAAGACATTGGACACAGTGGGCACATAGAATGGACCCCCGGTAAGAGGCAGCTGTTATTAGTTGAAAGGTGCAGACTGTGTTAGCTACTGATGCTGTGTCTAATTCAGTGATTATGTGCCTTCCCCAAGACTGAATTGATTATAGTTTTCCTTTATTTCCACAGTGACATAAGGTATGCACACTAGAAATGATAATTCAGTGGATTTTAGAAAACAAATAAAAATAAATGCCTCTATGAGAGTTTCCTTTTTCTTATCAGAGGGGATGGGGATAACATAAAGTTTTAAACCTCTGTTTTCCTCCTTTGACTCTGATGTGTGCATTGATAGTTCATCCCTGCATTGAGGCAGTGTGCTGTTGCTCATCTGGGATGCAGTAGTGATGTCCGCCCTGATATCAGTTCTCCTACATTAAACCCAGCATATAAAGCACTTATCCCCTTTCCCTGCTTCTCCAAGTTACATCCATATGTAAATATCAGTTGTTTTAACCTTTGTATCTCAGAACTTCACAAGGCAAATAGAAGTTACAAATTGTTAAAAGCCCAGGTGACCTCATGCTGGGCTTACACTGAAGTTTGGCTAGTTGCGGGTGCTTCAAAGTTTTGTCATGGGGAAACTGATATCCAGAGAACATCAGGAAGCTGAAGCTCCCAGACCCCAACTCCTTGCCTTCCTGGTGCCAGAATCCACCATCGATCATGGAGGCAGACAACCAAGGAAACCTACCTGCAAATTCCCTTATCTCATTGTCCTCCTCCCTGTACGCAGCCTCACAAGGCCAAACACAGGCTGATGGGAAAGCACTGACCAGCAAGGCCACAGGCTCCCCTCCCTACAAGCAGCTGCATCCCTCCCAACCTTTAAAATCCCTTGCTTCCTATCTTTTGGGGAGATGGGACAAATTTGAGAGCTTTCATCTCCTGGCTGATGTCACCCAAAACAAAAACTCTTTCCTTGCCATAAGTCTGGCATTCCAGTTTTATTTGGCCCCTCTTGTTTGGCACGTAAAGAACCTGTGTTTGTGTATAGTAACAGTAGGAGCCAAGGCCAGAGGAGCTAAGGATGGCAAAGGGGAGCAGCTGTTCAGTCTTTGAGCGCAAAGCGGTGGGACTGAGGCTGCTTCCTCCCTGACTTTTCTGTAGCTCAGCACCCCTGCCAGGAATCCACAAACCTCAGTCACTGCTCATGTTCTTAGGTGAACAGGCCACAGGAAATCCATTTGAAAGTGTGGTCAGAATATACTGGGATGCTTTAGCCAACAGTGGGGCAGACACAGATCTTGTTTTGCATTATGCCGTGTGCTGGTTTTCCTTTTGAACTGCATGTGTTCCTCCTACCAGCACTTCTGAAACTTTGGTTAACTGATTACACTTAATAATAATACAAATATGTATATGAATACATATATAAATTATTTACTTTCTGATTATACTTAATTTTGATTGTTGAAATATTATTATAACATTATCCCAAGTTTTAATGATTCTATTCTCTCTTCTAATGTCTAGGGATATCTAGGCTTTTACACAATCACAATTAGAATGTTCATGGAGTTGTGTTCTAATTTGCTCACAGAAATATATGCAATGTTGCTGTATTTTCATGAAGATGATTTTAATAAAAGCATAATTATGCAACATCTTTTACTTAATAGTTCTCCCACTGACATATATCCAGAGTATTTTTAATGTGTTTCCCTTGTAAAAATTCGAGCTTTATGAATTGGGGATCTGAGTTGTGATCTACAGGAATTTTTCTTGAAGTAGGTTGACTTTATGAGACTGATCCTGGGGCAATTCATGGAATTCAGGAAGATTTCAGTAACTGAGCCTTAGAAAAGGGCAAAGATGAGTCTGAGTCTCAGAACCACTGCAGAAAGTCAAAATTTTTTTCCCCATTTGTGCCATCTGCCTCTTTCTGCATATCTGTTTAATTCAGACAGACTTCCTGTTCTTTTCAGCCCAAATGATAGAGAACATGGCTACGTACAAATTCCAGAATTTTACACATTGCAGTTTGAGCCGTTGAAGAGAAACCACCTCTTTCTTGTTTCCAGTTCACAGAAGGATGAACATGGCCACTGTGAACTCGGGTGTTCTTCTCTGGAGACCCACGTGGCCTGGAGCCGGTGTCTGGGTAAGGGTCAGGTCCCTAACCTCGGCCACAGTAGGGGCAGAGGCAGGTCCACACCTACACAAGGATTGCTCCCATATAAATGTGAGGGGCGGTTCCCAGAAAAGCAGGCTACTGGAAAAATAAACGCATAATACAAAATCAAAAACCCTAGCATTTACATTTTTTTCTCATTTTTTGGATTAATTCATTTAGCAAAATTAGGAGGAGTGAAAAAATGGGCTGAAGAATATGGCCCATTTAATGATTCTTGAGATGATTTACTAATTTATGTTCCCCAGACTCAAGTGTTCTGCACTTTCAATGCCACTTCTCCCTATTTTTCCTGCTGAGAACATGTGGGTGTAGCCCACATCCTTGATTTTAGGATTAACAAGTAAGGTCAGAGTTTGGGTTGCTTGCTCCATTCTTAGATCAGAGATAGAGTTTGCATGTGGCTGTTTGGGAAATACAAATGGGCCCCTTCTTCCTCCCTCCCCCCAGGCTGCCACCTGGCCTCTCTTCTTTTCTGCTGCCATTACTTTATTTTACGTTCTAGCTTCCTTCTCCATCCAGCCTGGCTACAACGATGAACTATTTTCTTTCCTCCCCGCTGTTTCTGAAACAAGCAAAGAAACTCCATTTTGATGATAGGTGTACTTACTGCCGGTCACATCAGGGAGGCCAAGAGGATTGGCCAAAATGATAAACACTGATGAGGGCCTGGAATAGTTTACAAACTCTGAAATTGTTTCAGGACTCCTCTGAAGTGTTAAAGACCCTTAAAAGGAATAGTTTTATCCTCTTCCCTAGATCATCTGATTCCCTTTCTTAGATCATCTAACCGTTTTGATGCTTGTAATTACATTTTAAAAGGCATTTAAAATATTCATGTATATGCTCATCATAGAGAACTTTGAAAATATAAAAAAGAGTGTAAAAGGATCACTGATAACACCCTTCAGAGTCTTTCCCTTGAAAATCAGTCCATTTGATCCCGTCTGGTTTGTCTTGGTCTAAGTGACAGTGTGCAGATCAAGGTAGGTTTGGTGCTGTCACCACTTCCTCTGTGTGCGTGTGTGTGTGTGTGTGTGGCTCCCCTTTCAGAATCTACTTCCTGATACCCCATAAAGACTCCTTGGCTAGGAAAGGCTTTTCCTCATCTCACCTTCTAGAGTCCTTTCTGGGACATCTGGCCCTGGTGTCCATCTCGTAGTCGTCTGTGTTGCATATCTTGGCTATCTCTGTCTCTTTGTCCCTCTTCCTCTGTTCCCCCCAAAAAGATGACAATTCCGTAATCCTGAGTTTTCAGCTGATCTGCAATGACCTAGCATTGCTTGCTTTCTGTCTTTTTTGATGGTTTCCAGCATGAGAAGCCCCCTGTCCTTATTCTTGGTTTATGTTGACTCCTCTTATTTGCTGATAGCCAGGAGCCAGTTCTAAAACTATTTTTCTTCTTATCTGACTTTGGTTTCTCTAGTTATTCTCTAGGTTTCTCTATGTTATTCTAGTGAGTTTTTTTGCTTCTTCTGATGTGTGTCCACTTAACATCATTTTGGTGTCTGCCTTTGTGGCAGTGACTCTGCTATGTGTTACTCTACCCCCTTTTTCTGTTTCTTCTTTCACTACTGTGGGATCCTCCACATTCTCTCTTGCTCTCACCCATCAGCCCAATGCAGAGGACCCAGTGGTGAACTCTGAGGCCCTATAAAATCTCTAAGTCTCAGGATGGAAGGGCCCTGGGTCTCTAGATGACAGCAAGGAGCAGAGCCTTCCCCACCTTCATCCCACTGTTCACTCACAGGGGAGTATTGTGAGAAATAAATCTTTATTTTGTAAACTACTAAGTTTTGTTACTGTTGTTTTAACTGTTAGACTGACTAATACAGCCTCCAATAACTCCAGCCAATGTCCACTTTTTCCCTTGCTTCATAATAAGTGCATATTGTTGAGTCTCTAGTAAATTCTATTTCTGCTCTGAGTAAGTCCTTTAGCTCTCAGTCCATTCCAGGGAAGAGGTGGTGGCCCACTGGGCTCAGTGATACGGACATGTACCAGCTCTACTCATTTCACTGCTGCTTTCTCAGTTATCACCCCAGGCTCTCCCTCCCATTCCCGCCTCCCCAGCTCTCTGTTTCATTGGAGTCATCCTTCATAAAGTCAAACTGCTGTGATCTCATAAAACACACTGATGCCATTACTTCTAAACAGAGAGGCAGACATTGTTTCTTATTCTTTTAGCTACGTTTAAAGAAATCTTAGCTCTTTCCCAAGTCTTTTACTGTCAGCCCTTAACAAGCACATTCTTTGTCCTCCTTAACATCATATTGGTAACTTCAGCTCATTAAGTAACTTCCATGTGACAGGTACAATTCTTGAGATACATTATTCCAGTTGGTTCTCCCAACCACACTGCAATATCAATATTATTATCTTCATTTCACGGAGAGGTCAAGAAACTTGCCTAAACTTTACATGCCTGCAAGAGATAGAATTAAAATGACAACCTGGATAAATCCAGGCCTTTCATTCCATTACTCAACCCTGTGTTGTTCATTTTACCACTTATTTCTGCAGACACTGGGGTCTTTTTATTCGTGTAGACTCTAACAACAGGTAGGGAAAAAAAACCAAACAAACATAAAAAAAAAAAAGGTGGCCAGTGATAACTCTCTAAAGTTATTGAAGAGCAATTGCATAAAGAGAAAAAAAGTGTTATGTATTTGTGCTAATAATTTCTGAGACTGAGAATAGTTTAGCCAATATATGTCTATATAACTTGCTACCATGTTCCTCTTCAATTCTTTCTTATAAAAGTATTTGTGAAAGATCTCTCTAAAATATCATTTTTAAGGAAAAATAACATTAGATTTATAAGCTGTTTGGTAGAATTTCAGTGGGCTCTGTTTGGTGGTCCCACAAGTGGAAAAGGGCCCCATTTTATCATTTTAGGCTTTACCAAAAGGTCTTCAGTATTTGGGAAGCAGTAGTGGCCAGAGGATGAGCATATGTCAGCCAGAAAACTTCATTACTGCTAAAAATGACTGAACTTATGCTCTCCTTTCTGGTAGTTTAAGGCTGTCAAAACCTCAAAAGCACAAACACGAGTCCAGAAACATGGAGTCTCCTGGCATAAACAATAATAATTTTTACTTAGCTAACATAATCTTTAGTCACCAGGAATTAAATCGATTCTTTCTTTCTTATTTACCAGTCTGTTAGGACTTTTAGAAATGCATAGTGGAAAATTCACTTGTTTCTGGAACAGGAATGGCAGATTTATGGCACAAATGGGGCCACTCACCACTCCAGAGCCCATGGCAGGTGTTAATAAATGCTCATGCAGTTCCTTCCTACTCACTTCAGCTCTCTCCAGGCAGTCATCACTACCAATTGATTAGAGCTGGTGTAATAGTTCATTCATTTGACAAATATTTATTATGTACTACATGCCAGGTACTATGAGAAGAAATCAATTTGCTCTTTTGGCCATTGTCCACATTTATTTTGTCGTTGCCAGGCACCCTGAATCTTTCCTAGTTGATCAAGAAAGTCAATCAATCCCATTTGCAACCTGGAGCTTAAATGACTTCAGGTTTCCATTACCTCTACCATAGTTGAAGAGACCACCTTGTCCTGGGACCAAGGATAATAAAGTAAAAATCAAATGAATAAAGAATAGATAGACTTAGCAGCACTCAAAACACATTATTTCTTGACCTATATTACTTGTATGCCTTCAGCTAAGTCTGAATGGGAATGGTTGACTTGAATCAAAGGCATAGATTTCATGAGTAATTTAACAGTGATCACTTCTGTTCTTAAGGATAGGGTGACATCTTTAATCATTAGAAATCTAATAACACCTGTTTGCCCACTGCCTTTAATCTTCCTCTTTTAGGTAGGCATCCTTGGTCTTCAGCCTCATGTCAGACTGGATATTTGCCTTAGACTTACTAGTGACAGCTCAAATAAAGTGTCAGTGCACACATTTTTTAAAAAATGCAGTTGAGGCAAAGACTGGCATTTTGTCAGACGGTGTCAAGCAATCAATCCAACTGTTCCACATGATTGTGCAGGGCTGTGATCGTGGCACCAGATATTTAATATCTGGCAAAAAGCTCTTTGAGGCATGTTGAGAAGAGTCCTGCAAAGTCTGTATGGCTCTCTGATGGAACTGTCCCCCATCCCTACTTCTAATGAAATGAAAGTGCTGGGGAAGGTTACACAGAGCAATTAGACCATCAGGTATAGCTTCTGTCTAGTACTTTTGGGGGGAAAATCCCAGATGGGCTTTGTACTAAGATGGTGATCTAGTCTCCACAGAAAAGAGGAGCTAAGTCAACTTAATGCTTTGTAAAAGGTTAGAATTCCTTGGGTAGTTTCTTTACTGTGTATCTTCTCTGAATCAAGTGTTAGAGATCAGCCAATTTTGGTTCCTATTCATTTATTATGCAATTTGATCAGGCTGAAGAAACATGACAGGAAAGTCTTTTAAAGTGAAGCTTCCCAGCAGAGACAGTTCAAATAAACTTAGATTTTCAATGAGAAGCTCTTCAGGACATCAGCTTTGACACTACACTTCAAGGTTTGAAGATAAGCATTTAGAGATGGTAGAGATGGACAAGGATGACATTAATAAGGGTGTAAGTTTTCTTCTTAAAATGTTCTTCACCTTATAATTAGTTTGGGTACTGTCTATTCACCTGCAATGGGCGGGGCACAAAAGTGTTGTTAATTTCTTTGTCTTTTTGTATCATTCCAATTGATGCATAAATATACTAATTTTCCATTAAAAAAACAAATTGACTTAGTTTTCCTTGACCTCGTCCCCTTCAATTTGTTTCCCCATTTCTCTGTTCCCTTTAATAGCTAAACTTCTCTAATGAGTTGACTATATGTACTATCTCTGCTACCATCCTCAGCTACCATTCCTTTAAGTTTTACAACTTGAACAAATTATTCATGTGCATAATTTATAATAATTTAGAATAGAAGAACTGTACTAATAAAAAGCATTCACATTTTGTCTCCCCACTCCTGTCTTCCTCGCACACACTCTTAAGTTTTCCTATTTTGAATTACTTTGATGCTTATATTTATATCTCTAAATACTTACTTCCTGGAACTAGAGTTGATGATTTAGCTCACGTATATTATCACCCCTCTCCTTTCCTTTTCCCAATATGGTTGTATTACTACTTTTAGTTACTTTATTACTTACTTTTGTAACTTTACATAATAAATGCACATGTTTTTTCTTGTTCCAACAATTGTAAATAATTATAGACTATGTCTTTTGACTTAACTTCCTAATAAAGGATGTGTGGGAGTTGACTTTCTGTGTCTTTGCATGTCTGGATATATCTTTAGTCTGTTTTGTTATTTGATTTATGTCTTCATTTTACCCCCACATTTGATTGATTTATTGTTCTGCTGGAAATTGACTTTCAAGTTACAAATCCTTTCTCTCAGACCTTGGAAGATATTCATCTGTTGTCTCGTAACATTAAATGTTGTGGAGGAGAGATGCCCTTTTCATTTCGCAGATGGTTTTCATTTATTTTACTGTCTCTGCACGGAGGCAAGGGCTTGTTCATTGGTTGGGCTTTGTGCTGGTCCCCCAAATACTATCACGTGAGAGATTTGCCCAATGGTGCTGACACCCACAAAAGCTGTCTTAATTTTCCTTTAAAACTGTGTTCAGTTTCTTATAGATTATCCCCACTTATCTCTGGATGGGCTGTAAAGACTTGCCTTTGGGCATTTTGTGTGACAGATAGAGAATGATGTTAGGTGGGTTTATTGACTTCTAATTAATTAATTTGTTTTCAATCTACATCTCTTACTCACTCTCCATTATAATTATTTTTCCAAGTTTGGGGTTCTATTTTTTTTTTACTGTAATAGTTACCACTTCTCCATGCTTTCATACAGACCTTCTTTCCCTTTTTTTATATCTACCAAAAATTTGCTGAAATCTCTTGCTTCCTGAAGAATCCTCTTCATGTTCTTTTCATTTCCTAGGATTAATTTACTACTCTCTTGAGAATTAACATGAGCACCCAAGAAGAGCCAGTTGCTGCCTGGAAGGAAGAATCACTAGAACTTGGTGGAAATGAAGAAACATTAATTGAAAGGAATTCCAGGGATTTTTTTCCCCCTAGTAGCCCAAACTGGCAATCAAAAAGAGAGCAAAAAATAAGAATTTGAAGAAAAGATGTACTAAATTACTGCCCAAAATTTCTATGCTCATAGATAACCTCATTTAATTTTTTCTATTCATTTTTTCAAAGATGTGTGTCAGGTCATTCAGCTGCTTATTGAACATCTAAAACAAAAACAAAACCTATTGATTCAAACAATGCCTGGTCTTGGTAGAACAGTTGGAAAACACATAATAGTACCAAAAAAAAGAAATCCCATAAAAATTGAGCAGATATTATCCTTGTTACCATTTTGGCAAATTTCCTTAAATTTAAGTACATATATATGCTTTTTTCTTTAAATTAAGATCGTATTACAACTTTACCTTCTATTTTTAATTGGAATTATATATTTAACATTTCTACATTATTAATTTTATGAATCACAATTTTTAATAATTGCATAATATTCTATTATATAGATATATGACAATTTATTTGACTCATCCCTTGTTATTGGACTTTAGGAAATATCTAGGTTTTTACTATTTAAACAGTGTTGCAACAAAACTAATTATATATTGCTATTTGTCTACATCCTGATTATGTTTTTTTGTATATGTGTGTGAGGAAGATTAGCTTTGAGCTAACATCTGTTGCCAATCTTCCTTTTTTTTGCTTGAGGAAGGTTAGCCCTGAGCTAACATCTGTGCCAATCTTCCTTTATTGTTTTTTGTATGTGAGACATCGCCACAGCATGGCTGGTGAGTGGAGTAGGTCCGTGCCTGGGATCTGAACCTGCAAACCCAGGCTGCCGAAGCAGAACATGCAGAACTTGGCCATGGGCCCAGGCCTCTGATTACGTTTTTAGGATAATTTTCAAGAACTTAATTTAGCTGGTCACAGGCTATGAAGCTACATCAGGCCCCTAATGTGTGCTGATAAATTTTTCCAGAAATATTTCACAAAATGAAAGTTCCTGACTCATCACACCCTTCCCAACTCTAATATTAATTTTTAAAACATTGATCAGTTTAAGTGCAAGGTAGTATTCCACTTATAAATATTTTTAATATCATAATGTCTCATAAGTAATTTATAGCTGGGTATTATATTTTTATTCTTTTCTTGAAGGAATCAAATCTATTTTTAAAAATTATAATACATTTGGTATTTTCTCATTGTTTTCTTGTGGTTTTTTTTTTTTTTTTTTTTTTGTGGGGAAGACCAGCCCTGAGCTAACATCTGTTGCCAATCCTCCCCTTTTTGCTGAGGAAGACTGGCCCTGAGCTAACATCTGTGCCCATCTTCCTCCACTTTATATGGGACGCCACCACGGAATGGCTGACAGGCAGTGCGTCAGCAGGCGCCCGGGATCCGAACTCGCGAACCCTGGGCTGCCAAGCGCGAACTTAACTGCTGCGCCACCGGGCGGCCCCTTTTCTTGTGTTTTTTTTATTCTAACTTTTGTTTTCTTTCTTAGAGATTGGAAAGGTTTTTGTTTACCTTAAACTCTACCACTGATTACCCTGAAAGTGTTTAAAAATGTATTTATTTACATCTTTAGTATTGTAAAAATGAAAGATAAATATTTGAACTCCTCTTTCTAGCCCTCATAGGATGAAGAATTTAGTGTGTTTTTCCTTATCCCAACTTCTCTTTATTCTCATCATTCCAGCTTTCATTAATATCCTGGAGTTTTCCCTTTTAAAATGGTAATTTAAAAATGACTGTTTATAGGGGCTGGCCTAGTGGTGTAGTGGTTAAGTTTGCATGCTCTGCTTTGGTGTCCCAGGGTTCATGGATTCAGATCCCAGGCACAGATCTATGAACCGCTTATCAAGCTATGCTGTGGCAGGCATCCCACATATAAAGTAGAGGAGGATGGGCTTGGATGTTAGCCCAGGGCCAGTCTTCCTCAGCAAAAAGAGGAGGATTGGCAACAGATGTTAGCTCAGGGCTAAAGTTCTCACCAAAAAAAAAAAAAAAAAATTGCTGTTTATATATTATCTATCTTCTCTTTCAGGAATTATTTTAACATTTGACTTTAGTTTTGTTGCCATTGTTATATGAGCCACTTAGATTTAACTTTATAGTTTCAGTTTTCATTGGAAGCCTTATTGAAAACATAATTTCTGGAGCCAGCCCTGATGGCCTAGTGGTTAAATTTTGGCACTTTCACTGCTTCAGCGGACTACATTTGTTTCCCAGTCGCGGAACCACACCACCTGTCTGTCAGGTGCCATCCTGTGGTGGCAGCTCACATAGAAGAACTAGAAGGACTTTCAACCAGAACATACAACCATGCACTGGGGCTTTGGGGAGGAAAAAATTAAAAAGAGGAAGATTGGCAACAGATGTTAGCTCAGGGCAAAACTTTCCCTGCAAAAAGTAAAAAAGCATAATTTCTGTATTGGGTTCTTAATTTTTATTCATATCTTAGTTAGCTGGAGAATAACTTCAAGTGATTTTTAAAAATAAGGACCTGTGAGTGGTTTATATTCTGTGACTGTGTACCTATGAGAATGACTTTTTGTTTTCTTTATACATATGAGTAACAAATTAGTTGGGGTTCAAATTCTTTAGTCAAAAAACTTTTTCTCCTAAAAACTCTGTTCATGTTGCTTCACAGTTTTCTAACATTTAGCAATAGAGAGGACACTCTGATGCTTTTTGTACATAATTTGTAGGATTCTTTCCTATATCCTTATCATTCAACAGTATTATAGGAGATATCTTGGTGTGGGTCTCTTTTCATTATCTTGTCTGGTACTTTAAATATGAGTCTTTGCATATTATTTTGGTTCCAATTGTAGTGATTTCTTCTGTAGGTATACCTACAATTCTCAGGGGTGATCTATCTTCTCTGCCTTTTATTTCTTTCTTGTCTATCATCATTTGAATACTTTTGTCCTTTTCCCCCGTGTTCTTGGAAAACTTCTCAGGTTTGTCTTTCATAAGCAAGGATGGAGCTTTCATCCACAGTGCTAAACCTCTCGTTTCACTTTCAGTGAAAATTTTAATTCTCCTATTCCCATTTTGCTCCTTGCAGCCCTTATTTCCCACAGCCAATTTTCATCTCACGACATTTTTTAATCTCATTATTTTAATGTTCTTTCTCCATAGAGGCATGTCTGCTTGTTCATGGTTTCTGATTTCTGATTCTAGAGCTCTTGCACCAGTGTCATTTCCAGGGACATTTTTCCCCCGATGGGCCAGCAGGAGCTTCTGTGGGTGAGTGTTGGTTGCATGTTGCACCACCAGTGGCTTGAATCTTATTTTGATCAGTTTGAAAAGAACTATTCTCACCTTTTCTCCCATGTTCTAAAACAGGGTGTTTCAACCTTGACACTATGGATGTTTGGGCCAGATAATTCTTTGTTGTAGGGGCTGCCCTACGCATTGTAGGATGTTTCACAGCACTCCTGGGCCCTACACACCAGATGCCAGTATTACATCCCAGCCTTACTCCCTGACCCCCCATGTCTCCAGACATTGCCACATGTCCCTTGGAGCAAAATTGTACTTGGTTGAGAACCACTGCTCTAAGAGAAGTTTACAAAGTTAAATTCAACTCAAGAAAGAAAAAAGAAGACTGTAAAGTAAGATGGAGATCAAAATAAGTCAAGAAATCATGAAAAGACACACTTAAAGTGATTCTAAAGCAGCACTTACATTCATAGAAACAATCTTGGTGTTTCTAAGATTGACAGTAAGCCATAAATGTTCAAAGTGATGGACAGTTTTGTGAATAATGCCATTAGTGAGATAATTACATGACAGTTAAGACAGAAAGAGCTGAGAAGTGGCAGCCAAGCCACTGTTCCCATCTTCAGCGTGGGACTGACATGGACCTACAAACCAAAAAGTCAGCAGTCCTATAGATAAGTCAATATTCTGTCCTAGGACATCAGTTTCAAAAGCAAGATAGTTCATTTCAGTGTCTCCAGATACTCTGAAAATTAGGGACTGAAGGAAAGAGGTGAATGGACGTGATTTTTAATGAGCAATAAAGCATGATATGAGTCATTTACATAATATGATTCAAGCTGGTGTTTTTTTTAGGCAGAAGTTTTACATCCTTATAACGGTGTAATCTGAAGCTCACCCCATTTGAAATAGCTTTCACTGTCTGGAAAAGAGTTCATTGTTTTAATTCAACCCGACATACAATATATGGCACAACTAATATGATTACATAATTTTTTGGCAAGTATTTTATATTTTTTCCTTTTTAATTTAAAGGCAGTGATCTGCACGGACTTAATTATACTGTCATTTAAAATGAATTTATATCTATTTTGGAATGGGTTCAATGTATAACTATGAAATGTGTTCTGCCATTGTTTCCTTTACTGTCGTTGTTCAGAAGGAAAATGACTAACGTCTCCTGGTAATAGCAATTACAAGAAAAGATGGTTCATGTAGCAACAGAATCAAATGAACAAAATTCAGCTTTTCCTGGCAGAATCTTTTCTCCTTCCAAAGTCTGATTTGCTTGAATAGTTCAATTGTGTGTAAAACATTGTCCAAATTTTAGATTTTGGGCAAAATAATCAAACCCTGCCCACTGGTTCCAATTACAAGTGTCTACATACTGGTCATCAGCCAAAATGTATTGGGGAATGCAAAGAAACTGTGAAGCTTAGAAGGCTAAAAGGAATTCAGAGAAAACTTTTTTTCCCATTTGAAACTGTATCTTGAATAATGTAAATTGTCAATATTCTTACCATGAACAAAAGCCTTTGTGTTTTTGGCAGGCTGTGAAGGTACAAGAAAATGAATATGGGGAAGAATTCTTTGGCCTCCCTCTCCCCGTCTTCCCTCCCCCAGGAAGCAAAGCCAGTTGGTGCAGGAGTCTGAGGCATCAACTGTGAAAGTTCTGTTGGCTTCTGCTTGGCTGCAAAGTATTCTAGTCTTTGACCAAAAGGTGCATTAATTAGGCTGCTTCCCCCCACTGCCTCCCACATGCAGGATAGTTCCTGTCACAGCATCCCCTCCTCACTCCTCTGGTGGGGAGCTGGCCGGCCAGGAGACATAAACTCTCAATTTCGCAGTTGGTTTCTAGCCAAGTCCTCACTGAGAAGCTACACAGTCCTCTGTGCACCTGGGGAGAGGTGAAGTTCAAGACCTCCCTGTCAATAGCAAATGCAGCCTGTGATGTGCCTTTGGCTTTTCAAAGGCCTTATGATGACTGGATGTAGCTTGCGTAGTTGAAAGGGGCTCTTTAGTTCTTAAAATGGAGAGTTAGTATTTTTGGAATTGCTAGATGTCCATTGTAGTAAAAGACTTTTCCTCCATTTTGGTTTCAATAGTCACCAAAGATAAGAATTATTCGTGAATGAAATGCAGTCATTCGTGAAATCTCAAGATTCTAGGAGGAGAGAGCAGGAAGTGACATGGGAGGGGGGCACTTTCATTTCTCGTGAGAGGTTCCCACAGACAGAAAAGAAAACCAGTGACTGAGGGTTTGGCTGAGCCATGATGTTATGGCTTTTCTGATACTATTACAAATGTACTTACGAAAACACTTTTTATTGGTTTTACAGTCCTTTAAAACATTTTTTTAATCCAAGTTATACATGTATGTAGTTTAAAAAGCCAAATAGTTCTATGAGTTTTATAATGAACATCAGCGTTTTCTGCCTCACCTTCCCCATCTCTTCTCACTCCCAATTCAACTCTTAGCCATTCTTGGTTCTTTTTTTTTTTTTTTTTTTTTTTGTGAGGAAGTCCAGCCCTGAGCTAACATTCATTGCCACTCCTCCTCTTTTTGCTGAGGAAGACTGGCCCTGGGCTAACATCTGTGCCCATCTTCCTCTACTTTATATGGGACGCCGCCACAGCATGGCTGACAAGCAGTGCGTCGGCGGGCGCCAGGGATCCGAACCCGCGAACCTGGGGCTGCCAAGCATGAATTAAACCGCTGCGCCACCGGGCAGCCCCATCTTAGTTCTTTTGAAAGCTCTTTCACATTTTTGGAGACTGAGGATTCTATTTACTTTCTGATATTGCTGAAAACGGATTTGGTAGATTTTTTTTTTCCTTCTGTTGGCTTATTGGTTTTGTATGATATCCAGAAGAAAAAAATTCATAAAGGAAGTTCATGACCCTTTTTCCTTAGTACTTTTTATTATGAAACATAACACCTGGAAAAGTGCTAAAATAAAAATTTACAGGTCAATACATTATCACAGAGTGACTCATAAGTAGTATCAGAAATAGAAAGTTGAAGTTTGGAAACCCTCTCAATTACTAACCCCCTTCTGCATTGGGAGGTGCAGCCATGATTTTAATTTTTATCAATATTAATTAGTAAGTAATGGTTTTTATTAACAATTTTCTTGCTTAAAAAATAATTTTACTCTCTGATCAAGTATTCTCCAAAACTATTGATTAGTTTTACATGGTCTTGATCTCATATAAATAAATTATACATAATGTCCTTTTCTGTGACTGGATTCTTTTATTTAATATTATGTTTGTAAGGTTCATGCATGTTATTTTTGTATAGCTGTATTCATTCATTTTCATGACTATACCACGATTTCTTTATCCATTCTGTTGAAGGACACTTGAGTAGTTTGCAATTACATCAATAATTAATGTTATTTCACATTTTTACACGTTTCTTAGTGCACATGAGCATATATTTCTGTGTGTGATAGATTCATTGCCACAATAGCCCTGATTCTTCACCCCTCCCTGTAGTTCCTCCCATCCCCATATAACTTTTTATTATTCTCTCACTCTGTATCTTGACTCAGTCATGTGACTTGCTTTCACTAAAGGGATTTTAGCAACGGTAGTATAAGTAGAGGCTTAAAAAGCACTTGTGTTCTTGAGCTTCCTTGCTCTGCTTATGTGCCATCACCCTGAGAATAATGCAAGTTTAACTCCAAATAAGATGACAAAGGTGTGGCTCATGGTCCCATTGCCCCAGCAGACAGACTGCCAAACACAGGGTGAATCCTGCCAAGGACCAAAGATGAGCCCAACTGAGCCCAGTTACATTACCGGCTTATAGACTTGTAAGCTAAATAAATGTTTATTGCGTATCACTGAGGTTTTGTGGTTGTTATCAAGCATTTTTATGGCCACGTGTAATTAATAGAGAGTGGGATTTCCAGATTCACCCTCCTATCAACAGTGTAGGAGAATTCCTTTGCTTTATATTCTTATTAACATTTGGTATTGTCAATCATTTTAATTTTAGCTATTCTGGTGATGGTGATATTTCATTTTGGTTTTAGTTTTCATTTCCCTGACAACTAATGAGATTGAGCACTTTTCCATGTTTATAGATCATTTAGATATACTCTTTGTGAAGTGACTGTTCAATATTTCTATTGAATTGTCTTTTTCTTATTGCCTTTTAGGAATTTTTAATGTATTCTGTGTATGGACATCATTTTTCATCATGCTCTTGTCAGGTTTTTCTATCAATAATATACTCTGAAAAGAATTAGAAAGTGTTCTTTCTTTTTCAATTCTCTAAAAGAATATATTCAGATTGGTTTTATTTCTTCCTTATGTATCTGTAGAACTTATTGATAAAGATATCTACACTTAGAATTGTTTTGTAGAAAAAATTTGAATTTCACATCTAATTTAAAAAATAAATATAGGACTACTCAGATTTTCTATTTCTTTTTGTGTCAGTTTTGATCAGTTGTTTCATTACAGAAAATTTTCAATTCCTTCTAAATTTAAAATTCATTGGTATAACTTGTTCACAATATCCTCTTATTATCATTTTATTATATGCAGGATCTGTGTCTCCTTTTTCACTTCTGACATATTTTACTTGTGTCTTCTTTCTTTTGTCTTAATCAGTCCTACTAGGAGTTTAGCAATTTTACTAGAATAAACTTTTTATTTTGTCTGTCTTTATTTTCTATTTCATTCATTTCTGCTTATCTTTATTATCCTTTCTATCTTATTTGGGTTTAACTTAATGTCCTTTTTATAAATGTCTTGAGATAGATGCTTATATCCTTGATTTCAGCCTTTTGTTTTTTATTATATATGCATTTAAGGCTATACATTTTCCTCTAATCATGGCTTGCATGGACTCTCACAAACTTCAACATGTGATTTTTTTTTCTTTTTTTGGTGAGTAAGATTGTCCCTGAGCTAACATCTGTGCCCATCTTCCTCTTTTTTATATGTGGGATGCTGCCGCAGCATGGCCTAATGAGTGGTGTGTAGGTCCATGCCTGCGATCTGAACCCTGGGCTGCTGAAGCTATGTGCGAACTTAATCACTATGCCACCGGCCGGCCCTAACGTGATATTTTTATTACATTTTAGTTCAGAATATTTTTTCAATTTCCATTGAATGCTTTTTATTTGACACATTACTTATTTAGCAATGCATTTCTTAAATGTCAAACATATGAGGACTTTTCTCATTGAGTGTTTTTTATTGCTTCCTAGCTTTGTCTCATTTTGGTCAGAGAATATCCTCTGTATGATTTCAATAATTTGAGCTTTGTTAAGATATGTTTTATGAACCAGAACATGGTCAATTTTGGTACATATTACATATTGCTTTGCTCTGAATAATCTAACATGGAACTTTAACACATGTCACAAGTGACATGTTGATGCCCTGATAGAAGTGCCATGGAGCCTGGAGCTCCAACCACTGTCCTCTACTCCCTTTCCTCTGCAGCAGCAATGGAGGCTCCTCCAAGAAACCTCCAGGATTTTGCAGTCACCAAAACCTTATTTTAAAAATAAGATAACTAAGATTCAAGGTTACCCAAGGGGCTGGCCCAGTCCCCAACTATATATATAGTTGGACTGTATGCATTTTTCTAAAATTATTGTAAACTCATTTTATTTCTATTAACTAACCTCGATATGAATACAATGCAATACAAATGTCCTTTGATCAATACTGCCCGCTTCACAAACTCATGAAGGTAAATTTCTGGAAGAAGAAGGTTAAGGAAGAGTAGTAAGAAGAGTACAGGTGGAAGGGTTAATCTTGAAAAGGAGGGTGCATGTCCTTCTCTAAGACTGGAGGAAAGCTTCATTTGTCATTTTTGATGCTCTTGTTTTAGATAGCTTCATTGGAGTGGGAATGAATGGTGACTGCAGCCTCCATTCATTTTAACTGCTCTCCAACATAGAGTGGAATCTGGCCTTGTTAATTTTAGTAAAAATCTTTTATTTTCATGTTGTATGTCATCCAGATGACCCCATGGAAGACCCTTTGGGATACATTGTGACTGTTGTCATGCTTTCAACTCAGACTCACTGTGTCATTAATTTACCAACAGTCTCTGCCATCTTTGAAGACATCTAAACTTGCTAATATAAAAGGATCTGCATTTCAGGGCCCTTATGGGGGACTACACCATAAAACAAAGCATTCTACACGAATGTTCAATGACAAATGGTAAAATAATGATGTTAAAAGCAACAATTCATCAGGAAGATAATGAAGTTATGAAGCAAGAGAGAAAATATCCTTTTCAATTAAAACATGATTGCCCTATCACTTTTAAACAGTAAAGAAGTTTTGGACTACCTAAAGAAAAGTTATTGCTTTCTTTCCTTATAGAATTATATGAAGATTCTCTCCCTCCTTCCAATCAGTATAATAGCTGCCGTTCTTTTAATGCTCTTTTCTGTTCTTTCCTGAAGTTTGACACAATCAATTTTTCCAGACTCTCTACTGAAAGGGATTCCTTTCATTTAATTTGTCCAACATGAAATTGGAGTCAAGAGCTTTCTAAGCAATTACAAGGATGTAATTCACTTATCAAAGGATTTCTTCCAGGTGGGCACCTTGAACCAGAAAAAAGGACAAATCGTTTGTTGATTGGACTGAGGTGCACTGACTTCTTCAGACATCTGGCTGGAATCCTGGATGACACTGAAAAGACTGAAAGTTGTAAAACCAGAAAGTTACAGTGGTCCATGAAGGGAGCATGAAAGGCTGTAATATGGCTGACATTCTCAGAATTTTCAGCAATTGTCTCACGGCCAAAGATAAACTCATATTCTTCCTGTCAAAATCTGCTCATGTTTCAATGACCTCAACTCCTTGAATGACATCATTTTCTCCCCACCACTCAGGCAGAAAACCTCTAGTGCTTACCAAGAGCTGTGGATTCTACCTCTGAAATGTCTTTAATTTCCATCACTTCTCCTTTATTTCCATTACTACTGCACTAGAATTTCAAGGTCGCATAACCTCATCCCTGAACTATAGCTTCCAACTCTATGTCTATCTACGTTAATCACTGCCAACTGGTGTGTCCTTGGCCTTCCTCATGCTAAAACATCTTCCACACTGCCACCATACAATTTTTCTTATTGCTATCGTGCTCTGCTCAAAAACTCCCAGGGTCTGTCTATCACCAATAGAATAGAGTAAAAACTTCTTAGGATGTACTCTAAGCCCTTTGTAATCTGGCTTCAATTTAATGGTGAGTTCATTTTTCATTCCTCAAACAGTCCACTTTCCTGCACTAGACTATTGTCAATGCTTTAACTTTTTTTCCCACAAAAAAGTCTTTTCTTTATGTTGAAATCATATACATCTCATGAGTTTCAGCTCAGATGATACCTTCTCTACGAAACACTCTTAAATTCCTCTGGTTGAACTTAGTCCCCCTCTGCATGATTCTCTCAAAGCTCATTGAAGTTCCATTAGAGCAGCGCTTCTCAGACTTTACTGTGCATCAGGTCCCCTGGGGACCTTGTTACCAGGCAGATTCTGATTCAGTAGCTCTGGAATGGAACTGAGATCCTGTATGTCTAATAAGCTCCCATTGGATGCCTGTGCTGCTGGACCTTGGACCTACTTTGAGGAGCAGGGCTGCAGTATTTATCAAGGCGCAGCATTTGTCACCATTCTGCTTTGTGTTGGGGTCTGCTGGAAACACAGCTTCCTTTCCTTAAAGACTGCACTCTTTCAGAGCAGGTTCTTGGTTATACCTATTCCTCACACACTTCCTAGTTTATTGCCTTGCTGGCAATTCTGATGAAAGATTCAGTCAATGGAGCAATTGAAATGAAACTGCAAATTAAAATCAAGACTGGCTTATCTGAGAATTTATTTCCCATTATCCTTGATAGCAGAGAACTCTCTAACAATACAGAGAGCATATGTCTTGCTGGGTAGGCATTCTTATGCACCATCTATGTGTTGCCCTATCATTCAGGGGGACACACAAAGGAGTTCCTTTGTCTTACACTATCATGGTTTGATCCCCTGAGGGATGTCATATGCTGGCCTGATGCCCTCTGGTTATGTTTCTCTTTCTCTCCACATTAAATGCCTCAGGTAGCAATATCATTGGTAACTGAAGGAATCTCTGCAAGTTTTTCAATTGTCACCACCTAACATTGTCCAATATATCAACTTGTAGCATCCCTTTTCTCCCTATCATCTTTAATCTGTCACCTCTAATAACTAGAACTGAACTTTTCTTGGGAAACCCACCCAAGATTGTAAAATCAGTAAGCTTAATTTTTACTATTTTTTTTCAAGTTTACTTGGCTTTTTTTTCCCCTATAGGTTTGAGGGTAACTTAATCTATTTGTCAAAAAGGGCAGAGGCTTTGGAAGATCTATCTGCTTTGCTGCTCCTTTTGTTGGCTATATCCCAAATGGCTGAGTCTGCTGGGATTCCAAGGACTGAATGTGTGGGTGTGGTAGGTAGCTTCTACAATGGCTCCCAATGATCCCTACTTCCTTGTTGTTCATGTCCTTGTGTAATCCCCTCCCCTTCAGTATGGCTGTACCTAGTGACTTGCTTCTAATGAATAGAATATGACAAAAGTGATGGGATGTTACTGCTGAGATTAGGTTAAAAGAGATAGTGACTTCCATGTTACTTGCATACTTTCTCTGACTTTTCTTATTTGCACACTTTGATGAAGCAAATTGCTGTGTTGGAGAGGGCTCATGGCAAGAAACTAGGGTGGTCTCTTACCAACAGCCAGTGAAGAACTGAATCCTTCAGTCCAACAACCCGTGAGGAACTGAATCCTGACAACAATCACAGGAGTGAGGTTGGAAATAGACCTTCATCCAGTCAAGCTATGAGATGAAGGCAACCCTGTTTGTCACCTTGACTGCAGCCTTGTCACACACCCTGAGCCAGAGGACTCAACTAAGGTACATCTGGATTCCTGACCCACAGAAGTTGTGAGATAATAAATGTTTGTTTTTGTGTGTGTGTGTGTGTGTGTGTGTGTGTGTGTGAGGAAGACCAGCCCTGAGGTAACATCTGTTGCTAATCCTCCTCTTTTTGCTGAGGAAGACTGGCCCTGGGCTAACATCCGTGCCCATCTTCCTCCACTTTATATGGGACGCCGCCACAGCATGGCTGACAAGCAGTGCGTTGGCGGGCGCCTGGGATCCGAACCGGCGAACCCCGGGCTGCCAAGCACAGACGAAACCGCTACGCCACCGGGCGGCCCCTAAATGTTTGTTGTTTTAAGCCACTAAGTTTTGAGGTGATTTGTTATGCAGCAATAATTAGCTGATACAGTGGGTTTCATTCTTTACGCATTTATAACAGATCTCTTTATTAACATAATTTTCACTATGCTTTTTTCATTAATGTTAGCATTTTTACCGAGGAACCCCTTAATAATAATAAAATATTTTTTAAAATGTGTTATGCTAAACATGATTGTTTGAAAGGTAAAAGGGACATACGTGGATTAAATATCCAGAAAGATTCTTCTTTCTAGTCTCTATTAAATCTAAAGATACAAAGAAGGAAAAAAGAGGATGGGTTGCTGGGGTTTCTGAATGGATATGTGTAGTACACAAATAGGCCAATGATGTGAGAAGAGGAATGAGGGCTTAGAGAAGACTGAAGGCAGCGATGAACATTTATCATAAGACAGATTCATAGCAAGGCTGGTATTTGAAATTGATGTTATGAACCACTGAGTCTTACCTCCCCACCTAGGATTATATTTTTGTTAAATAAACTATTGCTTTTTGGAACATTATGATGCCTCTTCAGTATAGCTGAGACAAAATTTCCTTGAAATTTCTATTATAATGCAAACTACTGCTAATATAGCTAAGATTTCTGAACAATATTATTCAGCTGAAGTCTTTTCATATCAGATTCTAATCCAGTCAGAATACATTTGACTGCTAGCTGTGTCCCAAGAAAATCTTATTTAAGTAAATATTGAATAAGAAGAGAAGTCACTGCCAAATCTGAACTGAATACACGGTGTGTATCAAGAATGCTAATATGTTATCATTTAGGATATTCTAGTACAGTGTAAGAAATTTAAACAAACAACTTAAACAAATAATCATCTTTATGCTTTGGTCCATGGGTCTCAAAACTGCTTAAAGGATATTAACTTTCTCTTGGAAATGGAGAAAAAGGCAATTAAAGATATACGTACAGTCACTTAGGTCAACTACAGAGTGACCCAGTTGCTGATAAAAACTCAAAATCTGTGCTTACAGGACTGATGTCTCAGGCTTTCAGAGGCCATCTTCTCAATTTGTTATAGTGGGTCACATACCTCAGTCTCCTTTTTTACTTATTTTTTTGACCATTCATTGGACAATTTGGACTCGCTTAGAATATTTCTTGTATGCTTTGTTTAAGTGTTGTAGTTCTCACATCTTACTGCAATATATCCCTTGTCTCCCATTTTTATTTAGTTGGGAGATACCATTGTTAGATTCTAACACCTGTGGGCCATGCCCAGCACTGATGTGTGGATTTTTTTATGTCTCTGGCAACGAGGACCAAGCCTTAGAGTGAAAATCAGAATAAGAAGCATGTAGAGAATAGTACAGCTAAAGAGAAGAGGTATCCCAACAATCACAGGACAAGGTCCAACTCTTGAAAGAAATGCAGATGCTATAATGAAATCAATAGACCTAGCTCTCTTCTCTTGATTTTACAAGCTTAGGGATTTCCTAAGAACCCAATGCTTGTGTGGGTAAGTGATCTAAAAGCAGTAATGGTTTCACATTCTAATAAATCAATGCTGCATATATTAAACATGGAATTTCTTTTTCCTTTGGAAGTATGGAAATAAGAGTGCACCATAAAAATAGAATGCTACCAGGTTAATGCCAGGTTAGTGTACCTGTCTATCTTTGCAAACTATTTTCCCAATGATGACCTTACCACAACCCTGTAGATAAGGTACCGCACCAACTTTATCCTCAGTCTCACACAGGACAAAACTAACTGAAATTACATGAGTATAATCATAATCAACCAAGACAGGTTGATACCCAGGGCTCTTCACGTTACACTCCAGGCAATTTCTGTAGGCTGTTCTCATAATATCTGCTACTGCTTCCTATGCATTTAAGTGGGAACTGAGAGATGGGAGGTTCAGTCCTGTAAGGAATGCTTCTCCTAGGACAGGACAAAACCCAAATATACTTAAAGAATATAGGACTGGGTATCAGGAGCACTGGACTTGTCCTGGCTTTGCAGCCAGTGGCCTGGGTGACCTCAAGCCAATCACTCAAACTCCTTGGGTCTGTAAATGATTTGGATGACCTTAAAATTTTTTTTCCCAGTTTTAAGGACACTTAAATTTCTGAATAGGTTTCAAAGAGCTTGTCTGCATCCTAAACAACATTAGTATCTGGGAAGTATGGACAAATTGTAAACATTTATCTCAGAGAAGAAAAATGGATGGGTTTTACTTTCTGAAAGCCCAGAAAGCCCAGGTCCTGGAGAAGATAGCACACACTGGAAATGTCAGCAGATACCTGACCACAAACCCACTGACATCTGTGACATTCTTGTTGCCTGTTACATTGCAGCCTGCGGGATTTTTCTTTGCGCCAGAGAGAAAGGATGAATATAATCATGAAAGGATGATCCATGCCAATGCTTCTTTCCAAGAAACAGAATTAAACAAACTCCTGTTGAAAACAAATTGGTTTCTGGAATTAATTATAAACTGGAAGTGGTATTTACTAGTTTCTGGTCACATATACACAGCTGAATGAGAAAAAAATCATGAGGCGTGAAGGAGGTAAGTTTTCAGGCTCTCTTTGGTTACAGAAAGTTTCAGGGAAGAACAAATTGGTTACTTGTGTTTTTCAAGTTTGGGCACACACAGTGTGATAAATGCCTCATAGCTCTTCATTGTGAAAGGTGATTTGTAAGTTGCTGATCATACTCCCTCCCTGTCTTTCAGGGTGCATTCTTCTCACTAACCTTAGATTTCTCTCTGCTATTTAGTGAACCCTCGGCCAGCAGGGCCCATAAGGAAGATATTTAACTGGTCCCTGGGGGTGGAGGTTGGGGGAAATGTAAGGATTAAGTAATAAACAATTGAAATGAAAAGAAGGTGACCATTTCTATAGGAGATAATACCAAAAAGCCACAAGGACAGAGGTGTTGAGGTAATCTGTTTTATGAAATTGGGACCAATTTTGTCCTCTTTTAAAATTTGGTACTCTAAGATAGAATGTTGAAATAAAGAGCCGGATAGTCCAAAGCAGATTTCCTTTACAGTCTACATGAATTGTGTCCCAGGTGGGTAGATAAGAAGCTGGCAGCTTCCCTTCACTTTGGTAAGATTGGGCAGGAGTCTATGAACTGGATGGGCATAGAGGTGTGTTAGGGTGTCATTTTGACCTGTCTGCACAAGGATTGGTTCACTTGTGTCTTATTTGCACATGGCCCCCAGGAGCATCCTAGGAAGAATTCACACTAAGGGATGAAAAATTGCTACACATGAATTTGGTTCAAGGACAGTGGACCAGGACAGCAGGGAAGGTGATTTTGTGGACTGTGTGGAGACCATACCATGATCTAGTTCAACGTGAGCACTTGGAAGATGAGCTTTCATAAAATTGACAGTAAAAAGTAAGTAATAATAAAAAACTCACCTATTAATTACATTTTATGATATATTTTTTATTGACTATTTTTAGATCAGTTTGAGGTTCACAGCAAAATCGAGCAGAAGGTACAGAAGTGTACTATATACCCCTTGCCTCCACACGTGCACAGCCTCCCCCATTATCAACATTGCCCACCAGAATAGTACATTTGTTACAATTGTGGAACCTACATCGAAACATCATAATCACCCAAAGTTCAGAGTTCATATTAAGGTTCACTCTTGGTGTTGTATGGGTTTGGACAAGTGCGTACTGACATGTATCCATCATTATGGTATCACAGAGAATATTTTCACTGCCCTAAAATGCTGATATTTTTAAGTCGCAAGGTCTTATTACTTCAGATCTTATGTGAAGTGGTATAAGGACAAAAAAGGTGTAATTGAACCATATTGTGGCACATACATGGCCAGACTGATATACAAGTGAAATAACAAAGAAGCAGGGGAGGAATTAAAATTGGTGCCACTGTACGGGCATTGTGGGCCAGGTCTCACTGGCTTCAGCAAGAAGCTTGAGGGAATTCAGTCTGGAAAGGAAGAAAATGGGAACCATCACATGGAGGCCCAAAGAACTGCTTCACCCACCCTGGGAAGACACCCTCTAGGGACTCCTGGAGGAATTTGAGAGGGCTGGAGTTACAGAAATGCTGTTTGGGTTACACTAAACTGCTGTGGTTACAGAAGCAAAGACCAATAACCTTTATGCAAGTTTATGAACTGTTTCCTCCGTGCTGCCATAATCCTGTTGCCTTTTTCAGCAATGTAATAAAACAGTTTAATGAAACCAATAAAAATGATCCCCCTACAAAAGGCTGGTAATCCTTAGCTTGCAACATAAGACCCTGCAGTTCTCGTTACTGAGTAAGAGATTTAACTGGTGTTATGGTAGATGCAAGGGGGATTCCCCAGTGCTTTGTGATGGCTGACAGAAGCATATTAAGACCCACAAATAAAACCAGCAGCATAATTAGAATGTAATGTAAAAGCTAAGAAGTTCAAATCTCGGCCTGTTCTATTGTTCATCCTGAGGACTCTTGGCAAGAAGAGTGTCAAAAATTTTTCTCTTTGGGGGGCCGCCCGGTGGCGCAGCGGTTTAGTCCGCGCTTGGCAGCCCGGGGTTTGCGAGCTTGGATCCCAGGCGCCCGCGACGCACTGCCTGTCAGCCATGCCTTGGCGGCGTCCCATATAAAGTGGAGGAAGATGGGCACGGATGTTAGCCCAGGGCCAGTCTTCCTCAGGAAAAAAGGGGAGGATTGGCGACGGATGTTAGCTCAGGGCTGGTCTTCCTCACAAAAAAAAAAAAATTTTTCTTTTTGAAGAAATCTCATTTTAATGTTTTAAATTAAAGGCAGATGATTTTTGTGGAATTAGCACAATTTTTAAGTAATAAGAACTATGCTACTTTGATTTACTTCTTCCCGGTTTTCTAAATTAATCTGGCAGGTCTACTTTATGTTAATGGCAGCAGGTCATTCATCTAGCGCAGGTGGCTTGTAGGGATCCTGGGGCAATTGAAAGGGACACAAAGGCCTCTGTGTGTATCCTAAAAGGTGCTTTTGTGAACTACATGGAATCTACTATTCTGCGGAGTCCAGTCAGGACCCAGGTTCAAGCCTGACTCACAAATTTCACAGGATTTTATTAGCCCCAATATTAGAATATCTTCTTTTATTTCTTCTCAGTTTCATCTTCCTATCATCACTGCCACACACACAACAAAAGGGCAAGAGGAGATCCTGATTCTCACCTGGTTAGGAAGCTTGTCTTGTTTGACGTGTCATGATTTATACCAACACCAATAAGCTTAGTCCTCTGCATTTTTCCCCTATGTGTTAACTGAGGCATGAAATACATAAAATGAGGTCTATAAAGTGAAGTGTACAGCTTAATAAAGTGTTGTGTATGTATACACTTGTATAATCACTACACAGATTAAGACCTAGAATGTTTCCAGAAAGTGTCCTTGTGCTCCTTGCTGGTTAATCCCACCACCCCAGATGTAACCATTATTCTGACTTCTCTACATATAGAATTGTATTCCTTTGTACCTGGCTTCTTTCTCTCAACAGCATGGCTGTGAAATTTATCCAAGTTGTTGCATACATTAGTAGTTTGATTGTTTTTATTTCCATGCCATAACCCACTGTTTGAATCCACCACATTTTATTAATTTATTCTCCAGTTGATGGACTATCTCCAGTTTTTGACTGTTATGAGTAAACCTACTTTAAACATTCTTGTATATATCTTTCGGTGGACATGAGCATTCACTTCTCTTGCATGTAAAGCTAAGACTGGGATTGCCAGATCATAGAACAGGTAGAGGTTTAGTTAACTAGTTACTGACAGTTTTCCAAAGTGTTTGAAACTTCTAGTTGATCCCTACTCTCAGAAACATTAAGTAGTTTTCTCTTTTAATTTTAAAATGATTATAGACTCCCAGGAAGTTGCAAAAATCACACCAGAGGAGTCCCACATACCCTTTAACCAGTTTCCTCAATGTTTACATGTCACATAACCATAGTACAATATTACAATCAGCAGACTGACATTGATATAATGTGTGTGTATAGTTCTATATCACCTTATCCCATGTTTATTTGTGCAACCAACATCCTAGTTAAGATACAGAACTATTCCATCACCACAAAGATCTCCTTCATGCTATCCCTTTATAGCCACACACAATGCTTTTTCCTCCACCATCCCTCATTCTTGGCACCCACTAATCTGTTCTCCATCTCTATAATTTTGTCTTTTCAAGAATGTAATATAAATGGAATCACAGGAGTGAACTTTTTTTTTTTTTAGTAAGATCCCCTTGAGCTAACATCTGTGCCAATCTCCCTCTACCTTGCATGTGGGTTGCTACCATAGCATGGCCTCCAACAAGTGGTGTAGGTCCAGGCCCAGGGACTGAACCTGGGATGTCAAAGCGGAGTGTGCCAAACTTAACCACTAGGCCATGGAGCCATCCCCAGGAGCAATCTTTTGAGATTAGTTTTTTCACTCAGGATAATGTCCTTGAGATCCATCCAATTTACTGCATATATCCTTTTTATTGTAGAGTAGTATTCCATGACATGACATGACCTCAGGTTCTAGGGCATTTGTCCAATGGAAGAGAGAAGCTGTGGTTGCACATGATAAATATAGTCTGACTGGATAATTTTCATCAAAATCTTATAGAAATCACGACAAATGAGCAAAGGTTGATGATGATACTGATGATGATGACAATCAGAATATGCTCACTTGAAGAAAAATCTGGAACAAACTTCCATTGAGTTGTTGCCAATGTCCTCATCAAGAAACAGGTCTGAGTCTAACTGACACACAAGTCACTTTTATCATTGTTTTTGACATTTTCTAGAAATAAAGCTCAAGAATGAGCAGGGTAGAGAGATTCCCAAGTGAGATATCAGGTATGAGAGTGCTCCTCAGCTTACACTAGATTGCTGGCAAGGTTTATTAAGTAAAAACAACGTAGAAATAGCAAATTTGTCAGTTTGATGAGACCTATTCTACTACACAGGTGCCTTAGATATTTTATGTCCTTTTATCAACAACAAACCAATAAGGAAGGGATTATTATTGTTGCAATTTAAAAGTGAGGACATTGAAGTACAGATGATTAAATTGGCCCCAGAAACATAGCTAGTGAGTAGCAGAGTTAGGTTGTACTCTAGGTGGTGTCAGCTGTGGCTGCAGTCATCCGGAGACTCTACAAGGCTGGAACATCCCAGAGGGCCCACTTACTGGACTACTAGTTTGTGCTGGCTTTGACTAGGAGCTCAGCTGGGACTGTCAACCAGAGATCTCAATTTTCCTCCATATGGCTGCTTCGTGGGGCTTGGGGTCCTAACGGTATGGTGGCAAAGGAAGTGTTTCAAGCATGAAGGCAGAAGCTGCAGGTTTCTTAAGGCTCAGTCTCTGAAATTATACAGCATTACTTCTGTTGCATTCTATTGGTCAAAACTGTCAGAGGGCCAGCTGAGATTCAAATGGAGGGGATATTGGAAGGGGGGGCAAAGAATTGGTAGCTGCCTATAGCCCACCATAAATATTGACTAATTCAAACAAGAAAAATGTTCTACAACAACTGTTGCTTTAATTATTCAGGACAATCTTGGGTCCTTGCATCTGACCAGATATTTGGTATCACTTCATTGTGTTTTTATGACAAATTCTGATATTTAAAAATAGAGATTTAATTGATCAATAGAGTTTAATGAATGTGATTAATATTTTAAAACATATTATTACCAAAGGTGAATTTTAGAAAACTCACAACCGCCCAATTATCAGCTTAAATGGTGTCAGGTATGAACTTCCCCATCAGTCAGTCCTCTACTCCCTTTATGGGAACTGGAGTCCATGAGAGACCTTGTGAAGTCTGAAGCAGTGCTACTAAGTATTGGAACTGATTTTTGAAAAACACAGTCAGAACTTAGTCATGCAAATAGTGTAGTTCCTACCTAAAAAATTATCTTGGAAGCTATAAAATTACTCCAATGATGCTGCCTTATTAAAAAGGAATTTCTGGAACTATTATTTTGGGATTGTTTTCGGAGTCTGTAACATTCACTTTGAAAACCCTGACCAGATATCTTTTTTGGGTGTGACTAGTTTTTTAAGTGCTATGAGCCAAACAGACCTAAGTCTGATGAATGTGTCATGGGGTCAAACTAGGAATACTGGTTTTGGTGCTAAGTAAGATTCGATGACCAGTTAATCAGAATTGATTTTCTTGTTGCTTATAAGTTGGTTCCTGATAGCAGTTCCCCCCCAAATTCAAACATATTTTGAGCAGTATCATCCTATTAAGTAAGTGTGCTTCTCAAGGTGTCTACTGTGAAAAAGGTAGCACACATTTGGATGTGTAAGTTCTGGTATATTTATTCAAAAAGAGATTGATTAACATTATCTTGTATCACTTATAGTCTGATCTCATGTTTTTCTTATATCTAATATTAATATATTATGTATATAATATTAATATTTTTATATATGTAGTGACTAACTTTTAAAAGTGTTTTACTTTTATTAACTTTTAAATCTTCACAATAAGGTCATGGACATATTATTCATAAATATATTATTCGGGTTGGAAATAAGAGAATCAAGCTACAGAGAATTTAAGACATTTTTTATAATTGTATTTTTTAAAAATTTCATGGCAGTCACATTGGTTTATAACATTATATAAACGTTGGATGCACATCATTATATTTCGACTTCTGTATAGACTACGTCGTGTTCACCACTAAAAGTCTAGTTGCCATCTGTCACCACACAAATGTGTACCTTTATCCCTTTCATACTCCCTCTTCCCCCTTCCCCAGTGGGAACCACTAATCTGTTCTCCATATCTATGTGTGTGTTCGTTTATCTTCCACATAGTAGTGAAGTAATAGGGTATTTGTCTTTCTCCTTCTGACTTAGTTTGCTTAACATAATACCCTCGAGGTCCATCCATGTTGTTACAAATGGTATGATTTCATCTTTTTTTTTATGGTGAGTAGTATTCCATTGTATATATGTATACCCCATCTTCTTTATCCATTCATCCATTGATGGGCACTTAGGTTGCTTCCAAGTCTTGGCTGTTGTGAATAATGCTGCAATGAACATAGGGGTGCATGTATCTTTTTGAATCAGTTTTTTCATGTTCTTTGGATATGCAACCAGAAGTGGAATAGCTAGGTCATATTGTATTTCTATTTTTAATTTTTTGAGAAATCTCCATACTCTTTTCCATAGTGGCTGCACCAATTTACATTCCCACCAGCAGTGTATGAGGGTTTCTTTTTCTCAACATCCTCTGCAACATTTATTTCTTGTCTTTTTAATAACAGCCATTCTGACAGGTGTGAGGTGATATCTCATTGTAGTTTTGATTTGCATTTCTCTAATAATTAGTGATGTCAAACATCTTTTAAGGTGCCTATTGGCCATCTGTATATCTTCTTTGGAAAAATGTTTATTCATATCCTCTGACCATTTTTTGATTGGATTGTTCATTTTTTTGTTGTTGAGTTGTATGAGTTCTTTATATATTTTGGATATTAATGCCTTATTGGATATATGATTTGCAAATAGTTTATCCCAGTTGGTGAATTGTCTTTTTGTTTTGTTTATGGTTTCCTTCACATGCAGAGCTTTTTAGTTTGATGTAGTCCCATTTGCTTATTTTTTCTTTTGTTTCCCTTGCCTGAGGAAACATGATATTCAAAAAGATACTGCTAAGACTAATGTCAAAGAGCAAACTGTCTATATTTTCTTCTAGGATTTTTACAGTTTCAGGTTTTACATTCAAGTCTTTAATCCTTTTGAGTTAATTTATGTGTATGGTATAAGATAATGGTCTATTTTCATTATTTTGCATGTGACCATCCAGTTTTCCCAACACCATTTATTGAAAAGACTTTCCCTTCTCCATTGTATGTTGTTGGCTCCTTTGTCAAAAATTAGCTGTCCATAGATATGTGGTTTTATTTCTGGGCTGTCAATTCTGATCCACTGATCTGTGTGTCTGTTTTTGTGCCTGTACCATGCTATTTTGATTATTATAGCTTTGTAGTATATTTTGAAATCAGGGAGTGTGATACCTCCAGTTTTGTACTTTTTTCTCGGGATTGGTTTTGACTATTTGGGGTCTTTTGTTCCATATAAATTTTAGGATTCTTTGGTTTTTTTCCGTGAAAATTGTCATTGGGATTCTGATTGGGATTGCATTGAATCTGTAGATTGCTTTAGGTAATATGGATATTTTAATTATGTTAATTCTTCCAATCCATGAACACAGAATATCCTTCCATTTCTTTATGTCTTCTTCAATTTCTTTCAATAATGTTTTATAGTTTTTACCATGTAGGTCTTTCACCTCCTTGGTTAAATTTATTCTTAGGTATTTTATTCTTTTTGTTGTGAATGTAAATGGGATTGTATTCTTGACTTCTCTTCTGCTAATTCATTATTAGTGTACAGAAATGCAATTGATTTTTTGTATGTTGATTTTGTAACCTGCAACTTTACTGTATTTGTTAATTATTTCTAAAAGTCTTTTGGCGGATTCTTTAGAGTTTTCCATGTGTATAGAATCACATCATCTACAAATAGTGACAGTTTTACTTCTTCCTTTCCAATTTGGATCCCTTTTATTTCTTTTTATTGCCTAATTGCTCCAGCTAGGACTTCCTATAATATGTTGAATAAGAGTGAAAAGAGTGGGCATCCTTATTTTGTTCCTGTTCTTATAGGAATAGCTTTCAGTTTTTCACTGTTGAGTATGATGTTGGCTGCGGGTTTGTCATATATGTCCTTTATTATGTTGAGGTACTTTCCTACTATACCCATTTTATTGAGAGTTTTGTCATAAATCAATGTTAATTCTTGTCAGGTGCTTTCTCTGAATCTATTGAGAAGATCATGTGATTTTTATTCTTCATTTTGCTAATGTAGTGTATCTCATTGATTGATTTGTGAATGTTGAACCATCCCTGCATCCCTGGAATAAATCCCACTTGATTGTTGTGTATGATCCTTTTAATGTATTGTATTTGATTTGCTAAAATTTTGTTAAGGATTTTTGCATCCATGTTCATCAGTGACATTGACCTGTAATTTTCCTTTTTTGTATTGTCCTTCTCTGGTTTTGGTATCAGGGTAATGTCAGCCTTGTAAAATAAGTTAGGAAGTGTCTCATCCTCTTCAATTTTTTGGAAGAGTTTGGGAAGGAGAGGTATTAAATCTTCTTTGAATGTTTGGTAGAATTCATCAGGGAAGCTGTCTGGTTCTGGACACTTGTTTTGGGGGAGGTTTTTGATTACTATTTCAATCTCTTTACTTGTGATTGGTCTATTCAGATTCTTTGTTTCTACTTGATTTAGTTTTGGAAGTTTGTATTATTCTAAGAATTCATCCATTTCTTTTAGATTATCCAAATTTTTGGTGTATAGCTTTTCTCTTATAATCCTTCATATTTCTGTGGTATCCATTGTAATTTCTCTTCTTTCATTTCTGATTTTATTTATTTGAATCTTCTCTCTGTTTTTCTTAGTGAGCCTAGCTAAGGGTTTGTTAATTTTGTTTATCTTTTCAAAGAACCAGCTGTTAGTTTCGTTGATCCTTTCTATCATCTTTTTGGTCTCTATGTCATTTATTTCTGCTCTGATTTTTATTATTTCCTTTCTTCGACTGACTTTGGGCTTTGTTTGTTCTTTTTCTAGTTCTTTTAGGTATAGTGTTTGATTGTTTATTTGAGGTAGGCCTATATTGCTATATACTTCCCTCTTAGTGCTGCTTTTGCTTCATCCCATAAGTTTTGCTATGTTGTGTTTTCATTTTCATTTGTCTCCAGGTATTTTTTGATCTCCTCTTTGATGTCTTCATTGATCCAAGAGTTGTTTAGTAGCATGTTATTTAGTTTCCACATATTTCTGACTCCCAGCTTTCTTTTTTTGTAGTTGATTTCTATTTTCATACCATTGTTGTCAGAAAAGATGCTTGATATGATTTCAATCTTCTTAAACTTATTGAGGCTTGTTTTGTTTTCCAACATGTGGTCTATCTTTCAGAATGTTCCATGTGCACTTGAGAAGAATGTGTATTCCACAGCTTTTGGGTGGATTGTTCTATATATATCTATTAAGCCCATCTGGTCTAGTGTTTCATTTAAGGCCACTGTTTCCTTGTTGACTTTCTGTCTAGATGATCTATTCTTTTATGTGACTGGAGTGTTAAAAATGCTCTATTATTATTGTGTTGTTGTCATTTTCTCCCTTTAGGTTAGTTAAAGAGATTTTTTTAAAAGGGACATTAGGTGATAAAAACTAGAGCTGCAGTAAAATCCTTGGGATTTTCCCCCATATTGCGGCAATACTCCTTTTTATGACATGGTATCAGAAATACTGGTAGAAGGCAGCCATTTGTAAAGATGTTTGGATCTAGCAGAATTAGTTAAAAAATAGTATTTTTTGTGGAGTAGCATTTAAAAAAAGTATTTGCAAGGCTGATCTAAATGACTGATTTTTTTCACAATAATCTTATTGATTCAGTAAATAATTCTATTTTCATTCCTTTTGGTTATGAAGATTTCCCCCTTGTTTCTAACTGTAGTATTCTAAGCAGGATGCTTTTGTGGCACTTTAAACCAGGGCATTTGATTTTTCTCAGCACTACTCACAGGATCAATAGTACCTGCACCCTAAGCCAGTCTGCAAACATAGCTGTTGTTCAATAAATGCCCATGGAAGACGAGATCCATACTCCTGACAGAATTCCCAGGAACAACATGTCCCTTCCTCAGAAGGAGAAATTGCCTTTTGCCATGAATGGCTGTGCCACTGTGGTTTACAATCCCTGGACCTGTTCTAAGCCTTCAACACCTCCCTGCTAACATTTCTTTGCACATTTCTCAGCAGAGTGAAGAAAACAATTGCAATAAGCCCTAGTCCAGAAGTTGTCCCTGTAATCACGGATATAGCCTTGTGTTGTCTGCAATTTCTTGCTTTAATTAAAGGATGAGAGTTTCCTAATAACATTAGTCTAGAAGAACTGCAATCAGAGAACTTTAAGTTTCTCTCTCCTTTTTAACGCATGTTCACCTGTACATCAATCTTATAGGTAATTCAAGACTGATTTGTTAGAATTCTGCAGGGCCTTGCTTTTCCTTCTGGCATGAATTAACAATTTCTGTCTTTAATCCTATTCTCACCAATAGCAGTCTGTCTTTCCATTCAGTCCAGCAAGTTTGGGGTTTGAGGTGTAGCAAATGGGGATGAGTGGAGTAGTTGATCCACCTTCCCCCATGAAAATGTTCCAAAGGTGGGAAACTTTGCAGAATTACTGGTTTTTCTTTTTATTTTTAAACAAAGAGCAAAATTCTTATATGATGATAAATTCTAGTTTCTAGATTGTAAGTAGTGGGTGGAAATTTGTCAGGTTGTTTGACAGCATAAACATATGCAGGCTTCTTATGCATGAATAAAAAAGTAGACAGGCTCCAGAAATTGGAAAAATAGCTGTATACTGTGCCAAAGAGCATTCCAAATCTGTCAAATTTCTGTTCTTAAGCCCCTTGAAAGCCCAATGCTCTAAAAGTTTTTGTTAAGACAAACCCTCAACAAGTTAAACCAAGACTCAGAGGAGCCGGGATTCCTAAAATAGGGTTTGTGAAATCACTTTGCATAGATCAGAGGGCACCTGCTCTCTAAATATGGAAACATGTATTTACATGTGTATACATCTGGAGCATATAGACAAGGATTCAGAGAGGAAGATTATTAAAATACAACAATTTCTTTTAAGCCTTGAGTTGGTCATGTAAAGATTAAATTAGTAAGTGACTTGAGCTATTGTAGAAAACAAAGTCACACAGAATAAATCCTATAATCTTGAGATCCAAGTGAATAAGACTTCTTTCATACATATCCAAGGTCTTTATCAAAATGAAATGTTGTTTTCAAGGGAAACATTTTTGCTTTTTGAGAAGTATAATGAGAAAGAATAGAATAAATAGAAGAGTGATGACCCAAGGCTCTATGGCTGTATTAACCTTATTTTCCAAATAAATTAAAAGAAAAAAAAGATTAAATTAGGGAAGACTGGAGTATTTAAGTGTATTAAGTAGGAGAAAGGTAGGAGATGAAGAAAAGGAGAAGGGAGTGCCTAGGAATAGGTCCTGCTTCTGTCCAAAGTTCAGGGATAATTAGCCATAGTTGTGGACTGAGAGAGCAGTTCTTCCCAAATGTGAAGCCATGGGCCTCAGTAATTCCCAAAGCGCCTCATGTGGTTGCTGATCAAAGTTGTTAGTGTTCAGAGATTAAGAATTCTGTTTTTGTTTTTTTAGAAGAGCAGGTAACCAGTTAGGTGGGGCTAATTTTTCTAATTTAGTCCTGTTACACCATACCTAAAGAAAGAGAAAGAGATGGGCGGGACCATGGTGTTTGTCCTTAAAGGACTTTTATGGCACCACACTTTATTTCATTTTTTAAAAACTAGTTGTAATATTTAGGCTTTCATCTACAGGTCAAAGTTTACAGAAACTGATAGGAAAACATCATGAAATACTCTCCAAACAGCATGGGATTCTCTTCTTCCTCTAATTTATTCTTCCCTATTCTCACCCCTACTGGAGGAAGGGGATTTTTTAGCATAACAACACTTTGCAGGATTTGCCCAGTAGCTTCTCAAATGACTGTGACCTTGGCATCTATAGGTATTTGGGCAACAAACCCTTGTTCTAGGTCTGCAGCTCTAGCTTCAGGGAAGTATGTGAACCAGGTTGTCTAGGCCTGGAGAGGCAGTGAGGGATCAATGAGGACCCTGTGCACTCCTGAAGCTCTCTGGTTGAGTGGCCCATTGTACAACCTGGAGACTGATAGTGTGTACCTGGCTCACATGGAGTGGTCTTTTGCATATATCCAGACTGGACTACATGAAGAACTGTCCCAGCCTTATGTGTACATAATCTTTGCTGTGTATAACTTTGGCCTTGAAGGGAGGCAGTTGAGCTTCCACAACATCTGATGTAGTGCTAACTCCCTCAGATATTAACTTCCAGAACTGTGCACTGACTTCCTTCTCTATCCGTGCAATAAGTGAATCTTGTATGAATTGCCCAAGGCTCTGTGTCTGCTCCTTCCATCAATCCAATCCTACTCCTGACAGGCATCAATATGCTGATTACCCACACACCTGAATTTCTCTAAGAAAGGCAACAAATATTAGCAAGAAAGAGGTTGTCTTGTCTTGTTTATACTCTGCTCTGAAGAACATGAGGGTCCACATTCTTTTTTGGGATGGAACCAGCAATATACCCCCCTAGCCAGGGTCATACCAGGAAGTAGGTGTCCTGGGCTTTGAGTCCAAAATTTAAGGGCAATATGGAGTAGAAACCCTGAGAGGAAGTTCAAACTGTGAAAAAGTGGGGGGGGGGGCAATGTCAAAGGGGAGGGAGTTCCAGGTGCCCATCAGAGGCTGACTATGAATTTAATTCATCCTGATGAAAATGGTAAGAAATATTTTGCATCATCTCCTAACACCTATATGTGTTCATGTTAACCTATAGATTATCTTTCTACCAAGTCACTGAGGCAGTATTTTCTTCAAGATATTGGAGAAAAAATTTAATTAGTAAATATTAATCAGTTCTGTGTACTTCACTCGGTTACCTTTTTTTGGCCAAAATAACTTTTTCAAAGTTTGCATATTTCCAAGGGTTTGAAGGGCAATCTATATATTTCAGAATTTAGATCATCATCCAAATATCTACCTTAGCTTTAATTTAGTAAGTAAATGATACTTTTTAAACCAGCATCAACACTCATTGTGACAGGCTCAGCCAGGATTTGGCTTCATTCTTTACACACAAGCTCTCTGTTGGTCATTTCTGTTTCCACATAGTGACTTGTCCAGATCTCTGGGGCTCATCCAATCCTTTGGTGCAATGCAGTACCCAGCTTTAATTTGCCACTTTCTCTTCAGTATGTTGGGGTATCCAGCCTTTTTGCAGAAATGCGTATTGCTACTACTAGGAATTGTTCTCAATTAGCAGATTCTATAAGACCAAAGTCACGCTTTTGCTGAGAAGCTAGTATTGCTCAAAACATGATTTTTTTGAAAGTGCCCAAAATGTGGATCCCAAAGACTGTCCTCCCACAGTATCTTCAAATTATTGCTTCACCAGAAGGAATATTTAGGTGAGCTTTTGAAGTCTTGACACCTCTGGCAAGTTTGAATGATCCCCATACAGGAGGCAGGAAGTTTTCTTCTGAGGCTAGTCTTTGAGGTAGTTCCCAGGGGCAGCTGAGCTGCTGCTTCCTCTCTCATATATGTTAAAGTTACCTCGATGGAGTAGTGAGCGAATTCTTGATTATTACCAATTTTCTCATTGTTCTTCAGGATGACTACTTTACATCATTTTGGTACAAAATTCTCTCCACATATTTTTGAGGGCCTGAAAAATAAACTGTGTTTGTAAATTGCCAGTTTTTCGCAGAGATGGATATCAAAGTCAATTCATTTTCTGTAGTAACTATGTTCAATGTACACATGCTATGGAGTTCAAAAAAATAAGAATACACCATCCTCAAAAACCAATAGTCTGATGGCAAAGAGTTATGTAAATGACATTAGAAGTGTCAAAGAAGATAAACAAATTGCTGGGGGAAAAATTCATGGATTGTGTATGCACATATATATGCATACACGTACTCCTGTGCTGGGAGTAGGGCTGTTGAAGATGATGTGGAAGGGAAGGACTTATCCTCTTCTGAAGGATGGATGATGTTTCAGATGAAGTTGGAGGAAAAGGACTTTTCAAAGGGAAAGAGCAGTGTAAGCTAAAGCCAGGAACAGGAGAAGGATGGTTCTAGAAATTGTATTTTGTTTCTCCTCATGATGTTAACATAACTGCTTATTACAAACTGCAAAACAGATATCAAATATCCTCATCAAACACACATGAGGAAGCTAATGAAATAGAAGTGGAAATCAGTTCTTTCAATTCTTATACTACATTCACATGAAATTTCCAAGGAAATTATGTGTGAACTGAGCTGTCCCAACAAAAATTTAAAGGATGTATTAAGCCATAGGCTGTGCTCTCTGGGGCCAGCCCTGGTCCAGTGGTGAAGGAAAGAGAGAAGTGAGGTAATATTTGTGCTGTGTCTTTCTACCAGATGCCATCTACTTACTGACATACTTCCATTAAATGTTCATAACAACTGATTTTACAGACTTCAGGGTTATGATTCAAAAGATTGACTTTTCTTTTTA
This sequence comes from Tapirus indicus, assembly GCA_031878705.1. Taxonomy (NCBI): domain Eukaryota; kingdom Metazoa; phylum Chordata; class Mammalia; order Perissodactyla; family Tapiridae; genus Tapirus; species Tapirus indicus. The sequence continues at coordinate 12,526,458 of CM062933.1, forward strand.
TGCTGTTCCCACAAAAAAATCCACCAAGTAAGGATAAATGAACTTCATTTTGTTCATTTTAGTTGAGAATTGAAGGGTAAATAAACTTCCCCTACCAAAGAGGCAGGGAAGGAATGCTTTGGGCCAAGAGGCAAAGGGAAGGGAGAGACATATGAGGTCAGATAGTTAGAGCCATATCAATGCTCAATTGACACTCATTCATTCATTTATCAATCCATTCACTGCACAAATATTTACTGAGTTCCTACAATGTGTAAGACACACTGCCCTGTGGACTCAGGATATAACAGTAATAAGATAGACCAGATCCCTCTTCTCATAGAGCTTACATTCTTGTGGGTAGAGGTACACAAATAAAAAAAATGAAGAAAGAGAAGAAAATATCAGATAGTGGTGATAAGTGCTACACAGAGAATTGTAAAAGACTAACCATTATAACTGGATGGTTGCTTTAGATTGAGTTAGATGGTTGGATGGTCAAGGAAGGTAATACTTAAGCTGAGATCTGATGATAAAAACAAAATAAAACAAACAACCAAACCAAAAAACCCCCATCTGATGTGAAAATTAGAATAAATAGAATACTTGTGCAGTGTCCCTGAAGTTAGAATCATACTAATGTGCTCAAGGAACATAGAGAAGGCTAGAGTAGCTGGAGTAGAGTGAAAAGGGAGAGAGTAAGATGAGCTGAGGCCAGATGAGTAGGCAAGGGCCAGGTCATTTGTGGTTTTGTGAGAAGTTTAGATTTCATTCTAAGGATAATGGGAAACCACTGAAAGTTTTAAATTAGAAATGATCTGATCTAACATTTTTAAAGACCTCTCTGACTGCTATGTGGAGAGTGAACCTAGAGGCTCAGGAATGGAATCAAGACCAAGTCATTGCAGTATGAGAGACAGTTTTGTCTTGGATCTATATGGTTGATTAGGAAGTTGTGAGAAGAGGATGGGTTCAGATCTGAATCATTCACGCCAATAAAGACTTATGCAAAAACCTATAAGATAGGATGATATAAAGAGTGACAAATTGCCAAGCATTTGGAGCATAAGCATTTGTGCAGCAAGATATTTCTTTTTTCCTGGCAAAAAGCTTATTTTTACCCCCACCTTTTCAAAGGCATTGATAGCCTTTGAAGTTCTGAAAGGGGCTCATAAAATTGGAAAAAAATTTTGACAGTAATATTGTGCAAATAAAGATTGAAAACTGGCCATTGCCTTCATAGATAGATAGAGCAGAGTTTCATCCAGATCATACCGAAGCGAAATTGTGTAACAGCAAATTTCTCCATGATGTGCCACAAAATATTAGAAGAAATATAAGCAACTATGAGTATTTTATACATTGCATAATGTCACTTGACAGAAGCATAGCTTCCATTTTCCTCTGCTGCTCTCCCAAAGCCAAAGAGCATTTGGACAACCATTAAGACACATTCAGCAATGGAAGTAAATCAATAGAAATCCAAGACTTATTGTATTTTCTTTTGCTTGAAATATTTCATTTTAGGCTAATGTAAGCCTGATATAAATCAAGACAGCTATTATAAAAACATACATTTTCCTTAATAACTATCAATTAAAAATTGATTTTAGACTATAAAACATGAAGAAGATGGTAACAGCATTTTACCTGTGTACAATAGGATTTGATGTCATATCACAAACTTTGTAGTGAAATAATACCTAATTCAGACTTGTGTAATTTTTTTATGAAGACATTTTTTGATGCCTAATTTATGTGTATTCTCTCAGTAAGTTGTTGTCAATAATTTACACCCTACAGTGAGTATAATTTCCTGCATTATAGTTAGCTTGAAGTCAGGGAACTCAGAAGATAGGCACTTTACTTGGAATCATGGAAAAAATAATTTGGGGAATTTTAGGAAAGTTTTTCTGAATGGGTAACCATGGGCAAGGGGTACTCAGTATTGCTGGAGAGATCTTAGAGAGCAGGACCAAAAAAGAAGAGGATGTCATCACCTAGATTGTGAAGGTGCAGCAAACTAGAGGCAGGAAGTTGTGGTATAAATAATGTGGGTGGTTGAGTCAGGGCCATTTCAATTACTGTTGTGAGGTTTTGGGGAGTGTTATATGCAAGATGGTTTCATAAGTGGTAAAGAATTAATATGGTAATTAGTTATTTTTATTTTTAAGAAGATGTCAGGAAGAGAATGATTGCACAGATGCATCACTAGACTTTGAGAGCTACTATTTTAGAGAAAGCACAAACACCATCACCCAGTCCAATACAGAGTAGGAGAACCTCTGACATCAGTACATACTCAGGGACACAGCTGAGTATTAACCACGGTATTAAAGGGAGGCAAACAATCAGTAAATAAGAAATATAAATGGGCTTAGATTCTGAAAAAATTCTTGTTAGCTTAGGTTTAATCTTCTATACCTCTTCTTATCATCAGAGTGGCAAGTTCTCAAGACCCAAGGTGAAATCGTAAGCTTAGGGTTAAGGTGAGCTACAAAAGTCACCAAGCTTTAGTTTGGGCATAAACTTAAGAATTGGTGATCTACCTAACAGTCATTTCCTCCTTTTTTCTTACTAACAGACCCTGCTTTTCTTCAGAAACTGACTATATAAATGCTTCTGGAGAACTGAATGAATCCACACACTCAAGGAATGATTCCCACTTGCTAGTCTAAAACAGTTGTGGTAATTCCATTCCTCTTCCCAGTAATTGGTTTAGAAATAGCAAGTGACTCAATTCTATTAACAACAAGTGAAAGCTAATGCCAGAGGAATTTGAAGCTGGTGGTACATTGAAGGTAACCATAGCAACCAGAAAAAACAAATCCAGCCCCTGACAAAACTGACTGAATTTTCCAGGTGTAAATGTTATTTATCTCAGTCTATATTGTTAAATACCCAATGTCTGAAAACCATAAAATCATAAAGCATAAAAATAGAGGGGAAAAAATCCCACTGTGAAGAGACAAAACAATAAAACTAGATTCAGAGATGATCTGCATATTAAAATTATCAGAAAGGGATTTTAAAATAAGTATGAATAATATGTTCAATGCTCCAATATGGAAAAAGTGGAAACATGCTATAGCAGACTGGTGACTTTAGCAAAGAGATAAAAAGTGTAAGGAAGAGTTAAATGGAAATGCTAGAAATAAAAACAATACAGAGATGAATAATGCCTTCAGCAGTATTATAAGTAGCCTCCATACAGCTAAGATGAGGATTAGTAAATTTGAAGAAATTACTCAAACTAAAATTCAAAGAAAAAAAGCAAAATAAATAAAAACAGAGCATGAGAGAGCTTGGCATAATATGAAACAGTGCAACATAGGTGTAATTGGACTCGTGAAAGGTGAAAAGAGAAGAGTGGGGCATGATAATATTTGAAGATATAATGTTTGATAATTTTCTAAGAATAATGAAAGACATCAAACTACAGATCCAAGAATATTAGAGAACCACATTCAGAATGAATATAACAAAAATCACTTGGATACATCATGTTCAAATATCTAACAACCAAGGACAAAGAGAAAATCTTGAAAACAGCCAGAAATTTAAAAAAACCACAGGAGCAAAGAAAACAATTACAGCAGACTTCCTTCAGAAACTCTTCAAGCCAGGAGATAATGAATTGACATCTTTAAAATACTTGGGAAAAAAATGACCAAAAACTCTGTCAACTGAAAATTCTATACCCAGCAGATATATCTTCCATCTTGGTCATGATGTCACCACTCCTGCATGGACAGATTTGAAACCTTTTCTAACTGCCCCAGTCAATTCTGACAATTCCCTTCTCTGAATTTCTATAGCTCTGATCTTTGAATCACATGTTAGGTGTCTGATTCTTTCCTACAGTGTCTTGTTCTCTAGGAATCGTGTGTCTGGGAGTCTCCAGAAAGCTGACAGTTTTCAGAAGGGGAAAAAATTCTGCCACACCCTTCTGTCCCTCATTCAGGGCTGGATTCCTGGTAAGAGGGTGACATGTTTAAATCAAGCTTCTTGGTTGGTTGCTTTTGACCAGGAGGTGGCACATTTCTCTCATATAATAATCTGAGGGGCAAGAAGTCTATCTAACAGGCAAAATGGAAAAAGAGAAGACAGACAAGGCAGTTACTTCTTTTCTACAACAGATGTTGCTCTTTGTTTTCTTTTAAACAGAGTCTCTCCCTGCTCCTTAGCACTCCACACCCCACTTCTCTCCCTCCACTTCCAAAGGATCTGCTTTGTTCAGTGAAATCTTTGATAAATTGTTTTTTGATACAATGGTAATAACCTTTTCTTTTTGCACCCACCTCCTCAACATTGATAATTCCAGAACTGCTTTCCTTGGAGCAAGGGAGTAAGGAAGGTCAGCCATAGAAGGCTTGTTTTTTTGAGTGGAGCATCCAAGTTGAGGATGCTTGTGGGAATAGAGGGAGATGAAAGGGAGATTACAGGGGGAGGCAGAAGGGAGATATGAGGATTCTGGTGGTGGGAGAAGAACTTTTGCAGAGAAGATATTAGCGATCTAAGAAGGAGAATTTGAAAGTTTTGCTGAGGTGTGTTAAGTAGCTCTGTATCCCTTGACATTGCTAACACTTGAGAAGTTGGCTTTATTAAGAGGGGAGGGAAGCCAGTAATACTGCAAAATACTGACTCTGGCCTCACAGAGGGTGCTGAGTAGGATCAGAGGCAACCACAGGAAGCCAAACCCTCATGGATTAATTAAGTAACATTGCCATGGTGAAAATAACAGCTGCGATTCTGTTTTGCCAAGATCTGCCTGGACATTGCAGAAAAATTCAGGGCAGGTGGAAACCTTACTTTAGCTGCCTAGTAGGAATTACACTTTGAGCCTGGGAGCAGATATGCATGCAAAATTTTGCTTATTAAAATAGAAACTATGGACAGACCTGAAATGATTACTTGAGTAATCAAATTGCTGGATGTAAGAATTCAAGAGGTCTTTGTAAATGCAGACAGTCTCTAAATACAATGTACTTTAAATATAAACAACAAACTGATCATTGTACTGAGAGACCACACCTGCTACTGGATGTATTTTAATAAGCCTGTGCTTCCTTTTCCACCCATCTTTCTTTAATGGGCACTCTCCTTCCACAAGAAATACCTGCTTGCACACATTAGGCCTGCTTCTCTCCAGGTGTGAGTCTTTTATTCCCAGCCAACAAAGATCACCAATAAGCAGATGCTCTGCAAATCTAGCTTTAATTGTCATTAAATAAATGAGGCTGCAATTGTGCTCATTATAAAAAGATTCTCAAAGTCCACATCTGGACCTGCTCCTGAAAAGATGCAGCCAGACCACCTGGCAGGACCCTGCTGTAGCACACAGGGAGGCTCTTGCCCAGAAACTGCTATGTAACAGTTGAGTCAACAGCTAATTTAGAAGGTATTTCTAGACTTTCTTGGACATGTGAGGAGGCTGCTGAGTACAGTTTCCTGAGGCTATTTCCAGTGGAGCGTGCAGAAACTGTGGTAGATTGTTTCCAAAGAAGGCCCCATAATTCCTCCCATCCTACATGCAATTTTAATCTGTGACCTTGCCCTCTTCCCACAAAAGATGGAGTTGATTTCCTTTCCCTTAAATCTCTCTGGCTTTTTTGACTCACTTTCAATAACAGAATGTGGCAGAAATGATATTCTGGGATTTTTAGGCCTAGGCCTTTTGAGACCTCGCAGCTTTTGTTTCTGCCCTCTTGGAGACCAGAGCAACCATTTAAAGAAATCTGACTACCCTCCTAAAGAGGAAGGCCGTGTCAGAAAAAGCCCTGGATCATGTGAGATTACAAAGAAAGACAAGTTCAGCCCTGCCCAGGCCATTCCAGCCACCCCAGTGGAGACCCCACTGACACACATGGACATGAAGCCCTCTCGGGTTCTCCAGTCCATCTGAGCTGCTTCAGCTGTTGTCACCTGCAACACAGCCTTGACCTCATTGAAGAATCATGAGCAAATAAATGCTTTTGTTGTCTTCAGCCACAAATTTTTGGAGTGATCACTTATGTAGCAATAAAGAAACAATACTCAAGTAAACTAGCATTGTAATAATAATGATAATTACAATGATGATGACGATGATATAGCAGTTAACATTTATATAGTACCTCATACATGCTGGCACTATTCTAAACACTGTGCTCAAATTACTGATTTAATTTAATTGAATCCCCCCGATGACCCTAGGAAATGGGTATTATAACTTATATCCATTTTAAAAAGTGAGAAACTTGAGACCCAGAGAGGTTACAAAGTCCAAAGTCACAAAGTAGATGGTAGAGATGGGATTGCATGAACACCTCTTAGGTGCTAGGCACTGTCTCAGGTTCTTTCCATACATTATCTTTTTCAAGTCTCATGACAACGTGACTCGTAACATAAGTATTAGTTCTCCATTCTACAGATGAGTAAACTAAGACTCAGAATTTAGTAAGTGGGAAAGCCAGCTTTTAAACCCAATGTAGTTGATTCCAAAGTCCAGTCTCTTCTCATTCTACAATGTGGAGCCCCCTCCACAAACATTCATTCAGTTATTCAAAATCACCTACAGGATGTCTTCTTGAAAACCTTTAGGAATGCTAGATGTATAACAAGATGTCCACTCTCCGCACACCTATGAAATATTGTATTGTAAGGTCCTTGCAGTAGGCAAGAAAAAGAAATGAACGGCATACAGATTAGAAAGGAAGAACTAAAACTGTCCCTATTCACAATGTGATTTCCTGCATAAAAAATTCACAAGTACTCTGCAAAATAAGCCAAAGAACTATTAAATGAATTTAACAAGGCTGCAGGATACAATGTCACTATACAAAAATCAATCATATCGTTATACTCTGTCAATAAATAATTCAAAATTGAGATAAAAAATCAGTTATGATAGCACCAGAAACATGAAATACTTAAGTATAAATCTAAAAAAATAAATGAAAGATCTGTATGCAGAAACTAAAAACCAAAACACTGATAAAAGAAATCAGACATAAATGAGATACATCATGTTCATGGATTGGAAGACAATATTATTAAGATAAATATTCTCTCCAAATTGACCTATAGATTAATTGCAATTCCAACCCAAATCCCAGAAGGATTAGTTTTCCCTAATCTTTTATTGAGGTGAAATTCACATGAAACAAACCATTTTAAAGTGAACAATTCAGTGGCATTTAGTACATTCATAGTGCTGTGCAACCATCACCTCTATCTAGTTACAAGACATTTTCATTATCCCCAGAGGAGACCTGATCCCTACCGTCTCCCAGCCCCTGACAACCATCAGTCTGCTCTCTGTCCTGTGGACTTGCCTATTCTAGATATTCATGAGTAGAATCATACAATATATGGCCTTTTGTGTCTGATTTCTTTCACTTAGCAGGTTTTTGAGATTTATCCACATTGTAGCATGTATCCGAGCTTCATTCCTTTGATGGCTGAATAATATTCCATTGCACGGATAGACCACATTCTGTTTATCCATTTGTTATTTCACTGGCATTTGGACTGTTTCCACCTCTTGGCTATTGTGAATAGTGCTACCATGAACATGTATCTATACTTCCATATGTTCATAACTGTGTTTTAGAAAAATCACTCCTGCTGTTGTGTGGAGAATGGATTTGAGAAGGAAAAACCTATGGCAAGGAGACAAGTTAGGAGATGACTGCCAAAATTTTGGAGAAATTAGGGTGGCCTGATCAAAGGCAGTGGAAATAACAATGACAATGGGGCCTGAAATTTAAGAAATGTTCTTGTAGCATTCTTACAAAATCTGGTGACTAATTGGATATTGGAGGTAGCAGAAAGTAAGAGGTCTAAGGTAACTTCCAAGTTTTTTGCATGGACCATAAACTGGTATTCCAGTATACGAGGGTTTTCCAATTAGAATTCCATTAGAATCACTTAGAGAGCTTTTAAAAAATAATGGTGTGTCTTCCCTTCAATAAAGGTCAATTAAATCAGAATATCTGAGGGTGGGGACCATGATTTGGTACTTTTTTAAGATCTCAGGTGATACCATTTTGTGGCTAGGACTGACAACAATTGCACTAGACTACAAATTTCTTGTGGACTGGGAACATCTAATTTGTCAATGAATCCTCAGAACCTGGCACATGCTTTGTGGTCAGTATATGAATGAAGGCATATAGGAAAGATGAACAGATTCTTGTCAGATCAGGTTCTGGGCATGTTGAATTTGAGATGCTGTGATACATCCATAAGATGGTATGCAGTGGACATTAGGGGCCTATGGCTCTAACTCCAGAGAGAACTTTGGGCTGGAATGTAAACTTAGGGAACACGACAACATGGCTGGTGGTTTAAGCCGTGGGTATAGATATAACCATGGCTCAGGAGGACTGTATAGATTGAGAAATAAGAGAAAAAGAAAATCTAGGGGAAAAGATGAATGAATAATCCAGTTCCTAAATTCATGGCCCATAATCTTGGTCCAGAAATTGCACTGTTTATACTTCTTCCACTTCTCCCAGCCCTCCAAAGACTGGGACTGCACTTCCTACTAACAGACATTCTAGATGCAATGACCTACTTGCCTGGCTGTAAGTACTTCGATTTTCTGCACCTCAAAGTTCCAGTGGCTGCCCCACTCCCATGATTGTGTCTAGCTCTAGTTCTCTGGCTTTCTAAGTCTTTGGTGTTTAGCTGCCGCTATTTCCTTTGCTGAGTCATTCTATCTAACACGATGATTATAATTGAGAGATTTCTGGGGCTAATAAAACTCTCTACAATTTTTAAAAATATGCATATATCTTCTTTTTGGCAAAAATTTGGTTAATGAAAACCTTATCTAGATAATTTTAACCTTGCTACCATTAAAACCAGTAGATATGTGTGTTTTATTATCTTTGAGAATGAAAGGGTAAAAACATCCCACTTATACATAAGAATATTACCCATTTCAAGTGTGTTCCCTAGCTTTTTTTTTCCATCACAAATATTTCTCTATTTGTAGTCTGAAATAATCACCACTAGCTGGGTGCAAACAGTTTCCTGTTTGCATCATTAAAAACATCAGTGAATGAAAATGTTTTCAAATTTAAATTTTACAAGGTTTAGTTTTAATTTTATATCAAGGGGCCAGACATAGTAATTTCTTACATATAAATTGATCTGATTACAGCAGAAAATATTTCTAGACGATACTTCATCTTACTAATATGTTATCAAGAAACACCATTCATTAGCTACCTGCTACTTTGTTTTGGTGATCATTGCACTTAAAAAAGTACCTTACTTTTGCTTAATGCTTGAAAGTTTGCCAAATAAATGCTTTGAATTTAATAATTTGTTGAGCACTTTCTATGTTGAACAATGTACTTGATGCTGGGAATATTGAGATAAACAGCCCATGTTTTTAAGAGTAATATGCTGTATCAGAGTTCCATTAGAGAGGCAGAACCAATAGGACACACACATACATCTATATTTATATCTCTTCCTATCTATGTGATAAGGGATATATTGTAGACATTTGACCTTATGCAGTTGTGGGAACTGAATAGTCTGTGGGAGGCTATTTCTTCTGTATTGGAAGCTGTTATCTTGGAGTCAGCGAGCAGGCATCTGGGAAGGGAAAATGGATGTGAAGTGGGAGAAGGAAGGAACGCATGAGTTGTAATCCACAAGGATGAACTGAAACTCTTGTCAGTGTCTCTGCCTCTAAGCCTCCAATTTTGATGATGAAGTGTCTTGTAGGTGAAGTTGGGGCTCTTCATCATGGAGCTTAACAAGCTCCTGGCCCAGGAGTTGGAGAAGCTGAAGAAGGAGCCAGCAGGAACTGTGAGAGCTGTGGAGCTGCGGCCTGGCTGCTGCCCCACACTGCCCAGGTAAGCGGGCAATAAGGAACACCGAGCGTGAGATCCAACGCCTCGTGTTCTGCACTGAGCTTCCAGATGTTTAAGAGAAAATGGCTGCTACTTCACTTCCACCTTCCAAATCTGGCTTAATGCCTTTTATAATCCAGGCTAACCCAGGACTATGTAGGGAAGGGGATTCTGGGAAATGTAGTTCTGACCTAACTAGGTTGACACAATACAGATCTACCACATACGCTTGTCCATTCCTTAGTCATAAGACACTGACAGTGACCCTGTGAAGAAGTTAGGAAAATACATTCAGTTTACTGACGAGAAAAGACATCAAGGCTCTGAAAAGTCAAATGACTGCCAAGGCCCCAGGTAATGAGTGGAGGGTGGAGCCAAGACCAGATCACGCATCTTTTGATTCCCAACCCTGTGCTCTTCCAACTCTCCTCCTGCCTGTAGACACTAGTGCCACTCCCAAAGATTATATTGCTCCCGAGTAGTATTTGTGTAGATTTGATGCATTATTTTTCTAATCTTACCTAGATGAAATTTATATTGAAATCATTGGGCTCTTTGTTCCGGTAAATCTGGGAGGACCAGGTAATGTACTCAATGAGGAGTACACTAACAAAACCTTAATAGAATTGATTTAAATTTTAAAATAATCGACTTTGCTTTCCTTGACTCTCTTTTTCTCCTCTCTTAGATTTTCTTCTCTAATAATTGCAAGGAGAACTATTTTAGGAATGATTTGTATTACCTGAGTGGACGGCTTTCTGGATGGAATTCTTGTGACTTGGTCCCCTCAGTGCTGACTCATTCCACTGCAGCTGGGTAATGTGCTATTACTTCAACAGGTCAAAGTCTCAAATTTTCTAAAGATTACATTGTGGGTAGAAGCAAGAAAGGAGGGGGTGAGAGTAGTGGGTGTATTTAACAGTTTAATCCTCAGTAATTGAGAGCTAAAGCCATACAGATGGTCTAATAATTCATTTCCATTGTTGAAAGATGGTAACATCCACAGCATAAATTCTTGTAGCTACAAGTTAGTTTTAATTTGGTATCAGTTACAGATCTTCTGTGGAAATTTAAATAGAAACCGTTTAGCTTCTCTTTATCTCTGCTTCTTTTTATATAAAATGGGACTAAATTTTTTCCCCACTACTTCCTACACAGACATACACTGAAAATTAATTGATTTAGTAACGTAACAGTTTGGATGAAACAAGCCATAGTTCTGTAAATGCAATCTTATGTTTAATCTTGGCTTCCAATCAAGATTTCTGATTCTGATGAAGATAAGTCCTCAAAGCGTTGAAAATCAACTGCCATCTAATCTCCAGCAATCTCAATTGCTGCAACCACTTCAAATCACTTTTTATTTCTTTTTAGCTTAGAATCAATAACTTATGAAAAAAGCAGCAAGTTAAATGATACACTCTTGAAAACTACATTAGCATTTTGGCTTGTTATGTGTCTAATTCATTCTACTTGAACTCTGCTTTGTGGAAAATTTCTAGCACAGTGCCTAAAACATAGAGTGTTTTATAAATATTAGTACCCTCTTCTCTTCATCAATCTGAAAAATATTTTTATGCAATAAAGTTTTTCAAAAGAATCATTTATCTCAGGTAAAATCATAGATTTTCCTTTTTGGGTTGGAAGCATCATATTGTCAAAACTAAACTTTGTCCTGATTCATAATTAAAGAATTATTGACATTTATTTTTATGTTATTTCAACCTAATCTATCCTATTATTTTAATTTTTGCCAGAGATAGATTTGGGGAACTGATATGTTTAGTGCTGAGCAGGAGAAATCAGGTAAGAGAAATACCCTATTTGCACTGCACCTTTTGGGGCTGTATTTTCAAAGAGTTGGGTTCTTTTATTCTAATGCCACTGAAAATTTGATTGGGGATTTTATTCTGGATCCAACTTTTCAGGGATAAAGTATCCATCCTTGCTGTTTCCCTACTGTGGTAGATATATCTGGCTCTGAGTGTCAAGGACACAGAAGTCTCATTAAAGGTACTAAAAATGTGCTTCATACTCCTTCTCAGTATGCGGATGCCCAGCCAGACACTTCACTAGCTACCTAAGGACGCATTTACTGTCTGGAGAAACAACTCAACTTTTCCACAGTTTTGCTTCTCATCTGGACAAAAAAATATTTTTCTCAGGGAAAGGAAGAAAAGAAAGCAAGGGGGTCTGGATGTGGTGGGGGCTTGTAGCATTAAAATAAATAGAAAATCTGCGTCAGAATTGGGAAAAGACAGTGGTATGTTAATTTTTAGACATGTTGCTCTCTGGCCTGGTGATCAATGAATAGTGGAAAGACATTAGAAATCAAACAAATGTATCATCCAACTCTTTATAAAAGTCTCTTCCACATCTGGTAGAAATGACAGAGCTAAAGAACATCCAAAGAAGCCAACAAGAGGGGTCAAGGTGCAGTGAAACCAAGGGGGTGAGGCCAGGCAGAGAAAAGGTTTGTCTTCCAGATACCAGTGTATTTGAGCTGGGAGACATAACTTGACCTTTGAGAGACACATGCTGAGGGACAATTAAAATGAAAGGACAATTGTAGAGGAATGAGCAAGGATTTCAAAGGTGGAAAGAAATGGCTTCCTAGTTTTGCCTCAGTTGGACGAACAAGGTTGGAAGAGGCATTTGGACAGAGAAAATTAAGCTAGAGTTGGTGAGGTGGCAAACAGGGATCTTTTAGTTCCTTCCACCTGTAAGTCTCTTCAGTTCTCCAATTGGCTCTTATTTTCCATCTGAACACTGGGTCTGACTCCAACATTCAAAGTAGTATTCATTGTTTTCCTTTTCCTATCACTTAATTAGCTCTCCCCAGTTTTTTCATAAACAAAGAAAGAAAGCCAGGGCTTTGTCTCTCTTGTTCTCAGTAGTATCCCTGGTGTCTAGCAGAGTGACACATATGAGACACTTCACAAATATCTACTGAATAACTTCATGGTGTCAGCAACCTCCCTTCTAGTTACTCACACAAAGCTAGGGGGGTCATGGATTCATACCTTCCTGTACATTCCTATTTCCTTCCCACTCCCCTACCCTGGATTCAAACACATTCACTATCTCACCCTTGGATTATTGCAATTGCTTTTTAGCCATTTGATGTTTTATTGCCTTATTAATTTTCCTAAAGCACTATTTTCCATAAGCACTATTTTCTGCACAAAGAATGACTCATCACTTACCTCTTATCACCTAAACTGCATTAACCACTTAACTGGGCTATTTCCTCATTTATAAAATGGAGGAATTGAATGAGATAATCTACAATAATCCCATCCTGCATTCACACCCACATGCTTCTATTTCAGTTTATGATTTTTCAGAAGGAGGAGGTTTGGGACCCTTGAAAGTGTCTGGTTGATCATCTGGAGTGAGAGAATTGGGACACATGGTCTGATGCATTTCTCTTTGAGAAGGCATGGATCATTGGAGAATAAGAGAACAGATGCACAAGCATCTGTGGTTTTGACTCAATGGCTCCTGCTGGAAGAACACAGGAAGCTCCCCAGGGCAGGTGGTTGCTCTATGGAAGTGTTGGACGGCACTAATAGGCATGGTGTCCTAACAAGCTTCCAAGGAAAACCATCCCACTTTAGACCACAGCTGGGAAAGCTAACAAGGATGCAGTTGGCCACCATTTAATTAACAGGGCACACAATCTGAGTATTGCATTCTAATTTTGAATGGTTTGTATTTTATTAACAGGGAGTCTTCACTCATCTCTATTGTACTGGCTAAATAATTTTTTTAAGTTACAGAAAAGCATAGAAGAAAATATGAAGTGGATAAAGTTTTCTGTAATTTATATTTGAAATAAATCTGATAGAGCTGTCCTAATGAGGTGCCACACAGCTTCCAGTGGAGAAAGAAAGAGAGCACAGAGGAGTTTAGAACCAAAAGGACATTTTGTGGTTCATCCTGAAATCTCACCCACTTAAGTATGAGAAATACAAGTGGCCACTCCTTAAGTTTCTATATTACAGTAGCCTTCAATGTTTTTTAGCTAATCTTTTGGCTCCATAAACTAATTATCTCTGGGGAACCAGAGTTCTGGGACTAAACATGACTGACCTCCAACCAGCAGGACTGTATTTCCATACTTTTCTTTCCCTGGAATCACTAATAGGAAGCATCTATTCCAGCTCAACTGGACTTCTGACTGGACCCTCGGATTCCCTAAACCTGGATGGCAGACTGAACATAAAGGTGACTTGGTGAGAGAACCATGGGACAGGGAATCAGAAAGAAACCTCACAGACCTGCCAGGAGTCCAAGCTTCAACTCTTAACTAGCATTACGACCTTAAGCAAGTCAGTTATCCCTCATAAGTCTCAAGTCCTTCATTTGTCAAATGTGGACATTAATTCAGAAAGCCACAGATTTTGAGGATTAAATGATATAACGTACAAGCAAATTCTTTATACACTTTAAACTAGCACATTGTGTTTTCCCATCTTGTGCTATTCTCTGATTTCATGTATTTCCCCAGGGAAGAGATCATATCTTCTCATCTTGTCCTCCCTGACAAGTCTCCCATTCTTTAGATGCTGTGGAAATTATACTGTCATATACATCCAGAGTGGTGTCTCAAATATAAGTTTTGTGTCCTCCACTCTTTTAACTCCCCACAGTGCTCGCTGTAGCCGTTTACCACAGCTGACCACTGCAAAATCTTATTTTGAGAACACAAAGCTAATAGAAATGCTTGAAGGTAGGACCCTCAAACTGTAGGGAAACTTAGAAAAGACAGAGATTTTCTGATGTAGGATTTAGGGCTGGACACACAGCAGATATTCTCTTTGGATGGGAGGCTTAGATATTTTGCTTTATTTGATCAGTTGTGTATAGCTGCTCAGGATATATTTCTCTTTAGGGGCAAAACAGGTGAAGGATGTACAATATTCAGAAAACAGCCAGGAAACAAAACCTTATGAGATTATGTCACTCTGCCTCTTAATATTTGAACTACGTTATATAATTTGCTGTGTTTGTACACTATATTTTTTAACCTTCTTAACAAATGTTTAAGCGTACAATACATTTCGTTAACTATAGGTAGAATGTTGTACAGCAGATCTCTAGAGCGTATTCATCCTGCTTAACTGAAACTTTATGCCCGTTGGTTAGTAACTCCCCATTTCCTCTTCCTCTCAGTCCCTGGCAACCATCATTCCACTCTTTGATTCTACGAATTTGACTATTTTAGATACCTCATATAAGTGAAATCATGCAGTGTTTGTCTTTCTGTGACTGGCTTATTTCACTTAGCATAATGTCCTCCAGATTCATCCATGTTGTCATATATTATAGAATTTCCTTCTTTTTAAAGACAGTATAATATTCCATTGTATGTATATACTACATTTTCTTTATCCATTTATCCACCAATGGATATTTATGTTGTTTCCACATCTTGGCTTTTGTAAATAATGCTGCAATGAACATAGAAATGCTAATATCTCTTTGAGATTCAGATTTCAATTCTCTTGGATAAATATGCAGAAGTGGGATTGCTCAATCAAATGCTAGTTCTATTGTTGATACTTTGAGGAACTTCCATATTGTTTTCCACAGCTGTATTTTAATGGTTTCCATATGGTATTTTAATGGCTGTTATATTCCCCTGGTTCATAGGTGCCTCTAAATGTGTTTATAACTTCATGCTTATAAGGTTTTTCTTTTCCTTTTGCAGTGATAGACAGCCTCAGCTAGAACTGCCAAGTACAAAGAAAAAAGAATGAAATAATTCCCTTTTCAGAGTGTCTGACCAAACCTACTTAGTATTAATTAAAATTGGATGGTCATATAATTTTAAAAGACAAAAGTGTTAAGAGCTCTGGGTGTAGGAAATCTGATCTTACTCTTTTCTTCAACAGTGTGGTAGACAGCAGAGGAAGAGAGACTCATAATGGTAACTATCCAGTACTTACCATTTGCCAGATACTAGTAGTTCTATGCTCCCTGTGTCCGTTAACACACCTCATTAATTCTTTCAGCATCCTTCAAGATAGGTACAATTAGGATCCACATTTTATAGAAGCTGATTAATAGAGAAGTGAAGAAACATGCCACGTCACGTAGACAGCAAATGGCAAATCTGGACTTTCCACCCAGACCTGTCTCCATAGTCAGTGCTCAGAACCACTGCTCTGTCGCATTTGTAATAGGTAAGCAGATCTGAGATGAAGGCAGTGAGTTAGAGGGGCTCTCAGCTCCCATTAGCTGGGGTCACTAATGACTCCCATTTGCAGAGTCAGACCCATCTAGCAACTGAGTAAATCCTGAGGAGGACAAGAAGCCCATCCGCAACTCAGCACAGAAGGAGGATCCAGAATTATTTGTGCTGGCACAGACTGTGCCCCTGGGGTGAGTCCGGAGTATCCTCTGCCATCCACCACAATCTTAGCTGTACTGGCCCAGGCTATTAGATGAGGCTTCAGCTCAGTTCTTCAACCTGCATCTTACATCCCTGAGACTGGGACTGCTCTGAATTCCGTCCAGCTTCTCTGTAGCCCTGGGTTTGGTGTATCTCTTGCAAGTCATCTCAGGAGGAAAGGTGAGAAAGTCAGATATTTCTCCCAATGTCCTTAGCCATTGACTGGGATTCTGCTATGAATAACTTAAAACTTTAGCACCAATGTTTGCCTTTAATTATCCTGGCTGCTCGTGACCCACTGTCTCCACTTGGTCCTAATGATTGGTCAGTTAACTTTCTGACAATGTCTGACAGTTGAATGCCATTATAGGAGCCCCTCCTATAGCTGAGTTTCAATTTTCCAGCCCACTGACTTTCTGTTCCCACTCCCTGCTCTTTCCTTGGCCCCCTTTTGTTGCAGCATGCCTCATGCCCTGGCCTGCTTGAATTAGGATATAACTCCCTTTATGCACAGGTACTGTGCATCCCTATGGCACAGGTACTGTCAGTTCTGTGCAGTTACTCCAGTTCCACCACCTCCACTATGGGGACCAGACTGGGAAGATGGTGAAGCCAGTGGTCTCTGATGCCACCTGGGCTCTTTCAGAAGATTACCCTGCCCTGCATTCTGTGTCCTCACATTGGCCAGAGCTGCCTCTGCCCAGGAAAGGAAGGGGAAATAGACCATGAGTTTAGAGAAGTCACACACAGGGGCATATGGAAGAACAGAATTTATTTCTATTTTGGCCTCCTCAGCAGAGAGCTACCGCTTCTACATCTCTGTTTCTTTTCATCCCTGTAAAGACTTTTCTTTGCCAATCTCTATGTATTCAAGCAGCCATCCACCAACTTTTGGGGTGCAAGTGAAGCACCTCAATCTTGTCCCCTTTTAGCCCAAGCCTGAACAGAGGCCTGAAAATGAGGTCAAGGATCAGGGGCAGGGCTCATAGTGGGAGTCCCATTATAAACCCGCATTTTTCCTCTGCTGATGCTGACTTGCAGACCTTCCCTTTCAGGTCTAATACTTGAGGTGTATTGTCTG
Organism: Tapirus indicus; assembly: GCA_031878705.1. Taxonomy (NCBI): domain Eukaryota; kingdom Metazoa; phylum Chordata; class Mammalia; order Perissodactyla; family Tapiridae; genus Tapirus; species Tapirus indicus. The sequence goes on from CM062933.1 coordinate 12,543,772, forward strand.
TAGTCTGTAAACATCTCCATTTAAACTGGTTCAGAAGAAGGTAATTAGATACAGACAGAAATAGGATGTACAGTGGTGAGAGTGTGCTGTACAATCTGTGAAGATTTTTCGTGCTTGTAACAAAGAGAGGGCCAAAGTAAGATTGCTGGCGTTCAGGAGAGGGGAAGTACAATTGCTCTTTTCCGTTATCCAATTATGTCCCCCTGTTATTCCACTTCCTGACTTTGAATTCCTACTTTTATAAAGTTGTGCTAACTGGAGAAAAGGAATGTCTTATCATTGCTGTTAATATATATATTATAAAATTTCTAGTGCATACAAAAGAAGGGAAATGTACTTAAATCTCAATGGTTTGTATTTTTTTCTAGAGCCCTTCTTTTGTATTTCCTCTTCCTGTGTCCTGGGTGCCATATCTGTGTCTCAGAAGCAGAGCAAGAGGGAGAAGGGGGGAGAGCCTTCCTGTGGACATGGGTACAGGCAGCAGGAGAGATGGCTCCCTTCCTCCATCACAGAGGTAGAAAGAGGGAGGATGGTGATGGCCTGACTTTTTAGCTCCACAGCAGCCTTTAAATCATTTGATTGTAAGATGTGAATTCATTTAAATAATTTAAAAAGAGTAATAACAAAAAGCAGTGTTATGTACACTTCTTAGACAAGATACCACGAATTTGGCTAAATATTAAATGAAGTGAGCTGACAGCCCCAGGGAAAATTCAAATGCCTGCTCTCATCCAAATCTTCTGTAAGTGGGCAATAGCTGTCATTGTCATATTAGGAAAATTGAGCAGAGAAAATAGATCTAATTTTCTATTCTTGTCACTTCATTTCTTAGAATCCTTGAGTGGGTTCTGCGTTTTACTGTAGATATCAAATGAAAACTTCTAGCTGCAGCCTTCAAAATTGCACATCTGGCTTGCCTTTCTTGTCTGCTCTCATGTCCCTCAGTACCCCAGCAGAAACTCCCTTCTGCAGCACAAACCACCTCCTTATAGGATCCTGAGGTCAGATTTTCCTGTCTCTGTATTCATCAAGTGCCCAACTCCGGGCCATGTGATCAGCCAGCCCTCGAGTTTTTGCCCCAGTGCCTTCCATGTGCTGGAGTCTCCGGATTTCTCATCACATCTGCTCTACCCAGGATCAGGTTAGCACTTTGGAAAGATCATCCTGACAACTGTTTTGAAAATGGAAGGCTGGGTAGGAGATGACTGAGCAGAAGGTATCCGTGGGGGGAAATATAAGCAATTGGAGTGGGAAGGGCGTGCCAGGGATTGCTTCCCTACATATTAAGAAGTTAGAGGAAAGATGACCTAGTGCCCAATTCGATATGAACAGTGAAGTGGAAAAAGGGATGTGTCTATTTGAATCTATGCATTTTCATTTATTCATATTAACAATTAATTATCCAGATTTATTGTTGAAACATTTTATCTTTTTACTATGGTCATATTTAATAATAACTTAAAAAGCACTTTATTTTTTTTAGAAAGTTATCTATAGCTACCAGAATTTCATTTTTAGAAGCACAAGTGTCTTTGGATCATGTTTAGCTACTCAAATAAGGATATGGTCATACCATGAAAATGAAAATTACTTGCAGACTGCGGATATAAAATATGAGCAAATCACAAAGTTGCTATAAGAATTTGTTTCCTGCAGTTTCAATGCCCAGTTTTCTCAAAAGCTTCCTGATATATTTTTCTAAATGACACTTTAAAATAAACACTAGTTAAACAATTGTGTCATAAAGTAATACAAGCTTATTGTAAATATCTGGATAATACAGACTTTATAAGGAAAAATTAAATCATTCATAATCCTGTCATTCAAGGAAAGCCACTGAATTCTTTGAGTATTTTAGTCTTTCTATTTGCATAGATATAAATGTATGTATATACACATAATTAGGATCATGGTGCATATTCTAATTCATATTCTTTTCCTATTTAATGTTATGTCTTAAGCATTTTCCAGTGACATTAGAATTTTTACAGAAGCATAATTTTAATAAATATATAATATTCCAACATATGGATGTGTCATAATTGAACCATTTTTTCCTACTGATAACACTCTAGCAGAGACTGGTTAGATGATAATCTATGGGAGGAAGTCATTAAGAGCATGTGACCTCCAGTTGACCCTCAAGCTAGACCCAAGCAATCAGAGGCTCCTCACCCACTCCCGACCTTGGGTTGTATGTTCTGCCCACCATTCCCACAGAGGAAGCCATTTTCAAGGATGTAGCCTTGAGAGAACAATGTGTTGTTGAGACCATCTGGACAGTATATGTGACTGAACCCACTTAAGGCCTCTATCTAAACCTTTAAGATTCCGGGGTGGATGTGGAGATCCACTCAGTTTGCAGCTGCCAGATACAAGCCTTGTATGTAAGTTCCCTTGCTTATTAACACTGCCACCTACCCATCTGGAATGGTCTGCCTCTTCCTTCTGTTTCTCCTTACCCTCCCTGTACAGAGGCCAGTTTCAGATTTCACCCAGGAAGCTCCCGAGGTTTTGAACCAACATCATCAATCTCATGTCCTCCTCCTAGGTACACAGGAAGATGATATTTTCCAGCCTCTCTTGCAGTTAGGTTGGGGCCATGTGACTGGTTTTTGGCCAATGGAATCTGAGCCAGAAATATCAGGCCTGGCCCGAAAATATACCTCTTTTCTAATTTTACTCAATTTTAAAATATACCAAAATGTATATTTTTACACAAATATCATTTGTTAACTTAGAATAAACTCCTTAAGATAAATCTGGGTGGGACTCCTGGCTTCCATCTAGGAGGTAGAAAGCTGGAAAGAGTACCACTTCTATTCCAGCAATAAGAAAAAGCTAGATAATCTACAAAATAATTTTTCCTAAAACCATCATAAAGCTGAAGTCACAGGGCAATAAACTGGCTTAAAATTTAAGAAAAAACGGGCACCTCCATGGAGAGATAGGACAAGAGCACTTTCCCACCTGTGAAGGCAGCACAGGGAAGACGGGTCTTCCATACAAGCATGGGCGTGAGACGCAGTCAGCTAAGATTTGTGTCAAATTGCTAAAGGCTGAGTGGGGGCTGGCATGAGAGTATAGAACTGGGAGCTGCAGACAAAAGGGCTGTTTGTACCCACTTGCAGGCTCTTCTCTATAGACTTTGCTGGGTGCTCATGAGAAAGAATGGGGTGCAATGGGCAACTGGAGAAAGCCTCTCTTGGTGGTGTTGGCCTGGAGATGAGGTCGGCTACCACTGCAGGAAATGCATAAAATCCCATCTGTTCCCTTCTCTCTGAGGAATAAAAGCCTTATGTTGCTGGGGTACGAACAACAGATGCTGTTACCCCAGGTGAAGACCCACTACAGTGAAGGAAGGGGGAAAAGCCTTCTACCCATGGAAGAGGGAGGAAACCTCTCTGGGCCCAGACTGGAAGGTAGGGTCACTTAGAAAGCCCCACCCTGAGACCAGGGTCATGGGATCTGCATAGGCAGAGGTTGACCCAGGACAGCAGAGATTTCTCACCTCCCACCCCTCACCCCCCCAAGCCAAGAAGCACCAAGAAATAACAGACAATGCAGACTGTCTTTGGAGAAGAGAAAATAATATGGAGAGAGACCCTCTCAGAGGTGTAGGTGCACAAGGAAGGCCTAAAGCTGAGGGTGGAGCAGAAATATTGAAGAAACTCTCTGGTAGCTCCCCACTAAAAACAAGGTCACACAAGAGAAACTCAAAAATGTGCACTAAAAGTAACTTTAGTGACAACAATACCAAGTTCAACTCCTGACTAGATTGACTAGATTGACTCGACCACCCACGCTAATGGTCCAGTGGAAGAGGCATGACCAATTCTAGGCATGAGTTCTATTGACCTCAGTCTCATGAGGTACCTTGTTAGCCACTGTAGGATTTTGGCATTTACTCTGATCATAATGGGAAGCCATTGGATGGCTTTCAATATCATGAATTTTAAAAGGATACTTCTGGATTCTGAATTGGAAGTAGACAGAGGAGGGCAAGGGTGAAAGCAGGAGACCAGTTGGGAGGCTCTTAGAGCAGTCCAGTGAGAGATGCTTCCTGATTTCTGGTAGTAGCAGTGGAGGTTGTGAGACAAGCTCAGTTTCTGGATCTATTTTGAAGATAGAACCAATAGGATTTGATAATGGCTTTGAGAGTTGGGGAGAAAGAGAAATGGGAAGGATGACTCCAAGATTTATGGCTTGAGCAACTGGAAGAGTAAGTTGACTTTTAATAAACTAGAGAATATTGAAGGAAGAGCAGATTGAGAATGTAAGAGCAGAAGTTTGGGTTTGGCCATGTTGAATGAGATGCCTGTTAGACATCACAGTGAAGCTAATGAGTAGATAGTTGAAGGTATGAGCCTGAGTTCAGGGCAGACAGTAGTTAGAGATATAAATTTGGAAGATGTCAGCAATTAGATTGTGTTTAAAGCAGTGAGCTTAGATGACATCATCTAGGGAGTGAGTGTCAACAGAGAAGAGAAAAAGCTTAAGGACAGAGCCCTGGGCTCTGCAACATTCAGAGGTAGGGGAAGTGAGGAGAAACTAGCAAAGGAGATTGAGAACAAATAGCCAGTGAGGTAGGAAGACAACCAAGAGAACCGTGTTCTCCTAGCCAAGTGGATAATGCTTCCCAGAGGGAGTGGCCGTCTATATTAAATGCTGCTGATAGAGAGGAAAACTAAAATTGTATTTTATGGCTTTAATTTTTTGTGATATTTAGGGTAAATATTTTTCCCAGTTTTTTGGTTTTCTAAAAATATATTTTAAAAGATATTTTTGACATAGAATTGTTACCAATTTTATGTAATAAGTTCCATTGAATATTTTCTTTCTAGTTTCTTCTTTTGATTTTTTTAACTTAGGTCAACCTTTTTCATACAGAAATTAGAAAATATTAAATTTTAATCTAGTTTTTATAGTTTTATTATATTTCCAACTTTGTAAATATAGTTTTAATTCCAAAATCAAAAGAATACATCATAATTTAGCTAACAATTCCCCTAATGTTGAATATTTATATTTCAAATTTTGTTGGTACAAAAAACACCACAATGCATGTCTTTAAATCTTTATCTACATTTTTGAAGATATCTTTTGGGTATGTGCTATGAGTAAAAGTTATTAGGCCATAACATTTTTTAAAAAATATAACATTTAAAATAGTTACTCTCTTAATCCCTCAAAACTGGAGTTTAAGAAATTTATACATTAATTCAACAAACAATTTTGTGTCCCTCTGTGTTCACCGATATATTCCAGGAAGTGTTCCAGGTGCTGGTGAGACAATAAACAGGAAAAAAACCCTGACCTGGTGGTGCTTACATTTTAGCTGGGGGAGACAGACCAATGAACAAAAACAATAATAAATAAGCAAATCATATAGTAAAATAAATAGTCATAATAATATATACTATTATAATTACAGTGTATAATAATTATACAGTATAATATATAATCACAATAAATAAGTAAATTTTATAGCATGTAGGAAGGGATTACATGCTAGGGAAGGAAATAGAGCAGGCTAAGAAAGATTGAGTGATGGTGGAAAGACAGTGGTTGCAGTGTAAATGAGATGCTCAGGGTGGGCCTCATTGAGATGCTGTTGTTGAACAACTAGAAGGAAGCAAAGAGGTGGAGTTAGCCATGTGGAGGAAGACAGCTCCAGGCAGAGAGGACAGCTGGTGCAAAGGTCCTCAGGAGAGATCACGTCTGGTGTGTTTGATGATATGAAGTAGGCCCACGTTGCTGGAGCAAAGTGAAAATGAAAATGAAAGGGAGAGCAGGAGATCTGGCTGGAAAGAAATAGGAAGCCAGATCATCAAGGGTTTTATAAGCTATTGTAGAGACTTTGCTTTTATTCTGAGTGACATCAGGAGCCACTGCAAGGTTTTTATGAGAGGAGAGACATGATCTGCCTTATATGTTAAGAGGATCACTCCAGCTGCTGTGTAGAAAATAGACTATAAGGGCAGAGGTGGAAGCAGGGAGGTCAGCAGGGATGCTTCTGCATTAATCTCAGTGAGAGATATTAGCAATTTAGACTGGTTTGGACTGAATTAGTGATAGCAGATGAGGTAAGAAGTGGATTCTGGATATATTCCAGAGAAAGAAAAGAATGGTTTGTTGATGGACCAAACATAGGATATGATAGAAAGTGAGGAGACAAGGATGAATCCATGTTTTGAAACCTGAGCAATCAGAAGTCTAGAGTTGCCATTTATTGAGATGAGAAGGTTGTGGGTGGAAGAGATTTGGGTGAAAATCAGGACAATTGAACGTATAAGTCTAGACAGAAGAGAGGTCCTGACTGGAGATATAGACTTTTGAGTCAACAGAACAAGAGGATGGATGAGAGTGTCAAGAAAGTAAGTTTAAACAAAGAAGGGAGGAGGTCCCAGCACTGAGCCCCAGCACCACTCCAATGTTGGGAGAGCAGGGAGAAGTGCAGGAATCAGCAAAGGAGACTGGGAAGGAGCAGCCAGAGAAGTAGGAGGAAATCCAGGTCAGAGTTTGTCCTGCTAACCAAGTGAAGAAAATGTTTCTAGGAGGGAGCAAGAGATTAAATAGCAATCATTATTTTTCTCAAACTTTAGCTTCAAGAGAACATTCTCTCTTATAATCAGCATGTACAAATCTATTTAAAACAAAGAATTTTTATTCATAGGGAAATTTTAAAAATGTTCAGTTGTCCAGGGAGACCATAAATTATATAATCTGTTGTCCAAACATTATATTATTAATTTATGGTTCTGCTAATTCATTACCCAAGTGCTTTACCCAAAATAAACATTTACAAATGGGGTTTCAAAAAAATTTTTTTATGGTTAATAATATACATCAAAGGAACCATCCCTTAAAATGATTGTCGGGAGACAATTCTCCATGGGCCTCTGATGTTTCTGCATGTCTTTGAACAGAGACTCAAAGAGTAAGACTAACTTTGTTCCAAACTGTTTTCTCAAGGATGTCTCTACATCAAACAGCCTTGGAAGACTGAGATGGCGTCTGCCTCCACAAGAAAGGGCAAGTTTGTTTACTGTCACTACAATAAAGATAATGTCTCCTGGAACACAAGTCCTAACAGCTCATTGTAAGAGATAGAGGTTTTCTAAGCCTGGGTTCCTCATTGGGAACCACTGCTGGGATAGGGAAACCTAAACTATAATTGACAAATTGCTGGAGGCTCAGTGTGGACAAGTCTGAGAGATAAAAACTTAAGGGGGGCCCAGGCATTGTGGGGCTCTCACACACTTTTGTGAGTTTTACCTCCTGGATCTCTCCCATTTCTCACAGTGAATATCAGAGATAACTCCTCTGGTGCTCCCAACAGGGAAAGAGGAAAAGGAACCATTTTGAAATACACCAGAGCACTCTGTTCTTCTTAACAAGGTCTGCCCTCAGAAGAAACTATTTAACCAGAGCTTAAGCTGCTGGGATTTTATCAGAGCCTAACTGACCTGGGGAAAGGGACATATCTAACCTCAGCTGGCTCCAGCCTTCCACACAGAAGGGAAATACACAACTGTAGCCACTCTAGCCATCCTGTCCCACTTATGGGTGGGGGTTACTGAGACACATGTGTGAAGTTCATAGGCACAGGTACTTTAAAAGACTGAGACCTAACCATAGAACTATTATAGAACACTTCCCCTCTCCCCACGCCTCACCACCACCTTAGTAAAGGCCTAATTACAGTGTTTCTTTTTACCCAGCACATTATGCCTGGCTATCAAGGAAAAGTTACAAGGCCCCATTTCCAAATACAGTCACATTCTGGGGTCCTGGGGGTTAGGACTTCAACATATGAATTTTAGCGGGGACACAGTTCAGCCCATAAAAGAAGCAAAGAAAGTTCTGATTTAGTTTTTGCTAATTAATTGAGTTTTCATAAATTATTTCATTAGATACTTATGGCTGGTGGACTCCATTTTTGATTTACTAGAGGCATCTTTATTTAGTGTCCTTTCAATTGCAAACTGTAGATGTGTTAATTAAATACATAATAGAAACATTAGTCACCATAATAATGGTGTGGGGTTGGGGAGGTGAGTGGGTGGGGGAGAGGAGGATCTAGAAAATGTGATTATGTCCTTTATTCATGTTTACTTTGGTGCATAAGCACATAGGAAATATAAACTATTTTTCTTCCAATCTTTCTACTTCATTAACTTTTCAAATGTCACATGTCATTGTGAATAATTGGATACAGGATATAAGTCTTTCAAACCAGCAGGATTAAAAATGATGAGTGATGGACAAACAAAAATGTACAACTAAAACCCCACAGTGTTATAAACTAAGACATCAATAAAATAAAAAAATAAAATAAAATAAAATAAATAAAAATGATGAGTGCAAAGTGCTTCATTGTTTTATGATTCTCTTCTTCCTGAGGCTGCACACTTTGGGAAGGAACTCCGTGAGTCTGTTATGGTACGCTTTTGGTAATTGGCTTGAACAGTTGGCTGCTGGTAGTCTCTGCTAATTCAGGAGAAACTTCAACTTTAATTGGCCAGCAGAAGCTTGTCCTTTTGTTTGTAAATAGTGATTTATGCTGGGAGAGATGGTAGTTCAATAGGGTTCCGAACCCTCTTCTGTCTCAGGACAGGCTGGTTTGCAATTAGAAACTTAGTATTAAGTTGGAGGGTACTAATGGAGTAGGGCCCTCTTGCGGAGCTCTCTGGTGGCAAGCCAAGTGCGGTACAGTTCTCTTAAAAAGTGGTTCTCAATGAGAACCTGACCCTACTCCTGAGTGGCTTTCTTAGGAAATGAGTTCTTGTAAATAAGGAGAATGGGGAAACTCTTTTGCAGGGTAGGAAAGGAAGCTGCATTCTAGAGGCCTTCACTCTCGTTTGGCAGAATTGAATTCAGCTGTTTAAACATCTTGACAACAGTCCCCAGATTTCTTCACTTATTCGCTAAGGCCCCTTCAGCACCACCACCATATCCACCAGAAATACGGGAATACAGATGCGAATCTAGTCTCCAGATTAGCCTTGGGTATCTTTGAGGCAGTTCTCCAAGTTAGATTTATAAATTAAATGCCAATGGTAGCCATGATTGCAACAATAAAACACCAATCAAGTGCATGTCTACACACGCTGCTAGACTAAAATAATTAAACAGACCACCTCTCTTCCCTTTGGAAGCTTATGAGAAAATCCATATGTCTGCTCAATTATGGGTATTGTGGCAACCCAGGAGGCTTGATAAGGTAGCATTTTAGGGAGCCTTGTAAGGAGAGGGATAGATGCTGGTTTTGGGAACTTCCAGCAAATGGTAGTATTAATAAATCAAATGAAAGAGAAAACTCAGCCTGGCTGGGAGAGGGATTGGGGTGAGTCATTATGCGTTAATTCAATTTGAGAGAAATTTAGTTTTCTTCTTCAACGTTTTGAGTTCTCTATCTGTTCAAGAAGGCGGATCATCTACAGCTGAGTTCTGAAAAGTTCTCCGAGCTGTGTGGTCTTAGGTGAGGCATGTTCCTGTTTTCACTCCCTTTCTTTATCATTTCCCATTCTCTTCTACACGTTAACTTTGGGTCCCATGAGGCTGAGCTCTAGCACTCATGTCCACGATACCTCATGAATGTCGTCTCATGTTCACTTCCTCACAGGAGCCTCATTCCATCACAGTTGTCACTGCTGGACAGGGCTGTGAGAGCCCAAGGCTCAGAGTCAAGGGAGTTGCTGTTCAGTTGAATTGGCATTCAGATGCCATTTTTCCCACCCCTTTTGACTGAGGAGATAGACTTAAAGCAACATCCAGAGGACTGTCAGTGAGTCTCTAATTCCATCTAGAAGAGGCTGGCTCATAGTTATCTTGTGTAGGGAGATGTTCACTGACTGAATTTAAAAGGAATCTTTTTTTCCCAAAAGTTTTTTATTGTAAAATACACATAAAATATTTACCATTTAACCATTTTTCGTGTACTCTTCCGTAGTATTAAGTACATTCATATTGTTGTGCAGCCATCACCACCATCCATTTCTAGAACTCTTTTTATCTTGCAAAACTGAAACTTCATACCTGTTAAACAATAACTCCCCAATCCCCTCTCCCCCAGCCCCTGGCAACTGCCATTCTGCTTTCTGTTCCTATGAATTTGACTACTCTAAGTACCTCATGTAAGTGGAATCATAAGTGTTTGTCTTTTTGTGACTGGCCTATTTCACTTGGCCAATGTCCTCAAGGTTCATCCATGTAATAGTATATGTCAGAATTTCCTTCCTTTTTAATAATATAATATTCCATTGTACATATATAAAACATTTGCTTACCAGTTCACCTATTGATGGACACATGGGTTGCTTCCTCATTTTAGTTATTGTGAATAATGCTGCTATCAACATGAGAGTACACTCTTTGAGACCCTGCTTTCAATTCGTTTGGGTATATATCCAGAAGTGGAATTGCTAGATCATATGATAAATCTATTTTTAATTTTTTGAGGAACTACCAGACTGTTTTCCACAGTGGCTGTGCCATGTTACATTCCCACCAACAGTGCAAAAGTGTTCCAACTTTTCCACATCCTTGCCAACACTTCTGTGGTCTATCCTGGAGAACGTCCCATATGCACTTGAGAAGAATGTGTATTCTGATGTTTTTGGGTACAGCATTCTGTATATGTTTGTTAAATCTAGTTGATTTATTGTGTTGTTCAAGTTCTCTATTTTCTTACTTACCTTCTGTCTTTCGTTCTATCCGTTATTTGGAGTGGGGCATTGACGTCTCCAACTATTATTGTGGAACTATTTTTCCCTTTAGTTCTGTCAATTTTTGCTTCATATATTTGATGGCATGTTGTTAGGTGCATAAATGTTTATAATTGTTATATCTTCTTGCTGTATTGAACTTTTTATTAGTATATAATGTCCTTCCTTGTCTCTTGTAAACTTTTTTGACTTAAAGTCTATTTTGTCTGATATTAGTATAACCATTTCTGCTCTCTTTTGGCTACTACTTGCATGGAATGTCTTTTTCCAACCTTTCGCTTTCAACCTGTTTGTGTCTTTGGATCTAAAGTGAGTCTCTTATAGACTGCAAATAGTTGAATAGTGTTCTTTTTAAATTCATTCTGCTCATCTCTGTCTTGTGATTGGAGAGTTTAATTCATTTACATTTGAAGTAATTACTGATAAGGAGGGACTTCTGTCATTTTGCTCTTTGTTTTCTATGTCTTATAGCTCTTTTGTCCCTTATTTCCTGCCTTACTGTCTTCTCTCATATTTAGCTGATTTTTTGTAGTGAGATGTTTTAATTCCCTTCTCATTTCCTTTTGTGTATATTTTATTACTATTTTCTTTGTGTTTACTATGGGGATTACATTTAACATCTTAAAGTTATATAACACTCTAATTTGAATTTATACTCTTAACTTCAGTAACATACAAAAATTCTGCTCCTGTACAGCTCCATTCCCCACCCTTTTCAGTTACTGATGTCATAAAATTATATCTTTATACATCATAAGTCCAAAAACATAAACTAATAATGCATTTGTGTTTTAAATTAGGTGAAAAACAAAATGTGGAGTTACAATCCAAAGGCACAATAGTACTAGCTTTTAGGCTAAGAATTTTTGTTTTTGCTTTTGTTTTGTTTTTTGCTGAGGAAGATTCACCCTGAGCTAGCATCTGTGCCAATCTTCCTCTGTTCTGTATGTGGGTCACTGCAATAGCATGGCCACCAACAAGTGGTGTAGGCCATGCCGAGGAACTGAACTCAGGCCACTGAAGTGGAGTGTGCCAAACTTAACCATTAGGCCATGGGGCTGGCCCCCAGGAGTGTTTTTTAAAAATATATTAGTCCCTTAAACCATGTAGAAAACAAAAAGTGGAGTTACAAACTGTTTTTACAAAAATGTTAGCTTTTATAATTGCCCATGTACATACCTTTAGTGAGATATCTTTTTTTAAAAACCACTTTATTGAGGTATGATTGATATGTAAAACCTGTATATATTTAATGTGTACAACAGATACATGGATAAGTATACACTTGTGAAACTATCACCACCATCAAGACCATAAATATACCCATCACCTTCCAAATTTTCCCTTGCCCCCTTTATTATGAGTATTTTATTATTTGTGTGTGTGTGTGTGTGTGTGGTAAGAACACTTAACATAAGATCCTCTTAGCAAATTTTAAGTATACAATATAGTATTGTTAGCTATAGGCACTATGCTTTATAGTAGATCTCCAGAACTTAATTACCTTGCATAACTGAAATTTTGTACCCTTTGACTATCAATTCCCCATTTTCCCTTCCTCCCAACCCCTGGCAACCACTATTCTGCTCTCTGCTTCTATGAGTTTGACTATTTTAGATTCGACATATAAGCGAGATCATACAGTATTTGTCTTTCAGTGTCTGGCTTATTTCACTTAGTATAATGTCCTCAGGGTCAGGTCCCCATCTATGTTGTCACAAATGGCAGGATTTCCTTCTTTTTTATGTCTGAATAATATTCATTTGTGTATATATGTACAACTCTCTCTCTCTCTCTCTATATATATATATACACACGCACACACACCACATTTTCTTTACCTGTTCACCCGTTGATGAACATTTAGGCTGTTTCTGTATCTTGGCTGTTGTGAATAATGCTACAATGAACATGGGAGTTGAGGTAGCTCTTTGAGATCTTGATTTCAATTCATTTGAATAAATACCCATAAGTGGGATTGCTGAATCATATGGTAGTTCTATTTTTAATTTTTTGAGGAACCTCCATACTGTTTTCTATAATAGATGTACCAATTTACATTCCCACCAACAGTGCACCAGGATTCTCTTTTCTCCACATTCTTGCCAACACTTGTTGTCTTTTGTTTTTTGAATAATATCCATCCTATCAGGTATGAGGTGATAGCTCATTATGACTTTGATTTGTATTGCTCTGATAATTAATGATGTTGAACATCTTTTAGTATACCTGTTGACCATTTGCATGTTTTCTTTGGAGAAATGTCTATTCAGGTCTTTTCTCTATTTTTAAATTAGGCTAGTATTATTATTATTTGCTATTGAGTTCTATGAGTTTCTTATATGTTTTGGATGTTAACCCCTTGTCAGATATATGGTTTGCAAATATTTTCTCCCATTCCATAGGTTGCCTTTTCTTTATTCATATGCCTTTTACTTACCGTCTAGTGTCATTTCAACCTGTAGATTCCCTTTAGCATTTCTTACAGGGTAGGTATAGTGGTAATGAATTCCCACAGTTTTTGTTTCTCTAGGAATGTCTTAATTTCCCCCTCACTTTTGAAGGACATAGGATTCTTGGTTGACACTTTGAATATATCTAGCCCACTGTCTTCTAGCCTCCAAAATTTCTGATGAGAATTATGCAGATAATCTTATTGAGGATCCTTTGTATGTGATGAAACACTCTCTCACTGCTTTAAAAATTCTGCCTTTCTCTTTGTCTTTCAACGGTTTGATTATAATATGTCTTATTGTGGGTCTCTGTGTTCATCCTACTTGAAGGTCTTTGAGCTTCCTAGATGTTTATATTCATGTCTTTCATCAAATTTGGGAAGTTGTTGGCCATTATTTCTTCAAATAATCTCTGTGCTCCTTTCTCTTTTATCCTTCTGGGAGTCCCACACTGCAAATGTTGGTCTGCTTAATGGTGTTCCACAGGTTCCTTAAAGTCTGTTCATTTTTCTTCAATCATTTTCCTTTTTGTTTCTCAGCCTTGATAATTTCAAGTTTCCTATCTTCAAGTTTGCTGATTCTTTCTTCTGCCTGCTCAAATCTGCCTAAAAGTAATCTTTTATTATGATGTTTTAATTGGTTTTCTTTTTATTCCAGTCTACAAGACCTTTAACCTCTCTACCATGTTGAGTGTTCCTCATTCCCAAGTCTACAATTTCAAAATATGTTCAAGGCACGTACTAATCCTTGAGTGGTGTATTTCAGCAATTCTTCTTTCACCCTTGCCCCAAAACCCAAGTTTTTTAAAAAAATGACATTCCCACCTTGTGTCTGCCTACCCTGTCTAATCTGTTACAATTCCTGTTTTCCAGAAATTATTGAAAAATAAAAATCCTGCATTGAATCACTTTTTGATATGTTGTGCTACTGCCTACAGGAGTCCCATTTGACAGAGAACTTGCAAGCAAACTACAATATTCCTGCTGAATTGAGCTGTATGTGGAAACTGTGGTGAAAAATCAGATATTTGGGTTTAGAAGGTGTCCTAGTCTCAGTCTACCTCACCATTCCACATCCAACTGACCATATATCCCTGCTCTCACGATATAAAACCTGAACTTTGACCTAGAAAGATGCTTCAGAGTGTGGAGTACCATTTTTCTCCACTCTGCTATCTTTGTTCAGCCTCCATATTTTCTTATGCTCTACAGAAAATTTAATACAATACAAACAGCATTTGGTTGAACAGTCCAAGGTTGCTGCTATTTTTTTCTATATGCCAGGGGGTACAGCAGGATATAAAGCAAAACTGGTCTCCCTGTGGTCCTGAATTTTTGAACAATGCGGTTTTTGAGCAATGCGGGACTGAAAAGCCCATTTTAAATTATTCTGCCTGGATATTCCTCTGTGATCTTAAAATAGGGCAGGGGACTGACCTTGGCAATCCAATCATAAGAGGAAAGTCTTGCTGTGACTTCTGCTACCAGTGTGAAAAAAGGCAGGTTTTATCTGCTGCCTGATTATTTAGGATAGAAAATTTCTACCTTAAGCCAGTTATTTATTTAAAAACTATAGCCTGTATTTTAAAAAAAGGTATTAAAAGCTATTTAAAATTGAAAAAAAACCACTTATATACAGGATAGTTTTAATAAACCAGGCAAACAGTGCAAATTGGTGCAATGTGTTTAAAGGCAATTTGGCAGTCTTAATCAAAGGTTTAAATGTGCATTTTTTTGACCCAGAAATTCTACTTCCAGGACTTGAGCCTACAGCAATACTGCCAAATGTGAAAAGGATTTATGTCCAAAGATGTTCATTGTAGCATTTTTTGCAATAGCAAACAATTAAAGGTATAAGTAGCCACACATAGGTGAATAGTTAAATAATATGACACAACCAATTAAAAGAATGAGGTAGATCTGTGTTTAGCAGTTTGTCTATGATTTGCTGACTGGAGAAGAAAGCAAAATGCAGAACTGTATTTGTAGGAAGATCTTATTTTGCAGAACCAATGAAGAATATGGATACTGCATTTATATATAGGTAGGAGTATATGTGTATCAAGAAAGATATGGAAAAATTATTAGTTCTAGCTAACTTTGGAGAGGAGAAATGAAACTAAGGAAGAAGTTTCATGTTTTCACCTTTCGATTTTTTTCATTTTTTTGTTAACTAGCATCTTCTACCTTGGTAATCAAACAAATTTTTTTTAAAAAGAGTGAAAGAATGATAACATGTCATTTAGAGAAAAAGGGAAATATTTATGTTGGAAACCAAGAGTAAGATAATTATTAGAATTGAACTGTAAATTAAACTCTGAGCCTCCTGGAAGCCAAGATAAAAAGAAAAAGGTAATGCATTGTATAATTCTTATTGACAAAAGGAAATACATAAATATCAGGAAGAACAGGCTTTTTTCCTAACACTAAATGTTGGAAGAATTTTATCACAAGATTGTGTATATATAAAACATTGAATAACATAATGAACAAGGTCCTTAGGAAGTTATAGAAAAAAATTATTTAGTCACTTATTATATTAATTTTGTGACTGACTGTATTTTCCAAAGATAGCTGCACCAATATATATCCATGCCACATACCCCTCTTACAATGTGAAGTTGATACACCTCCATCAAGAGGTAGGGTCTACATTCTCTCTCCTTGAAAATGGGCAGATCTTTGTAATTGCCTTGGCCTACAGAATGTCATAGATGTGATATTGAGTGAAGCTAGATAATAAAAGGAAACAGCTTCTGCCTGGCTCTCCTTCTCTCCTAGATCACTTACTCTAGGCGAAGCCAGCCGTCAAATTATGGAGGACACTTAAATGGAAGACAACCTATCAAGAGGCCCCCATGGAGAAGAACTGAGGCCCATGGCCAAGAGCCAGCACCAACTTGCCACCCATGTGAGTGAGCCACCTTGGAAGTGGATGTTCCACTCCCAGTCAAGCCTTGGGATGACTGAAGCACAACCAACATGTGACTGCTACTGTATGAGAGACCCCATATGGGAGCTGTCCAGGGAGCTCTTTCTAAGTTCCTGACCCACAGAACCTGTGAAGAATAATAAGTGATTATTGTTGTTTTAAACCACTAAGTTTTGAGATGATTTGTCATGCAGCCATAGTAACTATGGCTGCTCTAACTCTTAATTAAATACTAACTCTTAATTAAAAATAAATCCAAGCGTGTAGCAGCTTAGTAGAGACATTCTCAAGGTAGCCAGACTACTGTCATTTGGTCAAAACCTAGTGTTTTCAGGTGTCTCACCTTGATGCAAGGAGAGAGTCCAAAGAACTTGGAGATAAATTAGTTAACAGAACATTTGTCTTAAACGCAGTTGGCTAGGAGTGAAATAACAGAATTTTCAAGACTGAGCTCTCTTTGGAATATCTGAAGTATGCAGATGTTCTGGGATGTTGGCTGAGAAAAAGAGACTCAAATGTTTTAAATACTAGAGGGCATTAGGGGCAGGGTTCATTATGTAGTGAAAATTAAGGAGATTGAGCCTGTCATGAAGACTTCTCAGCATTTCTTTTACTTGGTCAGTGAGTATATAATAAATATTAAAAATCTTAATAGACTATAATAAAGACAATAATAATAGACTCTATAATAAAGAGTCTGACTCCATTTCTGATGTTTGACAACTGATAACTCTCAAGTCCCATCTCCCCTTTCCCCTTGTGACCCTCATCCAAGTAAGCCAATAAGAAAGCGAGTGTGCTCCCTCTCTTGGCACAGGCAGGAAGTTCATGCCGTGCAAGACCCAGCCTGCACCCTTACCCACACTAAGAACCAAGACCACTAGCTCCCACTGTCTCTCAAACTGCTCAAGCCATTTTCAGACCAGCTTGAGTGCCTGCCCTGCTCTCCCCAGAAAGTGTATGAGAAATGGATCTCCTCACACCCTCTTGGAATGCATGTGGCATCATCATTCTTGACAATGGAGCCAAGTTGGATAGGAGATCCATCCTACTTCTATGGGATGACTACAACACACGGCCATGCTTTAACTGGAAAGACTTGCCCTCTCATTCCTCCTTGCTTGTCTAATTGTGTGGTCTGATGGTTGTGCCTTGATCACACCATCACCACTGCCATCAACAGATCACATGTGGGTGTGTGCTCCTTGGGGAGATCTTCATTGGTTCATATCATGTTGGTAGTAATAATTTTTCTAGTGTTGGGGGCATAGATGATGTCAATGATTCAAAAAGTATAAAAACTTTTTTGGAAAGAGAGACACCTATTTGTAATGCTTGTTTTTTATGTCTTCGAGGTGCTAGTGCAGCCACCAACATTATTTTTATCCATCCTGGATGCCTCTCCTCCCCTTTCATGGTCCTCCACCTCTGCCAAAAGGTCATTATCCAAAAATAACAATAGGAATGCTCAACACAAATTTTAAAAGCTGCTTATTGTATTTTACATGTGAATGATTTCCCAAATGTATCGTTAATTCTCTACCCACAAGGTGAAAGAAAAGATTTTATTATTCCATCTTGCAGATGAAGAAACTAAGTTCCACATATTACACAGCTGTGTAAATTTTAAATCCACTGCTCTTTCCATTGTTTCATGCTACATCCTTTGCTTGGGCCTTCAGGATCTTTTCCGTGCTGAGGTCAGTCTGACACATCCAGCTGATAGAATAACGTGTTATCTTTCATGCCCAAACATTTGCATATTAACAGGAATGTTGGATATCTTTATGTAAAAGAAATGATCAGCACTGAGATTTCTAGACCACCTGCATAATAACGTCATTTCCAGGTATAATAGAGGAGAAGAAGTCTCCTTAGCTTGCTGCCCTAGCATTTAAAATTGAGTTATTCTCGAGACTGTAAATAAAGGGCTAAATGTGGACTATCCCATCTTCCTCTAGACCTTTGGTGGCAGGGTGTAGTGTTAACTGCAGAGGGAAGTAATAGGTACTGCAATGATAACATAACCTCATAGAAGGTCAGTGCTAGAAGGGACCTTAGCAGCCATCCAATCCAGGGCCCCACTTACAGTAAAGGAAGCTGAGGCTGGAGGGGGTGGGGGTGGGGGTGGGGGTGGGATGGAGAGCTTGCCCAAATCCCATGGTTAGCTGGCAGGATAGCTGAGGCCAGGGCCCGGGTCTCCCTCCTCATATTTCATCAGTATACTCTCAACTGACACATTTGTACCTAAATCCAGAACAAATTTCTACCCTATGAGGTGCTTGTACCAGTAGAATTTGAAAATAATTAAGATGTTAATAAAAACCAGTCTCTGCCAAGGAGAGCTAACGTGACATTACTTCTGATAGATGTGTACATTAACCTAAAATGGCACATTCCATAAGAGTGAAAGGATTTGCAAATGACAGAGTTCAAAGAGGTTCTTTGTCTGAATAAGAACACGGTGCACTATTTTGAGTCTTGCTTGTGGGCGGGATGCACATTTCAATTAGTCAATCAGCAAGTGATCATTAAGCACTGTATGTGCCCAGTGCTGTGCAAGGCCTCATGAAGGATGCCAAGAAAGTTTTCCTGCCCATGGGGAGCTTTAAATGTGGTTGGGAGGCACAACTAATACCCACAAAATAATTAGGAACAATTAAATACAACACCAAAAGGTATCGACTCAAACTTCAACAGATGAAATCTGTATGTTCGGTCCTTTGCAACCCCCATTAGTACAATTGCAACGTTAGCTGGATTTGATCAATAAGCAAAATGGGGAAATGTTAGCAGTCTCTTGCATAGCTTGGATGGCGTTGTGTGGGAACAATTCTTGGCACATCAGGATAAGATCCCTGATGTAAACTCAGAATTAGCTATTTGCCCAGCCCAGCCTTGTATAGTTTAACCATTCTGCCTTCCCTTGAACTTCTGGCCCACCCCAATAACCAAGGCCCAAGTTCTCTTTCTGCATTCAAGGTCAACATTTTCAAAGGTTAGAACTTGTGCTGTATTACATTCTGCGTCTGGCTTGTTCCTGCGGAGCCCCGGCCTTTCACCTCTTCTCCTGACTGGATTTCTGACTTGTCCTTCTACTGAGGTCTCAGTACTATTCCTCTGGTACTGATGGTGGCCTTTTCAGTAGATACAGTTTGCATCCACCCATTGGATTAACTCTTCTTTCTACTCAGGATAACATCTGACCCAGTCAGCCTCTAGCATGTCACCAAAATGCTTACCTGTGGAACTGGGATTTCCTCGCAAAAGGCATCTGAACTATTCATTCAATTTTTCACATATTCATTTTTCAAACATTTGTTGAGGAATTACTAAACTGGGCACTGTGCTAGATGTCAGAGTTATAGAAACATTGAAACATGGTTCTTGCCTCAAGGAGTTGGTTCTCAGTCTAGTGTGGGAGACAGATAAGAATATAGGAAAGTTCAGTGTTCTGAGTTGGAGCTTTGAGAAATAGTCATAGGGCACTTTGGAAACACTTTGGAAAGTTGATCCAGACTGGGAGACTGTGTATTTTGGTGGGATGAGAGTGGGATGGGGTGTCAGGAAAGGCTTCCGAGTGGAGCTGACCTAACAAATAATACCTGCTGAAATTGTTGGGTGACCATGAAGTTTATTGTCTTCTCACAAGGACCTAGATGGCCCACACACATCTTTGTATTTGGGTATGAGTCATTTCACTCCTTGTCATCTCAATTGAATTGTTTGTGAGTAGGAGCAGGGTTAAGTAGACACACCACTACTAAATGTTAGCAAGAGAAATATATTTATGAAAAACGCCTAGGATTTTGCTGGAAGTGTCTTCAGAAACTACCAAGGGATACTAATTCCTCCTAGAGCCAGGACCTATGGGGAAGCAATAAAAAGGATCTGAAGAGATGTAGATGAACACACGTACTTCTCTTCTGAAGAGGTAATTAATGCACATAACACAACATTCAAAAGATACAAGAGGTTTATGGTAGGAAGGGAGTCTAATTCCCTCCCTGGTCCCCCATTCCCTAGTACTTTCCTCAAAGCAATCTGTTTTACCTGTTGCTTATGCACCCAAGGATTGTCTATGTATTTAGAAATGTGTATGTGTATATGTATGTTCATATTTCCCCACATACATTGCAGCACATCATCCTGTGCCTTGCTTTTTCTCACTTTGTTAGTTCTTCAAATATTTATTGCAAGTGTAATACGTACTATACATTGTTCCATGTGTTAGAGATGCAGTAGTAAGCAAAACAAAAATCCACGCCTTCAGGGAGCTTATATTTCAAAATATCTTTCCATATCACTACATTTGCTCTTACTTCTTTGTAATAGGTTCATAATCTATCATTGTATGGATGTACCATAGCCTATTTTACCAGGCCTTTATTCATGGATACTTAGATTGTTTCTAATCTCCTATCTAGTGAATGCTCTTGTGTATAGAGTGCCTGGAAGAGTACTTTAAATGGAGTAGGCACTCATTTGTTGAATGGATGAAAATCCTTTCACACATGTGGAAATGTATTTTGGAATAAATAACTAGAGGTTGAATTGATAAGTCAGAGGATGTGTCCATTTTTAATTTTAAAATATATTGCTAAATTTTCTCACTCTGTGTTTAAAGCAATTTATATTCTCACCAGCAACCTACACGGGTAGTATCCTATTTCTCCCCATCACCATGATGTCAATCTGATGAGTTGAAATGCTGTGCCATTTAATTTTAATTTGTATTGTCCTGAGTGAAATTCAGCTTCTTTTCATATGCTAATGGGTCATTTGCTTTTTTTCTGTTACTCTTCTGTTCATACCCTCCAATCTTCTATTGCATCAATGGTCTTTTATCTGTTGGTTATAGAGCTCATTATATGTCAAAGAAAATATCCCTTTGCTGTGATATGAGTTCCAAATATTTTTCTCAGTTTGTTAGTTTTCTTTTGATTCTGCTTACACGTTTTGCCATGTTGTATACATTTTCTTTATTTTTATGTAATTGAATTTATCAATCTTTTATTTTATGGCTTTTACATTTTGTGTCAAGAAAAATCTTCTCCCCTTTGAGATGATTTTTTAAAATTCTATGACTTTTTCTTGTACTTTTATGGTTTTGTTTTTTACATTTGAATTTTTGATCCATATGAAATTTAGTTTGAACTTGTGAAGTGGGGTTCCCACTTCACTTTTTTTTTCAGATGGTTATTTCATTTCCCAATAACATTTATTGAATTATCTTTTTTCTTTCTGATTTGAAATGTCTCTATCATCACTTTTATCACACATGTTCTTAATGAAATATTGTACTATTTTCATCTATTTTTTAGATTTTCTAGTCTGTTCTACTAATCTGAGATTCAGTTGAGGTTTAATCTGGCTGCATGTAAAAGAAAATCCAAATAATAGTTGTTTAAACAAGACAGGATTTTATTTCTCTCTCAGGTAGTGTGAAGGCTGGAGTAAGCAGTCAGCACTGTAGCAGTGGTGCTACAATATCATGAATCTACCAAGTTCTCTCTATAATTCTGCTCTAACAACTGTAGTGCCAGTTTCCAGCCTCAGGTGCTTCATGGTGGCAATATAGCTGCTGTAGTTCCAGCAATCACGTGTAAATTTTAAGCAGGAAGAGGAAAATTGCAAAGTGATTAATGCCAGCTGAGACAGCCTCCTGCTAAATTTTTGCCTTTTAATTTATGCTTTTTTCCCTTTCCTCCTTCTTCTTGCCCTCCTTCCCTGAGTAATCCTCAGTGCAGTGACTGTTCAGTGCTACTACTAAGGCACGATCCACTTAGGGTCTCCACTGAACAAACAGGTGATCATCAAGATATCTAATCTGCCCACTTAGGGCTCGAAATCTCCACACCCTGTGCGAACTCTTCATTGTTCAACTCACAGCCACCTGGTAATTATCTGGCTTTGTGAATTTTCACTCTATTTCAAGTAATAGAGTGTTTCATACTTGAAAGTAGAAATACTCTAGTTTCAGGTAAGCGTAACTTAGTACTCAGCAAAGATTCGAGATGACTCTCATGCAAGTTTTTGAAGCTCATTTTCTGCATAGCTCCTCGTTTACAGAGCTCTTCTTTGCAACTTCCTGCCACTCCTGGTTAATTGAACTCCAATCCTTGTCTCTTTAACTCAGAGAGTCCCCAAGACCCCGTTTCATTTCCTTCCCCTTCACATGATGCCTGTAAATTACCTCCAGGGAGAAAACCAGGGTGACTGTAGGGCTGGCTGTGTTTGCATCTCTTCTCCCAGGGATCACGGTCCTATGCTGCCTATTGCATAATAACTGAAACAGTTGCTTTAGACTTTCCTGCCTCCTACTTTTCTAGTTGCTTGTGGCAGGAGGTTAAATCCAGTTTTTTTTCTCCATCATGGCTGGCAGCGGAAGTCCTCAGCTTCCTTCTAACAAGCTATCCAGGAGGCCAACTATGATAGGCAGGATAGTGCTCCCCCAAAGAGGCCCATGTCCTAGTCCCTGGAAGCCATGAATATGTTACCTTTCATGGCAAAAGGGACTTTGCAGATATGATTAAGTTAAGGTTCTTAAGATGGGAAGATTATTCTGGATTTTCTGGTGGAACCAATGTAATCACAAAGGTCCATAAAGGGAAGCAGGAGTGTCGAATTTTAAAAAGCATAGGTGGTGACAGAAGCAGAGGTTGGAGTGGTTTGCTTTGATGGAAGAAGGGGGCCAAGAGCCAGGGAATGCTGGTAGCCTCTAGAAGTCTGAAAAGGCCAGGAAACAGGTTCTTCCCTGCAGCCTCCAGAAGGAACCAGCCCTGCTGACACCTTGATTTTAGCCTGTAAGGTTCAATTTGAAATTCTGACCTCCAGGGCTGTAAGATAATAAATGTGAATTGTTTTAAACCACTTAGTTTGTGACAACTTGTTACAACAGAAATAGAAACTAAGACATTCAACCATGTCACAGTGGCCAGAATTTAGTCATATGGCCACCCACTCTGCAAGGGAAAACTGGAAAATGTATTTTTTAAGTCTGGGCACAATGACAGCTTGCCTCAGTCTGTTCAGGCTGCTATAACAAAATGCCACACACTGGGTGGCTTTATAAACACCAGAAATTTATTCTCACAGTTCTGGAGGCTGGAAGTCCAAGATCAGAGCGCCTGCATGGTGGGGTTCTGGTGGAGGCTCCCTTCCAGGTTGCAGAC
This sequence comes from Tapirus indicus, assembly GCA_031878705.1. Lineage (NCBI taxonomy): Eukaryota > Metazoa > Chordata > Mammalia > Perissodactyla > Tapiridae > Tapirus > Tapirus indicus. Next base: position 12,567,061 of record CM062933.1, read on the forward strand.
TGCTGACTTCTCACTCTGTCCTCACATAGTGAAAGGGGCAAGGGATCTTTCTAGACCCTCTTTTATAAGGGCACTAATCCCATTCATGGGGGTTCTGCCCTCATGACCTAATCACCTTCTTCCAAGGCTCCATCTTCCAATACCATCACCTTGGGGGTTAGGGTTTCAACATATGAATTTTGGGGGAACATTCAGGCTATAACACACTTCCAATAAAATGAGGGTTCTATTAAAACCAGAATTATTCATTAAAAATGGGCAGTGTCTGTTACAATGATTTTTTGTTTTACTTCTTCACTATTTTAACTATTTCAGCTGTTGCAAGGTGTTTTAATATCTAGTAAGTCTACTTCCTTTCCTTTCTTTTCTTTTTTAAAATTCTTCTGACTATTCCTGTTTGTTTATTCTGCCATATATACTTTACAGTCAACTTGTCTAATAAAAAATATCCTGATGGTATTACATTAAATGTATAGACTAACTCATAGAATATTGACATCTTTATGATGCCGAGCTCTACCTAAGTGCTTGGAATGGCCCTCCATTTGTGCTAGCCCTGTAAGACTCATTTTGGACTTCTGACCTCCAGAACTGTAAGATTTATTTCTTTCTCTATGTACATTTTAAATTTCTTATTGGATAAAGGCTAATTATATTGTTATGGACTATACAAGGACTGTACTTGGACTTGTACAAGAGCTATACTTTTTAAAAGGCTGAAGAAAAGAAATAGTATGACAGTAGTATTGCATGGAATTCCTTCTCACGGGAAGCCACTTGTGTAGAAATATCACTGGGGATAGAATCACACACAGTTTTGTTCACTGCTCACTGTTTGGGAACACAGTATAGCTGCTTGTAGACAATAACACCTGAAACTTGTTAAGTTTATGATTATATCGTCAAACACATGAAAAAGTTCTTGGCATATAAATCATTGCATATGAAAACTTCGTTAGAACTGAGGTTCAAACAGCCCCATAAAATTCTGAGAAGTGAGATCAGAGCAAACTGAAATAAAAGACAATGCTGATTTTGAAAAACAGCATTGAGTTTTAGATAACCCACCATGTTGGGATGGGAAACCAAGGAGAAAGCTGTAAGTGGGACCAGACCTCAGTGATCTGTGAGATTAATCATCTAGAAACTACTTTCAAATTCTTAGGCTGCTAGATTAAATTGCCAGTTTATTCACATGACTCCAATGCTTTAGTATCTGGTGCTTACTGAAAAATTCTGTATAGGTAAGAAAATGTTACTTCCTAACCATCGTACATAACCAACCATAAATTGTCTGGTTTAAGTAAAATAGTCAGAAGTTGTTCTCACTTGTCCACTCTCACTTGAATCCATAAAGGAAAAAATAACCCTAAAATGTTGATTACGACTATTAAGCAAGTGTTTCACCTCTTTGGGTACTCTATTATTTCTTGAGAGGATTGGATATATGGAATTGCAGGGTATCACTCAGATAAAAACATAAACAAGAAAAATGAATCAGAGAGATCCTTCAAAGTGATGAACAGCTTGGAAGTGATTAGACCGATGAATTGAATGCTTTAATTAGCAACAACAAATGGGAGAGGCAAAATGGGATGTGACCTAGGGAGATGCTTAGACTAACCAAAATACCAACTCTAGTTGTTTGCATCAAAAGAGCTACAACACCATGCCAGATTTGCCAGTTGAATTCAAAGGGGACATAGCACATATTTAACATAGAAAAACATAAATGGAAGGGGGAGAGGTGTTAATCTGCCTTAATATTCAAGTAAACCAAATTTATAATTTCATGAAGAAATATAAACAATCAGGGAAAGAGGTCCTTGGCTTGTAGCCACTGTTAATCTCAGACTTGACTGCCTGCCATTAGTTGGAAGCTACAGGCTCTGATTGAAAACAGACCCAGAGTATCACAGACCCAGATTTGACAGGTATGTTAAGTGTCATCTGGAATGAAGCATCTTCCTTCTCATGCTTGATTCCTTTCTGTAGAAGCCTCACAAAGTCATCACCAAATCTGAGCTTGTATACCTCCTTTGTGGATACTCATTTCCTCCCAAGTCAGTCTATTCAACCTTTGGTGAGCTCTGGCTATTATATTCTCCTGTATTTTGATCCAAAATCCATTTTATTATAGCTGCTACCTATTGCTTTTAGTTCTATCCCTTCGGGAGGAATGAACAAATCTAAGCTTCGTTCTATATAATAGTTCTTAAACTCTCTAAAGCTGGCTATCACCTCCACAATGTCCTGCCTTCAGCTGGCCAACTAGCTCTAGATCCTGCAACTGCTCATAACAGGACAAGAGGTCAAATCTCTTCATCATCCTTGTCTCTCTTTTATGAATGTGCTTGAGTTCTCTATGTCATTTTAGGCAATTCACCCACTAATCTGGGTGTGAACTATTAATTGCTAAACAGAGCATACTTTTATTCTAAATTCTTGCTATCAAAATGTGTTCTGTGGGCTAGCAGGATTACCCAGGAACTTGTTAAAAATGAAAACTCCACAGACCTACCTCAGACCTACTGAACTGGAATTTGTATTTTAATAAGATCCCAGGTGACTCACATGAACTTTAAAGTTTGAAAAACACTGTTCTAGATAAGTGGCTCTCGAACTTGACAGCACATTTGAATACTGGTGCCTGGGTCCATCCCGAAAGATTGCTGAAAAAAAATCAATTCTCCTGGAAGCATCAATACCGCTTATCCTTCCATAAGAATGTTGAAAAATAGGGACAACTAGGGGATGTGGAGCCAAACATGCATGCAATGGGTCAAGAGTACAAACAATTCCAACAAAAGAAAACTCTATTTCCATCCGCTAAGTGATGGCACTATCCAATCTTGGCCCTGCTCCCTTGAAATGTAACATAATACTCATTGGCATTTACAGCGACTTTTCTCTTTTTTTGATGCAAGAATCTGGATAACAAAACAGAAAACTTACCCCCATTGAACTTAGAAGTCACAATGACTAGGATATCAAATTTTGTAACTCATGAGGACCTGCTGTTTGATGTTAGTAACTTAAAAAAAAAGCTATTTAAAAAATTTTATTAATAAATTTATTTATTTAAATTTATTATTTAAATAAAATTTTATTATTAAATATTAAATAATATTTAAAATTATTTAAATATTATTTATTTATTTAAAAATTATTAAAATATAATTTTGTATTTATTTGCTTATACCATATGATGAATCAAGACTCACACTCCAACAGAAGCCTATATCTTACCAGCTACATGAAGGCCTGAAGGCATTCTCAGGTCCTCTTTCATTGTAGAATTTTGAGTCAGCGTTGTGTAAATCACTCATCTATCATTTTTAAGGCAGTGGCAGAGTGTGTAAAATCACTTTTATGAAAAGAAAATAAAATTTTAGCTTTTTGTATAGTATCTACAAAAATTTAGATTAAAATCTGCCAACTCATTGGGAACAGAAAGAGTACAAAATAGAAACAAGAAAGATTTTAGAAAGACTCTCTTGAGGAAAAAAAGGAGAGAATCAGAGAGGAAAGAATTTTATCTCACAACTATGCTTTTTGAATAACATTTTATCTGTGTAGAATAAATGAGTTGATTTATTTTATCAAATATCACAAGGCAAATTCTCTCAGCTTCATTAGAAAAAACAATAAACAGAATGGATGCGATATTTTTAGCCCATCAGCATCTTGTAAAAGAACTTTCATTGTGCTGTAGGAAAAAAAATACACATAGCCCACATGTCATGTTCAGTTAATGGTTCTGGCAGTTTATACTTGTGGGGTGCTTCTATAGAAAATACCACATCATGTGGTAAGAAATGCAACAAACTGTCATGATTAGGTATAAAGACATTCCCTAAGAATACAGAATATTGGGGACTGATCTCAAAGTATTCCCCAGACTTGCCTGGGGATCATATTCTTCTGAAATCTCATTCTTTTCTGTGATGTGGCAGAAGGGAATTGTGGTAATTTTAATCTCTAATAGAAGTTTAAGGAAAAGGCTAAAAGAGGTTGAAAAACTCTTGCGTTGGTGTCTGAGTAAAACAGCGGCTGGAGTGAGAACTAGAAGTCCGAGGACTGGCTCAGCATAGCACCAGCCCGATACCTTCTGCTCTGTTTTCTCCTCATTGCATCTCTCAGTCATGTGCTCATTCTGTCATTCTTTTACTTACTCCATCATTCATACATTCATTCTAGAATTAATCACTGCACACTTATTGCATGCCCAGTACCGTGCTGGGCTCTAAGGATACAGCAGAGAGCAAGACAAAAGGTCTACGTTTGTGGAGCTTAGTATTAAACAGAGAAGACACGCTGTTAATTAACTAAATTACAATAAGGGGTCTATCTGTGCCTACCCCATCTAGCAATCATTCACTGCAAATGTCCATATCTTTTTCCCTCTCTCTGTCTGAGCATAAGAAAATTAGAGGTGATGGGGGAGACGAGGATCAGAGGAGGTGACTTTCTTCCTATGTTCTCTGCATCTTGTACTTCTGGGGGTAGAGTACTCACTTTTTAATTTAATGTTAAAGATTTATTTCTTATTTCCAAACTAATATTACAATTAGTATCATAATTTTATCTTACAAATTGTATAGCATTTTAGAGTTTGCAAAGTACTTTCACAGTCATTGCTACATTGGATTCTTAAACAGTACTGTGAGGTGAGTGATCCATTTTATGGAGGAAAAGACTGAGGCTCCTGGAGGCTAATCGACTTGGATCATTAGTGGCAGAGCTGGAACTTGAACTCTTCTCCTGATTTATAGTGGATATGAGCACTTACTAGATTGAAACCTGTCTTTGCCTCAATGAAGTGTCATAGACCATCTATTGTGTCAGGAAAATGTTAAAAATCATCGTTTGTGTTACTTTAGTGAATTATTACAGAGGCGGTGATTAGATTTTCTTAGCTGATTTTAGGAATTACACTGTAGGTGGCACACTGGAATATTCAAATTCAGGAATGCATTTGCCAAGTGGCTCCCTAGAAGCTGTCTGCTTTTGATTGCTCTTGTTGCCCCTGCCAACAGTAGTTGGGGGTGGCTGGAGGTTTGCAAGAGGAGGCAGGAGAATCAAGGGCCCTGAGATACCCACACAGGTCAGAGTTCTATGGGAAAATGGGTTAAAACTGGGAACACAGTAAGAGAAGGTGTCAAAATGTGAGGATCCCATGACTAGTTACAGGGAGAGTTGACCAGCAGGAGGACAAATATCCAGCAGGCTGGGCCCCATGCTGGCTTCACGGGCCTGTGGTCTGTGCAGTCCCATGAGGAACAGTGCTCAAGAGAACACTGTGATCAAAAGAACCCCACGCTTGGTTTAATGTTCTGCTGTTGCCATATTAAAATTCTTGATAATTATACATTCATGTACCACATAATGACATTTCAGTCAACAATGGACTACATATATGATGGTGGTCCCATAAGATTAGTACCATATGGTCTAGGTGTATAGTAGGTTATACCATCTAGTTTTGCGTAAGTACACTCTATGATGTTTGCACAATGACAAAATCCCTAATGATGCATTTCTCAGAATGTATCCCCATTGTTAAGCAATGCATGACCATATCTTTATATGTTTGTCTTTAAGTGAAGTACAATGGGGCAATGGAGGATGAACATGGAAGAGGAGATATATGCAATATACATGTGCTCAATTACTTCCCTTCTCATTTTCATATAGCACTCATCATACTCCAGGAGCACAAGATGCCCCGTGAAAACAGGGTGCTCCATTAGCACAGGGTGCCCCACGAGAATTGGATGCTCCATGAGCACAGGATGGACTTGACTGGAAGGTGCCCATGGACATAGGGTTCTATGAGCACAGGATGCCCAGGAGCACAGGGTGCCCACGAGTGCAGGATGCTATCAGCAGAGGGTGCCCGGGATTATAGGGCACAGAGGAGATCGGTGAGACTCAAAGCACATACAAGGTAAACATGTTACATCTGTGACTAAGTGGAGGTGATGACCATCCTGATAAGTCATGCTCTCCATTCTAACCAGAACTTGCTTTGAACACAGAAAGAAGGCAATGGCATCCTAAAAAATACACATGACCAAGGATCTCTATCATGATTTTCTTACTCCTCTTACTTCCCTGCGTTAGCCAACCACTTATGCTGAAAACGATGACATAGAAGGAAAGGGGAAAATAAGGCAACTCATAGTTTAACTGGCCTCAGGGGGGTATAATCCTCAGTGGGCCTTCCTAGTCCATTTTCTGGTTCTTGTGTGGTTTCTATGAGAGCCCAGAAGGAAAGGGCCCTGGAAGAGGAAATGGCAAGTGCTAGCAGCTGAAAGAACCAGGTGGCTGTGAGGTGCAGTGTCTGACATCCTGTCAACTTTTCAGGCTTTTATTGTTGCACTTGAGCTCTAAACACTTGAGGTCAGTCAAATCATGTTTTGAGAGTTTTCAAGCAGCCCAGGGAAAAAATTCTCTTTGTACCAGATGTCTAGGCAATAAAAGATCATGAACGCTTTTGCTGTGCAGACCCTCGGGTACATGAGTGCAATGAAACAGGAAAGCTAAGATGTTACTGGAGATTGGATCTGAGCCCCATCTGGACAGCAGCTGGCAAGCATTATCACTAAATGCATCTAAACTTCACAGTTCTCTCTGCCCACATCTGGTGAATAGAGTGGAATTCATAGGCTTTCACAGACAGAATGCTCTTTGCTTCTTCCCAGCTTCTGACTTTGAGCCTGTCCCCACTGGAGGCTGATAGAAACACCAAGGCATACCTTTCCTCCTTCTTTCATGCTAACACATCAGCAGCAGGGAGGGGGGTGTATACTCATGCAAAAACAACTATTATGGCAAACTGTCCTTAACATCTGTTATTTGACTGTTGTTGGGGTTCGCCATCGATGCTAACAGCCTACGGAAAGAGATACACACCATATAAGGATTTTCACTAAATATAGGGACTCAAGAAGACTCAGAATGACAGTCCTTCTCCCCATCCTTATTTGTACCCACTCATTGGATACTGCTTCTGGAAGATATGAGGACTCCTTTTAACCTTAGGAACAGCCAGAGGTGACAGCGTGCTGAAGTATGAAACAGACTGCATTTAGTAACAGAACTTGCCACGAGGGCACCTGCAGAAGTTTATATCCGTGAGCCTCCTCTGTTAAATGGAAAAAATGTTCCCTGCCTCTGCAGACTGTATGGGCAATGGCTTTGCCAGTGGTAGAGTCTATTGTTAGAGTTATTGTTATTACACTTGGTACTTAAACTTCTGCTGAATCATTGAATCCTCCAGTAAACCTGCTGGAGTCTTCACATGAGTCACGCCTCTGGGACAGTCTTAGCCTCTGCTGGCCCTAGGTGTCCCAAAGGGAAAAAAATGACCCCGGATAAAATGATGAGGCCCAGTGACTGGAGCATCCAGGCTAATTCTCAAAACAAATTTGACATTCTCAAGACTGATTAAGAGGTGTGTTGGGACATGGCCAGCCACAAAAAAGAAATACTAAAGGCAAATTTACAGCTCAAAGAAATCCCTTCATCTTGTATAGTTCACATGTGTACTTTTAAAGTCTTGAGTACTTTTAAAATCAGTTTGTCTTAATTTTGTGGGTGACACAAAATTCTATCTGCAAAAACCTTGGCAAACAAATTGTTAGAAAGAGGTAGCAATAATTAACGTTTATACGGTGTCAGTCTTTACAAAGCACTTCCTCATTCATAACGTATTTCTTTCTCACAATAACCTCCTGGGAGTAGTAACTATTGTTCTATCTGTTTTTTCTTACAAAACAGTGTCTTATCAGGAAGAACTAGACATTGCTAGGTCTGGGCCTTGAACTCAGGTCTTTTGACTCCAAAGTCCATGAAGTTTAATAAAAAGTACAGTGAATAGTCAGATACTATTCATTAGAGATCAAACTGGCCCAGCACTTAGGAAGTGTAGTCCCAACTCTGTCACCATCTACAGTTGCCTCACTCAGTCCTTCCTCTACATTAGGTCTCAGTTTCCTCATCAGCAAAATAAGGTGACTCAGTCCAGCATCCCTAAATTGTCTCCCACTCCTTAATCTCTTGATTGGTGTAAAGAAAAAAAAAATTGCAATGGAACAGCATTGAAAAGAAATTGTACTTCAATGCTGTCTGTTTTATAAAATGTGTTTTTTGTTTGGATTATGGGAGGTGGGAGGCAAGCGGGAACAGCCAAGTGAGTGCCAGGACTAGTCCTGGCAAACTTACTCACCCAACACAAGAGCTACAGGAAAATTAATCCCGCTGGGCACTGCAAAGGCCCCTCCCACAAGGATTCATGGCAGATCTACAGTGAACGAGCTGTGGTTATGCACCCAGCACATGCTCCAGTCTGTGGAGCCCAAAGATAGGAGGAGGCTCCATCAGGAGGGTGGGAGTTGACACCCAACTGATAAATGAGGGTTTCATAGGAGCCTGAACCCACTCCACACGCATCACGCCTTTCCTAGAGGACAGCATAATCATTAGTCATAAATTAGTCCTGTGAAATGCCTCCCACATCCCACGTGAATATTTCAAATATCGTGCTTAGCAGAAAAAAAAAAAACCCGCACGGAAAAAACAAATCTTTACCTTTTGAGCTTTTAATCTTTGTTTATATGTTTGGTTTTTTATTACCACACTTAATCTCCTAAAAATTTTTGATATGACATATTTAAAATTGTCCCTCTTTGACATTTCCAAGTGAGACCCAAATATTCAGGCAAAGACTGGGTCTTCACAGGACCCATCAACTCTTCTTTATACTCCTTCCTCTTCCCACTCCTGGACTTCTTTCCATACTGGAGTCAGGTGAAGTGCTACGAGAAGAACTCTGTGGTAGGGTAGCAGGATTCTCTACAGCCACCAGCACCTAGGCATGCAAGTTGCTGGTAGGTACTTCTACAGTTGTTTTACTCCCCATTTCTTCATGCAGCAAAAATTTACTGAACAGCCACTATGTATGAGGCACTGTTCTATATATTAGTGGGGGAAAAGATGACGAAGACACAGTTTCTATCTCAAGGAAGCTCCAGTTTTAGTGAGGACAGACAGCTAGGTAAAGGACTCTAACAAAACTGTGTGAGATACTTGCTCCAAGAACATAAAGGGTTTGGCATAGACACAGAGGAGGGAACAGACACCTGTGCCTGAGGGCAGAAGGGAATTCAAAGAGCAGGTGACATCTGAGCTGGGTTTTGAAAGGAAGTGTTTCACATAAAGAGAAGGGATGGGGGAGGAGAAGATCCTTCCAGAGAGAAAATAAGGCATGTACACGGCAGGGAGGTGAAACAACATGGTCCCTTCTGGGAGCCTTGACCTCTTTTGTATGGCAGGAGACCAGGATTTGTGTGAGGAAGTGGTGTGATAGCCTGGAAGGTTGAACTTCAGCTAGAAGGTGAAGGGGGCTTGTATGCTATGGGGGTGGAGGTTAGATTTTTTTCTTTGAGGCAATGAGAATTCTGCTTCTGGATTATTGTTCTGGCAGAAATGGAGAGGATGGATTAGAGGGAAGAAAGGCTAGAGGTAGGAAGACCAGCCAGGAAACTGTTAGGTAGTATAGAAACAAAGGAGGGACACATGTGACAGAGATTTAGGGGCAGAATTGGTAGAACTTGATGGCCAGCTGGACAGACCCAATAGGCAGTTATGTTCACGGGACATGGTCGTGGTAGAAAAGGGTGGTGAGCAATGTCTACCCCTTAACTGTTGGGATAACAATCGTAACTTAGCTACTTGCTGGTACTGGGGCCTGGGATAGGAGATGAGCAGGAAAGTGGATCCAGCAGTGGATAAAGTGTGTTCCCTCTCTCCAAGAGATTGTCCTCTGCCTTGCTATTCAAGGGGTGGTCTGAGGTCCACAGACCAGCAGCATCTGCATCTCCTGGCAGCTTGTGCATCCTCTCGGGTCCCACTCTGGATTACAAATCAGATTCTGCTTTCTAACAAGATCCCTGGGTCAGTTATACGCACACTCAAGTTTGAGACGCACTGGCCAGGGGTAAGTGTTGGAACTTTTTCCGTTGGCGGGAGGATTGTAGAGGGAGCAACAGGAGAGAAAAAGCATAAATAAAAGTGCTGGAGGATCAAACTGTTCATCACAAGACTGTTGCCTCAGCGATAGATGTTTCTCTTTGTCCGCAAGTGTGTACCTGATGGAAACTACGCCCAGTTACTAATCCTGACTCTCTGGTCTCTCTTTCACTTCGTATTTTTATTGCTATCCTTTGAGTACATGTGGCACTCAAAGGTACTTAAAAGATCATAAAGTGAATAAAACATTTTTGGGAAAATTAAGATAAGAAAAAATAAACAATGTCATTGTGACATCTCCTTTAGGCCTCAGGAGCTGTTCTTTGCTCCAGACATGAAGCTTGGTGGTTGTGACTCTTGCCTTTTCAGCTTCTCATCCACTTTGTTTGTGTAGTTTTATTGGAATAAAAACTTGATGCAGATCTGGAACCCTATGGACAATACTAATATTTGATTGAAGTTATAGAGATGATTCAGGCCAATAATAGCAAAGAAAAAGGTTCTATAAAATGCCTAAAGCATACCAAGATAAAGAACAGACTATGTTGCCTTTTCACAAACTTGAAATGACATTCAGCTCTAGGAACCGGCTTAATTTAAGTTTTGACATGTGCCATCAAATTCAGGACTTCAACTAATCTGATGATGTATTCGTTGTACCAAGAGCATAGTAGAAGGTGGATCAGATTCAATTGCCCCTGTGATGACTGGAATGACTGTGTGTTAAAGCAGAGAAGTGACAAAGAAGAATGCATTAACTTCAGAAGTACTGAAGTGGTGCAGTCTAAACAAATCACAGATGACTTCAGTGACAATGTTAAGTTGTTTTTCAAGTACATAATAAATGATAGGGATATTCTGTGCTGAGCTATTCTAGTTTCTATGAGCCACAGCTGTGAAGAGAATTTATTTCTCAGGGAGAGGACAAAGACTTTGAGATAGTCAGAAACACAATACAGACCATAAACGATTCTGAAGGAATGGCTATTTAAACTACAGAAATCACCTTGGTGTGGTTTTTAATAGCACTGCCCTGAGAGGCACTAATATGGGCTTGCTTCCTGACTGCCACTGGCTGTTTGGACTTAGGTTATTTCACTCAGTTTTTTTTGTGTGTGTGTGAGGAAGATTAGCCCTGAGCTAACATCTGTTGCCAATCCTCCTCTTTTTGCTGAGGAAGACTGGCCCTGGGCTAACATCCGCGCCCATCTTCCTCTACTTTATATGGGATGCTGCCACAGCATGGCTTGGTGAGAGGTGCGGTCTGCACCCAGTATCCGAACCAGTGAACCCTGTGCTGCCAGAAGCGAAGCACACGAACTCCAACTGCTGCGCCACCCGGCCGGCTCCCCACTCAGTTTTTCTCATCTGTAGTGTAAGAAGTCTCATCTAAAGTAGACTGAATGGATCCTTCAAACCATCCTGTGGTTACTCCTCCAGTTCCTGGGTATTCAATAAGTAATTATGCTCATCAGCTTGCAGAATTTCTATTTTAGCTCCTTGACTCCTGGAGTTTAGGATACTGTGGTAAGAGAGGTCAAAATGAATCTCCTAAAGTCTCCTCTCCCCTCCCCCCACATATCTAAATTGCAAAGATGGAGGAGGATGGAGTGGAAGGGAGGTGATTGTCAGCACATCCTCATTTTACCCACTTCTTTGACCTGTACAAAAGATGTAGGACTAGCAATGAATTATTCCAAGTTTAATTAGCTGGTGCCTTGAATCACAGTTGCTCCTTTAGATGTAATGTCTTGACTAGCAGAAAAAGACAGATTCTTTGACATCTGTTTTGTAGCTACAGATCTGGCCACCTCAAAACTCATATTTAACATTACAGCCCACTTCAGAGAGGGATCTAACTTTGTGAGAGGAGACCAAAGGGAAAGGGCTAGATGTTGCAAACTAGAAGTATGGGGGAGTTAATTCTTCATTGTGAAAACCTTGACCAGTGGTAGATATTTGACGAGAGAAATCCAGGCAGATAAACAGCAGACCTCAGGAGGAATTCTCTATGGCTTGTGAGACACCCGCATCTAGAGTGAGGGGAAAAAAATCTCTATGAGAATTCAAGGGCATGCCACCTCTGTTTCCTTTCTCCAGAACAGACTGTTCTGAGTTATGATTTCTTGGCATAGCCTGTCTGGAGCCATCTTGCATGATTGGGCAGAAACACCTGTGTCTTTTCATGATTCCTTGTGAAGCAGTTGCCAGCATAGTAAACCATCGCCTTGTATTGCTTCTAATCCTTTCCTGCCTCACTCCCCTTTCCCTCACTCTTAGTGCCTGGGGATGGAAACTCCTGTCCTATTATTGATGTGAAGTAATAGCATTATTGAATAAAATACACTTTCCTTTGAACAGATGCTTACCCATGCCTTTCTGTCAGAATGGGAGGCAGAGATGGGTGAGTTAAGGAAAAGAACTGAAACATGCATGCTGTTTGGTGTCTCAAGATGTTGGCTTAACACAATTAATACCTATCACCTTACTCACATTTATCAAGATCCTTCTCTATCATCTACATATTCTTTTGAGTTTTTGAATGAGAGAGAAACTCATAGAATAGAAACTGAAAATGGATCATAGATTAGGAGTTAGAATCCTTTCTAAAGCAGAATATTCATTTACATTGAGTTGGGCAGAGACTGAAGAGGAAGCATCACGTCTCACAATGGAGGAGGAGGGGACAGCAGGAGGCAGTGTTGCTCACAAGAGGTTTGTGTGTATTTGGGGGAGGGATGAAATAAGAATGTTGGAGGGCTTTATGCCACTGATATCAAGCCTTTGCTACCTTGGCATATGCTTCTTAGATTCCATACCTGTGCTGCTGTATATCTTTTATGTCCAAGTAAAGAACTCCTCTAGAGTGGCTGGCTAAGCCAAGAGAATGAATCTAGGAAGAGGAATCTAAGAAGGTAGCTTGCAGAGAGATTTTCTGGTGTACCTGGAGTCATACTGCATTAAGTGTCACTTTCTCTGCCTACATTCAGGGGAACTGAGGGTAAGAAGCTGTCCTGGCCACTCCAGGAGCAGGACTTTGGAATGCCAGGACAGAAGGAATTCAAGAAGGAGGTGGTGGTGATCAGTAGCATCAGATACAGCAGATTGTATCATACAACTACATCCGGGTAAACACAATCCTTAAGAGGTTGATGAAACTATTGGCATGATTGGAGACAGAAGCAGGGATCTCTAGGACTCCAAAATCATAATAAAAAATTGTCAAAGAAAGTGATGAAAAAAATCATGAGGCTCCCAACTTTGGGGGGGCCAGAATTTTTATCCCAGCAGTCAGTATGTTTTGTGTTGCCTTCCAGGTTGACCTCAAAAAGACAAGGAGTTGGCACTGGGGGCATTAAGGAGCTCCATGGGACAAAGCAATGTGATGTCTCAAACATCACATTTGCATGTTTGACCCAAGCTCACACAGAATAAATTATATACAATGGGATTAGGGGCGTGAAATGTGCGTTTCCTGAAGGTCTCATCTCTTTTTAATTGATGATGAGCAGCAATTTGTAAAATTAAAATTGGAGTCACACTTCATCAGACCCAAAGTTGCTTAATGTTTATATACTAGAGGGAGATTGCATTTCTTTCAGGATGATTAAAGACCGACAGGTGAGGAACAAAGATAGCAAAAAGTAAGTGATTAGAAAAAACATATTTTTTTTTAAAAGGGGAAAGTCTAGGGGGCCGCCCGGTGGCGCAGCGGTTTAGTCCGCGCTTGGCAGCCCGGGGTTCGCGAGTTCGGATCCCCGGCGCCGGCCGACGCACCGCCTGTCTGTCATGCCGTGGCGGCGTCCCATATAAAAAAAGTGGAGGAAGATGGGCACGATGTTAGCCCAGGGCCAGTCTTCCTCAGCAAAAAGGGGAGGATTGGCAACAGATGTTAGCTCAGGGCTGGTCTTCCCCACAAAAAAAAAAAAAAAGGGGAAAGTCTAAACGTAGATATCTTGGCATTCAAGCTATTTTACCTTAGCCTAGCATCAAATATCTGACAGTGAGTGGGGAGTGGGGATTTCAGAGTATTCCTGCTCATCTCTGGTTTACTTTGCTATGTCTTAATATTAACATGTAACAACTTTAATATGCATTTTTTACTTGACTCAGTTGGTTCCTTCCTAGTTCATCTACAGGCCTCTTCCTCAGAGGCATGGTCCAACAACTGATGTAGGTGCAAATGATGCCCATATATGACAGAGCTCTGTTTTAAGCGTTTATCAGTGCTCAAAGGCTATAACTGGTACGTAGCCTTCCAGATGAGGCCTCAGAAGCCTATTTAATCCATTTTGTAGCTACTCTGAGAGACCTGGTGGGACTGAAGATCGCTTGGGCATTAAACCTGAGCTCCCAGGGAGCCCCTCGAGCCCCTGGGCTGTATGTTCTCCTAAGGGGGTGATGGTAGTGGGAGAAGGTGCAAAGGACAGACCTACGCCCAAAGGAGAGAGGACGGGAAGAGATGAGCAGATGAGCACCTGTCACTCTATGGTGAAGGCTCGAAGGCAGAAGACTGCCTGAAAATCTTCAGTTGTCAACTGCTACTGAAGATCCAGATGCTTGATTTGCACAAAAATAGAAAGGTGGACAGGTGAGTAGATATTCTAGAGTCAGGAAAGTGGTGAAACAGTGTTTTTCTTTTTTTTATCCTTCTCTTTTTTCCCTTGTTCTATAATATGCTTGCCTCAATTTGGCATTATTTTTAAACAGACTATCTACTAGAGTGCAGGTAAAGAAGAGTGTTCTGATATGCAAATTTGGGCTGTATTAAATGACTAGAAAGGAAGGGCGTTGTCAAGTAATAACATTTTGTGCCTACACATAGTTTCCATTTTCATCCATTCCCCAAGCTCCTCAAATTTTTAAGTTCTTTATGAAAAGAGGTAACTCTTTCCCTGGATGGACTTGTTACTTTCAGAAGGGGACACATTGAAGGTGTTGGGAATTTGCTGCTTCTCTTCACTGAAGGAAGAATATTGTTTAACTTCACAGATCTTAAGCTGAGAACCTACCATGATATATATAGTTTCAAGTAAGTAGCAAAAGGAATGTTTAAGTTTTGTTCCTTTACCCTTCAAAGTCCATTCTTTTTAGGGATCTGTAGGATTAAATAACAAGGGAACAGGCGAGGGATACACAGGGCTTGGAGAAAGTTATTTTTTGTTGGAAAAACTATATTGGGTTAACCCCAACATACACTTAAAGCAGGCAGTACACAGCTACAGAACTTCACATTGCAAACTCTGTGCCCTGATACCCCTGTCATACATAACACCCGTTTCTCGTGGCCAACACAAATTTCAACTTCTCAAAGCATCTTAATTACAAGAATGTTTCTATTCTATTCTAATAAGAAAGGCTCCACTTGAGAGAATGTGATACCCAGATAAGAAGTATTTCTTCTTTCCTTTCATTGCTCTGATAAGTCCTCCAGAGGCAGAGCTCCAAAAACACTGACAGTTGCCTGTCAAGAAGACGCTCTGTCAAATTAAACAATTCCTATTTTTAATACTGTTGTCGCAACGTTTCATCACCGGCTACAGACAGGTGCATGGTTCAGTTGTGAATCATCAGTTAGCACTGGGCAGAGACCTTACTCAAGATACCAGACCTAGTAAAAAGAGAGTGAGAGACACTGTGGTTTTGGTGGAATGTCCTTGTAGGGTTCTGTTTATGCAGAACTCAAGAGTGGCTTTCTTGAAGATCTGTGTCCATCTTGATATTTTACCATCTCAGCTTGGATAGAATCTCTTGAGGTTATCAATTGGTGTTCTTTGACCAAGGATCTATCTCAGTTAATGTTTTATAGTTCTCAGGAGATTTGGAAACTTATGAAAGCCTATGAGGAAATGTTCTTGGGATCAAAATTCTGTCTAAATTCTTTGGCAGTAATTTTCCGTCATACACTCTCTTGTAAATGCAGACTCCCATACACTGTAATCTATGTCCTCACTGACTTATTAATGTAAAATAATTTTCAAATTAAATATTACAAGAATTATCATCTTTAAATTCTTACATTATATCCCATTATTGCAATCATTAATTTATAATATTTTTTCAAAAGTCATAAATAATTCATAACAATGAAAATAATCATTAATTACTATTTATTTCCCAGAACCCCAAATTTCAAATGGTTTTGTTATTGCTAAGTCACCCTTGAGGATCACCTTCATATTGATTATTGTGGAAATACAACTGTCAACTGGTATTTAATTTTGTGTTTAATTTTGTATCATATAGATCTTACAACCAAAATATAGCAGCTAAAACTAACCTCTTCTTCCTGGATCCATAGTTCCTAAGAAAGTAAAAATCTTGTATGAAACCAATTCTTGCTTCCTCTGTGCCTGGAGAAAAATCACCAAATAGTTTGGATTGAGTCCTATATTAATTCACGATCAAAGTTGGAGGAGTCCTTATCATCCACTTCTGGTTTCCATGAAGAGAGATATTTCCCTTACTGTCCTTTACTCTGCCCTACCGAGGGCAAGAGACTTGGCTTTTCTGATGATTATCGAGTTTGAGAGTAGAATCTGAATGACCGCCCATCAATCCTTCCCTCTTCCCTTTCTTGTTGCAATGTGTCCAACCACAGAGCACACATTCTGCTCTGCTGCTCCAAGTTGTCTGAATTTCAGGGTCAGGCTCAACCTTTGTAGGGAGATGGGGAACAGAGGTGTCCTTAAGTAACCTTCCCAGATCCTGAGAACTGGTGCATGGGCTGAGGATCTTGAGAAATAAACAAGGAGTAGAATTTGAGGAGAGAAGTAACACTCAGAGATTGAGACTTTGGAATGTGTCAGGTCACATTTTTTGTTGAGTTGAGTTCAGCAGCTACAGGTATCTGTATTGTTTTATGCTTCTCCTTTTTACAATTGTGGGCCGAATTGTGGTTTGGTGAGATGGGCTTTTAACTTGTGTGATCAAGGCAATTGAATCTAGGTTTTAAAGTATAGGCTCCTTCAGTTTGGCTTGGTATTGCAAGAAAGCTGGGATGGCATTAGATCTTTCAAGTGTTGGTTGGACAAACAATATTTGCTGCATCAACAGTGTTTTCCAGCCAGATCAATAGGCAGGAGCTTTAAATGTCAAGGGATCTATATTCTGAAGGTCTTACAGAGCACTCATAGGGTTTGAGATTTCAGTTTTACCTGCCAGGTCTAAGTAGGCAGCATTATACTGGCAGCCTAAATTCCATTTTGTATTCTAGACCAAGAGAAAACTAGAGAGGCTCTGGGCTAAGTTTGCATTAATGTGGCTTATTCATAAGCTTGCATTATTCCCTACAATATTATTTCAAATTGGCTCTGGATTTCTTTCTTTCTTCTTCTTCTTCTTCTTCTTCTTCTTTTTTTTTTTTTGCTGAGGAAGATTTACCCTGAGCTAACATCCCCTGCCAATCTTCCTCTTTTTGTATGTGAGCCGCCACCACAGCATGGCTACTGACATATGAATAGTGTAGGTCCACCCCTGGGAACCAAACCTGGACCGCCGAAGCTGAGCATGCTGAACTTAACCACTAGGCCCCCCAGGCTGGCCTGGCTCTGGATTTCTTAATGACAAAATCTCTACCCTTGGCTTTAGATTTCAGAGAGCCAAACTCTGGATCCACCCATAGAAGTGTGGTAGATTTTACTAGTGAAATAATAAAGGAGTTTTGAAGCTCTTATTATGAAAAATATATGCCATATTTTTCAATGGATGTAAATGAATTGATAAAGTAACTGCAGACCCAGAAGCTAGGAAGATAATGAAAAAAATCTTTTTCTAGGCATTCTGTGTTTCCAAGGATCAGATTTGCCTAGAAAGTCAATAAGGAACTGGAGGGATCTGAAAATAGTTCTAAATTGAAAAACTCCTATTCAATCCTCCTAATATAGCAAAAGTCATGGGAGAGATAAAATGAAATAAAATTGTAAAAGGCTGACTAACAGGAGGAGAAAGAGAGAAGTTAAGTGAAACATAGATATTAGATGATAAGCGGGACAGGTATGAAGGGGAAATGAGACCTTGAGAGCTTGAAGGTCAAACTCAACCTATATAAAGGGGAAAATAAGATGTACCCAAGTCTAACTACCATTATAGAAACTTCTTGTAAAAGAGGACTTGTTTTGCATGGTAACTAGATCAGAAAAGCTAACATAAACTCCAAACAATACAACAAATGAAGAGGAGCAACATTTCAAGCACAGACTAGAATGACTGCCTGAGGGAGTCAGTCCCCTGGACATACTGAGAAAGGCATCTTTCAAATTTGAGCTGTGGAGTCTACACCAAGAGCCACAGGGAAAACGCCCTTACTCTTTCTTGCTGACTGTCCTCTCAAGTCACACAAGGTTGCATCCTGAAGCCAGGCCACTATCCCATCAAGAAGAAAGACTCCTCAAACAGAGACTCTTAAACTACCAGGAATCACTGAGGAAACTTCTCAAGAGGATCTCAAAGATGAGAAAAATTAAGTTCCAAAAGTGATTCGGTGGCATTTGTAGAACACGATGGGTATAAGCAGGAGAAATAATGATACAATTTATTTAACTGCTTATTTAGTATTTTGTTGTTTAAAAACACTTTTATACACATCATCTCCTTCAAGTCTCACAATGCCCAGTGATATAGGTTATAATCCAGAATTATAAATGATGGAACTGAAGTTCAGTCGGTTGTTACTTGCTAAAGGACATCCAACAGGTGATTGAGTTATAATCCAGACCTCTGTGTTATGCCGTTTACCTCATTCCTCTGAACCACACTATTCTTCCCAACTCTAAGATATGTTGCGGAGCCTGAAGAATGACCAACGATGATGTAGGATCTGAGTAGTGTAGTAGGATACAAACATTTTGAGAACTAACACTATGAAAAAGAGCAAGTGATCAAACAAATGCCAAATTTGACACTTTGGCCTTTTAAGAAATCGTTGAAGAGCAACTCCATTTGGTTTGAGGGAATAACAGCCTTTTAAACCAAAGATTTTAAGCATATTTGAACAGATTCAGAAAATTCTTGCACATAATGAAAACACCCCTCCTCCAGCCAGGCTGCACAGTTATTATTATGAATAATTTATATTTCTCTAGGGGATTTTGCTATTTATTGCTCTTAATTATTTGCTTTTCAAGTGCTACTGTAGATTCCCTGTGGAAACCCTTGAGAGAAGGAAGTTGTCACGCTGGGGGAGGCATCAGCCTGATGACTCACTGGTACTAAAGCTACTGGTCTGCGGGTGACAGCAATTATCCTTCATTAGCCCAGCAGAGCTGGGAGAGCAAAGTTCTTCTAAATGGGCACTTGACATGGGTATTAACTTGATCTTTTCCAAAGGAAAACTTCTTTGGGGAAGGGTGTACAAAAATGGAAATGAAACATTGAGAAGAAAGGAGAGAGAATCTCAAGCTGCTTATTTTTGTTCTTTGTACTGAACCAAATAATATTTTATTAAATAGCCTCAGAGGGAACAATGTAGGCACTGAAAAGAATAAGTTGGGCATCCTGATACCTGGGTTCTGTTACAGGGGTGCCATTAACCCACAAGGATTTTTGTGCCTTGGATTCTTCTTTTGTAAAGTGGTGTGGGAGGTGGTCAGGAGGAGGACTTGGAGCAAATATAAGAACTCTTAGTTCAGTACCGGGGGCTGGGACTATACAAAAGACAGTCTAAAGAAAAAGAAATGCCTTGAAGCAATTTACTCAGATGCTCTAGGTGAACTCCATAATCTCTTTAGTTACCCTTTTAGCATCCAGGGAAAACTGGTCAAGACTTAAAGTTCTCTAGGACCACAGGAACTGAATGATAGTGAACAACTCAGGTCTGCTGCTGTAGCTCTAGGATGCCTCCTAGGGGGAGATAATGGGGGAGTGGTTCTAAGATGCAAAAAGGGCACCCATCTGGGTCATGGATGATACCCAGAGGTCACATATTGGTACCAGGCATCTGTGGCTTCCACACTTTTTATCATTGCCAATTCCTTACCAGTTGTTAAATATTTTTAATGCTTAGCCTAGTCTGGGGGTGACTTTAGAGTCCCAGGTATCTACTAACCAGCTCTGTGAACTTATTACCTTCTTAGAACCTGAGTTTTTAATGAGGAAGTTGTGCTACAGGACCTCTACATTTTTTACTAATGTGACATTCTCTGGTGTTCTGAACTGTACCCTACCTCAGACTCTCATTTCCTGGGGTCTAAGTCAAAAAGTTATTTCCCAAACACAGTAAAATTTTTTTCACTCCATTGAATACCCGTAAGCTACTGTTCTAATGAACTGGAAGAGTCAAGCTGATGATTTTAAAGAGAGTGGGTAATTTGAATACAAAGCCAGCAACATGATTCTCTGCACAAATTCAGGATAAGGATACACGCAGGTTGACGTGGTACTCCTATCCCTCAAACAGAATTAGCTAATGTGCTAAGATGTTGCTTTGTAAGAAGCACAATAATATGGCCAGGAAAGGAATAGGAAATTGGCAGCAATAAAACTCTAAAATTAATTTGAATCATCAAATGAGATAAGGGCAAATTAGGCATTATTGCTAGTCATAAAACCAAGTTCTACTCTGTTGATTTGGGAAGGCCTGGAGAATCAGCAAGTGCATAGTTAGACAACTATTTTGGCTGTAGAGTAGCGTGTATGTGTGTGTGTATATATATACATATACACCCACTTTGACAAATGAATTAATTCTAATTTTTCCTTCATTATATAAGTTGTATTACTATGTCCTTTCTGAAAGCTAAAGTTTGACCTCTGTGTGTGCATTGCACGTGTGTCTGTGTGTGTCTGTTTATTTAGAACAAGTAGAAGATCTTGGCTTGGAAGAGCCAGGTCACTGGTCTACATAGGCTAGTGACTCATGGAAGGACATTGCCCTCCAGAGGCTGGCCTTGCTCTCCTCCCAGGAGGAGACCAGGTTTTCTTTGGTCTCCTCAGACATGGATGCTGGCACATTAGTTAAATCTCTTTGCAAAGCTAGTGCAGCATCCCTGTCATTCAGGGTAGTGCTCCCAACTTGTTCCTCTGGGGTGCAAATTGAACTGCTATTTATCATCCCTGCTAACAAACATGTAACACTTGGGTTAGAAACACCAAGATTATTGGCCTTCTCAAGACTCTGAAGGCAGATCCTAGGGGTTGAGCCCTAAAGTGAACAAAAACAAACAAGATCCAAACTTATCCCAGGAGACTTGGGCACAGATGAACCATCCTTGAGAATATGGAGCTTTTCATCTGAAGAGATGCTGTGATGGTGAATTTTATGAGACTAGGTCATGAAGTGCCCAGATATTTGGTTAAACATTATTTCTAGATGTGTCTGTGAGGTGTTTCCTGATGAGATTAGCATTTGAATCAGTAGACTGTGGAAAGCAGATTGCTCATCCCAGCGTGGGTGGGCATCATCCAATCCATTGAGGGCCTGAATAGAACATAAAGGTGGAAGAAGCAAGAATTTGCTCTCTGCCTGACTGCTGAGCTGAGATACTGGCCTTCTCTTGCCCTCTGACTGGGACTTCACCAGTCCTGGTTCTCAGGCCTTTGGACTTGGACTGGAACTATGCCACTGGATTTTCTGGGTCTCCAGCTTGCAGACAGCAGATCATGAGACTTCTCAGCCTCCATAATCACTTGAGCCAATTCCTTATAGTAGATCTCTTTCTATATATATTCCTTATGGTAAATCTCTTTCTAATGAAATCTCTTTCTATATATCAGTTTTGTTTCTCTGGAGAACCCTGACCAATACACATGCCTTAAGAGTGCCCTGCTCTGCCCTCTAAGACTGCGTTTCCACAGTCACCAGCCAGCGGGAAGCAGTGCCCAATAATGTCCAGGGTTGTCAGTGACACAGCCCCGAAGATCACAAGTCCACGTCTCTGCCTCTGGCATTGGGTGACTGCCCCACCTCCAGACTGACTGTTCCAAACCAGGAGGCAGCAAGACCTCCTTAGCTTTTTGGCATTAGAAACAGCAGTTTGAAATTATGAGGAGGATCGGTCTATAATATTATGTATGATTTTTGGAAGAACCTAACCCATTCTAATTTGTACATTTTATGGGCAACAAACACTATTTAATCCAGAGATAATAAAGAAAAAGCTTGGATAAAAATTATGATTGTAATAGACTGGTGAATCCAGGAAGAGTCGTAATATCAGAAGTCGAAGTGTCTGCAACCTTGGGTGGGAGGAGTTAGAAGTCTGTTTCTTGGGTAGGATGAGGAAAAATGTCTTCAGGCAAGATGGCAAATGCTGGAAGGAGATTCTAAATCAGGAGCAGGAGCTGGCTGAGCACCCACATGCTCTCCACACTCAGTTCACCAGGGAGGAATCGCAAGCACTCATTTATTCACCTCATATTTATTGAGTGCCTACTACGTACCAGGCACTATTCTAGGCACTGCTTGTGACCAATCAGACTAAAATCTTGTCTTAGTTCATCTTATATTCCAGGGGGTCTCATCAATATGTAAGGATATTATTGAGAGGCAGTATGTGTATTAGAATGGGAACGGGCTCTGGAATCAGGCAAATTCTATTTAAATCCTGGCTTCACCACTTTCTAGAGGTGTGACTGGGATAGTTCAAAAACCCTCTCAGATTTAACTTCTTAATCAGTAGAATGAGGATAATAAACCTGTTTTTCACAGTTGTTGTAAGAACTGGCAATAGTGTATGTAAAGTCTTTGGCCCAGGTCTAGTATGTAGGTGAGACTACAGATCGGGAAATGTTTATGGCCACTGTTGGCAGATAGAATTGTTTAAAGACAGAGAAGAGGAAGAGTTAGTACTCATCCTTTTCTCAACTCCCTTTTGCATTGCCTTGTTTTTTATTCCTTTTTCCTTGGAGAACTTGAAAACTAAATAGTCTTGCTGCCTTCAGTATACCTTGAATCTGTTTTCTGTTTGCAGCCAGCAAGAGTTTGCTAATGCTCAAATTTGATCATGTCACTGCACTTTGTAGATTACTTTGAAGGATATGTTGAACAAGAGATGAAGTTTGGATTGTGTAGCAGTTAAAAGGTCTTGCACACACTGGCTCATGCCTACCCCACAGCCTCCTCTCTTACCGTGCATTCTCCTCCCATCTTTGCACTTGTCATTCCTGTCAAACCAAATCCCCCCACTCCAGGTCCACAACATTCCTATTCATGGAAGACCTACCCCCTTCACAAGCCCATCTTCACCTTAAATTCTGAACATCTCTCTACATTTACCTTCGACAACATATCCTCCAGGGAGCCTTTCCTGGCACCCAAGGCTAGGTCAGGCTCTTCCAGAGTCTTCAACAGCCTGCTGATCCTTCTATCACTGAGTTTACTGCACTTTAAATTGTCTGTCTGAGCTTCAAAATTGTGCTTTGAGGTGCCCTGGGTGCTTCAGCAAATTCACAGGGGGTATTGTGGGATATTTTAAATTTTTGAGGGAAACACAGAGACAGATGTTGGATATCACATGGACTACTGTATCAAGTTACTTAGGCCTAGCTGCTTAATAAATTAAAGTGTTAGGTATTTCTTTTTACCTAGAGGCACATGACAACATTAATGAGATACAAAAGACAGGAAAGTTGGGAACCTCTGCCCTATTGCAATTGCCTCTTTGCTTGTCTGGGTGTCTCATTAGAACATTTTTTATGTCATGGAACACTTTGGGAATCACTGAAAGGTTTTTGTCCCACTTTCTAGAAAAAAATTACATATGCTCCTGCATTTAAGAGACTTGTGGGCTCCTACAGCCCATCTGTGGACCCTCTAGAGTAAGAACATCTAGTACATGTTTTGACATAGGCTGAATGAGAGAATGAATGAATGAATGAGAGGCTTAACCCGTCTGGTTTTGCATCTGTGGAATAGTCAGGGGAAATTAGAACACTGGAAGTGGGCCTTAGGAAAGGAGGCATTTCTCAGTTGTTTGCCAGAAGAAGAAAGTGTAGATTTAGCCCTACAGTTTGGGGATTTGGGAGTCTAATTAAGAACGTCTGTCTTATGAACAATTGACAGCAGATACAAGGGGTCAAATGGGTCTAAAATATCTGTTCTATTAATGGTGTGGATGTAATAGACAAGAAGCTGAAATTGGACTCTAATTGGGGAGGCACAGGGGTCTGGTTATTGCATGGGAAACAGGAGGCATTGAAGAGCTGTGGCTTTGCTGATCCATAAGACAAAAGCACAAGATAGACCATAAGAGACAGAGATACCCATGAGCAGTGGCTGCTAATGCGTGCCTGCCCAGAGGAGAAATGTCAACCTATCAGTGTTAACTTCTCACTGTTAACTCACCCTAAGTGAGTCTGTCACCCCTTCCATGAGGACAGGAAACAGCATTCCAGATATGTTCCCAGCACTTCCTTGAGAGAGTACAAGTGTTGGAAACTCCTATTTTGGGGACCCAGGCAGGAACAAAGGGAAGGGAAGAGGATTACCCTTATACTGTTAAAAAAGAGACAAAAGGCCCAAAATGGAGTCACTTGTGCTAGGCCCCACATTAGCAAACCAAAACTGAAGACAACCTAACTGCAGTTTCAGCTTCCCATGAAAGTAAACTTTAACCAGTTAACAGGGAATTACCTGGTCAGTGCTGGTGAGATAACCCCCCTGGTAGGCCCCTTCCATTCCCCTTGAGAGGGTGACCTTGCCTGAAACAATGCATTCTTTGCTAATAATCTCCTTTTTTCTGCCTCCTCTCTGCCTTTAAAAACCTTCCCTTTTCAGTAGCTCTCTGAAGCTCGTATTTGTTAGATGGGATGCTGCCTGATTTATGAGACATTTAAGAAAGCCAATTAGATCTTCCAATTTACTCAGTTGAATTTTTTTTGTTTGACAATACTTACTTATTCTTCTCATCATTTTTCTTGTCTGTTTTTCTGTCTATCAATAGACACATAGTTATAAATCTCACATGGGAGATCCCAAGAGGTCTGTAGGATGCTAGACAGAAGTCAGGGAGAAAATTAATATACCTTATAAGAAGATCAAACAAACCTTATATTCTTAGAGGTTTATCTTTTCTTCTCTTTCTGTCTCTCCATACCTTTGTATGTCTGTCTCTCTTTGGTCACCCTGTAAATATCTCCTTTTATATTAATTATGGGCTACACTGCCCATTGCAGCCAGTTACCTACCCCATTTGGCACAAGACCACCAGATTCCACCCACCACCCCCACCCTCAGCACTAGGATAGTCTCTCTGGTCTGGGCAGCCCCTTGCCTTTACTAGGTGACAGAATCATCCTATTTCAATTACAGATGCTGTTTATGACATTGCTATAAGAGCAAAGGACCTTGTTGTTTCTTGTGCTGGATTTACTTATTCATTTATTTTTACCAGTTAATAGATTTCATCTGTCATTCAGATTGCTTTTGTCTTTAATTTCTTGAAAGGATAATGACTTCTATTTAAATTATTAGAAATGTTTCCTCATCTGGAATGAACTACCATTTGTCAGATCAAATCCTTTCCCTGACAATTTATTATACTCTATTGTAAATCCCAAGGATGAGCTTTCTTTCTCTGCATGGGGAAAAAGAAGTGTAGAAAAGATTTCATCTGAAGTGTCAATCTCAAAATTATGGGTGAATAGGAGCAACACCATTTCTGAGAGGTCATTGGGTAGGTAGTTAATTCCTACGCAACCGATCTCAGTTCACTGATTTGATTATTTAATGCAAAATTTGGGAGGGGAATGGAGGTTGCAGGAGGTTGAGAAGACTCGTAGAAATCATTCTGTGCTGTGTGTGAAGGTAGGACTTCCAATTAGCATATAAACAGTAAGCTATTTCCTTACCTAATGGTCATACTTTTATTTCTACTATTCAGCTACAAAAAGAAAATCAGTAGGTATGAAATAATCTGGTACCTGGCCTTTTGGAATTAGATATATATAAATGGGGGAGGAGAGACTGAATTGAGGATCAGTCCAAGCACCCAAGCCCACTCCTTGAAACTGACACAAAGTCATGGGTCATCATGGTGTCAGAAATAGGAGATGGGTCTTTGTACACTTGGGCAACTGGAGTCAAGGTAAAAGCAGCAGAGCTGAAATGAGGAGACTATTCTCAGAGGCAATTAATCTAAGGAGACCCTAGAGGTTAAATTTGTGAGCTAGAGGGCCCCCAGGATCCAGGTGGGGATTGTAAATGAATGAGACAGGAAAGCACACTGGTCAACAGCAAAAGACAACTAATGCAGAGGAAAGATGGAGGCTGCTAGGAGCTAGTGCCCTATGTGAAGAGATGGTTGCTGCTCAGTCGCCACTGTGGCCATTTGAGGTCATGGGTCGAGTAGTGAAAGATCTTGCAAGATTTGAAGGAAGTTACTTAAAGAAGTATTTTATTTTTTCTTAAAGAAGGTATTTAAACATGTGGTCTGAAATCTCTCCATTTCTAAATGCTGTAGACTAATTTCAATTTTTAAAACCTTGTGAAGTTCAGACAAAACATTTCTATCACTTGAATTTAGCCCATCGGCCACCAGTTCTCACCTCTGCTAAATGATGAGGAGCCACAGAAGATTTTTTGAGCAAAAGGAATGATATTTATTCTTTTATCTATCCATTTGACATCTACCTGTCAAGTGTGTACTATATACTGGGGCCTGTGACATAGCACCAGCTTTCCTGAAACTTACATTGTAGTGTAGGAGGTGATGATAAATGGAAAAAGGGGTAAGTATGTGACACAATTCAGGTAGTGATAGATGTTATGGAGAATAGAAATCAGACCAAGAGGACAGAGGAGGGTGGAGGGTGCTATTTTAAATGTCACTGGCAAAGGTCTCTCTGAGTAGAATCCATCAGAACAGAGACCCACACAAAGTAAGAGGGCACGTTGTGCAGTGTGTGTATGGGGTGGGAGGTGGAAGAGAGGAAGCCCAGGCAGAGTGCAAAGGCCCTGGGGAAAAGTATAGTTAGATGTATTGTATCTAGAGGAAGGGAGGCAGGATGGCTGAAGCAAAGTGAGAAAGGAAAATTGTGGTAGGCACGTCAGAGTCAGAGAAATAGGAAGGGCTAGATGGAGCTTCTTTTAAATGCTGCCCATCCTTCAAAGTCCATTTCAAAAGGAGAAAATTGAAACCATAGGGAGAAATGTTAATAGTTGTCAAAGCTAAGTGATGGGTCCAGGGGTTACCAGAGGGTTTGTTGTATCTTCTACTTTTGCGTGTTAGGTAGTTTTTAAAACGTGATTTAAAAACTTCCTGTTCGAGGAGTGACGTCAGCATCATGGCGGAGTGAGATTCCCTCTTTGAATCTCGGCCCCCTACAACACAATGAAAACATCATTCGCATTACAACAGAGCTCAATCAAACACTACAAAGGACTTCTAAGAAACCCCTGCTGCCATATATCGGACGGTGGAGGCGCGGGAAGCCCAAAAGGACATGAGGAGAGGTAAGAAGTTGTACTCCCCCTCCCCAATCAATCGGCAAAGACAGCACGGCTTGCAGACAGAGGGGGGAGGGGTGGCCCACAGCGGGGAAAACTACCACCCTCCAGGTGCTCTCAAAGAATGTTGATAGATCCCCACCGGGAAGCAACAATGGACTGTTTAGGGTGTGTAGCAAACACCCTAAGAGAGCCAGAAAGGAAACCCCCAGGGCGAGCAGGGGAAAGAGAGGACCCCTCCCCCCACACACCCTGGGTTTCAGCATAATCCCTCCGGGGGCTGCAGCGGGCTCAGAGCATACTGCTCACGATCTCCATCCAGTGGCAGCAGGGGGAAACTGCAGGACCAACTTTATCATGAGGGGAAAAAATAAGTCCGTCCCCATCAGATCCTTGCGACAATTTGTTATGGCTACAGACCAAAATGAAAATGACAAACACCCAGAAATCAACCCTGAAGGCATAGAATTTGATAACCTGAATGACAGAGAATTCAAAACACCTATCATAAACAAACTCAACAAAATACAAGAGAACACACAGAAACAAATCAACAAATTCAGAGATTTTGTCACAAAAGAGATTGAAACCATAAAGAAAAACCAATCAGAATTATTGGAGGTGAAAAACAAAATCAACAAGATAGTGAAAAAAATGGAGTCTTTAAAGAGCAGAACTGACAATATGGAGGAATGAATTAGCACTATTGAGGATAGCCATGCAGAAGTACTCCAGATAGAGGAGGAGAGAGAGCTAAGACTAAAAAGAAATGAAGAAATTCTTCAAGAAATATCAGACTCAATGAGGAAAAGCAACATAAGGATAACAGGTATTCCAGAAGGAGAAGAAAGAGAAAAAGTAGCAGAGAGTTTGTTCAAAGAAATAATAGCTGAGAACTTCCCCAACCTAGGGAACGAGAGGGAAATAACAGTGAATGAAATCAATAGATCACCTAAATATAGAAACAGGAATAAAAAATCATCTCGCCACATAGTAGCAAACTTGAAAAATACCCATGACAAGAAAATAATATTCAGGGCAGCTAAACAAAGAAACAAAATAACATACAAAGGAAACCCCATCAGGCTCTCAGCTGATTTCTCGACAGAAACTCTACAGGCTAGGAGAGACTGGAATGATATATTCAAAATCATGAAAGACAAAAACCTTCAGCCAAGAATACTTTATCCAGCAAAAATATCCTTCAAATATGATGGAGAAATAATAACTCTCCCTGATAAACAAAAACTAAGAGAGTTCATCACCACAAGACCCCCCACTACAAGAAATGCTCAAGAAGGCCCTTAGGCCTGAAAAAAATAAAACAAATGAGAAAGGGGATACAAAGATTTCAGCAAGGAGAAAAGCAAGGAGACTAAACCAGAACAAACTACAGTTGGATAACATCAAAAATTAATTCAAGCTCATCACTGTAAACATACACTCACCACACAAGATGGAATAAAGAGATAACAAATAAGCAGGGGAAGAAGTAAGGGATTGAATCGACCTAGCCTCAGGAAAAAGGAGGCATATGAAAATGTACTATCTTATCCAGGAGATCACTTATATAAACCTCAGAGTAACCACTAAACAAATAACCAGAAGAAAACCACACATGACAAATAAAGAGAAAACCAAGAGAATGCGCATGAAGAAATACCAAATTGAATTTGCAGTCCGAAACACAAGTGACAAGAAATGAAGGAAATGCAAAAGAACCAGAAAATGAACAATAAAATAGCAACATTAAACCCTTATATATCAATAATCACTCTAAATGTAAATGGATTGAATTCTCCAATCAAAAGACACAGAGTGGCAGGATGGATTAAAAACCAAGATCCAACAATCTGCTGCCTCCAGGAAACACATCTCAGCTCTAAAAACAAACACAGACTCAAAACAAAAGGATGGAAAACAATACTTCAAGCTAATGGCAAACAAAAGAATGCAGGAGTAGCCATACTTATATCAGACAAAGTAGACTTCAAGATAAAAAAGTTAATGAGAGACAAAGAAGGGCAATATATAATGATAAAAGAGACACTTCACCAAGAAGACATAACACTTATAAATATCTATGCACCCAACACAGGAGCACCAAAGTACATAAAACAACTGCAAAAAAAGCTTAAAGGAGATATTAACAATAACACAATAATAGTAGGGGATCTTAACACCCCCCTACATCAACGGATAGATCATCCAGACAAAACGTCAATAAGGAAATAATGGACTTAAACGAAAAACTAGACGCAATGGACTTAATAGATATATACAGAGCACTCCACCCAAAAAAAGCAGAGTACACATTCTTCTCAAGTGCACATGGAACATTCTCAAGGATAGACCATATATGAGGAAACAAGGCAAACCTCTATAAATTTAAGAAGATTGAAATCATTACAAGCATCTTTTCTGATCATAATGCTGTGAAACTAGAAATCAACTGCAAGGAAAAAACTGGGAAAGGGACAAAGATGTGGACACTAAACAACATGCTACTGAACAACAAATGGGTCATTGATGAAATTAAAGGAGAAATCAAAAGCTATCTGGAGAAAAAAGAAAAGGAAAATACACCATACCAACTCATATGGGATGCAGCAAAAGTGGTCCTGAGAGGGAAATTCATAGCAATACAAGCTCACCTTAACAAACAAGAAAAATCCCAAATAAATAACCTTAAATTGCACCTAACAGAGTTGGAAAAAGAAGACCAGACAAAGCCCCGAATCAGCAGAAGGAGGGAAATAATAAAAATCAGAGCAGAAATAAATGAAATTGAAACCAAAAAAACAGTAGAAAGGATCAATGAAACAAACAGCTAGTTCTTTGAGAAGATAAATAAAATTGACAAACCCTTAGCCAGACTCACTAAGAAAAAAAGGGAGAAGACTCAAATAAATAAAATTAGAAATGAAAGAGGAGAAATTACAACAGACACCACAGAAATACAAGGGCTTATTAGGGAATACTATGAAAAACTTTACGCCAACAAATTGGACAACCTAAAGGAAATGGACAAATTCTTGGACGCGTACAACCTCCCAAAACTGAATCAAGAAGAAATAGAGAATCTGAACAGACCAATCACAAGTAAAGAGATTGACACAGTAATCAAAAACCTCCCAAAAAATAAAAGCCCAGGACCAGATGGCTTCCCTGGAGAATTTTATCAAACGTTCAAAGAAGATTTAGCACCTATCCTTCTCAAACTATTCCAAAAAATAGAGGAAGCTGGAATACTTCCCAACACATTCTATGAGGCCAACATCATCTTGATACCAAAGTCAGACAAGGACAATACAAAGAAGGAAAACTGCAGGCCAATATCACTGATGAACATAGACGCAAAAATCCTCAACAAAATACTGGCAAACCGAATACAGCAATACATCAAAAAGATCATACACCACGATCAAGTGGGATTTATACCAGGGACACAGGGATGGTTCAACATCCACAAATCAATCAACGTGATACACCACATTAACAAAATGAAGAATAAAAACCACATGATCATCTCAATCGATGCAGAGAAGGCATTCGACAAGATCCAGCATCCACCTATGATAAAAACTCTCAACAAAATGGGTATAGAAGGAAAGTACCTCAACATAATAAGGGCCATATATGACAAACCTGTAGCAAACATCCTACTCAATGGGGAAAAACTGAAAGCCATTCCTTTGAGGACAGGAACAAGACAAGGGTGCCCACTCTCACCGCTCTTATTCAACATAGTACTGGAAGTTCTGGCCAGAGCAATTAGGCAAGAAAAAAGAATAAAAGGACTCCAAATAGGCAATGAAGAAGTGAAACTCTGACTATTTGCAGACGACATGATCTTATACATAGAAAACCCAAAAAATTCCATCGGAAAACTACTAGAAATAATCAACAACTACAGTAAAGTGGCAGGGTATAAAATCAACTTACAAAAATCAATTGCATTTTGGTACACTAACAATGAACCAACAGAAAGAGAACTCAAAAAGACAATCCCATTTACAATAGTAACAAAAAGAATAAAATATCTGGGAATAAATTTAGCCAAGGAGGTAAAAGACCTATACAATGAAAACTATAAGACACTATTGAAAGAAATCGAGGAAGACATAAAGAAATGGAAAAATATTACATGCACATGGATTGGAAGAATAAATATAGTTAAAATGTCCATTCTACCTAAAGCAATCTACAGATTCAATGCAATCCCAATCAGAATCCCAATGTCATTCTTCACCGTAATAGAACAAAAGCTACCGAAATTCGTATGGGGCAACAAAAGAGACCGAATAGTAAAGCAATTCTGAAAAAAAAAAGAACAAAGCTGGAGGCATCACAATCCCTGATTTCAAAATATACTATAAAGCTATAGTATTCAAAACAGCATGGTACTGGTACAAGAAAAGACACACAGATCAATGGAACAGAATTGAAAGCCCAGAAATAAAACCACACACCTATGGACAGCTAATCTTCAACAAAGGAGCAAAGAACATACAATGGAGAGAGGGAAGTCTCTTCAATAAATGGTGCTGGGAAAATTGGACAGCAACATGCAAAAGAATGAAAGTAGACCATCTCCTATCGCCATATACAAAAATCAAATCAAAACGGATCAAAGACCTGAAAGTGAGACCTGAAACTATAAAACTCCTGGAAGAAAATATAGGCAGTACACTAATTGAGATTGGACATAAAGGGATCCTTTCAGATTCCATGTCTACTCGGACAAGGGAAACAAAAGAAAAAATAAACAAGTGGGACCTCATCAGACTAAAGAGCTTCTACAAGGCAAATGAAACCAGGATCAAAATGAATAAACAACACACCAGCTGGGAGAAAATATTTCCAAATCGTTTGTCCGACAAGGGATTAATCTCAGTAATATATAAAGATCTCATACAACTGAGCAACAAAAAAACAAACAACCCGATCAAAAAATGGGCAGAGGATATGAACAGACATTTTTCCAAGGAAGAGATACAGATGGCCAATAGACACATGAAAAGATGTTCAACATCACTAATCATCAGGGAAATGCAAATCAAAACTACACTAAGATATCACTTGACACCCGTTAGAATGGCTATAATCACAAAGACAAATAACAACAAATGCTGGAGAGGTTGTGGAGAAACGGGCACCCTCATTCACTGCTGGTGGGAATGCAAACTGGTGCAGCCTCTATGGAAAACAGTATGGAGAGTCCTCAAAAAATTAAAAATAGAAATACCATATGATCCAGCAATCTCACTCTTGGGCATCTACCCAATGGACGTGAAATCAACCATCACAAGAGGCGTATGCACCCCTATGTTCATTGCAGCATTATTCACTATAGCCAAGAAGTGGAAGCAACCCAAGTGTCCCTCGACTGATGATTGGTTAAAGAAGATGTGGTATATACATACAATGGAATACTACTCAGCCATAAGAAAAGACACAATTGTCCCATTTGCAACAATATGGATGTACCTAGAGGGTATTATGTTAAGTGAAATAAGCCAGAGAGAGAAGGACAGACACTGCATGAACTCACTCATATATGGAATATAAGTGAACACACAGACAGAGAGAACTGATTGGTGGTTACCAAGGGGAAGGGGGGTGGGGGCTGGGCACAAGGGGTGAAGGGTTACATCCACAAGGTGACAGACCAACAAAAATGTACAACTAAAACCCCACAGTGTTAGAAACTATTAAGACATCAATTAAAAAAGGTAAAAAAAAATAAATATAAAATAAAATAAAATAAAAACTTCCTGTTCAAGTTCTATATTTCCCCTTCTTCTTCTAGTTGTTTCTCCGAACTTTCCAAATACCTTAATTTTTAAATCACTCATTCATATGGTGCCTTGATTTTGTAAATTATCTATCATCACACATATATCTTTTCTTTTTTTTGTGTGTGAGGAAGATTAGCCCTGAGCTAACACCGGTTGCCAATCCTCCTCTTTTTGCTGAGGAAGATTGGCTCTTGGCCAACGTCCCTGCCTATCCTCCTCTTATATTTTACATGTGGGAGTCCTGCCACAGCATGGCCTGATGAATGGTGTGTAAGTCCGCACCTGGCATCCGAACCTGCAAACCCCAGGACCACCGAAGTGGAGCACACGAACTCAACTACTACACCACCGGGCTGGCTCCGATCTTTTCTTTTCTTTAGTTTTTCATTTTTATTGTGGTAACATTGGTTTATAACATTATATACATTTCGGGTGTACATCATTATATTTTGATTTCTGTATAGATCACATACATAATGTTGACCACCCAAAGACTAATTACAAGCCATCACCACATACATGTGCCTAATCATCTCTTTTGCCTTCCTCTCTCCACCCTTCCCCTCTGGTAACCACCAATCCAAGCTCTGTCTTTATGTGTTTGTTGGTTTTTTTTATCTTCTACTTGTGAGTGAGATCATATGGTATTTGACTTTCTCCCTCTGACTTACTTCACTTAGTATAATACTCTCAAGCTCCATCCATGTTGTCACAAATGGCTGGATTTCATCATTCCTTATGGCTGAGCAGTATTCCATTGTGTATATATAGCACATCTTCTTTATCCATCTGTCCCTTGATGGACACCTAGGTTGCTTCCAAGTCTTGGCTATTGTGAATAATGCTGCAATGAACATAAGGGGTGCATGGATCTTTACACATTCGTGTTTTCATATTCTTTGGATAAATGCCCAGCAGTGGACTAGCTGGATCATATGGTAGTTTTATTCTTAATTTTTTGAGGAATCTCCATACTGTTTTTCATAGTGGCTGCACCAGTTTGCACTCCCACCAGCAGTGTATGAGAGTTCCCTTCTCTCCACATCCTCTCCAACACTTGTTGTTTCCTATATTGTTAATTATAGTCCTTCTGATGGGAGTGAGGTGATATCTCATTGTAGTTTTGACTTGCATTTCCCTGATAGTTTATGATGTTGAACTTTTTTTCATGTGACTTTATATCTTTTCTTTTCAATTAATTTGTAAGTATCTGAAAATTAGAACTATGATTACATTTCTTTTCTGCCTCAGCATTTAGCATGTTGCTAGACACACAGAATTCACTCAATAAATACTAACTGATGGGTGGATTCATCAAATATTTGAGTGTCTACTCTATGGCCAGCTGTGTGATAGATGAGGGTGGGAGAGGGGACACTAAGGTATAGTCCTTGTCCTCCAGGAACTTCCAATATTCAGGTAGATACCGATGTTACAGGGCAGAATGTTGAGAATTTGTTAGGATGGACGTGATAAATAGTAAAAGGGGACTCTAAGGGTCAGATATGCAGAGAAAATGTTGACTATTTCATGTCAAGCTGCTCTGATCATCCCCACATCCTCTTGCTGGTTACCTGGTGAAAGCAAAATGA
The DNA here is from genome assembly GCA_031878705.1 of Tapirus indicus. NCBI lineage: Eukaryota > Metazoa > Chordata > Mammalia > Perissodactyla > Tapiridae > Tapirus > Tapirus indicus. Next base: position 12,601,872 of record CM062933.1, read on the forward strand.
AACAAAAACAGAAATAAAAACTTTTATTCCAATATGATGACCTTCATTTGATGTGATAATGTTTTAATAGTTCCTTTGGGCTATGCTCAATATTTTTAAGGAAAAAATACTGATGTCTTAGAGATTTCTTTTTTTTCTTTCTCTCTTTCCACCATCAAAGCAAAAATTGCACTCATCAAAGTTAAATAGGCAAGGAAGACTTTATTTAAGGCTATTGCAATAGGGGAAAGAAACCAGAACTCAGTCTGAACTCAATTCCCCTGAAAACACCTATTTGCTAATTGGCTTTACCCAAAGGAAAAGTCAACTTTCTCTTGTCTTTGTGACAGGAGGTAGTTTTACAACTTGGAGCAAAATGCCTGCTGAAGTTAGGCTCACAGAAAGCAGGAGAGGGGGTGTCATCTCCCCCAGTGCTTACATTTCAAAGAGATGCCTCCTAAATCCTTTAGAAAGACATTTCTGTGTTGTAAAACTACCAAGAGGTTTTAAAAAAGATTTACTTAGATCTCAAAGAGGCAGAGAAAGAATTTATGATGATAAGTTTTCTAAAGTAAATGCTATAAGAAAAGGGAGGTCAGGGACTAGAGTCAGGAAGAAGCCTGCCTGAAGTTTAGTCAGGCTGGGCGTTGCCTTGGTCACCACCTTCTCTCCAACGTGGTGTCTGGGTGTCTGGGCAGGTATGTGGCTTGCATGATCTCCTCGTGACTGGGAAGATGTGGTCCTCAAATCTTCTGGTTTCTTTGTCTCCAAGGTGATGCCCCTTGTCTGCCTGGCTGCTGCTCATCCTGCCAACCCATGTGGCTGAAGAGTACAACCGCTGTGACTTGTCATCCAGTCTTTTCTTGGGCTGGATAAGAGTGTAAAGCAGTGACTCTCAACCACGAGTGATCTTCCCCCTCCCCACCAAGTAGGAAGGATGGGGGTGGCATAAGCATGGATAGTATGTGAGATAAGGTATTCTTCAATCCAAACATGAATTATGACAAAATCCTTTGCTTTCAGGACTTTTTCAATGTATTTAACAGTCCTTCTTTTCTCTAGGCAGAAATCTGAAGAGTGTGATGTTAACATCCATGGCTGGCTCTACCTCCACCATCTCTATTTCCCCTTCTCTGTCTCCCTTCTTCCTACAATACTCCAGGACTCACTGGACCAGCTTTCTCTTTTATTTTCTCTACTTGATGTCTTAATTTTTCCATAGGGCAGGAAGCCTCAGGATCCAACCTGTGTGGGAGGAAGGAACAAAGTCCTTAGGGGAGACACTCAATTATCTGAGATCTCAAGGCTTAGTTCTTGATAAGCTAAAGGGATTTGGAAAATCTCTCTGGTCTGCTATTTAAGCTTACTGTTTTGCCCCAGGATTTAAATCTCAAGTTTTAGACTCAGAGGGTAGCAGGCTGTAAGGCAATAAGATTTAAGAAGAAAGTTAAAATGCACTCATTTAATATTTTCAAAATGTGATCCCCATTGCAAATAGTCTATTTCTATTTTAAAAGTTGCTAAGGAGAGTATCTTGGTGTAGGTGAACTGCAGGCTCAAAGGAAGAGTATAGCAAGAGATAAGGAAGTTTGAGTATAGGCTGGGTAAAGAAGGAGAGTGTAGAGGGAGATAAAAGTTTCAAGTGAATGGGGTCAGATTTAAAATCTGAAAATAGCACTTACAAGAGTGGGGGAGTGGAGACTCCCCAGTCGAGTTTAAAATTTTGGAGTTTGAGCAGTTCCAGGTGATGTAATTTCTCAGATTATCCCTCAGCTAGTGAGTGAATTCTAGTTTTCATTCTGGAGAACCCACATATTCCTAACATGGTGGAGTATGATGAAACTGGATAACCAAGACCGGCATCATCTCTAGGCAAAGGAAAGGCTATGTTCAGGCAAAGGAATATTAGATGGCTTAAGATTTCAAAAAGGTTGCCCTAAATTGTAAGTTCCCTCTTCCTCTCCCTCTTCACCCCCCACCCACACCCACACCTATTGTCCTAATTAAGCTCAGCCTGTAGGTAATCAAGGTATAGGCAATATATACATGAAACTCTTTCAGAAACTTATTTTTGAGAGATTATGGCAATGTCTATGCATCAGTGTGTTGAATTGTCATGCGATGGATAGTGAGATGAAAAGCCCCAGGCTACAAATTTCCTTAAATAGCTACAGTCACCTTGGGTCTCTGCACACAGAGCCGGTGAGGTTCTCCATCTGTACCAACAGCCCACGATTCAGTTGTTCACACCACACTTCTCTTTGAGACACTTTTTAATGGACAGGGATCAATAAAAGTGAACCAGTACTTTTATTTAAATGTCATCTCATAAAGGCAGGCAGCACAGATAACCTTGTCCTGAAGCGATTTTATTCTAAAGCACTCCTCACAGATGGCAAAGGTTTCACCCCAGTCACTTGACCAAATCTGCTCGCATTTACCTCCCAAAAAGTTATTTATTGCCTATTGAAGAAAGTAAACATGCAGAAATAGTTTTATAAGAGAAAAAAAAAACTTTGAAATACACACAAAAATCAAGTTGTTTTTTTCCTAGGCTGCCTTCTTTTCAAGAGTTTGTCTCTCGGTCTTGGAATTTCATGACTAGTGGTCTGTCAGTGGGACAAGTCGAGGTAGAGCCACATTGTGAGGCAAATGGGAAGACTGAAGGGGAGAGGGAACTTTCTAGAGATTTTATCCTTTATTCTCATTTTTTCTGATGGCTTTTCAAAAAATAACTGGCCCTGAAAAGTAATTTTCTCTCATGTTATTTTGTATTTTTAGACCAAGCAGGGTGAAAGACAATGAAGCAAAATAACAAAGGCAGCAATCATGAAAATTAATACCTTCAACACTCTGCTTACCCTCATTTGCCTTTTGAAAACATCTGCCTACAGTGTTTCTTTCCACTTATTATGGGCATGTCTGATCAGTGTTTTGCATGTCGTGCAGACAATTTGATTATCTGAAAACTCACAAATTGTAATTTATTCTTTTACAACTGTTGTAACGTATGTCAGAGGTGAAATCCTGAAGTTGTGCAAGTTCAAAGAAAGTTTTTAGATTTTGCTCCTTATTTTCCTCCCTCCCTCCTTCCCTCCTTTCCTTCCTTCTGTAGTTGAAATGAGAGAACTTTGGCATTAGACTGAATTGACTCTAGATCCCTGCTCTCCCAGACACTAGCTATTTAGTCTTGAGTAAGTCAGTTAATTTTTTAAATACCTCAGTTTTCCTATCCGGAAAGTGGGTATGATATTTTTCTTTGCATGATTCCTATGAGATTTGGAGATATTTGTGAAATACATGGCATAGTGCACATGGTAGGTGTTAAATAAATAGTAGCTACTATCATAATTTATCTAACAAATTTTTTTTTACCTACCTGGTATAAGAAACCATATGAACTGTTTATCATTGTATTTTGACAAGGCATTATCAAGTTGTGTTTTATCAAAGCACTGTCTAAAAAATAGTCTAATTGTTTAGCATGACAGATGGCAGACTTCATCATAGGCAAAGTCAAGGCAAGCTACTGGTTATGACTTGTGATCTAACTGCCTGATGAGGTAGGGGGCAGGTCTATTCCAGTACTGCTGACATATAGTCAACGTTAGTTGTCCTCCATGGAAAAGGTATAACTTCAGCTGTGAACACTTTAATCTTGTAAGAGTCCATACCTCCTTCCAGTTATCACAATGACAGGCCATTTAGTTTAGAAAATGGACAATGGCTGACATAACGAACTTCCATATACAGATTTATTTAATATGCACATGTACATGGCCTTTGGTTCTATTCCTAGGGAGAGGAGAAATGTAGAAGATTTTCTTATCAAAAATCTGTGCTGAAAAATTAGTGGAATTGAGTTAAAAAGACTAAGACCTAACAGAACTCCTACCTTCTCCTTCTTTATATAGTTATTTCCCACTGGTCCAGTCTTTCACTCTCCCATCCCGCAGTTAAATTTTAAGATTTCAAAAACATTTATTTTCTTTGGAACAATGGAACTTGTTTATTTTGCAGCTATCAGGCAATGTAACTGATCATCACCCCATTTATGGGCTAAATAAATTATACATTACCTTTTCTGGACATAGAATATTTCACGGGATAAGAGGTTTTTTGTGATGGTTAAGAGTGCTGGAGTCGGGCTCTGGCGCTCAAATTCCAGTCACGCTATTTTCTGCTTCCATGTACCTGTACAAGCTATTTAACCTCACCGAATCTGGAGTCCTTGTCAGTAAAACAGGATTTGTTGAGAGGATCAAACAGAATCATGATCTATAATACTTAATACAGTACCTGTATATAGTAGACACTTGAAAAATTGTAGGTATTGTTATTAAGATTGTATAAGAATTTAATCTGAATCAAAACAAGTTACATTGCAATGAGCCCTCCCATACGTGACATTTTTATTGGCCATCCATGGACTATGCTGATTCAGAGCGCCTTCTTGTTTAAGACAGTTTTGCAAATGTACCCATTTCAGAACTGGATTTCTCTTGCTGCTTAAAATATTTTCTCTTTATCTTCACCCTTCTCCTATTCCTATCAAGATTTATCTTTAGATGAGGAAGCTAGAAAACAATTGGCAGGTTTCATTTCAGACAGATTTTATGAAATAAGACTATGTGGAGGGTCAAATCTTTAGTTTCTGACAAATTTTGTAGGAAAAAGCCAAACAAGAATCTGTGGATCTCTGTGTCTTGATTTTCAGTGGACTAAGTAAATTGCATTGGCAGAGAGGGCTGCTTCTGTGATAGGGAGTTAATTGAAAGGAAAAACATTTGTGCTCTCCTGTCTACATATGTGCTAAACACAAATTTTGAATTTATGTTTTAAAACTTGGGCCATTTGAGGATAAAATAATCTCAACTATTAACTATACTTCTTTGTTCCTTTGGTTCAGGTGCTTAAACTTTGTGTTTGAAAATAAAATCTTAATTTCCTACTTTGACATTCCCCTACTTAATGCCATAGCTTGTGGCAGTTTGGAATACATCACGGGTCCATCTCTCCTGTGAGATTGCTCGTGTCTCCGATGAACTGTTGGAGGGCCGTGAAGATGCTGCGAGACAGATTGTCATTTCCCCCAGAGGAATGAATAGGGCTGTGATGGGCTGATCAGGCAGCACTGGGAGGAAGGCCGGTTGCCAAGGACACAGCCTGCCACATTGTCTGTCTCCTCTGGCACTTCACCCCCGAGGTTCTCACACACTCACTCTCTTGTTCTCTTTTACTTTCTATTTATCACTCTTCCTTTCTGCCTCCCTCAGTGTCTCCTCTTTTCTCTCTCTCACCTCCTTTGCGTGCTTGTGCCATCGCCTGCACTGTTTGGTTTCTTTAGGTATTTCTATGGCACCAATCTCCATGGAATCTAGCCACTCAGACAAACACATTGGGTTAAATATAGGCCTGTGTAGGAAGAGAAGGAATGTGTTTCTCTTGCTTCCTTCCCTCCTGGATGATCTACGCTTGATTAAGTGAAAGGGAGGGAGGAAGATGAAGACGGTGTTGAGGGACCAAAGAGCAATCAGCTCTCCCCATCTGAAGTGACTGCTCCAAAGATCTATGGCCTCAGGGAGACAGAGTGGAATACGAGAAGGGCTACTCCTGGCTCTGCTGCTCACTGGCATTGTGGCCTTGGGCAACTCTCCTCACCTCCAATCTCGTCAGCAAAAGTGTAATGATTGGTCAGGTGATTGCTGAGGTTGCCTTTACCCCAAGACCTGAGTAATTTCATGAGCTCCGCAAATGACCCAGGCTTTCCTGGGAGGCTTTCTTCTGGTCCCCACACTGAAGACCAGGGTCATGGATAGATAGATCTAAATCACATGCTCAAAAGGCTGCCAACCAAAGAATTGGTGGACAGGAGTAATGTAACTGAGCTTCCTCCTTTTCCCCTGCAAGTATGCTGCTGGGGTGACCTGGAGATGCTCCACAAGATCAGGAGAACTGCAGCTGATCAGCTCCACAGGGCCATCATCAGCACAGCAAGGATGGTGGCGAATTTGATGTTGAGATAATGGGGTGCTTAACAGGGAGGCTTGCCAACTGAGATGACCTCAGGAAAGGTGGAGAGGGTTCTGAGCAAGTGCCACCAGGTGACAACTCTCAACCTCTGCAGAGAGAGTAAAACCAGTTTCTTCAGGAAGGGAATGTGGAATGTGTATTTGGAATGTATGTGGAATGGGGTGTGGGATGGGGGAAACCTGCAGAAGGGAAGTGAAAACTGGCTGAGCTTTTGATGCTGAGGTCTTGTTTTCTGACAATTTTTATGTTTCTCTACTTGATCTTTATCCCCACCCCTCCAAGAAGGAGTTTGGCAAGTAGTGCCAAGTGAGGCAGGGGATAATTGTGCCCTTGGTTGCCAGGAAAGAATAACAGCAAAAACAACTTTAAGTGATATTAACATTTTAATATGAATTATTTCAAAACTGAATGATGTGAGATATTTGACATAGCATGATAAACTGAATAATATTGCTTAATACATCAAGATTTTAATTTCTTTATGGGCCAAAAAGTATAAGGATCCTGACTTGTAAAATTGGTTTGTGTAGAGACAATAAAGGAGATTGTTTCAGCCACTTGAGCACTATGCAGTAATACTGAAAGCACAGTCATGACAAAGGGTATTTTCTAAGTATTAATGATCCACAGACATGAACAAACCAAGCCTAACATACCAAACCAGTATGTACTACTTGAAGCAAGTGTGAACAAAGAAAATGCCATTGCAAATTATATTGCTACTGTGCGTAAAATCATTAATACCTCTATTGATAATTCCAAAATTAATTACAAATTATTCATATATTCATTTATTCAATGGAAATATGCTGAATGCCTAATTTATGTCAGGAATTGTGCTAGGTGCTGGGGATGGTACTGGATAAGATACATATGGTCCCTGCCCTCACTAAACCAGTAATAATAAAAAATTTGATTGATTTTGCTGTGATAAATGCTGTGATAAGGAAGGAATATACACCCATTTATTCAACAAACATTTGTTGAACATTTACTATCCCAGATACTATTCTAGGTTTTTTGGATCCCATGGGGGAACAAGACAGGCAAAATGCCTACCTTCAAGGACTGTACACCCAGTGAAGAAGTTCAGTGTACTCCAGGATATTGTGGGGAGTTAGGGAAAGCTTCCTAGAAGAACCAATTCCCAAATTGAGGTCTGAAGGGTGAGTAGAAGTTAGATAGGTAAGAATGAAGAGGAAAGTATTCTAGGCAGAAGTAACAACATACACTTAAATCTAAGGATGACAGCAAACAAGGCAAATTCACAAAGGTGAAAGGAATTCAATATAGCTGTCATATGGCATGCCACATTTGGAGAATGTCCAGAGATAAAGCTGGAGAGCTGGGTCAGATCAGGTCTCAAAAAGTCATGGAAGCTGTGGTGAGTATTTTGGGTTTTATTCTAAGGTAAAGGGAAGCCACTGAAGGGTGTTAAAAAGAGGAGAGAAATAAGTAGATCTGTATTTGGAAAACTGTACGTGGCCTCAATGTGGAAAATAAATGGCAGGTCAAGATGGGAAGCACAGAGACAAGTTAAGAGGATGTTTCAGTTGTCCAAGTTAGTGAAAACTGTGCCCTGGAAAAGGGGAATGGTAGGGACAATGGAGAAGGTGAATCGGGACATAGATTCAATAGGACACAGTGACTGATTAGATTGAAATGATTAAGAAAAAGGAGGAAATGATGACAACTACCAGGTATCTTGCTAAGACACTGGCATTACCATTAAGGAACACAAAAGAACAGTAGGTTTCCAGTGGGAGATAGTAAATTCAGTTCAATTTTGGATAGGTTGGTAGCATGTATGGTACCTCCAAGTGGAGATGCCCAAGTAGTTGGATGTGTCAGTTGGAAGTTCAGAAGAAAAGTCTGAGCTGCAAATATATGTTTTTGAATCATCAACGTAAACATGAAAATTGAAGCCATGGGAGTAGGTGGGATGGCCCAGGAAGAATATGAAGAGACCATAACTCTGAGGAACAGGGTTATAACCTTTAACATTTTCATGATAAAGAGAGAACAAAAAGGCTGAAAGGGAGATTGAGAAAGAATGACCAAGGAATTAAGAGGAAAACTAGGAGAGGGTGGTGACATAGAAACCCATGGGGGAAGGGGAACATTTCAGGGAGGATGTCGTGGTCTCTGTGGTCAACATGACTGCTGAGAAATCAAATAAGAGTAAAGGAGAATGGAAGCCATTTTGCAGTGAGTAGGGATGGGTAGAAAAGAGAATGTGGAGACATCAAGGGGGAAATAATTCATTCGAGAAGTTTGGTTATGAATGAGAGAAATGATGAGGGAGTTTGATGGAGAGGTGGAGAGATAATTTTTTTAAATGGGAGCACTTAAGCATGTTTAATCACAATGGGATGGAGCCACTAGAGAGTGAGAGATTAAAGATACAGGAGAGAGAGGGTACCTGAAAGATCCAGTGAGAGGACAAAATTCAGGGCACAGCAGAGGATTAATATTAGGTACAGGGAGAGATTCATTTTCTCCTGAATGGGAGGGAAGGAGAAAAGGGTGGATGTGGATGCAGGTAAATGTGCAGGTCTAGGCCAGGAGTTGAGAGGTTTTATTTTCTCTGAGAATGAGAGGAGACCATCTGCTGTGAATGAAGGCACGGTGACAGGACTGGCGTTGTGAGAAGTGAAGAAGGTCTGAAATAGTCCCTGCGGTGAATGGAAGAGTGGTTGATTAGGGAGAGGCAGGAATTTTGCCTGTGCACCAAGGTCTCCAATCAAGTAGGAGCTTGTGATTTTTTGAGTGGAACCCATCTGGGAAATTGTGACTTCTCTCCAGCAGCCTGTGGGTTCAGAGAACTGGGTGTGTGGATTCATTGAAGGTTGGGGGTTTTTTTTCTAGGTGAGTCAGTGGAAAGAAAATGGAGCAAAGGAGTTGGTAAGACAATACTTGATGTGACAGAGCATGAAATCTATAATGGAAAAGAAAGAGAGTCAAGAGAGAAGGCTGCTGACTGAAAAGAAAAACAATGAGAGGGGAGGTCAAAAAAGAGTCTTGGTGAAGTCAGACAACAGCTGGAATGCAAGTACCTAAGTGGAACAGCTGAACAGAGAGGGAGTTATGGAAACAAGAGCGATTTTATTGAGGAACTTTACTGAGGACCTTGCTGAGTTCTGCCTCCTTCCTTGCTCAATTTACCTGATGCTATCTAATAGTTACGGTTAGTGAATTTTCTGTGATTATAAATGGAACATTTGTCACAAATTTCATAAAATGTTCAGAGAATATTAAATATAAATATCAACATGAGAAAATTGAGTGCAGTGGTTAAGAGCTCAAGTTCTGAGGTTGGTTATTAGGTTAAAATCTTGTCTCTTGAACGTGTTTTCTCATTTATAAAATTGGGTAAAATGGTATCTACTGAAAAAAATAGTTGTCAGTCAATACACCTAAAGTATTTAGAATAGTTTCTGACACATAGTAAGTACCCAATAAATATTAGCTATTATTATCATTACCATGATTATTAGAACTCATATCATGCTAGGTTCAAGAGGGGCCCTAGAGACAATTTTGTCTAATTAGCTTATTTTACAGTGAGGAACCTGAAGGCCATTGAGGAATGTTGACATTCCCAAGTCAGGCAGTAGACTTAGGTCTAAATCCAGGTCTCTAGATTCTTAGTCTTTCTCTGTCTTTTCTGTGTCACAATGTTCAGATTTCATCTCCTCATAAGGAGCTGGCCCTGCCCACTGGCCCTGCCCCTCAGACAGAGCAATGAATAACACACAGACATGAAGCCCAGCAGAGAGTTCCTCCCCGGGCCTTTCATGTGCCTTCACTGTGGCACAAGGCAGTCATTCCCAAAAGGCAGTGCAAGCAAACCCAGAGATCTATGGCAAAGTCACCAAACTGCCTCTTCATGAGCCTCGTGCCATCTCGTTGTTGTAACAAAGAAAATTGCGCTTTCACAGGCTTCAGTGCACTTGCTGTTCTATGAAATGCAGGCAGCAGCCATCCCCATCCAATTTACTGTCCTGTCCAGATGGGGGAAGAAAAGACATAATTGAACTCAATGATGGTATTTTAAAGTCAGGGCTCTGTAAGCACTGACACTTTTTCAGTCTTTGATTTGTTTACAAAATCTTTCAGCCGAAATTGGATACAAACTGACCTGCCGTGCTCTGAAGTAATGGAGCTAATGCTAAGAAAAATTGATGATTACTTTCTCAATTCCTATGCCTCCAAAGATTGTCTGCATAAATTTTTCTGACTGATAGCCTCTGGGTCTCTGTGACCGAATACTGAGGCAATCCTAGCTGGGATGTGTCACCTCTAAAATTTGCCTAAGTTGATTATTGAAGAACTTAAACTGAAGCCTTGGAAATCATACAGGGTAAATCATGCTGATGAGATTTCCAAACCAATTTTGGGTTCAGGTGTCTCAATTTAGTTCAAATCCCATGTGTTCCAGATCAGAATCTTGATTTGTGGTTTCTCAGCTGCGGCATCAGCCTTTCTATATAATGGATCAGGTTTTTGGGGTTTTTTTTTATTGTTATTATTGCTGGGTTTTAAAAAATTCTTCTTTCTAATTGAAATTAGAAACAAAGGCAATGTGAATTATTTATCATTGCTGCTTTTGCCATCAAGCTATGCATTTAGGTCTAGAGAACTAGTCGTTAACCTCCACTGTGCATCAGAATTACCTGGTAAACTTTTAAAAACAGGGATCTTTGGGTGTTATTTTTCAATTTTTTTTTCTTTTTTTGTGAGGAAGACCAGCCCTGAGCTAACATCCTTTGCCAATCCTCCTCTTTTTGCTGAGGAAGACTGGCCCTGGGCTAACATCTATGCCCATCTTCCTCTACTGTATATGGGACGCCGCCACGGCGTGGCTGACGAGCAGTGCATAGGCGGGTGCCCAGGATCCAAACCTGCGAACCCCGAGCTGCCAAGTGTGGACCAAACCGCTGCAGCACCGGGCGGCCCCTTATTTTTCAAATATTTAAAAGGTGGTTCAAATGTAAGGCAAAGTTGAGAACCATGCTCTAGATCTGTGCTTCTCAAACTTTAATGCGCATATGAATTTCATTACTACCCAACTAATCATTTTTATGCTTCAAAGTGTGATCTGAAGACCAACACCATTGATAACACTCAAGACCTTGTTAGAAATGTATGTTCTCAGGTCCTACTCCAGACATACTGAGTCAAAATCTGCACTTTAACAGTTCCCAGATGTGTTACGTACATACTAAAGTTTGAGAAGAACTGCTCCTGAGAGTCCTCTTTCCTTCTGAAGACAATGATTTAGTTATGCTGCCACCAAGTAGATGTTCTGCCTGAGTGGTGGCATGAAGATCCCAACAAATAGGCTTTCCCGAGGCAAAGATTATCAAAGGCTTTTCTATGTTACTATTAACATATAATGTGAATTCTCAAAAAAGTAAGGTATAAAAGTGTTTATAGAATGATTTCAGGTATACAAAATGCAAATAAAGGAAATATACATTATAATCTCTCAGTTGTAACAATGTAGTGATTATTTCTTCATTTTATATTTCTTTGTATTTGTCAGTTTTCTATGATACTATAATCATAAAAAGAAGATATTTTAAGCAAGAAAAAAATGCCATATAAATGTCTTTCTCATTACCTTCTTTTTTTTTGCAGGGAAAGATTCATCCTGAGCTAACATATGTTGTCAATCTTCCTCTTTTTTTTCCCTCTCCAAAGCCCCAGTACATAGTTGTATATTCTTGTTGTAAGTCCTAGTTCTTCTATGTGAGCTGCTGCCACAGCATGGCAACTGACAGACAGGTGGTGTGGTTCTACGACCAGGAAACGAACCCTGGCCACTGAAGTGGTGAGAGCTTCGTACTGTAACCACTAAACCATCAAGGCTGGCCCAAACTTTCCTGTTATCTTTTACTCTTCTTGGTCACTACAGAGAAAATTTTCATTTTAATGTTGAAGTAAATCTAGGGATGTTACTTCAATATATTTATTCTCAAGGATTTTCTAGTGTTAGGCAAAAACCTGATTTTCAAAAAGGACAAGAAACTAAGTATTTCAGATCATATAGTGATGAACTTCTTGTCAGTCCTGAGGAAAATTCCAGAAAAAATATCTCACTCTTAGAGAGTGAGAGAAGGTGACTGTTGGAAGTTGGCATATGTAACAAAAAAGAAGTAAAGCCAGATTAATTCTATTTCCTTTTATAGATAAGTCAATAGAATTGTAAATAAAGGGAATGCTTTAAATCTTGTTTATCTTGATCGCCCCCAAAAATGCATTTCATGGTATTTTTACTAAAATATGAAAAATATCAAGAACCATAGGCTGGATGATATTACACTAGGTAATGATCAGTCAGGATCCCAGTAGGAATGAAACATTCAAACAGGTTAATTGAAGAACATTTCATAAAGGGACTATTTGCAAAGATGGGACATGTTTTAGGGAAACCAACACGGGATGGTGCAGTACCTAGGGTTTAGAACAGTGGAGAATTGTTATCACCCAGGGCCTAAAGGAACAAGGGGAAGGAGAGGTTGCCAGAAGGCAGAGAGAGCTCCTGTATGGAGCTCTAACAGGAGTTGCAGCTTTTAACAGAAGAATGGAGCCAAATCATAGCAACCTGGCAAAGAAGGATTACTTCACCTCGCTCCTTATCTCTGAATTTCAGCTGGTGTCACTTATTGGCCAAATCACCAAAATCCAGAGTCCAGGGAGCCTCCCAGAGCATGAGTTAAGGTGGTACATAGATCTGTAAATGCACTTGGAAAACATCAGCAATAAGCTTAAGTAGATTCCCTAATGCATTGAAGGTTGGGAGAGAATATGAAATAATTGGTTAATGGCTTGGGAATCCATTCATGGCTTTGCTCCATTCAACATTTTCTCAACGATTTGGATGAAGATAGAGAGGGCACATGTAACAAATATGAAGATATCACAAAACTGGGGAATATAGAAGACATCAGATGACATACTCAGTATTCAGAAAAATGATGTTCTGGTTCTAATATGACATATCTAATAGATATAAATGAAAGGCCAGCATTTGAGTTAAAAACACCACTGTCTCTATACTTGTAGGAGAGATACAACTAAGTAATATCACTTATACATGTTTTTTTAATTAACAAGATCAGTGTAAATAATTAGTCCTGTGAAAAGACTGCCCCACCCAAAACTAATGTGGTTTTACTCTGAATTGGAATCAAAGGGTCCAGAAAAAAGAGGGCTGATAGTTTCACTCTATTCTATGCTGTATAGACAGTAATGATAAGCTGAATTATGTGCAGGGGATTTATGACCAGGACAGTAAATATTTAACCTGGAAAATGAGACACTGTACAGGAAAGGAGGTGGAGGAATGGATCCTGGGGTATGTTTCCAAACGTCTAAAGGACTCTCCTATGAGAGAGGGATGTGGCTTTCTTCCAGCTCTGGGGGCAAAGGGGCATAGGAACAGGGAGCAGAAATCAGATTACATAAAGGATGATCATCTAAACAATCTGTGCCATCTGAAAATCAAATTGATCTACTTGTGGGATGGTAAATTTCTTATCCTATTCAAACAAAGCCTGAATGACCACTTACCAGATACATTGCTAATGAGCCAGGTTGTGGAAAACTGTGTTCTTGGGTTAGCTTGGAGGTGAGACCCCACCACACCTGAATCATCAGGGTTAAGGTGGCTCCCCGCTAGTCCTGTTTTCTTCTATCTCTTTCAGCTCTTCATGTTGGTGGTTTCTGTACCTTCTCTTTCCCAGAGCCAAGCAGAAATAGAAGCTTAAGCTATAGAGGTTTTAGAAGGTCTTTGAAGCTATAGAACTCTTCCCAATTTCCACCAATGGCTTAAATTTTCTCTTTACACATTAAGTGCTGCAGCAGCTGTTCTGATCTCTTACATCAATTACTTTTTTTAAAGAAAGAGCCAGCTCCAATTCCAAATATAATGGTTAAAAGCAAATTTTAAATTAGGCCTTCATTTAGTTCTTTAATTTTTTTGTTTATAAAGGTTCAAATAAACTAAAGAGGTATAAAAATGAAAGTAAAAATCTCTGAAAATCCTATCACCCTGAAATAATCACTGTCAATGTTTCAGTAAATATTCTTCTAGACCTCTCTCTGTAAGTACTACCATATGGCTTTCTGGATCCATAGAAAGATAATTTTACATAGGAGTTTTATACTATACATGCTGCTATGCCATCTGCTTTTTATATGCAACATCATGTTGTTGAAATACTTCCATGTTAGTGAATGCTTTTTAATGCTCTGTATGGATATGAACACAATCTTTGAAAAGCCATTTAAATAGAATATAGTAAAAATTTTAAGATGCATGCGTTGGTTCTCTTACAAATGGACTACTAAGAGAATATGGTATCCCAGCTGATACGATTTTAGCTCCCTTCCTGGATGACAAGTGGTCCTCAAGAAGACAGGTCCATGATTATGTAGTGAGGCCACATGGGATACTGGGAAAAGCTGGAACTGTGAAGCTTAAGTGAAAATTCATTATCTAACTATTAATTTCAGGAATGAAAAAAAGTATTGATTGACTCATTGCTGTGTTAGAATGAAAAATGTAGTGTTTTCCTCCCCCTTTCCATCCCAATTACACATATTGAGTATATTTAATCAGATTTATATTATTTTTAACATATTTATTTTTAGTGTTTATCAGATATTATCTATAGTTCTTGAAAATCTAAATATCCTGTTTGTTCCTGACTAAAAACACTTAATCATGTGGGATTTCTTCTTCTATGCTTTGTTGTTTCAAATTGTGAGCTCATCCTACTGGGCCTTTATCTATAGAAATTTTGTGCCCCATGGACCGGGAATGCATCCCTCCAGAAGGGTTTTGCATTTGATTATGTTAAACATCCCAGGGACCAGCTTTTAAGGTAATTTCTATTTGAGGGGCTTTTCCCACCACAAAGGCAGTTTAAACTTAAACCACAACTTATATGAGGGCAGGCATGTGGTTGCTGTAACTTACATCCCACCCAGAACACTGGTCAGGATGAAGTCCCTTTTGTCATCTCTTTGTGCTGGTGAAAATAGTTTTCTTCATTTTCTCTTTCACTGAGGATTCTGGCTTTCAGTGAGGGGGTCCTCCAGGGACAGCTATCACCATACTCACTCAATGGTAAAATACTGAAGCTGAAGCTTTCCCCCTGAGACTGACAACAAGACAAGGACATTCGCTATCACTACTTCTTTTTTTTTTTTTTTTGACTTTTTTTTTTATTGATGTCTTAGTTTATAACACTGTGGGGTTTTAGTTGTACATTTTTGTTTGTCCGTCACCTTGTGGATGTAACCCTTCACCCCTTGTGCCCCCCCCTTCCCCTTGGTAACCACCAATCAGTTCTCTCTGTCCGTGTGTTCACTTATATTCCATATATGAGTGAGTTCATGCAGTGTCTGGCCTTCTTTCTCTGGCTTATTTCACTTAACATAATACCCTCTAGGTCCTTCCATGTTGTTGCAAATGGGACAATTGTGTCTTTTCTTATGGCTGAGTAGTATTCCATTGTATGTATATACCACATCTTCTTTAACCAATCTTCAATTGAGGGACACTTGGGTTGCTTCCACTTCTTGGCTATAGTGAATAATGCTGCAATGAACATAGGGGTGCATACGCCTCTTGTGATGGTTGATTTCACGTCCATTGGGTAGATGCCCAAGAGTGGTATTGCTGGATCATATGGTATTTCTATTTTTAATTTTTTGAGGACTCTCCATACTGTTTTCCATAGAGGCTGCACCAGTTTGCATTCCCACCAGCAGTGAATGAGGGTGCCCGTTTCTCCACAACCTCTCCAGCATTTGTTGTTATTTGTCTTTGTGATTATAGCCATTCTAACGGGTGTCAAGTGATATCTCAGTGTAGTTTTGATTTGCATTTCCCTGATGATTAGTGATGTTGAACATCTTTTCATGTGTCTATTGGCCATCTGTATCTCTTCCTTGGAAAAATGTCTGTTCATATCCTCTGCCCATTTTTTGATCGGGTTGTTTGTTTTTTTGTTGCTCAGTTGTATGAGATCTTTGTATATTACTGAGATTAATCCCTTGTCAGACAAATGATTTGCAAATATTTTCTCCCAGCTGGTGGGTTGTTTATTCATTTTGATCCTGGTTTCATTTGCCTTGTAGAAGCTCTTTAGTCTGATGAGGTCCCACTTGTTTATTTTTTCATTTGTTTCCCTTGTCTGGGTAGACATGGAATCTGAAAGGATCCCTTTATGTCCGATCGCAATTAGTGTACTGCCTATATTTTCTTCCAGGAGTTTTATAGTTTCAGGTCTCACTTTCAGGTCTTTGATCCGTTTTGATTTGATTTTTGTATATGCCGATAGGAGATGGTCTACTTTCATTCTTTTGCATATTGCTGTCCAATTTTCCCAGAACCATTTATTGAAGAGACTTCCCTCTCTCCATTGTATGTTCTTTGCTCCTTTGTCGAAGATTAGCTGTCCATAGGTGTGTGGTTTTATTTCTGGGCTTTCAATTCAGTTCCATTGATCTGTGTGTCTATTCTTGTACCAGTACCATGCTGTTTTGATTACTGTAGCTTTATAGTATATTTTGAAATCAGGGATTGTGATGCCTCCAGCTTTGTTCTTTTTTTTCAGAATTGCTTTAGCTATTCGGGCTCTTTTGTTGCCCCATACAAATTTCAGTAGTTTTTGTTCTATTACCGTGAAGAATGACATTGGGATTCTGATTGGGATTGCATTGAATCTGTAGATTGCTTTAGGTAGAATGGACATTTTAACTATATTTATTCTTCCAATCCATGTGCATGGAATATTTTTCCATTTCTTTATGTCCTCCTCGATTTTTTTCAATAGTGTCTTATAGTTTTCATTGTATAGGTCTTTTACCTCCTTGGTTAAATTTATTCCCAGATATTTTATTCTCTTTGTTGCAATTGTAAATGGGATTGTCTTTTTGAGTTCTCTTTCTGTTTTTTCATCGTTAGTGTATAGAAATGCAATTGATTTTTGTAAGTTGATTTTATACCCTGCCACTTTGCTGTAGTTGTTGATTGTTTCTAGTAGCTTTCCAATGGAATTTTTGGGGTTTTCTATGTATAGGATCATGTCGTCTGCAAATAGTGAGAGTTTCACTTCTTCATTGCCTATTTGGAGTCCTTTTATTCCTTTTTCTTGCCTAATTGCTCTGGCCAGAACTTCCAGTACTATGTTGAATAAGAGCGGTGAGAGTGGGCACCCTTGTCTTGTTCCTGTCCTCAAAGGAATGGCTTTCAGTTTTTCCCCATTGAGTAGGATGTTTGCTGTAGGTTTGTCATATATGGCCCTTATTATGTTGAGGTACTTTCCTTCTATACCCATTTTGTTGAGAGTTTTTATCATAAATGGATGCTGGATCTTGTCGAATGCCTTCTCTGCATCGATTGAGATGATCATGTGGTTTTTAGTCTTCATTTTGTTAATGTGGTGTATCACGTTGATTGATTTGCGGATGTTGAACCATCCCTGTGTCCCTGGTATAAATCCCACTTGATCGTGGTGTATGATCTTTTTGCTGTATTGCTGTATTCGGTTTGCCAATATTTTGTTGAGGATTTTTGCGTCTATGTTCATCAGCGATATTGGCCTGTAGTTTTCCTTCTTTGTATTGTCCTTGTCTGGCTTTGGTATCAGCATGATGTCGGCCTCATAGAATGTGTTGGGAAGTATTCCAGCTTCCTCTATTTTTTGGAATAGTTTGAGAAGGATAGGTGCTAAATCTTCTTTGAACGTTTGATAAAATTCTCCAGGGAAGCCATCTGGTCCTGGGCTTTTATTTTTTGGGAGGTTTTTGATTACTGTGTCAATCTCTTTACTTGTGATTGGTCTGTTCAGATTCTCTATTTCTTCTTGATTCAGTTTTGGGAGGTTGTACAAGTCCAAGAATTTGTCCATTTCCTCTAGGTTGTCCAATTTGTTGGCGTAAAGTTTTTCATAGTATTCCCTAATAATCCCTTGTATTTCTGTGGTGTCTGTTGTAATTTCTCCTCTTTCATTTCTAATTTTATTTATTGGAGTCTTCTCCCTTTTTTTCTTAGTGAGTCTGGCTAAGGGTTTGTCAATTTTATTTATCTTCTCAAAGAACCAGCTCTTTGTTTCATTGATCCTTTCTACTGATTTTTGGTTTCAATTTCATTTATTTCTGCTCTGATTTTATTATTTCCCTCCTTCTGCTGATTCGGGGCTTTGTCTGTTCTTCTTTTTCCAACTCTGTTAGGTGCAATTTAAGGTTATTTATTTGGGATTTTTCTTGTTTGTTAAGGTGAGCTTGTATTGCTATGAATTTCCCTCTCAGCACTGCTTTTGCTGCATCCCATATGAGTTGGTATGGTGTATTTTCCTTTTCATTTGTCTCCAGATAACTTTTGATTTCTCCTTTAATTTCATCAACGACCCATTTGTTGTTCAGTAGCATGTTGTTTAGTCTCCACATCTTTGTCCCTTTCCTAGTTTTTTCCTTGCAGTTGATTTCTAGTTTCACAGCATTATGATCAGAAAAGATGCTTGTAATGATTTCAATCTTCTTAAATTTATAGAGGTTTGTCTTGTTTCCTAATATATGGTCTATCCTTGAGAATGTTCCATGTGCACTTGAGAAGAATGTGTACTCTGCTTTTTTTGGGTGGAGTGCTCTGTATATATCTATTAAATCCATTGCATCTAGTTTTTCATTTAAGTCCATTATTTCTTTATTGACTTTTTGTCTGGATGATCCATCTATTGATGTGAGGGGGGTATTAAGATCTCCTACTATTATTGTGTTATTGTTAATATCTCCTTTAAGGTTTTTTAGCAGTGGTTTTTTGTACTTTGGTGCTCCTGTGTTGGGTGCATAGATATTTATAAGTGTTATGTCTTCTTGGTGAAGTATCCCTTTTATCATTATATATTGCCCTTCTTTGTCTCTCATTACCTTTTTTATCTTGAAGTCTACTTTGTCTGATATAAGTATGGCTACTCCTGCTTTCTTTTGTTTGCCATTAGCTTGAAGTATTGTTTTCCATCCTTTTATTTTGAGTCTATGTTTGTCTTTAGAGCTGAGATGTGTTTCCTGGAGGCAGCAGATTGTTGGATCTTGGTTTTTAATCCATACTGCCACTCTGTGTCTTTTGATTGGAGAATTCAATCCATTTACATTTAGAGTGATTATTGATATATGAGGGTTTAATGTTGCTATTTTATTGTTCATCTTCTGGTTCTTTTGCATTTCCTTCGTTTCTTGTCCCTTGTGTTTCGGACTGCAAATTCAATTTGGTATTTCTGCATGCTCATTCTCTTGGTTTTCTCTTTATTTGTCATGTGTGGTTCTCTTCTGGTTGTTTGTTTAGTGGTTATCGTGTGGTTTATATAAGTGATCTCCTGGATAAGAAAGTACATTTTCAGATGCCTCCTTTTTCCTGAGGCTGGGTCAGTTCAATCCCTTACCTCTTCCCCTCCTTATTTGTTATCTCTTTATTCCAGATTGTGTCATGAATGTGTGTTTCCAGTGATGAGCTTGAATTAATTTTTGATGTTTTCCAACTGTATTTTGTTCTGGTTTAGTCTCCTTGCTTTTCTCCTTGTTGAAATCTTTGTATCCCCTTTCTCATTTTTTTTTTTTTCAGGCCTAAGGGCCTTCTTGAGCATTTCTTGTAGTGGGGGTCTTGTGGTGATGAACTCTCTTAGCTTTTGTTTATCAGGGAAAGTTATTATTTCTCCATCGTATTTGAAGGATATTTTTGCTGGATAAAGTATTCTCGGCTGAAGGTTTTTGTCTTTCATGATTTTGAATATATCATTCCAGTCTCTCCTAGCCTGTAGAGTTTCTGTCGAGAAATCAGCTGAGAGCCTGATGGGGTTTCCTTTGTATGTTATTTTGTTTTTTTGTTTAGCTGCCTTCAATATTATTTCCTTGTCACGGATATTATTCAAGTTTGCTACTATGTGGCGAGATGATTTTTTATTCCTGTTTATATATTTAGGTGATCTATTGATTTCATTCACTGTTATTTCCCTCTCGTTCCCTAGGTTGGGGAAGTTCTCAGCTATTATTTCTTTGAACAAACTCTCTGCTCCTTTTTCTCTTTCTTCTCCTTCTGGAATACCTATTATCCTTATGTTGCTTTTCCTCATTGAGTCTGATATTTCTCGAAGAATTTCTTCATTTCTTTTTAGTCTTAGCTCTCTCTCCTCCTCTACCAGGAGCATTTCTGCATGGCTATCCTCAATAGTGCTAATTCGTTCCTCCATATTGTCAGTTCTGCTCTTTAAAGACTCCATTTTTTCCACTATCTCGTTGATTTTGTTTTTCATCTCCAATAATTCTGATTGGTTTTTCTTTAGGGTTTCAATGTCTTTTGTGACATAATCCCTGAATTCGTTGATTTGTTTCTGTATGTTCTCTTGTATTTCGTTGAGCTTGTTTATGATAGCTATTTTGAATTCTCTCTCATTCAGGTTATCAAATTCTGTGCCTTCAGGGTTGGTTTCTGGGTGTTTGTCATTTTCCTTTTGGTCTGTAGGCCTGACATATTTTCGCAAGGATCCGACGGGGACGGCTTTATTTTTACCCTTCATGATTAAAGTTAGTCCTGCAGTTTCCTCCTGCTGCCACTAGATGGAGATCACGAGCGGTTTGCTCTGAGGCGGCTGCAGCCCCCAGAGGGATTATGCTGAAACGCCGGGTGTGTGGGGGGGGTCCTCTCTTTCTCCTGCTTGACCCAGGGGTTTCCATTCTGGCTCTCTTAGGGTGTTTGCTACACCCCCTAAACAGTCTGTCGTCGCTTCCCAGTGGGGATCTCACGACAGTCTGTGAGAGCACCTGGATGGCGATAGTTTTCCCCGCTGTGGGCCACCCCTCCCCCCTCTGTCCGCGAACCTCACTGTCTTTGCTGATTGATTGGGGAGGGGGAGTACAACCTTCTACCTCTCCTCCCGTTCTCCTGGGCTTCCCGGGCCTCCACCGTCCGATGTATGGCAGCAGGGGTTTCTGAGAAGTCCTTCGTAGTGTTTGATTGAGCTCTGTTGGAATGTGAATGATGTTTTCGTTGTGTCGTAGGGGGCAGAGATTCAAAGAGGGAATCTCACTCTGCCATGATGCTGATGTCACTCCGCTATCACCACTTCTATTCAACATTGTACTGGAGGAACTAGCCAGGGCAATAATGCAAGAGAAAGAAATAGAAGGCATACAGATTAAAAAGGAAGAAGTAAAACTTTTCATTCTTAATGTGACTATTTCATGAAGAGTCCAAAAGAATCTATAACTATTATAAATAGTAAGTGAATTTAGCAATATTGCTAAATACAAGGTCAATATATAAAAACCAATTTTATTTTTATACAAATACAATTATCAGCAGCAAACAGTTGGAAAATAAAATTTAAAAACAATAGCATTTATAACAGCTTCAAAAACATCAAATGCCTAGGAATAAATCTAATGAAATATGTATAAAAACTTTCCATTATTAAAAATAATAATGGAGAAATTAAGGAAGATCTAATTGGAAAAGTACAAATAGAAAGATATTATATATTAATGGACTGGAAGATTCAATATGGTTGTCAACTCTCCCCAAATTGATCTGTGGACTTTATGTGGCTCCAATTAAAATCACAGTAGCTTGAAGGTATTATGCTCAGCAAAATAAGTCAGATGGAGAAAGACAAATACTGTATGATTTTACTCATATGGGGAAAATAAACAATCAAACAAACAAACACATAGATACAGAGAACAGATTGGTGGTTACCAGAGGGGAAAGGAGGTGAGTGGTGGGTGGAGGGTGAAAGGGGTAAAGGGGCACATTTGTATGGTCACAAATGGCAACAAGACTTTTGGTGGTTAACACGATATAGTCTATACAGAATTAAAAATACAATGTGCATCTGAAATTTATATAATATTATTAATCAATGTTACCTTAAAAAAACGCAACAGCTTTTTTTTTTTGGTGGAAATTGTTAGGCATGAATCTAAATGGTATATGAGAATGCAAAGGACATAGATAGCCAAGACAGTCTTATTGAATAACAAATCTGGAGGTCTTCCTCCACCAGATTTTTACTTACTATAAAGCTATAATGCTATAGGAGTTAAGACATCTTGGCATTGGTACAAAGCTAGACAAATAGAACAATAGAATGGAGATGCCAGAAATAGATACATACATATATGTCAGTTGGTTTACTAAAAGAAACCATTTCTATTTAGCAAGGGGAAGAGTTGGTCCTTTCCATGAATGGTGCTGGAACAATGAGAAACATGCGGAAAAAACAGAACTTTTGACTTCTATATCAAACTATACACAAAAGTTAAATTGAAGTGGATCATAGGCCTTTAGCTTCTTAGTGGAAGAAAAAAATAAATTACACTCTAGAGTAAGATAGAAAAATATTTTTATGAGCTTGAGGTCAGCCATGATTTTTAAAGAAGATGCAAGAAGTACTAATCATAAAAGTGAAAAAACAAAGAAACATACTATTGGACTTTATTAAAATTAAGAAGTTCTTTAATTGAATACCATTTGTGTGACCACAGTAAATGACTGAATATGTAAGTAGGAAATCCACAGACCAGAGTTATTTGCAATACAAAGGTCTAATACACAGAATATTTGAAGAACTTTTTAAAACTAATAAGAAAAAGACAAAGTGCCAATAAAAAATGGGCAAAAGACTTGAACAGGTACTTCACAAAAGACACAGCCAATAAGCATATGAAACAGCTAAAAATAATTAGTAATCAGAGAAATGTATATTAAAACCACAATAAGAGTCACCTCAGACCCATTGGAAAAGCTACAATTTAAAAAAATTGATAGTATCTACTATTGGGGAGGATGTGGAGCTACTGGAATTCTCATATATTGCTGGTAACTGGTTCAACCACTTTGGAAAACAATTTGGCAGTATCAATTAAAGTTAAACACGTGACTACCTTATGACCCAACAAATGCACTCTTAGGTACATACCCAAGAGAAATTAGTGGCTTTTTCCACTGAAAAATATGTACAACAATACTCATGGCAGCTTTATTTTTGATAGTGTAATACTGGAAATGACCCAAATGTCCATCAAGAGGAGAATGGATCAAATTGTGTAGTATACTCATACAATGAAATGCTGCACAAAACAACAACAAAAAGAAAAACAGGAAAAAAAGAAAAAACTTTTAATACACACAACGTGTATGAATAGCAAAAACATGATGAGTGAAAGAAGTCGGACACAAAAGAGTATATACTGCGTGATTCCATTTATATGAAGTTCAGGAACAAGAAAAACTCATCTATGGTGGTAAAAATTAAAATGGTGGTTAACTCTGTAGAAGACCAGTGACTGAGAAGGGACATAAAGTTACCTTCTAGAGTGATAGAAATGTTCTATATCTTGATCTGGGTGGTGGTTACATAGTTGATACATGCCTAGAAATGCACTTAGCTATGCACTTAGATTTATGAACATTATTGTTTATAAATTAAATCTCATTCAAAAGATTTACACAATGAAAATATAAACATTAATTTAGAGAGAATTGACAACTTTATGATACAAAGCTGCTATTATATTGATTAAAACAGCTCCAAAAATTTTTCATTAAACCCAAAACTTTCAAAAAAGTTGTCTTCATCAAATCTAGTAATTTCCTTTCCATATATATCCATTTGTCATTCCATTCTGGTTTTCACACACCTGCCCCCCTCCATAGTACCTTTCTGGTGTCCTCATTATTCTCATGTGGTTATATCCAGTGAATACTGTTCAATTCTTAACATTCTTGACCTTTTAGCAGCCTTCAGTTCTGTTGAGCAACTATCCCTTCTTGAAACATGGTTTACTCTTTGGCTTTTGTGACATCCTTTTTCTGGGTTTCCAACTAGCCTTTCGGTTACTCATGCTCACTCTTCTTCTAACTGATCTTTAAGTGTTGGTAGTTCTCAGACCTTGGCCCTTGCTTTCTCTCGGTTTCTCTGAATCTTTCCTCTCTCTTCCTTGAAACTCTCCTTTGCACTATATCACTTGTAGATATTTAAATACTATCTATAAGTCTTTGATGCCCAAATTTTCAACTCTAGCCAGATGTCTCGAGAACTACAGATGAGTAGGTCCAAATTCCTATGCTTTATCTACAGTTGGAAGTTTTACCGAAAACTTCAATGCAAAATGTGCAGAAATCAACCACTGATCCTCTCCCAGTACCCAACTTGCTCCTCTTCCAGGATTCACTATCTCAAGTTTATATTCCACTGTATACACAGTTGCTCATAATAAAAAACTAGAACTCTTCCTTGACCTCTTTCCTTCCTAATACAGAGTCTAGAAAAGAGAGACTGATAACCTTCTAAGAAGCCCTTCTTGTTTTCTGTGCTTGCTTTGTCTTGTTACCTTAATTTTGAAGTATTTTGAGGAGTTTGGAAGATGGTGGTGTAGGAGGATCCTGAACTTGCCTCCTCCCATGGACACAACAAATCTACAATTACTGTGGGACAATTTCCTCTGAGAGAGATCTGGAAACTGGATAAAAATAACCTCCACAACAAGGGACAACACTAACCAGGTGGAAGATGTAGAAATACAGTCCCACTGAGGAAAGAACTACAACCTGGCCCTGGTGCTTCATGGCTGTGAGCAATCTCAAAGGTGCAGAGATTTTCTTGGAGGATCAGGAGATCTGAGCTCAACGGTAGGCACCCCAGCCCTCAGATCTAGCATAACAGAGATGAGATCCCATGACATCTGTCTTTGCTGGCTTTGAAAACCAAATGAGGAATATGCCCAGGAGAACTATGGGACTTCAGAGAAAGAAAACCCTGCTCTTAAAAGGCCCGCACACAGACTAACCCAATCTGGAAACGAGCACAAAAACACCAGATAGAAAAATGCATAGTCCATTGATAAAAAGAGACTTACTAATCTTGGAGTGCATCTTGGAGAGACAGGAGGCAGCTAGGCCCACCCCCCAGGGACTAAGACACTGGCACAGCCATTACTGTGACCTAGTTCAGTCGTGCTGACACAGATGCTAGCAGATGTCATTGGATTCCTTTCTCTATCCTGTTAGTGCAGAGGTCTGCCCCACCCACTAGAACACCTGAGGCCATTGACTGCAGCCAGGCAACAAAGAGCCCACCCCAGGGACTGGCCTCACAAACCAACAAGCCTGCAGCGAACTTGTAGGCTGCATTGGCAGGGTATGTGTGGGCTTGGAGGCTGGGCAAGTGAGCCTGTATTGGCAAGCCATGTGGGCCCATGGGGGTGGGGTGTGTGTGGATCTGTGGGCAGTGGTGCCTATGAGCCTGCAGCAGACTTGTGCCACTGACCATCACAAACAACTGTACAGGGGATCTGCTTCACCTTCCAATGCCTAAAACAATTGTGTGCTGCTCTCCTGAGGCCAGCACTCCTGAGGAAGCTGTGTATCCCAGGACAGCATAGCCAGATCTGGCCAGAGGCTTACCCCACCCAAAAGAAAGCTAACAACAGCCATGCTCTGCAGGGAGTCAAACGAGAGGCCTGCAGTAACTGTGAGCCCTGAGCCCACCAACAAGCCACACTGGGGGCCTGACTTGCTAAACAGCAAAGCAACAGTAGTTGTGTGCTAGTAGACCTTGCAGCTAGCTGTGCCAGGGCTTGCCCCACCCAATAAAGTGACCACAGCAGCCAAAGGTGGCTGAGCCTTACAACAGGCCAGGCTGGGGATCAGCCTAGCCTGGCCATTTGCCCACAGTAATAGCAACTCTGTGACAATGGAAAGGCACATACAGCCCACACAGGGGACACTCCTGGAATATTTGGCATGGATGATGAGAGGGGAGCATGTTGCTGGGCCCCATAAGGTGTCTCTTACATAAGGCCCCATCTCCAAGATAGGGAGGTGTAGCTGATATACCTAAGACATAGCAGTAAGTACAGAGAGGTAGGCAAAATGAGGAGACAAAGGAACATATTCCAAATGAGGGAACAGGACAAATCCTCAGAAAAAGAACTCAACAAAACAGAGATAAACAATCTACCTGATAAAAAGTATAAACTAAAAATCATAAGGATGCTCCCTCATCTTGGGAGAAGAATAGACGAATACAGTAATTCAACAAAGAATTAGAAAATATAAGAAAGAACCCATCAGAACTGAAGAATAAAATAATGGAAATGAAAAATTCACTAGAAAGAATCAATAGTAGAGTAGATGATGTGGAATAAAGGATAAGCAAGCTGGACAAAAGACTAGAGAAAATCACTCAAGCTGAACAGAAAAAAGAAAAAAGAATTTAAAAGAACAAGGACAGTCTAATGGACCTCTGGGACAATATTAAGTGCATTAACATCCACATTATAGGTGTCCCAGAAAGAGAAGAGAGAGACAAAGGGACAGAGAACTTATTTTAAGAAATGACAGCTGGGGGCCGCCCAGTGGCGCAGCGGTTTAGTTCACACTTGGCAGCCCGAGGTTCGTGAGTTTGGATCCTGGGTGCCTGCAGATGCACTGCTTGTCAGCCATGCTGTGGTGGCATCTCATATAAAGTGGAGGAAGATAGGCACGGATGTTAGCACAGGGCCAGTCTTCCTCAACAAAAAGAGGAAGATTAGCAATGGATGTTAGCTCAGGGCTGTTCTTCCTCACAAAAAACAAAAAAGAAAAGAAATGACAGCTGAAAACTTCCCTAACTGGGGGAAGGAAACAGAAATCAAGGTACAAGAAGCACAGAGAGCACCAAACAAGATGAACCCAAAGAGACTCGGACCAAGACATATTATAATTAAAATGTCTAGAGTTAAAGATAAAGAGAGAATCCTAAAAGCTGCAAGAGAAAAATAAGAAGTTATATACAAAGAAAACCCCATAAGGCTATCAGCTGACTTCTCAGGAGAAACGTTACATGCTAAAAGGGAGTGGCACGATATATTCAAAATGCTGGAAAGAAAAAACCTACTGCCAATAATACTCTACCAGTCAAGGTTAACATTCAGAATAGAAGGAGAGATAAAGAGGTTTCCAGACACCAAAAACTAAAGGAGTGCATCACCACTAAACAGATCTTACAAGAAATGTTAAAGGGACTTACTTAAGTGGAAAATAAAAGGCCACAAATAGGAATAAGAAAATTATCAAGAAAAAATATCACTGGTAAAGGCAAATATACAGTAAAGGTAGTGGATCAACCACTTCTAAAATTAAGATGAAGGTCAAAAGACAAAAGTACTAAAATTATCTGCAACTATGATAAGAGGTTAAGAGATACACAAAAACAAAAGAGGTAAAATATGATATCAAAAACATAAAACAGGGGCAGGGGTAAAGGTGTAGGACTTTCAGTAAGAGGTCAAGCTTAGGAGACCATCAACTTAGATTGCTATTTACATAAGTTATTATATATGAACCTCATGGTAATCACAAACCAGAAACCTGTAATAAATACACAAAAAAATAAAG
Organism: Tapirus indicus; assembly: GCA_031878705.1. NCBI lineage: Eukaryota > Metazoa > Chordata > Mammalia > Perissodactyla > Tapiridae > Tapirus > Tapirus indicus. The sequence continues at coordinate 12,629,335 of CM062933.1, forward strand.
ACCAAGGAGCCCGAACATAACACTAAAGAAAACCATCAAATCACAAGGGAAGAGAGCAAGAGAAGAAGAAAGAAATAGGGAAGAACTACAAAAACATCCAGAAAAAAATTAACAAAATGACAATAAGTACATACTTACCAATAGTTACTTTAAATGCAAATGGACTAAATGCCCCAATCAAAAGACATAAGGTAGTTGAATGGATACAAAATAAGACCAATATATATGCTGCATATGGGAGACATATTTCAGACCTAAAGACACTCACAAACTGAAAGTAAGGGGATGGAGAAAGACACTCCATGCAAATGGAAATGAAAAGAAAGCTGGGGTAGCAAAACTTACATATGAGAAAATAGACTCTAAAACAAAAAATGTAACAAGAGACAAGGAAGGGCATTAACAAATGAGACAGGGAACAATCCAACAAGAGGACATAACACTTGTAAATATCTATATGCCCAACATAGGAGCACCTAAATACATAAAGCAAATATTAACAGACATAAAATGAGAAATTGACAGTAACATAATAATAGTAGGGGACTTCAGTATCCCACTTTCATCAATGGATAGATCATCCAGAGAGAAGATCAATAAGGAAAGATTGTCCTTAAATGATGCATTAGACCAGATGGACTTTGTAGATATATATACAAAAGATTCCATCCCAAAATTGCAGAATACACATTCTTTTTGATTGCACATAGAACATTCTCCAGGATAGATCACATGATAGGCCTCCAGGTTAGGCCACAAAACAGGTCTCAATAAATTTAAGAAGATTGAAATAATACCAACCATCTTTTCTGACCAAAAAGCTATGAAACTAGAAATCAACTAAAAGAAGAAAACTGGAAGAGTCACAAATATGTGGAGATTAAACAAAATACCACAGAACAACTATTGGGTCAATGAAGAAATCAAAGGAGAAATCAAAAAATACCTGGAGACAAATGAAAATGAAAATATGACATACCAAAATTTATGGGATACAGCAAAAGGAATACTAAGAGGGAAATTTATAGTAATACAGACCTACCTCAAGAAACCAGAAAAATCTCAAATAAACAATCTAAAAATACACTTAAAGGAACAAGAAAAAACAATAACAAATGAAGCCCAAAGTAAGTAGAAGGAAAGAAACAATAAAAATCAGGGCAGAAATAAACAAAATAGAGACTAAAAAGACAATAGAAAAGAACAATGAAACTAAGAGCAAGTTCTTTGAAAAGATAACAAAATTGACAAATCTTTGGCTAGACCTACCAAGAAAAAAAGGGAGAAGACTCAAATAAATAAAATCAGAAAGAAAAAGAAGAGAAATTACAACAGATACCACAGAAATACAAAGGATTATAAGAGAATACTACAGAAAGCTATACACAACAAATTGAATAATTGAGAAGAAATGGGTAAATCCTTAGAATCATACAACCTTCCAAAACTGAATCAAGAAAAAATAGAGAATCTGAATAGAGTGATTACTAGTAAGGAGATCAAAACTGATCAAAAACCTCCCAAAAAATCAAAGGCCGGGACCAGACATCTTCCCCTGTGAGTTCTACCAAACACTCAAAGAATATTTAACATCTATCCTTCTCAAACTGTTCCAAAAACTTGAAGAGGAGGAAAAGTTTCCTAACTGATTCTACGAGGCCAATGTTACCCTGATACCAAAACCAGACAAGGTCAACACAAAAAAAGAAAATTACAGGCCAATATCATTGATCAACATTGACATAAAAATCCTCAACAAAATACTAGCAAATTGAATACAACAATACATTAAAAAGATCATACAGCATGATCAAGTGGGATTTATTCTAGGGATGCAAGGATGGTTCAACATCTGCAAATCAATCATCATGACACACCACATTAACAAAATGAAGAATAAAAATCACATGATCATCTCAATAAATGCAGAGAAAGCATTCAACAAGATACAGCATCCATTTATGATAATAACTCTGAATAAAATGGGTATAGAAGGAAAGTACCTCAACATAATGGAGGCCATATATGACAAACCCACAGCTAATATCATAATCAATGGTAAAAAACTGAAAAATATCCCTTTAAGAACAGGAACCAGACAAGGATGCCCACTTTCACTACTCTTATTTTACATAGTATTGGCAGTCCTAGCCAGAGCAATCAGGCAAGAAAAAGAAATAAAAGGGATCCAAATTGGAAAGGAAGAAGTAAAAGTCTGTTTGCAGATGACATGATTTTATATATAGAAAACCCTAAAGAATCCCTCAAAAAGATATTAGAAATAATAAATGAATACAGTAAAGTTGCAGGGTGCAAAATTAACATACAAAAATCAGTTGTGTTTCCATACAATAACAACAAACTAGTAGAGAGAAATCAAGAATATGATCCTATTTACAACTGCAACAAAAAGAATAAAATACCTAGGAACAAATTTAACCAAAGAGGTGAAAGACCTGTACACTGAAAACTATAAAACATTTTTGAAAGCAATCAAAGAAGACACAAAGAAATGGAAAGACATTCCATGCTCATGGATTGAAAGAATTAACATAGTCAAAATGTTCATACTTCCTTAAGCAATCTACAGATTCAATGCAATCCCTATCAAAGTCCCAATGGCATTTTCTATGGAAATAGAACAAAGAATCCTAAAATTTATATGGAGCAACAAAAGTCCCCAAATAGCCAGAGGAATCCTGAAAAAAAAGAACAAAGCTGGAGGCGTCACACTCCCTGATTTCAAAATATACTGCAAATCTATAGTAATCAAAACAGCATGGTATTGGCACAAAAACAGACATACGGATAAATGGGACAGAATCAAGAGCCCAAAAATAAACCCACACAGCCATCAACAGCTAATTTTTGACAATGGAGCCAAGAACATATGATGGAGAGAGGAAAGTCTCTTTAATAAATGGTGTTGGGAAAATCAGACAGGCATAAGCAAATAAATGAAAGTAGACTATTATCTTATACCATATACAAAAATTAACTCAAAATGGATTAAAGACTTGAAAGTAAGACCTGAAACCATAAAATTCCTAGGAGAAAACATAGGCAGTATGCTCTTTGGCATCAGTCTTAGCAGTATCTTTTTGAGTATCATGTCTCCTCAAGCAAGGGAAACAAAAGAAAAATAAACAAATGGGACTACATCAAACTAAAAAGTTTCTGCATGGCAAAGGCTTTTCTGCATGCCAATAAAATGAAAAGACAAGCCACCAACTGGGAGAAAATATCTGCAAATCATATATCCTATAAGGGGTTAGTATCCAAATTATATAAAGAACTCATACAAGTCAACAACAAAAAACAAATGACCCGATCAAAAAATGGGCAGAGGATATGAGAACACATTTCTCCAAAGAAGATATACAGATGGCAAACAGACACATGAAAAGATGTTCAACATCACTAATTTTTTAGGGAAATGCAAATCAAAACTATAATGAGATATCACCTCATGCCTGTCAGAATGGCTATTATCAAAAAAACAAGAACTAACAAGTGTTGGAGAGGATGTAGAGAAAAAGGAACTCATACAATGTAAACTGGTGTTGCCACTATGGAAAACAGTATAGAGATTCCTCAAAAAAATTAAGACTAGAACTACTGTATGATCCAGCTATTCCACTACTGGGTATTTATTCAAAGAACATGAACACACTAATTTGAAAATATATTTGCACTCCTATGTTCATCACAGCATTACTCACAATCCCAAGATCAACCCTTCACAAACTTCAAATGTAGATATATGTTTTCAGCCTTTAAATTCCTTGAAGTTTTGAGAAAGCCACTATTTAGCAGATATAAGAGAAAAATAATCTAAAACCATCATATGTGTATATTACACACACATGTATTTCAAGTTTGGCAGATGTGAGGATTGTTCCCAGCCATAATATATTTATTCTTAGGTTTAAACTCTGCCATGTTAATATTGAAAGTGTTCACTTGGATAATATGAATTATTTTTAAAAATATTTACTATAAAGTTGTTATGAGTAAATAATTAGCTGATAGAGTCACTCAATGTATATTTCTGGGCACGGTCAGAGAAGTCTATTTTCAGATTATTGTAATCCTTGCTCTTTGATCTACATTTGAAATTATCTGAAGTTGTTACTAAAATACATGTTTGTAAGAACATTAAGAGCAGCTGTTAGAGACCCATATTGTAGGTTTGATCTTGACATTGGCCAGTTAAGATTGTAAAGAGTACGACTGAATTATATAGACTTATAGTGTATCCCTAGCTCTGTCTTATCCTCTTAAAACCAGGATGTGAAGAAAGTTATTCTTTGTTTGCACCTCCAGATGTATCATCCACCCTTTTTCACACTGTTCTGTGCCCTGGGAGGCTGCCCTTTGCAGCCTAGTACCTAAACTCCCTGTTTTCTTGGTCTGCTTGAGTTCAGCTAATGGGAAACGTCAGCAAGAAATGGAAGGGACAATGAGAGATAGAGAGAGGGAGACAGAGACAGAGAAAGAGAGAGAGATTAAGACATTAATTCCTCCTCCCAGCCTGTTGGGCCATGACTTGGCATTTTCTGTGTTCCTCTACTGAAAGCCCCAGCTCTTGTCAGAAGGCCCTCTCTTACATCTGCAGCTTTCTCTCTGAGTTCTGGTAACTGCTCCCTTTCCTTGCCTCTTCATACCCAAGGGTGTTCATCTCTGTGCCATTTGTGAGCTTGTGGGTGTGAACTCTGTCTACTCCTGTGTTCATAGTCCCTCCATTAAGCTCTCCTCAATCATCCCATTGAGTGTGCCATCTATTTCCTTTCAGGATTCTGCAAACACAGACAGCTCTACACTTGCCCAAGCTTAGGTCAGATGTCCATCCAGGTACAATTCACCATGCTTAGTGTGATGGCTATTGAAATGGAGCCTGGAGGTGGGTTGAGTAGGCTTCTCAGAGAAAAGAGATCCTGGTTGTGCTGACAACCCTAATACAAGCTTAATGGGTGCTCACTACGTTTTTAGGCTCTTCCTGCTTGTACCTAGGGAGTCCTAAACTTTCTCTCACGTGAGGTTCTACTAATAATCAAAGAATCTATTTATTACCACTGTGAGAGATAGCCCATTGCAGAGGGCAGAAATTTGTATAAGAATCTGCAACACTTGATTTCTGGTCTTGGCTTTGCTACCAACCATAGGACTTTAGATACATCTTTTCCTCTTTGGGTCTCAGTTCCTTCTGTAAATTACTATTTGGGGACCAGATGTTTTCTAAGATCTCTCCTATTTCTATGATTCCACCTCAATTTATATTATTCATTGTATTGTGTTGTATATTATGCATATATTTATACTATATATTACATTTTATTATATGGTATTATACATATAAGTTTCCATTTGATTTTTGTTGGAATAATAGAGTATTATAGACCAAAATTAGGCAATGAATTTTACAGTTTCTTAAGTGTTTTTACTTGCACTTGCCCTTGTTATGTATATAGAAATGAGTGAGAGAGGAAAATATGCAGGAGCTCAAAATAATCTGGACTCTAAAAAAAAAAACTAGGGTAATTTAAAAAATTATTATTGTAAAGTTATTACTTCTTTTTCTGTAACCAAAACAAAATTAAAGTTATGTCATATGTAGCAGGATATGGAAAATTTCTGGCTTTATTAATTGAATAAAAATTACACCTGGTGTTTACATCACATCTGTTTCTAAAGAATTAAAATTGCATCATATTTTTAAATACTTTCATTTAACAATTAAATTTAATGAGTGTCTTATTATCTCATCTGGCAGTTAGGACTTTTCAAAGAGCAAATGCAACAATTGAGAGCTTAAAAGCTGTTGATTCTCATCTTTTATTCTTTGATTTTCCAAGTGCCTAGAAAAGTTTTGCTGTTTGATTTTTCTCATTTAAAAAGTATTTGCAGGAAAAGAATACTATTTTCTTGGAACATTTATAAGGTTTTGTTTTTCCCTGCATCTATCCCAGACCTTCTATTTCCAGTTAGAAAGTCATTGGAGATGGGAGCTCCCACCCTCACAAGGAGAACAAGCGATATAAAATATATAATCATAATTTAAAAAAACAAGAAACAATCAAGCAGAAAACCCTGCAGCAATCTAAGTACTTGAAGAAACCCAAATGAACTAATTCTAAGTGATTAGCCCTTCCTAGGGGAGAAGAAACCCATGGCTGTTTTCTTCCCTAGCACAGCAACAGTGGGTATGGGAGGAACTGGCCAAACTTTCAACAAACTTAATGCCTGCATGTGGATTGGTGTGATGGATTAGAAGCTGTAGCCACAGAGCAGTCTTCATCTACCCATCGTGGACCTTCAACAAGTAACTAAGGTTGGGAGCAGGATGGGAGAGACATCTACATGACGCTTTCCCTCACGCAGGGCAGTAGCTACTGAAGGCAAGGGCGGGGCAGGAGAGTGGAGAGGAATCCCTTGGAGGAGCTCAAGTACTCTTGGTGGTTTGAATCCCATCATAGACCCAACTGGTTGTTTGAAGGTTGAGGAGAAGACCCTTCTCTCTCTGGCATCATGTGTGATAAAGATAGTACCAAATTTGATCTTTCAAGGTTATGGCTCTTTGGTTTACAACCACATGCCCAGGCATAGTTCCCAGAATGTGTGCTCTGTGCCAGAAAGGCTGTGCTCAGAGGCTATAATAGGGGACTTAACAAATTTCTTGGTCATTCCAGAGTTAAAACTTTGTGATGTTTAACCAAACTCCGTTCTGAGAACTTCACCAAATGTAGTTATTATGGTAGCTGAGTTAGCAGGACAGAGCCTGAAGGAGAAACTTGCCATCTGTAACTTTTAATTACTGATCTCTGGGTAAGGAAGTAGCTAAAGGAAAGGAAAATTCTGTAAATTTGCCTGGCATGCAGGTAGTTTGCTAAAAGAAACCATAGGAGGAGATTTTATGTTCATTTTATTCTTTAACTGGAAAAATACAAATGCTGTTTTTTGTGAAAAGTCTCTATGTGAGCTTGTTAAGATCATTCTTATCTTTTCTACATTAAACCAAGAGAGGTCAAGTGTTTCTAATTCACTCACAGTGGGCAAACCTTTCTGGATGAAGAATAAGGTAAGCTAAGATTTGAATAAGAATAAGAAGATATTCTTATCAAGGTGTATAGTCTGTTTTCTGAATAACTTTGGTCATATATAACTGCACAAATGAACTTCCTACCTGTGATGGTAGTGAGGCCATTGATTGGGAAAGAATGGGATCCTGTAAGCTTGGATGGGGATGTGTGGGAAGACCCTGATAAAGGTGGGGTCATTGAGCCCCTAAATTGTGAGTCTTCTTTGCCAGTAGAAAAGGCCTCCCCACCCCCCAGCAAAAGTGATCTCCTCAACCCCAGAGGAAATGGTCTCCCTAGCCCCAGTGATAATGGCCTCTCCACCCACAGTGGTATTGACCTTTCCACCTCCATCTGGGGGGATTAACCCTGCATTCCTGAGGAAACAGTAATGGCCTCCCTTGAGGCAGTTGCCATGCAAAATAGGCTAATTCTTCTCAGGACCAACCCCTATCATTCTATTTGCTTCTAAACCAATAACTAGACTCAAGTCCTAGCAGTCTCCTAAAGGTGAGATACGAACTGTGATGCATGAAGATGTGTGCTGCACTCCAAAAGAATTACTTGAGTTTTCCACTTTAAACAGGTAGAAATCCAAGGGACATGTGTGGGAATGGATACTAAGGGTATGAAATGATGGAAGGAACATAAAGTTTGATCTGGCTGAAGTTACTGATATGGGCCCACTAAGCAGAGATTCTGCATTTAATGTTGCAGCTTAGGGAGTTAGAAAGGACTTTCACAGATTGTGTAGTTGGTTGACTGAAATGTGGACCAAATGATGGCTCACTGTGAGTGAACTGGAAATGCTTGACCTCTCTTGGTTTAATGTAGAGGAAGGGATCCAGAGGCTTAGAGAGATTGAAATGTTAGAGTTGATTTGTCATTTATGATCTACTCACCCACAATGGGAAGGTCCAGAAGATATACCTCTCCCAATACATTGAGGAATAAATTTGTGAGGGGAGTCCCAGCATCCTTGAAGTCTGTGATTGCTCTTCTCTGTAGGACAGAACTTACAGTGGGAACCATGGTGACTCAATTGGAAAACCTAAATGCAATGACAATAATTGGATCCTGGGGTGGCAGGGGCCAAGTGGTGGCACTCAATGGCCAAAGGGAAGGTGGCTTGGTTACTGTAACAGACAGAAGAGTCAAAGCAGTGATCAGAATAGTCTGACTCATGCAGACCTATAGTGTTGGTGTTCCTAGAAGTGAAATAGAAAGAAAGCCTACTAAACTCTTACTTGATCTGTATAAGCAGAAAAGTTCTAAGTCAAATGAACAAAAATCTAACTCAAATCATAAAAACAGAGTCATAGCCCCTCAATCAATTCCCAGACTTGAGCCAGTTTATAGACCCAGAATCCCTCAAATGAAGGAAAGCTTGGGTACCCCTGAGGAATGACCCCAGTACATTACTGAAAATATAAACCATTAATCTTTCTCTCAGCCTTCCCAAAAGAGACCTATGACCTTTACCAGGGTAATTGTACACTGGGGAAAAGGAAATACTCAGACCTTTCAGGGACTACCGGACACTGACTCTGAACTGACACTGATTTCAGTAGACCCAAAACAGTGACTGGAGACTCCTACCCAGTCAGAGTAGGAGCTTATGGAGGACAGGTGATCAGTGGAGTTTTAGCTCAGGTCTGTCTCACAGTGGGCCCCCAAACTCATCCTGTGGTTATTTCCCCAGTTCTAGAATACATAATTGGAATAGACATACAGTCATGTGTTGCCTGACACTGGGGATACATTCTGAGAAACGAATCATTTGGCAATTTCATCATTGTGTGAACATCATAGAGTATACTTACACAAACCTAGATGGTATAGGCTATATGGTACTAACCTTATGGGACCACCATCATATATGCAGTCCATCATTGACTGAAACATTCTTATGAGGTACATGATTGTATTTAGCAGCTGGCAGAATCCCTGCACTGGTTCCCTGATCTGTAGAATGAGGGCTATTATGGTGGGAAAGGCCAAGTGGAAACCATTAGAACTGCCTTTCCCTTGGAAAACAGCAAATCAAAAAATACTACATGCCTGGACCTGGAGGGTTGCATAGATTACTGCCACCAATAAGGACTTGAAAGATGCAGGATGATGATTCCCACCACATTTCCATTTAACTCTCCGATTTGGCCTGTGCACTTGAATAGCATTTGAATCAGTAGACCGAGTAAAGATGGATCTCGGAGAATGACAGAGGATTATCATAAACTTAACCAGGTGATGACTCCAATTGCAGCTGCTGAACCTGATGTGGTTTCATTACTTAAGCAAATCAACACATCCCCTGGTGCCTGGTATGCAACTACTGATCTGGCAAATCCCTTTTTCTCCATGCTTGTCCATAAGGTCCACCAGAATCAGTTTGCTTTCAGCTGGCAAAGCCAGCAGTATACATTCACTGTCTTACCTCAGGGGTATATCAACTCTCCAGCCCTATCATAACTTAGTTTGTAGAGATCTTGGTCATCTTTCCCTTCTACAAGATATCACTCTAGTCTGTTACACTGATGACATTATGCTGGATGGACCTAGTGAGGGAGAAGTAGTAACTACTCTGGACATATCAGAAGGTAGAAAATAGATCCAATTAAAATTCAGAGGTCTTTTACCTCAATGAAATTTCTAGGGGTCCTGTGTTATGGGGCATGTTGCGATATCCCTTCTACTGTGAAGGATAAGTTGTTGCATTTGACTCCTTCTATTTGGATTTTGGAGTCAACATACTCCTTAATTGGGTGTGTTACTCTAGCTCATTTACTGAGTAACCCAGAAAAGTTGCTAGTTTTGAGTAGGGCCCAGAAAAAGAGAAGGCTCTGCAACAGGTCTAGGCTGGTGTGTAAGCTGCTTTGCCACTTAGGCCATACGATCCAGCAGGTCCAATTGTGCTTAAAGTGTCAGTGGCAGATAGGGATGCTGCTTGGAGCCTTTGCCAGACTCCTATAGGTGAATTGCAGTGCAGGCCTTTAGGACTGCAGCAAGGCCCCGCCACCATCTGCAGATAACTACTCTCCTTTTGAGAAACAGCTCTTGGCCTGCTACTGGGCAGTAGCAGAGACTGAACGCTTGACAATGGGCCACCATCTGCCAAGTAAAGAACCAGGACCAGCTGAGGGGCTTGCTGAAGACAAAGGGAATACAGAACAGATAATATAAGAAGGTACTTGTAAATGTCAGCTATGATCACGTGACCAGCTACAGAAACAAAGACTGTAATTGTCATGAGTATTTCCTCCTTATTTTGCTGTGAATACATTTGTGGGCATGTATACATGTATTAAGCAAATATCTTTCTTTTCTTGCCTTTCTAGTTTCCTTATCATGTAACTTAAAATGTACTGACTTTTTATCAGTATTTAAACATTGTTAATTTATATGATAGTATTTAAGTTATGGGATATCAGGAGAAGAGTAAATATCATTCAAGGATTTTACTTCCTTTTCTGGGGAAGGGATTAATGCACTTTCAGTTGTACACAGGATAGTTGTACTATGTTAGGTGTGTAGGGGAGGAAGAAATTTTCATCTATGCTCTAGGTTCTTGTGGCTGGTCTAAGAATTAAATTGACATGAGACAGATTAATAGGAGAAAATCAAATTTAATCAATTTCATATGTACGGGAACCCCACATACATGAGAGAGTCAGAGACCCCACATACATGAGAGGTTCGGAGACAGAAAGTTAAAGTGAGGTATTTATGCCATCTTGAGCCAAGGAATGGGATAGGAGCCTGGGGCTGCAGAGGGGAGGAGGGAAATCACAGGACAATAAGAAGAGCAGATGTTCAGGAATTACATGCTTGTCCTATCATACAGATAGGTCATAAAAAAGGTTATTTTTAGTCATCACTCTCCTTATAGGCAAGGCCCTTAATTTAAATTCCTCAAGGGGGAGGTAAAAGTTTCTCTGATCCTTCAGGGTCTTGACCGCCTTCAGTTCAAAATAGTCCATATGACAATGTGGCACATCTTGAGGTGGCCTGTTCTGAACCCCTTTAGGTGGAATTATGACCTTGTTATTGTCTTATTTGAGGATTAAGTGTAGTTTAAGGAATTGTGTATGGGTGCCAAGTTGACAAGAGGTGGACTTGTGATGGTTAATTTTATGTATCAACTTGACTGGGCTACGGATGCCCAGATAACTGATAAACATTATTTCTGGGTTTATCTGTGAGGGTGTCTCCAGAAGAGATTAGCATTTGAATCAGTAGACCAAGTGAAGAAGACTTCCCTTACCAAAGTGGGTGGACATAATCTAATCTGTTGAGGACCTAAATAAATGAAAATGTAGATGAGACATCCATCTCCTCCAGCCCTCAGACATCAGTGCTCCTGGTTCTTGAACTTTTGGACTAGACTGGAACTTGAAGTGTGGTCCCCATCAGGCCAGTAAATCATCAAGCTCAAGGGTCTACAAGTATCAGAACAAAAGCTGCCTACATGGGGAAACTAGCCATGGTCAAGAAACTCAAAATTCAGATACTGTTGCCAACTCTTGTGACTGTTTTTCATTAATTCAAGTATTTACGTGATGCCCACTATGTGCTGCACACTTCTCTAGGCACTGGGGTTTCACCAGTGAAAAAGGACCAGGAGGTTCCTGGCCTCATGGAGCCTAGATGCTAGCTTGAGAGAGAAAGACAATAAACAAATCAACAAATAAATAAATAATATATAAGATGGTGATAAATTCTGTGGAGAAAAATAAGATGGGAAGAGGGGATAGGGAGGCACAGAGGGAAGATTTAAAGAACTTATATGAATCAATAAGAAAAAGACTAACAGCACAGAAATATAGAAAATAAATCAATAGAAATACAGGCATAAATTATGAATAGGCATTTCACAGAAGAAGAAATCTGAGTGCCTAATAACCATACAAAAATGCATCACTAGTCATCAGGAAAATAAAAATCAAAACAATGAGATACCATTTCCCAAATTTCCATCAGATCAAATTATAGTTTGAAAATACCAAGTTTTGGCAAGGCTAGAGAATAACAGGAACTCTCATCTACTTTTGGTAAGTAGTATAAAAATTGGCTCAACCTCTTTGGAAAACAGCTTGGCATAAATTATTGAAGTTGAATAGATGCACCAAACAAATCTACTCCTAGCACCGATTTCTGTATCAATCAGGATAAGCTAAATAATGCTTTGGGTAATGAGCTCAAAGTGGCTTAAAATAACAAAGGCTTCTGTCTCACTCATGATACATGGTCATTGTCGGTTGACTGGAGACCTAACTCTATGTCATTTGTCACCATCACTTGGGGATCCATGCTGATGGAGCAGCTGCTGTATAGAACACTTCCAGACACTGTGGAAGAGGAAACAGAACATTGCATGCATTGCTTCTCCAAGCTTCTGCCCAGAAATGTCACACATCACTTCAGCTCACATTTCATTAGTCCAGCATTGGCCATACCAAAATTAAGTGGGCCATGAAGTACAATTCTAAGATGAACCTTGATGGGAAACAGAGCAGAATATATGTGACCAGCCTTAATGACTCTTACAGTATATTCCCTAGAGAAACTCTTGTACATGCATACCAGCAGCCACATACAAGAATTCCAAGCAGCACTGTTTATAGAAGCATGAAATGTCCATCAACAGTAAAAGGAATAAACAAATTATGTTATACTCACGAAGAAATACTAAACAGCAATGAACAAAATGAACTACCACTAATAAACTTCATTATGGTTAAATCTCAAAATGTTGAGTGAAAAAGAAAGTCATAGAAGCATATTGTGTGATTCATTTATACAAAGTGCAAAATCAGGAAAAATTAAATGACATATTGTGTTTGGGTATGTGCATATGTGGTAAAACTGTACAGAAAAGCAAGATAATGACTGATTAAAAATACAGGATTACTTCGGGGCTAGCAGGGGGTGATAGAGTAAGGCGATTACTCAGAAAGGAGCACACACATGGGACTTCAAAGATACTGGTGATGTCCTATTTTTTTTAAGTTGGCTGGTGGTACATGGGTATTTTATTTTATTTTTATTCTTAATATATGTATATCTTAGTCTGCTCAGCCTACTCTAACAAAAATACCATAGCCTGGGTGGTTTAAACAACAGAAATTTGTTTCTCACAGTTCTGGAGGTGGGAAGTCTGAGATGAGGGTGCTGGTGGATTTGGTTCCTGGTGAGTCTTCCTGGCTTGAATATTGTTGCCTATTGCTGTATCCACATATGGCAGAGAGAGAGAGATCGTCTCTCTCATGTCTCTCATCTCTCTCATGTCTCTTCATGAAAAGGGTCTATTAAGTGACCCTTCTTGAACAACAATGATGGCTGTCTGCTTTTAATGGTAGCTTCTTGGATTCTAACTGGCTAAGCATGTATATCCAATGCCAATGCCAAGAGACTGACCTTCCTAACTGGTCACATTGAAGGGAGAGAGATCAGGTGCTACTGTGAAGACAGCTCACTTTTACTAGGCTGTCCATATCAACAGAGAAGAACCTTTTAGAATCCTGAAAAGAATTTTCTCCAACCTGTTCTGTGGTTCATGTGGCTTAATGGACATCCCATGTTATAGAGTATCTGAGAAGGTGATTTGGAGGACATTTGGCACCTGCCCTCAGATGTAGGCCATGAGAAAGAGAAAGATTCCCACATGGCACACAGCGTGCTCCCTCTCCTCCCGGCTGTTTGTGAAGCATTCCATGCAATTAGCAGCGATGAAAAAGAGAGAAAAGCAGAGCCCAAGCTGTGCAGATATCAGAATTCCACAGAGTCTCAGTGGGTCTCTGCAGAGCTGGGATCTGAAGGGTTCTCTTGCCAAAAAACATGCCCTCCGAGAGCAATAGTGGTCTTTGGCTGAAGTCACCCACCATACTGAGGGACCTGGGCCAACTTTAGATAGGTCTCAGTTAAAATAAAAAATCCGTGCCATCCAATGGGGAAATGGAATTTGTTAAAAGACAGACAAGGAGTAGAATTGCTTGATCACTGTTCTCTGGTCCACTAACTGGAAGAATGTAAAATCACAGAATCATAAACACTTTGTCATTTCAGACACAGAGAACTGAGAGCAAATATGTAAGCTTCACTGATTGTGTTGTCTGCAGAAGCAGAGTGGAGTGGGGAATTATGATGATTATCCGGGCAACCTGGGTAAATCCACCATTCTGAGTGTGGAAACATCTTTAAAAAGTCTCTACCCTCTAGGAATGTTGTCTGTCTGTATTTCATCTATGGTAATGACATAAATTGTAAGACAGTGTGGCCTAATGAAAAATAGACTTTAAAGTTCCAATCTGGACACTTGCTAGCTTGTGTGACTTTGTCCCAGGATGCTTTCAATTGCAAATGAATATAAAAAAATAATAATAGTGGCTTAAATCACTGCATCTCAAACATTAATGTGCATATGTATCACCTGGGGACTTGCTAAAATGCAGATTCTGATTTAGTAGGTCTGAGGTGGTGCCCGAGATTCTGCATTTCCAATAAGACCCCAAATGATGCTGATGCTGCTGGTACACTGACCACATTTTGAGTAGCAAGGGCTGAAATATTAAGTCAATAGCCAGAAGTACAGCTGTTACTGGAGCCTTGGGTTCTTGTCGTCCCCCAGGATAGAAATCAAGAGAGACAATGAACAAGAGTGAGGTGATAGTTTGTTAGCTTGTGCACAAGGAGCCGACCACACAAAAGGGAAGGAGAGAGAGCGAAGTGAGTGGCTCTCCCGAAAAGGCATACGGCAGGGTCTTATCAGGCTGGGGCAGTGGATGTGTCTTCTGTCATGGCATGTGGAGGTGGGGTTGTGCTTGCGCCTGCGCTGTCCTGCAGCATGTTACTACATGTGTTGCATGTATCGTTAGCATGCTAGGTCTCCACCCCGGGCATGAATTTTACTATGGTAATAAGGCAAAGGTTACTGTCAGTCAACTTCTGGGTGTTAGGGCGCATGTGCAAGTCGGAGAAAGTTTCGCAGCTGGGGAACGCGGAAGTTGGTGGTCCTTGTCTCGTTTTCTTGGGCTGTTAATCAGCCAAGGGTCTTGTAGTTTCAGTGGCCGAAGGCCTTATCTTGTTGGGCAGATTCCAGTCAGGTTTCTCTCTCACAGAGGCAGGCAGTTCCAGGCTTGGCTAATTCAACAGTTTAAAGACGTGCTTACTAGAGTTCTTCCTACTCCTTTGCCTTGCCATACTTAGCACGGCAGGGACAACTTTTGACTGCAGAATGGCTTTAGCAATTTCTGCACCAGCTTCTCAGACTTCATTTTCTAGATGCAGTTTCTTTTTGGTCTTCAGTCAACTTCCCTTCCTATTTTACAGCCCAGAACAGCATCACTAGCGCCTTCTGGCGATCCCGTAAAGACTAATTGGTAGAGCCCCCTCTTTCTGCTGCCGTCCCTAGTCTGGAGAGGGAACTGGACTTCTCCAAAACATAGCAGTCAGATACTTGAACAAAATCTGCTAAATTAGAAAGGAGAGGGATGGCCGTTGGGTAGATAACCTACAGCATCTGCTACTGGCCTCTAGTAAGTTATCTTAAATGACAATGCACAGCAGGGTGACCTGGCTGACTGAGATAGGACCCACACTGCTGGGGTTAAAAAAAAAATCCCTCACTGGTTGTATCTATTGCTAGGCCTAGAACTTTTGTAATTGGGAGAGGAGTTTTGGTTTGGCCTGGGCAGCTGAGAGAAGGAACTAGAACAATACAGGAGACAGAATGCTGTCTGATCCATCTGGTCATTTGCATTGGCTTGAGGCCTTGTGGAGGATGGAGTTAAAGGCAGAAATCGAGGTGACTGAACAACAGATGCTTGTGACTCTAGGGCCCCGGTAACCAAGTGTGGCCTGGAGCTGGAAGAGGCCATTTTCCTCACCTCTGCATGACATCCGGCACTCTGAGTCGAGGAGCTGTGGGAGCCTCTGGAGACAACGGATTTGGCACTGCCACTGGAATTCCTGTGATGGGTAAAGGTGTTGCTGTGATGAGCAGAGGCTGTTCCCAAATGTCTTGAGGGAGTTGATAAGAAGTGTATATCAGATCCCATGGAAGAGAACAGTGTGGAGACTTCATACTCAGTTGGTTATAGGCACATAGCAGATCTTGCTATATATCTTTGGGCACAGACACTGCAAATAACTGGGCAACACTTTGGGAGCTTTTGTTTATTTTTGGTGAGGAAGATTGGCCCTGAACTAACATCTGTGCCAGTCTTCCTCTATTTTGTACGTGGGATGCCACCACAGCATGACTGATGAGCCGTGTATGGGTCCACGCTTGGGATCCAAACCCTGTGAACCCCAGGCTGCCAAAAAGGAGCATGCGAAGTTACCCACTATGCCACTGGGCTAGCCCCTGGGTGCTTATTTTTAATAGACAAGCTGGTGGGGGTTTCTGCTATAATAATCCAAATATAGAAAGGAAATATGACTATTTTGTTGTTACAAACTGTGATAGGCTCTTAATGTAACACTTCTCATGAAACAGATACTAACCAAATTGTAGTAATAATAATAACGGCTCACATTTATCAAGACCCTACAAACGTGGGTAGGGTATTTTGCAAGTATTTCACACATATTAACTCATTTAAACCCCCCAAATCCTATGAGGTAAACAATATTACTATCCCTAGTATCAGCTAGGGGAACAGGAAGGTTTATTGACTTGTTTAAGATCACACAATGAGTGGGAAAGATTGAGTTAGGATTCAAACTCATGCTATTTCAGACTATAGGTCCTGAAACAACTAATATTGATCTCCATCCTACTGTGTCAGGAGCTTTACACATTTTATTTCATTTAATCATTCCAATGACCTTAATATTATCCCATTTTGCAGGTGAAGAAATTAAAGCACAGACATTTCTAAGTGGTGAATCTAGTATTCAAATCCAAGCTGTTTGACTCTTAATCACTACGTTCTACCCCTTCCTTATCATAGTAGCTGCTAGTATTCATATTATTCTCAATATTATTTTTTACCAAGGCAGCCTTCCCCCAACCCATGAACCAAAGAATAATGGCCTCTCTAAACTGCTGTAAAAAGAAAAGCCTTGAATGGTCTTTTAATAATCAACTTTGTTTAGTTTAACTAAGAGAAAATCTCCTGGTGCCTGGGGGCATCACCATTCCAACACCTGGAATGATTGAGAATTAATTCTGCCCAAAGGGAGTCCATGCCAGGCATTGCAAAACCTGGTGGAATGCTAAAGTCTAGACCTTCAGTCTGATGAAAAAAGTAAGTTTCACATATTGAGGTATATGGGGAAGCCATTTTAGTTTAGATCTGATTCAGCCTAAAGCTTGTTTTTCCCAAAGAAGCCTAACTTATGGCCCACCAAACACGCATTGTACATCTGCTTCAAACATTTTCCCGAAGTAAAGAATGCACTCTTTAAAGATAGAGATGTAATGTCTCCCTCTCTCTGATGCCAATACCAGTGCTTCTTTGAAGATACACTTTTCTTCCCAGAGAACCAAGGCCAAAGTGACCTGCTGTGTATGTGCTAAACTGTGGCAAAACATCTCCTCATGACTTTGGGGGGAAAAAACTGTATTCCTGTTATGCCTGATGTATGTTCTTTGTTCTGAAATGGTATATAACCATACTGTAAACCACACTTCCCCAGAGTGCTTTCTTCCCTGGGGAAGGGAGCTCTTCCAGGCTAGTCCTCACAGTAGGCTCAATAAATATCACTCTATTTTTCTTATTTATAGATTGGTTATTGATTATTTGCCTTGACAAACCTTTCCTTCACACCTCCAGAATCTAGTCCCAAAGCACTTATCTCTTGACTCTTTATCTCTCCAGGGAGAGTTAGCAGAAACATTGTTTCTTTTCTTTCTTGCTTTCTTTTTTTTTTGAGGAAGATTGGCCCTGTGCTAACATCTGTTGCCAATCTTCCTCTTTTTTTTCTTTTTTCTCCCCAAAGCCCCAGTACATAGTTGAGTATCATAGCTGTAGAGTTGTAGCTCTTCTATATGGGACGCCACCTCAGTGTGGCTTGATGAGAGGTGAGTAGATCTGTGCCCAGGATCCAAACCAGTGAACCCCGGGCTGCCAAAGTGGAACATGTGAACTTAACCCCTGTGCCACTGGACTGGCCCCAGAGGCATTGTTTCTATTCTATCGTCAACTTCATTTCCATTTCCTTCATTTTTGTTTTAACACTAACATTCCCAAACCTTTTGTTTTATGTTATAAACCTGTTTTTTGCTTTCCTATACTTGAAGCATCATTCACTCATTCAACAATTCATTCAACAGAAACTGAGTGCCTGCCGTGTACCAGACACTCTTCTAGGCAGTGGACACAAAAAAGAAGATAAAAAAGGCCCCTTTCCTCATCCAGCTAACATTCTGGTCAACATTTAGCAAATTCACAAATCATATAAAGTAGGATAATGTTATGAATAAAACTAAAAGGAATAGAGAATAAAGAGTAATGGGCTATGTCAAATTAGGAAGCCATCTATGAGGAGGTGACATCTGAGTGAAGACTTGAATGAGGAGATGTCCTTTGCATCAAAACTCACTCAGTTATCTGATGCCTTTCATCCCACCAGTCCACTCAGTTTATGGAGTACTGAAGTGATTCCCAAACAGACAAGAATGTCAACATTAGAGGAATTATCATTCCAAAAGTGTGTGGATTGTGCACCTGTTCTTCTTGATCCGTGGGACAATAAGCTGAAATTATCCAGCATGTACATATTTAGTAAACGAATAAATGAATGGTACTGGCATATTCCTCTGGCAACACCTGGCAGACCTGATTATCCAGCAGCAAAACTAGCCTTACCTTAAGGAGTAACACAAGACTCACAGCATATAGCACCACAAACTAAATCACTATACACCAGACATGAAATAATAACACAGATACATCAAAGGGAAAATATTGACTTTGGGGTTTTGTCAAAATCCTGCCTTACCTCTGCTTTGCTGTGAGCTAATTGATGAGGTAGAATTCTACTCTCTGTCTGAGCTCCCCTCTGATGACTTTTTTTCATGTCTTCATTCTCATAATACCACTTCCCCATATTAAAGCTTATTTTCTCTTCCTTTTTGTCACAAGCAGAACTATTGCTAATTTCCTTTCTCGTTGTGCATTTCCTTAAGACAAAGAGCATCCTCCCACTCCTCTCTTTTAAGAGCCATGTTTCAGACAGAAACTTACAGCACGTGATGTGCCAGATACCATTCTCTTGCATGTCCTAGAATTAAGGATGGTTCCTCACAAGGATTCTTTTTAGTGAGTCATGTGTAAAGATGCAAAATAAGGTCAGAGAAGCACTCTTAAGGAATTTCCTCTTCGGATGTCCTTGGACACAAAAGACCAAGAGAATTAAGAATCATTAGTGACCCTAGGTTATCCAGGCCCATTATAATCATGGAGAACTTGAAGGGTGGCAGAATATGCCACCGCAAAATATGCCACTTTGGCATAAGGATTATTTTGAGCTAAAGGCACTTGAAAAACACCAGTTTCAAGAGGGGCACTCTGACCTTCCCTTTTCTTCCTGAAAGCAGGATGTAAAACTCCCATGAGAAAGATGGCCTCTCTGTACCAGGAAGAAAGAAACATTCTCATCACCAGAGATGGGAGTCAAGGCCAAGAGAATTCTGTACAAATAGACCTGGTTAAAATAAAACTTATATTTCTTTAACCTCCCCATATATTTTAATTGCTTTTCCACAATTACTTCTCTCTGTTCAACCTAGTATAAAAGCAGTTAGGTTTTGCCACTTCTTTGGATCTTCATTTCCTTACAAGGGCTCCTGTGTCATGTAAAACTTATATTAAATAAATGTGTATGCTTTTCTCGTGTTAATCTGTCTTACATCAATTTAATTCCCAGGCCAGCCAAAGACCCTAAGAAGGCAGAGTTACAGTTCTGCCTCCCCTACCACCTGCATGGGTAGCTGCTACACATATCTACACTATATACTTCCCTTTATTGGGATCAAATTGTCAGTTAGAAATTGTATCCAGTACATAGACACAGTCCAGATACCAGTTTTGTACTTCTCCCCAAGCTGTCCACACCATACACTAGCTGCAAATCTCCATCACACTGTAGAAATCTGTATTTTCCAGGGCCATTCTGATTAATTTTCTGATACCCTTGGCAAAATTTCACCATAATTTTCAAACGAAATGAAAGCAAAACTCTCAGCAAATGAAGAAGTACAACCATTTAGAGCAGTGTAAAGTGAAATCCATTTTAGTCCAGGGGCAAGATGCTCAGACTCTGTGTATGTTGTAAGAGACGCCTGTGATCTTGACACCCAGCATCCACTTGCTATCCTTCTATAAGTACAGTGTGACTTTCTTAGGGAGAACATTTCTTCACCACTCTCAACTGCAGGTAAAGAATGTGACCTCAGCTAAGCTAATCAAGTATTTCATCCCCTTGGCCATGGTGATTGGTTCAGGGATTGGCACATGGCCTATTTTAGGCCAAACAGTTTCAAAAAGATGATTGAGAATTTTGGTTTGCACTGTATGGGAAGTAGTTCTTCCTTAGGTGTTTTTAGGTACAAAAGACCAAAAGAATTAAGAGCTATTAGAAACTCAAAGGCAATCCAGGCTAATTCTAATAATCAAAGTCTGTATAAGCCTGTAATATGTACTTAAAAACATGGCTTGAATAACCATCTCATGACCCAATATGCAGTATTTAGTAAAATTGAGTATGTGGATAGTTCATGGCCTAATACTTCCAGGTAGGTACCCTAGAAAAATTCTCACACAAGGAGACATGCACAAAGATATTCATTACATCGCTGCTTGTGGTATCAAGAATTGGAGGCAATCTAGGTATCCATCAATAAGGAAATGGAAAAATAAAATATCAAGTGAGTATACAATGCAATGTTATCTCTGAATAAGCCATGAAAGCAATGTTAAGTGAAAAAGGAGTCAGAATGGGTACATAGGACAGCACCACTTACATAAAAAATTTAAAGTATACCCATGGTAGCCATGGAGGTGTGTCACTTGGGTCTCCCTTCAAGAAAGAACCTACTGTTTGGTTGCTGGATGTGCAGTCAGCTGACAGCCTCCATCTATTAGAGATTTCAGGATGCCCCTAAGCTTTCAAACTCAGGCGACATTCTTCCAAGGATGCCTCCAGTCAAAGTCTGAGAGTGGTGGGAATAATAGGGACCTGGCCATTTCTGCCCAATGTGGAGCTCCACTAATGGGCAATCTTTACTTTGGAGTTCCCTACTGGGGTTGGCGGAGCATTTTCCGGGGCACCATTACCTAAGGCTCTTCCTTCCCTAATCCTGCTGCTGCCTTTTTTTCTTTCATTGGTGACAATGGTCAAAAAAGGTCCAGGATGGAGTTTATGGAATGCCACAATAGGAGAATCACAGTGCAAGTCCTTGAGTTTCTGGAGTAAGTCCATGTCATCTGCAGCTGAGAGTTATAAGCCTTTTGAAAAATAGCTCTTGGCATGCTACAGGACCCTGGTAAAGATGAAACCCTTGACAGTAGGAAATCAAGTGACCATGCACCTGGAACTACATATCATGAGCTGGGGATTCTGTTGAAGCTACCAGGTTGTAAAGTCAATTGGGTCTAGAAGCAATCTATTGTGAGATGGAAAATGTACTTCTAGAATCAAGCCTGAGTAGAACCAGATGACATGAGTAACTATATGACCATGTAGCCCAGAAAGCTGTATTACCCACCATGGCTGCACCAGCTCCCCACCCCAGTTCACATGTATAGCTATATGGGGGAATCCTCCCATATAGCCAGTTAAAGAAAGAGGAAAAAGCCCAAATTTGGTTTATGAATGCGTAGGTTTCCTATGTGGATGCAAACCAAAAATGGAGGAGCTGCTGCATTACAGTCACACTCAAAGGTGTCCTTAGAAGATAGCAGTAATGGAAAATCTTACAAACTAGTGGGTTTTGGGTGGTGCATGGCTCACCCACTTTGTACACAGAGAAGTGGCCCAAGGTGCGAATATATTTGAGTTCACGAGCAGAGGTGAATGGTTTGGCTGACTGGTCAGGGGACTTGAGGTATAAAGACTGGAAGATCAGAGACATGAAGTTCTGGGGTAGAGGTGTAGTAGGACTAGGTGGAGGTTTCTGGAATGGGTGGACATATGAGAGTGGATATGAAGTGTGAAGACCTTTGTATCATTTGTAAACACACAGCAGAAATTATCCACCTTGGAGGAGACACTAAACAACCAAGTAGAGAAAATAAGTTGGCCAGTAGACTTGGGCAACTTTGTTGTCGGTCATCCCAGAACTGGCATGATGGGAACAGAGACAGAGGGGTCACCATGGCAGAGGTGGAGGCAACACATGGGACTCCAACTTTCCAAGGCTGATGCAGCAATCACTTCTTCTGAATGTCCCAACCTGCCTGCAACAGAGACCAACACTGAGTCCCTGATGTGGTACTAATCCTCAAAGAGGACCACTGGCCACTTTTTGGAAAGTTGCCCACTTTGGACCCCTTCTGGTCTGCTTCCTCCCCTTTTCCTTTCATGCTATCAAATCTGCATCACACTCTGAAGGCTTTCCCTGCCCAGTTCTATTCCTTGCCCTCTTATCTTTCATAGTCATTGCTCCCTGATAAAGTGTTAACTCTCTAGTCTCCATCTTAACATCTGTTCTCCAGATGACCCAACTGGCACAATATCCAAAATAATACTATATATTGTTCATAAATACACTTATATGTAAATAATTTTTGAAAAGCATTAAATACATCATAATGGGTGCTTTCAGGGAGGTGAGGGGAGTGTGGTGAATGGGGCCAAAATAAAAGGGAACAAAACAAAAATTGAAAAAATGCCAAGGATGGAGAATCACATGCCACAAACTGAGAAATACAACTGGTTGTTTAGACCCAGTTACATGCGCCTGAGGTCTACAGGGAAAGAACTTACAATTTACATGTCTTGTTTTTCTCTGGAGAGCCTGAGCATTTCAGTTCATCTTCCAATTCTGCCTGGACAGTGATAGACTCAGTCATGGGCTGACTCTAGGGTGGACTTTTGTCGAGCAATGTCTCACTTTTCTCTGATGGAAGAAAGAATGTCCTTAAGTCCAGTTACCAGAATTCTCCCAAATAGGGTTCAGGGTTCCTGAATGTGAGGTATATTCTGGAGGATTTCCCAATTTTTCATTTCTAAAAGAATGTTCAGTAGTCCTAAATGTGGGGCTAAGCTCTGGTGTTTTTTGGATACACATCCTCAACTCCCAACTGCCACCTTATCTCAAGCCTCTCCTCCAAATAGCAACTTTCCCTTATGATTCTAGCCTAATTTTAGCTACTTCCATTTGTCCTAAGCTGGGCGATCCCTGTTCTTGGATCTAGAGAGACCTCTCTCCTTTCTCACACATTTAGCTGGCCTACCAATTTCCAAAGTGCTAAACTTTATGCAGGGATCTTCCACTGTGTCATTCTTAAAGGACTGTTAAGATTACCCTTTCTTTCCCCCCGGTTGACACACTCTAACTTCAGGTCATAAGCTTGATTCATCTGTTCTCAGATACCCCTTCCTAACCTCTGGTTCATTAGAGGGGATCCAAAAAGACTACAGGAATTAAGGGAATTATTCAAATTTACCTGCAAACCAAAGGCTCCCCTCAACTATTTGTGTTCCCTGTGGTAAAACATTGTGATGCCTCTTGGAAAGAGGTACTTTGGAAGCCAGTGGATTCTATTCTAAGTTGGTAACTCCAACCTCCCAGGGAAGCTGTGGCTACAAAGGCTTTTGCTGATTTTTCTGAGTTTTAGAACAAGGACATTACCCTTAGGTAGTTATGGCCTCTCTTAGAAGCTTCTCTGGGAGGGGTTTTAGGTAACCTTATGTCAACATTCTTAGCTCAGCCAAACTTAGGGAGAAAGCACTGTAACCACCAGGGTCATAAAAATTTAATTCAACTCTATATAATTCCTCACCACAGCACATATGGGATATGTGAAGGCCATGTGGCCTGGTGCTCTCAGCCATACCTCATGAATGCACACTCAAAGAATTCATAGTTTTTCTTTTTCTTTCCCAAGTGCAAGTTACAAAGTTATTTTGTCAATCACCTGAGCTCCGCTCCCATCTTAACACCCTAATAAGAAGAATAAAAAAGACCTTATCATCAACTCTAAGATAGAATTTTGTAACACTTCCAATTTTCTGAAGAGTCTTAACAATGGTTGTGTATATTTGATGTGGTAGTGTGAGTTTTCTTTCCACAATCTGTGATAATAACTTGTAATTGCTAGCATTTGGGGACAAAGAAAATGAAATATTGCTGCTCAGTTTCTATGCACTCCATGAAACAATATGACCACCAGATTTGGGATGCAACCATCTCTCGTGACCATGGAAAGGCATCCCAGTGAGAAAAGATCCTTAAGAGGTGTGGCTCAAGGTAGAGACACTGGAGAGGCCTATTGTTCCAAAACAATAATATCATTCCTTAGGATCATGATGGTTCTCTTTTCAACTGAAAATATTCCCCATGCAGACATTGAGACAGCAGTTTATCCACCTCACTGTACAGGAAAACACCTGGGGAGCTTATTTAAAAGTCCTATAAACGCTCAGGTGCTGTCAGAGATCTGGTTTGCATAGGTCTGGGTGGAGCCCAGGCATCAGTGTTTTTAAAAGTTCCTCAGGAGATTCTAATGTGCAGAGCAATTGAGAACCAATGCACTAACACCTTCATTTTCAATGAATTCCATCCTGAACAGACATTAATTGACACAAGAAAAATGTAGCTCAGGACAGTATCTAATGGATGCTTTGCTCTGAAAGAGAAGTTTGCCAATAGGAGGAAGGGGACCTAAAAGTGGGAAAGGAAAGTGCTAAAGATGTATTTCTACTCCATAATTGTACAAAGGGCCCCTGACTATTTCCAGGCTCTTTGACAGCTAGATGTGTCAACTCAACATTAACAAACTATAGTTTTTCTGAGAAACTTGAGATTTTATGTTAGTTGACACAAATTGGGTCATTTATAAATGATTTTAAAATTCCAAACAGCATAATTATTTGTCTGGCTCTTCCAGTGGACACATGTTGATGGTCTGCCTGGTTTTCCTTCCATTGGAGAATTGCTGTTCCCCCGCTCCATGTGGTCATGATATCCTGCCTACCCAGCAGTAGAGATGGGCATGTGGCCCAGGCTGGTCCCTTGGACATGTGTGAGCATTTTTCTAGCCTAAAGCTTAGAAGCAAAATTACTGGGTTCTAGAATATGCATATTTTCTATTTAGGATATACCTAAATGCCCTCCAAAATGAGCCAGCTCTGATGGTCTAGTGGGTAAGATTTGGCGCTCTCACTGCCATGGCCTGGGTTTTTTTCCACGTCAGGGAACCACGCCACTCATCTGTCTGCTGTCATGCTGTGGTGCTGCATGTTGCTGTGATACTGAAGGCTATGTCACTGGGATTTCACATACCAGCAGGGTCACCCATGGTGGACAGGTTTCAGCAGAGCTTCCAGACTAAGATAGACTGGGAAGAAGGACTTGGCCACCCATTCCCGAAAAAATTGGCCATGAAACCCTGTGAATAGCAGTGGAGCACTGTCTGATACAGTGCCGGAAGGTGAGAGAATGACACCACAAGACTAGGCAGGGTTCCGCTCTGCTGTCCACAGAGTCACTAGAGTTGGGATGGACTTGACGGCACTAACAACACATTCTGAAATGGGTGTACTGAACTACACTTTCATGAGAAACAGAGGAAACTACCTGTTCACTTCTTCAACATTTAATATTATCAAAGTGTTTTCTTCTCTCTAAATATTATCTTAAAATTTTTATATCTAAAGTGTGTGAAGTGGTATCTTTTGTTGTTTTATTTTGTATTTCTTGGATTATTAATGAGATTCAACATTTTCAGTGTTTATTGGACATTTTTATATACTCTTCTGTGAAATGTCTATTACTATCATTTGATGATTTAAATTGTGGTTCAGAGTTTAAATTAATTTTCTTATGGAGGGCAATTTGACTTTGAATTCTTGCTTATATCATAAAGCAACAATTACATTTATAGAAATTTATTCCAAGAAACTATCTATATTATTAGACACTGTGTCAAGAGGCTTCACCACAGCACTGGTTATAATTGCAAAGACAAAAAAGGAAACAAACAAATGTCCAACAATAAGGGATTGGTTAAATAGTTTATGATAATTATTATTAATAATAATTTATAATCAATTTGTGATATATAATTATGCATCAGATAATATGATTATATGATGAGATAATAGTCACAATCTATAGATATGTGATTAAGAATAGAATGTATGATATGATCCTTCTTTATAAAAGTAAATTATGAATGTTTATATGTATATACATTTTCAAAAGCCTGGAAGGAAACTCAGAAACATGACAACGGTTATCCTTAAGGTAAGATTACAGATGATTTTACTTTTTCTTCTTGTTGATGAATTATATTTTTAAAATATTGTATTAAAATCCTGTATAACTTTGTAATAAGACAAAATAATAAAAGTTATTTAAACTATTGATCAAGCTGAATGTTTTGCTTGTCCAAACAAAATCTAGCTATTCTAATTTTCGTTCTTATTGTAATAATCATGCCTTTATATTGCAATTTGCATTGAAATTTTGCCTAAAGTCCATTGGCATCATGATGCTATAATCTACAAATATGGTAATCTAACAATTAGTAGAAATTATATACTTCAAGAAAATGAATGGTATTAAGTTCTCCGGCAGCAGCTTCAATTATATCCTAGGAGAAGTAAACACTAGGGGGCTTAACCCTTTCCATGAAGCTTTTGAAAACACATTACAGTTGATTATGAATATATTGTTACAAATTGAGTCAAAGGGTTATGAAAACAACCCACACTTGTTTTTTGATAATAAAATTTCCTCAAGATCTTGATTCCTACTGGAGAATCCTTAACTATGTTCTCAAGCAGGCCAATTGATAGCCATGCTCTGAAAGGAGAACTTTTCCATTGGTGTGCCCTTGGTGAATCTTTTATCATGACTGAGCCATATCTGGCTACTTTGTCTAGGATGAACGAGTAATGTCACCAATAGATTTATTTTGTTAACAGAAAAAAAATCACTCTCATTAAGTTATTTATGACTTTTAATTCAAATAACAGATAATTCTCTGTTTCTTTTCTACATGTCGCTTCTTCTGGGGAAAATTCTTACATAAAATGTAAGTAACTCTATCCAAAGGTGCAGTGAACTGTTCTGTGAATCCCATATCAGAGAGTTATTTCTTGCTCTCTGGAGACATAAATTAAATTCAGTGTTAATACATGTATAACGAAACAGTTTCTGACACATAGTATGTGTTCAAAATCAAGAATATGGTCATTTCTTTTATAGACGGTAATGGGCCAGGAAGAAGGGATTTGGCATGAGACTCACAGTCTTTTTTGTTATTTGAATCACAGTCACAAATTTAAGTTTCTAAACAGTGAAAATCCAGACACGATCTATATTCTTTTTTTTTTTTTTTTTTTTTTGCTCGAGGAAGATTGCCCTGAGCCAACATCTGCATCAGTCTTCCTCTATTCTACATGTGGGTCATTGCCACAGCATGGCTGACGAGTGGTGTAAGTCCACACCCGGGATCCAAACCTGTGAACCTGGGCCCCTGAGGTGAAGCACACCAAACCCAACCACTATGCCACGAGGTTGGGCCCAAATATATCCTTTTTTGTGTATTATTTGGCAAATACCTCATTTTCATCTCTTCAAATTTCCTCCCTCACTTTGAAACAGATGTTTGGCAGCCCCTGGCTACATATATGTCAGAAAGTGAACAATTTAGAAAGGATTGTCCTGGTCCTAGTGTATATTTGAGACACATCCACCACACTTTTATATTTGGAGGGCTGGTTCAGATGCCACCACCTCTAATAATTCTTCCCAGGCCTTTTTTGTCCTTATTAGAAATATTTTATCATATATACAGTATTGGGAATCTGTGTCTGATTGGAAGTTGGAAGATTAGCGGTTTCTGGGGGGGGGGGAAGAAAAAAGAAAAAGCTAAAATCCCGATGCTAAGGCCCCCGGATACTTAATACTCAGAGTGTGGGAACTCTCAGCTGCCTCTGGAGGTGCAACCCAAAAAAGCCTGTGGAGTTTATCACAGCTTCTTCTAGAAAACACTGGAATGGGGGACCTAGGACTTTTTCTAAAGCACATGCCTTCATCTTCTAAATGGAGAAGGAAAGATCCTGGACAAGTACCAGATGCCCCTTCTAATCAGCTCATACTAGGAAAGGACCAGTTCTAGCCCCAACCTTTGGGATTCATGCCACTCACAGAACAGGAGGATCTGAGAAATGTAGTGGATTGGCTAAATGATTCCAGCGGTCCCACCTATTTCCCACCCTGGCACATTGGAAACTTAACAGGAGCTATGGTCTCCAATCTGCCCCAACCTGATCCCCTCACCTGGATAGGGAGAGCCACTGAGACTGCGTGGGGAGTAGGTCTTCAGGGCATGAAGCCACACCTGCATGCCTCTACTCAGCATCTCAGGCCTGAAGGTCTTCAGATGTCTTGCTTCCTTCTGGCTGGAGGTTTTGTTTTCTCTTCTCTCCAGCTTTGAGGAAATGATCAAAGGAGATCATGTAGGTCACTCTTCAGACAGATAATGGCATCTGTTCTTGTTTACTAATTCCTAATTCTTTATTCCCCTGGCCAAACATGGGTTAGCTCTGCTTCTAAGCTTGTAAGGCCTATTCTAGGGCCCTTGGTAGATGCTGTCTAATAAGTTTTTCTATTCGGGATGTGAAGTCACATGCTCACCACTCACTGATGCACAGTTGTGCATTGGCACATGCCTCCAAGTTCCTGCCCCCCCTAACAGATTCCAGGGCAGTGAGGCAGATGACCTGAGTCCCTGAAGAACCCTAAGTGGTTGCCATCTCCACTTTTGGGCCTGGCCATTCCTGCAGTATCTCTGAGGCCTGTTCTAACCATTGCTTAAGGTCCCTTTTATTCCATTCTCTGAAGAATATGCCCAATATATAACTGGAATACGTATCTCCAGTTTTAGGAGAAAATGGTCAGATAGTTGATTGCCATGCCTGAGCATTGTCAGTTCTATAGCATCCGTAGCTGCCAGGATCAAGTATCCTGGCAGAGAAAAGATGCACAATGGAACTGGTCTCCATATCCATCACTAACTCTCTGACCCCACACAGAAAGGACTCTAAATTTGTAAGCAATTGAGAGTCTATTAAAAGTTATGTTAAAATGACAATTCCTAGGTAGTAATTTGGCAAGGACTCTTTTTTTAAGACTTCCTCAATTTAATGTCATAAAACTTCTTTCTGAAATCTTGCATTCATCTCAAATTATAATTTCAATTTTGACGTGTAATTGTACTTCCAATTTGGGTCTTGGAGGGAATGGTACCCCCAAGAATCACTGCTGCTTCCACTGGTCCCCTTTATCCCTTTTACATGGAACTTCAGTATTGACACTCATGGTGAAAAAGCATGTTGACTTATATTTAGGGCAATGATTTTTATGTCAATTAGAGGTAGAGTCCCACCTTAGTTTCAAAATTGAGAATGACAATTCCCTGGATAACTCTTGACCATGCCATGCGTGCTCCTGAATTTAAACAGACACCGTCCAAAGAAGACTCCTCACTTTCAGAACTCTCACAAACATTTAAAGAGTGCACAGAAATTCTCATTAAAATCCTCTGTGCTCTACTATTCTCAAGTACCCCCAAACTCCCAAGAAACTCTCAATTTCTTATCCCAAGAGAGTCCTGTCTGTCACCCACGTGTGTCTTCCCAGCATCCTGTTTATTTACACACCCCTCTGTGCCAAACCAACCCCGACCCTTCCAGTTATATATCCCCCTCCACGTGCAGCATCCTGGGATATTTTTTTCCCTTTGTGTCTGCTGCTTTCCTTCCATGACTGCATCTCCTATTTTTGTCTTTTTATCCTCAGAGAGCAGGGAAGATGAGCAGACTCTCAATTCTGAATGTCAGTAATTTATATTCCATCATGAACTTATTATCTCTAATATTTACAACACCTTCATTATTGTTTTTGTCCTCCTTTCTCAGGTGACAAGCTGGTTCAGAGAAACAAGGCTGTGTAATGTGTTACTATAGGAGCTTCGATTCAAATCCACATGTGCCTGGCTTGTCCTGCCTCCCCAGCAGGATGGTGGCACTAGCCTCGTGAACCATGTCCTGGTTTCCATTGCTGTCATCTGTCAAAGATTTTATCTCTTCTATAAATAAAGTAGAAAAATCCCAAATCATATTCACAGTTTTGTGAATAAAGAACAAATGTTTGCACCTGGTAATCACTCAGCTGTTTGTTTAATTGAAAAGAGGGAATAAATTTACGTTAAAAAATTTTGTTAGTGATAAACAGTAAGAGAAACAGAGCAAGAAATACCCAGGTTTCTGGCCTATCCCAGGTTCAATGTCTCTGGGGGATTGTCACGGAGAAATACACGCACCACCCTTTGAAAAACACTGTGTCATTCCATGTTCTATCCTTAGCACACCTAGCGCCTGGCATATGGTAGACATTCAATAGATGCTTTTTGAATGAAAGGAAATGTATATTAGATTTTTCTCCAATACAGTAATTTCCATACCATAATTGCTGATTTATGACAAGGTTATTTATTTTATTGAGGTAATATTAGTTTATAACATTATATAAATTTCAAGTGTACATCACTATATTTCGATTTCTGTGTAGACTACAGCATGTTTACTACCCAAAGACTAATTACCGTCTGTCACCGTACACATGTGGCCTGTCATCCCTTTTTCCCTCCTCTCCCCCCTCTTCCCCTCTAGTAACCGCCAATCTAATCTCTATATCTATGCATTTGTTTATTTGTTGCCGTTGTTATCTATTAGCCTGAATTCATTATTGTGTCTAATTTTACTTCAAAACCTATGACTTTCATTTTCCTTGATTTTGGTGTTACATCAGTACTACACCTATCAGTCATGATTCAAGTTTTTGGTTCACTCACAAACAACATTAGGAGAGGGAGAGAGATTTTCTTCAAGAATGAGTAGGAGGGAAGTTAAAGAAGGTGAAAGTTTATATATCTGAGAAAGTGGAATTTAATGAATTTAAGAACTGAAAAACTGAAGAAAATGAGAGGGTCCAGCATAAATAGAATCAGTTTGAGCAGAAAGAAAAGGGATGGTGGAGAAAAGAGTTCCTTGGACAAACCCCTCCAAGAGTGCTATTGTCTTAGAACAACTTGGTCACTTAATATAGCAAGGTGTGGTGATAGGTGATTGGCCCACGTGTAAAAAAGGAAAGGGGTAAAAATGCACAGAATATTCATTGTATTGGATATCAATCCAGGGCTTGAATTGTGACACCATCATCCCAGCAAGCCTACCATCCTAGGCCTGGACACTTCTAAGGATGGAGAGTCACCACCTTCAGAGAGTGCTCATTCTGTCACCAGATGGCTCTGTCAATAAAGTTTTCCTTACCTTGAGCAACGTCTCTCCCATTATACATTTGTACCTATTTATTTGAAGTCTACTCCTTGGAGCCATATGGTAATGTTCACTTCTTGCGTATGATCATTTATCACCTCTTTGAAGAAAATTATCTTATGTATAAGTTAGTTACTGTTAATTTGTGGACCATCTCTATTCAGCTAATCAATATGCTGTTGTCAGTGCTAAAGCAAGCTTAACTCAAACAATCGAAGTACTAATACAATAACAGTGATGAAAATATTCAAATGGTTCCTGAAAACTTAAGCTGCATTTCAGGATGACAATATTGTGTGGTAGAACACAGGTCATGTTTCCCAAATCGTTTCGGTAAAATAATTATGTCGTAGAGTACTAATCCTACTTTCAAACATGTTGAAATATGATACATTTCTTCATTTGTGTTTTTAATAGTTTATTTTTAGGATTAAAAATTAATTTGTCACCAATTTAAACCTCCTTTATCATTTTTGTATGATCTTATTCAAATATGAAAAAAAGAACACTTTTCTAAAATTATGCTGCCACTGCTGTTTAGAATTACCCCAGCAAGAAATGTGCCAACAATAAAAGCCAACCTCTACTGATATTTCTGGTGACTTCTTTGTAGAAGGTTACCTAGTGATTTTATTACCAGAGGGGAAATAATTTAATTTAATTTTAATTTTTAGTATGTGAAATATATCACTCATGTGGAAGAGTATAGTGTGATGGCTTTTTGATACCTCAACTTGGCTAAGATGAGTTACTGTCCCAAGAACTCTATTTCTAGTATAGTGTGATGGCTTTTTGATATCTCAACTTGGCTAAGATGAGTTACTGTCCCAAGAACTCTATTTCTAGTCTCTTCCCAGTTAGGGTGGGCCACAGTGATATTCTCCCAGGACAGTTGGATGACAGAAGGGAGGCACTGGCCATTTTGTGACATCTGTACCCCTTCTCCTTGTTACTCAAACACTAGTCTAGGCTCTGCCCTGAAACGATGCTGTAGATGTGAATCACTTGGCTTTAAGTTAATCAAAAGGGTAATAATCCTATGTGGGCCTGACTTAATCGGTTGGAAGTTCTTTAAAACAGGACTTTAGGACTTCCCCTAGCTCAGAGATTCCAAATAGCAGCTGGATTTACAACTTCTCTCCCTTCCCCCTCGATCTTGTTTCTCCTGTGGACAACAATCTTTAGCTTATGCCCCTGGGATTCCAGGCTGCTCTTGACTTTCCCTTCCTGCTTGCCCGCCTTACTGACTTTGTGTTTGATTAGCCAGCCCCCACCACTGCATTAGCCAATTCCTTGTAACAAGTTCATATACCTCTCCTACTAGTTTTGCTTCTCTAGTTGAACCCTGACATATATGAAATATATGTGTAAAGTTTAAAAGTTTTTAAAAATGAAATCCTTGTGCTCATCATTGACCTAAGCCAAGAAATAGAAAAGTACCAATTTCTTAGAAGCCACCCTCATGTCCCTTTCTCTTTGAACCTGTCTCCCTCTTTCTTCTACAAAAGTAACCACTATTCTGACTTTTGAATTAATAATTCTCTTGTTTTTCTTTACTTTTACTACATATGTATGTATCTCTAGGCAATATATTGGTTAGGTTTTTTTTAAAAGAAAATACTGATTAGAAAGAACAAATCTAACTGAGTAAGGAAAGGGTAATATTGCCACTATTAGACAAAGGCTCCCAGGAGAAGATAAGCCAGATATAGTTGCTGGATTATTGTCCAGAGAAATTGGTGGGCAAGGTCATGAATGAACCCGAGGAAACAGGGCTCATTACAGGGAGCCAGATGTGGGCACCGAGGTATTATCTGCTTCTAAATTCACCATGGACAACATACAGTTCTCCAGAGTAGGTCAAAGAGAACTCATCTGGGGTGAGTGTCCTCAGCTAATCCACTCAGCAGGGGATGGAGGAAAGAGCAGAAACTTCATTAACATATGTCAATACAAGCCAAGAATCTGGGCCAGGCTCCCCTGGGCATTCTGTCCTGAGGTTAAAAAGATGGTAGAATGCTAGCTATCAGGAATCCTGGGAATGATAGTGGGGTTTTTGAATGGAGCAAAATGAGATATATGAGTTTAATCAACTATCACCTCTTGGTTCTCAAAATAATTGCTTTAAAAAATTTCATATATTCAGATTTTTTAAAAAATTTGGAAAAGTTGACTGTGCAAGGAATTTTGTCAGTTCAAATTCTTTTCCTGCCTCAGCTACTGATGGGATGGTGCTGCCAGTGCTAAAGTGGGGAAGTTCAGGGGATGCACAGACTTAGAGGGAAACATCAGTGTTCAATTGCAAACATGTTAACTTTGAGATTATTATGAAACATAAACATGAAATGAAAATAAGTGGGTGGGTATGTGAGTCTAGAGGTCAGAAGAAGAACCCAGACTAGACCTAAATTTAAGAG
The DNA here is from genome assembly GCA_031878705.1 of Tapirus indicus. Lineage (NCBI taxonomy): Eukaryota > Metazoa > Chordata > Mammalia > Perissodactyla > Tapiridae > Tapirus > Tapirus indicus. Next base: position 12,663,347 of record CM062933.1, read on the forward strand.
GGATGGCAGAGAGATTGCGTTGAGAGGGGATGTTGAATGAAAATGGAAGATTTTAATGTGACAGCATTTTTCATTGAAATTTTTAAAGTAAATGTAGATTCACATGCACTGGTAAGAAATAATACAAAAAGATCCTTTGTGCCTTTTACTCAGTTTCCTCAGATGGTAATGTCTTACAAAATTATTTTATGGTGTCACAACCGGGATATTGACATTGACATAATCTGCCAGTCTTATTCAGATTGCCTCAGTTTTACTTGCTCTCATTTCTGTGTGTGTGTCTATGTGTTTGGTTCTGTACAGTTTTATCATATGTGTCTACCACCACAATTAAGACACAGAATGACATTTTTTTGAAAGAAAAATATTTTCAAAAACTTAGCGAGATAACCACTAAAACTCAACTTCTAATTTCAGGATCTTAAAAATTCTAATGTTACATCAAAATGTTCTCACTCTCTCACAACTAAAGTGTAAGTCCTCATGAATGGCCCTGGATAGATTCTGGGAGATAGTGTCTTCTGATAAAACTCTTAATATGCTGAACCTATTACTCCAATTTTCCTTTCCCTTCCAAGTAACTCCCACTTCTTTGTCCAATGAGTCTGTTCTGATTGAAAAGTTTATGACTTTCTTACCTAAGGGAGAGTAGCTTTTCAAAGGAAGACATTACTTCTCAGTCACCATACCCTACATTATCTCCAGATCTTTAATTATGAGCAAATTCTAGCATTCCTTAGGCAGCAGTGCAGGAGTCCCTTAGCAGCCCCTCCACTTGGACCATGTGACCTAGCAGATCCACTGACATGTCAGAATGTCTGGCAGTTAGGAATGCTGCATGGGTCACATGGCAGGCCCCAAAAGAGAATCACAGTAAAGATCCTAGGGTTTTGGAGCAAAGTTGTCCTATTTTTACCAAGTTAATTATTGTCCTTTCAAGAAATAACTCCTGGATTGCCACTGGATCCTGGTAGCCATGATGTCTGAGCATGTGACTTGAGCTACCCAACATAAACTGGATGCTGCCAGATCCATTTAGCCATTGAGTTGGATAGGTCCAGATGCATTCCAACATTAGCCTTGAAGGCATAAGATCATCTCCCAGTGCACCTACTTTTATGAAACTGCTTCCACTCTTTTAGCCCATACTTATGACCTCACAGAGAGTTCTCTAGGAGAAGTTGATTAAAGTGGAAAAAAATCCAAGTTAGATTTAAGATGACTCTGCATTATATGGTAGCACCAGCAGGTAGTGGACTACTGTGCTGTTATATCTGTCTCAGAGGTAATCCCCAGGGACAGAGGAAAAAGAGAGAATTTCAAGGAGAACATGTCTATTATCCACTTTTTCTGGTTGAAAAACCAGAGATGATCTGGTGAAAACAATTTTATTGTCATGGCTAATAATTTGGCTACGTGGTGACAGAAATAAGATTGGAGAACTGTTACTTGAAGGTTTGGCACAGGGAGGTAGACAGACCTTTCAAAATGGCCCCAGAGTAGAAGAGTAGTTGTGTTCTGTGTGAATCCTAAAAGCCGAAAGCTAAAATCTCCCACTGTGGAGGAGATAACCCACTCAAAATAAGTCACTCAACCTCTTTCCTCATTCACCCTAGTGCTTTGTTGATGGGCTTATGATCTAACTGGCCAAGATGGCAGGAGTCATGCTATAATGGAGTCAATAATACCCTGGATTCTATCCTGCATGGGTAGAATCTTGACTATACCAACTATTGAGAAGTAGTTGGATTCAGGATGGATATTGAAAATAGAGCTTACAGAATCTGCTGATGCATTGGATGTGAGGTGAGAAAGAGAGAGGTGTCAAGGATGACTTCAAGGTTTTTCACCTGAGCCAAACAGATGCTATTTACTTCAGAAGAAAAAGCAAATTTGGAATGAGCTGGTGATCTAATCCAGTCAGATGATTCCTCTCAGGACTCTAAATCTTAAGCAAGTGACACAGAGAGAAAGGAGACATCACATTCATCATAATGACAGTGATAGAGCCAGACCAGACTACTGCTGGCCACTGCTGTCCTTTCTGATGCCCACACCCCAGGGCTCCCCTGATCTGGCCCAATATCCAGGCCTGGTTCTCTAGCTTCTCATTCATTTCATCAGCCCTCTGTAGTCTTTAGCCACTTTCCAATGAATTCCATGGAGCTACATTTAGTTGCAGTTGCAACCTGACTGACATGATGGGTGAGCATGCTATGAGGCATTAGTTGATAGTCAACGGGTGGTCTCAGGACAATGGGCATCCTGCCACTGTAGCAACCCAACTAACTGAAGCTAGCTAGGGCTTCTATAATGTAAAATGCGATGTGTATGTTTAGCTTAAAATATGTTGTTTTGCAAGAATACTGGACATTGTACTAATCCTTGCCTGTCAGATCTCCCATCCTTACCAGATTGCCCTGGAAACGACATTTATAGGAAACAACGATCTTGATAGTATTCTTAAATTTGATCCTACAATGAGTTTTATAGAGCTGGTTTTTTTTTTTCAAATAATGACCCACAGTATAAACAGATTGCTTTATACCCAATTACAATTCAGTAAAAATATTCTTAGTGTGTGTGAGCAATAATCTAATTTTCTTTCCTTGATTCTGAGTATTTACTTTTTATATGTTGTTTTATTGTACATTTTCTTAAAAACTGCCTCAATTTTTTCATTTGTGAGTATATATTAATCAATCAATCTTTATGAAAGATTATAATTAAACTATACAAATAAATGCAAGTCTTTCTCTTAAAGACATTCCACAGGTCATATCAAGCACAACAACTCTCACTGGAAAATTATTTCTGATATATAATCTAAGATCAACTTGCTTTAACTTAACATTACTCTCACTTGATTTATCATTAGTAGAGATGTTGAATAACTGATCATCTTTCTTCATGACAAGTTCTATGTGTTACCAAATACAAACACAGTTTCATTTATCTGCCTCACAGAAGGGCCAATAACCAAAATGTCAGGCTTGTGGCAAAGAAAGAGGTTTATTATCAAAAGGCAGCCAGATGAGGAGATGGAAGTTAAAACTCAAATCCACATCCTTGGAGGGAAAAAGGTAGGGTTTTTTAATCTGGAGTTTTAGGTAAGGGAGGGGGAGTATGTGGCCTTGCTGGTTGGTGCCTTCCCACCAGTCTGAGTTTGGCCTTAAAGACTGAATTTCTTTTTCCTTGACTGTCTGGACATTTCTGGTTTGTTTTCATCTTTAGCCTGCTTTTGGCCTTGTGAGGCTGAATCTTGACATCTAGACCTTGACTTCCAGAGAAAAACAGCTCACTCACATACTAAGAAGACACAGAAAGACCTGGTTAGTTTTAAACAACAGTTGATTATGCTGAGTATGCACAGCTGCAGTTAGCAAAGATTATGTCCAAGTTTTTGCTCTAGGGAAGATTTTAACTCCTTCATTCTCAATTTCATATGTAACTAACAAACTCTTCATCTTATGGATTATTAACGAGTTCCTTTGTAATAGGTAGGATTTTCTAATGCATCCTATTTACCTGTGAATCAATACCTATCCAAGTGTTATTATCAGAGATAAAGCAACTGCTAAAAGAGTAATAATAGATAGTCTGCTTTCATACATATGCAGACACAGTTGCATATTCTGAAAATGTCTCATTTTACCAAAAAGATTATTGTTCCTAATTTGGACAATAATCTGTTTATGGTTTCAGATAACACCTCTACCATGTCAGTTCATCTTGAAAAGATATGCCTTTGTTCAATATCAAGGAAAGTGGTTAAAATTTGGTAGGATGGGCATGGGGGTGTCCAGAGGACATGGCTCACTGGTGTTAAAATTTGAAGAAATGGAAATAGTGTAATGCTGGAAGTATCTTTAGAGTAAAAGTGTTGGAGTAATAGAGGAAGAATCTTTAAGAACCCACAAGGACTGTGAATTATTATTCATGGGACCCCAATATCACAGATGCTTTAATCAATCTCATCCAACAAAGTATCATGGAAGATAGGGAGGGAGGCAGAAGGAAAGAGGGAGAAAGAGGACAGCACAGATGTCAATATCATAGACAGCGTTGCAAGTGGCTCCTGGGGAAAGGGGAGAGCACCTTCTGAAGGACCATTGGCCACATCACAGAGGGCTAGAGGTGAGATTCACATCCCTCCACAATCTTCATTCTAAACTCAGCCCCAATCACCCCCAAAATTTAATTTAAAACATGTGTATTTTCAGTCCAGCAAAGGAATCACAAATATTTGTTAGTGGGTTAAACTGACATAGTAATGAAATAGTATGGTTCATTAGTAAGATTATTTGGAGAGAAAGCTTTGAGAAGACAATTCATAATTATTTCTGAAATTAGCCCACTGTTTTAGGTGTGACTAATGCAACTGATCCATATTTGAGTCGTCAGGCATCAAAATCAGCCTGCTACCACAGTCATTTTCTCTTGTTGTTTAATCATCAAGATTCCTGAAGTAATTTATTTCCCTGGCAGCATCACAGCTTTGGGGGAGGGAAATAACTACAGAGCAATTATATCTTTTATTAGCATATTCCAGAAAGTATCTCTCTCGTCATAAAATAAAAACAGTACTGTAAATCATGCTCTTCTTGACAGCACATCTGCAATAATTCTTCACACAATTCTCACACTTTCACAGATAAGGAATGCCTAAAATTGACCACTAAAAGTCAATGAGGCTTAAAAGTTACTTGCTTCAAACTGGCCTGATTGTTTCCAAAGAACATTTAAAAAACAACGTGCTCTGGGGCCGCCTGGTGGCGCAGCGGTTTAGTCCGCGCTTGGCAGCCCAGGGTTCGCCAGTTCGGATCCTGGTCACCGGCAGACGCACTGCCTGTCAGCCATGCTGTGGTGGCGTCCCATATAAAGTGGAGGAAGACGGGCACGGATGTTAGCCCAGGGCCAGTCTTCCTCAGCAAAAAGGGGAGGATTGGCAATGGATGTTAGCTCAGGGCTAGTCTTCCCCACAAAAAAAAAAAAAAAAAAAAGTGCTCATCATAATATCCTAATGTATTGTCTTCCAGATATCCAGCTGCCCAGCTAGCTTTCGAACAAATGAATGGCTGCTGACAGGACACCGCAGGAGCTGCTCTATAGGATTATGTTCCTTACCCCACCTCCGCAGTTTCACTTCTTTGGTTCTTCCTCTGAGATACTCCCACTTTCTTTCTTCTTCTCCTCATCTAAATCTTAGCCAGCCTTTAAGGCCCAGGTTCCACTCTCTTTCTGAAATCTCAGTTATTCTAGGTGTTACTAAATTCTTACACCCATAAATTTCTATAGCATATTATTACAAGGTGACTGATGTTTATCCAGTCAACAAACATTGTTATCTATTAAGTTCCAAGCATTATGAACTGGGAATATGGAGATTTTAAGGAAAAATATGATTGCTCTCCTTCAGAAGCTTACTATTGTCCCAGACATATATACTTTTTGTCCTCCCATCTAAACGTAAACTGTCTTTTAAAAAAGGGATCATGGGGGCTGCCCGGTGGCGCAGCGGTTAAGTTCGAGCTTGGCAGCCCGGGGTTCGCGAGTTCGGATCCCGGGCGCCCGCCGAGGCACTGCCTGTCAGCCACGCCGTGGCAGCATCCCATATAAAGTGGAGGAAGATGGGCACAGATGTTAGCCCAGGGCCAGTCTTCCTCAGCAAAACGAGGAGGTTCGGCAGTGGATGTTAGCTCAGGGCTGGTCTTCCTCGCAAAAAAAAAAAAAAAAGGGATCATATTCACATCTGACACTAATAGGACCCCTACATCCAACCCCAAGCTTCTAATCTACACACTTGTAATCAATAAATATTAGATTTCCTACTTACATATGTTTAAAAAGAAAAGTAACACTTCACCATAAAATCTACTCAAAATTATCTGATGCCATTTTTATAGCTTCTAGCCTTCAGAAGCTATATTCTCCACATTACTCTCAATGCATTTCTCTGCTCTTTTGATCTTTGGTGTACTACATAATAATTTTTTATTTTACTTACAATGAAGCAGAGTGATGAAAAGTGTAGAATCTGGGCCGGACTTCCTGGATTCAAATTCTAGAATCTCACATATATGACCTTGAATCATCTAAGTTTCCTCATCTGTTAAATGGGCAAAAGTGTATGTAATTTACAAGGTCATTGTGACGATTACACAAGCTAATACAAATAAAGCGTTTAGAAAGCTACGCATCATATAGTAAATGCCCAGGAATTTTATTCATGATCATTATAATTATTCACGGCACCATCGAAAGGTAATCAGGTGTTGCTATTTCACTTCTACAGATGAAACACTTGAACCAGAAAGAGGGTATTTGATGTATTCTGAATTATGGTAGAAATAATTTCTAAAGGCAGAATGTGAGCTACCTGAATTCATAATCTTTTTTCTGCACTTTCTTCCGTGTTTCCTTTGCCCTCAGCCAGAACCTTATCTGGTTTAGGTTCTTTATCTGATAGGATGATCCCACCTTCCTTTCTGGAAGGTGTGTGTCTTGGTAGTTTCGTCTGTGTAGGTTACTGTAGTCTCTCTTAACCTTACTGCTGGGCACAGCAGCACCAGGAGGCAACTCAGAGGATGTTCTGCGTTCATGTCCTATGATCCCTGTCCCCCTGTTCAAGCAGCAAAATGATTTTCCCTTGATGCACAAAATCTTCATTTCTAACCAATTAACCTCCTTTTTTTGTCGTTATTTTTTCGGTAGTATTACAAATCTCAACGTGACTAAGTGCCAGTACCAACTTCTGTTTCAATGTATCCCTAATAGAAACATTCCTCCTTGAAAACCAAAATATCTAATCAAGTAAAGGCCAGGGTTGTAGTGAAGTGAAAAGCTTTGAGCAGGTCATTAAGTATAATAGTGGGTGGTGCCACTCTCATTTCTACTCCCTTGGTGTCTGGACACCATACATTTCATTTGTAGAAAAAAATAGCACCTTAAATTGTTTACTGGCTCAAAGGAAAGACAGCATCCTCTAAGAGAGCACCCAGTGGTGTACTGGTATATGTTAAAGATGTATCTCTGAAAAAAAAGTCCTGATTTGTAACATTTGCTAATTTTCGTAGTGTAAATACTCCCACCATGTCTGACATCATTGAACCCACAGTTGGAAAGAGATGTAGTACACCGTTATATATTATTTCCACCATAAAGATACAACAAACATAACCTCAAGAGTGTAGGTAATAGAAAAATTCAGTAAAATAATTAGGAAGTGATAAATCTTGAGTATTGATTCATCTTTGTTTTTAATATAATTTATTTAATTTTAAATTTATACAATTTAATTTTTAATAATGGCTGTGTTTAATAACTGGCTTACAAAATTTCTGAACACTTAACAGCTGGCTCTTGCAGGCTGCTGGGAGTGAGCTCCAGCATGCCACTGAGAGCTTCTTACACTTGCCCAACCCAGATGCCTCAAAGCTGTTGCCTGAGACCTCAATAGTAGGTCCTCCGTTTCTATAAAGCTAGCTGCTCCAGTGTGTTCCATGAGCATTAGGTTATCACCTATTACTTTTGCTTAAAAGGGAGTTTCTTCATCTGAAGCAATATTGCATGACATATTATGAGTGAATAAAATATTCAGAAATTCATTGCATGTTTTTGGCGAGAGACTCATGGTGGGGAAAGAGAAGGTAAATTCATATCCAGAATAACCGTTAGTTCTAACAAGCCAATCCTGACCCCTTCGTGTCATAAGGAACTCCTTCTATCACAGAATTAGGTTGAGGGAAATGTGGAAATGCAGTAGGAGTAAATGCACTGGGAGTATGAGATTCTTGCTGATGCAAGGGACTGAACCTTTGGGACCGCTCAAGACCGAGCTTGTATATGCTACTTCTACTTTATGAGAGAGTGTTGCTGAACGTGCTCTACTTTATGGATGATGGATCAGTAATAATATACAGCTTGTGATAAGACAGTTCAGGTTCAAGTCCATTTGCTGTCCAAAGTCAGGTGCTCAGCAGCAAGCCAGAATCTGGCTATCAACTATCAAAGAGAGAATAGATATTTGCCCAAAAGGGCATGGATTTGCTCCACTGTTGCACGAGTCTGTATTGTGATTCTCCTCATAGGGCTTTCTAGAGCAATGAAATCTGGCATATACACCCATCTTTGTCTGGGCTGTTATAACAAAATACTATAGACTAGGTGGCTTATATACATTTATTTCCCACAGTTCTAGAGGCTGGGAAGCCCAAGTTATGATGCTAGCAGATTTGGCATCTTGTGAGAGCCCACTTCTTGGTTCAAAGATGGCTATCTTTTAGCTGTAACCTCACATGGCAGAGGGATGAGGGATCTCTCTGAGGCCTCTTTTACAAGGGCACTAATCCCATTCATGAGGGCTCCACCTTCATGACCTGATCACCTCCCAAAGGCCCCCCCTCCTAAGACCATCACCTTGGGGGTTAGAATTTCAACATAAAAATTTGGGGGACAGAACAAATATTCAGTCCATAGTGCTGGCCTAATTAAAAAACATGTCTAAAATCTTGTAATCTTATGGCCTGATGTATATAATCAGGACCCAGTTGATTCTGTTTCAAACAATTGATGCAAATGTAATTCAGAAGGAAGGTATAGCTTCTCATGTCTACAGATGATAGCGGATCCCTGCACAAACAGGTTAGTAACAAAAATTACCCATTAAGGTAATTACATAGCTTAACTTCTAGACCAACGAACTGTCCTCTCTGAAGAGGAAGATAAATTTAACTACACACTTAATGATTCTTAAAAATGAATGATAGGAGGGGTGTAAGTATAATTTAAATTTACATAGTGCAGCAAAAGCAGGCTTCATCAGCTATCAGTAGCAATTTTGTCCATATAGACACTTCCTGAATGTCAGTGACAAGAACTTGAGTCTTCACCCTCTAATCTAAAAACAGACAAACAAAAACAAAACAAAACAAACTTCCAGTGGCAGGGATTATTATTCAGGTTCAAAATGCTAAGTAGCAGCTGCAGGAGCTGAGTCAAGTTTAGGTCACCAGGCTGAAGTCATGTCCATGGTGTGGAGGCAGAAAAGGAATTGGGTACCACTCCAAGCAGAGGGCAGATCACCAGCACAGAGAAGACTTAGAGACAAAAGGACTCCCTATGCCTGTTCAATGTTCTGTATTTCCTTCTCCCTCAGCCTGAGAAGGCTTCTAAATCAATCCCAACTTTTCCAGCAAGCTTGTAGAACACGGATGTGGGAGACTATGTGTAAGGAGATCTAACCAATAATCTGCAGGGGAAATAAAGATGTGTAGTTGGAGCACCATCTCGTTCTTAAAAGCATTTGATAGAAGATATCAACATTCCTGCCAGGTGGCCCTCTTCTTTGTACTTGAACCATCCCAGTGATAATAGGTCTACCTAGTTCCCAGGGCAGCTGATTGCATGTTATGGAGAACTCTTCCTGTTAGACCATGTTCTCTTACCATGAGGTAAAATATGTCCTCCCTTAGTTCTTCCCACTGGTCCTAACACTCAAGATCAGAGGGCCAATGTTATACTCTTCCTCTACGTGGTAGTTCTTCAAAATAAGAAGATCACTATCAAACCCATCTTCTTTAGATTTTTCCTCTCCAGGCTAAAAAAAATGTCTGCTGTCTTCAATTGTTTCTCACACAGCATGGCTTCAAGCTGTGGCAGGGTAATATGTTTGAAATAGCCACCACTTTTTTCCTTATAATAATTTCTCTGTTCCCCCTGTACTACCCCCACCTCAGATGATAGCCAGGATGTTCAATGCTTCTTGCCTCAGATTAGAGATGTGACGACAGAAAGCAAAGATAAAAATCTCTTTTCCTGGCTTTTGAGTTTCAAAAGCATAAGCTCTGAGAAGAACAAAAAAGATTCACGGCATAGAAAACATGGTGAATAAGATGATGACTTCCCTACTCCCAATACCTAGGCTAGAAGAGAATTCCCAGGGTTTGAACTGGGAAATAGTGAGAAGGAATACAAGGGAAGAGATGAGAGGCAGAAAGCAGTGGTGCTCAGAATGAGGGGGCTGTACTACAGTGATCCCTTGAGTACAGGCAGAGTCAGAATTCTCAGAACACCCAGTCAACAAATCCCCTCTGTTAATTTTGCCGGGAGCCCTGTGGGAGAGGGGTCCGCATCTGCAGGCTGTGCTTTTCTCAAGTGAGGGAGCCCTTGGAAGTCATGAGAGCTCAAAAGCTTGGTCATTCTCCATCTTCTTGGTGGCTGGGGAGGCCTTTCCTTCAACAGCAGAAGGCACTTTGTGCAATCTGAGAAACATCACCAGTGCTCAGTGTCTGCCTGTCTTTCTCATGAGAACACTTCTCTTTAATGTCCTGGGTATGTGCAAAGCCCAGTGAAGGAGAACACAGAGACAGGAAGTAGTGAACACACAGAGAGGAAGTAGTGGTGATTTGTAAGAAAAAGCCCTGGAAGCTACTTGACAGGAGCCAAACAAAACCAGCTTGACAGTTGCCCTGAGCCAATACCCAGTAAAAAAGAAAATTACGAAACTTATTCACAAATCTTTTTTCTTTTCTGAATTTCTTTCTGTTTACTAAGACACTCTTCCAGTGGAGTTCCCGGGACAGAGGGCAATGTCACAGTTGTGGTCTGCCCATGCAGATGGGAACAGAATCATTACTTCCTTCATTGCAGTATTTTAGAATAAAATTAATCACACGGGCATCTACTATTAAAATAGAGTTAGAAGAAAACTCAAGGGTCAGGAGACTTTCAAGATGGTTCCCTTCCCTAATACCTGACATATTTCCTCAAAGGAGAGATTTCATTACTGATATTCTAGTCATTTCTTTATTTCTTCTATCTCCTTTGTTTCTTCTGTTTTCTTGTCCACAATTTGTTGGAATGCTAACAATATTTTTGTTGAAAATCAATTATACTCCTGTGAATCAGAATATAATTGTGAGAGATAAATAAAACACATTTTCCTGTCTGATATATAAAATGTGGGTAATTTAGAATTTTTGATGAATGTAATGGGGTGTGGAGGAGATTGGTGAAGGCTTTTTTTGAATAACAAGAAATAGGTCCCAGGACAAGATAACTTTTCATATCCATTTGCTTACAGGATTCCATGACCATCAGTGAGGGACTGAATTGGGTGGAGGGCTTGTAAAATTTTTTATGAAAGCTTCTCTCTCTGAGTAGAGTTTTGTTGAGAAAAATGCCTGGCTTTCCTGCCTTGGCAGTTTTCAGGTGGAAATTGAAATTGCTGAAGATCCTTATAACCAAATTATCTTTTGTAGTGTCTTACATTTTTTGTATATGATTGTGTGTATGTGAATGCACATTGATTTTTATTTCTGTATATTATATATATATTTTTAAAATACATATGTAATATGTTAATAGGTGTCTAGAAGCCATGACTTTAGGGTCTTGGATTCTGGCACTGGTAACAGTGTGGTAAGTTCCTCTAAAATGATCCCCCTGATCTGTTCCTCCTGGTATTCATGGCCTCATTTAATCACCTCCCCTTGTGCATGGGCTGGACTGAGTGGCCTTCTTCTAACAAATAGAATATGGTAAAAGTGACAAGTGTCACTTCTGAGCAAGTGATGTCAGCTGCTTAACTTCTCTCACTATTCTTTGCTGTTTTTCAAAGCTCTTGCTCTGAGGGATGCCAGCTGTCCTGATTTGAGTAGCTCCATAGAGAGGTCCATGTGGCAAGTAATTGATGTCTCTGGCCAACGGTGAGCTAGGACTGAGATCCACAGTCCAAGAGCATTTGAGGAAATGAATCCTGCCGAGGAGCACGTGAGTGAGCTGGGAAGGGACCCTCTGTCATAGAGCTCTGAACTGATTGCTGCCCTGGCTGACACTGATTGCAGCCTTGTGAGAGACCCTGAGTCAGGGGACCCAGAAAGCTGCACCTGACTCCTGACCCACACTATGGAATAAGAAGTGTGTGACGATAATAACTGTGCATTAAGTTCTGGAGTAATTTGTTATGTAGTGATAATTAATACAAATAAATACTGTATTCCTATTGGCAAAGACTATTTGTTCAACTTTTTTGTTGGCCACTTCATAGTGTTAACTCATATTAAGCTCATAGTCAACTAAAACTACTAAGCTTTTTAATTCCAGTCTCCTCCAGGTCACAGAGTGTGAGAGGTACCTAGAGTAGAGGTATCTGGATCCAGATTGCTTAGACTCAGATCTCAGCTTACCACTCACTAGCTGTGTATCTTTGAAAAGTTATTCAACCTCTCTGGGCTTCATTATTGTCATCTGTAAAATCGGAACAATAATAATACCCACAGACTCCCTATTCCAACATACGTGCGCACGCACGCACACACTCACACACACACACATGCACACATATACACACACTGAAATGCTTTGATTTTCTGGCCAGCCTCAATGATAAAGTAAATGATGTGGGAAAGACCAAGAAGTACTGTTTCATCTAATTTTGTTTGCTCTGTAGGTCAACTGCAGATTTTTGATCTTCCTAGAAATTTTGTGAATAAATCCCTGGGATGTTTGACACTGCTGTCTAAATGTATGGAAAAATTATTCTTTGACAACCATAATTTAGTGTCTGAAGAATAAAAAAATTAAGAATGACTTTAATACCATATTATTTATTTTTCTAAATCACATAAGTAAAAATGCAATTGTAAAAGTTTAGGATAACTTTCAGAAGTTTTCTCTTTAGGCTCCTTTAGTATTTTATTCTCTTTTTTCCCCAATTATAGCACGTATCACAATTTTGTGCAGTATGACTGTTTTATATCCTCCCTCCACTGTTCTGTGAACTCCAGAAGGGGAGGGAGATTTCTTTTTCATGACTGCATTTCCAGCAACCAATACAGAGTTTGATATATAATAGAGGCCCAATGAAACTTTGCTGAATGAAGAAATGAAAGGATGCAAGGTCAATGATAAATACAGAAAACTTAGAAATAATTCCTTGTGTATTGATTTAGATAAGTGTTGCTCTGATTATATAATTGAAGTTAATAAAGATACAAATGAGTAATAGAATTAACCACCCAAGAAGTATTTATCTCTTGATTGTTTAAAAAAACACCCTCATTTTTACTTTTTGTAATTTTCTCTCTGTCTAGTAGAGGATAGGAGCTCTCTGGGGTGTGTGTATATGTGTGTGTGTGTATTAAGCAAATCTGTTTGGACTAATGCATCAGTGAGGCTGCCATCTTCAAGAAAGGAAGATGTTTACAAATTTAACTAGTAAAAAATTAAAATAGGAGCTTGTTCAGCCAAATAAATACCTGTATGAAATGTGAATAGAAGATATTTTCACACAGAGGAGGCCTCCCTTGCCTAATGAAGGCCGCCACAATCGGCCTTCTCTCCTCCCAGCCTCCCTCACCAACCCCTCCCCCATATTTGCATTTTGAGGAAAAAACTGTGAGGGACCAGAATTGTAGAGGTACCCCCTCGACACTTCTCAATCAATAGTCTTCCTTGGGAAGATTGCATGAGCTCAACTAAAATATACTGAATATTTGAAACCATTAACTACAGTTTGAAAAGGTAAAGTCTCCTGTATTGCTGTCAGATTCTTTCATATAATACATCTCAGTATGCTCCCTTGCTCACTCACTCTCTCTCTGTCTCTGTCTCTCTCTCTCTCTCTCTCACACACACACACACACACACCCTTTTTGCATAATATTGGTTAAAATCTACAACCCAGAAATACCCAGAGGCAGTGCCTGGTGAACCAGAGCACAGGACCATGTCTGATTTATCTAGCAGACCTGTGAGAGAAATGAACCTGGGTGACAAACTCACTTTTCAGCATTGCCTTTCTCTAGAGGAATTACTTTGCCTAACTTGATTAAAATTGCCTGTGACATGGCTGTCCCTTGAAAAGAAAACGTGCTCCAAGTTACTATATTATGGTGCATTTTCATGATCAATGTAAGCAATTTCAGAATGGGGGTTTCTGTCAGACACGATGGTTTAATCAAAAAAAGATAAATGAATACATCATGATTACATATTAAATTTAATCAAAGGCACAGGGCTGCATGTATGACATATATTTAAATCAGAACTGACCATATCTGTATTTATATAATCAATCATTCCTGGATCTCCAAGCAGGGCAATTGTATATCTTATAATATAACATAATTAAGGGTAGAAAACCTAAGGAAAGTAGTGGGTAAAAGGGCATCAAGTGAAAGAGGAAGAAATGGGGAGAGGAGTAAAGGAGACCAGATGGGAAGGCAACAGAAGGGATGAATGAGTTAAATAAGGAAAGGAAAGGATAAAAGGGGAGAATGGGCAGAACGGCTTCTTCTCAACTCTTGCAAACAGTCTCTAATTCACAGATGCACGTTGGGCCTTTACAACAGCCCAATTGGACAGGAGTTTGTGTTCATCTGCTCATTGATTCAGGAAATATTTATTTAAAACCTACCCTGTGCCAGGCCATGTTCTATGTCCTGGGAATAAAACACTGGACTGCAAAGATGCAGCCTCTTCTGCTATGTCACTTATAGTTCAGTGCGAAGAGACAATAGGAGCAACAAACGTAAAAAAAAGAAAAGTAATAAGACAGATTTTAGAGAAGAATCTCAGGGCTTATGTGAATTTCCTAAAGCAACACAGATTTATTCTCTTACAGTTGTGGAGGTCAGAAATCTAAAATGGGTCAGCAGGGCTATGTTCCTTCTGAAGCCTCTAGGAGAAAAATCCATTTCCTTGCCTTTTCCAGTTTCTAGAAGTTGCCTGGATTCCTTAACTGCTGGCTCCTCTACTCTGTTTCTGTTGTCACGTCTCCGTCTCTGACTCTGATCCTCTGCTTTCCTCCTATGAGGAGACTGGAGATTACATTGGGCCCACCTGGATAACCCAGGAGTATCTCAAGACCCTTAACTGAAACACATCTACCAAGTCTCTTTTGCCATGTAAGGCAACAAAGTCCCATCTCCAGGGATGAGGACGTGGACATCTTTGGAGGGTCATTATTCAGCCCACCTCTGACCTTAAGTGAGTCCCCTCACCCTCTGTTCATCCTCTATCTCCTGAAGACACAAGAGATCATTTTGATGTTTTCTACACTTTTAGCTACCCTCCTTCACTCATGTAGTGTTCTGAAACTGGTGAGAACAAACCTAATTTATTCAAAGGTAATAGTAACTGACAACTAATTAATAAGTCCATCGATTCAAGAAATATTTACAGAGTGCTGCTCATGTGCTAAATGCAAAACCAGATGGAAAACAAAACAGATGTTGCCCTTGCCTTGTTGGAACTTTTAGTCTTGTGGGAGAGATAGATATTAAATTATCTGACACATAGGTAATTATGCATTCTAGTAAGTGGTAGGAAGGAAATGAAAAGGATTTGATGACAGATTATAATTAGGAGAATTAATTAGACAGGGAGGTCAGGGACAGACTTTCTCTGGAGGAAACACTGAGGCATAGAATGAAGGATGGGCAGAAGCCTTCCGTGTGAAGGGAGAGGGGGCAGAGAAAGGTATGTCTAGGTAGGTGTGTGGGTGGTGGTTTTATGGGCAGGCCAGTCTCAAAGGCTCTGAGATAGGAAAGAGCTTGATAACTTGGATAATTATTTAAAAATTCATGTGACCAGAGAATAATGAGTGAGGGGGTGGGTGTCTAAGATGAGATAAGTCTGAAATAGGTAGAGAAAGTATAGGTCATGCATGCCACAGACCATGGGAAAGAATTTGGATTTATTTTAAAGTGCATTGGGAGGTTACTAAAGGATTTTAAGGTAAGAGGAAAGTGATTTAATTGTATTTATGCTTTAAAAGATGACTTTGGCTGTGTGAGAATAGACTGGAAAAAGATTCAAGGTGGAACTGAGAGACTAATAAGGAAGCTGCTGTAGCTGAGAGGGAGATGATGGTGGCTTGGCCCAGAGCTGGGCCAGGGGGAGGTGAGAAGTGGAGAGATCAGAGATGCATTTTGGAGAAGGAGCGACAGGATTTTCTGCTGGAGGAGATACGGGGAGTGAGGGCACATACGTATCACGTTGGACTCCCGGGTTGCACACTTGAGAATCTGGGTAGATGGCGGGACTATTGACTGAGATGGCAAAGACCAGAAGAGGAATGACATTAGGACAGAAAGTCAATAAATTCCTTTTTAGACTCCTTAAGTTTGCGGGTTTTGTGAAATTTCAAGTGAAGATGTCAAGTCAGCAGTTAGATAAATGAGCCTGAAGGTCAGAGAAGAGGCCTGAGGTGGGCATCAGTTTAGAACTTATCACCAAAGAGAGAGTGTTTAAAACTACAGGGACGGATGAGATCAGCTAGGGAGAGATGTGGAAGCAGAAAAGGAAAGGGCTTAGGAGCAAGCCCTAGGAAATTCAAGAGGAAAATCGGAGAAGTACAGCGTAAACAAGGTCAAGAGAGAGAGAGTTTCGAGAAAAGGAAATGGTGAAGTGTCCACTACAGTGACATTGTTTTTGGCAATGAGTGAAAGTATCCTAAAGGAGAGCAGTTTCAAACTCCACGACAATCAAGTACAACCACAGATTACACATTAAGAGGACGTATTTTCCTTCATGTGTTTCTGAGAAAGTGAAAACCAGCCCCTGACTACTGGAAACTGGTCTGACGCTCACAGCCAGGCCATGCTGTTCTCTTGTTGAACACAAACTCTCAGAACATCAGACAAGGTCACTCTGACACCGTGATAAAGTGAGTCAAAACAAAATCACCAAGTGACCCAAAAAATACCAAACATCCTTATTCTCCACTAAAATGAGTGACTGCAACTTCTTTACCAACTATGATTTTTTTCTGCATTTTAATCTGTCCTCCCTATAGATCAGATTTCACAGATAATATTCAGGTAATCACAGAATGGCCCATGCTTTCTGACAGCACCCAATCTAAAGTAAGCCCCTGGTTCCTGAGACCCTCCCCGAAATTACCCAACTGAAGCCTAAAACCTGTAATAGCCTCTTTCTAAAACCATCTTACTCACAGTTCCCCCGCAGTGAGCGTTCTTCCTCAGTGCAAGGCGTCTGCAGGGAGTCCTGGTAGTCTTTGGTTGAAGGGCATTACCATTTCCTGGTCTTTTCAAAAGTTGGCAATCCATAATTGGTAAACCTGTGTAACTCAGTTAATAAAAATACTAAATAAGCCAGAACTACCCCTTTTCCAATCATCCTAGATTAATTAAATACTAGTTATACAAAGGTTATTATTGCTCCTAAAAGATTTGTTCTATAGCTTCCTCTTACCTAGGTAAGATCTTGGTTTCATTAAGACCTCAAATACCTCTAAAGACCTTTATTTTTTTCCCTTGTTCCTCACATAGTACAGCTGATGATTCCTTTTACCCGTCTCACGGGGTAAGTGGGAAGCCTAATGTGATTCTGTCACTGAAGTGCCAGAAGATTATTAACAGGAAGTTGCTTCCTGTTTATAAAGATCTAATCAAACTTTTATACAATTTCTAAGGGATACTGTTCACATAGCATTTAGTTGTTGTGTCTTCCTAGTCTCCTCTGATCTAGGACAGTTTTTCCTTGTTTTTTTGTAACCTTGACAGTTTTGAAAAGTACTGGTAAGGTCAGGTATTTTGTAGAATGTTCCTCAATGTGGGTTTGTCTGATGTATTCTCATTATTAGACTGGGGTTAAAGCTTTTGGAGAAGAACACCATAGAAGTGAGATGCCTTTCTCATCATATTCTATTTGGGGATAAATGCTATCCACATGACTTATCACTGGTGATGTTAACCTTGATCACTTGGTTTAGGTGGCGTCAGTCAGGTTTCTTCATTGTGAATTTACTAACTTTTCCATTCCATACTATATTCTTTGGAAGGAGGTCGGGAAGTCCAGCTCACTCTCAATGTGAGGGAAATTAAACTCCATATACTAGGGTGGGGGAGTGGGGAGGAAGTATCCATATATATTATTGAAAGTCTTTTGTGGGTAAGATCTGTGCCTTTTCCCCAATTTATTTATTTGTTCATTTATTGATGTGTTTATATCTGGATGGACCCTTGGATATTTATTTTGTTCTTTGGGTTAAACTCCAATAATATACTGTTTATTTTGTTGCTCAAATTTTTCCAGCTTTATCCATTGGTAGCTCTTTCAGTGGCTCCTGTGCTCTTTCCACATGTGCTCATCCTTTGTATTTTATTTAAGCACTTATTTTCCGGCACTACAAAATTCTCCAGTTCATCTTGTGTTTTTCCTTACTCAGCTCAGGAGCAGCCACTGCTCCAAGGAGCTGTTGTTCTTTTTCGTGGACAGTGGTATTTAGAAACCAAGACCTGAATGCTGGGTATGCTCATTGCCACTGGGTTGTCACTGCTTCTAAACCCTCTTAGCAGACAGTAAGAAATACTTGCATGTGTACTAACATTTGTATATACACACATCTATAATTGTTTCTATATCTACCTATTTACACACATATTAAAATAAACACAAGTTCCTACTGATGTCTCAGACCCAAATTCAGCACAACAGGATGCACCTTAGACTCCCCTATGCTTCTTTGTAACAACTTTCCTTGACAGTGTGAACACTGGGTATTATTATCTATAATTTATCTGCTTATTTATTGAACCCTGGTATATTGTGTATATTTTAATCCCTATAAGAAATACACTTACCAACTCAAGTATAATTCAGTTCTTTTTGTGTTTAACCTTATAGTAAGACAGTCAAAACACTGTTTTCCAAAGCTACTTAGGGCGGATCCTTTTCCCCCATCCCTTCAAATGAGGTTATGTTATGCATTTATAATACATGTAGATTCTTTTGTCATAGTCTGCATTTGATCCTGTATCCCCAGACATTCCAGTTGATATGTTTTTAATGTGTACATTGAAGTTCACATTTTATGTTGTACAGTCCTATGGGTTTTGACAAATGCATAGAGTAATATATCCATTGCCCCAGTAACATACATAGGATTCCTGGCTCGTATGATAAGTCTATGTTAAACTATAAGAAACTGCCAAATTGTTTCCTAAAGCGACTATACTATTTTACACTCTCAATAGCAAGGAATGAGAGTTCTTCTAAAAGTTTTATAGTTTTAGGTTTACATTTAAATCTCAGATTTATTTTTCAGTTAATTTTTGTTTAAAATGTGAGGTTTAGATTTAGTTTCATTTTTTTTGCATATGAATGACCAATTGCCTCAACACCATTTGTTGAAAAGATTATCATTTTCTATTCAATTGCTTTTGCACGTTTGTAAAAGATCAAATGTCCACATTTGCGTGGGTCTATATCTGGACTCTCTATTATGTCCCTTTGGTCTATGTGTGTATCCTGACACCAATGCCATATGGTCTTGACTATTGTAGCTTGATAATAAGTCTTAAAATTGGGTAGAGTGATTCCTTTAATGTTGTTCTTCTTTTTCAAAATTGTTTCAGTTATTCAAGTTCCTGTGCCTTCCATATATATTTTAGAATGAGCTTGTCTATACTAAGAAAAATTCCAGCTGGGATTTTGATTGTTTTTATGTTAAATCTAGAGATCACTTTGGGGACAACTGGCATCTTCACTAGGTTGAGTCTTTCAATCATGAACAAGGTATGTCTCTCTATTTATTTGGTTCTTTGATTTTTTTCATCAGCGTTCTGTAGTTTTTAGCATACAAGTCCTGCACATATTTTGTTAGATTTATACTGAAGTATTTAATTTTGAGGGGAACTATTGTAAATGGTATTGGGATTTTAAGTTTTTTATTTCTACTTGTTCATTGTTTATGTAGAGAAATATGATCAATTTTGTGTGTTGACCTTGAATCATGCAGCCTTGATAAACTCACATAACTTCTAGGAATTCTTTGTTTTTGGATTTTTGAGGATTTGCTCAATTAACAGTTATGTCATCTGCTAATAGGAAAAATTTTATTTCTTCTTTTACCATCTGTACACCTTTTATTTCTTTTTTGCCTTATAGTATTAGCTAGGGTTTCCAGTATTTTGTTCAACAGAAATTTGAGAGTGGACATTCTTGCCTTATTCCTGATCTTATGGGGAAACCATTCAGTCTCTGAGTATTAAGTATGATGTTAATTGTAGGCTGTTTTTAGATGACTGTAATCAGTGTTATGGACTGAATGTTTGTTTCTTCCCAAAGTTCACATGTTGAAACGTTACCCCCAATATGATGACAGTTGGAGGTGGGGCCTTTGGGAGGTACTTAGCTTTAGACAAAGTCAAGAGGGTGGAACCCCCACGATGGGATTAGGGTTCTTATAAGAAGAAATAGAGACTAGAGTTCTCTCTCTGCCATGTGAGGCTACAGCAAGAAGGTGACCATCCGCAAACCAGAGAGATGACACTGAATCTGCTGGCATCCTAACCTTGGACTTCCTCGCCTCCAGAACTGTGAGAAACAAATATTTGTTGTTTAGGCCGCTCAGTCTTTGGTATTTTGTTATAGCAGTCCAAACTAAGGCAATCAAGTTGAGGAAATTTCCTTCTATTACTAGTGTGATGATTTAAAAAAAAATCATGAATGCACATTGAGCTTTTCTCCTCACATGGTCAAGACCACCAGGATCTGTGTGGGTCCCTGCTCCCTATGCTGTAGCCTGGAAACTCTCCAGCCACTGACCTGGTATAATCATAAGTCTCACTTGGTTTGTTTCCCTTCTCACAAGGATTATATATTTCATCCAGTTTTCTAATTTATTGAGAGGAGAGGGTAAATCAGAGTCCTGTTATTCTGTCACAGCTGGAGGTGGAAATCTTTATCTTCTTGTTTTAATTTTCAATTTGTTTCTAGTAAGCTTGAAACTTTCCACTTTTTTAACATTTGTAATTCCTCCTTTGTCAATTGTCTATTATGAATCATTTGCCTACTTATCCATGAAAACATTTATCGTTTTGTATAAATTTATATGATACATTAAGTACAAAGGGAAGAGCTTTCTTAAATAAAAGGAGAGAGTTAGTCAGTAATCACTCTTCTTAAAACCTCTTTTACTCACTTACCACACTTTACCCACCCTCTATCCTTTCCTTAGATGTCTATTTCTACATTTAATATTTATTCATTTTCTCTCTTCATATTGTGAATATTGTGTTGATGATAAATATTTGTGTCTGCCCCTCCTCGTTTCTTTGAGGGGACTTCCCCTTCCCCACTCCTTGTAAGTCTTGGAAGGCTGTCAGTCAATGATCCTGACTCTCTCAGACAGATGTGTGCATCTGAGCCAGTTGAGCCAATCGGAGAACTTCATCCCTTAGACATATGCCTGGACTATTATTCAAGGAGAGCCAATCAGAGACCTTGAAGAGTAGGTTTATGTATGCCCTTTAAGAATGAGATTTTCTCTCTGTTTTTCTAAGGTTAGGAAAGCTAAGAACAATGGAATTCTAAAGCTACTAGATTTTATCTTTTCATCTCCATGAAGAAAGGATATATGAAGTCAAAAACAGCACTGTGGAAATCAGAGCAAAGATGAAGAAAGAAAAAGAATCTTAATGACATCATTTAAACCCTTGGCTACAGCAATGCCTAAAGTCCACCTTCTCACCAGGATGCCAACAATACATTTCATTCTACATTTCAGCCACTTTGACTTGGGTTTCTGTTATTTACAACAGACTCCTGCCAAATACAAATTCCAGATGTCTAGATTTCTGACTGACTGTGACTGTTCTACCACAGCATCAGTGCAGCACATATCCCTACCCATGGCTTCAGGTATCTTGGATCCTTGGAGAATGTACTTAATAATGACTGGCCTTGAATTAAAGATCAAATAAGAAAGGAAACCTGTACCTGTACTCTGCATTTTAAGTCAACCAATCACTATTACTATATGTGGAATAGATGTAGATGGCTTAGGATGGGTTGAGCACTTATGGTAGGAGACGTCATACATTTTAAATGTACAGAGAATCTTTTCTAACTTATAGTATAGAATAAAAAACACACACTCCAACAGTTCTTTATATATGATCTATTGCTTCATTTGATGACTTCGTTGTTACATATATACAGTTTAGCATAATGTGTACCTTAGATAAACAGAAGAAAGTATTTTATTGATTTAGCCTCTGCTCACCAGTTCTCATCCCAGCAACTGCTTCAGTTTGCCCAGAGTATGGCTCTGGTCAACAATCCTGATTCCTGTTTGTAGGAAGAGAATCACTATCAAGCCTTCTTGAATTCATACATTTTAAGAGATGCTTTAAAAAATAATCAGCATTTCTATGTTACTCCCAATAACAAGTTAGAATAGCATATGTGCTTGTATTACTCAATATATAAAAAATTCTTGTGAACATTTAAGACAGATATACATACAACTGTCACATTTTTGGATTTCAGTAAGAAAGTATACTTTAACTCTTCATATGATTTATTTGTCCAATTCTCAAATATCTCAATTTCGTAAAGAATAGATTTTTTCTTTGACTGAAATAAAAATACGCTATTTCCAGTCCTGGGAAGGCCTATAAGAGAAAAACCAGACCCCTTCCATTCTTGTTTTTTGTCCAATATTTTCTTTTCTGGCTTTTGTAACAGGAAGTGTCCAAGTCTCCTACACTTCATATTTTCAAGCTTTCCCTGAAAGAAAAGACTCTGCCAAGAAGGATTTCTGTCTCCAAAAAATGCCAATACTAAGCACTATCCCACATCAGATTTAAGAAAATTTTGGATGATATAAGGTTTGTCTTTCTAACATTGACTTATATAAGAAAAATACAAGTCTGTCCAAGAATATTTCCCTACCCCTCCAAACAAACCTCACTCTGAGCTGATTGCAGCATGGCCATCAACAGAGTGAAAGAAAGGTCAGTTAATTAGGAGGCATACTTACTTTATCATTGAAATCACTTGGTGTTGGAATGAAACAGACTTCCGAAATCTGGGTTGCAAACCAGACTGGTAAAAAAATGAATGATGAAAGGTATGAGATTTTGAGGAGAGAGAAGAGGAAAGAAACATGTACCAGAGATGTGAAAGAGTAATCCTCTGGTTTATCACAGAATTGTACTTAAATTGGGATCTTGGTTAGGGCTGGCTTTATGGATGTGTGATCTGTGCAGTTGCATAGGACCTCCGCTCAGAAGGATCCCATGCTTGGTTTAATGCTCTGCTGTTGCCATCTTGAAATTCTCAGCAATTGTTGAACAAGGGACCCTATATTTTCACTTTATACTGAGTCCCGCAAATCTGGTAGCTGGTCCTATCTCAGTTTACTTCTCCCAGGCCTACTTCTCAGCTGTCTCATCTCTTAATTACACAATTCTCATTTTCTAGCACCAACAAAAGAGTGAAATTGGCTTTCTTATTCACAAACACCTTGTGGCTACAATCAGATTCCATTTGCAAACTAGATATCATGGTAATTTCTACTTCATTGTTTCTGCTCATCTGTCCACTTAAAACAAATGGAAATCTGCCTTTACTCTGAATCCAAAAGAATGTGCCCTTGAAACATTCTACTTAAGCCATCTGATCTTGCTCTTAAAAAATCAACCTTGATGGTATTTTTAAGACTTATGTATGCAAAGCACCATGGGGAACAGGGAAGGACAAGAGGCAGAATCTCCTCTCAAAGGAGTTCACAAATTGGAGGTGAAGGCAGATGTGACGCAAACAAGTGAGTTGTGGACATTTGGAGAGGTGAGGAAGGGGACTGGTGGGCAGATTGAGAAGTGGTTATTGTGGCCTAAGTCTGGAAGGATCCAGACTGAAAGTGAAAACAATGATGTCATGGTTTGTGAGAGATGCTTCTAAACTATCTCAAGATCCAGTGTCAAGATGGTGGCGTAGGAGGACTCTGAATTCACCTCCTCCCAAGGACACAATAAATTTACAACTATTCTTGGAACCCTAAATTACCCGAGAGAGAACTGAAACCTGAATAAAAAGAACCCGCACAACAAAGGACAGTGTTGACTGAGGTGGAAGAGGCAGAAATTCCTTTCTGGAGAGCAAAAAGACACATTTTAGTCACAGTGCTTCATGGCCAGAAGCAATCTTAAGGTATGAAGCTTTTCCTGGAGGAGTAGAGGATCTGAGTGGGAGAGCTTTGCCACAATAAGCAGCTTTAGGACTCAGCACAACCGAGATGAGCGTTATAATATTTGACTTACCTGGCTATTAACAAAAACAGGGAGTACCCCCAGGAAAGCTATAGGACATAAGGGAAAGAAAAGCCTCCTCTTAAAGGGCCCATGCATAAATTCACCTGTTTCAGAAAGCAAGCTAAAATCACCAGAAAGAAAGGTGCAGAGTTCTTTGGTGAAAAGAGACTCACTTGATAGGCTCGGGGTGCATCTCAGCAAGAGGTGAGACCTCCCCAGGCTGGGACCACCTCTGCAGGGACTGAGACATTGGCAGTAGCCATTATTGTGACCTATTTCAGGTGTGCTGATGCAGATGCTGGCAGATGCCATTGGAGTTCTTCTCCTGGCCTTTTAGCACAGGGGACTGCCCCACCCACTGAAACACTGATTTAATCCAGCTCATCCAAGGCAGGCAGCCTGCCCTAGGGACTGGTCCCATCAAATAGCAAGCCCTCAGGCAACTTGTGGGCTCACATAGGTGGGGTGTGTGGGACCTGTGCATCAGGTAAGTGGGTCTGCCTCTGCAGGATGGGACATGCGCAAGAGGCAGGGCTGTGTTGGAGGAGTGTGTGGGGCCTCTGCAGTGGGGTGAGTGGGTCTGCTTCAGTGCCTCGGGGCATGTGCATGGGGAAGGACTGTGCTGACGGGGTATGTGGGCCTGTGGGCAATGGGGCTTCTCAGCTGCAGCAGACTTGTACTTCTCAAACAGCCACATAGGGGATCAGCACCTCCTTTCAATGCCTGAAATAATTGTATGCTGCCATGCCTGGGCCCAACCCAGCTGAACTCTTGAGAGGGCTGACAACAGCCTTGCAGCCCAGAGGCCTATAGCAATAGTAAGCCCCTGAGCCTAATGACCACCCATGCTGGGGGCCTATTCACTTAACAGAAAAACTGCAGCAGGAATGTGCTATTAGACTTTGCAGCCAATGGTGCTGGGCTGCCCACACCCAATAAGGTGACTGAAGGGCTGTGTTGTGGCCTAAGGCAGCTGAGCCTTACAACCAGATGGCCAGGGAGACAGCCTAGCCTCCCCATGCACCTGCAGCAAGAGCAACCCTGCCACAACAGAAAGACACATGTAGCTCACACAGAGGACACTCTTGGAACATTTGGAACTGGTAACAAGAGGAAGGCACACTGCTGGGCCTCATTAGGCATCTCTTACTAAAGGCCATGTCTCCAATATCGGGAGATGTAGCTGATCTACCTAATACACAGATATAAGCACAGAGAAATAGGCAAAGTGAGGAGACAAAGGAATGTGTTCCAAATCAGGGAACAGGACAAATCCTCAGAAAAAGAACTAAACAAAACACA
Source organism: Tapirus indicus (assembly GCA_031878705.1). NCBI lineage: Eukaryota > Metazoa > Chordata > Mammalia > Perissodactyla > Tapiridae > Tapirus > Tapirus indicus. The sequence goes on from CM062933.1 coordinate 12,688,717, forward strand.
GATAAACAATCTACCCAATAAAGAGTACAAACTAATAGTTGTAAGGATGCTCACTGATCTTGGGAGAAGAATGGATGAATTCAGAGACAACTTCAATGAAGAATTGGAAAATATACAAAAGAACCAATCAAAAATGAGGAATACAGTAATGGAAATGAAAAATTCACTAGATGGACTCAATAGCAAAGTAGATGATATAGAAGAAAGGATCGGTGAGTTGGATGAAAGACTAGAGGAAATCACCCAAGCTAAACAGATAAAAGAAAGAAGAATTAAAAAGAATGAGGACAGTCTAAGGGACCTCTGGGACAACATCAAGTGCACTAACATCCATATTATAGGTGTCCCAGAGGAGAAGAGAGAGACAAAGTGGGTAGAGAATCTATTTGAAGAAATAATAGCTGAAAACTTTCCTAACCTAAGGAAGGAAACAGACATCCAGGTACAAGAAGCACAGAGAGCACCAAACAAGATGAACCCAAAGAGGTCTGCACCAAGACATGTTATAATTAAAATGTCAAGAATTAAAAATAAACAAAGAATCCTAAAAGCTGCAAGAGAAAGGCAACAAGTTACATACAAAGGAAACCCTGTTAGGCTATCAGCTGACTTCTCAGCACAATTCTTACATGCTAGAAGGGAGTGGCACAATAGTTTTAAAGGGCTGAAAGGAAAAAAACCTACAGCCAAGAATACTCTACCTGGCAAGGTTATCTTTCAGAATGGAAAGAGAGATAAAGAGTTTTCCAGACAAGCAAAAACTAAAGGAGTTTATCACCAAGAAACCAGCCTTACAAGAAATGCTAAAGGGACTTATTTAAGTGGAAAAGAAAAGACCACAAATAGGAATAAGAAAATTATCAAAAAAGAAAAAAAAATCATGCAATAAAGTCACTGGTAAAGGCAAATATACAGTAAAGGTAGCAGATTGACCACCTATGAAGCTAATATGAAGGTCAAAAGACAAATGTACTAAAATTATCTACTTCCATGATAAGAGGGTAACGGATACACATGTACAAAAAGGAGGTTAGATATGACACCAAAAACATAAAATATGGGAGGAGGGGAGTAAAAGAGTAGAGCTTTTAGCAAGAGGTCAAACTTAAGAGACCATAAACTTAATATAGATTGCTATATACAGAGGTTATTGTATATGAACCTCATGGTAATCACAGACCAAAAACCTATAATAAATACACAAAAAATTAAGAGAAAGGGACCCAACATAATATTACAGAAAGCCATCAGACCACAAGGGAAGAGAGCAAGAGAAGAGGAAAGAGACAGAGAAGAACTACTAAAACACTCAGAAAAAAAGTAACAAAATGGCATAAGTACATTTAAATGTCAATAGATTAAGTGCTCCAATCAAAAGGCATAGGGTGGCTGATTGGATAAAAAAACAAGACCCATATATATGCTGCATACGAGAGACACACTTCAGACCTAAAGACACTCACAAACTGAAAGTGAAGGGATGGAAAAAGATACTCCATGCAAATGGCAATGAAAAGAAAGCTGGTGGTATCAATACTTCTAGCAGAAAAAATAGGCTTTAAAACAAAAACTGTAACAAGAGACAAAGAAGGGCACTATATCGTGATCCAGGGAACAATCCAACAAGAGGATATAACACTTGTAAATATCTATGCACCCAACATAGGAGCACCTAGATATACAAAGCGATCGTTAACAGAAATAAAAGGAGACGTAGACAGTAACACAATAATAGTAGGGGACTTTAAAACTCCACTTAGACCAATGGACAGATCATCGCAACAGAAGATCAATAAGGAAACACTGGCCTTAAACAACACATTAGACCAGACGGACTTAGTAGATATATACAGAACATTCCATCCAAAACCACAGAATACACATTCTTTTCAAATCCACATGGAACATTCCCTGGGACAGATCACATATTAGGCCACAAAACAAGTCTCAATAAATTTAAGAAGATTGAAATAATACCAAACATCTTTTCTGACCACAACAGTATGAAACTAGAAATCAACTACAGGACAAAAATCTGAAAAGCCACAAATATGTGGAGATTAAAAAACATGCTATTGAACAACGATCAGGTCAATGAAGAAATCAAAGGAGAAATAAAAACATACTTGGAGACAAATGAAAACGAAAATATGACATGGCAATATTTATAGGATACAGCAAAAGTGGTTCTAAGTGGAAAGTTTATAGCAATACAGGCCTACCTCAACAAATAAGAAAAATCTCAAATAAATAATCTAACAGTGCACCTAAACTAACTGAAAAAAGAAGAACAAACAAAGCCCAAAATCAGTAGAAGGAAGAAAATAATAAAAATCAGAGCAGAAATAAATGCAATACAGACTAAATATATACATATATACCAGAAAAAAATCAATGAAACTAACAGCTGGTTCTTTAAAAAGATAAGGAAAGTTGACAAACCTTTAGCTAGACTCACCAAGAAAAAAAAAAGAGTAGCCTCAAATAAATACAATGAGAAATGAAAGCAGAGAAATTACAACGGACACCTCAGAAATACAAAAGATTGTAAGAGTATACTACAAAAAGCTATATGCCAACAAATTGGATAATCTAGAAGAAATGGATAAATTCTTAGAATCCTACAACCTTCCAAAACTGAATCAGGAAGAAATAGAGAATTTGAATAAACCAATCACCAGTAAGGAGATCAAAATAGTAATAAAAAACCTCCCCCAAAATAAAAATCCAGGACCAGATGGCTTCCATGGTGAAGTCTACCAAACATTCAAAGACATAGTACCTATCCTTCTCAAACTCTTCCAAAAATTTGAAGAGGAGGGGGAGCTTCCTAACTCATTCTACAAGGCCAACATTACCCTGATACCAAAACCAGACAAGGACAACACAAAAAAAGAAAATTATAGGCCAATATCACTGATGGACATTAGTGCAAAAATCCTCAACAAAATATGCAAATCAAATACAACAATCCATTCCAAAGATCATACAACATGATCAAGTGGAATTTATTCCAGGGATGCAGGGATGGTTCAACATCTGCAAATCAATCAGTGTGATACACCACATTAACACAATGAAGAATAAAAACCACATGATCATCTCAATAGATGCAGAGAAAGCATTTGACAAGATCCAAGATCCATTTATGAAAAAAAAACTCTCAATAAAATGGGTTAGAAGGAAAGTATCTCAACATAATAAAGTCCATATATGACAAACCCACAGCTAATATCCTTGATGGAGAAAAACTGAAAGCTATCCCTCAAAGAACAGGAACCAGACAAGGATGCCCACTTTCGCCACTCTTATTTAACATAGTATTGGAAGTCCAAATTGGAAAGGAAGAAGTGAAACTGTCACTATTTGAAGATGACAGGATTTTACATATAGAAAACCCTGAAGAATCCACCAAAAATCTTTTAGAAATAATAAATGAATATGGTAAATTTGCAGGATACAAAATCAACATGCAAAAATCAATTGTGTTTCTATACACTAACAATGAAGTAGCAGAAAGAGAAATCAAGAATACAACCACATTTGCAATTGCAACGAAAAGAATAAAATACCTAGGAATAAATTTAACCAAAGAGGTGAAAGACCTGTACACTGAAAACTATAAAGCATTGTTGAAAGCAATTGAAGAAGACATAAAGAAATGGAAAGATATTCTGTGCTCTTGGTTTGGAAGAATTAAAATGTTCATACTTCCTAAAGCAATCTACAGATTCAATGCAATCCCTATCAAAGTTCCAACAACATTCTTCACAAAAATAGAACAAAGAATTCTAAAATTTATATGAAACAACAAAAGACCCCAAGAGCCAAAGGAATCCTGAGGGGAAAAAAAAGCAAAGTTGGAGGTATCATACTCACTGATTTCAAAATATACTACAAAGCTACAGCAATCAAAACAAGTATGGTACTGGCACAAAACAGACACGCAGATCAATGGAACAGAATCAAGAGCCCAGAAATAAACCCACACATCTATGGACACCCAATTTTCAACAAGGGAGCCAAGAACATACAATGGAGAAAGGAAAGTCTCTTCAATAAATGGTGTTGGGAAAACTGGACAGCCATATGCAAAAGAATGAAAGCAGACAACTGTCTTACACTATATACAAACATTAACTCAAAATGGATTAAAGACTTGAATGTAAGACCTGAAACCATAAAACTTCTAGAAGAAAATATAGGCAGTATGCTCTTCAACATTGGTCTTAGCAGCATATTTTCAAGTACCATGTCTGACCAGACAAGGGAAACAATAGAAAAAATAAACAAATGGGACTACATCAAACTAAAAATCTTCTGCACAGCAAAGGGAACCATCAACAAAATGAAAAGACAGCCTAACAGTTGGGAGAAGATATTCGTAAACTATCTCAAGGATAGAGGAGGAAGTACTCCTTAGCTACAAAACAGAAGCTTCCTACTGCACATGCTGAGTTTTAAATGCTGTGGAGAATGCTTGAAAAATACCTAGCTTAATGCCTACCACATAGTAGATATTGATAAAACATGTTTCTCTCATTAATTGTTGTCCTTATAAAAGTGACTGTTGCATTCCCATGAAATGGAAAAAAGACTCAACACCCCACAGCTCAGCATCTGACCAGGCCATCCCAGTATCTAGAGCAATGCCGAGCACTGATTGAACACAACAAGGTCTGGTTCCAATCCTCGGTCTGCCATTACTGCAACATGTAATCTTGGGAAAATTGTCATACCTCTCATTGAGGTATTTGGTATAAGATACCAAAATTCTGGTATCTTATCTGTCAAATGAGATACTTAAATTAAGTTATTCCTTAATATTCTTCCAACTCTAAACTTTGACTTCAAGAAGATTCGTTTTTCTTTTTTTATTAAATTATTGTTATTTAAAGAGATTAAATGGGGCTGGCCTGATGGCATAGTGGTTGAGTTCGCACACTCCGTTTCAGTGGCCAGGGGTTTCACAGGTTCAGACAGACACACCGCTTGTCAAGCCATGCTGTGGCAGTGTTCCATATAAAGTAGAGGAAGATGGGCACGGATGTTAGCCCAGGGCCAGTCTTCCCCAGCAAAAAAGGGGAGGATTGGCAATGGATGTTAGCTCAGGGCTAATCTTCCTCACACACACACACAAAAATGCTTATAAACATTTAACAAATTTATTAGATATTATCAAATTTCCCTCAGTAAAGTTGTGTGAATTTGTATTCCCAGCATCACAGAATTTGCTAAAAATGCCTGTTGATGAACACTGTCAGGAATAGTGGCTACTTTCAATATAATACTTTTGCCTGAAGCTGGGACACAAAATATCTCACTGTTTTAACTGGAATTTTTGATTATTAATGAAGTAGAACTTTTTAAATTAGTTGTTTATATTTCTTCTTCAGTGAACTTTATACATTTGATCATTTTTTCTGTTAAGGTATATCCTTTTTTTTATTAGTTAATAGAACCTTTAATAATATATCATACTTTATACATATTACAAATATCTTCTTTCTGTGTGTCACTTGTCTTTCAATTTTATTTACAGTATCTTTTACCATCCAGATACTTTCAATATTCTTGCAGCTGCTTCTTGCAGCTGTTAAACATTTTCTATATGGTCCTGAGTTTTGTATTGTTTAGGAAGGCCTTCCCCAACCCTGGATTAGAAAAAAATATTTTGTTTATTGTTACTTATTACTTTATAATTTTGCTTTTTATCTTTTGACAATTATTCTACCTGGAATTTGTCTGTATGATTTGAAATTTGAATATAACTTTATTTTCTTCCAAATGAAGAGTCAATTATTTTAGCTTCATTTATTGAATAAACCATCCTATTTTCCTTGATTCGAGATGTCTCTAGTATCACGTATTAAATTTTATCAGAATTTATCTGAGTTCCCTTCTGGGCCCTGTTCTGTGAAGCAGTGAGCTGCAGTTGCACAACTTTGGCAGGGATATCTGCACGGAGGTTTGCGATGTTAAGCCTGAATTTGGGTTGGGATATGTGAGTGAATTCATGTGTGCGTGGTGGCCTCTGAAGGAGGTTCTTTGTGCCCTGTACTAGTTTTGTGCAGGATGTAGGACACAGGAGGGTGAGCTCAGCCATGGACATCAGTCTAAAGTGCTGCATCGGTGGGGTGGGAGGAGGGAGAGCATGTGTGGTTGAGGAGTCCAACCCAGGTCCTTCCCAGTCTCTCAGTCCCTCACCTCCACCCACCAGTGTCAGCCTTACATGACTGACTGACATCCCGTCTGGGGCCAATCCCTGCCTCTCAGAACCAAATCTTGCCCCTTGTGCACAGTCAAAGGAATTTGGAATTGAAAGTCACTAGGACTTGTGCCCAGCTGACGCAGCATCAGGAGACAGACCAGAAATGAAGCTAGGTGTGGCTGAAACATGGCAAAAGATAACAATCATGGTTTGGAAAAGAGCTCTGAAAACCTTCCTCTTGTTAGAAAATTCTCCCCTTGTAGAAATTTCAAACGGTACGTTGCTTCCTTTGGACCATATTTTAAGGCCCGGGGAACACATATAGATGAATAATTTCTCTTTTTATATAACCTAAATATAAATTACATTAAAGAAATTATTAAAATTTTTCTTTGTATTCTCCTTTGATGTTTCAATCTACTGTATTTCTCTTAAGGTGCAACCAAAAATAAATTCATTACAAATTGATTAGTGTTATTAAAATAGCTACCAGGGATGCATTCAAAGTAATAAAAAGGTAATGACATTGCTGTCATATCCATTAACCCAAGTACTTAAAATTTACAGAGCACACCAGTGAGAGCACACTAATATAATCAATAAATATTCAGAGAATTATATTTCAATCTTTCAATGAGTTCTTACAGAGAAACTTTTCTTTCATTCTAAAAGCCATTACAATTTTTTTTAATTCCAAAATTCCAACCTCTGAATAGGTGTGATCTATTTATAATGGTATTTGTAGATGGTATACAATTTTTGTGTCTGTGAAAATGGGTTGGTTCCTTGTACTTGAGTGACCTAATCAAATGTTTTCTTGTAAACTGTGAACTGACATGCAGAGAGGCCATTTTCAGTTTCTCCCAGAGAAATTCCTTAGATTTCCTCATTGTGCAAACATCATACAGTGTACTTTCACAAACCTAGATAGTATAGCCTACTGCACACCTAGGCTATATGGTACTAATCTTATGGGACCACCATCATATATGTGGTCTGTTGTTGACCGAAATGTCATTATGCGGCCTGTGTCTGTACTCTCTTTTTCCCCAGTTTACAGACGTATTCCAACAAATGGCCAGAAAGCATGTATGAAACTAACTAAATGCTTTCTGAAGACCCAGTGAGATGGTTAATCTATATCAAATGACTTGCACTAACTCTCAATTCACAAAGTACACTTTAGAAAGTTCTATAATTGTTTTTCAGTTTCCAGAAATTTTCTGGTAATGTTAACCAGAAGGATACTTGTCAGCCTTTTGGGTTGGGACTGGGACAGATAAAGGACAAATGAAAAACACCTGTCTCAGGTCTGTGTAGCCATAACATCCTATTTCAGTACTACAGATGAGTTTGGTGGTGTCGTCGGACTGGTCCTGCACTGTCCTCATGGACACAATTTCCATTGCCACTCTCAGCCTTTGCCTGTCAGAACTGTTATCTAAATCATACTATTCTTTAGGACCTTCCTGGTCCTTATTCATGTTTTTTCCAGTGTGATCTTCAATATCCTTTATTGTCTTTACAATTTGGAACTTACGTCTTTCCATTTCTCATTAAATAGCTAATATTTGTTGAGTACTAACAACGTGGCAGACACCATTATAATTTTAACTCTTTTGATTCCCAGGAAGTGTTACTACTCCGTTTTGTATAAGAAAAAACTGAGGAACAGAGACATTAGGATTCTAACCTAGCCTTCTACTGCCAGAGTCTGGTGCTGGAGTCTATGTTTTTAACAACAACGCCATACCGCTTCCTTAAAAATTATCTTCTAAAAATATTCACTTCTATGTGCCATTTTAGCTTTGCAAGGCAAGCTCCATAATAAACAGGCTGATGATACATTGGAGGCATGGTTTCTGAAATTCTGGTAAGTGCCAACTTACCTGGTGAAGGATGGAGGATGGTGATGGATGCTGTCATAAGTTATGATGATGTCAGTCATTTTCAACTACAGAAAAATTTCCCTAGGAGATACCATTTGAATCTCAGATACCAATTCAATTGTATTGTTTGCTTTCAATAAATATAGAATTCTCTATTAAGTAAAAAGGTAACATTCTTGACCAAAATATCTATTAGTTATATCTTCATCACATTTTAAATAAAAATCAAGTTCATTAGTATGTCATCAGCACCTAATACAGTGCCTGATATGTAGTAAGCATCCAATAAATATTTGTTAAGTGAAAGCCAAAAAATAGAGCAGGCTTTAAAGAAATGCAACTTCTTGGGCACATTTTAAGTACTTTTTCCCTTGGACTCCAACATTATCAATCACTGATTTTCTAAATTCATTTCCTCTCAATATATTAAAACAAAACTTATCATTTTTTATCTTGGAGTTTGCCTATCTACACCTTCCAACTGGTTACTTGCTTTTCCTTCATCCCGGCATTTTGGAAAATTTGGCTACAAAATGATGCTAAAAAACATGTCTTTATCCTTGACTTAGATAAATATTGTTGTCTTCTTAACACCAGTTATTTCTTGATGAGAGCTTTCTCCTCTAACTGGTATTACTATGTTTCTTTTTCAAAAAGCAAAACCTCTTTTCATCTTTTATGCAGTTGGCTTTACCAAACACCTCCATGGGTGATGGGAAGTTTTGTAAAATACCATCCCAGGTGCTATACTTCCACATGATATATTTCTCCATAGACTATTTTTTTTTCTCTTTGAAAGTTAAGTACTTTTGGAAAAGCTGTTGTCAATTCCTTTTTCCAAATATGGTGCTTCAGAATGTTAGCAAGTTTCTTTTATATAGAACATAAATATCTCTCATAGGGATCATAGGCAAAAACCAATAGTTTGTTTATTAGACCTGAGAACTAAGGAAAAGATCAGTATTGGTTTTATCTCACTGGGATACATTTGATCAAAAGATAACCATTTTAAAAATATGATTATATGATGCTTTTCACACATTCATGCATCATCATAAGAAAATATCTTTGTGTTTTACTTTTTACATTTTCCCCACAATGCTTCACACAGAGTTAGTGCACAGCAGGAATCCAATAAATATGTACAAATTAACTGAACAATTTTCAATAGATTTAAATAACTAAGGAACAGACTTTTCTCTCTTGTAGTTTTGACAAGTAGTGGAATATATTAGCTTATTTATATTTCTCATTAATTCATCATCAAATTTAAAGTAAAAATTACATTTTTTAGATAATTTATGAATAGTTGTAGGGTTTTTAATGCTTTTTTGTGTTTTTGAATGCACTGAAGAATGAATGCAGATGATCAGTTGAGTTTTTTCCTTTTCCACAACTGAACTCTATAGCTTAAAAATGGTTTAACTATAAATTCATTTTTTATATATTTTCTTCTATTTTTATAAACTAGCTTTTAATCACAGAAGTAATTCATGGACACTGTAACAAATTTCAAAGAGGAGAAAAGGCATGAAATAGAAAGTATAAGACTTCCTCCTGCTATTTCCCTGTGGCAGGCCCTCCATTCCACCTCCACAGATGCAATCTTGGTTAACATTTTCTTCTGACTTGCTGCTTCTTATTGTTATTATACTTCTATTTCTGAACTTATAAACTTTAGACATTGTCTATTGATCTTCTGCAATGAAACTTTAAGAAGTTATCACATTAATTTTCCTTCCACCTCCCTATACCTTTACTTTACATTTCTAGGTGCCATCAAGTCAATTTTGGACTCCTAGCAACCCTGTGCACAGCAGGGTGGAAACCTGCCCTGTCTTTTGTGCCATCCTCTTACCTTCTGGTGCTATATCAGACAATGCTCCACTGCCATTCACAGAGTTTTCATGGCCAATTTGGTCAATTTTTTCAGAAGTGGGTGGCCAGGTCTTTCCTCATCTGTCTAAGTCCAGAAACCTATTCACTGTGGGTGACGCTACTGGTATTTGAAATGCCAGAGGCATATCTTTCAGCATCACAGTACCATGCAGCTGCCACAGTGTGACAACTGACAGAGGGTGGTGTGGTTTCCTGCCCAGAAATGAACCCAGGCCATGGCGGTGAGAGTGTGGAATCTTAACCACTAGACCACCAGGGCTGGCTATCTTCATGTCTATCATCTATCTATCTATCTATCTATCTATCTATCTATCTATCTATCTATCTATCTATCTATCTATCTATCTTTCTGTCTATCTATCTCCATATTCTCTTACATAAATATAAGTCTTCTGTGCTTTTCCTGTAGCATAATTTAAAAAGTGAAACCCCAAATGGTATACACTATATAAATGTGTAAACATTATTCCCTATAGAATCAAATATTATGGCAGAAGCCACAAATGAGAATTCTATACCAATAAAACTTTGCCACTCATAGGAAAAGTTTCCAAGAATTCAAAGCCTAATTAATTTTCTTTTAATTTATTGCCATCTTTGTTCTCTATTCTGGGTGACACTAGCTGTCAATATTTCCTATATTGCACACTATATCCCACACTCATCTTGAGATTCTTGTTTTGTTTGAATGTGCTCCCTTCCTGTCAAATTAATGTTTAAAGTGTAGGGTGTATGTATAGTAAACTTCCTAAGTTCTTGCTTGTCTGAAAAAGTGCTTGGAAATCTGTGATACAAAATTTTCGATTCAAAGTTTTTGCCTCAAGAATTTTGAAAATATTGCTCAATTTTCTTCAGCATCCACTGTTGATGAGAAATCTCAAGTCAATCTGGTTCTATTGCAGGTAATCTATTTTTTCCTCTCTGATTTTAGGATTTTCTGCCTATTATTGGGGTTATGAATTTTCAATGGGATATATCTACAAGGAATATTTTCCAATGCTGTTTGTCACTTGGTAGACTCAAGATCCAAAACTGAAGACAGAGACATTTTCTTCTTTTATCTTTGATTATTTTTCCTCTCTGTTGTCACTCAGAAGTCCTACTTCTAAGACTTGTTGTTCTAGGTTGTGGGAAATTTTCTGCACTCTATCATTGATATTACTAGATCACAGTTTGCCAGACAAGTAATCAGATGTGTGCCTTTAAAAATTTATTCAATCCAATCATTATTTATTAATTCAATCATTATATATGTATTTTTTGCAAAACCTTTTTCTTTTTTCTTCATTTCTCCTTTTTTTTCTTTGTTTTTAAGCAGCGTGGTTTTTTACTATAACAGCCTCTTGAATTTTGCAGGGAATAGACTTTTTAAGAAGTTCACTTCTGGTAACTGAATGATCTTTGCTTTCTCCAAAGCCAGTTGTTCTATTTGTTCATCCTGGTGCTCCTTTTTCATGCTATCAATTTCCTTAAATGTCTGGAGATCCTTGGTGATTAAATTATGTTGAATAAAGAAGTTTGTTGCTTAGTATGAATGGTTGGAAAAGGTTTTCTCGGAGACTGGTAAATCCATTTTCTTTTGTGTGTGTGTGAGGAAGACCAGCCCTGAGCTAACATCCATTGCCAATCTTCCTCTTTTTACTGAGGAAGATTGGCCCCGGGCTACTATCCTTGCCCATCTTTCCTCTGCTTTATATGGGATGCCACCACAGCATGGCTTGACAGTCCATGCCTGGGATCTGAACCTGCAAACTTCAGACTGCTGAAGTGGAGCGCATAAACGTAACCACTATGCCACCAGGCCGGCCCCCTAAATCCATTGTCTTAATGAATCCTTCTTTTGCCTAGGTGGGCTCACCATAGGCTTTGTGTGATGTTTCAGGACATTTTGATGAGCAGGTTTTCTTCAAGGATAAATAATGGGCAATTGAGAGGCAGCCTCCACAGTTGCCAAAGTAGGGAGGGCCTTACTCTAGAAGTGGAGAACTTCATTATTTTAATCTTGGGTGGAGTTACTTATCCCTTTCCTTCTCTCTTCCTCCCGCCTTTTTTCCCTTCTTCATTTCTTTTTCTCTTTCTGAAGTCTAGAATTAACTCAGGCACTACTATGCTTTTTTCTTTTGCCACAAAACCTCTGGTGTCTGTGCTGTTGCCAAAAACCAGGACATTGTCACTGTAGCTGAATCAATGAACACAATGACAAGGAATTGAGGAAAAGAAAGAGCAATTTTTAATTTGTTAGCAAATGAGGATGTGGTAGGCTAGTGCCACAAAACCCACCATCCTCCCGAAGCATTAGCAGCTAGGGTTTTTAAAGGGAAATCCATGGGAAAGAATGTGTTGTCTATGTGGCAGGGCAATTATGTGAGGGTCCCAGATGTTCTGAAGGTGAGCCAGCTCTTATCTCTAAATAGAGGTTATCTCTAAATAGCTCTTATCTCTAAATAGCAGGAGGTTCTGTACTCCATTGATCAATCTCCTTGGGCCACCAGAAATTGGGCCCTGGGGAGAGGAAGGAAAGTGCTGCCAGTTAGAGATTACAAAGTTTCCAAGGTTTTAAATAGGAGACGGGGAGCTGTGGCTTTGCAGGTCAGTGTCTTCCCATCAGCCTGTGTTTGGCCTTGTGAGGCTGCTCACAGGCAGGAGTGTGGTGAGAAAGGGGAATCTGCAGATGGGTGTCCTTGGTTCTCTGCCTCCTGATGAGTGGTGGATTCTGGCACCAGGAGCCGAGAAGTTGGGGTCTAGGAGTTTTAGCTTCTTGATATTCTCTGGACATCAGTTTCCCTGAAACAAAACTTCAAAGGTCTGGTAACTAGCCTAACTTCAGTGTGAGCCCAGTGTGAGGCCACCTGGGCTTTTAACAATTTGTAACTTCTATTTGCCTTGTGAAGTTCTGGGATACAAAGGTTAAAAAAACCAATATTTGTATGTGAATGTAACTTAGAGGAGCAGGCAAAAGGGAATGAGTGCTTTCAGTTTGGGGGGCTTTCTTTTTTTGTTTTATTTTGTGATGAAGTCTAGCCCTGAGCTAACATCTGTTGTCAACCCTCTTCTTTTTTGCTGAGCAAGACTGGCCCTGGGCTAACATCCGTGCCCATCTTCCTCTACTTTATATGAGACACCGCCACAGCATGGCTGACAAGCAGCACATCTGTCCACACCTGGGATCTGAACCTGCAAAACCCCAGGCCGCTGAACTGGAGCGTGAGAACTTAACCGCTGCAGGCCAGCCAGAGTGCTTTTGGTTTTAACCTCACATATGCTGGGTTTAACATAGGGGAACTGATATAAGGGCTGGCATAAGTGCTACAATTGTCTCTCCCCTGATTTCTTCATCAATCCAATACCAGCTGAAATGTGTCAAAATGTCTAGTCCATTGATGGCATCTGTTCTGTTTCACAATATTATTATGGATTTATTCTTTTCTAACTATATCTCCCTGTCATTTCAATGGAATTTTGGAGGAGGGGATGGAAGACAGGAGAGGAAGATGGACCCCTGTGCTCAAACTGATATTTTGAACAGGAATTCTGGAGTTCATTAGAAGTGTCTATCATTTTGTGTTGAGGTGAGTGGATAAAGTTCAAAATATATCTTTTACTCTCACCCAACGTGGACTTTTCCAAAGTCCCACTTTCCTCCAAAGAGCCTGAAAAGAAATAGCTTTAACAAATATAATGAATAAGTTAAGCATTTCCAACAACTATTTTACGAATTGATATTTGAATAGTGGAAGGCAAATTAAAAGCAATAAATATGATAAAAATTTTCATGACAATTTACTTCTACTCTTCCTCTAATAAGCTATTTCGACATCTCTGGGCTTAGATTATAGAGGTACCATCCAAAGAGGAGTTCTATTTTCTACATAAACCAAAACACAAAAAAACACACTAACTTGACAAATGACAATATGATCAGCACTGTTTATTAGGACCCTAATAGCTTCCTTAATTAGGTCACCACATCTGAAATTTCCTGTATCTTGTTTCCCCTTACAAGAGGCAATGTTCACTCTTGCGAAGCTTCTGCTCCTGTAGTAAGTCCAATAATTAGCTTTGTGTATAATTTCTATGCTGAGAAAATGAATTAATCTCAGGTTTGTGCTGAAGGACCCAATCTCCCTCATAGATTTGCATGCTGTGTGTGTGTGATTGATACTTCATTTCCTTCCAAAAGTGTTAAAACCAGAATGCTGTTAAAGGCACAGCCTCAATAAAACTGTGGAACCATGAAAGCAATGTAATAAATGGAAGAGCTAGGCTCTCAAAGGGAGGAGAGGTTTGGGAGGGACGGAAACAAGAATGACAGAGAAGACTGTACCAACAAAGGAAAGCTTCTACAGTTGACCACACACAGTAAAGCACCATGTAGGTAGTTATTTCCCAGCATTGATGAAAGGTTTTTGTGCAAGAGAATAACAGCCAGTAAAGGAGGAAGGAGCTGCTCATTCCCCATTGTACTGAGCATCACCAGGAGCATCAGCAGTGTATACACACACATGTGTGCACATGTACACGTGCAGAACACATGTAGAGTATATGCTCTCTGTCAGGAGATTTTAACATCAGTTTTTTTGAACATCCTTCTCAACAGTTCAGTGACCTCCCCTTTCTGCCAGAATACCCAAAGAAGCTGGGCAGAGGTAAACCCATTAGCGGGGCCTCAGTTAGTGACCAGGAAGGAGCAACTAAGCCTGGTGAGCCAGAATGTAAATCAAACTGGACTCCAAGTTCTACCAGTCTCATGAATCACTGTTAGGCAAGGAATAAGCTTTGCAGGTGAGAGCAATCTAGAGTTAGCGATGATTCTCTTACTTCTTTCCCCAGATTACCAATGAAAGAGATGAAAAAGTCCCAGATGCAGAGTTGCTAAGGTAGAAGAGGTGAATTCAAGGGAGTAAACAAAACCTCTCTCCTTTTCTACAGGGTTTAGCCAGTGTACTGGGGTTTCACAGTTAAGCTATCAAGTCCAGAGAGAAGAAAAGAGGATTCTACAAAGCCATACTCAAAGACGTGTGGCTCAAGGAGCTTTAACACTTTCAGATTACCGAGGAATCACTTGGTGATGGCTTTCAACTTTGGAAGCTTAACCTGGTGAATCCTCCTTCTTTCTGTCTTTTACTGCCATGCCACCATTTTCATTATCATCATACGAAATAACAATAGTGACAAAAACAACTTCCATTTATAAAGGTCAAATATTTTTTAAGAACTGTGCTGGTTTGCAAACATTACCTAATTTAATCTTTGTTAACAACCGTATGAAAAGCATCGTGTCTATATTTAAAAGGAAATCACTGAAGCTAAAGGAGATTAAATTCTCCCAGCTCACCAGCTAGTACACGGCAGAGCCAGGATTTGGGTCTGCCTGACTCCATATCCATGCACACCTCTCATCCTCTCATGAGTGAACACCACATAGAAAGGTCATTTATTCAAATATACTCTAGCCTCAGAATTTTGGAGCTTGAGGAGGCCCTAGAGATAGCCCCATCCAAACTCTTCATCTTGTAGATGAAGAAATGGAAGCCCAGAGAGGTGAGTGATTGATCAAGATGGTGGCAGTACCAGAAGCACAGCTCCAGGCTCCTGACTCCTGGGAGAGGACCTTTGCCAGGAAACCATCTTGCTAAATGGGAAATACTTAACTAAGTGAGATGACCCTAAATAAGTTTACCAGGAACTTTTAAAACTTTTTCATAACTTCGATGTTTTGAACATTCTCAGCCCTCAAGCGAGAGTTTTTCATTTAATTTAGAGGAGAAAATTTTAAATACTTTGACTAGAACTAATCAACATCTGGCAGTATTCCAGATTTAATTATTTTCACATACCAAATTTAGTTCAGTTTAATATTCCATGATGCAGTCCAATGAACAGTTTCTATGCACATCATTCTGGTGCTTCTCTTTGTTGCTTGCTTCAGTAATCACCTTATCTCGTCTTCCTGAAAGTTCTCCCTGAAATGTCTCCCTTGAGATTCTTCATTTTCTGTTTTTCTCAGGAAGATGAATCAGAAAACAATCTTGGAAACCCTGATCAATCGATATTTTCACTATGATTTCTTCCAGGTGTTTTCTTCTCATTTTTACATCAATACATTAAAAATGTATTTAATATCTCTCTCCCAGAGTGCTCATGGGTTCTAACATCACAATTAGAAACTTCCTAGAAATGCTATTCACAGGGCCCAGCATCTTTGAGACCTATAGAGCATCACATTTCAAGGGGCCAATAAAGAGGATGAGTCCACTCAGATCTCATCTTCCAGTTTGCTCATTATGTGCATTATAATATTCTCATTTTTCTTTGGGACAAAGGTGTTGGAAAAAACACACCCCTTGACTTTCATTTTCTCTAAAAGTAATTTTGTGTTCTATGGATATATCTTTGAAATATACCAATATTCAAATATATCATCAACATGATGATTTCCTTTATTTATAAGTGCTTTGTTATTCTTTCATAAGGAATATTATTTTTTGGTCTTTCTTTCCATTCATTCCTTGCCAAAAAAGTCAGTTTTTATTTAGCTAAGACAATATATGAATATAAGATTTGTTGTTGTTATTGTTGAGGAAGATTGGCCCTGAGCTAACATCTGTTGCCAATCTTCCTCTGTTTTGCATGTGGGATGCTGCCACAGCATGGCTTGATGAGCGGTATGTATGTCCGCACCCAGGATCCAAACCAGCAAACACTGGGCTGCCGAAGTGGAGCGTGTGAACCCAATCACTATGCCCCAAGATTTTTTAAAAAGTAACTTTTGATTGATTACTCTTTGATATATACAGGACAGATAAACAAAGTTACAGGAGAAATGTATCTGCTCCAAGACAAAAATAGTGATTCTATGTTAAGTAATAAACAATTTTATCTTCTCCATTTTGACTTTAAAAAAAAGTCAGAAACTTGGGGTCATCTTTGATTCTTCCCTTTCTTCACATCTTTCCCAGCCATGATTAAGTTCTGTCAATTCTATGTCCAAAATAATCTCCCAAATCCACCACTTTTCTCCCCTTCCCATCATGATTGAATTCATCCAGGCTATCATCCCCTTTGCTCAGTTTGCTGCGTCAATCACCTAGTGGCTTCCTTGCCCCTAGTTTTGGGCCTCCTGCCCATCTACTCTCAATACTGTGCCAGAGAGACCTCTAGACTGCACTTCAGATAAGGTCACTGTCTTTTTCAATACTTCAATATCTTGGCTTTTGGGGTTAAAACAAATTTCAAATGCCTTAAGTTAGGCAAGTTCCTTCAAAGTCTGACCTCTGAAGCTTCACCTTTATTGTTCTCCCTCATACTCTATATTCCAGCCACACTGAACTGCTTGTAGTTCCCTGACTACGCCACAACTTGCCTCTTCTCTGGGCCTTTGCACATACTGTTCTTTTTGGAGCATTACCTCTCATCCCCTCTCCCCCACCTCCTCTCCTCTCTTAGTCACTAACTTTCCCTTGTGCCCAACTCCTTCTGGGCTTTTCATCCTCAGTTAGGCACCTTTTGCTCTGGGAAACGTTCCTTATCTCGAGACTGAGATATGTGCCTCTCTGAGTTTTCCCCTCACCACTTCTGTTCACGACAGTCATAGGACTTATCATCCTGGAGAATCATTGCTGATTGCTTGCCTCTCTCCTCCTGTGAACTCAACGTTGCCTGAAAGATGGAACAAAGTCTTTCACCACCTCCCAGTCCTAAATCAGTAATACCATAAATTAGGAAAATCTGGTCTTGAGGCCCAAACTATGAAAAGGTCCATTTTGAAGGGGCCATGAACTTACCCCTGTAGCAAGCCTTTTATTTGATGTGTGTGTACCCATAGCATATACATCTGCAGATTTATTTTACCACTGACTGAAATATATACACATCTTTATGAATTATGAGATTCATATTGAATTGTATCAAAGTTCCAAGTTCATAGCCTGGAGAATTTCTAGGACTCCCCCAAATTTTGACATCTGGCTAGTGGTGAAATTTCTCCGGTTTCCTCATGTTCTGGGCTCCTGCATCCTCACACACCATGTCTGTGCTTCACTGCATTGACCTAGATGTGAAACTTAATGCATCTCTGAATCCCACAAAAGAATGCTCTTTACATGCAAACTTTAGTGAGTGACGTGTTCTTGACTGACTATTTTGTACTGGAGATGAAGGAGGGTTTATATTGCAGACACTGTAGCAAAGCTCCTTTCTAATACAGGCCAACACAGACTGCCACATTCCCTATGCACCCTTCCCACCATGTGCACACCAGTCAATTTACCTGCATGGAGAGGCAGATGAGGGTGTGGGTTTAGAGGATGGGGATTTAGAGGGTGGGTTCCAGCAGTGCCACTTATATCTATGTGACCTTGAGCAAATTATTTTAACTTATTTATGACTTAGATTCCTCAACTGTAAAATAGGAATACTAAGACTACTTACCATATAAGATTGCTGCGAGCATAAATAAATTAGTAGACACTATGTTCTTAAACTATGCCTGACACATAAAGTGCTCAACAAATGTTAGTGATTCATATGACTCCATCCAAGCACATCAAAGTATTCTGGAGAACTACACTCTAGTTTAGAGGGAGCAGTATTTTTCTTTGTCACATTGTTAACCTACTAAGTAGTTGTTAAGGATTATTATGACGTACATAAACTACAGCTTTCTTCTACTAAGATACAGTGCCTCTCAAGAGCAGCACTCCTATTTGTGGGCAGATCTGGGTAGTTGGAACACAATGTTCAAGTGACTTTCTTCCCTCCCACATAATGTGGTTCATAGATGATCTTCAGAGAGGATTTGTTGCCTGTGACATGAGCCATTAAAATAGCTCACAACATACTATCCACATATGGTAATAAAATTGCTCAGTAATTTTTAAGTTAACAGTAAACAAGTTTTATAACCAAGACTATATGTATAATTTCACATTGTTTTCCTATAAAGTAAATAATAAGCCACCTGTAGTTGTTGCAGGCAAAGAGTTTACTAAAATTTGTTTACTTTTTCTCTCTCAAGTTCTTTCCTATCAGTCAGCAATTTTTCCCTGGAAAATAAGAATGGGTTGGATAGATGGGCTTTGCTGATTTCAATTCCAGCTGTGTAGACAGTGGTCAGAAAATCTCAAATTCCACTTCCGCAATGCGAAATACTATATTTCACACTAGTAAGTATTCAAGAAATATTTATGGAATTAAAGTCAAATATATATATTTTAAAAAGAACCAAACTATCCCAGTAGCAACCAGCACATCTAGCACCCAGGTCCTGGTGTCTAATACATTCTCCAATTAAAGAAAGCAGGACTCCTTAGAGGAATGGGTGATTCTAGGGCTGGGGCAGGAAATATAAATATGAGCCTGGAGCATCTTGTAGCACCAGAAGGAAAGGAAGTGATCAAAAATAAAAACCCCACAATGATGGGGGTGTTTCAAAGGGACATGGGAGCAAATTGAAAGAGTTCCTAATGGTCAAAGCTGGAACAATTTACAACAAAATAAATAACATAGTTTTGGATTGCAACCCAAAGAATAAAATCGATATTCATGAGTCCATATCAATATAAATAAATGATTGGTTTAATAAATAAATAAATGAGGAGACGAGAAAAACCTCCAGTGCAGCATTTATGTAGATACTGTCCTCAAGGAGGTGGAGCATAACTCCACACTCTTTTAAGTGTGGGCCATACGTAGTGACTCCCTTCCAAAGGGAACAGTAGAGAAAAAGGGGAGAAAAAAGTAATTGAATGTGGGGAAACCTGAAAAACACTACCCCAGCCAGGCGATCAAAGTTAACATCAACAGTGATAAGTCATATTGATAATATACATCCTGGATATGATATTATAAGAATGGCACTATGCCCCTGTGGTCTTCCTCCCAGAAACTCATGATACACATCCAATCATAAGAAAAATATCAGAAAAATCCCAACTGAGGGACATTCTATAAAGTGTCTTTCCAGTATTCTTCAAAAGTGTCCAAATCATCAAAAACAAGGAAAATCTGTGAAACTGTCAAAGCCAAGAGGAAACTAAGGAGACAGGACGATGAAATGTAATGTGGTCTCCTGGATGGGATCCTGGAACACAAAAACAATATTAGATAAAAACTAAGGACTTTGGTTAAAATATTAAAAATAATGACTTTAGTTCATAAAAATGTATTCATTAATAATGGCACATTAATAGTTACTAATGTACCATACTAATATAAAATATTAATAATGGATGAAACTGGGTGTGTGGTGTATATATATGGGAATTCTCTGTACTATCTGGGGAACTCTTCTATATCTAAATTTATTCTAAAGTTAAAAAGAGCCAAATTCATTTTTATTTCTTTATATAATTCAACTGATAATGAATAGCTGTATCTCTCTCATTCTTAACCTAAAAAACCAAGCGCTTTTATTAAAATTTTTTATACTTTCCCTTTGCTGAAAATAATTAAAGAAATGTTTAATCAGAGCATTCTTTTACATATGTTCTAGGAATTCTCTACTTATAGTTCATAAAGACATTTTTATTTCAATTCCTTACCTCAAAAGTCATCAAAAAGAAGACAGAATTAAAAAGAGGAAAAAAATCATCTTCAATAAAGCAAATGTGATCTTAACATTTTACAAGTGGAGCTCAAGTGCTTAATCTGAAAGCAGCTCTGCTGGTGTCTTTGTTCTTCCCTCCTGAGGCCCAGTTCCTCCCCGTCTCTTGGATGAAGATGGAGACAGATCCCATGGATCTTCTGGTCATTCCCAGATAACTAGAATTCCTCTGATACCTTTAGTAAAACTTAAAAAAAAACTATCTCACTTCAATCATTAATTTCTCTACTCAGTGTAGTGAAAAGGTTGGTCCTCTTCCAAAGTTAATTTTCTCCCCTCTGACAAACTTATGCCAGCCACAGGGAGACACCTCCAATAGTAAAGGGTAGGAACTGCTTCTCCTTTCCATCTTTGCCATGGTTTTTCCCCTCTTTCCCCTTCTCAATCTCCATGCTTTCTGCCCCTAAATGTTGGAGGAAAAGAGACAGAGGAGAATAATTGGCTAACAATACTACTAGACCAGTTCTATCTGGGGCGGGGGACTCTCTGGGTCCAACATGTGTTTAAAACTAACCTGTAATCTCAGAGGACACTTTTGGAGATCCGGTTTGGGGTCACAACATTTCTGAAGATCTCTCATCTACCACCCCCTTGACTGAAATAATGCATCTCTACTCTGGTTGCTAATGTCCTTCTTCAGCACTGTGCATCCTGTGGTACCCTTCCACCTTCTCCCTGCTAAGTCTGCCTCACCCCTATAGGCAGCTGTTTTGAACTAGATCTAAGAAAACTCACCCCCTATGAGAACATCAGTGGCCCACATCTGGCCATGGAGACACTCATACACCTCTGGCTCCAATAAGCTCTGGTAGCTTATGTTGTACCAATGCCATGCTCATGCTCTCATTCATCTGCCATGCTCCCAGAGAGGCCTGCCAGAGTCCCACTCCCTTTAAATTTCTTAAGATGTGAGTCAGACACCAGTCCCCTGGGTTGCTCAGGGTCTTGAGGCTCTGAGTAGGTCTGTTGAACTCCCTTTCCCCAGGCTTAGAGTGAGGGGTAGGTCCTCCCTCCTCAGGTTTATTGGGGGGAGTGGAGCAAACCCGAGAACCACGCACACTAACAATTCTCTCCACACAGCCTCTCCTATCCCTGAAGCCTTTCTATTGTCCTAATTTTTTAAAATGCTGACAGTAGGTGTTCAGCTAAGTGTTGAAAAATATTGATTTTTGACTACCACCCCCTTGGTAAGTCCTGGTGGCTGTACACGTCACTTTGTGGTGTGGTATCATTTGTATCGGGGCCTTGGCCAAAACTGAGACTCAGATAGCTCCTTCTGTGCACTCTCTCATATAAGGAGATAGACACAACCACAGTGTACCAAGCACACCTGCCAAACCCTGTGAAATCTGGACCATGGTAAAAGAGGACGCTAAGAGCTAACCTTAAGTAAGGAATAGAATTTCCTAATCATAAGCGGCACAATTCTAAAGATGCTTAGCCAATTGTTCTTTCATCAGAACAAGTTGTAGGACTGTGGGTTATCCAAGGAAGAAGTGGAGAAAGTCTATGGAGAGGTCCAGATTCACACAAAAGAACAGCAGAGGAGGAGAAACTAAACCATCAAACCATTTCAACTGTTCACAGCCCAGCCTCAACGTGCAGTCTTTTGTGCTTTAACTAGCAACATAGTAGAAGCAACCCAAATGTTAATAATAATTATAACTAATACTTACAGAGTTTTTATTATGTGCCAGGCATTTCTCTAAATGAATTTACGTACTAACTCATTTAATCCTCATAGCAACCCCAGGAGGTGGGTGTTGCTATTATCCCACCTCCCATTTGACAGATGAGGAAACTGAGTCACAGAGACAGTAAGTTGCACGAGGTTATATGGCAAGCAAATGTTGAAGCTAAGATTTTAAATCAGGCAGTCAGGCCCCAAAGACTATTCTTATTCATGGCTCTAATGTTATGGTCCTTTGAAATTGGAATAACTCGATTAACTCATTTCATTTGTTTTTTAATTTCCTCAGTAATAGTCTATAGCCAAGAAAAGTTAAGTAAACAAAATCTCCAAATTTCAGCCAGTAGTTTCAGAGTTTATGACACTATCATCAGTTTTCTGGAGGAATACAAACGTGGGTAAGATATAGCCTCTAACCTCAAAGAACTTAGAGTTGAATTGAGGGTCAGAAATGGATAAGAAAGGATAGATGCACCTTGATCCCTATTGTAGCACAAAATTTTATATAAGTACCATGAGAAGAATCAAGAGAACGCTGTAACAGGTGAGATAAATACTATTGTTAGCCCAGGACTCACACATAGTAGGCACTCAGTCAATATCCATTATCTGAATAAATGAGTGAATGGGAGCTCAGAGGAGAGAAAACCACACTCAGCTAAGGATATTTATGAACGATTTCCTGGGACTTAATAAATATATATTTCCTTTAATCTTCATAGTGCTACAAGGAAGCTATTATGATCTTCGTTTTCTATGAAGGTATTGAAACGCAGATTGCTTATTAACTTGCCGAAGTTTACATGAATTCTGAAGAGGCAGAATGGAGAATCACCCTACCTCTATGCAACGCCCAATCTCTTCTTCCGCTGGGCTCCACTCTGGGTAGGAGGGAGGCCAGCTCAGGGAAGAGAACAGCAAGTGCAAAGTAGGGCATCAGTAAAGGGCTGAGCAGTTGCAGGGCAGTTGAGATGAGAACACATTGAGTTCAGGAACAGGGAGAGGGAGATGAGGTCCCACAGGTAGGTAGATGGAGCCTGGATGCAGCCACACTGAGGACTTGACATGGTGAACTCTGAGGAGTCACTGAAGGTGCATGGACAGAGAGGCTACGTGCATCTAGAAGACGCCAAGAGGATAAAGTGGAGAATGGATTGGAGAGACGG
The DNA here is from genome assembly GCA_031878705.1 of Tapirus indicus. NCBI lineage: Eukaryota > Metazoa > Chordata > Mammalia > Perissodactyla > Tapiridae > Tapirus > Tapirus indicus. The sequence goes on from CM062933.1 coordinate 12,712,175, forward strand.
GAAATAAGACACAGAGGAGGCTACGCCAGCAGCCCACTTCTCATAATGAACACTGGCAATAATTTTTAAAAAAAAAACAGCAGCATCTTAGTAATAGTTAAGCTGTGCGAAGACTAAAAGGCAAATGACAAATGTGTTATAAAGATATAGCATTTGACGGGGCCGCAGGCATCTCTAGTGCTAAATCATAAGCTGCAGAATAATGAATACTTGCTGAGCTTCTAAGATAGGACTGTGACTCATCCTTGTACGTCTTTGAGAATTGTAGCCCTACTTTAGTATGGACAAATGGGGGGAGCACAACAGTTAAAATTTTCTATAATTATTATTTAGAAACAGAAACATAGCAACAGCAATTTTCCCCTCATTCTTTTTTGAACACGGGTCAGGATTTGAGATTCAATAGTTGAACAGAGTGAAGGAAATGATTGAGGTGCTAAGGACAGGACCCAGAGGAGAGCCCCCACATACTGATTGTATGTGGCGCATTTGATTGCATGCTTATTTGTGTTTTCTCCCGATCCAAAGTGTCCGGAGTCCTTGAGGACAGAGAGGAGCCCTGCATTTCCTTTGTATCCACCACAGGGCTGCAGGTACAGCAAGGACTCAATAAATGTTTCCTTACGTGGGGGAAATAAACTACGCAGACAAAAATGTTGTTAACTATTAAAAGGACCGTATGGCATTTTTAAAGCATGTGTAACATTTACATTAAAAGTCTTGTTCTTTCCTTGACAGAAAAATGTCCAAAAACTGTCACTTACATACAACTAGGATATTCAGACGTAAGAACATTTGATGGCTCAGACCTGTGAGAGAACTGCAAATTCACTGCCCCCCTTTCCAAAAGAGGAACACTTGGGTAGGGAGGGTGAGGGAGAGAGAATGAGAAAAAGAGTAGAAAAGGTTAAGACTTCCTTCTCAACATGGTACCCAAGTTGGTTGAGGGAGAGGGAAGCAGATGTTCACAGTCTCATTCCAGATGCACAGACCATTTAACCAGTTGTCTCTCACCAGTGCTCAGAAACTTCCCATGCAGAGATAGGAATATTAGGATCCAGTTTCGTATAGAGAGAGATGCATCACACAAATCTGGAGCTTTTCCAACATCATATAAATTGTTAGGTTCCTTCCCAAATACGCCCACATATCATCTGTCTTCCAGTTGGACATGAGTTTTCATAAGTTATGCTGCCAATAAATGGTTTCACATATAGATTTATGGAAATATTTTCTGAAAGTGACTGATGTCTTTGAATATTTATTCAATTCAGCAATATTCATGGAGTACCTACCTTCTGCCAAGTACAGTGCCAGGTGCTGAGAATCAGAAATATTTGTGACTCAGTCCCTACCTACAAGGAATTCCCAGGTGAGTGGGGGAGCCTGGCACACACCAGATAACAAACAATTCAATAATGTGGCTAGCACAGCAATGCGATTTTCACTAATAATTATAGGACTAATCAGAAGAAAACCCTAACCTGATCTGGGTGGATTGGGGAAGAGGGCAGGTCAGGGGAGATTTCTAGAACTCATGATGCCTGAACAGATCTTTAAAATGGCAGTCATCACAAAAAAGAGGTAGATGAAAGGAAGGAATGAGAGTGGAGTTACATTACAAGCAGACAGAAGAACATAAACAAAGACTACCATAAAGGTAAGAAACAATATGGCATATGTACCAAAGTACAAGTATTTCAGGGTTTCCAAGACAATAATTATTGGGCAGGGAGCAGGAACAGGAGGAATGAGAGTCAAGTCAAGCCATACACAGAGGCTCTTATGAGCCATGCTAGGGAGCTGGGACTTTATCCTATTAGGGATGGACAAAAAGTCAATGAAGACTTTTAAACAGGTGAATGATATGGTCTGATTCATTTTTTAAAAAGCCCTCTAGCAGTTATTAGAGTGTGGGAAGAGGACAAGAATGAAGGCAACAAGATCAGCCTCTAAGTAGTGACTGAGGCTAAACAAGATGTGAACAGATGTAAGTACAGGGATGAACGAGAGGAGATTGGAGAAAAGTCTAAGAAAAAGCAATGGAAATTGGTGATTAACTTGATATTGGGGTAAGGAAGAGGGAAAAGTCAAGACTTCAAAGTGGATGCTAAGACCAAGATATAAGAAGAGAGGATGGAATGGGGAGAGAGCTATTGAGTTAAATATTCGATATGTGTCTGAGATGCCTCTGGGACAACTGAGTGGAAATATCCAGTAGACAGTTGAATAAATGGATATGAAGTCTGAGACAGATTATAGGCTGGATATATAATTTGAGTGTCAGTTAACTGCTTCTGCTTGTGACCCACTAAAAATATCCCGCTTGCAAATGCTGTGCAAACCCACTCTCCTTAGTTGTAAAATGGCATATGACTGGCTCACGATGACATTCATACTTAGTTTTCTTAGAGTTTTGTGAAGTGGTGATACTTTAAGCAACATAAATTCTGAAAGAAACACACATTAATAGAGAAAACAATAACTTTTTCATGTACACATGAGAAGAGAGCCCGAAAATGTAATTATCATGGAGCTGTCTGTATTTCTCTAAAACTCAGTGTCAGATGGAGCTAATAATGCCTTTACTGACTACTTAGCTGGATGTTGATAGAATCAAGCAAAACAATGTAATCTCAAAAAATAAAAAGGTTTTGCTGTTGATAGACTTAAAAAGTACCAAGAAGTTTCATATTTTTGACTTAGGCATCTAGCAACTCACAAATGCTTAATTTCTTTCCTGTATGCCATGAGAATATTATATCAAAGAACCCGAACCTAGGAAAAGAGTTAAACCTGCAGCAGCTTTATTTTTGTGTATATAGAGGCCCATGCTCCATTAGGCAGTAAGTGTGTCCTAGGGGAATCTCTGTTGTCATCAGTGACACTGGATCTAGAACTCCAAATAGAGTCTGGTTTCTGTAACATCAGAGCATTGAACTAATTCAATTTTAAGGGCAAAATGCCAGGAACTAAAAGGATCTGAAGGATAGGAAAAAGAGTAATTAGATAAGCTGCCAAACTTAAAATATGAACAATCATTATCACCAATAACATGAGGGATGTGAACCTAGAAAAAATACCCTTTGTCATTGGGAATTGCATGACATTGTTGCCCAGTGTTAAAGCCATATGGAATGAAGTTAATACCCCATGGTTCCTCTCAATCCCTCATGCACATCATCGCCCAGCTTGCCACTCTACAAGGTGCCCTCACTAATCTAGTTTTCTATGGAGCCAACAGAGTTTTTATTTACTTTTTTTTTTTTTTTTGCACGTATTTAACACATCCAGTCACTAGGGTGCCCTCCATGTTCTTCTGCATCTGTGTTGTGTTAGTTCCCACTTTAAGCTGCCCTTGAAGTGTTTCACAAACAGTGTCCTGCAGAAGGCTCTCTCCTTGTGGAGCAAGGACTGGGGAGACAGGATGTTGTGGTTAAATAAAAATGGGAAATACTGTATTCTGCATTTCCCTCTTGGAGAGTCAAAGTGAACACTAGCATTCGAAAGACTCTGCAAAAAATGAAAACTGCTTGACATTTTAAATCCAGCATTAACCTTATTTGATCACAGACCCTTTCTCCTGGGACAACAATTAACAGCCTCAGAAACAAGTGTTCCAGCGGATCTCCTTTGGGAAATAACCCCAGAGGAGGGGTGGAGGATGGAAGCCTCACTCCACACAGTAATAAACAGGAACTGGATCACTGTTTTAATACAATGTTGTCTGTTCTACTGTTTGTATCCAGAGAACAGAGGAACAGTAGTCAGGAAACCTGAGTCTCAGCCCTGAATGTGTGGCAGTGAGCACATTATTTCCCTTCTCTTTTCCTCCTCCTGGTTAAGACGGAGTACTATTGTGACTACAATGAGTCAATACATATTCAAGTTCTCTGGGAAATAACACATGCCATTTATTAAGTGCTTACTGTGTGCCAACATTATGCTAAACACTTTTAGACATCACTTTTTAAATTCTCGTAATGACCCATGAGGCAGGTACCATTATTAATATGAATTTATAGATTTAAAAACTGAGGCTTGGAGAGGGAAGTAACAAACCCAAAGTCAACCAGCTAGAAAACGCACCAGGAATTTAGATCCAGCCTACTTGACTCCAGAACACAAGCTCCTACTGACATCCAGGCTGTGGCTCAGGGACAAGGCAACATAATTATTTAGGTGTCCTGCATACTTTAGTTTCAGCTCCCTCCATGAAATAACTTATCATCCAAAAAGCTCTTTCTACCTCGCTGAGGGAGAGAAGAACAAGGTTTTGTCTTCCCAGCCTGACAGTGTCTGCTTTCCACCCTGTTTCAGGAGTGGTCAGTGCCAAGCGAGAGAGGTGCAGGGTGGGGGTGGCACAGTTAGCCATGGCAATGATGCTGCAGCCCCGTGGTGCCACCATATTCCCTACATTAAATGAGCAGCATGTCAATACTGATGCTGAAATTTGTGAGAAAAAACACATTGTTTAAGAAGACCCAATAAAATACAGGCATTTCATTACCAAGCTGAAGGTGTTTTTCATTATTCCAAGATCATTGGCCAACAAGGATCTTAACAGATTATTCAGTCCATCTCATCTCTTTGCCACACCAAAGCCATGGTTGTGAGGGTAGAAACCAAACAGGCTTTGTTCAAGTGGTAAAAGTGGAGCTGGGAAGGATGAGAGGATTGTTTTTTTCATCCATTCAAATATTATTTACTGAATGCCTACTGTTCTGGGACTTAGGGACATTACAGAAAAAGAACCAGTCATGGAGTTTATATTTCTTGATAGATTGGATTATTGTTCACAACAATAGGATTATTGCATCTAATTATATCCCCATTTATTGTCACGCCCCTGACCCTGTGAGAGGAGCACATATTCTATTCGACTTTTTCACTTAGTGCTTGGTTATAGGATACGCTTTGGCTAATGGAATTTGAGCAGATGTGACTGTCCTGTCTGAGCAGAATTTTTAAATGAGATTTCCTAATATGGCTCTGCCTCCCCGTTATATTCCTGCTCTTTGCCATTAGAACAGTTGATCCTAGGGAAGGAATATTTGTTCAACTCAAGGCCTGAAGTGGAAGCAAGCCTAGCTGAGCCTGGGGATGCTCAGGAGAACCAAGAAGAGCTGCAGCCATCATGTGACGTAAGCAAGTGGTAAATGTTTGTTGTTGTAAATCACTGGAATATTGGGGCCATTTGTTGCTGCAGCAAAAATTGACTGATACGCATACTATTTGGGGATACAACAGGGTATGAATATATGATATGTCAGGTAGTAAAAGTTCTATACAAAAAAATTAGGCAGGGAGCCGTCCTGGTGGTGCAGCAGTTTAGTTCGCGCTTTGGCAGCCCAGGGTTCGCGGGTTTGGATCCCGGGCACCCGCTGATGCACTGCTTGTCAGCCATGCCATGGCGGCGTCCCATATAAAGCAGAGGAAGATGGGAATGAATGTTAGCTCAGGGCCAGTCTTTGTCAGCAAAAAAGAGGAGGATTGGCAACGGATGTTAGTTCAGGGCTGGTCTTCCTCACAAAAAATAAATAAATTAATTAATTAAGCAGAGTGAAGTGAAAAGAATAATGGATTAGGAGTGGAGTTTGCTGTTTTACTAAGGTGGTAAGTGAGGCCTTCTCCGCCAGAGTTGCATTTGATCAGAGACCTGAAGGAAGAGAGGCCAAGACATGAAGATAATTGTAAGAAAAACATTCCAGGCAGAAGGACATCAAAGGCAAAATCTCCATGGGGATGAGGAACAGAGAGCATCAGTACAGTCAGAGTAATGTTCAGATGCCCACAGGCCATCCAGTGTGGATTGTCTGTAGTATCTGCACATGTGAAGTGTGAGAAGTCAGAGCTGGAAGACATTATAGGGTTGTAGGATTTTATTTCTGGAAAGATCTCGGAAGTCATCATCTAATAATCTCATTTTGTAAAAAACAGAAATTGGAACTCAGAGTAGTAAAGATATTTGCCTAAAATCACACAGGCAGGCAGATCTAGCATTAGAAACCAGGTTTCCTGACTTAGTTCAAGTCAGAGAGCACGTGTAAGTCATGAAAACACACAGCTTGGCAACTGATCTGTGAAGAGATACAAGAGTCAGGGGTTGGGAAGAAGGTGTTCCCTATACCATTATCTGAACTAACACCAAACTTAAATTCCCAAGACAAAGCTGTGTTGGACACCACTGGGTTGTCACCCTTGACCCAATCACAGCTATTTTTAAGGTAACTGCCCTTTCAAATGGTTGACCAGTCCCAAAATATTTGGTTAGCTAGATCCCTACCTCTGCCATCAAAATATATTTCTGGGAAATCAATATATAAACTTAAATTATAAAAGCACTAGAAAAATATTTTTGGTTTAAAAAAAATCTTGTAATGGGAAGCCCTTTGCAAATAAGATATAAAACCATAAATCACAAAAGAAGAATTGATACATTTGATGACATACAAATTTTAAACTTATGTTTAAAAGGGAATTATTTTACTATAATAATAAAATAAAAATAAAACAAAAAGAAAAAACATTTGCAACTCATTTGACAGAAAAAGAGCTACTTTGGCTTTTTAAAATATCTCTGGCAAAACTTAAAAGTGTAAAGAGTCATTGTTGGGGAGAGTGCAGACACCTTCACACACTGTTGGTAAAGGAGCAAGCAGCAGAATCATTTTGGAGAAACCCTTGGCAAAATCCATAAAAATATAAAATAATGTTCTCGTGCCCCAGCAACTCCGCACGTTAAGATAAACTTGCATATTCATTCCGTGAGCAAATCATTGAGTATCTACTATGTACCAGGTTCTGGGCTAGGACCTGGGGACAAATGATGAGTAGAGAAGTGTGATAATATATGTGATAGGATGAGGTTTGTCATGCAAAGAAATTGTCAGGACTTTCTACTAATGTAATAGAACATACTCTGACATAGGAATTAGGAAAACTAACTTTAGTTTTGATTTTGTGGCCAACTTAATAAGATAATCTTGTACCTCAATTTTTCCTTCAGTTAAAACAGTAGGATTTGAATAGATTATAGGTAAGATCTTATTTATCTCTAGATGTTTATGATTTAAAAATCCTCTCTGAAGTTTAAAGCAGAACCCATATTCAGTGAAGAAAGGAATGGGTGTCCAGGTCTTGCTCCAACCTCAGATGTCTCAGAATCACTGTGGTCACTGCTTCAAAATGGAGCACTTTCTGGATGATCTTCTTAGAGCATAAATTCTACTTGATGGTAAATAATTTAAAACGCCATTTATGGTTAAAAAAAAGAACTAGATATATTATTAACAGAGCACAAAAATGACATATATTTTTATAATAATACAATATGCATCACAAATTTTCTATTTGCTGTTAAGGCCTGTTTCACTCACCTTAGTCGTGGCCATAAATGAATCAGGGCCCCTTTGGAGAAGGTCATTTCTGTGGAAACCTTTCAGAAGAGCTATTTTAACCATATTCCAGTTACTGGTCATAGAGTTTTATCTTGGCTTTTTTAAGCCTCAATTTTAAAGTTGATTCTGACTAATTTTGCCCTTGAATTTTAGTTTCTCAAGAAGAGACTTCTAGCATCTGTTCACAGCATAACCTTTATTCCACACTGTTCCCATCCATGGAACAAAGTGTATCTTGCCATTTGGCCAGCAGATGGTCATAGTGTTTAGGAAGCAATATTTTTCCACATCAACTTGCTTCTCTCATCTTTATAGTCCTGACATTCACCTTGTCAGGCCAAGATCCCAGAGTTTAGACCCTTCGTAACAGGCCAGGATCCTGCAAAATCTGCAGGGGTTCTATACAAGTTGTTTCTGTCTTCATGTCTATTTTATTTTTCATATCTCTTTTTCAAATACAAATTTTCCCCTTTGTTCAGTAGGCCACATCCCCAGCAATTACATTTCTTGCCCTGTTAATTGTGATTCATAAACCTTCTTTGTCAATTAGGATCATTTTCTTTTGACACTATAATTTCCTTTGTATTACACGGGAGCTGGCCAAGGAAATAAAAAGCAGAAGGCTGCTCTTTCAAGGGGCGGCTATACAAATTTACTATTATCTTTGAGGTGTTAAAGGTATTTTCTCAAGCCCAAATTTCTTTTCTCACAAACATCAATACTTTCAGAATTCTTAGGCCTTTATTTCAAAAATACACTTGAAATATAAAAAGAAAGGCAGATGAGTTGTATTTACCATTCACCAGAATTTTAAACCTTTCATTAGAAAACACAACGAATAAAGAAAAGTTATACATTTATTAAATGTACAATTTCATAAATTATTGCCAAGGGCCATGAAAGGTCTGTGATTTTATCCTACCTGCAAGTTAACAGGTTAGTCTGCCTCAGTTTCACAGATGTGGAAGTCCAAGACTCCTGGGTCAGAAACAAAGGGCCTTATTACTCTGGTGCAGTGGGCAGCTAGACCGTTGTGTTCCTGTTGATTCCCCTCCCACCAGCATCCCACATGGCAAACACAGAGTGGTCCAGGTGAATGCTGACCACATAGTGCATTTGCATCAACACTGAGGAACTCGAACACTTAAGAATCTCAGTCTGCTTGCCTGTCCTTTGCTCTGAAGGGAAATAGTATCTTTGTCATGTTGGACATTAAACAAACTTGCCCTCTGGTCTGGAGGGAGACACTATCCTCATCCAAAGGAGGTCTCTATGTGATTTTTCTTGAAGAGAGAGTCTGGAGCAAAAATCTGTCAGCACCTCTGTTCACAAGACATGCATAAATGTGAGAGACCCTTAGAGAACTGTCTCCAAACAATTATTCTAAGGCAATCACTCATTTAAGCACCATTCAGGTCAAGAAATAGAGTATTGATGGCATACGAGCAGACTTACACTTGGTCCTTCTAAACACAACCCCCTCTCTCACTAAAGGTAATCCTGACTTTTACAATAATTACTTCTTCGCTTTTCTCTATAGTGTTATAACTGTGAAAGGAAGACACAGACACAAAAGAATTATGAAGAGAAAAGGATTTTTACTTGCAAACTTTGCTCACCAAAGTTAAAAAATTCATCAGATATTTAAAGGGAAAGAACAAAATTTATTAAGGCTTCCAAGTTTATGCTTAGTCTCTTCATGTTGGAAAACAGCAATTTTCTTATATGTATCAGTATTTTAAAAGTCAGAGATATTGTTTGATCAAGGAGTTAGTAACTTCCAGAAAATGGCTCACTAGAGGCATAAACTGCAAGAGAAGCAAAAAGTTTATTTGGGGTCTCAAGAGTTTTGGGAGCACAGATTCAGGTAGAAACCCAAATGTGTCCCGCTAGGGATAAAAGTCAGGGGCCTTTAAAGACAAAGAAGGGAAGTTGTATTACAAAGAATTTTAATTGGAGTTGGAGGCAGAGAGCTAGTCTTGGCTAAACGTTGATTGACTATTGATTCTATATTCAGAAAATCCACAATCCTCAGTCTTTGTGATCAGGTTGTCCATTCTTCTGCTGACTTTTCAAACAGTTGCTTGTAAAACAATGTCCATTTTGGCCCAGCCCAAAGGTTTGGCCCAGTCCAAAATTCAAGACAGCAAGACAGTTTCTCTGGAAAGGCAGCTCTGACTCCACTTAAAATGGCTCCACTATAGTCAGTTTTGACACTAGACAGAGTGACCTGTTGGGGTTTTGTTGTGTTTTGATGGGGGGGGGCAGGTAACTCAGGATGCAGCGTTTTTCTTTCTTTGACTCTGGAACATGATGTGCACATATTTTTTACTCATAATAAAGCCAGGATAGCTTTCAGCTTTGGTCTTACAATCTCTTTTTGTGGACAAATTATACCCCTAGGATGTGGATTTGACCACATAAGTTTTGTTTCATTTTGTTTTTAATGTATTTTCTGATTCAGTATCATTTATTTGGTGTTTTCTTTATTTGGTCAATTTTATTTACATAGATGCAACAAGAGATTAATATACATGGAGCTTCTTACTGTATGTTTTTCAGAACCAGAGCCACATGGTACCAAGGCTTGAGAGTTAACTACTGTGTGAGAGCTTGGTAAAGCCCCTAGGGTCATACTTTTGATCATTTTCATGTGGCAGACATATTTCCATGACTCTCATCAACTCAGTTCATTTACTTCAAAGCTAGGACCCCCATACTTGCAATTCTCCTCTACCAGATTCTACATAGACTGCCTAAAATTGTAGAGGTATCCTAAAGTTTGTCAATGTCCCTGTGTCAGGTATGATACTGTTTGCTACCTGTAAAACTGAGATTCTGTAAGCAAAGTAGCAAGTCTCAGGCTGGGTTCCTGGAAAAACTTTGTGTGTACCATTACTACATATGAGGTGTATTTCTTATTTCTTAATAGCAGGATTTGAAACCTAATCACAAGAAATTTGTCTTTAAATATGACATATCTGGCATAATTGTTTTACAGTTTTGAATTTATCTAAATTTTGAGCCTCTGCAAATAACTATAGGTCATGAAAAATAAAGGAATTCAGTAAAGGCATTTTAAAAATCTTTATGTAATAATTTTGCCTGATGATTTGCCAGCTTACAGATATATATTAGGAATTTCTACTGGATATACAGGCATATCTCAAAGACATTATGGGTTTGGTTCCAGACCACCACAATAAAGTGAATATTGCAATAAAGCAAATTTTTTGGTTTCTTAGTGCATATAAGTTAGGTTTACACTATAATGTAGTCTCTTAACTGTGCAATAGCATTATGTCTAAAAAATGATGTACATACCTTCATTAAAAAAATGCTTTATTGTTAAAAAATGCTAACCATCATCTGAGCCTTCAGCAAGTTGTAATCTTTTTCCTGGTGGAGGGTCTTTCCTCGATGTTCACAGCTGCTGGCTGATCAGGGTGATGGTTGCTGAAGGTTGGGATGGCTGTGGCAATTTCTTAAAATAAGACAACAAGGACATTTTCTGCATCCATTGACTCCTCCTTCCATGAACAATTCTCTGTAGCATGTGATGCTGTTTAATAGCATTTTATCCACAGTAGAACTTCTTTCAAAACTCTCAAACTCTGCACCTGCTTTACCAACTAAGTTTATGTAATATTCTAAATCCTTTGTTATCATCTCCACAATCTTCACAGCATTTTTACCAGGAGTAGATTTCATCTCAAGAAACCATGTTTTTTGCTCATCCATAAGAAGCAACTCCTCATCGATTAAGATTTTATCATCAGATTACAGCAACTCAGTCACATCTTCAGGCTCCACTTCTAATTCGAGTTCTCTTGCTGTTTCCACCACATCTGCAGTTACTTCCTCCACCGAGGTCTTGAAGTGCTCAAAGTCATCCATGAGGGTTGGAATCAACTTCTTCCAAACTCCTGTTAATGTTGATATTTTGACCTCTTCCCATGAATCACAAATGTTCTTAATGGCAACTAGAATGGTGAATCCTTCATAGAAGTTTTCAATTTACTTTACCTAGGTCCATCAGAGGAATCACTATCTATGGCAGCCATAGCCTTACAAAATGTATTTCTTAAATAATAAGATCTGAAAGTCAAAATTACTCCTTGATCCATGGGCTGCAGATTGGATGTTTTGTTAATAGGCGTGAAAACAACATTAATCTCATTGTACATCCCCATCAGAGCTCTTGGGTGACCAAGACCATTGTCAATGAGCAATAATATTTTGAAAGGAATCTTTTTTCTGAGCTGCAGGTCCCAATATTGGGCTTAATAGATTCAGTAAACTATGTTATAAGCAGATATACTGTCATCCAGGCTTTGTTGTTCCATTTACAGAGCACAGGCAGAGTAGATTTAGCATCATTCTTAAGGGCCCTAGAGTTTTCAAAATGGTAAGTGAGCATTGGCTTCAACTTAAAGTCACCTGCTGCATTAGCCCCTAACAAGAGAGTCAGCCTGTCCTTTGAAGCTTTGAAGCCAGGCATTGACTTCTCCTCTCTAGCTATGAAAGTCCTACATGGCACCTTCTTCCAGTATAAAGCTGTTTTGTCTACACTGAAAATCTGTTTCTTAGTGTAAGCACCCTCATTAATTATCTTAGCTAGATCTTCTGGATAACTTGCTGCAGCTTCTACCTCAGCACTTGCTGCTTCACCTTGCACTTTTATGTTATGGAGGTTGCTTCTTTCCTTGAACCTCATGAACCAACCTCTGCTAGCTTCAGACTCTTCTTCTGCAGCTTCCTCACCTCTCTCAGCCTTCACAGAATTGAAGAGAGTTAGGATATTGCTCTGGATTAGGCTTTGGCTTAAAGGAATGTTGTGGCTGGTTTGATCTTCCATCCAGACCACTAAAACTTTCTCCATATCAGCAATAATGCTGTTTTGCTTTCTTATCATTTGTCTGTTCACTGGGGTAGCACTTTAAATTTCCTTCAAGAATTTTTCCTTTGCATTCACAACTTGGCTAACTATTTAGCACAAGAGGCTTAGCTTTTGGCCTATCTCAGCTTTCATCATGCCTTCCTCACTAAACTTAACCTTGTCTAGCTTTTGATCTAAATTGAGAGATGAGCGACTCTCCCTTTCACTTGAACACTTAGAGGCCGTTGTGGGCTTCTTAACTGGCTTAATTTCAACACCTTTGTGTCTCAGGATATAAGGAGGCCCAAGGAGAGGAAGAGAGATGAGGAAACAGCTGGTTGGTGGAGCACTGAGAACACACACTTATTGTTTGCTGTCTTATGTGGGCCCAGTTTGTGACTCCTCAATACAATTACAATAGTAACATCAAAGATTACTGATCACAGATCACCATGACAAATTTAATAATAATAATAAAGTGTGAAATATTGTGAAAATTATCAAAATGTGACTCAGAGAGCAAATGCTGCTGGAAAAATGAACCCCATACACTTGCTCCATGCAGGGTTGCCACAAACCTTCAATTTGTAAAAAATGCAGTGTCTGTGAGGCACAATAAAGCAAAGCACAATAAAATAAGGTATACCTGTATTTTTTTCCTGAATTTTGAGGAGTCAGTTGGAACAAAATAACATTTTAAAAGTATATTATTCTAGTTTGTACCTGTCTAGCTTGTTAAATTAAGGGTTACAGATAGATTAAAAAGGGGAAAAAAGGATTTTCTTATGCCTAATAAAAAAAGAAAACATTTATTACAACTATATGAGGTTCATGCAGTTGTAGGTGATTAATTTTATTGTGCTAATCTGGAATTAAGCACTCCACTTTTACAAAGTCTTTTGCTTCTAGAATAAAGTGTCCTGGAAATTCTAACTTGAGTCCAATCGCTGTCTGAGCCGTTCCTATTCGTGGTAACGATGCCAGCTTATCCTGGGAAGCCTGCACCCACGTGTCCATTCTCTTCCGCATCAATACTCAAAAGTACCTGGAAGAGTCATTCATTGAGCCACTTTTGATGCTTTTTCCAGAGCACTCAGTTTCTGATATCAGGCTTGTAGCTAGGGACTTTAGGTAAGTCCCCAGTGAGTGAAATGCAAAGGTGCCCTATGGTTAATAAGGCCGAGTGGCTCCTGTTCATTTATTTCAATAATTATCAGTGTCAGAATGCAGGACAGTGGAGTCCTGCACTGAGCTATGATGCATGGTTACTTCCAAGGAGTCAGTCACTAAAATAAAAATGAAAAATAAAAATATATTGTGGAGAGTGTGAGGGCATTGCAAGTCTCTGGGGTTTTCTAATTCATTCCCTAAGAAGGTGCTATGAGTACAGGTTATAATTGTCACCAATGGACAACGGTATTTTAAACCTAGAGAAAATTGTTTTTTAAAAAAGTAATGAATTTGTTGATGGTTATTGTGCCAGCCTTTGTAAGTATCCATGATTGTGTTTTATTCATCCTTAAAACTATTTTGGTGATATAAGGAATTTTTAGCTAAGCAAATGCATCAGACAGCCAGAATGATTTCTACTATTTCTTATGAAGGACATTCTGTACACTCAGAAATCAATTTCTTATTTTAACAGAATGAAAACTAAGTTCTAGTTTTACTCTTTTTGTATCCCCCTACATATCATTTTCTGATAAAAAGTCATACTTTTCTTCATCTTATGAATAAACCTATCAACATTGAATCAAATTTGTCAACATTTTAAAACATTTCATTATTTCATTTGAACTCATTATTTGGAAGTGTTATAAATGAAGAAAAATAAAGTTTTCTTCCCCTGAGACTTTCTCCAATGCTCTGTACACTCTCTTTTACCATCTTCTTTCACATTCTGGCACAACTAAGCAATTTTATTTTAAGATAAAATTATATTCTTTTTTTTCTTGGTATCATTTAAGTGTATGTCTCTAAACGTGATAGTTTGGTTTTACAATTTGGGGACTTCTATAATTGAAGTTATACATATGTATTCTCTTGTCTCTGGCTCCTTTGACTAACATTATGTCTGTAAGACTCATGCATGTTGTTGTACATCACTGAAGTTCATTCATTTTCATTATATTCATTACATTCACTGCATGACTATACCAAAATTTTATCCATTCTGCTGTTAATAGACATTAACACTGCTTTCAGTTTGGGGCATTAAAGAACAATGCTGCTATAAACATTGTTGAAAAATATATCCTGGTGCATATATGCCTGTGTTTATCCAGGTTATACACATAGAAGTGGAATTGCTGGACCGTGAATACCTGCCTCTTCAGCTTTACCGGGTCACGCTAACCTGTTTTGTTAAGTATTTATACCATTTTAACTCTTGGCAGCATGTATGACAGTTCCTGTTGCTTTACACTCTCCTCAACATTTAGTACTGTCAGACTGTAATTTGAATTTTAAAAGGCAGTAGCACTGGTTATAACTACAGCCCTAGCAAGCAGCAGGGCTGTGGGATGCTTACCTCTAAGATCACTCCGCCCTCACTAGAAAATTAGCATTCTCTCTTCCCTCCTCCCTGACTCCTCTGCAATCTTGATCCCTATCTCCCACCACCCTGGGCTACTCCTTATCCTGATCCTGACTCTCTCTCTCCTTTTTCTTTGTTCTTTTCCCCTGAACTACTGTTTCTAGAACCTTCTCTTCAGTTGAACCTTCTTTTTCAATTGACTCCTTTGCCTGACTCCATCTCTTTACAGCAGCTACTATTTATTGTACTAGTTACAGGCTTTGCTCTCTTCTTAATTTCAAGAGGCAGATAAGTAGAGCCCATTTTATGTCCCCAAAATATCTCTATATTAGACATGCCAATCATGATGGTATGGATCATATTCACTATCCTTCTATGAGGAATAGCCTCTGCCTGCAACCCCTTAGGCTATTGTATTTTTTGAATTATGTGACTCATATGATTCCTCCTCTGGTCATTGAACCAAGTGTGATAGTTGACCCTAAGTCAGTCAATCCATGAATGGGCCAGCAACCCATGACATGGCTCTGTAAGAAAAGAGAAACCAGGCCAATTTGATTATTTCTCTTGGGAATTTCAATAGGGAAAACGAATTGAGAATGAGAAATTTATCAGTAGAAACAGGAAATGAAAGATATATAGAGTTTAGAAAAGTTGTGGTGATCCTTGTGCAAACCAGAGATATAGGGAAGCAGAAACTATAAATAAGCAGACACTATGAAAAAGAAAGAAGAGGTTAAGGCTGATTGGTGATAGTAGGTGATTAAAAAATGTATGCATTAATTATGAAGCCGAGCATGACTTCTATTCCTGTGGTCCCAAGAGCCCCTTGGACCCGGTTCCCGATCTTGGGAGGGCTGGCTGTGATTATGTTCCTGGATACCTGTGAGGAAACTCTCTTGATTTCTGCCCTGTCCAGAGACATCTGTTAAAATTTATTACTTGAGGTAAGTTGAGAGAATTTTCTCTGTACGTTGTAAGGAAAAAGTTGATCTAGAAAAACTCCATATTAGTTATATTTCTTCTCATGTGGGCCCTTTAATTGATTCCCCTCTGTAGACTCTTGGCCTTCAATGGAGGCTGCCCTTCAAATGCACCTGCACACAGCCCCTCCAGATCTTACAATTCACATTTGTCTGCACAGAGAGGTTGTTATGTTGTTTGTTAAAGGGGCCACCGGCTGTTAGGTTTTTACATTTTTATCCATAATGTGTATCAAGAGAAACTATTTTTACTGAAAACACTACCAGGAAGGATGTAGCACTGTGTGTTCCCAAATGAGACTATTTGTGTCTTCACACGTCTTGATGAAGGGCACCGTAGAAGCCAGAGGATAAAAATACAACCGCAGAGATAAGACACAGTAAAAATAAAAGCTTACAACATGTGATCCTGAGGGGATAACAAGGATGGCTGATTTTAAACTAATATAAACCAGACACTGAATAATGGTTTTAGATGTAAAACTACCCCCTCCCTGGTTTTAATACAAAGTAGCCATTCTCTAGGGTGGTTTACTAGGACCTTTCGCAAATATCTTCAGTCTGACTATGTGTTCTCGCTACAAATCCTGATGATACAGATGTAGTAGCCACTGAACTTAAATAATTCTGTGGGTGAAAACTCTTCGGAAAGAGATCAGATCAGCCAATGAAACAAAATTATACAATCACAGGAGTTGTAATGAGAAGGGACCAAGAGTTTAGCAAATGAGGAAATAGGGTCACTGAGTTGAAGGGACTTACCTGGGGTCACATAGCTCTAGATGAACCTGGACCAGACATTGTCTCCCTTTCCTCCAGGGCCTTGCTCATTTACTTACACATTTTTTCCAGAAGACATTAATCAGCCTCTGCCAAATCTTTATCTGTCCTGTCAGCTGGAAGCCCAGGGTATATGGCCTTTATGATGTGTCATCTCAACATCAGTGTCCTCTAGTCATTGAGAACAAATATGACTCTGCCCCTTATGGAAGGCAAGTGAGCTGATGCAAGGACAGGGCAAACACAAATTTAGGGAGACATTCAGGTCAGGAAGTACGAGAGGCAGAGAGGCACGAATGGGGGGAAAATGCCATCAGGGAAGAAGAGGGGTGGCACACACAAGACTTGGCCTACTTACTCATTTTTCTTAGGCCTTCTATTGACTAAAATGAAGTCAGATTTTCACAACATGCTGATAGAAAAAGAAACTAAAAGTACATGACATAATAAGGAGGCACATGATTTTGTAAGACGTAGGTCATGAAATTAGGAAAGACAAAGTGAGATCTAGGTTTTGTGCTGCAGGAGATATAAAAGGAAATGAGAAAACAGTCTTAATATAGAAGACCAAAAAGAATATAAAGGAAAATAGTTTACATTTGTTGGAAGGAGAAGAGTTTTTTTCTTAATGCTTTTTAAAAAATGTTTATCTTATTAAAAAATAGGAATAGTGGCAACTTGGGAAGATGAACAGGAAGCTTACCCTGAATGAGAAAGGAAAACTTCATTTCTCACACAGCTACCCAAAGTCATCTTTTCAAAATGCAAATCTGATAATGTCTCTATTGTCCCCCACTGTTGTTAAAAGACCGAAATTTCTAATATATGTACAAGGCTATGCCTCACATGATCCCTATGTAAGTCTCTAGCCTCTTATTCATACTCCATCAATTTCCTCCCTCCACCAGAGTTTGTTCCCAAGCCATGCTGGTCACCTTGGCCATCTTTCAATCCATCTAGCACCATGTTCCTTCATACCCCAGGACCTCTGCCTTCATACTCTTCCCGCCACCTGAATTCTCACCTTCACGTAGTCAGCTCTTACTCATCCTTCATACCTCAGCCAACATGTCAACTTCTCAGGAAACTCTTCTCTTGTCCTCTGGGCCCCCATTTAAATTGAGTCACATTCTTATGGCCTGTGTATATTTCTTTTATATAGATTATGATAGTTGTACAGTTACAGGTAGCATGTGATCATTTGCATAGGTCTATCTCCCCCACAAGATATGAGCTCTGCCTGGGCAGTCCTCACTTTTCTTTCTGCTCACTAGCGTTGTCCTGAGTGACCATCATCATATCTGCTATGTATTTGTTATGCCAATAAATATTTGTTCAGTTAGTGTTAAATGTTAAAATTTAAATACACTTAAAAATAATCTAATAAATAAAACTTGAAATCTGTTTTTTCCTATAACATAAGGAATGGAACATAAAGTGAGAATCATATCTTTTAACCCTCTATCAGGTTACTGATTCCAGAAGATTAAACCAATAGGAATGAGGTTGGAGGGATTTATTCTTGAAAAACCATATGAGATACACCTCTTGTAGAATTTAGTGTGAAGACTAAATGAATTAATAAGTTGAATGAATATAATACTAAGCATTTAAGTATAATAAATAAATGTATTACTAAGTATAATATGTATAAAATATATCAAATTGTACCTGTGCTTACAGTAAAAATTGAATGAACATATTATTGTTCCCATTATGTTTTTAAAATCAGCAGAAAATTCAAGGGCCTGTATTAGTCCCTAGCTTCTCACATAATGAGGCTGGGGGCTGGGGTGGGAAGACACTAAGACTTTTTAATAAACCATAAGCAAAGCCATTTCAAAGCCTAAATAGCACAGGACTAGGGGTCAGGATACTGGTTCTGGTCCAAGGTCTGTCACTAATGCCCTATGTGCTGACAAAGATCCTTTGCTCCAAACTTTAGTCAGTCCCCTGAACCTTCTCCTAGGCCCATCTGTGCACTTCTTTGTAAATTCCAGTTTTAGCAAGAACCCTGCTAATTCAGTTTAGTGACAATCCCCCACCCTGGATGCCTGATCACTCTCAGTATCTGATCATAATTCTGCACACCCCATCCTTGGTCTCTGATCACCATGGCCTGCCTTCAACAGTAATCCTGTTAGGTTGGTTCAGCCAGAATTTCCCCTAGATGTGGTGTCTCCTCTTAGTAAATTTCCATCCACTGACTCCCCTGCTCCTCGTCTATAAATCCCCACTTGTCCCTGTTGTATTTGGAATGGAGCCCCTTTCTATACTGGGGTCTCTTTTCCTCTATTGCAATAGTCCTGAATAAAATTCGCCTTTGCCAATTTAACTTCTGTTGGGCCCTGGTTTTCTTTAACAGCGCATGTAGCGAAGACCTTAAACGCATTGGAATCTTAGTCCCTTCAGGCCTGCCTTCATCATTTGGATGTGTGGTCTTCTCAAGTCACTAGTCCTCTCTGAGACTGAATTTTTTTGCTGAGAATGTTTCAGTCATTTTGCATTATGCATTTTTGGTCATTTCCATATGCTACCTATGCCATTAATAACAATATTTTTTATTTGAATCACTTTTTATTTAAATAAATCTATGTTAAAAGGAAATTTTATATTACTGTCATAAATGGAAAACTAGTATCTTAAATAGTTGCCCAAAATAGGATGATAGCTAAAATTTATCCTAATAACTATAAAGCAATATAACAAATTTTATCTGGATATAAATGCCTGGTGAAGATTCTGAGTCTAAGGTCTGCCCTGTTTTTATTAAAATGGAGATGTGTTCCAAGGTTTTATGGACATATCAGCACCAAACTAAAATTTTCTCCTTACATAAAATATTGAAAGAGAATTGGAAATAAGACATCCCTTTCATAGGTAATTCAGTGATATTTGGATGGTTAGTAGGACACAGACACATCCCACATTTTGAAAAAACATAGATCTAAAGATTGGAGGTCATGGTAAAAAATATTTAACCCCATGGAGCTTTTGAGAATAAAATGAGATGCAGTATTTGAAATCACTTTGTAAATTTTAAAATTCTATAGAGTCATTGCATATCAAAAAGTGAGATAACATTTATGTGTTCATCTTGCTTTTTATGTTGCAAGGCAGACAAAGACAAGCTCAGATAAGCTTGGGAGATGGAAGTTTATTTTTAATGGAATAGTAGCTGCATTTTAGCTGTATTTGCTCAGATATCTCTTCTTGTTTTCTCCGCTGTGTGGATGTGTGTGTGTTGCAGGTCTACTGCTGTCTCATTCTCACCTTCAATCTCCCCTAAGCATCGAGGTTTGATTAGTAGGTTGGTTAAGCACCAGCTAACATGGAGTGCCCCTACTGGGCAGTTTTGGCTTACTCCTTGCTCCGTGGTTTATTCCAGCCCAGCTAGCGTAGCTAAATTTGTTTTCAACACATTACATCTTCCTTTGTTCAAAAGAGCATTAAAGAGGAGAGTTACCATCAGACAGAGTGGGGCTTTGGGTCCTCTCCAGCACAATAAGCAAAAGGGCTTTGGAAGTTTAAAAGCACAACATCCTTGTTATATAAACTGTCAGAAATCTGAGAGCAAAATAATGGTAGGAGGCCAAGCAGTGGTGGAAACACCAATGAAAATGAGCAAATGAGATGCTGAGGACCAGCACTCACACTGTAAAGGCTGAATTGTCAGATGTTGTTGCTCCCTCCAATTCCTGCCCTTCCTCCCTGCAAGACCATCTCCCACTCTCAACTCACACACACACACACACACACACATTTGTTTTATTGAGGAGAACACATCTTTATTCCAAAACAAACTTCAAAGAACTAGGCCCCAAAGACACATTTAACTAGTTATTCAGTGGCTCATTGCACACTAAGACTTTCTTTTTTCTCTGACAGACAGCTAAGATATCTAAAATAGCAGGTATCCTAGTCTGATCTCAGACACAGACAGGATCTAGGCTCACACAAATGCCGAACATACTCAGCCACATTCATTCAAGATACCATGCACTCTGAGGACCTTACCAATTACACTTTTCTTCTCAATATGCAGCAGGCCAGGTGGAGGTGAAAGAAAAAAAAAAACATTTCTTTAATGACAGACATGTTAAGAAGTCTGAAAATAGGATGAAATGAAATGTCTCTGGAGATAGAAAAAAAGCTCACACAAAGCCTACAATTTTAAAAAAAGAAAAAGACTGCTGTGAGCCTCCAGAGGCAAATAAGAAGTCAGGGAAGCGATATTCAGTCACGTGAAATGAGTAAGATCTACCCCCCCATCCAGAATGTCTCTCCTGGAATCCACCAAGAGGATTCCTTACAAGCTTCAACATGCATCAGAATCATATGGAGGGCTTTTTCAAACCCTTGGAGGACAAGATCCCACAACCAGAGTTTCTGCTTCAGTGGGTCTTGAGTGGGGCACAGAAATGTGCATTTCTAACAAGTTTCCAGGTGATGCTGACACTGCAGGTCCAGGGGCTACAGTTTGAGAACCGTATTATGGGTTGGGACTTGCACTAGGTGCAGGAAGATAAGAAAGATGAATGACCTTGTCCTCAAGAAGCCGGAATGGGTCACCTATGCGCCCTGTGTATCAAATCTTCCTACGTGCTGATGAGGCTCATAGATACTATTTTAGTGTCACTTCACGACACCTCCCAAACCCAACAAAGGGTTTTTCACATGTGTAGTCTCATTTGTGCCTCACGAGTGAGGAAGGCAGATCAAGCATTTTCATGAACACTTTTGAGATGGAAAAACAAGGTAAACTAAGACCTGGAGATAATAAATGATTAGTTCAAAGTCAGTGCCTGTGTAAATGAAAGACCAAGATCTAAAACCCAGATCTTTGTTGATTAAAAGCTGTGCTCTTTCTACTAAACTACTTCATTAGGAGAAAGTATAATGAATCTTTGTGAACAAAAGGGACTAGCATATGTAGGACTATAATGTGATGTAAACTTCTATGTATTATGTACAATAATATCCAGCTAATTCCTCTAACCAATCATTGTAAATGTAGGGATTAATAAAAACATAGATGGTTTAATTATGACAGAAAGAAAAATCAAGTACGTTGCATCAAATAAATGCAAAGTCCTCCCATTCACGTACCCACACCTCATCTCCCCCTTCTGACCCTTCTAAGTTTTTCCTAACTAGAAAAATAAATCCTTATTTAACTGGGTAGTAACACAACGGCTTGATAACCGTGAATTCGTTGTCAACTGAGAGGCACTTTCTGTTTAGAGAAGGCAGTGACAAATTTGACTTCTATGGAGCACTGGTCCACGACCAAGGTTTTCAGTTTAGTTGGCTGGTCTGCAGTTCACAGACTGGTGATGCATAGACCATGACTCCAGGTTGGCTCTGCCACAGACTGAGAGCTTCTCTCAGGACCTTCTCCTTATTTCTCTGTACCCAAGCGTCTCCTGCTTTATATAGAGTCCAATAAAATCTTGGAGCCAGAGGAGACCTGAGAGACCAGGAAAATTCAGAATCTCTCAATTTACAGGTGAGAAAACTGATGCCCAAGATTGTGTAAGTGAGTTGGTCAAGGCTGACCTTCTAATTAGTAGCAGGGCCAAGGCTAGAACACAGGTATTCTAAATTCCAGCCCAGTGCTTCACAAAAAGTCTCTCCTGATCATTCAATTAAAAAAAAAAAAAACTTTGTTGAGTACCTGTTAGACTTATAGAATGTCAGATTTTAAAGAACTTTATAGATAATCTAAAACATGTTATCTATTTGGAATTTTATCTATTTTAAATGTATTTTTGATGATTTTGTTTTTTAATTTGTAGAACAGATATTCACTACCTTTAAAAACATTAAACAATATAATAATACACCTAATGGCAATAAATACATCTATACATCTCCCATCTAAATCCACTTATCACCCTAGAAATAACCACTCTTAACTGGTATGGTTTTCACCAGAAGTTCTGTGATACATTTACGTGTGTTCATGTTTATGTATGTGTATTCTCTTAAAGTGATTCATAGGTCTGTGACTTATACATTTCATTTAACATTATCTCATGGGCTATATTGAATTTCAAGAATAGGGCTACATCATTCTAAACAATGACTTGAATAATTATCCTTTGAGGGATTACCATGACTTTTAAGTAATTTTCCTTCTATGAACATTTATGTTGTATCCTGTTTTTCCTTTAAGAAACAATGCTGGAGGAAGTTCTGATACTGCTATGGTGGTGCCGGGCCCTGGTAGCTCATCCTTTCTGCTGATAACAACTATTAACTATAAACAAAATGCAAAAACCCCAACTACCTGAGGACCCTAAACAATAAACAAAAGCTGGCTGATTGTGGAGGGGAGACAAAATTTGGAGTAGTGACCTGTGTGGAGGTGACTTTCCAGTTTACTTTCTCCTTCCTCCAGTGGATTTGCCATATGGGTAGACCTCAGCCACAGAGCGAGGCAGCTAAAAATCTGATAGAAACCCTATCATCTCATCAGTGGCCAGAGCAACCTTGGAAAAGAGCTCCAGTAGGTCAGAGAGTGAAGCAGAAATCCCTGAGGGACTGGAGTTGAAGAATCCTGAATTTAGTATAAGAACCCACAAAAGTCTCAGGCTAACCCTTAAACCACTCCTGTGTAGGACCAACTCAAATCAGCAAAGTTCTTAGGGAATTGGATTGACGTTTGAGCCACCTACACAAGTCTCAGCCTAACCCTTAAACCACACATGAGTGAGACAGACCCAAACCAGTGCAGCAAAAGCTTTGAAACTGAACTGAGACTTGAAACACTGCCCAGAGAAGGCAAGACAGAACTTACAGTCTGCACCTAACCATGTGAATTGCTTACTAAAAGTATTAACTTTCACCAGGTGATTATAGTAATATAGAGATTCTGTACAATTAATATTCAATATGTTGAGGATACAATTCAAAATCACACACATGCAAAGAACCAGGAAAATATGATTAATTCTCAAGGGATAATATAATCATTATATGATAATCCTTAGATGACCCAGATGCTGGAATTATTAGACAAAACTTGAAAGCACCTATTATAACTATGCTCCATGAGATCAAAGAAAGAACTTACTTGAAATCAGTGAAAAGATGTCTCAGCTAAGTAATAGAAACCAAATAAAATGGAAATTTTAGAACTAATATATGTAATTTTTAAACAAAAGATTCACTGGTTTGGTTCAATAGTAGATAGAGATAATAGTGAAAGTGTCAGTGAGGTTGAAGATGGTTCAATAGAAATTATTCATTTTGAAAAACAGAGAGAAAAAGAGATTAAAATAAAAATAACAAAGTCTCAAAAACTTGTGGAAAAATCCAAAGGGTTAAATGTACATGTAACTGGAGTCCCAGAAGAAGACAAAAAAGAGACTGGAGCAGGAAAAAAATATATTTGAAGAAATAATGTCTGAAAACTTCCCAGTTTGATGACATACATAAATTTACAAGTTTGAAAAGTTCAGTGATTACCAGACAGAATAAATTGAAAGAAAATCTTTCCTAGATACACCATAATCAAACTGAAGAAATTCAAAGCTGAGAAAGTCTTGGATACAACTGGAGAAAAAAAGAGTGCATACAGGAGAATACAATCCCTATGATCACGGATTTCTCATCAGAAACCAGGAACACGAAAAGACAATATCTTTAAAATGCTTAAAGAAAATAACTGTAACCCAGAATTCGACATCCAGTAAATATATTTCAGGAATGAAGATGAAATAAAGACTTTTCAGATAAAGCAAAACTAAGAGTATTTGCTGCCAGCTGATCTGATCTACAAGAAATGATAAAGACAGTTCTTTAGGCTGAAGGGACATGATAGCAGGAGGGAAACGTGGATCTTCTTGGATGAAGGAAGATCATCATATATGGTTGTTGTATGGACAATTTTAAGATCCTTAAAACATGTATGACTGTTTTAAGCAAAAGTTGTAAACTTTTGGGGTTTTCAATACATGTATATGTAATGAATATAAAAATTATAACAGTAGAAAATGGGGGTGGAAAGGACCCATATGATTACAAAGTTTTGAAGTTTTTAATGAAGTGGTATAATATCAATGCTAATCCTCTCAGAAAATGATATATACATTTGTTGTAATACCTAGAGCAACTCCTAAAATCATAAAAATACACCCAGTAAGCCAATTGAAAAACTGAAATGGAGTATTAAGATTTTCAAATAACTCAAATAGGCAGGAAAGGGAGAACAAAGGAACAAAAATCAGAGGACACAAATAGAAAACAAATAATGAAAAGGTAGATATGAATTCAACCATATCAATAATTACACTAGAGGTCAATGGTGTAAATATGCCATTAAAGGGCAATATTGAAAGAATAGATTTTAAAAAATCAAAACCAACCATATGCCTAAAAAAGACACACTAAATATAAAGACAGATAGTTGAAAGTAAATGGATGAAAAAAGATATTTCACGCCAACAGTAAGCATAAGAATGGGTGGCTATATTAACATCAGATAAAATAGACTATAAGAGAAAGTATTATCAGTGACACAGAGGCACATTTCATAATGATCATAGTGACAATCTATCAGAAAGACATAAAACTTTTAAATGTGTATGAACCTAATGAAAGAGCCTCAAAATACATGAAGAAAAAAATTTAAATATTAAAGGGAGAAATAAATAATTCCCAAAATCATAGCAGGAGACTTAAATACCTCTCTTTGCAATTGATAGAACAATCAGACCAAAAAAAAAAAAAAAGTTTAGTGGAGATATAGATCTGAACAACAGTATTTACCACCTTAATCTAATTGACATTCATAGAACGCTAAATCCAACAACTGCAGAGTGAACATTTTTTTCAAGTGCAAATGGTACAATCACCAAGCTAGACCATAATCTGGTCCAGAAAGCAAGTATCAATAAGTTTTAAAAGATTTCATTATTTTGTGGTCAGAGAACACACTCTGTTTTATTTCAACTAACGTAAAAATAGTATTAAATTAGAAATAGCAGAGAACAACATCAAACTGATAAATTATTAGCAATATAACACCTAGGAAAACCTCAAATATCTGGAAATAAAACAACACATTTATAAATAAATCAAAGATAAAAATCACCAAAAAATTTGGAAAATATTTTGAAATAAATGATAAAAATACAAGATATCAAAAATTTGGGATCTGTGCTTAGAGGGAAATTTATAGCTTTAAATGCTTGTAATATAAAGGAAAAAAGTCTAAAACCAATGACCCAAGGTTCTACCTTAAGGAGCTAGAAAAAGAAGAGCAAAATAAACCTGAAGAAATTCAAAGAAAGAAAATAATAGAAGAGAAGAAAACAATTAAAGAAAAAACAGACAGACAACAGAGAAAATTAGTAAGGCCCAAGGTAGTTCTCTGAAAAGATTTTTTAAAAGTTGAAAAATCCCTAGCTAAGTTGATTAAGAAAAAGAGACAACACTAATCACTAATATCAGGAACGAAAAGAGGTGGTCACGCCAGATCTGATAGACATGAAATAGACAAGAGAATACTAAGAACAACTTTAGTCCAACAAATTCAACAACTTTGATGTAATGGAAAAATTTATTTTAAAAACACAATTAGTTAAAATTGACCAAAAAAGAGAAAATATGAATAGCCTTGTATCTATTAAAGAAATGAATTCATTATCAAAAGCCTATTGAGAATTCTATGCCCAGCAGTTTTCACTGGTGGATTATCAAACATTCAAGGAAGAAGTCACAACTATTTTATACAAATAATTTCAGAAAATGGAAGAGGAAGGAACAGTGAAAAACTCATTTTCAGAGGCCAGCTTGTCCCTAATCCTAAAACATGAAAAAAACTATTACAAAAAAAGAAAACCACAAGTCATTAACTCTCATGAATATAACACAAACATCTTTTTAAAAGCTTATCAAATCAAACCCAACAATACATAAAAAGGAAAATACATAATGATCAAGTAGGATTTATCCTAGACATGCAAGATTTGTTTAGCATTTGAAAATCAATCAGCGTAATTCATCATATTAACAGAATAAAGGAGAAAGATCATATGGTTCTCTCAGTAGTTGTATAAAAAATATTTGCCAAGTTTCACCACCTATTCATGCTCATGAGTTTAAAAATTATTAGTAAACTAGGAATAATAGAGCACAACTTCAAATTGAAGGAAATCTATGAAAACCTCTCATTAATATCATACTTAATGGTAATAAACAGGATTCCCTCAGAAAAATTGAAGCCTGCTAAAAATTATCAGCCTCTTCCTCAAATCAAAAAACACATGAGAAAATCACCACAAAGGAGAATCAGCAGATATAAATAGGATTAGGTTTAGGGACTGAAAATCTTGTAGTACTTGAAGAATAATCTGAAAGAAAATATGAAGTTGTGTTTTAGGATGATTAAAGACAGATCAGACACTGTGAATAAAGACAAGTTTGAAGGAGAAACAGAGCTAAAAATAAAAGTCATAGTTATTGAAATATTTTCAATCTCAGAGGATAGATTAAGTCACAGATTAGACAAGGGTAAAAAGAAAATTAGCAATCTGGAAGATATAGCTGAGAGATAAACAATACAGAGATAAAAAGATCAAAAATATAAAAAGGAAACTTAAAAGACATGAAGGATAGAGTAAGAAAATTCAACATATATAGATTAGGAGTTCTAGAAGCAGAATAGAAGGAATGGAAGAGAAATACTATTTGCAAAGATACTGTTGGAATTTTTCAGAATTAATGGAAGACATAAATCCTTTCTGTTTTACTTATGATTATACTTCTATTTCATTCCTTATAGAGTATATTTGTGCCTTATCTTTTTTTTTCTTGGCCATCGTTGCTCTGAGGTTCATCTTTTTATTGATCTCTTCAAATTATCAGCTTTTGATTTAGTTCAGAGGTCAGCAAACTTTTCTATAAAGGGATGGATAGTAAATAATTTAGTCTTCTTGGGCCACATCCAGTCTCTTTTGTATATTTCCTTTCGATTTTTTTTGACGTAATCTTTGGAAATGCAAAAACCATTCTTGACTCATGGGCCATACAAAAACAGACTGCAGGCTCAATTTGGCCCATGGGTCATAGTTTGACATCTTCTTATCCCTATTTTTTCTTTGATTTCCAGTTAATTTTTGCTCTCATCTTTATTATTTTCTATTTTCTAATGTCTACTCTTTTGTTAATTTTCTATCATCCTCTTTCTGCCTGAAATCTGATTTTACCCTCAATATTGAGTAATAATTTCACTAAGTGGAGAATTCTATGTTGGAAATGATTTTACCTCAGCACCGTGAAGAGATTATCCCATTTTCCTCTGATCTCTATTGTCACCGGTCTTCTGTTTTTCTGATTATTTTTATTCAGTAAATACTCTGCTTACATATAGAATACTCTTATAATGGAATAATACTCAATATTCTTACAATTTTTATTCCACATCACATATGCGGTTATGTTCCTTTTCTCATCTCTATTATTTATTATTGTGTTTTGTCTGTTTTTTTTCGTGACTAGGCTTCTCAGAACTTCAGTTCTATTTTATTGACATTTTTAAGGAAACAGCTTTTGTTTTCAGAATTGTCTCCTTTTTTATCATTATTTATTTATTTTCTGCTTTTTAAAATAAATCTCTCCCTTTTATTTTACTTATCTTTATTTTGTTATGCTTTTTCCAGTTTCTTGAATTGAATTGTTAGCATCTTATTTTTTCTTGTTTTCTACTAAGTAAATTTAAATTTCTTCATCATCCACAAAGTCTTCAATGTCTTTATTCTCTCTTTTTTCTAGGGTTGTCTTGGCTATAATATTTTTTTCTTATCCAATAAAGTTTGTATTTTAAAATAGTTTTAGGTTTACAGAAAAGTTGCAAAGATAATACAATTTCCAAGCCCAGACCCATTTTCCCTTACAGTTAACATTTTACTTTAGTATGGTGTATTTTTCACAACTAATAAACAAATATTGATATGTTATTATTATCTAAAGTCCATATATTATTCAGATTTTCTTGATTTTTACCTAATGTCCTTTTTCTGTTCCAGGATCCCATCCAGGATACACAGTACTTTCAGTCATCATGTTTCCTTAGGCTCCTCTAGACTGTGACAATTTCTCAGACTTTCCTTGTTTTCTGATGACTTTGACATTTTTGAGGAATACTGGCCAGGTGTTTTGTAGAATGTTCCCAGTTGGGATTTGTCTAATTTCTCATAATCAGACTGAAGTTATAGGTTTTTGGGAGGAAGGCAACACAACAATGGGGTTATGTCAAACGCACACAGGAGCCAACTGAAAGAGCTCCCAATGGCCAAAGCTGAAACAATTCGAGTAACAAAATGTATAACATAGTATTGAATTGTAACCTAAAATATAAAATAAATATCCATGAGTCCATAATAATACAAAGAAATCATTGATTGAATTAGTAAATAAATGGGGGTAATAGACAAATCTTCCATGAAGATGAATTCCAAACAATTTGTGTAGATACTCTCCTTTCAAAGAGGTGGCGCATAACTGCCTCCTCCTTAAGTGTGAGCTGCACATAGTAACTTCTTTCCAAAGAGCACAGTACGGAAGGCAAAACACAAGAGCAACTGATGTACCTGCTGCCACCCATTCGGGTTCTGCTGGTCTCGGGTGTCTTTGGTCACGCAAAATGTATGTTGGATTTTGTGGCTTTTCTCTCTCTTCAATTTTTACTAAATTTTCAATTTGTACATTTTGTGTTTTTGTTTTTATTGTGTTTCTCTGTATAGTTTCCTAAAGGAGAAGGGGAAGATTTACAACAAAGGTGCCACCATGAGCCTGCTGGAAGATGCTCCCAAAAATTATGAGTGAGGTGACAATAGGGCTGCAATTCGCTTTTTAAATCATTTCCCTTTTGGGCCAGCTTCTGCTCTTGTGTCAGGTGGAATAGTTAAGACTCTCTCTCCTCTTACATATCTCTGTGAGTTTTTTCCCCCATTTTACTAGAATCCTTTAACTAAAAAAAGAAAGAAAATGTTCTTTGATAATAAATATAATAATATAATAAAATAATGATTTTTACCTTATTAACATAGTTTTAAGGGAGTTCATAATTGCATAGTTCTATATCTAAAGAGTTGAAACCACCATCTTCAGTAGCTGATGTTAAAGCATATACTCTGGTATTAAAAGCAGGATGACCTTTACTATATTCAGAGTGAGAAAATCAGTATTCTTGACTGTATCTAGTCAGAGCATCACCACTTTCCTTAACACGTCTCTGAACAGCAGGAGCTACTACAGTATTCCAGAAGGTATATTGAAGGTGATGTCATATTATTTGTCACAATAAAAATCCAAGTATATGACCTTAAAGAACACATGAACTACATTATGACAAATTTTATATTTTTGTCCTCTAAGCTGTTAGATGCTAAGCAGACACAGAAAAGGAAATGAGTGAATTGCACAGAGCTGTAAAATGACATTAGGAGTTAGGTAGACTGGTGGGACGTACAATTTTAGGGCCCAGAAAAACAAGAAAGTGTTTTACATTATTGTGGGCTGATTCCATCTTTGTAAAGTCACTACAGAGAGATTTGCAAGAATACGTTTGGCCTGCCACACCGAGAAGAAAATTGACCGGAGGCTATTAACCCTAAGGTAGCAAAGAGTAATAGTAATGTTTGTTTTTAGTGATTAAAATTGAACTTTCTTCAGCCTAATGGTATATTCTGTGGTTTAAATATTCCAGATGCTTCAAAATAAACCTGGAAAAAAATAAGACATCTCCTTTTTCACATAGCTTGTGAGTAAATTCAATTCATATCAATAGGCCAGTAGATACTTCAAAATACTTGTGGTATAAAATAATGACTGACTTCCCATGAGACAAAAATAACTTATGTTCCTCTGAAACCTAGTGTATTCACATGCTATCATGTCAGTCCTATGCCTTCAAGTTTGCTCAGATAGATGTTCTTTGATAATGTGCTTTTTGTAATGTTGCCTGCTTGGAGACAAGTAGAAAACGTGAACAGACTAAGAGTGAGCACAGTCATTTGTGCACAGATTCTGCATGGTGTTACCTCAAGCCTTTGTGTGGGCATTGGTTACACTAACGCCTCTGCCATTGGACTCCCCTTGCATACACATTTCCAAGTGGAATTAGCTGCCCCTGCCCAGTCTGCTTCTCTCCCCGGAGCCAGCTTGACTGCCTTGGCTCCTGGGAGGAAACACCTAGATAAATATCGCCTGGATTTTCTCTAAAACAATGAAGAAAATCTCCCTTCAGTTTTTTGTGTCCAAAGATCACTGACATGTACACGGAACTTTTGATTTCATTATGGGAACTACAGGAAAAATGATGAATAGAGGAAGAAAGCTTAGGAGGAATATTTTTTACCCCATCCTGTTTCTCCATCCATACAAGTAGTAAAGACCCTCAGAAACTTCAAAAGGACTGTGTGTCTATTGCAAACAAGGAGAGCAGAGGGAATACTTCAGATGAGAGGTCTGTTTCTTTAATTAATGAAAATACAGAAGAAGAGTAGAGAGTAGGACAACTACCACAAAATAAAATAAAATAAAAACTAACACAGAGAATTTTGGTTGGGATGCAGCCACACAGGAGCCAGAAGAAAAAAATTAAAAGGGTGACCGAGAAGTCAGGCTGAGTCTGTTTGAAATGTATTTACCAGGTTATCCCTGCTGTCATCTCCTCACTCACAAATTCCTCCTCCCAGATGCCTGTCTTTCAGAATCATCCATAAGATCCAACCAGGAAGGGCCAGGCTTTCTGTAATGACGTGTGAATCACACAACTTAACTCAGATCTTTAAAACCCAAGAATATTGCAAAGAAACAGTTGGCCTCCTAGCCTCTCCTATCCCTTACATTTCTTTGCATCAGTGGCGCAGTCTAGCTTCTTCTTTGATTCACCTCTTTGTCTTTTTCATTTGAATTAGAGTCTCCGCTAGCAGCTACTCTCCCCACTGTGGTTTTGGTTTCCTGGGCAATGACTCCCAACCAGAGAAAGGAAACTTTCTTCTTGATCTCAGGACTTTGCTCTCTAAGGATGGCCTCTGTAAAAGTCAGCCTGTCTTGAGCTTGGCCTATGAATTCTGTCTGGTCAACCCTTAGCCTCAGCCCCTAGTAAAAACCCTCTTGTCAACACTTCCTTCAGCGTAGCAGCCACTTACCCACCAAATCAGTCCACGCCTCTGGTTAAGCCTTCAGGAGCTTGGGGCTTTTCTGATGGATTCCCAAACCCCATCCTGCACCATCCCCTTTCCGTCCCTTGCTCGGGCCTCCTCACAATGCTATTGTGCTTCGTTCTTAATCCCTCCTTGCCCATAAACTAATCACAGATGCTAAGGATCGAGAGCTAAGAAAATCTTCACTCTCACTCTCAGAGAAGATGAGGTGGGAGGATGAGGAGGGAACCGTGTTTCTAGAATCCCAAATTAGAGCCCATCGAACATGTTTTCCCACAGAAACGTTATTACAGGTGCTTTTTATATTACAAATCACATATATGCTGGACCAGGTAGCTTTTCATGGGCCATCTTGAGGACCTGATCAGCAAATAGAACATTATTTCTATTGGAAATATGCTCCATGTTCCCAGAAACTGACTTATAAATGAACATTTGGTAAATAATCTAGTCATAATTGGGGACATCAGAAAATACATAAAAATAGGATTTTTTCTAACATATTAGCTCTTGAATTAATCTACAGTCATCATTAAAAAGTTCAATTAACCCAGTTCTATTCATTTGGAAAGAAAAGTGTCCTGTTTAAGGTCCTGTTTCATTAAAATTAAGAACAGCATTATATATGCAGTACCTGTTTAATAATATTCCTATTATTTATTCATTACTAAGATTGTTCAGGTTGTAAATCTCCTTCCAAGTAGTTCTCATTACTTAAGTAGAGGCATGTTCTTTATCTCTGGCTTAATTTTTAAGTCTACTTCATTCTTCTCTGTTCTATACCTCAATTTTTTCTCAAATCATCATAAGATTTGCACAAATATTTAGGCTCAAACAGAGGCAAAGTTCTAAAATAGCTCTAAAGGTTTTTTTTCAAAGTTTTTGTATCTTTTTAAAAGGGAATGAGAAGAATGATGAATCATGCACATGTAAAGAATAACTTGCAGTGTTAGAAATAATCACAAACTACCCTATTTTATTGAGTCAAACTTGTATAATAAATTGGAAGAAAAATTGTATTCATGCTATAAATATATTCTGGGAAAATTAACACCTTGGACATGTCGTTTTTAATTGCCCAGCATTCTTCCCTCCTTTGTTTGACAACAGCATCCCTCTTTTCCCTTGGGGGACCAGGCCTCCCTCTGGTCCTGGGTTGCCACTATCATAGTGTCCCTCCCATACCCTCCAACACAGAAGTGGCCACCTGACCCTGGCTGGCCAATCAGAGTCCATGCCTCTCCTTCTAGTGACTCAGATTGGATGAAAGAGTGTCTTTCTTTCATAATATTCACCCGTGGTGCTAGGAAAGAGAGCCTTCTTTCCCTAGTATCTCGAGCCATAAAAGTAATAAAAGCCACAGATGTTTCCACTTTCTTTCCAAGCCACATAGAAGAAAAATCTGCAGTAGGAAAGATGAGACAAACACCTAAGGAGAAACAGAACTGAAGAAAAAGAGAGGGAAAAAAGGAGAGGTCACAGATGACATTGATCCTGAAGCCATGCTTGCCTGAAACTTCCTCACAATTTGGAGTCATACATTCCCATTTTTACTTGAATTTGTGTGACTTCCCTCTTAATCCTGAATAGCCACATGACTCCTAATACACCAAGGTATAGAGAAGAGAGCGGGACTTCCATTCACCTCAGTGTCTTCTCCATTTGAACGTATGCTCATCTGAGAGAGTTAGTCTTCCTCAGCCAGAACCTCACAAGACCTTGTTCAAAAGGGAGAGGAGTCCATGGTCAAGGGACTTCAAGACCAACAGTGGATGGAGTGGACATCTCCCTCTATCACTTGCTCTTTCTGTGACCTTGGGCACCTTATTTATTTTTCTAAACCTCAGTTTCCTGATGTTTAAATAGATATTGTAGTAGCACCCAGTTCATAGATGTCCTATGAGAATTAAATGATATTAAATGTAAAATACAAGACACATGATGCGTATTCAATACGTCTTAGCTATTACCAGATAAACACATATGATATAAGGCAATGTGTTAGGTATTATCATTGAAGTGTAGACCAAGACACTGGAGCCACAAGGAGAAGCCCATTCTGCATTCCTTCTCTCTTCGTGTTGCTCCTGTAGGGATTGTAAACCCACTTTCCTCAGCGTAAATATGGGAAGTTTCATGTGCACACTCGTCACCCTAGTCCAGAAAATCTTGCCTTGAGTCAGGTCAAGGCCTGTGATGGGAGAGCTTTGAGCCACTGAACAGTTCAAACACTTACTGGTATGGACATTAACTGAGTAACGATGAAGGAGTCAGAGGGGTCCCTGACTGCTGTTGTGTCTTAGTTAAAAGCATTAAAGTTGATAGATTTAAATTCCACCTGTGCCATTGTTAACCATAAGATTTTGGTCAATTTACAAAAGGTCTTTGAGTCTTGCTTTCTGGTTTTGTGAATAGGGATAATAATAATTTTCTTAAGTCATTGTGAGGCTGAGTAAAACAATGTATGTAAAATGCTTAGCATACACCTTGTCTGAGACAACCTGTTCATGGTGCTTGTGGGGAGTGATGGTGTCTTGGGGTCACTGGTTGGGTCACAGAGGGTGAAACATTGTTAGCAAGGCATTACTGAGTGAGCAGCTGAACCAGAGGAGGGGTCTGGGAAACAGGACAGGTCCAAGGGCAGATCCCGTTGTCTGAGAGTCTTCAGTCCCAGTTGTCTAGAGGGGCCCTTGACTCCAGGGCATCCAGACAAATGCTGAAAGACTTTGGAATGGGAAAAAAATATATTACTGGGTATCTTGTCTAGCTCATCCATCCAGTCTATCCCTGCCTTTTACTGTCTTTGAGCTATTTTACAAATCTATAATTTGTATAAAATCAATGATAATACACATGATTCTTGTCCAGAAAAATGTGTATCTGGTAGCGTGCAATTTATTATTTCCCCTTGGATAGACCAATTTTGCATGAATGTAAATACATTTCA
The DNA here is from genome assembly GCA_031878705.1 of Tapirus indicus. Classification (NCBI taxonomy): domain Eukaryota; kingdom Metazoa; phylum Chordata; class Mammalia; order Perissodactyla; family Tapiridae; genus Tapirus; species Tapirus indicus. The sequence continues at coordinate 12,746,879 of CM062933.1, forward strand.
AAACTGCCTATTCTCTGTATATGTATAGTTCTTGAAATTCTTCTTTGAACTCATTATAACATCTTACTGGTTCCCTCATTAACTAGTAAGTCAAATAAAATGTTTGACATTGTTCATGTTATTTTTATATGAGTCATGATTTTACCTTTCTTTTCTTTTTTTTTTTTTCAGATTCATTCTTTAAAAAGAGGATCTTGATTGTGTGGGAACCTCTGACATTTTTCTGACTTTAGAGCTGAGCTCCTACTGAGCAGTCCTTTTCAAGTTAAAGGGATATTGCTGGTCTCCGACCTTGCTGCTTTATTGGAAGCATCTTCTGCCAGGGACATCCGGGAAGTTTCGGAGGGGGAACTGAATACTCAGGGATTTGAACCTTAGTCCCCTGATTCTGCCTCTTTGCTGTTGATGCTCCCTGAGGGAAGGCCCTGTTCATAGAGGCCCACATTAGTCTCCACAGTAATTCTTGAAAATGGTCATCTTGCCTTTCGTTACAGTTAAACCTCTTTTGATTAAATCATTTTACAGTGTAAGAATTGTATGGTCATGTGTTTCTTAATGAGGGGGATATGTTCTGAGAAACAGATCATTGGCAATTTTGTCATTCTGCAAACATCACAGAGCGCACTTACACACACCTAGAGGGTATAGCCTAGTACACATCTAGGCTGGATGGTGCTAATCTTAGGGGACCACCTTCGGCTATGCAGTCCATCGTTGACCAAAATGTTGTTATGCGGCGCATGGCTGTATTCCATTCAGTAAAGCACTGTCACCAGCCAGCAGTGACTTTGAATAGCAAGCCACATCCTAATTCAAAGTATTTTTCTTTGATGGACAGTTAATAAATAAATCTTAGATGTGAACACAGGAGCTGTCATGCTGCACATAAAGGTTTTCAAAAGAGTGATAGGGACTCCAAAACTATTTCTATTGTAAGAGGGAACAAGCAAGAGTGATTAAAAAAACACTTTTTAAATGGAAATAAAAATAAAAAGCAGGGGTCTCTTATGGTGTTTCTACCACGACATATGCATTTCACGAGCAGTATCATATTAACAATAAAAATACTAGTAACATCACCTTTCAAATCCATGAGCTGGATTTTAAGAACGCTCGAACCTGATCCTCATCCAGAGTCAGCTGTTGTCTGACTTGAGGAGTGAATAGGCCAGCACTGCCTCACACAGGAGAAAGAGCATTGACCCACTGCCTCTCAGTCCTCAGCTCCTTCTTCGACAGGCAAGCAAAAACAGACAAAAATACAGAACAAGGCATTTAATGAGTATTAGTGCTGGTACGTTCTTAACTAATCTGGTAGTAGGAGTTTCATTTTTTTCAACTTTGTGGTATCATCAAGGTAGGGTGAAGAATGCTGCATTAACCAGGACAGCCAACTAGTTACGCCCTAGTGGTCTTGTAAACAGGAGTTAAGCTGAGGAGAAGCCAAGGGACATTTCCAGCATCTTTAGCTAAGGAGACCATATGGTAAAGTTGCAATCCTTTGCAGTTTTTTTCTATTTTTAGCTCATAGCCCTTGAAGCATGATGTCTATCTCTGGACTTTGCAGTTCACTTTAAGAAAAAAATGAAATACCCAGCCTTTTGAAGACTTTAGAAAGAGCAAGCCATGGAGTTGAGCTCAGCCTGCACCTGCAGCCCCAGCACTTACTCCCCAGCAAGTCTAGAGATAAGCATGGCCTTCTTTCACCTTTGACCTGTATTTCTTCTCCTCCTTGCAGATAGGTGGAAATGTGGTCTGTTTACGTAATGCTAAGGCTCTTTGCTCATAGCTCCAATTCACTTAATTGGAAATAATTTATTTGACAATAAGAATTCTCTACTAAAAAATAAGTGCACGTTATTATATCTCCTAATTTTCATGTTGAGTTTTTTCCATCAGGATTTTTACATAAAGTAAATAATCATATCCTGAGAAATTGGAGGTATTTTGGCTTATATATGGCAAAAATCTGCTGTACAATTTATTAACAAGTAGCTTCTCTACTGTTCAGTATCTTATGTTTGATGCCCCAGACTCTGGCTATTTGCCCTTTACTCGTATGCAGTTTTCAAACCAGCTGAAATGTCCTCTAAAATTCAAACACTCTACTATGGTTTTTCTTTCTAGTTATTCTTATTATTTAATTTTTATTTTTTTCCAGTTTTATTGAGACAAATTGACATATTTGTAATTGACAAACTAAATTGTCTTATGTTTAAAGTATACAACATGATGATTTGATATACATGTACTTTGTGAAATGATTACCACAATCAAGTTAATTAACACGTCCATCACTTCACATAATTACCTTTTTTTTTGGTGAGAATGCTTAAGGTCTACTCTCTTAGCAAATTTCAATTATGCAATACAGTATTATCAACTATAGTCACTATGCTATACATTAGAGCCTCAGAAATTATTCTTATAACTAAAGGTTTGCACCCTTTTACCAACCTCTCCCCCTTTTCCGCAGCCCCTGGATACCACCATTGTGCTCTCTGTTTCTCTGACTTCAATTTTTCTTTCAGATTCCACACATAAGTTATACCACGCAGTGTTTGTCTTTTCTGTCTGGCTTATTTCACTTAGCGTAAAGCCCTCAAGTTTCATCCATGTTGTCACAAACAGCAGGATTTCTTTCTTTTTTAAGGCTGAATAGAATTCGTATATATGTATAGATCACGTTTTCTTTATCCATTTATCTATTGACAGACACTGAGGTTGTTTCCATATCTTGGCTATCATGAATAATGCTGCAATGAACATGGGAGTGCAGATATCTCTTTGATACCATGTTTTATTTCCTTTGGATATATACTCAGAAGTGGGATTGCTGCATCATACGGTAGTTCTACTTTTAATTTCTTGAGGAATCTCCATACTGTTTTCCATGATGGCTGTACAATTTACATTTCCACCAAGAGTGTACAAGTGTTCCCTTTTCTCCACATCCTCGACAGCATTTTTTTAATATCTCGTCTTTTTGATAATCGCCATTCTAACAGGTGTGAGGTGATACCTTATTGTGGTTTTGATTTGCATTTCCTTGATGATTAGTGGTGTTGAACATCTTTACATGTACCTGTTGGTCATCTGTACGTCTTCTTCAGAAAAGTGTCTATTCAGGTCTGTTGCCCATTTTTTAATTGGGTTATTTGTTTCTTTGCTATTGAGTTGTATGAATTCCTTATATATTTTGGATATTAACTCCTAATTGGCTATGTGGCTTGCAAATATTTTCTCCCATCCAGTAGGTTGCCTTTTCATTTTTCCGGTTTCCTTTGCTGTACAAAAGCTTTTTAGTTTGCCTTAGTTGCACTTGTTTATTTTTGCTTTTGTTCCTTTGGTGTCAAATCCAAAATATCATTGCCAAGACCAGTTTCAAAGAGGTTATCCCCTACATTTTCTTCTGGGAGTTTTACAGTTCAGTTCTTATGTTCAAGTCTTTAATCTATTTTGAGTTAATTTTTGTGAATGATGTAAGATAAGATTACAATTTCATTGGAGATGATTTCTGGAGTTTTATGTTGTTCCTTTGTTTGGAACATATTCCCTTGCTTCTTCATTTTCCTTGGCTCTCTCTGTTGGTTTCTGCACATTAGATAAAAGAGCACCTCTCCCAGTCTTGCAGACCGGGCTCATGTAGGAGATGCACCTTGTCAGTCAATCTGGCCTGAGCTCCTGGCTGCCTCTCAAACCTTTGTGATTGTCCAAGCTGCCATCTCTGTTCTTAGTGGAGCCCAGTAGATCAGCATATGCCAAGACTTGTCAGTGTCCCAAAGGTGTGGGAAATGCCCATACACCTGTTCAGGCTCCCAGGAGACTATTAAGTGCCTGCCCCTTCAGCTCTCCGATGCAGACTAATTAGAAGCCTGACCTTCAGGCAAAAAAAGCTGGGAAAGTCAGGATGTTGGATATGCAGTCTAGCCCCTATCAGGGAGAAATGGGGGAGCTGGGTGTTTTTGCCAACTTGCTCTGTGCTGAGCGCGAGGAAATAGGTGCTGGGAATACATATATGCCCAAATAGAACCACTTCTTTGTTTTGTGTGGTCCTGGGGAACTCGTGAATTCTGGGTCCTGTCAGTTCCCAGATCTAGGTGATTTGACAGTCAGTCTCTTAGGTGGCAGCCATAAGAGTTGGTGTGCTAGTTGTGTGGACAAGCTCCTTCCAGGGAGAAGCTGGAGGCTTGATTTGACTGTTGGAGTGAGCCAGAAAGGAAACAGCAAGGGATATGCCCACCAGCTCTCTCAGGTTCCTAAGAGGGTCTCAGTCAACTCCCTCATGCAGGCTGAGTGGAAGCTGGAACCTCAGGAAGCAGTCGGGAGTGTATGCAGTCTAATCCTTTCTAGCAGGAAACTGGGAGATGGGTGTTTTGCCTGCTCCCTCTGTGCTGAGCCCAGGTTGGAATAGACATGGGGCGTGCTCATGTGCCAGTTTAACAACTGCTTCTTTGTTTGCTATGGTCCCCACCATATATGTGGGACTCACAAATGCAAGCCCCATTGGCTCTCAGGGCTGGGTGGTTGGGGTACATCCCTTGTGTGGCAGCCTTAAAATTGGGGTGCTAGATGTGAGTAGGCAAAGCCTTCACTCCTCAGTGAAAAGCTGGGAGTTGAGGGCTCACTTCCAATATAAGACTCTGTGCCAGGGGTAGAGTTTAAGGTGAGAGTGTGTCTCAGCCTTTCCTACCCGTTTTGATGTGGGTATTTTATCAGTTGCACAACATAAGAGTCACTTGACGAGTTTCTGGGTATCTCTCAGAGGGAACTGATCTGTGTGTAGCCATATGTTTGGTGTGTCCATTGGAGGAAGTAGTCAGGAGCCTCCCATTTTGCCATCTTGGTGACCTCACTCCTCTACTATGATTTTTCATTAGGGTCATTTTGCTAGTTGGGGCTTTGAAATTACTCATGGTTAATGCTCTCTTTAGTATTGAGTTCATTAATAGGAAAAACTGATCAAGAATTCTGACCTTTATGATACACTTTCATTTTCTTCTTGAAAACATTTCCCATATCAGATATAGCCAAATTCAATGATGTGTATAGAAACAAATTGCCAAATTAAATAAAGTCTGTAAAAAAAAGACAAAGTCAAACATATTGGCTCATTGTGGGTCTCTGTAAACAATATCCAGACCTAAACGTTGGTAGTAGGGTCAATTGTCAAGAGAAAGGCTGGACTGCATTGCAGAGGAGCAATCATTATTTACGTGGACACATCATCACTGGGGCTGAGATGAGGAGTCAGAGCACTTGAGAAAGATGAGATCTGGGACAGGGACCCTCTTGGGAGTGGGACTGAATGGGTAATGATTAGACTTATGACCAGAAAGTTTTGATGAAACTTTGGACTTCACCATCATTCCAGCCACTAAAGACTCCTCCCTGCGGTATGCTATGAATTGATGATGAAGGTGGAAGAAGGTCTCTAGCAGTGATAGGCCAGGGAGAAGAGAATAACACAGGATAGGGAAAGCCCATCTGGAGGAACTGAGGGAAAGGAATTTCAAGCAAGGCTTGAAAGTTCTTTCCCACATAAGAAATATACGATAATGGAGAGATCTAAAGACAATTTTAATTTTTTATGATATACTATTTTGAATTAAATAGTCTTTTAAATAATAAAAAAACTGTGAAATTCAAGAAAGGGAATTAAAAATTTTTTTAATTCAAGGAATAGCATTATTTGCATAGATCTGGCCTCTTATATTGTAGAACATAACTTAATAGACAATCTGGTTGTTATTTAAGATGTGTAACTGAGTACTTACTATATGAGAAGTTTTTTTTTTAAATCAAACTACTTCTTTTTAAACTCACCCTACAATATAACTTTGGTCTCTAGTTGATCTTGTAAAGCATCAGACTGCTGACCTTACACTGTCTTGAAAGAGGAGGAAATACAAGAGACTTGAAGTGCTGGACATTTAGCATCGGTCAAGGCAGTCAATTTGAGCAAAGACAGAGTGTTACATCTGCAAATCCCTGCTCACAACTGTGCTTATGGGCAAGAATCAAGGTGACATGGGAAATGGTCTTAGGTCAGTCACACATTTAAAAGTTCTATTGAGACATCCTATTAAAAAGGGAAGGGAGTTTATTTTTAACACTTAAATTGTCAGATTTTGTAGCTCTTTCAATTGAAGGCTTTAGCATTTAGTGATAAGTGTATTTTTCAATGACCTGTGACAAATGAAATGTAACAACTTCCCTCTGAAAAAACGAATTGAAGCCAGATTTATGAGCATTTTTTATACCTAGGTATCTGGGATCCAGGAATTAATTTTTAAAAGTAATAAAAACTCTACCTCTTATTATGATAGACTCAACTCTTACATCTGAATCCTAGCAAGTCAATTCTCTTCAACCATAAATTGACACTTCTCCCCTCATGCCCCTCCACAAACTAATAAAAAAAAATACCAAGGAGTTAATTTCCTTAAATATCTGTTGTGAAGAAATATTATAGAAGAATCTTAAAGCAAAATCATCTCTTTTTCTAGTTGACTAGATTTTCTTTTTTGGAGATAGAAGTTAAGACACTGGGGAAATAAAATTCTTTTTAAAAAATACTTTACAGGTGACCAGCACCAACATGGCGGTGCCCGGCGGTGTCCACCTGCTCGTCCTCAGAGAGTGACGTCAGCATCATGGCGGAGTGAGATTCCCTCTTTGAATCTCTGCCCCCTACAACACAATGAAAACATCATTCGCGTTCCAACAGAGCTCAATCAAACACTACAAAGGACTTCTAAGAAACACCTGCTGCCATACATCAGACAGTGGAGGTGTGGGAAGCCAAAAAGGACGTGAGGAGAGGTAAGAAGTGGTACTCCCCCTCCCCAATCAATCAGCAAAGACAGCGCGGCTCGAAGACAGAGGGGGGAGGGGCAGCCCACAGTGGGGAAAACTACCACCCTCCAGGTGCTCTCACAGAATGTTGATAGATCCCCACCAGGAAGCAACAATGGACTGTTGAGGGTGTGTAGCAAACACCCTAAGAAAGCCAGAAAGGAAACCCCCGGGTCGAGCAGGAGAAAGAGAGAACGCCTCCCCCCCCCACACCCCACGTTTCAACATAATCCCTCCCAGGACTGCAGCAGGCTCAGAGCATACCGCTTGCCATCTCCATCCAGTGACAGCAGGTGGAAACTGCAGGACCAACTTCAACATGAGGGGAAAAAATAAAGGGGTCAGATCCATGTGACAATATGTTATGGCTACAGACCAAAAGGAAAATGACAAACACCCAGAAACCAACCTTGAAGGCACAGAATTTGATAACCTGAATGACAGAGAATTCAAAATAGCTATCATAAACAAACTCAACGAAATACAAGAGAACACACAGAAACAAATCAATGAATTCAGGGATTTCATCACAAAAGACATTGAAACCATAAAGAAAAACCAATCAGAATTATTGGAGATAAAAAACAAAATGAATGAGATAGTGGAAAACATGGAGTCTTTAAAGAGCAGAACTGACAATATGGAGGAACGAATTAGCACTATTGAGGATAGCCACACAGAAACGCTCCAGATAGAGGAGGAGAGAGAGCTAAGACTAAAAAGAAATGAAGAAATTCTTCGAGAAATATCAGACTCAATGAGGAAAAGCAACATAAGGATAACAGGTATTCCAGAAGGAGAAGAAAGAGAAAAAGGAGCAGAGAGTTTGTTCAAAGAAATAATAGCTGAGAACTTCCCCAACCTAGGGAACGAGAGGGAAATAACAGTGAATGAAATCAATAGACCACCTAAATATATAAACAGGAATAAAAAAAATCATCTCACCACATAGTAGCAAACTTAAAAAATATCCGAGACAAGGAAATAATATTAAGGGCAGCTAAACAAAAAAACAAAAAAACAAAATAACATACAAAGGAAACCCCATGAGGCTCTCAGCTGATTTCTCGACAGAAACTCTACAGGCTAGGAGAGACTGGAATGATATATTCAAAATCATGAAAGACAAAAACCTTCAGCCAAGAATACTTTATCCAGCAAAAATATCCTTCAAATACAATGGAGAAATAATAACTCTCCCTGATAAACAAAAGCTAAGAGAGTTCATCATCACAAGACCCCCACTACAAGAAATACTCAAGAAGACCCTTAGGCCTGAAAAAAAACAAATGAGAAAGGGGATACAAAGATTTCAGCAAGGAGAAACGCAAGGAGACTAAACCAGAACAAACTACAATTGGATAACATCAAAAATTAATCCAAGCTCATCACTGGAAACACACATTCATGACACAAGATGGAATAAAGAGATAACAAATAAGGAGAGGAAGAGGTAAGGGATTGAATCAACCCAGCGTCAGGAAAAAGGAGGCATATGAAAATGTATGATCTTATCCAGGAGATTGCTCATATAAACCTCATGGTAACCACTAAACAAATAACCAGAAGAGAACCACACATGACAAATAAAGAGAAAACCAAGAGAATGAGCATGCAGAAATACCAAATTGAATTTGCAGTCCAAAACACAAGTGACAAGAAATGAAGGAAATGCAAAAGAACCAGAAGATGAACAATAAAATAGCAACATTAAACCCTCATATATCAATGATCACTCTAAATGTAAATGGATTGAATTCTCCAATCAAAAGACACAGAGTGGCAGGATGGATTAAAAACCAAGATCCAACAATCTGCTGCCTCCAGGAAACACATCTCAGCTCTAAAGACAAACACAGACTCAAAATGAAAGGATGGAAAGCAATACTCCAAGCTAATGGCAAACAAAAGAAAGCAGGAGTAGCCATACTTATATCAGACAAAGTAGACTTCAAGATAAAAAAGGTAATGAGAGACAAAGAAGGGCAATATATAGTGATGAAAGGGACGCTTCACCAAGAAGACATAACAATCATAAATATCTATGCACCTAACACAGGAGCACCAAAGTACATAAAACAACTGCTAAAAAACCTAAAAGGAGGTATTAACAATAACACAATAATAGTAGGGGATCTTAACACCCCCCCTTACATCAATGGATAGATCATACAGACAAAAAGTCAATAAAGAAATAATGGACTTAACCAAAAGCTAGACGCAATGGACTTAATAGATATATACAGAGCACTCCACCCCAAAACAGCAGAGTACACATTCTTCTCAAGTGCACATGGAACATTCTCAAGGATAGACCATATATTAGGAAACAAGGCAAACCTCTATAAATTTAAGAAGATTGAAATCATTACAAGCATCTTTTCCGATCATAATGCTGTGAAACTAGAAATCAACTGCAAGGAAAAAACTAGGAAAGGGACAAAGATGTGGAAACTAAACAACATGCTACTGAACAACCAATGGGTCATTGATGAAATTAAAGGAGAAATCAAAAGCTATCTGGAGACAAATGAAAAGGAAAATACACCATACCAACTCATATGGGATGCAGCAAAAGTGGTCCTGAGAGGGAAATTCATAGCAATACAAGCTCACCTTAACAAACAAGAAAAATCCCAAATAAATAACCTTAAATTGCACCTAACAGAATTAGAAAAAGAAGAACAGACAAAGCCTCAAATCAGCAGAAGGAGGGAAATAATAAAAATCAGAGCAGAAATAAATGAAATTGAAACAAAAAAAAACAGTAGAAAGGATCAATGAAACAAAGAGCTGGTTCTTTGGGAAGATAAATAAAATTGACAAACCCTTAACCAGACTCACTAAGAAAAAAAGGGAGAAGACTCAAATAAATAAAATTAGAAATGAAAGAGGAGAAATTACAACAGACACCACAGAAATACAAGGGATTATTAGGGAATACTATGAAAAACTTTATGCCAACAAATTGGACAACCTAAAGGAAATGGACAAATTGTTGGAAGTGTACAACCTCCCAAAACTGAATCAAGAAGAAATAGAGAACCTGAACAGACCAATCACAAGTAAAGAGATTGAAACAGTAATCAAAAACCTCCCCAAAAATAAAAGCCCAGGACGAGGTGGCTTCCCTGGAGAATTTTATTAAACATTCAAAGATTTAGCACCTATCCTTCTCAAACTATTCCAAAAAATAGAGGAAGATGGAATACTTCCCAACACATTCTATGAGACCAACATCATCCTGATACCAAAGCCAGACAAGGACAATACAAAGAAGGAAAACTGCAGGCCAATATCACTGATGAACATAGATGCAAAAATCTTCAACAAAATATTGGCAAACCAAATGCAGCAATACATGAAAAAGATCATACACCACAATCAAGTGGGATTTATACCAGGGACACAGGGATGGTTCAACATCTGCAAATCAATCAACGTAATACACCACATTAACAAAATGAAGAATAAAAACCACATAATCATTTCAATCAATGCACAGAAGGCATTCGACAAGATCCAGCATCCATTTATGATAAAAACTCAACAAAATGGGTATAGAAGGAAAGTACCTCAACATAATAAGGGCCATATATGACAAACCTACAGCAAACATCCTACCCAATGGGGGAAAAACTGAAAGCCATTCCTTTGAGGACAGGAACAAGACAAGTGTGCCCACTCTCACCGCTCTTATTCAACATAGTACTGGAAGTTCTGGCCAGAGCAATTAGGCAAGAAAAAGGAATAAAAGGACTCCAAATAAGCAATGAAGAAGTGAAACTCTCACTATTTGCAGACAACATGATCTTATACATAGAAAACCCAAAAAAATTCCATTGGAAAACTACTAGAAATAATCAACAACTACAGTAAAGTGGCAGGGTATAAAATCAACTTACAAAAATCAATTGCATTTCTATACACTAATGATGAACCAACAGAAAGAGAACTCAGAAAGATAATCCCATTTACAATTGCAACAAAAAGAATAAAATATCTGGGAATAAATTTAACCAAGGAAGTAAAAGACCTATACAATGAAAACTATAAGACACTATTGAAAGAAATCGAGGAAGACATAAAGAAGTGGAAAAATATTCCATGCACATGGGTTGGAACAATAAATATAGTTAAAATGTCCATTCTACCTAAAGCAACCTACAAATTCAATGTAATCCCAATCAGAATCCCAATGTCATTCTTCACGGTAATAGAGCAAAAACTACTGAAATTTGTGTGGGGGAACAAAAGACCCCAAATAGCTAAAGCAATTCTGAAAAAAAAGAACAAAGCTGGAGACATCACAATCCCTGATTTCAAAATATACTATAAAGCTAGAGTAATCAAAACAGCATGGTACTGGTACAAGAATAGACACACAGATCAATGGAATAGAATTGAAAGCCCAGAAATAAAACCACACTCCTATGGACAGCTAATCTTCGACCAAGGAGCAAAGAACATACAATGGAGAGAGGGAAGTCTCTTCAATAAATGGTGCTGGGAAAATTGGACAGCAACTTGCAAAAGATTGAAAGTAGACCATCTCCTATCACCATATACAGAAATCAATTCAAAATGGATCAAAGACCTGAAAGTGAGACCTGAAACTATAAAACTCCTGGAAGAAAATATAGGCAGTACACTAATTGAGATTGGACATAAAGAGATCCTTTCAGATTCCGTGTCTACTCGGACAAGGAAAACAAAAGAAAAAATAAACAAGTGGGACCTCATCAGACTAAAGAGCTTCTACAAGGCAAATGAAACCAGGATCAAAATGAATAAACAACCCACCAGCTGGGAAAAAAATATTCGCAAATCATTTGTCCAACAAGAGATTAATCTCAGTAATATATAAAGATCTCATACAACTGAGCAACAAAAAAACAAACAACCTGAACAAAAAATGAGCAGAGGATATGAGCAAACATTTTTCCAAGGAAGAGATACGGATGGCCAATAGACACATGAAAAGATGTTCAACATCACTAATCATCAGGGAAATGCAAATCAAAACTACACTAAGATATCACCTTACACCTGTTAGAATGGCTATAATCACAAAGATAACTACAAATAACAACAAATGCTGGAGAGGTTGTGGAGAAAAGGGGACCCTCATCCACTGCTGGTGGGAATGCCAACTGGTACAGCCTATATGGGAAACAGTATGGAGAGTCCTTAAAAAATTAAAAATAGAAATACCGTATGATCCAGCAATCCCACTCTTGGGCATCTATCCAATGGACATGAAATCAACCATCACAAGAGGTGTATGCACCCCTATGTTCATTGCAGCATTATTCACTATAGCCAAGAAGTGGAAGCAACCCAAGTGTCCCTCGACTGATGATTGGTTAAAGAAGATGTGGTATATACATACAATGGAATACTTCTCAGCCATAAGAAAAGACTCAATGGTCCCATTTGCAACAACATGGATGGACCTAGAGGGTATTATGTTAAGTGAAATAAGCCAGAGAGAGAAGGACAGATACTGCATGAACTCACTCATATATGGAATATAAATGAACACACGGACAGAGAGAACTGATTGGCAGTTACCAAGGGGAAGGGGGGTGGGGGGTGGGCACAAGGGGTGAAGGGCTACATCCACATGGTGATGGACAAACAAAAATGTACAACTAAAACCCCACAGTGTTATAAACTATTAATACATCAATAAAAAAAGACTAAGTCATTGACTTTGTGAGGCAAAAGAAACTTAGATATTGTCTTGTCCAACCTTTTTATTTCCGTAATAGTAAGGTTCAGAAACATAGTCAGAATACTAGCTCTTTCTCTAGGCTTCCAGGCAAGCATTTCTTGCATTGTATTATGCTTCCCTTGGAATTATCACTCAATTGTATTCTGAATTATAGCTTTTTAAGTTGTAGCACTTTTATTACAATATGGCTAAATGGATCAGGAGAAGAGTTCCTCAGGGAAGGGACAGAAAAGAAAAAATAAACAAATGAGACAACATCAAACTAAAAAGTTTCTGCACAGCCAAGGAAACCATCAACAAAATGAAAAGACAACCTAACAATTAGGAGAAGATATTTGCAAATCATATACCTGATAAGTGGTTAATATCCGGAATATATAAAGAACTCATACAACTCAACAACAGAAAAAGCAAACAACACAATTAAGAAATGGGCAGAGGATCTGAACAGACATTTTTTCAAAGATACACAGAAGGCCAACAGGCACATGGAAAGACATTCAACGTCTCTAAGTATTAAGGAAATGCAAACCAAATCTACATGAGATATCACCTTACATCCTTCAGAATGGCTATTAGGAAAAGACAAGAAATAACAAGTGTCGGAGAGGATGTGGAGAAAAGGGAACACTCATATACTACTGGTGGGAATGTAAGTTGGTGCAGTCACTACGGGAAACAGTATGGAGATTCCTCAGAAAATTAAAAATAGAAATACCGTATGATCCAGCTATACCACTTCTGGATATTTATCCAAAGAACACAAAAACACTAATTAGAAAAGGTGTATGCACCCGTATATTCATTGCAGCATTATTTATGATAGCCAAGACTTGGAAACAACTTAAGTGCACATCAATGGATGAATGGATAAAGAAGATGTGGTATATATATATACACACACACACACACACAATGGAATACTACTTAGTCATAAAATAAGATGAAATCTTGCCATATGCAACAACATGAATGCACCTTGAGGGCATTATGCTAAGTGAAATAAGTCAGACAGAGAAAGCCAAATATCATACGACTTCACTCATATGTGGAAGACAAAAACAACAACAACAAACAAACACATGGACACAGAGAATAGACTGGTAGTTATCAGAGGGGAAAGGGGGAGGGGAGAGGGTGAAAGAGATGACAGGGCACATATGTTCAGTGATGGATGGTAATTAGACTTTGGGTGGTGAACATGATGTAGTCTACACAGAAATTGAAATATGATGATGTACACCTGGAATTTATATAATGTTATAAACCAATGACACCTCAATTGAAAAAAAAGAGTTCCTTCCTACTTGGTCCATTTGCATAAAAGTGATCATTGAAGATCAAGAAATAAAAGTGGTAACTAAAAGATAAAAAGTAGCTCTAGAAGTGAAAGCCCTGGGTAGATCCTAGGGGAATGCTTATATTAAGGGATAGAAGAGAAAAAAAAAGAGCCTGTGAAAGAGACAGGGAAAGCATCTTTACAGTTTAGGAAGAGAACCAGAGACGTAGCTGGGGTTGGAAGTCATCCACCTTCCAAGGTGGGGGTGGTCAAGGAGGAGAAGCAAGGAAAACAAGTATAAAGAAGGTTGGAGAGAAAAGAAGGAAAAAGAAGGGGGAGGAGAAAGGGAAGGCCCAAGAGTAGCTAAAGGAGTAGTGCTAAGAAAATATTTAAAAATTCAAAGGTCTTATTGTTTTATGTCTATGTATGAAAAACAGATTGAAAATGTAAATTTACAAGAGAGAAAAGAGATTATTGATGAAATGAAGTCCTAGAGGAGGAAGGAGGAAATGAAATCGATACCCTGGTGGAGGGGTCCTTGCTTCTGTGAGATAGGCAGGAAGGAGGAGAGGCAGGATGATGAAGCTGGGTTGTGAAGAAGCTCTCACCACAGAGCCTGGGTCTCAGTAAATTACTAGGTAAGGACATCTGCCTAGGAGGAGGAGAGGGTGAAGGGGTGGCAGATGTTGGAAACAATCATCACCAGGTTTTTGAGAGAGGTTGCTCCTGCTTGAGCCAGTCTTGAGGCAAGATGCCGCGTATTTGGTGGTAGTCTTGAGGGAGAGATGGGAGGGAACTGAGGATGTCCATGTCTACATTTTCTACACTGATTTACTGGAATCAGGGTGTCAAGAGTGTGACTTTGACAAAATTCTGATGGTCTCAGGACCCCTAAGAAAACCCCACCACCTTGTTACACTTGTACACACAATGGCAGTGAGGGAAGTAAATGTAAGCCGGTAGAAAGATGAGGAAAAGGCTCCAAGCCTGACCCCCTGCCTCCCCTGCCTAGGTGCTTGTGTGTCCACATAAAACAGGGCTTCCCAGTCAGAACATGTCTGGGAAGATGGATGGATGGCTTTGGAAGATCAGAGTTGATGTGAGTTAGAAACTGCTAAACCAAAAAACATTTTCTAGATTTAGATATTTTTTTAAACAATGTCCATCATAGAACCAACCACCGAGTCCTTTGAAAATATAGACCGGCTTGGTCAAAAGTTAATTAAATTCTCCAAGAATTGTCTGGAAGGAAAAAGAACATGAGCTGCTTTTCAAAAATCCTGAATGTCGGAGAAGCTTGTGCCAAGACACCTTTTGAAGATTTTCTAAAACTTGAGTTTAAAATGCAGCCTTGACACAAACTGTGTTACGTCTAAGTCCTGGGGTAAGCACCAGCCTAGAGTTGTTATAATTCTTTACAGACCACAACCTCACAGCTGGTGAGCATTTGATTTATGTCAGCTGAAATGTTTTAGCCCATCTAATTTTCACCAACTGAAGAAAAGTATAGCTGAGGGGTTTTAACGGGCATCCTTGGCAACAATAAATGTGAGTTCTGACTCTCTGTTAAACTAAAAGGGAGAATTTTAGACCATAACCAAGGAGATTTCAACTGGGCAGGGCTCCTGCTGAAGCAGAGGAGGATGCTTGTTTCCATCTGAGACACACCTGAGGTCGTCATCACTTAAAGAAGTGTTTGAGAGAAGTAGAAACATGCTGTGGGAATACAGGAGCATTAAGTGCTTTGGAGCATTGGGTCTTTGAAAGAACAGCACAGGAGAAGCCTCTCATTTTCAGTTTCTTCTCCGCACCTTAAGCTTCCTGCCGCTCAAGTTCTTTCTTTTCGGAAAATTATCTTACCTTGCCTCTGGAATTTTTCTTGTGTATGAGCTCTTATGTATGGACAAAATGCTGCCCAGGCTGCCCACCTTCATTCTTACCTCCCCACCTTTTGCTTCATGAACTTCTCGTTATTCCTGTTGTTGGCAGAGAGAGCTAACTGCCCACCAACAATTTGTTCTCTGCTTCCACGTTGTAGAGTGGTTTCTGGGAAGTGGCTGCCCAACCAGAAATGATATTTCCCAGTTGCCTGTGTTTTTAGGTGGGGAAACATGCAAGTTCTCATCTCTGGAATATGAGGGCTAGTGCTGTGTGTCATTTATGCACAAGGAAGTTGAGTGGTAATGCCAGATAAGTAGGTGTGCCTTCTCCATCTTGTTTTTCTCTTCCTTCAGCTGGATGCAGCACACTGAGGCCCTGGGTGATAGGAAATCCATGAGATGTGAGAAGCCTGGGTCCCTGAATTACCATGTGGAGGAAAGCCACTAGCCAACCAAGAACATCCACAGTAGGCACTTACATGAGTGAGAACTAAACTTATAGTGTCTGAAGTCACCAAGTCTTGGGGTTCACTTGTTATAACAGCCAGCATTGCCTTAACTAATACACATTAGTCACTCTCATTTCTCTTCCCTCTGTTAATGTGTTTCTTCTGCTTGGAATGCTGTTGCACTTTTCTCTGTGTGCCAGGTATTGTTTGGAGAAATAAAGGTGAATGAAATCGACAGCCTTTTTTCATGGAGCATGCAGTTTAATGAACTACAACTTATCCTTCAAGGAAAAGCCTAATGTCACTTGCCTCTAATTTTCCCTGATCTGCCCCTCTTTCTTTACCCCTTAAGCAAAATTAATTTGTTCCTCATTTGTGTTTTAGTAGAAATCAGAATCAACAACAAGTTGTACAACTCCAGGTGGCAGTCCTGGTCTCATAGAGGTGAATAATATGAGTCTATACACATGGACCTAAAACTACTTGCTTATGCATTTCATCTTCTGCATTGTGGGCTCATGCATAATAGGGACTGTGTCTTTGTGTCTTTGTAAATGTAGTTTCAGGCATAATAAAGGCTCAGTACGTGTGGAATTGAGCTACTTTTCATCCACTATTCTTTTTCAAGAAGGATTTTTATAAAGTGATATTAATTTCTTCTTCCTGGTTGTGAGGTACAAATATTGATATTATGAAAAGCAACTGGTTGAAGTTGTGCTGAATATAGTTCCATCATCGGAATTATACAACCAGCCCTCTTCCTTCTCCCAAAGCACAGTGCCATTTTTCAGAACTGGATATCAGCCAGTAACTCTTCATCAGATGCTAAGAACAGGTACTTTTTCTGACTCACGTTTTTCCTGTTTTCAGCAGAGTTCCTCATGGTTGCCATTAACAGGCAATCATTTAAGTCACACAAAAATAGACCAAACAAAATTGTTCCGTAATAGAATTGTGTCTTGTCTCAAGATACAATCTGCTTCTGAACTCTCATAACCCCTTCGACATGGACAAAAGGTACATCAGAAGCTCAGCAATGGGCTGGTGAGCACATAGGAGGGAGCTCGGAACAGGGGGATAGGATTTAGGGGATGAACCCAGTGGGTCTGGACATAGTAGGACTGGGATTCTGCTTAATTCTGTACAATGCAATTTTGTCCATTTATGACATGGAGAAATTTTCTCCCCATTTTCTTCTGATTTGTCTTTTGATTTAGAGACAACAGATTTAGATTGACGTCTCATCTCTATTTTCACTGTTATTTTAAATCCGTCATTCCATGATCTTGAACTGTTTTCTTTGCTCCTTCCACTTTGTGCTATGTCCTCTCTGCCCTACCACTGTCATTTGATGTGACATTTTTCTTCCCTTCACTATGATCTAGAAAAAGAAAAGAAAAATAGAAAAAAGAAAATAGGTTATCCCTGTAAAGCCATCCCTCATTCCTTCTCATAAAGGAAAATACTGATTTTGGAATCTTTTCTTTAATTTAAAAGGTTCTTGGTAGAGAAAAAGATGATTAAAATTGTCAAGAGAACTGAGCATTATAGAAGGAAAAGAGGAGAGGAGAAGGGGATCAGCAAGTAACAAAAGCAATAATGAGGTTCCCATTCATGGAATGCATGCAACGTGCCGGGCATACTTCATTCATTCATTCGTTCTTTCCTTCATTCCACAAACATTGACTCAGTCCTAACTATATGCCAGGCACTATGATCCCCCATCCTGGTCTGTCAGCTGTTTTCCTACAATCCGTCATGACCTTAGCCAGATTGGAAGTTCTGTAATGTCTTTAGAAAAGTCAAGTCAATTTTTTAGAAAGAAAAAAAGAAAGGAAATCTGGTTTTAAATAACCTTCAACATGGATAGTTCCTCCAACTACCACCAGGACTGTACACTGTCTCGCAGTCTCTGGGCACTAGAGAAACTAGAATGAGGTGGCCACTTGTTGCTGGAATGTTTACACTTACAGCACACCGTAGGATCAGTAAGACAGTGAATGCACTGTTTATAAACTGACTTTTTGTGGTTTTTTTGGCTGAGGAAGATTCACCCTGAGCTACCATCTCTTGCCAATCTTCCTTTATTTATTTATTTATTTTTGGTTTGAGGAAGACTAGCCCTGAGCTAACATCTGTGCCAATATTCCTCTGTTTTATATGTGGGTTGTCCCCACAGCATGGCTGATGAGTGGTGTAGGTCCCCTCCCAGGGTCCAAACCTGTAAACCAGGCCACCAAAGTGGAGTGAGCCAAACTCAATCACTACACCACGGGGCCAGCCCCCTACATACTGACTTTTATCACTTCTCTGGCCTCACTGCATTTATTGCACTTTTTAAGAAAAGATAGGGTGGATGTTCACAAAATCAGCTGTTCCCCTACTTCATGGGAGCAGCAGTGGGTGTGGCCTAAAGGGAGAATCAGTAGAACTTAAGATTTAAAACACTGTCACATTCACCTTCTGCTTAGACCTTGGCTTTATAAATGGTACATTTGAGAGAATGTTCCTTCCTCTCCTGTGCCTGCCTCAGCTTCCTCTCTCACCAGGCTGAATTTGGAGGTCTGCCTATAAAGGATGTGCTATGAAAACAAATCACAAGCAGCTTCACAAATTTGTCTCCTGACGCTTCACCTTGCCTTGGATGTCCTGTGACCTTTCTGGCCCTGCCTCTCTCCAGTACCACTGACATTGTTAGCTCTATCTTTTCCAAAATCCTTTCTGGTTGGCCTCCTGCTTCCTCCATTGTTTCTTCCCAGGCTCTTGTAGAGGGCACTTTTCCTCTGTCCTTCCTTCAAATCTTGCTGCTCTCTAGATTTCTGTCTTTGCCTTTCTCTCTCTCTCCTTCGAGGACCCCATTTATTTCCACAGTTTTAGTTTTGTTCTTTATGCTGATGGTACTGAAGCTCTAGTTCAACACCAGATTTCTCTCCTGAGCTCCAGACACATTTCTCCAATTTCCCATTTGGTCAGCCCCAAGGGCCCATTAAAACAATATGTCTAAAGCTGAGCATGTTGTCTTTCCACCCCTTGTTCCCAGACCCGCTCTTCCCACAGTGTTTAACTCGACAAATAGCACCACATCCAGCCAGGTGTCTAAACGGGGAATCATCTGCAAGTCTTCCTTGTCCCTCACTGCCCACATCCAATCAATCACCATGTCCCCTCAGTTCTATGTCCTTATGGGAGCTGTCCTCCAGCACTTCTCTACTCCTACAGCTACTGCCTCTGCACACACATCACCATCTCTCACCTGCATTACTGCAGCAGCCTCTAAACTGCCTTTCTGCTTCCACTTTCCACTGCACGATAATCTGTTCTGCACAGTGAAGCCAGAGTGATCTTCTGGTAGCACAAATCTAATTACTTCAGTCCCCTTCTGTGCCCCTACATTGTATTAAAATGTACCCAGGATTTGTTTTATTCAGGTATGGTGAAGCCAACAGATCAGGAGATGATGCTATTAAAAAGATACTTTGTTATTCAGTCCCCAAGAGGAAGGGGCATGCCACACCACGCAGGGCTGCACAGGAAGCACCAGGTTGGTCAGCAGATGGAAGGGGGTGAGAGAAGCATGGGCCAGAGCCTTTATTGGGGTTTTTGCAGGAAAGAATGGGCAAAGCAGGATAGGTACACTAAGTAAGCTTATGGTTGGCCAGTTTGAATAATTTCAGGGGGATCTGGGCTCTAGGGGTGGTCTCCAGTTGTCTGATGCCTAGCCCTGGGGTGACTTAGGGCAGGGAGAATATTGGCTTGGTGTGTGACAGTTTGATAAAGGAAGTGGGTGGCATATGAGCTCTGGATTGGCTGGTTTACATATCAAAGATTGCTCACTGTTTGCTATCTCTAGGAGTTAGCTAACCCCTCCCAGGGTTAGATCACATAAAAATATGATTAATACACACACTCTTGCATACACACAGACAGACAGATACACAGACACACACATATAGGCATACCTCAGAGATATTGCGGGTTCGGGTTTGGTTCCAGACCACAGCAATAAAGTGAGTCACATGAATTTTCCGGTTTCCCAGTGCATATAAGTTAAGTTTACACTATACTATAGTCTGTTAAGTGTGCAATAGCATTATGTCTAAAAAAACAATGTACATACCTTCATTAAAAAATACTTATAGCTAAAAACCACTAATCATCATCTGAGCCTTTAGCAAGTCATAATTGTTCTGCTGCTAAAGGTTCTTTCCTCAGTGTTGATGGCTGCTGACTGACCAGGGTGGTGGTTGCTCAAGTTTGGGGTGGCTGCGGCAATTTCTTAAAATAAGACAAAAATGAAGTTTACCACAACAATTGACTCCTCATTTCATGAACGATTTCTTCATAGCATGCAATGCTATTTGATAGCATTTTACCCACAGAACTTCTTTCAAAAACGGGGGCAATCCTCTCAAACCCTGCCATTCCTTTATCACCTAAGTTTATGCAATATCCTAAATGCTTTGTTGTCATTTTAACAATCTTCACAGCATTTTCATCAGGGATAGATCCCATCTCAAAAAACCACTTTCTTTGTTCATCTGTAATAAGCAACTCCTCATCCATTAAAGTTTTATCATGAGATTGCAGCAACTCAGACACATCTTTGGCCTCCACTTCTAATTCTACTTCTCTTACTTCTTCCACCACATCTGCAGTTACTTCTGCCACCGAAGTCTTGAACACCTCAAAGTCATTCACGAGGGTTGGAACCAACTTCTTCCAAACTCCTGTTAATGTTGATATTTTGACCTCTTCCTATGAATCACAAACATTCTTAATGTCATCAAGAATGAGGAATCCTTTCCAGAAGGTTTTCAATTTACTTTACTCAGATCCATCAGAAGAATCACTATCTATGGCAGCTATAACCTTACAAAATATATTCCTTTAATAATAAGACCTGAAACTTGAAATTACTCCTTGATCCATGAGCTGCAGATTGGGTCTTGTGTTAAAAGGCATGAAAACAACATTAATCTCATCTGAACTCTTGGGTGACCATGTACATTGCCCATGAGCAGTGATATTTTGAAAAGAATCTTCTTCTGAGCAGTAGGTCTCAACAGTGGGCTTATAATATTCAGTAAACCATGTTGTAAACAGATGTGCTGTCATCCAGGCTTTGCTGTTCCACTTATAGAGCACAGACAGAGTAGATTTAGCATAATTCTTAAGGGCCCTAGGATTTTCAAAATGGTAAGTGATCATTGGCTTAAAGTCACCTGCTGCATTAGCCCCTAACAATAGAGTCAGCCTGTCCTTTGAAGCTTTGAAGCCAGGCACTGACTTCTCCTCTCTAGCTATGAAAGTCCTAGATGGCATCTTCTTCCAGTGTAAGGCTGTTTTGTCTACACTGAAAATCTGTTGTTTAATGTAGCCACCTTCATTAATTATCTTAGCTCGAACTTCTGGATAACTTGCAGCTTCTACCTCAGGACTTGCTGCTTCACCTTGCACTTTTATGTTATGGAGGTTGTTTCGTTCCTTAAACCACAGGAACCAACCTCTGCTAGCTTCAAACTTTTCTTCTGTAGCTTCCTCACCTCTCTCATCCTTCACAGAACTGAAGAGAGTTAGGGCCTTGCTCTTGGCTTAAGGGAACTTTGTGGCTAGTTTGATCTATCCATCCACTAAAACTTTCTCCATATCAGCAGTAAGACTGTTTTGCTTCCTTATCATTTGTGTGTTCACTGGAGTAGCATTTTTAATTTCCTTTAAGAACTTTTCCTTTGAATTCACAACTTGGTTGGCAGAAGAGGCCTAGCTTTTGGGCTCTCAGCTTTCGACAGGCCTTCCTCACTAAGCTTAATCACTTCTAGGTTTTGATTTAAAGTGAGACACATGTGGCTCTTCCTTTCACTTGAATACTTAGAGGCCATTGTAGGGCTATTAACTGGCCTAATTTCAATACTGTTGTGTCTCAGGGAATAGGAACACCTGACGAGAGGAAGAGAGATGGGGGAAAGGCCAGTAGGTGGAGCAGTCAGAACACACACAACACATCAATTAAGCTTGCCATTAGATATGGGCGCAGTTCATGGCGCCCTCAAAACAATGACAACAGTAACAAAGATCACTGATCACAAACGACTATAAGAAGTAAAAAAAGTTTGAAATATTGTGAGGATTACAAAAATGTGATGCAGAGACACAAGGTGAGCAAGGGCTGTTGAAAAAATGGTGCCAATATGTTGCTCCATGCAGGGTTGCTACAAACCTTCAATTTGCAAAAAAAAAAAACCCACAACATCTGCGAAGCACATGAAGTAAAATGCAATAAAATGAGGTATGCCTGTACTTTCAAACTCTTCAGTTGGGGCATAGGCAAGAAGAAACAATGGAAGGATTTTAAGCAAGAGAATGGCATGATCAGATTTGCTACTTTTTGCCTTTGGAATAAAGTCAGGCTTCTGCTAATATTTCCAATCTCATCTAGGTATCATCCCCTCTTTCTACCGTGTATTCTGTACATTCCTCAGATATGCTCTGCTCTCCCTTGGCTATGGGACTTTTCACATACAGTTGTTCCCTTTGCCTGAAATGCCCCTCTCATCCCTCTTCACCTGGTTAATGCCAAGGCTTCCTTCCAGACTGAGCTCAGATGTCATCTCTCCCTGAAAAGTCCTCCCTACCCATGGGCTGCACTAGTTACCCTCCATGTGCTCCCACATCACCCTGCGCATCCTGAACTGCACTGACCTGTTGCTTATCTGTCTGCTAAAGTTGACTAAAACCTCCTTGAGGGCAATGGAATATGCCTGAATCATCTCTGAATCTCCAGGGCCTCGCCCAGATCATGGCAGACACCCTATAAATGTTTGTCGAACTTATCAATGAACAAATGATTGATTAGGGGAATATACTCACAATTAAAACTAAAGACATCACAACAGAGAGCCACCTTCTCTGTGAAGCCTTTTATTTGATCCCCAGTAGGATGTGAGTATCTTATCTTAGAGGTCTTCTCTACACACACCTCCACTGGAGCCTGACCACATCACACTTGACATGGTCTCTTTATGTTTGTCTCTTTTTGAGAAAGCATAAATTCTTCCATGTAGAAGCCTTGCTTTTTTGTTTTTGAATTTCTAATAGTGCTGGGTACATAGTAAAACTTCAATAAATACTCAATTGAAAATTAGGGCCGGCCCGGTGGTGTAGCGGTCAAGTTTGCACTTTGGCAGCCCGGGGTTCGCGAGTTTGGATCCTGGGCGCTAGCTGAGGCACTGCTTGTCAGCCACGCCATGGCGGCGTCCCATATAAAGTAGAGGAAGATGGGCACGGATGTTAGCCCAGGGCCAGTCTTCCTCAGCAAAAAGAGGAGGATTGGCAACGGATGTTAGCTCAGGGCTGGTCTTCCTCACGAAAAAAATTTTAAAGAAAATTGAAAATTAAATAAGCTATGAATACTATTCCAAAGACTATTTTACAATATTCCAAAGAAAAATAATGTTTTAACTAAACCATTCTTGTAAACATAGTTCAGCCTTCTAATTCAAAGCCACCACTTCCACTTTCCATTACCCAAACAATACACATCCCGTGAGAAACAACATTAATGATAGAAGCCTAGAAGGCACCATTTGTTTGTTGTTTTCAGAGTCTTGTCTTCTTCTTTTATATGCCAACTTATTGAGGCTATAAAATGACCAATGTCTCCAATCGTTCAGATGTCCCAATATGCCATCATATTTTAATTCCTATGTACTTTCTCAATTTTCAACATCCATACTTCAAAAATATTAAATTACATAGATGTTCTAAATCAAACAGGGAGAAATTAGTCTTCTATTAGGAGGCCTCTAAAATGTTATTGATAGGAAAATTGACAAAAAACAGGAAAACATGACAAATCATAATTTAAGCATCACCCGTCTGAGATTTGGGAAAGAATGTCTAAATTCCATTTAGGACAAGAGAAAGGAAAGAAAGCAGATTCTAAAATTCACCCCAATTCTACTTGAATGTCATTTCTCTGTATGGTTAGCATTGGGTTTCTGTAATATGAATACATTAAAAATATTTTGCTTATGACAGTTGTAATCAAGAATTATACCCCAATTAAAAAATAATAAAAGAGAGAAACCAATAACAGTAAGCATCTAAATTGGGGCTCACTGTAAATGAATGACTCCCTCAAACTCCAGAATCTAGTGCTTCTTTAGTTAGATAAAACATAGGCAAGACCTTGGCCATTTGGCCAAACCAAGGGCAAGATGACAATGAGCTATATGTGGCTCGTAAACTGGCCATGACTTCTTGACTGAACTTCCATATGGCTGAAAGACACACTTTCTTCACAGTGGCCATTACTAAATCTCTGACTGACCCTCTCTGACATTGTGGAGTTTCTCTCAGAGTGTTTGCTTTCTCTTTGCTTCTGGTTTATCTTCCTTACTCTAAGTTCTCTTGGTGCCCTCAAGCCGTCAATGTCTTCTTACTAAATGATGTGGCGTGTCTGTCTAGCAAATTAAACTAAAAGTCCACAAGGCAAAACAGTCCCTCACTCTTTGGAACACACTTCCCTCCAGTTTGACATTCATATACAAATGACAAAAATTACTGTTAAGTTTGGTTCTAGCTGGGGGAACTGGTAAAAGGCAAGAGGCTCTTCTTACATTAGAATTTTTGTGGTTGTTTGTGACAATACCCATTTATTGTGTGCCTTCTATATGTTGTGCACTATTAACTGCAATATGGAAGGACAGTTTCAATGAAATATGATGAGCATAGAGTAAATTTAATCTTCTAAGTAAATAAAGTGGCTAGTAGATGAGAAAGCAGACAGGAGGCATACGTAGGCCTCCTCAGAGGGGTCTGGGAAGACTTCCTGGAAGGAGGAGAGCATGACTTGCTGGGATATTATAAATGGATGGGGAATTAGTCAGATCGAGTTCGATGGGGGTGGGTTCCAGGCAGTGGGAACAGCGCTCTTCTGTGTAGGCAGCAGAATGTGTGAAGGTGGGGAAGCTGGAAATCATCTTCTGTTCCAGGTAGAAGACACCGCTTTCCTATGCATTTTTCCAGCCCTGAAAAAAAAAAAAAAGCCAAATTGCATGTAATCTTTTGCTTACCAATTTTTTATAGAAATGAGATTGAGTTACTATTAATATAGAATTCTTGTGCAAGTTATTGAGCTAGATATATACTTTATACACATTTTATTTAATTGTCAAAACAAAAATTGAGAAAGGCATTTAACATCCTTTCTCCAGAAGAGTAAACTAAGGTTCAGGGGGGTTAAATGGATTGTCTAAAGTAATGCGGCTGGTGAGTGAAAGCCTGGATTCCATCTGAGGTTTAGACATTGGAGCCCAGAGCTGGCGTTTGTTCTCCTGCATCAGGCGGCTTGCACATTAGTCACAGGGGCAGCTAAGAGGGAGTAGGGATTTTTCAGGGAGCAAACACCAAAATAAGATTCCCAAGCACTTTGAAGAAGTTAATGTAATCCTGGATCTCTGTTAGTCTCTCTCCACTTCACATGACACTGAAATGTGGCTCCCAAAGGGCTGGATTTGGGGTCCTCATCCCCAATTTGCTGTGACCCAGGAGTGGCTTAGTTCTAAATCCTGGACCTGATGTTATAAGATAACTAACATCTGCCTTGAGCTTGCACATGTATTGTCTGATGTGATTTTCACCACTATGCTGTGAGGTTGACAGAGTGGGCATTAATTGTATTATAATCACCCGTTTATAAAGAAAGAATCTGGAGCCAAGTCACATAGTATATTGAACACATGGCAATGGCAGGAATAGAATCCAGGTCAGGCCACCTTGGATCATAAAACATACAAATCAAGGTCATTACTGAGAAGTTAAAATTTAAGCTTCCAGTGTGCTGGCAGGCCACAGCAATCGAGGAAAAGGGAAGAAAGCAGAGCAGCTGCTCTCACCAAATCCTGAACATGCAGGATTGAAAAGAACCTGAAGGCTCACCTGGTGCAATCGGCCTCTGTGACAGCCAACAACTGTGGACAGAGAAGCCCGCATGAGATGCACAGCCTGTAACATGTCTGCAGCATCTGGGAGCCAAAGGGAGTGTTGGGGACATTGACCCAGCACTGACGGGATGAGATTTACAGTGTGTTTAAGAACCCTCCTCCTCACTGGGCTGGAGAGTTGTCACACAGATGCAAATCAGTGTTGTAGATGCCGAGATGGGCTGGAAGTGCAAATAGTAGCACAGCCCTCCTACTTTCCCTCCCAGAGTGCAAATAGTTCAGATTTGTCCCTGAAAATAAATACTCCTTTTCTCAATTTTGGGGTACCTTTAATCAAAAGATTGCAGGATTACCAAGGAAAGAAGACATGTGGAATCTAAGGGCAGACAAGTTTGCTTTTATTTTGACTGTCTCAATGAAAATAGAAAATTAAAGGGAAGTTTGTCTGAGATTCACAGAAAACCTCAAATAGGAAATAAAATCTACTCCCAGGGAACCAGGATCATATCTGTGTGTGTGTACGTGTGTGTGTGTACAAGCACATCTGAAAAACAGAGAGTATCCTGCCAGAATAAATGTTTAATGTGGATTGTCCATTATTGCTTTTTCTTTGATGATGTATCATTTCTTTTTTTAATTAACCTTTTTATTTTGAGATAATTGTAGACTCACATACAGTTGTAAGAAATAGTACAAAAAGATTCCTTGTATCCTTTATCCAGTTTTCCCCAACAAAAAACCATGGTACAATATCACAACCAGGGTATTGACATTGAAACAGTCAAGATACAGAACATTTCCATTAACACAGTGATCCCTCTGGCTGCCCTTTTGCGGCCACATCTGCTTCCCTCCCACCCTCATTCCCTTCCCAACCCCTGGCAACCACTAATTTGTTCTCCATTTCTGTAATTTTGTCATTTCAAGGATGTTATATATAAATGGAATGACACAGTATGTAACCTTTTGAGACTGGCTTTTTCCACTCAGCATAATTCTCTGGAGATTCACCCAGGTTGTTGCAAGAATGATCATTGATTGTTGAGTAGTATTCCATGTATGAATGTACCAAAGTTTGCTTAACCTTTCACCTGCTGAAGGTCAATTGCAGGCTCCCTGCAGGAACTCAGCACCTCATGTTTTTAGTGTTTAGAGAAATACATTTTTAATGGAACAGCTTCAGAAATATCTTCCTAAGCAGAATGTATTAGGAATAACAACAAGGGCAGATTTTCTGGGGTTTAGATAACTTCTACCACATTTGGAAAAAATTGGTAGAAGCCGATCAGTGAGGCTCAAGTAGGAGAATCATCCTGAGGACTGAAAATAAAAATTTCTAAATGTCTTTAATCATCTGAAATAGTGTTTTCATGTAGGTATTAGACCCTACCTTCTGTGACAAAAAAAAAAAAAAATAGCCCAACAGCAAGTGAAATGAGGCATTTTCCTCTGAAGCGTGCAATGCAAAAAGAAGCCTGATGTGTGAAACAGAGCAGGGTGAGTTTGCAAAAGCCAGTGGTGGCGCTTACAGGGCCTTGTGGCTCCTGCTGTGACAACCACATTATAATAAAGCCTTCAAGACAAATTAGTAAACTGGAACCAAACAGGGAGGTGAGGTGAAAGAAAGGACTTAGAAGAGCTTCTAGAGAAAAAGGGCACTTCGGAAGAGAAGAGGTAAGAAATAATTGCGGTTGTTCTCTGAGATCTGCAAAAATTGAAAACCAGAATGGAGAAAGGATTCATGCTCTGTAAGGAGACAGTCTTTATTCTGACAATGAATAAATAATTTCAGTTACAATAAAATCTACCACTTAGTCCCTAATATAAAGTAAAAACTCATTGAAGTTGGAATAAAACTCATATTTTCCTTCTCATTTCATTGCATGCACAAACCTCTGGATTTTTGTAGAATGCTTTGTTCCAGTGGATAATTATGGGTTGGTTGCTTCAGTTAAAATTCAAGGCCAGTTAATCTGTTTCATCTTTAAGGCAGGATAGTGCCCAAGACCGGGTAAAATATCCAAATCTCCAAAAGCATCTTCGGGAGTAAGGCAAATAATGGGAAACCTGGTCTGTAAAGAAGCTTAGGTAGGAGAAATGTCTGATAGGTAGACCCAAAGTACTCCTTAGATTGTCAGTCATTTGACAGCCAGTGAAAGCTGCAGCTTCAGCCACCACACTGGGCCAGTCTTCTTCTCAGCCATTTCTAAGTTACTGTTGGCAACCTCACTCCCAGATAACAGAGCAATGACATCCACCAGGGTTTGCAAGGCTGTGGAGCCTAGACAATGCATTTGTTTTCAAAGGAAGATACTTAAGAACCTAAGGCAGTTTCTACATAGTAGGGGCCTGTATAAATGATGAAGTACATGATTCCCTCAGCTTTGAATATTCTGATTAAACTCCCATCCTTCAGAAAGAAATAAGGATTATTAAACTCAAAATGTACTAGAAGTTGAAATTTAGACTCTCATCCCAATCTACCACTCATTCATTGAACAATGTTGATAGAAGTCCTTTAAGGGACCAGTGCCAAGAGTTTTCTACCCAAGACAGAGAATAATTGGTACAGTGGCTTGGGTGTTTGTGACCTGAACTCAAGTTGCCTTTTCCTTTAGAGTATTATCAAATATGCAATATTTTCTCTGTATCTATTTGGGTGCAAATAGGTAAAGCAACTTAAAGAGCACAAATGTATTTCAATAAAGTAATGAGATAAGAGGAGATAAATAAAAACTGAGTCCATGATGAAAATAATAAATCTATCTTACATTTTCTCAGAGCTTTCTATGTACCAGAGTCTATGCTAACTGCTCTATATACCTCAGCTAACTGAATTCTCACAACAAAACTCTGCTTTGGTTATTATTGTGCCCTTTTTACAGATAAAGAAACTAGGATTTGAAGAGTTCAGCTAACTTGCTCATGGTACCATAGGGAGTCAGGATCAGAATCCTGTTCTCTCTGACTCTAAAGCCCATATTTTTAATTATCTAGCCTAGAAATTATTACTAGTCTAGTAGTCATCACCAGTAAAACAAAAAATGTTTGTTCCTGGGGCCAGCCTGTGGCCTAGTGGTTAAGTTCAGCACGCTCCACTTCAGTGGCCTGGGTCCGGTTCCAAGGCGCATACCTACACCGCTCGGTGGTGGCCATGCTACAACGGCATCCGACATACCAAATAGAGGAAGATTGGCAACAGATGCTAGCTCAGGGTGAATCTTCCTCAGCAAAAAAAAAAAAAAAAAAGTTTGCTCCTTTCATTAATAAACAGGTTGAGATTTTTATGTCAATCCCTTTTTGTTTATTTTGATTCATCTACAGAATAAAATGCCCAAAGATGTCAGCCTACATAATATTTAAATTGCATATATTTATTATAGATTATGACAACCACTGAAGAACAAATTAGCTGAGAAATGAAATATAAAATTACCATCTCAATATTCTAGTCTTGCTATGAAACTGATTAATGACCTATCTGAAATAACCATGGTGACATTACTTAGGCTAAATTTGTGTACCCAAAACAAATATGTCATCTCTGAAATTAAGCACTTGTTTTGCTTTAAAAATTCTCCTTCACTTCACAAGCCAAAGGACAATGGTGACCTATCTTTAGAGAAGATTTTTTTCCATTATTTCCTATAATGGTCAATAAACCTTGGCAAAAAAAAAGATAGGTCATTCTGGTTTCAGTTTTATTAGCCTTAGAAAATAAACTCAGATTCAAGCAATTTAGGTGTATTAGTCAGTATAAGCTAAGTAATGCTTAGTACCAATAATAACTCAAAACATAAAACATAAAATTTCAGTGATTTAAAACAATGAAGATTTGTTGTTTTCTTTCAGATCAGTAGGCTGCTCTGCTCATCCTAGTCATTCAGTCACCCATGCTGATGGAACAGCTACCATCTTAAATATTGCTTGTCCCCATGCCAGACAGAAAAGAGAGAATATTCTAGGGTCTCTCATCGGAATTAAATGTTCTGGCCTGGAAGTGATATACATCACTTCCACTCACAATGGGAATGGATGCAATAGGATACAATTTTGGAATTAACACAAAGGAAGAAGGAACATCCCCAACATGAGCTCAAAGGAATCCTGTGGGGTAATGGCGGCAGGGCCCTGGGAAGAGCACACCATTCCTGATATATTCTCCACATGAAAGATTTGCAGGCAAATACACTAAAAAAATGCTTCATACTGTAACCCTCTTTTTGTGGTTCACAATGTACATTAACACAGTATCAAAGGCTCTGTGAAGACCTGAAAATCTGTTTAATATCCTCTAGCTGAGAATTTCACAAACATGTCTCATAACAGAACCTTTATTTTCCCAAAGGACTCCATAAATCACACTTTTTAAAAAGCTTATTTAAACTGCATTATTGTAAGAGAAAATAAAATATTCTTTTTTTCTTATAATCAGATTCCACTAATTTAGAATTTGAAAATATTCAAGATAGACCAGTATAAAAGGTCATTACTTTTTCAGTGAAGAATAAATTTACTAAGCCTTAAACAGATTTCAGGAGATTATTCTTAAATTTGCTAAGAAAATACTTTTCAAAGACATTAGTGGACTCCATTGTTACCTAAATGGAGGATGCCAACTTCAAGGGAACCTTATCTTACTGAAGGAGACTGTTTACTTAGATCTTAGGAGATGAATCAGTTATTTGAAAATATTAAAAACAATGGCAAACAAATATTTATCAAATGCCTACTATATATTTGGGCACTAAATATTTTTATAAATACTTTATATTGCAGATGAATTTTCATTCAGAATAGTTTTCCATGGAAAGGAAGAGAAAACAATATCATTGAACTTAAGTCTGAGACACTTCAGTTATTTCTGTTTTCTTTTTTTATTTTTATCATCCAACTCTGTCAGACTGCATCTAGATGAAAGATTGCATAAGGTTGCTATAAGAAAAGTGTTTTCAGCTAACGTAAGCTTCACTCTTTTAAAGAGCTAAAAATTATTAATTTTGATGTTATCCAGTTAATTTTTTAAAAAAACATGTTTAACAAGAATGCGATATTGTTTTTTTAATAAAACACATTTAGCAAGAATGCGATTAGGGTAATTTTCAAGTTCAGTTGGAAAAGACCATGAGGAAGCAAGCTCTTGACATGTAAATATTCAGATGAGAAGACTGAATATTATTATGTAATGTAAATTCCAGCAATAAAGGAATGCGGTTTGGGGTATTATGGATATTTGAAATGGCAATTTATGTGAATTTAAGATCTGAATTAACAAAAGTGAAGTACTTTCTAACTTATCTAAGCAGTGAAATGAACTACTAATTAAAGAAAATATTTGAGAAGATACCTACAGCCGTTAAAGCCCTCAGTGGAAATTTTGGGACTTTCTCCCAGCAGCTATTGAAAATTCAGGTGATTACATAATTTCAGATAGTTTCAATACGGCCTAGTTTATTTGATTAGGATAGAGAGCTAAATATAACTTTCAAAGTGTCTTAATGCATAGAACGGTACAGCTGTGGTAGAGGAGAAAAATCACTAGCCTTAAAATCAGAATTGGCTGGTCCTCTATGCCCTAATAGGCCTGATAGCTGCATGACTCAATTTCTCTTCATCCCAATTTCCACATGTGTAAAATTATATACACACACATATATATGCATATATGCATTCACACATTTACATACATATACGCACACACTCCCAAAGATAAATAAATATATGTATATTGATCAGGATTTTTGTAAAGATTAAAAGATATAATGCATACAAAAATGGTCTTTAAATTTTAAAGTGACAAACACATAAATGATGATTATTGTTACATAAAACCACTCAGCAAAATTATATTCCTCTGTTTTCTGTGAGAATGACACTGAGTATCTTCTTGCCTGTTCAGATTTGCTACAGCCCTTTGGCTGTTGGTTCTTAAGAGTCAAACACTGGAGGACTGAATTATGTCATTCTTGCTAGTGGAAGATTATTTTAGACATTTGCACAAATTAATTGACCTCAGTTTTTGTTGGTCTGGTTTTTTTTTTTATCTTTTTTAAACCACGTCACCTTTATTTGGTATATGGATTCAGACTTGAATTCAAATATCTACACCACTACTGAATAACTAGAACTTAGAGCAAGTCACTTTGCCTATCTGAACTTCAATTTCAGATAGTTGTAAAATGGCAACAATAATAAATCAAACCTTGTGGTGTTTTGTAATAAATAGATAAGGTAATATAATCAGCATTTAGCACACAGATAAGCACATAGTAAAAGCCCAATTATTGTTAATTCCTGTCTCTTTCCTCCCCCACAAAAAGTGTACTTATTTTGTGAATTCTCTGGACCCAAAACTGTTCCTGATTTACAGGCAATGCTCAATAACTGTTGGTTGAATGGATGAATGATCACCCAACCTAGCTTCTCAGAAGAACAGATGCCCTTCCAGGTCAAGTCCAGACTCTTCAATCTGATTCTCCACGTCCACCAGAATCTAGCCAGACCTCATCTCCCCAGCTGTGTTCCTCCAGCTCTTGAATCGGAAGTCCCCATGTCCTCACTTCTCAAATATTTTTAAAACCTTTGATTTGCCTTGCTGAGCCTACACTAATATTTCTCCTTTCATTTTGTTTATTGAAAAGTCAACATTTATTTTAAAATACTTCAGCAAAGAGATAATGCCCTTGTAGGACATTTTGTCCTGTCTAAAATGTCCATGAGCATATTTGGTCCATGCCAAATGGTTTTGGACAGGACTAAATATCAAGGACCTTTTGGCATGGACCCAACGTCTCCATGGAGGTTTTGGACAGGACTAAATATGACCAGATATCAAGGACTTTTTAGCTTGGACCAAATATCTGATAGACTTTTTGGACAGGACTAAATGTCAAGGGCCTTCTGGCATAGACCAAATGTCTTATGGACATTTTGGACAGGACCAAATATCAAGGACCTGTTGGTGTGGACCAAATATCTTCTGGAACGTTTGGACAGGACCAAATGTCTGCTAATCGATAATGCTGTGTTTGTTGTTTGTGTGAAAGACAGAAAGAGAGAGAGAGAAGTGGTTTTAATCCATACTATGGTAATAGTTATTGTCTTAATTCGGAAAACACACTCTGGGGAGGGTTATCTAGAATTTAATGAAAAACCTCCATGGCTCAGCTTTCTTGATTTCTGACCAGTAGCAGAGGTTTCTGTTATTAGCCCAATAGATGTTAGCCAACGTTTTTTATTAGTAAAATGTACGAATTGGCTAGAATTATTTTAGCAGCATTGCTTGTTTTTTCATAAACAAGACGTAGGAATGTAATAAACCCAGAAGTCTTATTCTCTTCAGAATGGCATTTGAGGCTTGATTCCAAAAGGGTGCTGTATCCATCACCAATTCAAAGAGTTCTGACGCCTGATTCTACAAAGTTACCAGAATCCAAGCTTTTTTCTTTTTTTTTTTTTGAGTAAACCTTTTATGCAAGGTCTGGTTGGATCATCTAAAAGGAAAGAATGCTCACAGTGGTTTATGTGACTGTTTTTGTACTTAGATGTTAAGAAATGCTTGCATACGAGGCAAAATTCTGCTTGAGTTCTGACTTCACTGTCACCTGGTCGGGGGGAGGGAGTGGTAAGAGGAGCCCTGTAGCTCCCACCTACTTCCATGAGAGGCCAAAAAACCCAAATAACTGTAGACAACCAAATTGGTTCAGATCAGTTGTAAAATCTGGCCCAGGTAGCAAGGTGGAATTTACATGGTTTTTTAAGTAAAAGCAGGAAACAAACAAACATCTTTTCTAGGACACAGAATCTGAAGACGAGAAAACAGTATGGACTTGTCTCCACATTTGTCTAAATGCATATGTTGTGTTCAAGAAGACAGAAGGAACCCTGGGGCTATTTTAAAACAGATCATGGTGCTCTACTGGTGAAAAAGTACAAGAGCAGCAGGAGCAGCAAATGGCCTGAACTGAGGCGGGATTTATTATTACCTCTCCTGCTTACTGTTTGACTCAGCATACATACTGTGGGAAATAAAATAGAGAAAAACGTTGTTGCCATGGCTGGTGATAGGATGCTTATCAATATGCAGAAAAATATAAAAATTGCTTGAAGGAAAATTGGCACAAGCGATTAACAGATGAAGGAGAGTTGTCTCCTTTTAACCCCAACATGGTGACCTATTTCCAGGAGGACCAAGACAAGTAGAACAGATCACTGACAATTCAAAAATTAGTAATCACAGGGATTTGACAGAGAAGTGCAGCTACTGAGTGAAGAAGTTAGAGCTTAGACACCGTTTACACGCAAGTTAAAATCCATCAAAGAATTCGTCCAGAGAAAGGAGAGAGGTGTTTGGCTTGGTTCAATGCCTCATTAAGAAGGGAGAAAGCTCTCAGATGATTTGGTGTGTCACAAATTAGCTCACCTCTGCTATCAGCTTTGGCAAAAAAAATGAGGAGAAGTGTCAATTTCTTGCAGAGTTACAGGCCAAGAGAAGACAGTTTGGGCCTCATGACATTACGACAGTGGAACTGAAGAACAGCTGCGTTGTGATTCATATTCGGGAAGTTTGTTTCTTTTCAGACGACTCCAGTACTTGAGAAGCAGATCAAATTTGGTTTAAATTTGTAAATGTGGTGTGATTTGTTTGTACATGTTAGATTGAATACATTTGTAAAAAAGACCAAGTATTAATTAAAAGCACCGTAAAGCAATTTTACAGAAATCCTGGACTTACAATAGAATAAGAAGATCTGTAAGTTCAACTTAAAAGTGTGATCACAAAATAGAGATTTGTTTCATAAATCAATAAATTAAAATAAATAATCCAAAAGCAAAGGTAATCTTCTCTACAGCCTTTCCAGAAATAGTAGCATTTAGCTTATCTATTATATAGAGTGCATTTGAGTTGCTAGAAATTAATTAGAATGTATAACTCTTTACTTTAAATCCAGAGGAATGCTTGTCCCTAGGACAGAAATGTGTGGCTTCATTTGAAATAAAAGACCCTAATCTAGAAAAAGGCATTAAATAGAAAATTAAAACTGTAACTAGCTATAAAATACTCTGGTTAACATGTGTGATCTTTGTTTTACAAAGATCTTTGTTTATCTATAGTAAAGTGTCATAAATCACATATAAATACATGTCATAATTCATATATAAATATATGTTTGTAGATTTTTAAAATGGTGTTCGCATATTTCCAGGTCTCAAAATAGATTATATATTTGGAAAGATACCAAACCAGTCGAGTGATATCATGAAGTTTTAACTTATTTATAAAGTAAACTATGAATAAATAACTTTAAGTTGATTAAAAAATTAAAGCTTTTATTGGTAAGAATAGAAAGGATAATTGCTTGAGTCTCCTTTTACCTGTTTGTATGCATCTTTGGCCAAAAAGACTTGATAATCTATGAGCACGTTTGCATGCTAAAAGCATCTCATATGGAGCTGTGTTTTTAAACATTCTCTTTTTTATCACAGTCTTAAACTCAACAAACAAACAAAAAACCTTGTCACTTTAATGTATTCAAATAGAAAAGCCCTTGTTATAAATCAACCAAAGAGGTGGAATTAGAACCAACCATCCCCCTCTTTCAGTAAAACCAAATATAAATATTTATTTTTTCCTCTAAATTTATTCTAAGTTTGGAGATTTGTACATAAAACGTCTTTTAAATATTTTAAATGTGATTTTAAAATAATGTATAATGAGAGGAGATTTACATAAAACATTAATTCTAAAGAGCAATAATTTAGTGTTTCTCTGGTAAGGATTACAGTTACTATAGAATGCAAAATTGACTTTGTGGCCCTGATACATCTAAATTTCACAAAAAAGTTTAATTTCTGCATTAAAACTAAATCATAAGTTTTTTGGTTTTATTTTTGGTTTTTTGCAGGGAAGGATTTGCCCTGAGCTAACATCTGTTGCCAATCTTCCTCTTTTTTTTTCCCTCCCCAAAGCCCCAGTGCATGGTTGTATGTCCTAGTTGTTAAGTCCTTCTAGTTCTTCTATGTGAGCTATCACCACAGCATGGCAAGTGACAGATGGGTGGTGTGGTTCCACGACAGGCAAATGAACCCCAGGCCGCCAAAGCGATAAGAGTGCTGAATTTTAACCACTAGACCATCAGGGCTGGCTCATCATAACTTTTATTTAAACGTGATCTAAATATGAGATTACAACTAAAATTAGTATTACAATTATACTATTTAAAAGTTACTAAAAACTAGAGTCTTTTATGAATTGGTTTTAGTGAAAGCCAGATAGTAACCTAAAAATATGGATCTATATAACAGTTTCCACTAGGACATTCTGGGTAAAGTTTAACATAAAATGCCTCACACTTTTTTTTAGGTAATAGTTTAATAATTTAACAGAATATTATCTTAACTTAGGTCATATTTCTTAGCATTCTTAGGAGCCTTTTAGACATTTTGATTTTTATAACATTGGATTCATGTATATTTGTATTTACCCAAAAGACTCTGAGACTCTGCAGTTTTCTTGCTGTATTTCCTAAAATTAAAATCACAATGTTAGTAATACACACCTGAAGTGAGGTTTCCATTTTGATCCATGACCTAAAAGAAGACTTCAAACAAATCCTCAAGAGTTCATTGCAAAGCATATGCAATTCCAAGACAATAGTTTTCTCTTCAATCCCTCTGGAGGAATATTCAAGACCTTATAACTGAAACTGGGTCAAAATAATACAAACTGGGAGAATGCTACCATGATACATTAAGCTGGTAAGAGAATCTTGTACATGATAGGGAAAAAAGAGATATAACTCAGAAAAGGGAGCAGGATAAGTTAAGAAATTTCATCAGCAGGCAAAATAGCAGGGTTAAAAATTGAATTGACTAGACTTCTGCTTCCAGGAAGATAGAGTAGATACACTTATCTCATATTCCTCCCACTAAGCACAACTGAAAATCCTGGATATTATATGTAAAACAAATGTAAGAATGCTGAAATGTGGACAGAAGAAGTCAGACTGTCTGGGGACCTCAGGACCTGAGGAACAACAAGATGGTGAGTTCCCTGGTTCCCTGGGTGGAGCTGAAGAAGCCAGAAAACCAGAAATGTTGAAGGGCGCAGACAGAAAAAAAAAAGCAAAACAGTTATAGCCTGCTCTCTCTAGCCTAAGAACCAGGAAAGGTGCAACCCAGAGAAACAGAAATCTTTTTTAGGCAATAACTGTTCAACTCCAATCAAACACCACAGAAATAAACTGTGGCTCTACCCCCATCCACACTAGCAAAGGTGGAGTGGGAATCCTTGACTTTCATCCTGGCAAGGCTGTGAAGAGATGCCCCTACTCTCCCTCTCTGGAGAGGTGTCAGAGAGGTGGAGTTGGGAGTCAGGTGGTAACAAGGACCCTACCTGCTGTGCTTATCAGTGGAGATCACATGGGGAGCCTCTCTTCCCCTCTCCCACCCTGCTGGGAGGAGGGCCTAGAGGAGAATCAGTACTTTCACCACTGTCCAGGAGTAATAAAGCCACTCTCCCACCAGGGCAGTGTCAATGGAGGCCACAGGAGAGCTGGAATTCCCTCCCCTCTAGCAGTGATGAGGGGCTTCCCCACCACTTTGAGTGTCAACGGAGGCACGAGGGAACCTGGACTTCTACCTCTACCTGACAGTAATAAGAAAAACAGTGCATCCCTTTCCCCCACCAATGTAGGGTAAGAGGAAGCCATCTAACACAGAAATTTTAAATAAAATCCAGTATCTCATAAAATAAACCCAAAATGTTCAGGTTGCAATCAAAAAAGATTCATCATACAAAGAATCAGGAATATATCAAGTTTAATGAAAAAAAGATGATCAATAGATGCTGCAAGAGATTTACCAACTGCAAAGTTAGAAGGCAGAGTCCACACAAGACTGTCCTTACTTCTGACACCAATTGCATGTTCAGGGGTTTCCAAAACTACCCTCAGTTTTGATAATTCATTAGAAGGACTCACACAACTCACAAAAATTGGTACACCCATGGTTATGGTTTATTACAGGGAAAGAAAACAGATTAAAATCAGCCAATGGAAGAAGCACATAGGGCAGAGTCCAGGAAAAGTACCAAATGCAGAACTTCCACTGTCCTCTCCCTGTGGAGTCATGACAGCATTACTCGCCCAGCATTGATGTATGACAACAAGCACAGAGTATTGCCAACCAGGGATGCTCATCTGAGTCTTCAGTGTACAGAATTTTTATTGGTGCTCAATCACATGCTGCCTATATGGCTGACCTTTAGTCTCTGGCCCTTTCAGAAGTAGAACTGATACCATGTGGTCCAAAGCCTCTATTGCGAATCACATTGTTAGACTATCCTGTGGTTGAAGCCCCCAGGCAAAGACACACCTGCCAGACAGGCCTATTTCAAAGGCCTCGAGTTCACTTCCCAGCAGACAAGGGAAAGGCTAGCGCTCTCTGTGGGTAAGGTTAATTCTTTACTACATAGACGCCAACACTGAGACGACAGAGATTAGAATTATCTGACAAAGATTTTAAACCAGTCATAATAAAAATATTTAAATGAGCAATTATGGATGTGCTTAAAAAATGAAAAAAATAGAAAACCTAAGCAAAGAAATAGAAGATATTAAGAAGAACCAAATGGAAATTTTAAAACGGAAAATTAGAATAACTGCAATAAAAAGAGAATGGATGAATTCAATAGCAGAATGTAAGGAACAGAGGAAAGAATCCATGAACTGGAAATTAGAACAATAGAAATTACCTAGGGTAAATAACAGAGAGAAAATAAGCTGAAAAAAAAAATGAACAGAGTTTCAGGGACTTCTGCGATCATAACAAAAGATCTAATGTCCATATCATCAGAGTCCTAGCAAAGGCAGGAGAAAGAGGGTGGGCTGAAAAAGGACTGGGAGAAATAATGGCTTTATGCTTCTCAAGTTTGGCAGAAGACATAACCCTACAGATTCAAGAAGCTGAGCAAAGCCAAACAGGATAAACTCAAAGAAATCCATGCCAAAACAGCACAAACTTCAGAAAACTGAACACAAAGAAAAAACCTTGAAAGTAGTGACAGAGAAATGACATCTTACCTATAGTGGGAAAACAATTCAAATAACAGGAAATTTCTGATCAGAAACCATGAAGAATGATGTGGCACAGTATTTTTCACTTGTTGAAAGAAAAGAACTGTCATCCCTTAATCCTATATTAGTGAAAATATCTTCAGGGATGAAGGAGAAACCAAGATATTCTCAAATGAAGAAGAACTAAGGACTTTTGTAAGCAGATCTACTCTAAAAGAATGACTGAAGGAAGTGTTCGAAACATAAAGAAAACATTGAAGAAGGAACCTTGGAACATCAGGAAGGAAGAATAAACACCGGAAGCAAAAATAAGGATAAACGCAGTAGACTTTCCTTCTCCTCTTGAGATTTCTAAATTACATTTGATGGTTGAAACAAAATTATAACACTGTCTGATGTGGTTCTAAATGCATGTAGAGGAAATATTTTATTATAAGCAGGGAAAGATAAAGGGACATAAATGGTGTTAAGGTGTCTACAATTTATTTTAACTGGTTAAAATGATGACACTAGTAGACTGTGATGTTAAGTATATATGACATAATACCTACAGCAACCACTGAAAAAGCTGTACAAAGAGATAGATTCAAACATACTATAGAAGAATCAAAGCAGAATTCTAAAAACGTTCAAGAATCCCACAGAAGGCAGATAATACAACAAAATAGAAAACTCAGAAATA
This sequence comes from Tapirus indicus, assembly GCA_031878705.1. NCBI lineage: Eukaryota > Metazoa > Chordata > Mammalia > Perissodactyla > Tapiridae > Tapirus > Tapirus indicus. The sequence continues at coordinate 12,786,784 of CM062933.1, forward strand.
GACCCACATCAATATGCCCAACTGATTTTTGACAAAAGCAAAAAAACAGTTCAATGGAGGAAAGATAGCTTTTTCAGTAAATGGTGCTGGAGCAATTGGACATCCATAGGCAGAAAAAAAAAAAGAAGCTGAACTTAAAATCTCACACCATACATAAAAGTTAACTCAAATGGATCATGCACTAAAATGTAAATGTGAAATCATACAACTTTTATTTTAAAATGTAGGAGAAAATCTTCAAGATCTAGGGCTATGCAAAGAGTTCTTAGACCCCCAAAGCATGATATATAAAAGGAAAAATGGATAAATTGGACTTCATCAAAATTAAAGGCTTGCTCTGCTAATGAAACTATTAAGAGCATGAAAAAAGACACGTTAGAGAGAGAAAACATTTGCAAGCACATATCCAACAAAGGACTAGTATCTAGAATACACAAAGAAGCTCAAAACTCAATGGTGAAAAAACAAACAACCCAACTGGACAATAGGCAAAAGACATGAAGAGACATTTCATTGAAGAGGACACACATATGGTAAATAAGCACATGAAAAGATATTCAGCATTATTAGTCATTCAGGAAATGCTAATTAAAACCACAAATCAGAATCACTACACTTCTGTCAGAATTGCTGAAATTAAAAAATAGTGACAGCACCAAATGCTGGTAAGGATACATAGAAACTGGATCATTCATACATTGAATGGGAGGCATGGGAGGGAAGTGGGTGTGGCTGTAAAAGTAGCAGCCTAAGGGATCCTTGTGCTGATAGAAATGTTCTGTAGCTCAACTGTTTCAATGTCAGTATCCTGGCTGTGATACTATAGTTTTGCAAGGTGTTACCCCTGGGGAAAGTGGTAAAGGATACAGGGGATCTCTCTGTGTTATTTCTTAAAACTGCATGTGAATCTATAATATTTTCAAAATAAAAAGGTTAAAATTGAATTGAATCACAGAAATATGCAATATCTGATATGACTAATATTGGATAATAAAAGGCAGAATTGATTTGCTCAGCAAAATTTGTATTTACGAAATCTTCATTTACAACTAAGCATTAAGTAATTTTTGGTGAGCCAGACTATGGTGAAACAAAACTCTCATAAAGAGCTTTAGAATTCACAATCAAACTTTCTCAATGTACACTGGCAAAACTGACCCCCAGCCAAAATCTTCCTATATTGAATATCTTTATCAAAGAAAGGTTCATAGCAGCTAAAAGCTATTCCCTTCCATGACCTTAGAAGTGTCATGTGACACCCTCAAATTTAAAACAAAATGAAATAATTGAATCAACCTGAACATTATATAAGTACTTAACACAACCTCACTCAGAAACCAATTATTTCAAGTAGCTCTAGAATGTGGAATTTCACTCATACTTAGTAGAATAATGCATTCTAATAATGAAAATAAATGTTTGAACTGCAGTGAATATTTCAGTGTTACTGGAAATATTACTTTAAAACTTTTGTTAGTTATCTAACAATAACTTTTGTTATTGTTAGATAAAAGAACAATTACATTAATAATTTATTATTTATATAACACAATAAGTGATTATATTAACCTTATCAGATACAATCTATGGTATTTTTGTTATAGCAGCCCAAACTAAGACAAGTTGTAAACACTGAAATAGTCTAGAAGAAGTGTTATCCCTGGTGCTCAAACATGCTGTGCACCCATAGCATTTTAACTTTGGTCTCTAATGCTATTTTCAACTAAAAGGAATAGGGCTCCCAAGAGAAATGATTGACTCCCTGTCTGAAGGAGAGATGGTACAAGGTGAGTCTGGAATAACTTTTTGTTCTAAAAAACAAAGAACCTTTCAAAAATTAATGTCAAAATGTTGTTCCAAAAGGACTCAGACCCAAGCTCCTACTGGCCAAAGTTGTAATAATTTGGGCATCATATTGGGGAGAGTAAAGCACAATGAACCTATTTTAAAATCTGAATCCATCAAAAGTGAAAAAAAGGACAAATTACCTAAAATGTATTTTTTTTCAAAATGTTTAGCTTATACTTAAACAAGTCTTTAGATCTGACTTCCAACAGTGGAAATAGAAAGGAGCTAAATGACACCACAAATAAAGCAATCCTGCAAATCCAAAAGTTAAGACATTCTACAAGATAAATGGCACAAAACTTCAATAGCCATAGTGGTAGCACAAAAAAACGCTATTAAACATGAAAGACACGTAAGACACATAAAAACCATATTCAAAATGTGATTCTGGATTGAATTTGACAAATCAGCTTTAAGGGAATTTTGGGAAGAACAATTGGGGAAAATACGACTATGGAAAGGTATCAGATGTTATTAAGAATGTATTGTTAATTTTATTCAATGTAATGCTACTATTTTAGTCATGTAAGATGACAATCTTACTTTTTAGAAAAGCACATGGAAGTATTTAGGGGTAGAAGTTTATATTGTCTGTAATTTGCCTTAAAAAACTTCAGCTCAGAGAGTGTGATTTGTATGTGTCTATCAATTAGTTGTAGTCTACACCATAGTGGTGTTCAGCTGCCCTAATTGGGAATATGCTCTCCGGGCTGGTCAGCCAACATTTAATGAAAAGGCCACACACCAGAGGTGGCTACTGTAGATGTTTTACCTGTTTTTCAAATCTCCAGTGAACAACATGGATTTTGTCAATTAGTATCATAAATGTTACAAACTGATTTTTGTTGGTAAAATTACTGGTGCTAAGGATATGTTGACTTGGTTAAAATTATTGTAGAGCAACTCTCTGCCTTTATAGGAACATGATATGAATAGCAATTTCAATCATCTGAACCCTTAGCAATGGTGCCTTATGCTTTCCCCCAAAATGATACTGCGCTGGAAAAAGGTAATTGTTCTACTTTTTTTTTAATTATATGCTTTCCCTTTTATTTTTTTAAATTATTTTTGTTTTTGTTTTTGAGGAAGATTGGCCCTGAGCTAACATCTGTTGCCAATCTTCCTTTTTTTCTCCCCAAAGTCCCAGTACATAGTTGTACATCCTAGTTGTAGGTCCTTCTAGTTCCTGTATGTGGAACACCGCTTCAGCATGGCTTGATGAATGGTGAGTAGGTCTGTGCCCAGGATCCGAACAAGCAAACCCGGGACCACCAAAGAGGAATGCACAAATTTAACTGCTACACCATCGGGCCGGTCCCTACTCTACTTTTAATGTTCCATTAATCCACTCCTGAAGGACCCTTCTCTGAAATTCAGATTTGACAGATTGTGATCTTGTACTGATACAGAATTACCTTTCAAATCAATTTCATTTCTTAACCATAGATATAGTCTTGTCTCTTGAAATGAATTTTGATGCTTTAAAATCTGTTTGTCCTCTGATGTGCTCAAGTTTGTTTTGAACAATAGAGATTTTCATCACGTGAGGTATGATATCTTATGGGAAGTAAACAATGGAGTGGTTTGTTAATTATTTTGTAATCTCTTCTTTTCTTTAGATTTATGTTCCCTTGTTCTTTAAATCTCAGCTGATTTGAATTCATATGCTTAAAAATCATTTTGTGAAATGTACTATTTTTTCCAAAGAAAACTCTTTAAGTTCTTTTCACTATTCAAAAACAAATATAATATATGCTTACATAAAATGACTGTTTCTACTTGACTGCTTTCTTTATATAGACTTTTTATGAAGTGAAAACTTAGCTTGATAATAGCTTAACAGTTATTAATGATAATATAATTATAAAAGAGTTATCATGACAACTGTTTTTTTCCATGCCTGGATGGGAAGATGATTCACTTAGACATATAATTGCTCCCTCTTAATTGGAATCATTTGTGTCTAAAAGTTTAGAAATTAATGGGAATGCCAAGTTGATGAGATTGAATCCAGGGAATTAGTTCCTAGCACACATTTAATAGGCTTTGTATATACAGGGGTTATATATATAAACCTTTGAGGCCTGATACAAACTACTAGCACTCTCCAAAGAAAACATGTGCACAGACACTTAAAATTTTGCTCCAAAATCAAGAGACTCACAGACCATCTGAAACTCAACCAAACAACCAAGGGTCAGGACTCATAGAGTAGAGGAGTATAGAAATACAAATTTTAAAGATCCAATGCAATGATCCTTTATACTCAGAACTGTGTCAATGCCAGTAATAACCCCCTAGGAACATAAACACTTATACTTCCTTTTTTCTTCCTCCTGTTTATGGGTTTAATGGAGATTAATAGAAACTAACAGGTACAAAGACCTTATAAGACCATCTTCTCCCACCTCTTTATTTCATAAGTGAGGAAAATGAGACTTACGTGGTAATTTCCCAAGATGATACCACTGGTTAATGGCAGAGCCAGATCTCAAGATTCACAGACCAGAGTTCATTGGCCATGCTTTCTCCCCAGGAAAAGAAAGACCAGATTCTCAGCAGCCTGAATCCTGTGATACCTCCATCCCAATGCTAGTGCTCGTGTGTCTGAAATCATGAAGCTGTCAGAGTTAGAAACAGTTGAGGTATGTATTTACTATTTCATATACTCCTTGGAAATGTCCTACTGGAGAGTTGCATATTTGGGGCTAAGGTTAGGTAGCATCAAAATCTAGCTGACCAATGTAGAAATTAGCACCAGAATCAAGCGGCTGGACCCCCTGCCAATGCAGAGAGGTCATCTGCTTGCTGACTAATCTAACATGCTGGTTCTAAGAGGCTGCACTGGTTGGCATTCATAACCCTGATGAATTTACTATGATTCAGGCATGGAGCTTGAGACTTGCAGGCTTGTAAGCTGAATCTGTCAGCATTCCTAGCGTAATACTGTCTCTCAGGGGCTGCCACACATTAACCGAGTTCTCTGAGACAGAAGCATAGAACCAGAAAGCCAATTTGTTAAATTACAATGAGAAATACACTGTCACAGGATCTGCCCCAAGGGCAGATCTACAAAGCCAAATCCTAATCAGAAAGTTGTTTCTGAACTTCAAGTCCAAATAGGGGAAGTTAGATGAACTCAAGGCAACAGATTTAGGCAATTCAAATTATCTATCTCACAATAGATGGTCTTGCCTATGGAAACCAGAATACTTAAATTTTATTCTCACTCTAGGCACTTTGTTATTTAAGCCTTAGGGCTTTGTTCTCTACTTTAAGCAAATTCCAAGTAAGTTGGGGTTCTTCCCTTTGATCCTGTGCTTAAAATTCAGCACAAAGGAGGATGTATAATCTGACAACAGCAAGTTCTGGCCTCTGTACAACTTCATCTGTGGAGGGAAGGAATCTCCTGAACCCAGTTCCTGAAGTGTTCATCCCAGAGTTTCATGACGACCTTGTCCTCACCTCCACTCAGCACAAGGGCGAGGGACAGAAGACCAGAACTGACTAATTAGAAGCGAGACTCAATTTGATACTAATTGCCAAGAAGGTTGGGACATCTAAAATTAATTTATGATTTTTCTCTCTGAAAATGTCTTCATGCCTATCCTTTTACCTAGACTTTATTACTTCTACTTCACCACAAACTTATATGGTTATAGAGACTTTGGGCTACATGACTGATTGTTGAGTCAATCACTCACCTTACTGACGACAAGACAGAGATCAGGTGATAGTCAATGACTTGCCCAAAGACACAGCCAGTTAGGAGGGAAGTAGGACTGAAACCAGGGATCCGTTCTGCCCTGAGGTGCAGGAAAGCACCTCAGGGGATCCCCACTTTTCAAAGCACCTTCTTCAAGACGTTCTCAGTCCCTTCTAGTGCCTGGGACTGACTAACAGTGCTACCTGAGAAGGGTGTCCTGATCCTGGACTGAGAACCACGTGGGCCCCATCGCCCTGTCTCATCTCTCAGGCTCTCTTTATCCCTCTACCCTACACAGACGGTCAAGCAGATGTTCTGTGGAGCTCTGGGACTTGACCCTGTGGGGTTGTTCCAGGCCCACATGGCGGGGATTCAGTTCCAGGAGGAAGTCTGATAAGCGGATTGCTCTTACTGTCTAGCATGGTTCTTTTGCAGGATTATGCAAAAGTAGGTGTCAGAATGGTCCTGACATGATGATTTGGATAACACTCACAGTAGACACAGGATGATCCATAAATAGCCCATTGCTGACCATTTGGACTGAGCCATGTGTGTGGACCCATGTTTTGACTATCACTTGTTCACGTTCCAACCACAGTGCTACCTCTTGTCTAGACTACCTGAGGGTGGCAGGGGTAGCAGCAGGCATTCTTTACTGGCACCCAAGGCAGTCACCCCATCCCCTCTACAGACTCCAAGCCATGGATCAACCTGTCCTTGGGGGTGACTGCTCTTATCTCCTTTGAGGACTTTCAAAACCATTGCTCTGAAAGGCCTATAGACCTTTCCAATTGATGTCCTTTTTTTTTTTGCCGCCAATCAGTATGCCGATGGCATGCTGAAACCAACATTTCTTGTGCAAATGAAATTGCTCTTCTCCCTCTACCCACAGAAGCCTCACCTATCTTCCTCACTTTTGGTCTGTGGAAGGCAGCATTATGATCAACACTTAAATGGATCACATTCTAAACATTTAGTGATTACAGCCTAAATAGTTCAAGAGAAGACAGTTGGAAGATGTGTTCCATGTTAGCACAGTAAACTTTCAAATGGAAAAATTTATCATGAACAGAAACAAATTATTGTTTACTGTTTCTTGAGGTGGGAAGATAAGAAATTAGTCAGGAATAGAGGATTTGATAATAAAGAACAAGAGATGTTTCCTAGACCTGCACTGGAAAACACAGGACCTGGACACTATAAAGAGTATTTATGTGCACTGATTGGACAATAAAGAAACATCTAAGTATCTCTTCTCTATGCATTTTTCTAAATCTTTATTGATAAATCACTGTGTATTATAAGCACCAATGAATTTTATAATACATTTTATATCAAATGGCTTGTATAGACAAAGATTCCACAAAAAAAGTATTTCTCCAGGGCCTGACACAACCTAGGGACAGTCCTGCCTGGGATTCATCTATTTTAGCCAAAGGCTTTCAATTTTATGAAACATTACCTTTGATCTTACATCTTCTAGACTTCTGTTATAGCATTGACTGTAATTTGTCATGATTAACACCTAGGTATTTATAAGGTAGTCTCTCAAAAAGACAGCCAAGTCTTTGTTCACAGGAACCATATTTTATTTCATTTCTGTAATTCCTAAGCACCAATTATTTTCACAGAATCAAAATTTAATGAAGACTTCTGCTCCCAGGAGGATGGAGTAGACATCTTTTTCCTGTTCTTCTCAGTAAGTACAAGTAGAAACCTTGGACATATATGTAAAACAAACACAAGAACACTCTGAAATGTGGAGAGAAGAGGGCAGACCAGCCAGGGACCTCAGGATCTTAGGAACAACATGGTGGTGAGTTCCCTGAGGTTTTCTTTTTGCCTCCTATATCCCAGACATTGAGCCAGAGAAGCTAGCAACCCAGAAATGCAGATCAAAAATCCCCAACAAAATGTTGCTCTCTCTAGTCCAAAGGGAAGGGGCAGCTTAGTTACAGAGAAGGCTTTTAAATAGTTGCCTACTCCAGCTAAACACTACAGAATAAATTGTGACTCCATCCTCACTCACACCAGCAAAAGCCAAGTGGGAAGCCCAGACTTCCACCTTTGCCAGGCTATAACAAGACACCCCAACATTCCACCAGAGTAGTATCAGAGAGGCCAAGAGAGAGCCGGGACTTCCACACCCCACATTTCAGCAGTAACAAGACACCCCATTCCTGCTGGTGAGGTGTCAGGGGAGACCTAGTGGAGTGTCAGGGATTTCACCTTGGTACACAGTAATGAAACCACCCCTACTGCACTGTCAGTGAGGATACATGGGGATCTGGAACTCCCAATCCCAGCCAGCAGCAAGAATGTACTTCTACTTCCACCTGACAGTAACAAAATAGCACCCCATCTTCCCCTGCCAGAATGGCATTAAAAACACCCAGCTAAAACAGAAGGTTTAATTAAGATCCAGGCTCCCATATCATTACAGCACAATAGTCCAGGTTTCAAGAAAAAATAAATCACTATACCAAGAACAAGGGAGATCTCAAACTGAATGAAAAAGGCAGCCAATAGATGCCAACACCAAAATGACACAGGTATTAGGATTATCTGACAAAGACTTTACAGTAACCATGATAAACATGTTTCGATGAGCAATTACAAACACATTTGAAACAAATGAAAAAATTGGAAGCTTCGGCAAGGATATAGAAAATCTGAGTGAAGAAAGAGAAGATAGTTATAAGTCAATTATATTTCAGTAAAACTGGGGGTGGGGGTAGAGAAAGAGAAGATAGAAAAAAGAGCCAAATGGAAATTTTAGAACTCAAAAATAGAATAACTGAAATGAAAAGTGCAGTGGAAGCGCTCAACAGCAGACGGGCTCTGGAGAGGACAGAGGAAAGAATCAATGAACCAGACATTAGAACAATAAAAATTGCCCAATCAGAACAACAGAGAAAAATAGACTAAAAAATATGAGTAGAGCTTCAGGCACCTGTGGTACTATAACAGAAGATCTAATATTTGTATCACTGGAGATGCAGAAGCAGAGGAGAAAGAAGGGAAACTGAAAAAGTACTCAAAGAAATAATTGCTGAAAAATTCTAAAATTTGGCAACAGACACAAATGCATGGATTGAAGAAGCTGAGAAAATCCTGAACAGGATAAACTCAAAGTAATCAATTCCCAGAACACATCATAATTAAACTTCTGAAAACTAAAGACAAAGGAAAAATCTTGATAGCCAGAGAAAAACAACACCTTATCTATGGGGGAAAAACAATTTGAATGTTAGCAGATTTCTTATCAGAGATGACAAAGGCCAAAAGGAAGTGGTACAATATTATTCAAGTGCTGAAAGAAAAGAAAAGTCAACCCAGAATCCTATACCTAGCAAAATGTCCTATGAATGAGAAATCAAAGCATTCTTAAATGAAGGAAAAATATGAGAAGGCGTCATAAGCATCAACAAAAAAAAGAATGGTAAAAGGAAGTTATATAAACAGAAAAGAAACAATAAAATAAGGAAACTTGGAACATCAGGAATAAAGAAAAAACATGGTAGCAAAAATATAGGTAACTACAATAGTTTTTTTCTTTTCTTGAGTTTTTAAAATTATGTTTAACAGTTGAAGTAAAAATGTAACACTGTCTAATGTGGCTATCAGCAGGCAAGTCCTGTATAGCTTTTGTTAGATTTACACCTAAATGTTTCTTTTCTTTTCTTTTGAGCAAATGTGAATAGTATTGTATTTTTAATTTCAGTATCTATGTTTTCATTACTAGTATACAGAAATGCTATTAATTTTTCATATTAATCTGTATCCTACCATCTTGCTGAATTAACTTATTAGTTCTAGGAGATTTTTTTATAGATTCCTTGGAATTTTCTATCTAGACAATCACATCATCTGCAAATAGGGACAATTTTATTCCTTCCTTTCTAATCTGCATGCCTTTTATTTCCTTCTCTTACCTTATTGCAATGTATAGGGTTGACAGAGGATACAAATTACCAGTGTCAGAAATAAGAGATCTAATTTTAAAAAGGCATTAATAGGCCAATAAAGGAATACTATGAACAACTCTATTCCCATAAACTTGAAAACTCAGATGAAATGGACTAACTCCTTGAAAGATACAGACTATTGAAACTTCTAAAGGAGAAAGAGACAATCTGAATAGGCCTATATCTAACAAAGAAATTGAATCAGTAATTAATCACTTTCCAAAAAATAAAGCACCAGACTCTTTGATTTCACTGGTAAATTCTACAAAACATTTAAAGAATAAGTAATATAAATACTCCATAATCTCTTCCAGAAAATAGAAGCAGAAGGAGCACTACTTAACTCATTCTCATGAAGCCAATATTACTCTAATACTAAAACTGGTTAAAGATATTACAGGAAAGGAAAAGTACAGACCAATATCTCTCATGAACAAAGATGCAAAATCCTCATCAAAATTGTAGCTAATGACATCCAACAATGTATAAAAAGAATTATACAGCACAACCAAGTGGTATTTATTCCAAATATGCAAGACTGGTTCAACATTCAAAAATCAATTTGCATAATCCACCACATCAAGAGGCTAAAGAAGCAAAATCATATGATCATATCAATGGATGCAGGAAAACATAAGGTAAAATCCAACACCCATTCATAATTTAAAAAAAGAAAAAAACATTTTAGATGATTAGGAATGGGGGACTGGAATTTTTCAACTTGAAAAAGAGCATTTTTGTGGATAAAGAGCATGAAAACTCTACAGCTATCATACTTAATGGTGGACTGGACTCTTTCTCCCTGAGGTCATTAACAAGGCAAGAATGGTCCCTCTCACCGCTCCTACCCTACATCATACTGAAAGTCCTAACCTAGCATAATAAGACAAGAACAAGGAAACAAAATTTATATATATTGAGAAGGAAGTAATAATACTGTCTGTTTGCAGATGACATGTTTTTCCATGTAGAAAATCACATAGACCCTCCTGCCAAAAAAACAAAACAAAACTCCTAGATCTAGGAGATCCTATTGCAAAGTCACACGTTACAAGATTAATACACAAAACTCAATTAATTTCCAATATACCATAAAAAAGTGGAATTTGAAATGAACAAACTTGCAAAACTCAAAAAGTGGGGAAAAAGGAAACAATCCAATTAGACACAGGCAAAAGATATGAAGACACATTTCATGGAAGAAGATACAAAGATAACAAATAAGCACAGGAAAAAGGTGTTCAGGATCACTATCTACTATGGAACAGCAAGTTAAAACCACAATGAGATACTACTACTCACCTTTTATAATGGCTAAAATAAAAAAGAGTGACATCAGTGTTAGTGAGGATGCAGAGAAATTGGATCATTGATACATTTCTGGTGGAAATGTAAAATAGTACAGCTTTTCTGGGAAATGGTTTGGCAATTTCTTTAAAAATTCAAAGTGCAACTACCATTTGACCCAGCAGTTTCACTTCTGAGCATTTAGCCCAGAGAAGTGAAGACAATGTTCATTCAAAAACCTGTAAACAACTCTTTATTGCAGTTTTATCTATAATAGCCAAAAACTAAGATAATCTAGATGTTTTTCAATGGTTGAATGGTTAAACAAACTGTTGTACAATCATACCATAGAATTCTACTTGGCAATAAAAAAGAATGAACTATTGATACATGCAACAACTCAGTTGAATCTGTAGAGAATTATGCTGAGTGAAAAAAGTCAGTCCCAAAAGGTTACAGACATTATGATTTCATTCATATAACATTCTTGAAATGACAAGACTATAGAAATGGAGAACAGATTAGTGGTTGCTGGGGTTAAGGTGTGGGTGGGAGTAGAAAGGAAGTGGATGTGGCTATAAAAGAGTAACATGAGGGATCTTGGTGTTGACGTAAATGTTCTGTATCTTGACTATATCAATGTCAATATCCTGGTTGAGATACTGCGGTTTTTCAAGATGTTACTATTGGGGGAAACTTGGTAAGGGTACAGAGGATCTCTGGTATTTCTTGCAACCACATATGAATCTACAATTATCTCAAAATTAAAAGTTTAATTTTAAAAATTCAATGAAAGTTCATTCATTCAATTGAATCAAATCTAAAGAAAGAAACCCCATTTAGTCAGTTTCCTAAGGCCATAAAACATACACACACTCATGCACACATTATGAAATGAAAATATGTTACACTGCATTTCCAATCAATTTGCATCACCTGAGGAAAATCCATATATCTCATATAAACATATCTGTTTAAAACTCTAACTTTGTACACTCAGAGGCTAGAAGTTATGAAGAAATCAGACAATGGCTAAAGACAAATTGAAAAGACCCTATCTCCTCTTTCTATTCCTGTTCCTGATTTTTATCTTTATACTTTTGGAAACTTTGAGTATGTTTTTTAAAAGCTGAGACTTTTGATATTTTCCCAGATTGAAATATGCATAATAGTAAAAAAAGTTGGCATGCCTAAGAAGATAAATACATGTGGACTTAAAATTACTCTGGCCTAGAGAGATTGCATTGGTAATAATAAATGAATAAAATTAATTTCAATAAATCAATAATATTCAGAAAGTTTGTCAGGAAAAGTTTTAACCTAGGAATATTGAAATTAAAAATTTTCATCCCTGGCCCTCCCATTTAAAAAAATGAATAAAATAAACTTAAGATAGAGTGGTTGGTTCTCACATATATTCAATTCTAAACACTCTTCCTTTTATATTTTTTCTTTTAAAACTATAAAATAGGGGCCAGCCTGGTGGACTAGTGGTTAAGTTTGCACGCTCTGCTTTGGTGGCCTGGAGTTCACAGGTTCAGATTCCGAGTGCAGACCTACGTACCACTTATCAAGCCACACTGTGGCAGGCGTCCCACAGCAAAAAGAGGAGGACTGGCAACGGATATTAGCTTAGGGCTAATCTTCCTCATGCACACACACAGCAAAATTTTAAAAACTGTAAAATAAAATGCACTGCTTTAACTTTGAGACAGACTATAAATTTGAGACAAGAAAACAAATCCAAAATTCTTCAAAGTAATTTCATTAATTCATTCAATATCTAAGGAGCACCGATTGTCTTATAAACACTTAATATACATCAGTGAACAGAACAGACTGCAGTCCCTGTCCTCATGAAACTTCTATTCTAGCAGTAATCTATTCTACTGTAATTATCTGTACTTTAAAACAAAGTATATTAAGAACCATTTTTACATTATTGATAGTTCTGTAAGCATAGGAAGGTTGAATTACTGTTGCTTCGGAAACCATAATTTTTGAAAGTCTTTTTTACTCTTGTTCATAATAACTCAAAACTGCAAATGTTCATCAACAGGTGAACAGATAAACAAACTGTGCTATATTTATACAATGCACTGTCATCCAGCAATAGAAAGAGAATGATCTGCTGATACAGCCAAAAACATTACGCTGAGCAAAAGATGCCAGACATGAGTACATATTATATAATTCCATTATATGAAACTCTGGAAAAGATAAATCTACTTTATAGTGACAGAAAACAGATCAGTGGTTGCTTGGGGCTCAGGTTGGGGGAAGCTGACAAGGAAAAGGAATGAAAGAAATGTTATGTATCTTGATTATGGTGTTGGTTACATGGGGGCATAAATTTGTCAGAACTCATGGAAATGTACACCTAAAATGAATGTATATTATAATATGTAAATTGTTCCTCAATAAAAAAGACATAAAAAAGTCAATCTAATCCCATTACAGAATAAAAGAGAAATTAACAGACTATTATTAGAATTGACAGAATAAATGAGAAAAGCATATAATCATGAAATTTGATTCAGAAAAAGCATTTGACAAAATCAAAACCCACTCATGATTAAAAAAAAGAATCTTTTAGCAAATAGAAACAGAAATAAACAAACAAAATCTCCTTCAATAAATGTTGAAAGTTTCCCTCTTGAGTATGAGATAATCTCTGTTATCACCACTTCTTTTCAGTATCATCCTGGAAGTTCTAGCCAATACAATAAGGCAACAAAAGAAATAAAATTATAAGGATTAAAAAATAATAAAACTGTCATTATTCACATGTGACATTATTGCTTACATTGCAAAATCAAAGGTATCTATAGATGAATGAAATTTAGCAATATCTTTGGGTCAATAAATAAAACTTAATTGTATGCTTGTATGTTTAAAACAAATATTTGAAAATAAAATTTTTAAAAATATATCATTAACAAGTGTTTTGTGCCAGTCTCAGCCTGTCAATAACCAATGTCATGGCTGGACCAGGCCACATCATTCTTATTATGATTGCAAGATTCCCTTCAGGGATAACAATCAGGAAACTTTGAAAAGAAAAAGGTTTATTACTCACAGGTCCTGGAAAGTGCATGGCATACCTGAGACCACACAGCGAGGTCACAGGTAGAATGAGAGAGAGAGGGCGCACGCATGGGCCTGGGGTTCTGCTTTTATTGGGATCGAGGGTGGGACTTATGATTTTGCCACCTCACTCTTTATTGGTGAATTTAAAACATAAGAGTGGGAATTTAAAGCACAGGAAAAGAAAAAACAAGTGGCCCAAATGGTCAGTTATCTCAAAATCAACCAAGATCTCTAAAACAAAGGAGTGGGAGGTGGGAGTGCGGAGGGACGGCCTGGCTCTCTAGCTAGTCATGTGGCTGGCAATGTGTTTATTCAAGACAGCCCTCTTTGAAGTGGATGTTTCTGCAATAAAAGCCAAAGTCAGGCACTTGCATTACAAAAAAGAAAAGCCAGCTATCAGGGCTGACACTACAAAAAGCATCAAAAAATTAAATACCTAGGTTTAAACCTAATGAAAGATGTGCAAGATATCTACACAGAAAATTTAAAAATGTCAGTAAACAAAATTGAAGACCTAAATAAAAGAAGTGATATATCGTGTTCAGATAGTACAAAACTAACTGTTGTAAACATACCAATTCTCCCAATTTGATCATTAGAGATAGTACAATCAAAATAAAAGTTCAAGCAGCATTTTTTTAGAAATTTGACAAGTGAATTCTAAAATTAGATAGAATTTTAATGAGCCAAAATTAGCTAAAGCATCTTGAAGAACATTGGAAGACATATACTATCCAGATACCAAGGCTTATAATAAACAAAGTAATTAAAACCAAGTGATATTTGTGTAAGAATAGAGGAATATTACAAAATAGAGAATCAAGTAACAAATCCATGCATATGCAGTTTACAACACAGGTGCCAGCACATTGCAGTTGAGAAAGATGGCCTGACAAGTAGTAGTGGATCAACTGGATAACCATATGGAAAAAAATGATTATCCAATGATTCCTCACACCACCCACGAAAATCAATTACAGATGGATTATAGATTTAAATGTAAAAGATAAAGCAATGAAGTTTCTAGATGTTAGTATAGGATCATATTTTTATGACCTTGGGTTGACAAAGATTTCTTCAACAGGACACAACAAGCACTAACTTTATTTTTATTTTATTTTTTCTAGCTTTATTGAGGTGTAATTTACAAACAACATTGTGTAAATTTAAAGTGTATAATCTTATGATTTGATACCCCTATATGTTGAGAAATGATTACCACAATAAGGTTAATTAACATACCTATCACCTCACATAATTGCAGATTTTTTTGTCTGTTGTGAAAACATTTAAGATTTACTCTTTTAGCAACTTTCAAGTATACACTACAGTATTTTTAACTATAGACACCATGCTATATATTAGATCCCCAGAACTTATTCATCTTATAAGTAGAAGTTCATAACTTTTAGTCAATGTCTCCCCATTTCCCCCACCCCTGGAAACCACCATTCTACTCTCTGCTTCTACAAGTTTGGCTTTGTAAGTTTCCACATATAAAGTGAGAGCAGAAAGTACTTGTCTTTATCCATCTGACTTATTTCACTTAGCATAATGTCTTCAAGTTCCATCCATGCTATTGCAAATGGCAGGATTTCCTTCTTTTTTATAGTTGGATAATATTCCATTATTTTTTAATCCATTCATCCATCAATGGACACTTAGGTTGTTTCCATGTCATAGCTGTTGTGAATAATGGTGCAATGAACAGGGGGACAGATATCTGAGATAGTGATTTTATTTCCTTCAGATATATACCCAGAAGTCGGCTTGCTATGATAAATCATGTGGTAGTTGTATTTTTAAATTTTTTGAGAAACTGCTATAACATTTTCCATAGTGGCTATAGCAATTTCCATTCCCACCAACAATGCACAAGGGTCCCATTTTCTCAACATCTTCGCCAACACTAGTTGTCTCCTGTCTTTTTGGTAATAGCTGTAATAGGTGTGAGGTGATAGCTCACTGTGGTTTTGATTTGCATTTCCTCAATGATTAGAGATGCTGAGCATCTTTTCACATACCTGTTGGCCATCTGTACATCTTCTTTGGAAAAAAAGTCCTCTGCCCATTTTTAAATCAGATTAGTTTGTTGTTTTGTTTTGTTTTTTCTATTGAGCTGTATGTGTTCCTTATATATTTTGGATAACAACCCCTTATCAGATATATAGTTTGTGAATATTTCGTCCCATTTCATAGGTTGCCTCTTCATTTTGTTGATTGTTTCTTTTACTGTGCAGAGCTTTTTAGTTTGGTGTAGTCCCACTTGTTGATTTTTGCTTTTGTTACTTTTGATGTCATATCCAAAAAATTATTGCCAAAACCAATGTAAAGGAGCTTTTTTCCTATGTTTTCTTCTGGTTTCATGGTTTCAGGTCTTACACTTAAGTCTTTAATCATTTTGAGTTAATTTTTGTGGGTAGTGTAAAATAGGGTCCAATTTCATTCTTTTAATTTGTGAAGATCCAGTTTTCCCAAAACCCTTTATTGAAAAGGCTATATTTTCCTCCTCGAGTATTCATGACTCTCTTGTCAAATATTTGTTGACTGTATATGCATGGATTTATTTCCAGGCTCTTGATTCTATTCCATTGGTCTATGAGTCTGTTTTTATGCCAATATAATATTGTTTTGATTACTAGAGCTTTGTAGTATAGTTTGAAATCAAGGAGTATGATGCTTCCAGCTTTATTCTTCCTCAGGATTGATTTGGCTATTTGGGGTATTTTATGACTCCATATGAATTTGAAGATTATTTTTTCTACCTGTGAAAAATCCCATTGGAATTTTGCTACCAATTGCATTGAATCTGTAGATTGCTTTGGGTAGAATGGAAATGTTAACAATGTTAATTCTTCCAGTCTACAAACATGGAGTATCTTTCCATTTGTTTGTGTCTTCTTCTATTTCTTTCATCAAAGTCTTAGAGTTTTCAGTATACAGATCTTTCTCCTTCTTGGTTAAATTTATTCCTAAATATTATATTGTTTCTGATGCTATTATAAATGGCATTGTTTTATTTATTTTTCAGATATTTCATTGTTAGTGTACAGAAACACAACTTCTTTACATGTGTTGATTTCGTATCCTACAATTTTACTGAATTTATTTATTAGTTCTAACAGATTTTTGGTGCAGTCTTTAGAGTTTTCTGTATATAAGATCTTGTCGTCTGCAAACAGAGACAGTTTCAATTCTCCCTTTCCATTTGGATGCCTTTATTTCTTTTTCTTGCCTTATTTCTCTGGCTAGGACTTCCAGTACTGTGTTGAATAGGAGTGGTGAGAGTGGGCATTGTTGTCTTGTTTTTGATTTTAGGGTAAAAGCTTTCAGCTTTTCACCACTGAGTATGATGTTAGCAGTGGGTTTGTCATATACAGCCTTTATTGTATTGAGGTGTGTTTCTTCTAGACCCAAATTTTTGAGAGCTTTTTTCAGGAAAGGGTGTTGAATTTTGTCAAACATTTTTTCTGCACCTATTGAGAGAATCATATAATTTTTATCCTTCATTCTATTAATGTGGTGTATCACATTTATTGATTTGATTATTGATTTGCACCTTTGCATCCCAGGGATAAATTCCGCTTGATCGCGGTATACGATTCTTTTTAATGTGATTTTGAATTTGGTTTGCTAGTGTTTTGTTGAGAATTTTTTCATCTATATTCATCATGGATATTGGCCTGTAGTTTTCTTTTTTTATGGTGCCCTTATCTTGCTTTGATATCAGGATGATGCTGGCCTCATAAAATGAGTTTGGAAGTATTTCCTCCTCTTCTATTTTTTAGAAGAGTTTGAGAGGGATTGGCATAAACTATTCTTTAAATGTTTGGTAGAATTCGTCAGTGAAGCCATCTAGTCCTGTACTTTTATTTTGGGGAGGTTTTTAATTACTGATTCAATATCCTTACTCTTTATTGATCTATTCAATTTTCTATTTCTTCATAATTCAGTCTTGGTAAGTTGTATGTTTCCAGGAATTTGTACATTTCTTCTAAGTTATCTAATTTGTTGGTGTATAATTTTTCATAGTAGCCTCTTATGATCCTTTGTATCTCTGTGGTGTCGGTTGTAATGTCTCCTCTTTCATTTATAATTTTATTTATTTGAGTCTTCCCTCTTTTTTTCTTGGTTAGCCTAGCTAAAGTTTTGTCAATCTTGTTCACCTTTTCAAAAAACCAACTCTTAGTTTCATTGATTTTTTTCTATTGTCTTTCTAGTCTCTACTTCATTTATTTCTGCTCTAATCTTTGTTATTTCCTTCCTTCTGCTAACCTTGGGCTTAGTTTGTTGTTCTTTTTCTAATTCCTTAATATGTAAAGTTAGGTTGTTTAGTTGAAATCTTACTTCTTAATGTGGGAGTTTATTGCTGTAAACTTCCCTCTTAGAGCTGTTTTTGCTGCATTCCATAAGTTTTGGTATGATATGTTTTCCTTTCTGTTTGTCTCCAGCAACTTTCTGATTTCCCTTTTGATTTCTTCCTTGGCCCACTGGTTGTTCAGGAGTGTATTGTTTAAATTCTGCATATTTCTGAATTTTCCAGTTTTCCTCCTGTTATTGATTTCTAGTTTCATACCATTGTGGCCAGAAAAGATACTTGACATGACTTCAGCCATATGACTTCTTATATTTGTTATGGCTTGCTTTGTGGCCCTACATACGATCTATCCTGGAGAATACTCTGTGTGCACTTGAGAAGAAAGTGTGTTCTTGTCCGTTGGATGGAATGTGCTGTATATGTCTGTTAGGTCCATTTAGTCTATAGTGTTATTCAGGTCCACTATTTCCTTAATTTTTTCCCTGGATGGTCTATCCATTGTTGAAAGTGGAGTATTGAAGTCCCCTACTATTATTATACCACCATCTATTTCTCCCTTCAATTCTGTTACTATTTGCTTTAAATATTTAGGTGTTCCTATATTGGGTGTATATATATTTACTTCAAAAAGATAAATGTCTTGTGTTAGTGTAGGATGGGTGTGGCTGCTGCCAGGTCCCTGGGAGGGCTCCTGCCTGGTCACTGGATGGGCCCCTGGGTTGGCAGGACTGGCCCTGGATCATGGCTGAGAGGGCCTGGAACTGAGCCCCAGGGCTATTTCAGCTTTCACAGCCAAGACTGAAGTCTGCAGCCCTGGCTCTGGAGGCACAAACGGGCATGTCTCCTGCCACTTCCCTGGGTGGGCTGGACTGTTCTCTGACCATAGATGGTGAGGCTGGAGCTGAGTATAGGGACATTTTAGGATACCCTAAGGAGCGGATGTGTCTCCCACTGGGTCCCTGTGTCAGCAGGACTACTTGTAGGCTGTGGCTTTGATGGTCTAGAGCCCAGTTATTGGGCCCTTTCAGAATCTACAGCCTGACACAGTTCAGAGGGCTCACCTACAAGGGCTCCCTGACCATGACCAAGGGGGGCTAGAGCCAGTTTAGGGGCCACTTCAGGGTCCACAGCCAGGACTGAGGTATGTATGCCTATTGCCTGACACATGGGTGGGCATGACTCCTCCCAGGTCCCTTGGTATATAGTGCTGGTGACATTACCAAGGCCAAACGGGTCTGTAGCCAAGTCCTCAGAGGTACAGAGTAGTTTCCACATCCGTAGCCAGGACCACAGCCACCAAGTCAGCTACCTGCCTTCTCAAAGGGGTACAGGCCTGCCTTCTCAAAGGGACTCTTCTCAGTCTTGTGCTGTACCAGGGTTTCACATTCAAAAGCATCAAAAGATCTCTGGGCGAAGCTGAGTGAAGGGTACACAAAAACTGACTGCACTATTTTTGCAACTTCTTGTCAGTCTAAATTTATTTCAAAATAAAATGTTTACTTAAAAAATCAACAAAAACATCATGTAAGAATTCATTGGCTATTTGAAATTTATAATAACAATATTCTATAATATATTGTTATTTGTACATTGTGTGCTACACATTCTTTATATCAGTTAAATATTTAATAAACTTACATAATTGTATATGCACATCAGGACCTGGAGTAGGCACAAAATTTGATGGAGGCACTCACTCTCAGGGTCACGCAAATGTCTTACACTAGTGCCTGCACTGATATGCTTATGGATCTCTCACTCCACCCCCACCCCACTGGGGGGTCAGTTGTTAAATATTCACCAACACACCACTACCTTCAAATAAATACTAGTCTCATTTGTTACAAGAATGAAGACCATGTCATGAAAGTGTCCTTAAAAAGTTATTGTAATTGTATCAGCTTGTCCCTTTTTTTATCCAGTTCTATTCTATGAGAACTTTTAAGGGCTAGAATACAGGATGTTTGATCACTGGACAAACATCACTGGATGCTTGAGACTGGACATCTATCTAAGTGGAAGGGTGCAGTATGTCAGTTCAAATGGAGAGACAAAAACAACTTTGAAAGAAATGAGAGATGTGAGAAACTCCAGCAAGTTCTAGAACAAATTCTCCAGAGAGAAGAATAATCAGAAACCGGAGAGATTGAATCAGGCTGGGCAAAAGATGCATAGTATATCATAGGAGGATAAGGCAAGACTATGAAGCCACTTCAAAAGGAAGAAAGGGCTTCAAGGAGGAAAAGTAGAAATGCAACCCTTGGTTCATTGGGAGAACAGAATCAAGGAATATCTCCTGAGCTCTAAATAGCTGAAAAGAAAAAAGAAAAAGAAAAAAAAACCTCCTTAGGAATAAAGATCTTTCTCATTGAAAAAGGTAAAATGCAGCTTCCCATTCTTTATTTGTGACTAAGAAATGTGTCTATCCTTTACTTTCCTACAATCATTATTTATGTTATGGTGGATCACTGTTCTTAATCAAATCCTCTTCTATGTAAAAATTCACATGCAGTGTGCTTCTCAGCACTGTCTATCTTAGGATAAGTGAAAAGCATTTTGGGGTCTTAATACTAATCATGAATGAAATTGAACTTATTTCTCACTTGGGTTCATCTCCTCTCTTGCAACTGACATCTCTCAGCCTTGACTCTCCACATGCCAGTCAAGAGGAAAACTCCCCTGTGATTGAACAAGCTTACACAGGTGCTCCTTTGATCACAAAAATCCAAATTTAAAGGGTAGGTCATTCATTGAACTTCCCTTTTTTTAGTTACAAAGTAATGACAAATGCATATTTATAAAAATCATGTTTGAAAAAAATCTGGGTACTTTTTCTTTTTCTACTTTATGCCAGGAGTAAAAATCAGTGCTTCAGAGACTGGCCTCAGTAGTGGCTTCTGATATTTCCTCCACTCTTTGCATTGTCAGTTGAGATTGAGTGTCTAAAAGGTGTCTTTCAACAAATGGGGTGTTGGCTGGTCAGTTATGTTTCACTTTTCCCCTGGTGGCTACTTAGCATCTGGTGGGCCCACCCAATGGTGCTGGCAAGGCTCATCCTTCTCAGAGTGACTGGAAATGTACAACCTGTTACTCAGTGACTGCCAGCAAATAAAGAATTTCTCTTGTTCCCAGTCTTCTTCCATTGCCAAATGAATGTGTTGCTCTAAAATCTAATAGCCTCTACCAGCTGCTGGGTTCTGTTCTTTCCAGTTATGATTACTTGGACTTTCCAGTTTCCATATTGTCCTGTCATTTTCACAGTGAGGGCCCCAGACACATTGCAAAAGAATCTCAAAACTATTGCCTCTAAAATCTCATTAAACCAAAGTAGTCATATCTTCCATAGCCCCAAACTACAACATCTTGGCAAACCAGCCTCTCATCCAAAGTTGTTCCCCCCAGTAAATTTTGGGGCGCTCTCCAAGGCCTCTGTCTTCTTTACGTCACAATTCAGGTCCTTGGACAAAGGTATACTTTACTTTGCACAAATGATTAATTCCTAAATAGTGGTGTGGAAACCAGGTTTTTAAAATTAAAAAGTATGTTAAATCTACTAGGGACAATTATTGCATAAAAGAACTCCATTAGAGTTATTTGATAAATCAACTCTTTTCTGTCTCAAATGACCATCCCTAACTTATGTATGTGGAAAACAAAATTTTCATATGTCACACGTTCTTAACTAGCAAGTGCTCCTGTGGGATATGTTCCCATTACCATCTCCCATTTCAGGGCATTGATTTCAATGCTGACCAATCGGAGTCACTGTTAATTTCCATTGTTTGGAAATCCTTTCTCTTTTTTTCTATTTCTTTGTTTTTGAAGTGAAAGATCAATAAACCCCAGTCCTGAGATCTTTTTCCCAGAGACATCAGGGACGGGCAGCAGGTTGATGTGAGGGGAACACACTAGAAGACCAGGGTCTGTCCTGACTGGCCAGTGTGTTGCTCTATTGGTCACCAAAATTTTTGCTACCATCTCTTTTCATAGCAATATTTTTGTTTCCTTTCAATAAGAAATGTAAAGCATTAGTATCTCAGATCAATCATCTAATAAATTGTTTCCCAAACTGTAGTCCAAGAAATGCGTCACTTGAAATTTTCAATATGTGTTCATGACCAATAGTTTACCCATACATTTTGGGCATACTATTTCTTCTTACTAACTACTACATACATAGCACAATTATTATCTATATTGATATTGAGATTACTGAATCTTATTTAAAAATATAGATTTACCTCAGAGTATTAAAAATACTCTTTAAAAACAGATAGTATGGTATGAAATATATGTGAATTCTAGACATCTTTACATCATAAAATTATTTAAGTTTTTCTTGGAAGTCTCTTTTGTCCTTTTTTTTCAGAAGGAGATAGCATTTATAGTAAAAACAAAATGTCTATTTTTAACATATTGCCAATTTTTTTTAAAGGATGGTTCTCCAGTCAAACAAGTGTAAGGAGTTTTGCCATCTACATTCTATCTTTTGAAGATTCACTGGGCCTTGAAGAGTCTATGAAATTTTATAACAAATTAATGGATTTAAATTTAACAGAGTAATTTCTAAATCTATATATTCATGGCATATTTTATCTGGAGTATGTGTAATAACAAAGCTTTAGGAAATGCAGAACAAATACTTGCTCTCTGCCTTGAGGTCATTTGTTAACTTGGAAGATGGGTTAACAATTAAAATCCATCACATAAAATGTCAAATATTCTATGAAGTACCTCAACATTTGCAATATTATTAAATGATAGAATTCCAACAGAGAGGGAGCCCTTTTATTTGTTGGGTGTTATAGACCCATTGCATGAGATGAAAGAAATGATGCTGACATTTTAATGGTTCTGATATGATATTCATGACCTGGGGACTCAGGAACACAAAAAGTTTGCTCCATTCCACCTGCAACAAGTAGAATGAATGAGTCACCACAGACCTTGACTCTCCTGGTAACACACCTATGTATCAAAGACTGCCCACACAGAATAGCAAAGATAAAAATGAGTAGAGACAAAAAGGTCTTTGCTTTGAGATTAAGCTTACTTTGACCCGCTGAAACTGGTGCCATTTCCTTAAATGAAGATTTTCCTAATGGGACATTCAACACCCATCTGACTCACCAATTTTCCTGCCTTTCCCAACCCTTGCAGTGAAATTAGGGTACAGATTCAATATGTGACAGTAAACTGAGGGCTACAATTAATGCATGCAGGGTATTCCATAATCTGTTCCTATTAACAGTGTCAAAAGCTAAGGAAAGATCATTAAAAACTGTTCTGTGTTATTCCTTGCAGGTTACTCCATAAAGTGATGAGTAAAAACAATGGCAAATTGTAGAACAGACATACCTGCATGCTCTGCATGAAGACGCTTGTCCCAAAAGGCTAGGTTTATGACATATCAAGAGGAAACTCGAATAAAGAGACCCTATGGCATAGTAGATTTGGACTTCTGGAACACCTAAAATGTCTGGCAAAACTTTGAGCCTTCCCAAGCAGAGCACAAATCCCTAACTTGGCCTGATTACCTTTTGCCTGCTCTTACCATGTCCTGGCACTATTTTTATTACATTTATTCTGTAGTTTGGAACACTGGTTAGATCTAACTTAACTCCCTTGTGCTGATGTAGCTACAATTCTTTTGTGCTATCCTCAGAAAAGATGGGCGAACACTGATATTTTATACTCTGTACTTTTTTCTAAGATAATGTTCTCAATTCATTCTTTCAACAAATATTTGTTGTGCACCCACCATGTGTCACACACTACTCTGGGAACTTTAGGTATACCTAATAAAACAAAGATCCCTGATCTGTGGTTCTTGTATTCTAGTAGGGAAAGGTAGACAATATACAATAAATTGAATGAAGGTTAAGGAAAAAAGAAAGAGTAGAGCAGGACAAGGGGTATTGGGAGTGTGGGCATGACTCTTGAAACAGGTAAGGAAATCAGCCAAGCAAACATCTGGGGAAAGGAATGTTCTGGGCAGAGGAAACAACTGGAGCACAGGCCCTAAGGTGGATGCCTGGCGTGTTGACAGAAAGCAAAGAGACCAGTCTGGAGGGGAGAGATTGGGGTGACTAATAGGGGAGGAGATCAGAGGGAGTCCTGGGTGCAGGTGAGATCATGCAGGGCCTGTGAGCCATGGAGAAGACCTTGGCTCTTACTTGAGTGAGATGGGAGCCATTGCAGGGTTTTGACCACAGGAGTGCTCTGATATGACACACATTTTAAAAGGATCATACTGTGTGCAGTAAAGGGAGTAGACTATAGGGGGCTAAGGGAGACAAGCAGGAAGACCCCATTAAAAGGCAAGAGCCATAATTGAGCCATAATCAAGGCAGCTTGGATGTGGGCAGTCACATGGGTAGGGGGGTGGGTAGTGAGAAGGACATGCAGGTGCGATAAAAAGAGGAATCCAAGGCTAGTGGCCTGAGAAACTAGAAGGATGAAGTTGTCATCAATCGAGACAGGAAAATTGTGAGTGGAACAGGTTTGAGGGGAAAAGATTAGGAGTTCAGTTTTGAGCAAAGAAAGTTTGAAGTGTCTTTTTTTCTTTTCTTTTTTTTTTTTTTTTTTTTTGCTGGGAAAGAGTCGCTCTGAGCTAACATCTATTGCCAATCTTCCTCTCTTTTTTTCCTTCTCCCCAAAGCCCCAGTACATAATTGTATATTCTAGTTGTAAGTCCTTCTAGTTCTATATGAGCTGCCACCACAGCATGACTACTGATAGACGAGTGGTGTGGTTCTGCTCCGGGAACCTAGCCTGGGCCGCCAAAGCAGAGTGCACCAAACTTTAACTGCTAGGCCATCAGGGCTGGCTCTTGAGGTGTTTTTTAGACATCCAAGTGGATACGTAAGTATGAAGTTGGATATATATGTCTAGAGTTGGGGCAAGAGGTGGCTAGAGCTTCCTTTTCATTTCTTATCTAATTATCTATTCAAAACGAATAAAACATTCACCCAGGAAATTAGCACATCTCCAATAGGGACACTGTGCAAGAGGGTGAATTTTGCTGGAAGCCTCAAGGCTTTTCAAAAACAGATTCTCTGACTCTGGATCTTAACTAAAAACATATCCCAAGACATAATTTGACTTGATCTTGATTTGAGTCTCTCACCCTGACATTCTGGGCATTGAATGAAATTTCTCTTGATGGTAATGGCTTTCTTCCCACAAAAACCACTTATTCGTTCACTCATGACATAGACATTTATTCAGCTTCCCCAACATTGAGGCTCCTGTTCTTCCCCATAGTCTATTATCTTGTTTGAACAGCAAGACTAGCCAAAGGGTCGGGGAAAATGAATTTGAAAGAAACACCTTGTAGAACAAAAGTTGGAAGGACACACTGGTGAATCCCTGATTTGAGAAGAACTGCACGAGGGCATGGTGATGTGAGAGCAACATTTCAGAGAATACAACAGCAGCACACAACAGCTCTGTCTGTGCGTCTCTACTGCCCAAAGGATTGTTGAAGAAATATTTTACATGTAAAACGTGTGTCTTATGCCTTACAATTCCTTGAAAACTGAAAAATCATCCTCACATATCCAGAGTTTTTTTAAAAATTGGAGAAAGCAGAAGGTGAGATCAAGAAACTAATCTTGGGGACAGCCCCATGGCATAGTAGTTAAGTTCAGTGCATTCCACTTGGATCCTGGGTGCAGACCTATACCACTCATCAGCCGTGCTGTGGCAGCAACTCGCATAAAAAGT
The DNA here is from genome assembly GCA_031878705.1 of Tapirus indicus. Lineage (NCBI taxonomy): Eukaryota > Metazoa > Chordata > Mammalia > Perissodactyla > Tapiridae > Tapirus > Tapirus indicus. The sequence goes on from CM062933.1 coordinate 12,812,729, forward strand.
GGAGGAAGGTTAACACAGATGTTCAATCAGGGCCAAACTTCCTCAGCAAAAAAAAAAAGAAACTAATCTAAAAAAACTTATGTCCCAGAATTTTAAAATTTTCTTTTTACTTTAAATGCCATGAGACACAGTATTTGAAGGATGTGAGATTCTTGTGGGTACAGTGCAGTAGATAAACACTGTAAGAAGTACATTAAAAGTAGAAATTCAATTCAGCAAATGTGTGTTTAGTGTCCCCCAAGTGCAAGGACTTGTTGGAAATATGAATAGAGATAAGAACAGTCTTTCTTTCCAGTATTCATCACGTAACAGGATACAAAACTTTATATAGACACACAAATGACACTAACACTAGGCAGACTGTGCTAAATAGGGAAAGAAGAGATTAATTATGAGAGTGGTACGATTACACTCCTTACAGGAGTAAGGACTTCTACTAGGTTTTTAATAAAATACTACTAATAAGGACCAGAAACCAGGAGGGAGAGGAATTTCTATGTAGAGGGAACTTGAGCATAGATCTGGAGGCAGGAATGAAAGTCATGAATGGGACAGTTAATACTCCAGTGTTACCTGAGCATTAAAAAGGTAGGGGCTAGGTTAAATGCACATATCCACACACATATAAAACATATAATGTAGGTGAAAACACACAAGCATTGTGCCCGGCACAGAGTAAAGGCTCAATAAGTTAATCAAATGATAGCTTGCATTTGAATATAATTCAGAAAGTGTGATAATGACTAAGAATGAATAATAAAAATCAGAGCAGAAATAAAGGGAATAGAGACTAAAAAAACAATAGAAAGGATCAATGAAGCTAAGAGCTGGTTCTTGAAAGGATAAAGAAAATTGACAAACCATTAGCCAGACTCACTGAGAAAAAGGAGAGAATACTCAAATAAATAAAATCAGAAATGAAAGAAGAGAAATTACAATGGACACCACAGAAATACAAAGGATTATAAGAGAATACTATGAAAAGCTAAATGCCAACAAACTAGATAACCTAGAAGAAATGGACAAATTCTTAGAATCATACAACCTCTCAAAACTGAATCAAGAAGAAATAAAGAATCTGAATAGACCAATCACAAGCAAAAAGATTGAAACAGCAATCAAAAACCTCCCAAAAAACAAAAGTCCATGACCAGATGGCTTCCCCAGTGAATTCTACCGAACATTCAAAGAAGGGTCAATATCTATCCTTGTCAAACTCTTCCCAAAAATTGAAGAGGAGGGGGAGCTTCCTAACTCATTCTATGAGACCAACATTACCTTGATACCAAAGCCAGACAAGGACAACACAAAAAAAGAAAATTACAAGCCAGTGTGGTTGATGAACATAGATGCAAAAATTCTCAACAAAATATTAGCAAATTGAATACAACAACACATTAAAAGGATCATACACCATGATCAAGTGGGATTTATACCCGGGACACAGGGATGGTTCAACATCCACAAATCAATCAATGTGATGCACCACATTAACAAAGTGAAGAATAAAAATCACATGATCATCTCAATACATGCAGAGAAAACATGTGACAAGATCCAACATCCATTTATGAAAAAAACTCTCAATAAAATGGGAATAGAAGGAAAGTACCTCAACATAATAAAGGCCATATATGACAAACCCACAGCCAACATCATACTCAATGGAAAAAACTGAAAGTCATTCCTCTAAGAACAGGAACGAGACAAGGATGCCCACTCTTGCCACGCTTATTCAACATAGTACTGGAAGTTTTAGCCAGAGCAATTACACAAGAAAAAGAAATAAAATGGATCCAAATTGGAAAGGAAGAAGTGAAACTCTCACTATTTGCGGATGACATGATACTATGTATAGAAAACCCTAAAGAATCCACCAAAAAACTACTAGAAATAACAAATAAAGTAAAGTTGCAGGGTACGAAATCAACATGCAAAAATCAATTGCATTTCTACACACTGATAATGAACTAGCAGAAAGAGAAGTCAATAATACAGTTCCATTTACAATCACAACAAAGAGAATAAAACACCTAGGACTAGATTTAACCAAGGAGGTGACAGATCAATACACTGAAAACTATAAGACATTATTGAAAGAAATTGAAGAAGACATAAAGAAAAAGAAAGATATTCCGTGTTCATGAATTGCAAGAATAAACATAGTTAAAATGACCATATAACCTAAAGCAATCTACAGATTCAATGCAGTTCCAATCAGAATCCCAATGACATTCTTCACAGAAATAGAACAAAGAATCCTAAAATTTATATGGAACAACAAAAGACCCCAAATAGCCAAAGGAATCCTGAGAAAAAAGAACAAAGCTGGAGGTATCACACTGCCTGAATTTAAATTATCCTACAAAGCTATAGTAATCAAAGCAGTGTCGTACTGGCAGAAAAACAGACACACAGATCGATGGAACAGAATTGAGAGCCCAGAAACAAAACTACACATTTATGGACACCTAATCTTTGACAAAGGAGTCAAGAACATACAATAGAGAGAGGAAAGTCTCTTCAATAAATGGTGTTGGGAAAACTGGACAGCCACATGCAAAAGAATGAAAGTAGACTATTATCTTACACCGTATACAAAAATTAACTCAAAATGGATTAAAGACTTGAATATAAGACCTGAAACCATAAAACCTTAGAAGAAAACGTAGGCAGTACACTCTTTGACATCGGTCTTAGCAGTATCTTTTTGAATACCATGTCTACCCAGGCAAGGGAAACAAAAGAAAAAATAAACAAATGGGACTACATCAGATTAAAAAGTTTCTGCACAGCAAAGGAAACTGTCAACAAGACCAAAACACAACCCACCAACTGGGAGAAGCTATTTGTAAGTCACATATCCAACAAGGGATTAATTTCCAAAATATATAAAGAACTCATACAACTCAAGAACAAAAAAATGAACAACCTGATCAAAAAATGGGCAGAGGATATGAACAGACATTTTTCCAAAGAAGATATACAGGTGCCCAAGAGGCACATGAAAAGATGTTCAACATCACTAATTATTAGGGAAATGCAAATCAAAACTACAGTTAGATATCACCTCACACTCATCAGAATGGCTGTAATTAACAAGAAAAGATATAATAGGTATTGGAGAGGATGTAGAGAAAAGGGAACCCTCACACACTGCTAGTGGGAATGCAAACTGGTGGAGCCACTGTGGAAAACAGTATGGAGATTTCTCAAAAAATTAATACTACTTGATCCCGCTATCCCACTACTGGGTATTTATGCAAAGAATATGAAACCAACAATTCAAAGAGATTTATGCACCCCTGTGTTCATTGCAGCATTATTCACAATAGCCAAGACATGGAAGTAACCCAGGTGCCCATCAACTGATGAATGGATGAAGAAGATGTTCTCTATATACAAAATGGAATACTACTCAGCCATAAAAAAGACAAAATTGTGCAATTTGCAACAACACCGAAGGATCTTGAGGGTATTATGTTAAGCAAAATAAGTCAGACAGAAAAAGACAAATTCTGTATTTCACTCATATATGGAAGACAAACACATAGATAAGGAGAACAGATTAGTGGTTAGAAGAGGAGCAGGTAAGGGGAGGGCGAAAGGGATAAAGGGGCACACATGTATGGTGATAGATAAAAACTAGACTTTTGGTGGTGAGCATAATGCAGTTTATACAGAAACTGAAATATAGTAATGTACACCTGAAATTTACACAATGTTATAAACTAATATGATGTCAATTAAAAAAAAGAAAGGACTGAGATGAAAATGGTTCAGGAAAAGTGAAAATTAGTAATTATGGATGGACACAGCTAGTGCAGATTTTTCAGGCTGCATGCAATTAAAGATACATTTACAGCTTTTGAAATTATTTTTGATAGCTTTACTGAGTTATAATTGACATACAATAAATTTCACATGTTTAAAGTGTACAGTTTGATAAGTTTTAACATATGTATTTACCCATGAAACCAATTCCACAATCAAAATAATGAACATATTCATCATCCTCCCAAATTTTCTCATGTCCCTTTGTAATCCCTCCCTCCTACTCCTCCTAATCCCTAGGCAACCAATGATTTGCTTTCTGTCAACTATAAATTAGTTTGCATTTCCTGGAATTCTATATAAATGGAATCCTAAAGTATGTTCTCTTTTTTTTGTCTAGATCTTTTCACTCAAATACTTTGAAAGTCCACCATGCTATAGTGTGTATCAAGCATTCATTTCTTTTTATTGCTGTGCAGTATTTCTTTGTGTGGATATAACACAGTTTGTTTCCATTCACCTATTGGTGGGTATTTGGGCTGTTTCCAGCCAGGGGCTATTACATATAAAGCTGCTATGGACATTCACATACAAGTCATCATATGAACATACGCTTTCTTTTCTCTTGGGTGAACATCTAGGCGTGGAATGGCTAGACCACATGGTAGGCATACATTTAACTTTTTAAGAAACTGCCATATTCTTTTCCAAAGCAGCTGCACCATTTTACATTCCCACCAGCAGTCTGAGAGTTCCAGTTCCTCCACATCCTTACCAACATGATCTGTCTTTTTAGAAATTTATCTCACCCCAAACAAGCACACACAGATAGCCCTTCTCCACTGATGGGACAAGCACAATAGACAATGTTTTCAATAAATTCAAAAAATAGTAAAATATCCATATTACTCAGGAAAATAGATTAGTGCCAGGGAAAATAGCTAAAAGAGTTAAGGGAACTGACTTCTACATATAGTGGAGGGAGAGATGGGAAGAAAAGAGACACGATACTACTGGTATTTATTACATTTTAAAGACTACTGACTTTTTAAAACATGCCATGGATTATTTTTACAGAAAATTAAAATATTTTTAAATGAATAAACCAAAGTAGTCTCAGAATTCTTTTCACAAGAGCATATAAGTGTCCCATTACCTATATTTAATTAAAAGTTATTATAACATGAATTCCTTATTAGTTACTTTGTATTTTCAAAATACTTTGTGGATTAATCATCATAATTAGTGTATTTTGCTGCCCTTAGATCAGAAGAAGCATTGTTACAGATAACCTGGAGATTATAAAGTGTTCAAGAATCTCTGTTTATCCTAAGCAAAGTTCACACTGAGACAATGTATAAACATTATGAAGACAAGTACTTTTTATAGTCATTAGCCACACTTCATTAAATATTTAGCTTTCGGAAGGCACTGGTGTAGACTAAATTTAAATAACTGACAAAGGTTAGAATCAGTTATCATTAAAGGCACACAGTTTTAATTCATGTATTGCTACTGTGACTGCTCTGAATGCAAAAGGTATAAGACCTGGGGATGCGCTGTAACACAGGGTTAAACTCATGGCCTCTGGCTTCGAAGAGCTTGGGTTTAAATCCCAACATCACAATTTGCCAGCTATGTGACAACATATGTAAGGCAACATTACAAAGCCTTGTCATCTCTAAGAATAGCATTACAATGACACCTACTTCTTAAGACTGTTTTGAGGAGTACATGATGTAAATTCCAAGCACAGAACCTGACACATAAGTGCTCAAAAAAGTTCAGCTATTGGTATTACCTGGGATTGATTACTGTAAAACGCCCCAAGAGCTAAAAGTTAAGTACTACAGGGGGTTTTAATTGGAAAATGCTTGGACTTTATGAACATCCATGGCAATTAAAGCAGTTAATTATTAAAATCCTAAAAGGACTTGAATGATTTTACTATAAAGAGAAAAAGATATCACCCTCTAGTTGATTAGCTGATTGGTGTATGCTCACGACACTAAGTTTCTCTTGAATCACTGCTGTTCTCTTTACAAATGACCAACAGGGCATATTCTCTAGTTAAGGCAGTGGAGCTAATATTAGTTCTGCGAAGATTTTTTAAGTCATGGCTTGGAGATGGAGATATAAGATTATAGTAAATTCTGTAAGTAATTAAGTGTACAGACATCAATCTTTCTTACCTATTTATCTTCAAATTCAGCAACTCTTTCTTCTGTCATCTCCATTCTGCTAAGTACATCCAAACATTTTTTAATTCAGATATGGTATATTTCAGTTTTGGAATTTCCATTTAATTCTTTGTAAAAAAATTTATTTCTCTGCTGAGAATTTCTCTCGCTTCAATCATTTCAAGCATAGAGTCCACTATGTCTTTGAGTAAAGTTATAAGAGCTCCTTGAAAATCGTATTTTCAACATCAGGTTCAGTGTTTTGTCTTTTTTGATCATCTTTTCTTTTGAGAATGGTACACGTTTCTTGTTCTTTGACAAGAACTTTTGGATTGTAGTCTGACATTGTGAATGTTAAATTATGGAGCCTGAGTTCTGTTATACTCCTCGAATGAGTGTTGATTTTGTGGTTTAGAAGCCAATTAACTTGGTTGGACTAAAACTATAAATTCTATGTCTTGAGAAGCAGCTCAAATCTCATTCAGCTTTTTAATCCTTAAGTGGGCTGCCCGCAGTTTACCATGCACAGGTGAGATTCAGGGATCAGCCAGAGGTTTGGGCAAAGTTTATACACAGAATTTGTGTTTCCTTCTTCTCTGGTCCTCTCCTTTCTGCAGTTCCACCCTCACTTTCCAATGACTTTTGGTTGCCCTGAAATCTGCCTTCTAGGCAACAGGACCACAAGTTTTCTGCAAGAGTTTTACTCACTTCATGTAGCAGTGCATGGAGTCTGCCCTCAATCTACAATCCATAAAATTCAGGAAACTTCTCATATCATTCCTTTTGCCCAAGTGTATCTTCCCTCCAGAATCTGCCTGCTCTGTTTGTTCTCCAGTGACTTCATGTGGTTGATCTTTTTATTTTTCCCAGAGTTAAAGTTATCTGTGAGGGTCAGTCTTATAGAAGCTTACTCAGCCTTACCAGAAGCACAAAGACCACTAATTATACTTAGGTATACTCTCCACAGGATTTGGGCAGAATTAATGGTAAGGGGTGCAAAGATATCTAGACCACTCCCACCTTTTCCAAGAGGAAGGAACTCTAATCTGAAGGGGTCAGATTCCAGAACACTAATCAGACTGTATTTACTTGTGACCAGGGTCACTATTTGTTCAAAAGTCATCCTAACTCTTTAAACTGAGTTGATGCCAAATTCCACAAGTAGAAAAATCAAATCACTTTACTTTCTTTCTCTTCTCTTTTTATCAGGAGCATTTAGACACTTCCATTGTTTCATCTTCGTGTAGTTAATTGGAGCTAGATTTAAGACCTGGGTTTAAGTGGAGGAAAAGATTTCAGATCTAAGCTATGTTCAGGAAATCTAAGGGCAGTGCATTAGAGTTTGGGAGATAAGCATCTTTGATATATTTTTTTAAGTATTCAATTTCCTTTTATAATTTTCCCTTGAGAAATCCACAGAAAGAAGGGGTGTTTAGACAGCAGAATTTGGACATTCTGGGTCCCCAGGCAAAAATCACTTAATAGCTCCCCCAAACCTTTCATTAAGGCCTTAAGTAGTGACAGTCAGAAGGCATGACAAAAAGTGAGGTTGTAGAAGAAGGAAAGCAAAGAGGAATATAGGAGAGAAAATTCTGTTGGGGGAGCTCAAAATTTCTTAGGAATCAAACAGAATTTTAAAAATCATTAGATCTTATATAATCAAGTCACAACCAAGTTCCCGCAATAAGTTGCACAGCAGGGGCCAGAACCCGGATATGCTCACTTCAGCCCGGTGAGTTTCCAGCAATGCCCTATGCCGACAAGCAGTCTATAAATCTAGATTCCCACAGTCAAGGAACCTGGTTGCTGGAAGGATTATGAGCCTCATCATTAAACTTCAAGCCCCACTGGAAAAGTCTTGGATTTTTGTTTCATTAAAACCATTCCTATTATAATTCTGAGAAATGTCTTGCTATGATAGAGTTCCTTATACAGTTTTGTATCATTTCAGCCTTTGTTAATATATGTCCCATCTTCATCACAGCTTCCTATGTTCTCATTACAACAGACGAATTGTCTTGTACATATTTTCTTTTATATTAAAAATCTTGCAGATAGTCAAATGTGAATATTTTATGATAAACGTTTCCTTCTTCTGCCTTGAATTTTTTAGTTGAAGAAAATCCTTACCTTATTGTATAAACAATATTCTTAAGTTATAACAAAGTATATTTTCTGTGCCAACTATTAGGACTTAGTAAAATGAATATCCCTCTGGTTATCTGAAAAGAGGTCTGCCAATTTACAATACCGTAAACCCTTATTAAAACTTGGCTGATTGTGGTAGCGTAATAACTTATTCTTTGACTAAGTCTGGAAATGCTGAAAAGCTTTTCAACAACCTGACCTCATTTAAGAGTGAATTAGTTCTATAAATGCTTCACAAGTTACTATACTGCCATAAGATCACCTCCCCTTTAAAAATGCTAAGTAGAGCAAACCAAACTCAGACAAAAGCCAATTGCTCCAAGATCTGATCATAAAAAGCACCTCTCTAGAGGCAACCACAGCGTCTCTGACCTTTGATTTACTACTACTCTCTAACTCCATCAGGTCCGTGCCTAGAACCAGCTGTGTAAGGAAGCACGCTGATCGTTTTATGACCAGCCTAAACACCGTATCATTACACTGTTCAGCCCACAGCTGGGAGTTATACAAAGTACTTTCTGGCCCAGAACCTTCCAGGGCAACTTCTTAAATCCTCTAAATCCCCTATTTCTCTTTTAAAAACTCACATTTTTTCCCATTCAAATGGTCATACTTTATACATTCATTATCATAAATAATCCATCTATATAAACTACAATGAATTTTTTAAGATTTCTTAGTCTCTCCTGCACCTAATTCGTCTAAGCATTCACCTTCCATCCTCTCTTCTTGTACTCAGCACAACAAGTCACTAAGCTGGAGTTGTCTGGATGTGAACCTATGCCTGACATATCATTTATAACTAGAAAAACTATTTTTGGAGAAAGCAAAAGTGTCACAATGAGTGAGGTAATTATTTTTCATGCAGTTGACTTTTCAATCGGCTGTGGTGCCTTTGTTTTGTCAGGAAGTAATCATCTACTATTCACACAGGAATGCAAAGTCTTAGTAAGCTCAAAGTGCAGACATCTTAAGTGAGTTCTGAGAATGGCAAAGTGTGGTAATCGTTGAAGCTGGATGACTAGTTCATGGTGGCTCATTATCACATTATCTCTAATTGTATACTTGAAAATTTCCACATTAAAAATTAAATTAAATATATAGAGAGAGGGTTCTTTGAGTACAGCAAGTCATTCTGGACTCTACCATTTCAACCAGACCTATGAACAGATAACCCTTTAAAGGGCACATACTTGGAATTGCTAAACTGTGTGTTCATATTAACCTCCTATTTCCGGATATCTGTGGTCTGCAACTCTGTGGAAACTATGGAAAATCAAGAAATTAGTGGAACCAGATTCCCTTTCCAACTGTACTAATTGGTGAGAACAGAGCCCTCATCATCCTTACATCTGTGCCACTCATCCTTCACTCGACCTTAAGCTGCTGCAGAGGCGACATGCACATCGTTTGTTCTAGCGCTGACAGTTTTGCCATCAGCCTTGAAGCTCTCAAACTCATTATGAAAAATGTAACAAGACTGAAGGCCACCCTATTTAATTATGGAGATCCTGATCCCTAATTCTCTAGTCTGGACTCATCATCACCTAAGAATTCCAGATTTATGAGGAAAACCTGCCAAAATTTCCAGAATTAAAGTTTTATGTTGGAGCGATTTCTCAACAGTAAATCATGAAACTTTAAAGGCAATCATTCATCCTTTTAAAGACTTGTAGAGGGGCCGCCCGGTGGCGCAGCGGTTTAGTCCGCGCTTGGCGGCCCGGGGTTTACAAGTTCGGATCCCAGGCGCCCGCCGACGCACTGCCTGTCAGCCGTGCCGTGGCGGCGTCCCATATAAAGTGGAGGAAGATGGGCAAGGATGTTAGCCCAGGGCCAGTCTTCCTCAGCAAAAAGGGGAGGATTGGCGACGGACGTTAGCTCAGGGCTGGTCTTCCCCACAAAAAAATAAATAAATAAATAAATAAATAAAGACTTGTAGAGATTCCTTGGTATTTCTTAGTATGTTTCAATTTATTGAATGTATTTTGTTAACAGGAAAGTCTCTTCCTTATTCCTTTGCTGGATTTCCTGTACTGGAATTTAGTTTTATAGGTCCCTAACTCAATCATTTTCAGGGGGAATTATTTACTCCATTATTTAGTTGGGTACTGAAAACATGCCAGACATTCTTTCAAGTGCTGAGGATATAATGATAAACAAAACAAAGAGTTCTAAAGGAGCTTATATTTAATAGGGGAACAGACAACAAAAAATAAGTAGTATGCCAGATGCTGATAAGCGCTCTGGAAATAAATAAAGTAGTGAAAGAGGGGTGGAGACTCTAGGGAGGGGTACTTGATGTTTTATAAAGTGTGGCCATGAAATACTTCATTGATAAGTTGATATTTGAATCCATAGAGCTTTGACGTGAGAAGTAAACAATAAAGATATCTGAAGGAAAAATGTTACAGACAAAAGAAACAGCAAAGGCTTTAAAGCAGCAACGTATTTAGTGAACTTAAGGAACCACAGGGAGTGGCATTGGGTAATAGAGTGGGGCCAGAACCTGGAGGCCCTTGGTGGCCACTAGAACGAAATTCTCTCATATGCTGAGCCAAATGGAAGCCACTGTGGGGCTTCAAGCAGAGAAGAGGCAGGGTACGATTTGTCTTTTTACCAGGATCCCTCTGGCTACTGTCTTAAGAAAAGACTGTAAGGGGCAGGTTAGAAGCAAGGAGAACAGTAAGGAGGCTAATGAGCAATCCAGGCAAGACATCCAGGCTGCTGGCCCTGGGTACCAGTGGTGGAACTGATGAGTGGTGACTAAACTCCAGACATATTTTTAAGACAAGGCTAACAGGATTTGCTGATCGATTGTACACAGGATATAAGAAATGTTAAGAATGACTCTAACGTTTTTGGTCTGAGCATCTAGAAGAAATTAATTGCCATCTGCTGAGAAAGGGAAGCCCATGGAAGGGCAAAGCAGTATGTAGACCATTTCCTGAGGCCTGAGGTTGTTGCTGTCTTACTCCTTTTTTCCCCAGATTGCATAAAGTTCACAGGTAGGTTATGAGAGCCATGAGATGATGGGATTTATCACTACCCCCTCAACAAACACAAGAGTGGGCTTCTAAGAGCACTTTCCACTCTCTACATCCCATCCTTCTTCCTAGAACACAGAAATAAAAAACATGAGTTTGGAAATTTGGCATATCACTTCTGAAAAGTTGTGGAGTTAAAATTTTCATCCGATTAAAAATATTCAGGGGCCGGCCCGATGGCTTAGTGGTTAAGTTTGCACACCCCACTTTGGCAGCCCGAGGTTTGCAGGTTTGGATCCCTGGCGCGTACGTACGCACTGTTTGTCAAGCCATGCTGTGGCGGCATCCCATACAAAGTAGAGGAAGATGGGCATGGATGTTAGCCCAGGGCTAGTCTTCCTCACAAAAAAAAAAAAAAAAAGATTGGCAACAGGTGTTAGCTCAGGGCTAATCTTCCTCACCAAAAAAAAAAAAAGGAAAAATATTCAGGGGCTCTTTCTTCCATATCAAGTAAATATAAACACTCCACCTCCCTTCCCCTTTTGTGTTTGCCATTCTCATTGCTTTTTTAGGACTCTAGGGGTGCCCTTTTGAGAGAAATAAAGGTTCAAGGACACAAGTGCTTCATTCAGGGTGCAGATTTGTTCCAAGTGACAATGAAGGTCCAGCCCCTTTCCTGAGTTTGCACTCCTGTTTTGTAGTTGCCCATAACCTAGAAGTCAGAAATCAGGATTTCAGATCCTACCATCCTCAGGTTGACTCCCCCCAACCCCCAACTGAGAGCCAGAAAAGTAAGTCACTTTAAAACAGAGATCATAATTACTAAACCATCTCACCAATCAGTCATCACCACATTGCTATTTTTCTTTGAAATAAATATACCCAGTGATTTTGCCTCTAAGGCACTGTTTTTCAATTTTTATTCCCAGCCTATGTTTATCTTACTTGCTTTCCTACATCTCTCTTGAAAGGTTCTGCTTCATCCTGGCTGGGCCTCTGAGAGAGCCATTCCTTGCCCCACGTGGCCAGGATGAGCAGCGAGCCCACTGTGGCTACAGCAGTCAGTTCACTTGATCGTGAACTTTGATTCTCCAGCAAAGAATGGTTTCCTGAGTCAGTACAGAACAGTTTTCAAAGGCTTACTATATGCAACACATTAATGCTAGATACTGCATAGACTAAAATGTAGAAAAAGGCTTGCTCTCTTGGGCATGAAAAACCTCACTATCTTTTCTGAAGACATAGTAATCACTTTAAGTCTGAAAATATTTAGTACTATCAAAAGGTAAAAGGTAAGATCTAGGGGAGCTGAGGGTCTGCAAAGTGCCAGCAGCTGTATCTGTAAGAGAAAGGAAGGCTTCACAGGAAGCCACAGTCAAGTCCCTCCTGAGGGCAAGTGAGTCCGGTGCAGGTACCGCCTGAGTTCCGGGCAGGGTTTGAGTGGCTCAGGATCCTGTCAAACAGAGAGGAGGGGATTACCACTGAGGCAGGTCAGCAAGAACGAGGCTCCAGAGGAGCCAGGCCGTGCATAGGCAGCCAAGGGGAAGAGTATGCCCGAAATCCCAGGTGTGGTGCCAGGAGGGAGAGCAGGAAGGGGCCCTGGGGCAGGGGCAGGTCAAGAAGAGAAACCTGGGCTGAGCCCCTCGATAGAGAGTGGTGCAGCAGGAAGGCAGAACTCGTGCCTGGCAGGTGATCACCTCCTCTGGGTTTCTCCCTGGATTCCCCCTCCCTCAGCCTTCTAGCCCCCAAGCAGAATGGATGTCCCCCTTGGCATCACCACATACTTTGCGCACTTGGTGGAAGTAGCCACATTGTATGAATGTTTATGAGCCCAACATCTGGGCAGCTTCTCACACATAGTGAAAGTTCAATCAACACTTGTGGAAGTGACCTGAAGTGTGGGGCACAGGAAGAAAATTAAGACTGCACTCAGAGTCTCCTCTCAATGCAAAAATAACTAGAAGACAATTGTATTAGTTTCCTGGCTGCTGTAAAAAATTGCCACAAATTTGTTTGGTGGCTTAAAACAATGCACATTCATTCTCTTAACAGTTCTAGAGGACAAAAGTCCAAACTCAGTTTCACTGCGCTGAAATCAAGGTTCCAGCAGAGCCAACCTTCCCTCCAGAGGTTCTCAGGGAGAATCTGTTCCAGCTTCTGGTGGCTGCTAGTACTCCTTGGCTTGTGGCCACACCCCTCCAATCTCTGCCTCTGTGGTCGCATTGCCATCTCCTATTCTGTGTGTCTGTAAAATCTCCTGCTTTTCTCTTATAAAAACACATGTGATTGCATTTAAGGCTTACCTTGATAATCCAGAATAATCTTCCTATCTGCAAATACTTGCTTTAATTACATCTCAGAAGGCCTCTTTTTTTTTTTTTTTTTTTTTTTTCCATACAAGATAACATTTACAGTTTCCAGGGATTCGGATGTGGATATCTTTTGGGAGGTCATTATTTGCTCTATTACAACAATGAACTTGGTTACATATAAAGGTAGAAGGAATGAAGTGGAAGGAATACAGGAGGGAGAGACACTTCTCTGAGAATACCTTGCATAGTTTTGACTTTGGAGGAACATGTTAATCTTCTTTATATTTAAAGATAGAATTAAACCAACAAGAATGGTAAAGGGAAAAACCCTAAAGCTGAAATCAAACTAAAAGAAATGACCAATATTTCAAATGAATAACATACCCACATCTCAGGGGGTGGCAGAGAAAATACTAATCCACGTATTGTATGATCACAGTATTTGATCACACACTCTCAGTCCCAGGAGGGTGGGGAGCGGAATGATCGAAAACAAATCCTGAACTATTTTTGTAGGTTTGATTTTTATAATAGAGTGGACGAAGCAATTCTGAAACTATCTGAGATGCATTATAGGAATCAACAAATGAGTAAATACATTGATGTCTTTGAGAACCAGGGCTCTCACTGTGGGCATACAAAAAGGGGCATACAAACATGGAATGAGGGAAAGCGAAAAAGAACCCTATAGGGAGGAATTGAAATTGGTGATATTGGTGTGAATTATGATTTCTAAAATATGTATACATATGTTTATATGCCTATATATGTATATATGTATACTTGTGTATGTGTGTGTGTATTTAGGTTTGTGTATTTCTGTGTGTAAATATGCTTATAACATATAAACATGCTAAAAACATGCTTATATTTCCTAGGTCTGTCCACTAGAGACTAGAAGCAAAGACACCCCAGCAACAATGAGCACACCTAGCACCAGACCTTGACCTCTAATACCACTCCCCACTAAGAAAACACCAGGGCTCCTCTGAGAAATGGCTGATTCCAGAACTTGGACAATGTGGATAACAAGAAGACCTCCGGAATATGTTATGCCAAAAAGTAAGGAAGTACTCAGCAAATGATGGGGCATGTTAAAGGCACAAACCCTCTGGGGCTCCCACTGGTCATATCTGTGATCATTTGAGCACTAAAATCATTGGGACCGTAATGAGTTACAAACCATTGAAAAAATTGGAATCTATGATCAATTTATCTAATAAATTAGATAAAGGATAAATCAATCAATGAGGGGAAACGGCGGGTTCTTGCTTAGAGTAAAATCCAAAGTGCAGAGAGGAAAATGTGGAAGGAGTGCTGGAGTTGGCAAATATCCATTTTGCAACCATTGTATTAAAGGTTGGTTCAGGTGAGCACCATCAATAGACACTAAATCTAGGGGGAAATTCTTATTAAATTTGGATTGTCTTAAAGTATCTCCCCAGATTGCTAGTGATTACAAGGAAAACGTGACCATACAGTGGAGAATTGGACAACATCTTGACTGTGTTCAAAATTAACATCATCATTAAGGAGAAAATGGGCATCATGTGCTTCAAGATGCAATGCCCTGACAAGGACACAACCTGCTCTATGCAGTACTCCAGCCAAGAATGCACAACCTGAATACACACATAAGAAAACATCAGACAAACACAATGTGAAGAACATTCTATTAAAAAATATTGTGCTTTTCAAAAATGTCAACACCATTAGAGACAAAGAAAGGCCATGGAAATATCCCAGTTTAAGAGAGTCTGAGAGACATGATAATTAATGCAACACAGGATCCTAAGCTGGATTTTGTACTGGGGGAAACACTATAAAGACATTATTAACTCAAATGACTCAAAATTTCAAATAGCTCAAAATTTCAAGGTTGAGATGTGGAAGACAGATTATGTAAAAGTATTATATGAATGTTGAATTTCCTAAAGTTGGAAACTATATCGTTTCCATGTGAAAGGATATCCTTATTCTTAGGAAACAACACAGACGTAGTCAGGGGAAAAGGACCATGAAGCATGTAAATTACTCCTAAATGGTTCAGAAAAAATTATGTGCGTATGTACGTGTGTGTGTGTGTAAGAGGGGGCACACAAGCTAGTGGTAAAGCAAACGGAGTAAAATGTTAGCAATAAGTGAACCTGAGTAAAAGGTATACAAGTGTTCTTTGTGCTATTCTTATTCTTGGAACTTTTCTGTGAGTGTGAAATTATTTCTAAATAAAAAGTTAAGAAAAATAGCATCATATACTGTAATCCTCAGACTGTCAGAAGATGTAGCAAAAATCATCGAGCCAACAATAGAGCTCTTTAAAATGAAAATTGTACAGTGAAGAACTTTAAAAAGAAGCTTCATTTTAGATTTTTGTTAACTCTAAACCCCAACTTTCCAATTACCTCATCACAAAAGTCTGCATTCTCAACAGCAACACCTTGGGATATTCATGTTACTCCTTCTTCTGAATTCAAGTATGAATGAGTCACTATTAAGTAAAGCTACCCCTTACAGAAATTCTTCAAAATAAAGGATAGGGGTAACAAAAGAAAAATATTCTAGCAAAAGCTGAATCATAGCTCCAAATTATGGGCCGATATTTTATTCCATTACAACACAGCATTAGCAAACAAAGAATCATAATGAATAAAATCCTGGAATAAGACTGAGGTAGGCTCTAAAAGGACTGCTAATTATTTGAGCCAGAGAATACACAAACTTTACATAGAATTGGACATTTTAGCTACTTGGGATCTTCTATATTAACCTGGAACAGGATCTTTCTTATCACAGGTTGTGTTCTCCCCAGCAGATGCTTAAATGGGATTAGGGATGAGATGTGTATTAGGGATGAGATGGGTATCACATCACCTGTGAAAGGAAGGGGAGGAAGCAGACTGAGCAGAGGGAGAAGCCAAATCTCAAGCCTGACAAAGCCTTAATCAGTCTGTTAAGGAGCTCTGAATCTCAACAGTTGCCCATCAGAGTTGTCCTGCATCATGCAGGCCAAACTGGACATGCCTTTGTACTCCTGCCTTGCTCTGTCACTGGTTGTAAGATACCCTGGGAAGGACCTGAGCTGAGACAGACCCTGAAAGAGCTGTCAGCTGGAGGCTGTCTGTTGACCACACTCACCAGATCTGGGCAGGAAATCTTTCCTTGAAAGGTGAACTTGGTGGCACATATCCAAGTCTTCCACAGTTCAATCTTTGCCCCACTCAGCTCCATTTCTCCATATGCTCAGGGAGCAGCTCCTCCAGGATTTTTATGGACCTCTCTTTTTGAGGGAATCTTAGAAGGGGGAACTAACCACAAGCCCCACTGCTGCAGCTGATCCCAGGGCCACAATTCACACATTATCTCCCTCCTTCACTATCCATTCTAGGTTCTTTTTACCTTCAAGAGTCACTTCTGCTGGCCCTGATGGCTTACTGGATGACCCAGACCTTGAGAGGTCTCCATGATTACTTATTCCAGGTTTGCTGCAATTTATAGTCACAGTTGGTTAAAGGGTGCCAAGAGGCACCTAAATGGATCTCCTGAATTCTACACATTTTCCTCCATGTCCCTTTTATTTCCCCCTAATGATCAGCATCAATGACCCCGACCCCTATCAAGACAGTGACTTTTCTTGCCTGCTAGTCTCAGGACACAAGGAACACAAAGTGCCCTGGCAACAGCCACTGTTTAGAATTCAGTGAGACTCTTGCTGGGTTCCCTGGCTTAAGTGTGCCCTTGTTGGAAACCAGGGTTTTATCCCTGCAAAGCCCAGAGGCGTAGGATAGGAAGCATAGAGTCCTCCAATGAATCATGGGGAATCATAGTAAATGCAGCCACTACTGTTTCTACTTCTGGTCCTGAAACCCAGTGCCTCATAAAGGAATGGTGTCGGATAATGGTCTCAGTATTGTTCTCTGTTTCTGGTTGGACATTTAGAGGCAGCAGTACCTAGATCAGTAAGTATGAGTCCAGGCTGTTGGGCCTGTACATAACCTCCATCTCTGCTGCCATGGCCACTCTCTTCGTTTGCCCATTGTGACTACACTGGTGGTCAATGATGGAGGCTGGCTGACATCCACTGTCCAAATCATTTTGTATATTTCTCAGTCTAGTGCCTCTTCCGTGGTGGATGCTCTCTGGTGGGTAACATGTGATACAAAGATCTTTATACTTCATGTTCAATCCATATGTCCATCCACATTTCTCTAATCCAGAATCCTTGTCACCAATCTTCTAATATTTTTGCTCCCAGCCAGGCCATTTACCATGCCCATGGGTCCATATGTTTTCTAATTCAGGCTATTTCTCTTTCCACAAATAGTAGGTGACCAGGACCAGGTACACCATCTGAAATCCTGCCCAATGGGAGAAGTTTCCCTTCATCCCTGCCTTCCAAGCCTACCTCTGAGTGGACTTTAGTGTAGCTGTTCTCCATTTTCTTCTTGATATCCCATATACCAAGCTGACTCACCCATAAACCAAGCTCAAGCTTTCCCCTTCTCCTTCAGGTGTTTGATTGGAATCCCCAGTACAGCCATAGGTGTGAACTGTAAAAAGGGTGATGTGCAGTAGTGGTGGGTGTTTGGGGGCCTAGGCTATCTGCTCCTGCAGCTTGCTTATGCCTATTGGTCCCAGTTTCACCACTTCCACCTTTCAAAGGATTGTTTCTGTACTCACATGGCCTAATGACTTGTGTGTCATCTCACAGTTCCTGACTCTTTAGTCAGCGGGTTCTGGATCTTAAAACTGAATCAGATCTGGAAACTAGAAATGAGATTGCGACTTTTTACAATCAATTTAGGACAATCATCCACGATTTCTTCTCCTCATACAGACTGAGTGCTAGTCTTATTAGCTGCCCATCTAGAGACACTGTGTACTATTAATCATCTCCACAATTCTCTGCAGGTCAGGCTTCCTTGGCTGCCATTCCATTCTTGCCAATTGCTATGATAATTGCAACACCCTGGTTTCTGGCAGTTACAAGCCACCACCTGGCCTTTGTTGTTTCAGAGTTCTGTCATCTCCATTTTTAGCAGCATGCCACATTCAAGAACACCCTCACCTACTGTCAGCCCTGGCCTATAGAAGAGAACTGCCGCTGGAACTTTTAGCAATGTTGCCAGTACACTTCTATGGCCTTGGTAAATGGTGTGTCCTTTGGACCTTCTTAAGGAACCTATTCATCCACTCCAGCATATCCAAATCCTGAAGACTTCTAATCCCTTCCTCCACTCTCTCCTATAGCAATTCTGCATTTCAACTTTGTTTGGTTGTAATCTATAATTTTTTCTATGCTTCTAGGATCCATCCTAATAATGAATTTGCATCCTTGCCTGAAGCCCTTGCCAAAATGTCCAATTCTGTCTCTTGGGAGAATGTTAGCTTATCGAATCTTATCTACTGGTCTCCTTGATCAAGCACCCTCAAAATCCAATCTCACACACATATACCTGAACATGCTGCTAGATATTGCAGTTCCTTTGGCGTATAGTCTCTTTACTCTGTCTTCAGGCCCAGCATAGCCCTCACTGGATTAAGCTGTGAATTAACCCTAGTTATAAGAGAAGTGGACAGAATGGGAGGAGGGAGCATCTCCTGAGATGGGCACCTGTTGCCTTGTCAGGAAGACACCTCTTCATTGTCCTCCAGTATGATATTGTGTTGGCTTTTAATAGGGAGGTGTGGGCCATTACTGCAGGCTCAGAAGGTTCAAGGAGTCTGGGAAATCAAAATATTGGTAGCACCCACTCATTGTGTCTACCCTCCATGTCAAGGTCCCTGATTTTCCCAACCAAGGCTCTACCCTTGGCTTAAACAATCTGCCTTGGATGGAAGTTTAATCACTTTTGAAGTTCAGTCACTCTATTAAGTTTTGATGTTGGTCCTCAGCTTTCTTCACCTTCTTGTTCAGAAGATAAAAATATCATTTTATAAAACCAAAGAGTGCCTCTGGATTTCACAGCTGGGTTTTAGTTGTATGCTGCTCACCCTCCTGTATTCCTATAGTAAAGGTAATCAAAACATCTACTGTATTTTTATTCTATACTTATTATTTTATTCCATACTTATGGTATTTATTCTATACTTAGTATTATTATGCTTATTCTAAGGCAGCCAAAGTGAGGAAAATTGATTAGTAGAAAACTTTAAGATCTTGAAGAATTTCTTTTTGTGTTTCAAAGTACTTGAAAGTTTTGGAGAAGGGAAAGCATAGAATAAAAACAAAATGTGGAAAAGATGATTCCTGCATTTCTGTTTCTGTCAGGGCCAAAGAAGAGGACCCCAGAAATGGGAAAGTCAGGAAGAGTTTATTGCAGTTGTTCCATCACAAGATAATCAGAACCCGAATGCAACACAGCTGAAGAAATGTGCCTCCTTCCTCCAGGCCCTCCGTTCCCTTGGCTGCCGCACTACAGGCTCTTGGTTTTGCTTCTCCTTTGCTGCTTCTCAGCCTCCCAAACTCACTCCTTCTCAACAGAACCTTTAAGACTTTACATTCCTTAGGGCTCTATTCTTATGTCTTAAGACATACTATTCCTGGGTAATCTCATTCACGCTCTTGACTGTGATTTTCATCTATGTACCAATGACTCCCAAATCAGTCTCTCTAGTCCAGACGGCACTCTCTGAGGTCCAGAATCACATATCCAATTTTCTACTGGATATCTCCACCCATGAGTGACACAAACTCATCTTCAACTCCCAAAGCTGCTTCTCAGTGTTTTCTATGTCAGTAAATGGCGTTATCGTGCATACAACTTAACCAAACACCTGGGAGTCATCTTGGACTACTCCTCGTCAGACACCCTCCATTCCTACTTAATCCCCAAGTCCTGATGATCTCCCCACTTAATATCTCAAACATGTCCACTTTTTATCCCTTAATCACCTCCATTTCTTGCTTATAGTTTCCTAGCTCTTCTCCCTACATCTGTTCTTGGTCCTTCAGCCATTCTCTTCATAGGAGCCAGAATAATCATTTAAAATGTAAAATTGGTTCAAGTAATTTTCTACTCAAAGCCTTCTGTGGTCCCCCATTATCCTCAAGATAAAATCCTGAGTCATTAAGATATTTCATTTCATGCCACATTTTTTCTGGCTCTTTTCAAACCAGCTTTATGCTGTGTTTTCAGTTCCTTGAGCGTGCTCTGTTTTCTCATGTAAGGACATTCAAACATGCCATTCCCAGTGTTTGGAACCCTCTTTTTTTCCCATTCCTAGCTTAGCTAATTCCTATTTGCCCTTCAGATTTCAACTTAAATCATTTCTTTCTTAGGGAGGCTCTCTGTAAGGGTGATTCTCCATTTCTTCTCTCCCCTCCCCAGTCCCTTCTCTCTTCTTTCCTACCCTGTTCCAGAATGCTGAGACATACCAACTGCCTCACTGAGGCTCCCTTGCCCTCTGGTTCTGACTGGAATGGCCAGTGGAAGGACTTGTAGGAGGGCAGAGGGCAAGAGGAGAGAGAGCTCCGGGTATTTCCCTTGCTCCTTCCCTGCTTTGGCCCTGGTTCTAGGAGTGGCTGTGCCCTCTTCTTAGTGGCACTGGTTCTCACCAGGTGAGTATAAAATGGCTTCCCCATGACTGCTAGTCCCTAAATGACTCAACATCCACTGCTGGTTCACATAAATCTTTTGAGACGTCTGTAAATTGACTCATCCTTCGAATGGAATTCTGCTGGGACGTTGACTGATACACTAACCCTGACCCATTGTTTTATGCTCCCAAACACTCCTTATTTTCTCTAAGATAATACTCTCCAACCATGTATGGAAGAACTTGCTAAAAGTTTTCCTTTGATAAATAAATGAAAAGCAATAGGATATATTGGAGTATATGAGGAAGCCATTTTGTGTAAAACTAATTCAGCCTGGCCTTGTTTTTCCAAAAGGGCCTGTTGAGCATGCATTGTACATCTGCTTTAAACATTTACTATGTCCCAAAGACAAGAATGATGCCCCTAAATATAGGGATGCAGCTTCTCCCATGTCAGCATTCCTTTAAAGGTAAGCATCTCTTCCTGGAAACTAAGGATTAATTACTGATCTGCTGTGCTCACTTTGTGACCACTGACCTGCTGACCACTGACCTGCTGTGCCAGCTAAGCATCTCATGACAGTAGTAAAAGAGATATTCCTGTCATATACAATGTATGCTCTTTGTTCCAAGATGGTATATAACCACTCTCTACACCCCATTTCTTTGGTGCCCTTCCTTCCCTGGGAAGGCCCTGGGCTATAGTCCTCAGACCTGGCTCATAATAAACTCACCCCAATTTTGATTTATAGATTGATTATGGATTATTTGCATATACACCTTTTACACTCATCTATAAGTCCCTGTAGACAGAGTCTGTCTCTATCTTTCCACTGTTGTATCCATACCACTTAGCACAGTGTCTAATATACTGTATCATTATATATATATATATATATATATATATTCTATATATATAGAGAGAGAATGAATGAAGAAATAACATTGATAAATGATTGTGGAAATGAGGGGGACACATGGGACGTGAAGAGGATGGATCAAAAAAAAACTGTTAAGCACAAATCAGGAAAATTTTCTCATCTGTTAGAGCACATATAAACTGCTCAAGTGAAATACTATATGTGAATCAACAGTAAACAGTAAAGCACTAATTTATATTATTTATGTGCTTTTTAATGTTGAAATTAAATAATCAGATTCTTTCTGTTCACCTTCTTGATTTATATTGTAAGTTGCCCCCTGGGTTGGAGAGAGCTGAGCTGGATGGATGACCAGTAGAACATATGGAAAGGAAGACACGCTCAGATACTCATCCGTCTACAAAGCTGCAAAATATCCTCAAATTCCAGCAGAGTTAAGACCTCCTGCAACCAATAAAGCTATGCAAGATGCATATTTCTTAAGGAAAATGAATTTACTTGGGATAGTAGGATTAGCTTTTGAAAAATTGGCTAAAGTTTCAAGTGAAATATTTAATTTCATTCATTCAATTTAAAAAAGAAAACTAGAATTAAAGATTATGCACAATTACCCTCAGGGGAAAAAACACCAACCCACAGGAGAAATAAAGTTCTTAGACTCAGAAATGGAAAAATATTGAGACATCAATATTTCAGGAGCTGATTGCTTAGACATGTTGAGCCCCGTGCCAGCACAATCCTTCTGTAGGTCACACTGGCACCTCCCAGTCTACAAAAAGTCAAGTTTAGAAGGGCAGTATTTAATACTGCAAGAGATAGTGGACTTCAAATCCCTTTTTTTTTTTTTTTTTTTTTTGGCAAGTTGTCAGGGTTCTTAGAAAAATGAAGAAAGACTATGGGGACCAAAGAATTAGAAAATGCTAATATACAATAAATACTCCTTTAAAGGGGCAGCCTGGGGATCCTCCATCTGTACCCATTTTGCCAGATCTTTCCTGAGCTGAACAAGAAAGATAGCAGACTGGCCAGAAGCATGCAGGCATGCCAATCTCCCACTGCTCTAGTGGTCTGCTCACTCACCTCTCTCTTTTCTTACACACTGCTAAGCTTCACCTGCTCTTATCGGTCCTACATATCTCCAGCCATCCTCCAGGAAACCCACACCATTCATCTCACATGCACTGTCACTGTGTTTGCTCAAATCAGACTCCCACTCTATCTAGAACAGTTCAGATTCTCAGGCACCCTCAAACCACACCCCATCTCTATGAGACTTCAGTGAATGTTGCTGCTACAAGAATTATGGTATCACACGACTGAACTGCAAGAAATCTATTAGATCAGGCTCAAGCCTTCTGTTTTACAGAAAGGAAAGTTAGACCCACAGGAGCAAAATGACTTGCTTGTCCCTCAGAGTTGGAGAATGATATGCAGAAATTGCTAGTTCTCCAGCTTTCCACCAAGTCACTGAGTTTCCAAGCAGCTGGGTAGTTCTGCAACTGGTAACCTCCAATATGGAAAGAGCCTGACTTTGCCACGTTTTTAGCATAATTCATAAATCATTTCCTTGATCCAATAGGTGACGTTACTTTATGCCTCTTTTTCTCAGTCTCTCTTTCTCTTTCTCCCTCCTTCCCCACCCCTCCCTTCCTCCCTCTCTCTCTTTCTCCCCTTTCTTTATGTAGTTTTTCTTTAAAAGCATGACAGATTCATTGAAAACAATTTGGAAAATATTAAAAAGTACCAAAAGTTATCCACAATCTCACCACATGGAGAAAACACTTGGTATATTTTCTTCTAGTCCTTTTTCTGTGTGAGTCTGGATTTATACATGCATAGTCCCAACCTAAATCTAAACTGACCACCCTGGACTGTGTAGGCCCTGGAGACCGATAAGGGGAACTGAAGTAAAGGAAACTGATAAAACTCTTTGTAAGTTCATATAAGACAACTTCAGGGCCTCCCAGGTGCCGCTGGTAAGATGGAATTATGCAAATAGAGATGATAGACAGTAAAGTTTGTGGCACATTCAGGAGACCTTATTTGCACTCATAGGCCAGACTAGTGAAGCCTAGAGAAACTCAACCCACAAAATATTACAAAATAGATATCACACAGTATACGCAGTTTTGTATCCTGCACTTTTAATTTTTAATATTAAGTGGTATCTCACATGTCATCAAAATACTTTGAAATCATACAATGGCTTTTCAACTATGCCATTTGCTATAAACAATCACACAAAGACTAGAATGACCAGGGAACAGGGTTCCAGGCTTCAACACTCTCACATGAGCCTCCGAGTAAGGGCTCCAGGGTGACAGGCAGATTCTTTCTCTTCCCAGAAGAAATTGGGCTAGACACATTAGACAGTGTGTTTCCATTTTTAAGCAAAGATTGATTTCTAAAGGAGCTTGGGAGGACCACACAATTAATACTTTGTGTTGTTCAGTGCTTTCATGGGGCTTACATCAATATACCCTGACAGTCTTCTATAATGCATTTTAGCATTTGTTTTGTTGTTATTCTAAATTTTCTGCCCTTTATTCCCACAGAATGGGCCTGGTCTTGTTAAATAAAATGTTATCTTAGCACTAGAAAAAAAAGGATAAGATGTCTGGTCTTTTAAAATGCTTGCCTAAATTATTCTCATTGTTTCCTCACTCAAGTTTCTTATTACCAACTATTTTTATGGCATGTTCATAAATTGTTCCTATCTTAAACCCTATTCTGGGGAAGGTGGAAGGAAGAGCCACTAAAAAATAGAAAATGAAAACAGAAAATGGTGAATGCTAGGGTTACGTTTGTGCATTTTTATGCTGCTCTGTCACCATGCCCCTCCAAGCTCACAAACCACGTTCACGCTGCATTGTGACTTGCTCTCGGGACCCCAACTCCACTGGACCTTCTAGTTTTTGTTTTGTTTTAATAGACTTTCTTTTTTAGAACAGTTTTAGGTCACAACAAAATCAAGTGGAAGGTAAAGAGACTTCCCATAAACGCCCTACCCCCATACGTGCACAGCCTCTCCCATGATCAGCATCCCCCACCAGCCTGGTACATTTGGTACAGTTGATGAGCCTGCATTGACATATCATCATCACTCATAGTTTACATTAGGGTTCACTCTTGGTGTTGTACATCCTATGGGTTTCGACAAATGTCTAATGACATGTATCCACCATTATAGTATCATATAGAATAATTTTACTGCCTTAAAAATCCTCTGTGCTCTGCCTATTCATGCTTCCTTCTCCCCTAACCCTTGGCAACTACTGATCTTGTGTGTGTGCGTGTGTGTGCATGTGTTTGTGTGAGGAAGACTAGCCCTGAGCTAACATCCGTTGCCAATCCTCCTCTTTTTTGTGTGTGTGCTGAGGAAGACTGGCCCTGGGTTAACATCCATGCCCATCTTCCTCTACTTTTACGTGGGACGCCACAACAGCGTGGCTTGACAAGCAGTGCGACTGTCGGCACCAGATCCGAACCTGCAAAACTCCGGGCAGCTGAAGCAGAGCGTGCGAACTTAACCTCTCCGCCACCAGGCAGCCCCTACTACTGACCTTTTTTATTATCTCCGTAGATTTGCCTTTTCCAGAACGTCATGTAGTTGGAACCATATAGTATTAGGTTTTCCAGACTGGCTTCTTTCAGTTAATAATATGAACTTAAGGTTCCTCCACGGCTTGATAGCTCATTTCTTTTTAGTTCTGAATAATATTCCATTGTCTGGACGAACCAGAGTTTATCCATTTGCCTACTGAAGGACATCTTGGTTCCTTTCAATTTTGGCAATTATGAATAAAGCTGCTATAAACATCTTTGTGCAGGTTTTTGTGTAGACATAAATTTTCAACTCCTTTGGGTAAATATCAAGGAACTCCCTTGCTGGATCATATGGTGAAAATATGTTTAGTTTTGTAAGAAACTGCCAAACTATCTTCCAAAGTGGCTGCACCATTTTGCATTCCCACCAGCAAAGAATGACAGTTCCTGTTGCTCCACCTTCTTGCCAGCATTTGGTGTTGTCAGTGTTCTGGGTTTTGGTCATCCCAATAGGTGCATAGTGTTCCTAGTTTTTCTTTAAACCAACTCTGTTACTGCCTATCTCAGGGCCTTCACATGTGCACAGACTCCAGACAGAATCTTCTCCCCTATGCCTCAACTTGCTGAGATAACTTGCTCTCAGGATCCTTCAGGCCCAGCACAAAGATTTCTCCCTGAAGGATGGCTTCCTTGAAGAGTCAGCAGGGGTTAAGTCCACCGATTACATACTCTCAGGACTCATTAGATTTCTCCTTCATAGCATATATCACAAATGGATTAAATAGTTACTTGTGTAATTAGTCACCTGATGCTTATTTCCCTCATTGGATTATAAATTCCTCAGAGCATGGACTACTATTTCTTGCTCAGCATGAATCCCTAACCCCTGGAACAGTGCCTTTCACAGAGGAGTACTCAATAAATATTTGTTGAATGAACTAATGGATAAATAAATATATGTCCACAAATGAACGTTAGTGTCTAGGGTTCCTTTGCCAAGCATGTAAATTAGCCGCACACGTGAACACCACTGTACAGAACGCCATTATATATCTCTATTGGTAATCTTCACTGTTAATTTGATGCCAAAATTTGAGGTTGTGAATGTTATTAAATTTATGAGAGGTGTCAGAAACTAAACCTTAGAAAGAAACCATAAAATTGTTTTTAAAATATTTTGAGAAAAAAATAATATCAGATAAAACCTATTGTATAATTTTAGAAGAATGAATGGATTGATAAAATCCCTCTAATATCAACACATTTAGTAAATGCTTAGAGATGTTGGGAAAATCCTCAGATTGCAAGGATAGGACCAACGAGAAAAGGAAGCCAAGCACCACCAACTCTCCTGTACCCACAAAGATCACCTGAATCCAAAGCCAGGCTGTGTTGTCCAGCATGCACACAGTTCACATGCAGAGTAGAACACTGTATTAGAATCAGTATTAGAAATCAGATTAAAGGAATTATATCCATGCAACCACTGAGGCTTCTTGGCTTTTTCTGCCACTGATGTCCTCAGTGAGGTCTCTTGTCTGCCCCTTCATGCCCTGAATTCAGCTTTCCCATTTAGGTTCCTATCTTAGGCGCATTCTGTGCTAAAGTCTACAGTGTACACACTGCCCCCAAAAGCACAAGCCCCTTGTGCTGAGCTGGTCCAGCACACAGAGGAAGAGAACATGCACTCAGGAAGTCATCCAAGTTGACATGAGGAAAGAACATCCTGAGATCAGACGAAGTCTTGAGGAGAATAGTGTCATTGAAAGAATAGGAGGAGGCTGAGGACAAAGGGCACTTGGGAAAAATCCCATGTGTCAAAGGAGAAGGAGCCAATTAAGGAGATTCTGGAAGTGCCAACAGCTCAGATTGGAGGACACCAATGTTTGGCAGTGACATGACATTCAGACAGAAGATGAACAGTAACTGATGGTAAGGCCAAACTGTGGTATAGGAGTCAGAGGGGAGAGTGATGGCAGCAGAGGAAGTTGTGATCTTTGAAATACAGTTCCAATTCAGATAAGTGTGAAAATACTGGAGAATGTCTAATTTGAAACAAATTCTTCTCTTCAATCAAGAAGGCTTGCCCAGCAAACTGAAGGAGTAAAACTCTCTTTGTGCCTTCTGGTTACTTGCCTGAAACCACTACTTTGCAAATACTAATCATGGTAGGTACCTGTAAGAAATTCTAACTGGATCAGTACTCTTCAGTTTCCAGCAAGAAGCAAGTGTTGGTACCCTGATGTGATAGGCAGAATTCTAAAGATGTCCCTCAAGATTCCTGTCCCCCAGCTATTCAATCAACACTAATCTAGTACTGCTGTGGAGAGATTTTGCAGATGAATTAAGTTACTAATCAGCTGACCTTAAAATAAAGAGATTATCTTGGATTATTTAGGTGGGACTAATATAATACATGAGCCCTTAAAAGCCAAAGATGAAGGCAGATGAGTTAACAGGGAGATGAGGCAGAAGGAGATGTAAGGGAGACTCAAAGCCCAAGAAGGACTCAACCCAAAGTTACTGGCTTTGAAGATGGAGGTGGAGGCCAAGGAATGTGGCTGGCCTCAAGAATCTGATATCAACCTCTGGCCAACAGCCAGCAAGGAAACAGGGACCTCCGTCCTACAACCACAAGGAACTGAATTCCATCAACAATGTGAATGAGCTTGGGAATGAATTCTTCCCCAGAGCCTCCAAAAAGGAATGCAGCCCTGCCCATGCCATGACTTCAGCCTTGTGAAACCAGGATCAGAGAAATGATCGGAGCTGACTCAGACTTCCAACCTACACAACTGTGAGGTAATAAGTTTCCGTTGTTTTCAAGCCACTAAGTTTGCAGTAATTTGTTAGGGCAGCAATAGAAAACTAATACATCTGGCTTGCCTACTCTACACAAAATTAAATTTTATGTTTTTTTCTGATTATAAAAATATATATTTTATAGAAAATTTAGAAAAAATTAAAAAGTGAACACCAGATTTTTCACAGCAATGATAAGTTGAGATCCACACCATTTTGGAGTGAACTTTGAAATCAATCACCAGTGGTCTGCACCACATCCCCAAGTTCTAACTGGTAGAGAGTAGACAAAAGAGCTAAATAAGAAACAAATCAGTAATTTTATTTCATAACTACCAAAGCATAGAGGTCCTTGGTAAATTTAGATTCTAAAGTTCAGTCCCAAAATCAAGGTCAAATGAAAGCCTTTCAGCTCCCTACAGGAATCTGATCCTTAAGAACGTCATAGCCCTGAAGTGGTCACACAATCACAGGAGGATACCTGAAGAATGAGAAGACACATCTCGTTGGAAAGGTTCTTTCCAAGGTGGTTGGCTGAATGGAGACTAGAAGGGTAAGAGTTACTGTGTTTGAGCACAAGGAGATCCAAGAGAGACAGAGACAGAGACAGAGATTCCCATCACAATAAAAGTGTTAATTAAACAGAGGGTCTGCCTAGCCCAGGGGTCTGCCTTCTCTTCTCCCATAGAATGAGCATAATAAACATCCACTGACACTTGAGGGTCTCAAACCCTCTCACATACTCACTGAGTTAGTCAGGGTTCTCCAGAGGAATGGAGTATGTATATATACATATATATATATGAAGAAACTTATTTTAAGGAAATAGTTCATGCAGTTGTGAGGCTGGCAAGTCCAGCAGACCGGAAACTGGGGGAGTTTGTCTTAAGGCAGAATTCTTTCTTCTTAGAGAAACCTCAGTTTTTGCTCTTCAGGTCTTCAACAGACTGGATGAGGCCCACCCACTTTAATCAAGGTAATCTCCATCTGGTCTACAGCTGATTGTAGATGTTAACCATTCTACAAAATACCTCACAGCAACATCTAGACTAGCATTTGACCAAACAATGGGCACCATAGCCTAGCCAAGCTGACACACAAAATTTAACCATCACACTTACCAACTATAGACAGCCAACCATGAATCAGACTCTTCTGAATGCATTCAATACTGAAAAATTCAGTTTTAATTCATATTTGCACATAAATTCTTTTGGAGTATTTCATTCAAGATGTCAGTGCATTTGGCCATTTATTTAGAACTGAGGAACTAAAAATAACTTCTCCGTGATTTTTGCCTGATACTAGCAGGCTGAAAACTTATTCTAGCAACTGATTTTGCCTTCACGGCACTTGGATGTTCCTGTTAAAAATACTCATTTTCCTGAGGCCAGCCCTTGCAGCCTGGTGGCTGGTGGTTGAGTTCGGCATGCTCTGCTTCCATGGCTGGGGTTTGGCTCCCAGGCACAGTCCTGCACCACTCGTCTGTCAGTGGCCATGCTGTGGCAGCAACCCACGTGCAAAATAGAGGAGGATTGGCAACAGATGTTACCTCAGGGCGAATCGTCCTCAGGAAAAAAAAAGAATTCATTTTCCTGTTCATGTGTCAAAGTCCAACTTAACACATTACCTTATACAAGGAGCTGTCCTGTATCTAGCCAGCTACGATAATTCTCCTTGTTTCCTATGCCTTGAATTAGGTTACTAATCAGCTGGCCTTAAATCAGCTGACCTATGCCAACCCCTATTATTTTACTTATCAAGGCTTAGCTGATATTAAAGTCATTGGGATATGTGTCTGCTCCCCCACTGGATTATAAGATAACACATATGATGAAGGCCTAGCAGGGACCAAGCAGAGTGCCTGGCCCATGTTAAGCAAGTACTTCATGAAAATGTACCGTTTCCTTACTATTGGAGGGAGGCAAGGTCTAATTTATCTTTGTAGACTTCCATGACCCCAGTAATATCACGCATATGCTCAGAAAGCACTTGTTAATGTGGATTGCGTTTAATTCCAAATCATCAAATTCTAAATGAATTAAAAGTCACAATATGTCTTAGATTTATGAATGGAGGCTTGGTTTTCTGAAAAATCATATTTTTAGTCCTAAAAATCATTTTTTAGGACCTAACAATGTCATGTGTAATTGAGTACTTGACCCATTGTAATGACAGCCATCACACTGACAATGGTGATAGTGGTATCATGTCTATTTTATCTAAATTCATAGATGCATCACATATCTGTTTATCATACTCTCTTCACCCTCCCAAAATATGATTACTTGATCCATAAAAATTATAACTACTCCTGTGTCTCTTCAGAGACGCAAATTAACATACATAATTTCCTCTTAATATCACATATATCAGATCCCAAATTGCCTTTATTTGTAAACAAAAAAAATCATTTCTACTCTTACTTACATACAGAGATGCAGGAAAAATCCTGCTGCTAATAACTAAAATGTAATTTGTTTCTACATTCAAATTTTACTTTTTCTAGCCTGTTTCTGTTAGATTCCCTGTTTTGCCTCTACTTCTATGAGGATGACCCTTCACTATGTCTTTCTAGCCTCAGCTGCTCTCCAGCCTCCCAAACCTACGTCTTCCACTGCCCACAGCACACTCTTCCTTGAACTTCCAGCCGGCCCCATTTGTGAAACTCTTCACCTCTCAGAGACAAAAAGTGCCCTCTCCTTACTCCCCAAGTCCCTAATGTCATCACCAATCACTGATGTCATCAATCTCCTTTGGGTCACCCAGGCTTCTCTAGGTCTATCAACAGACACCACCCTTTGTTCTCCCCTCTCCCTCACATCATCATAGTGGTCAACAATTTCATTCTGTTCTTGATTCCCAGTTTCTCTCCATTCCATCCTCCTTCTTTTTCTAGGCCATCTTGCATATTTCAGATTCTTAGTCACTCAACACATAAGCTATTATAACAATGTTTAAACTATTCCTAAAACAGCAACTTCTACATGTTGTATTCTTGTCCCAAAACTCCAATGACTTCTCAATGCCATTGAGAAGTCCTAATATAAAATCCTATAAAATCCTAATATAGCCTAACATGTTTGCCTCTACTTAAATTCTATTAGAACTTGGCATGCACCTCAGTTTTTCTCTTAATAACCTCCTTCAAAAATCAATTTTTCCAGATACTCCATGCAAATGGCAATAAAAAGAAAGCTGGGGTAGCAATACTTATATCAGAGAAAGTAGACTTTAAACAAAAACTGTAAAAAGAGACTAAGAAGGGCACTACATAATGGTCAAGGGAACAAACCAACAAGAGGACATAACACTTGTAAATATCTATGTACCCAACATAAAAGCATGTAGATGTATAAAGCAATTATTAACAGACATAAAATGAGAAATAGACAGTAACACAATAATAGTAGGGGACTTTAACACTCCACTTACACCAATGGATAGATCATCCAAACAGAAGATCAGTAAGGAAACATTGGCCTTAAACAACATATTAGACCAGAAGGACTTAGTAGATATATACAGAACATCCCATTCAAAAAGCAAGGAATATACCTTCTTTTCAAATGCACAGGGAACATTCTCCAGAAATGACCACATATTAGGCCACAAAACAAGTCTCAATAAATTTAAGAGGATTGAAATAATACCAAACATCTTTTCTGACCACAACAGTATGAAACTAGAAATCAACTACAAGAAGAAAATCAGAAAGCCACAAACATGTGGAGATTAAACAAAATGCTATTGAACAACAATTGGATCAGTAAAGAAATCAAAGGGGAAATCAAAAAATACCTGGAGACAAATGAAAATGAAAATACAACATGCCAAAATTTATGGAATACAGCAAAAGCAGTTCTAAGAGGGAAGTTTATAGCAATACAGGCCTACCTCAACAAACGAGAAAAATCTCAACTAAACAATCTAACAGTGCACCTAAAGGAACTGGAAAAAGAGAAAAAAAACAAATCCCAAAGCCAGTAGAAGGAAGTAAACAATAAAAATCAGAGCAGAAATAAATGAAAGAAAGACTAAAAAAGTAATAGAAAAAAATCAATGAAACCAAGAGCTGGTTCTTTGAAAAGTTAAACAAAATCAACAAACCTTTAGCTAGACTCACCAAGAACAAAAGAGAAAAGGCTTAAATAAATAAAATCAGAAATGAAAGAAAAGAAATTACAATGGACACCTCAGAAATACAACAGATTATAAAAGAATACTACAAAAAGCTATACAGCAACAAGTTGGATAATCTAGAAGAAGTGGATAAATTCTTAGAATCATAAAACCTTCCAAAACTGAATCAAGAGGAAATAGAGAATTTGAATAGACAAATCACCAGTGAGGAGATTGAAACAGTAGTCAAAAACCTCCCCAAAAATAAAAGTCCAGGACCAGACAGCTTCCATGGTAAATTCTACCAAACATTCAAAGAAGACTTAATACCCATCCTTCTCAAACTCTTCCAAAAATTGATGAGGAGGAGAAGCTTCCTAACTCATTATACAAGGCCAAAATTATCCTGATACCAAAACCAGACAAGGACAACACAAAAAAAGAAAATTACAAGCCAATATCATTGATGAACATTGATGCAAAAATCCTCCACAAAATACTAGCAAATCTAATACAACAATACATTAAAAAGATCATACACTGTGATCAAGTGGGATTTATTCCAGGGATGCAGGGATGGTTCAACATCTGCAAATCAATCAATGTGATACACCACATTAACAAAATGAAGGATAAAAATCACATGATCATCTCAATAGATGCAGAGAAAGCATTTGACAAGATACAGCATCCATTTACAATAAAAACTCTGAATAAAATGGGTATGAAAGGAAAGTACCTCATCATAAAGGCCATATATGACAAACCCACAGCTAATATTCTAAATGAAGAAAAACTAAGAACAGGAACCAGACAAGGATGCTCACTTTCACCACTCTTATTTAACATAGTATCAGAAGTCCTAGCCAGAGCAATCAGGCAAGAAAAAGAAATTAAAGGGATCCAGATTGGAAAGGAAGATGTGAAACTGTCACTATTTGCAGATGACAGGATTTTATATATAGAAAACCCTAAAGAATCCACTGAAAAACTTTTAGAAATAATAAATGAATACAATAAAGTTGCAGGATACAAAATCAACATACAAAAATCAATTGTGTTTCCATACACTAACAATGAAGTAGCAGAAAGAAAAATTAAGAATACAATCTGATTTACAATCGCAACAAAAAGAATAAAATACCTAGGAGTAAATTTAACCAAAGATCTGTACACTGCTGAAAGATCTGTACACTGCAAACTATAAAACATCATTGAAAGAAATTGAAGAAGACACAAAGAAATGGAAAGATATTCCGTGCTCTTGGATTGAAAGAATTAACATAGTTAAAATGTCCATACTTCCTAAAGCAATCTACAGATTCAGTGCAATCCCTATCAAACTTTCAACAACATTTTTCACAGAAATAGAACAAAGAATCCTAAAATTTATATGCAACAACAAAAGACCCCAAATAGCCACAGGAATCCTGAGAAAAAAAGAACAAAGCTGGAGGTATCACAGTCCCTGGTTTCAAAATATACTACAAAGCTATAGTAACCCAAACAGCATAGTACTGGCACAAAAACAGACACAGATCAATGGAACAGAACTGAGAGCCCAGAAATAAACCCAGACATCTATGGACAGCTAATTTTTGACAAGGGAGCCAAGAACATACAATGGAGAAAGGAAAGTCTTTTCAATAGATGGTTTTGGGGAAACTGGATAGGCACATGCAAAAGAATGAAAGTAGACCATTATCTTACAACATACATAAAAATTAATTCAAAATGTATTAAAGACTTGATTGTAAGACCTGAAACTATGAAACTTCTAGAAGAAAACATAGGCAGTATGCTCTTGGACATTGGTCTTAGCAGCATATTTTCAAGTGCAAAGTCTGACTGGGCAAGGGAAATGAGAGAAAAAATAAACAAATGGGACTACATCAAACTAAAAACTTCTGCACAGCAAAGGAAACCATCAACAAAATGAAAGACAACCTAACAATTAGGAGAAGATATTTGCAAACCATATATCTGATAAGGGGTTAATATAAAAAATGTATAAAGAACTCATACATCTCAACAACAAAAATCTAACAACCCAATTAAAAAACGGGCAAAAGATCTGAACAGACATTTTTCCAAAGAAGATATACAGATGGCCAACAGGCACATGAAAAGATGTTCAACATCATTAACTATCAGGGAAATGCAAATCAAAACTACGAGATATCACCTCACTCCCACCAGAATGGCTATAATTAACAAGACAGGAAACACCAAGTGTTGGAAAGGATGTGGAGAGAAGGGAACTCTCATACACTGTTGGTGGGAGTGTAGACTGGTGCACCCACTACGGAAAACAGTATGGAGATTCCTCAAAAAATTAAGAATAGAACTACCATATGATCAGCTATTTCTGCTGGGTATTTATCCAAAGAACATGAAAACACCAATACGTAAAGATCCATGCACCTCTCTGTTCATTGCAACATTATTCACAATAGGTAAGACTTGGAAGCAACCTAAGTGCCCATCAAGGGACAAATGGATAAAGAAGATGTGGTATATATACACAGTGGAATACTACTCCTCCATAAGAAATCATGAAATCCAGCAATTTGTGACAACATGGGTGGACCATGAGGGTATGATGCTAAGCAAAATAAGTCAGAGGGAGAAAGTCAAATAACGTATAATATCACTCATAAGTAGAAGATAAAAAAAAACAACAAACAATCACATAGAGACAGAGATTGGATTGGTGGTTACCAGAGAGGAAGTGGGGAGGGAGGAGGGCGAAAGGGGGAATTAGGCACATGTGGATAGTGATGGATTGTAATTAGTCTTTGGGTGGTGAACACGATGTAATCTACACAGAAATTGAAATATAATGATGTGCGCCTGAAATTTATATAATGTTATAAACCAATGTTACTGCAATCAATCAATAAAATGAGGAAAAAAAGTCAATTTTTCCTTCTTCCAAACATTTCTTTTTTTCTTTCCTTTTACATTCAGCTCAAATTTCTTCTCCCTCCTAAAGCCCTCTTTCATCAACCCAGCTGGAAAGGACCTTTTCTTCCACAAAATTTTTCAGCTTTAGTGTTTATTCCACTCATTAAGCAATAATTATTATCTTATCTGCTGTGGTTCAGCTGTTACTGTTATTTAAATTTCCTCATATGTGTCTTGTTTCTCCAGCTGGAAAGTAAATGCTGAGTCTGAGGAGTAGCAGGGAACCAGAGACTTAAATTTCCCTGTATCCTTTACATGCTTAGCATGGTATTTGGCACATAAGTAGACACTAAATAAATAATTATTCATTTGATTTTTTTCATCATCCCTTTTATTGCTATTAAATATGCCAGTTTCAGAATCTAAAATATCCTCACTGTTTGGCCAGGTTTGAATAACAAAGTGACACAGGAGAAAACAAGGAGCTAATCCATTTTCCCTCTTAAGTATTGTCTGTTGTTTTTCAATCAAAGAACTTTGCTCATATTGTTAATGCAGTGTGAAAGCAGACCCAGACATCGCATCACACATTTCTCATTAAGCATTTCCAAGAAGTAAAGCATGATGACACAGTCTTATTCATCAGGGGTGTTTCCTGGAGAAGAAAATATCTCCATCATTTATGTACCTCTGTCTTTTATTTTAAAACATTTGGAGTGTTGGCCTTTGCACGTTTGCAGGAACTTACCATAATAGAGGATGCCCAAGTCAATGGTTTTATTAATGTCATAAACCAGGTGAGGTGGCTGATCACAAACAAAGCAGAGAAAAAATGACCGGAACTTTCCTCTCCTCCCCTGCTCATTGCAGC
Organism: Tapirus indicus; assembly: GCA_031878705.1. NCBI lineage: Eukaryota > Metazoa > Chordata > Mammalia > Perissodactyla > Tapiridae > Tapirus > Tapirus indicus. Next base: position 12,848,792 of record CM062933.1, read on the forward strand.
CCCTTTTGAAAAATTTACCATCACAATTATCCATGTGTCATTCCTCTAGGTGATGAGAATGGTGTGGACTTTAGCTGTGCTAATCACCTGCAGCTAGTGTCCCCATTAGTCTCCCAGAGTTGTCATACACCACCATTGGCAGTATGACAAGGGCAGTAGGAAGGAATAGCTCACAAAATTTGACTTGAAAAGACAATCTAAGCCTGAGTGGCGATCTGTTATGGACTGAATTGTGTCCCTGCAAAATCCATATACGGAAGTCCTAACCCCCAGTACCCCTGAATGTGACTGTATTTGGAAATACGGTCTTTAAAGAGGTAATTAAGTTAAAATGAGGTCATTCAAGTGGGCCCTAATTCAATATAACTGATGTCTTTGTAAGAAGAGGAGATTAGGAAACAGACACAGAGCAAGAAGACTATCTGAGACTTGGAAAGACAGCCATCTACAAGCCAAGGAGGGGGGCCTCAGAGGAAACCCACCCTGCTAATACCTTGATCTCAGACTTCTGGCCTCCAGAACTATGAGACAGAAAATTTCTGTTGTTTAAGCCACTTTGCGTTATTTTGTTATGGGAGCTCTAGCAAACTAATACATGGTCCAAAGGACAAAAATGGAAAAGAAGCAACTAAAGCTTTATATTGGTTGGTTTGCTTAGAATTTATAGAAAGTCATTATGAAACTCCTATTAACAATACAAATCTTCTGGATGTGTGAAACTTCAACAAAACCTGGACTCCTTCCAGGAAAGACAGAAGACGAGACCATGCAGGGTGAGCAGGAATCACCTCTAGTGCTCCCGCTTCCCCTGCCTTTCAGAGGTCTGATTTCTATCATTCCAAATGCCCACCTAAAAAGGTTTCTTTTTTCCCCACTGCATAATACATAAAGATGGCATCAATAACTTTTCCCTTCCTAACTCCTGAGCCCATAGCCCAGTCGTAACTAGAAAGAAATAAACCTTGTTAACTCAAGGCATCATTCTGTTAGTGAAGGCTGCTTACCTGTTTTTACCCATAAAAGTAACAGAAGCTTGTCTCCAGTAACAGCTAGGGCCCAAATGTCTACATGTAATGATTCCTGAGTGTTCCTAATTTATGGGGTTTTTGACAATGATAAAAGAATTTATTGAAAATGATTTTATAAATTTGGAGTGATGAGGAAACATAGGTTTATAATATTGTACTTTTCTGCTTATTTCCATATTTTTTTCTCAACATATTTTTAGATGTCTAAGCCTACACTCCTTAGTTGAGTATGTATACAGGTTACCAAACATACATTGTGAAACCAGCTCAACAGGGTGTATCCAGGATTCTGAGACCTTTGCTTCCTCCTCACTAAGGATTTGGAGCTGAGTTCTAAACAGTGTCCAGGACACGAGGTCTGCCCCAGAATGAATCTTCTTCCCTGTGTCCTCGCTGTCTGAGCTGGGAGCTCTGCGTTCACGTTCCCCATTCCTGCAGAATAAGGACAATTCTTACTCTTTTTTTATTAACCCCAGCAGTGGTTTTGTAATGTTGTAGTTCTGTCTCTCTAATTGCACACTCTGTTTCTGAGTCTCTCTGGTAGATGCATCTTTTTCGTAGAATCGTTTTTTTATTGCACTGTGATGATAGAGAAGAAGCTCCAAAGCCTATTTGATGAGTTAAGTCTCCTCTAGCTTCGGGTCAAACTGAAAACTGACTCCCACTTGCACAGTGCTTTATACTCCCTGCATAATACCATTCAACATCCTCAGGCAGTAGTAGCCTAGAACTTTGCTACATGCCCAACAGCCTCTAGGTTACATATAAAACATATACAGGGTATAAAAGATAATTTTTATTAAAATAAACAGTTTATATTATTAGATAATGTATATTCAGTACTTGACCTTCTCTGAAATTAATAGTAATTTTATTAATGACATATTCATAGAAATTTATTAGTACCATTCAAAATAACACTAACTTGATTATAAGAATATAATAATAAAGAGCTCAATTTAATTTTTAATGGATATTGTAATAAAAAACTAGAAAATTAAGCTTAGGTTAAGAGATCAATGATGAAAGAAATTGGAAAGAGTCTGTAATTAGGTAGAAGTTTAAATATGTGGAGAGTTATCAAAGGATGGGACCATTAGAACAACAAGGCTGCATATTGAAGGACATTCTTCCACAGAGACGTATGCTGAATTCTAGCAATGCAGCAAGTTGTTGGTGGACAGGACGTGCCCTGCAACCTCACTGTATGAATGTATAAGGAATAAGGTTTTGGGTCATTTATCAACACCAAAGGTGTTGGTACTCAAGATCATCAAAACTTTTATGCAAAACAAAAGTGTGAACGTTGAACCCAAAGGTGGTCCTTTGATGCTGTGGTCAAAACTGTGTCCTGTATCTCTGACCCACCACAGGTGACCTCTCCAGTAAACTTCCCCAGGGTTGGGATAAGCCAACTCTATAAAAGTGTGAAGGTGCCTGCGAGTGGGTATGTTTGTCTAGGGGCAAAATTTCAATAAAACTGTCAAAAAGTCTGGGGGGAGGGGGAATAGGGAGTTACTAATCATTGGGCATAAAGTTTCACAAAAATTTATACTCCCTGCTCCACAAAAGTGGAGGGTGAATAAAAGAGAAATATCAGGAAATAAATCATTAGAGGGGCCAGCTGATGAAGGGATCTATATGCCATGCTAAGAAACTTGGGCATTGCTCTACGGGCAACAGGAATGCATTTGAGAAGTTTCAGGCAGGAGATTAGTTTCTCAGCTTGGGGAAGACATTGCTACTTGGCCAACTCAACATCTACTCCCGCCCTCTTTCCTCCTTGCCCATCTCCCACACTGGAGGTTGAAAAAAGTGAGACATTCACTTGTTAACCCACCTTACACTGAAGAAGGCCATGTGACTCAACACTAACCAGTGAAATGTAAAGGGAAATTTGTCAGGGAAGTTCTGTGAAAGTTTTGTCTTCCTAGAAAAAAGAACAGAAGTTTGCAAGGCTTTGAAATATGAACACTTTGAAGTAAAACATGCTGCATAGTGTAGTAGCTGCCAATTTGCAACCATGAGGCCTCAAGCATGAGGACAAAAAGCCGAGAGTGAATAATAGCGAAGTAGAAATAAAGAATCAGGGTCCTTGATGGTACATCGGAACCACTGCACCAGCCCTGGACTGATGCCTGCAGACAAACGCTCAGATGTGAGAAAACTGGTGCCCTATTATTTAAATCACCACTAGTTGTGATTTCTCGTATGTGCAGCTGAGCAAAGCATTCAAAACCGATACTCTTACATAGATCACTCTGACCAGAGTAAGGATTTGAAAAGACTGAAGTCAGAGAAACTATTTCGGGAACTGTTACTATAATACAAGTGAAAGATGAGAATGGGCCCTGAAGAGAGAGGGCAGGTACATAGAAATGCAGGAGGTAAATTTCTTTAACTTTGTTGTAGGAAGAGTGTAGGACAGATATTTTAGGTTTGGGCTAAGGTGACTGGGCCACAGGATAAAGAAGTAGCAGATTTGAGTGTGAAGATGAATTTCAGTTTGAGAAATGTCAAATCTGAGCTATCTGTGCAACATCAAGTGGAAATATTCAGGGGACAGATGAACTTATAAGTCAAAACATTTTTATCTATTGATATGGGTTTGGAATTCATTAAAGTCACAGTTAAAATGGCTAGAGTGGAAGAGATGATCCGGAGAGAGTGAGGGACTGGTGGGGCAGGGGACAAGAGGGAATTCCAAGATTTAAGAAGGCAGAGGCAGAGTAGGGATCAAGCAAAGACTGAGAAGAACACCAGGTCTAAGCAGCTGGAAGGTCTGACTCAGTTAATCCTGGCTGAGTCCTAGCCTTATGTATAAAATTATCCAAAGATAAAACCATCAGAGAAAATCTGAAAGAAAAGACAAAGCTGTATTTATTGCTTCCTTGAGTATGGGAGAGCTACACTGGTCAGGCACAGTCTCACTGAGGAAAGAAAATTGCTAATCTTATATAGATTTTTGTGGCAATGCATTTGTTTGGGTTTGAGTTGGTCACAGAGATAAGAGTTGGTTGACATCAGCCTTAGAAAAATGTTCCCTGGAGCAAGTCCACTGCTGACTGTCTGACTTTCTGAGTGTTGGTCTGTCACTGACTGGCTGGCTTTCAGAGGCACATTCAGTGACATGAGTTGTCACCGACCAACTAGAGATATTTAAAACCAGTCCTGGAGTTTGCTTGTTAACATAGTCATAAAACCGTCATCGACTAATTAAGTTTAAAACCTGTTCTGGTGGTTGTTGCCATGGCTATGGAAGAGCCAGACTTTTCCCAGGAGTGTGGGGCCTTTTTTATTCTCAAAGCTGAATGCTACAAAGATCAAGTAAGATAAGGACTGCCATGTGTCCATTAGATTTAGCGATTTGACCTCAGGAGCAATTTCAATGGCATAGATAAGGAATTAAAATACTACAATTCTGCACTAACCTAGTCTTGCTCACAATTTTCTCCCAGAGCAGGAAGCTGAAAGAAAAAAGCTGGATCAAGGAAAATACAAAGGGGAGTGGGAAAGTAAAACTAGCACTTATTGAGGGCCTGCTATATTCTAGAGGTTGTGCGAGACACTTGACATGAGTTATCTCATATAGTTCTCACACCTATCTCTTAAGACAGCTATTAGGAGCAGTTGTAGTATTCCCATTTTACAGAAGGTAAAACTGAGGCTCAGGAAATTACATTTCTAAGGTCCTATAGCCAGTGACTGGCAGGGAAATAGCTGGAAACCAGGCTTGTGTGGCTTCAAAGTCTAGTCTTGTGCTGTTGTACTATGTTGCTGCTCAAGAGATGGAGTGAGCTACCAGACGCACCTGCTCCATCTCTTCCAATTTTCCCCTTCTCCTCTTAAGGTACTCCTCCAACCCCCTGCAAGGCAGTGGCCAGGAATATAGATGTAACTAGGGACCCTAAGAATACAGACCCTAAGAAATAGAGCCCAAGGAAGCCATGGCATTGCTCATACATGAAGAATGACTGAAGAGTAGGTGTTTCTGTTCACTCATCATAAATTTTAAAAATGTTCAATTCTCTGAGTGTTTTATGTAGCTGGCTATTAAGACTGTGCAGGACATGGCTAAGTATCAAAGAAGTTGTTTTCTTGACTGATAGCTACTCATGCATTCATTTCCTTATGAACGAGACTTTCTATAGGAGAAGTCAATAGCTTATGAAACAACATTAACAATCTTGAGATTATTATTCAGTAAACAGAATGCATATTGGTAATTTGGTAATAGTTTATTATTCTTTATACTTCTTAATCCCTCCTGGGATGGTACCACTTTCTTTCTGTGTGCTTATTCATTACAAACACAGCTAAATCAGAGAAATGCAACATATAAAGTTCTTGAGCTCCCAGAACCTTCAGTCACTGGGGACATGTGGGTTGACACTGCCTCTAAAAAAACTGACATGCCAGCTCTCAACACTTAGACCACTGTCCAGTGTGACCAGACACAGAAGAAAAGCACCATGGACTGAGCAGTCTACCCCATATGTGCCTCCAGGGGTATTTCTCACAGTCCCTCAGGAAGCATCTCTACTGGTTATGTCACTTATTGAACCATTTACCTCCTGTCTGTGTGTTGGGGTGATGGTAAGGCCTTCAGCTACATCCTGGAACAGTCTGTCTTCTCATCAGCAATGACAGCTTCAAATACAAAAGACAACTTAAATTTTATCGCAGCATGTGGGAAAAGCTTCCTTTGTGTTCCTCATGAAGTTCTGAAGTTCTGCTGTCCACCACATGGTGTAGAATACACAAGTTGTTTTCTTATACAAAGAAATTTGCAATACCAATTTCAATAACCATTGCATTTCACTTTATATGCAATTATAGTGTGTTAGAAAGAGACTGGAGGAAACACAAATATGAACATCTATAATGAATTCAATAGGAATTGTTCACTGAAATCTTCCATCTTTATAATTAAAAATGACCACTCAGTCCCATCAAGTTCTGTTTATGAATTAGCCGAGAATTTTCCCATTTACATTAATACAGCTATCTTCCAACATATGTCTTTTGGGGATATAATCCTTCTACGGCTCAGTAGCTCCAGATGGGCTCCTATCAGGCCCCCCAAAAGGATTAATTCTACCACAGGGTATGGAGAATAAAGTTTGTAAAAAATCATTAAAAGCAAATCCCTGCATCCAAAGGCACTACACAGCTTTGGGAGGAGAACAAACAGCTTGCTCTGCACCTTGACAACAATGAAGGGAATAGACCACCTACCATACGAGTTGGGCAGCTGCTAGTGGCAGGTGGTCTAGAGGAGTCTTGTAGCAGTGAGAGTCACTCTGGGATGGCCAAAGGGAAGTTCTCCAGGACCATCATCAAGGAGAAGACATACAGTGGGGTGGGAGAGCAGCACTCCTTAGCCTAGAGAGAGGCTCTCATGGGGAAAAATGATTCCAAAAAGAGATGAGTATAAGTCAGGTTGATCATTAATTAGCAGGGCCAGCCCCAAATGGAAGAGAGCTTTCCCTCTTGAGGTGGTTCCAAATGAATTCCAGCAGGAGACACAAAAGGGATGAAATCATGCCAGAGCAGGGCATTATCAGTGTGGCCTGGCCCCAAGATTTGTGCAGTTCCCCTTCATGGAATCCAAAGTTTCAGCAAAGCTTTCTGTTCCTCTGAATGGAGAAAGCAACATATCCAAAACTCCAGGTCTCTTGCAAATTCATCCACCAGTGAAAGCAAAAGGAGTGTCTGAGAGCCACAACTACTTGAAGATCATCCCAATAGCTACAGTTCAGCCAGTCATATAAAATTGCCCCTGTGTTGCCCTTTTAAAAATCAGACCTCTGGAGAGAAAAGCAGTCACTATTTAATACGTCACAGAAGGGATTGTAAGGGAAGACCATATAACCAATATTGTGCAGCAATTGAATAGAGACCCAGGCTGAAGACTCTATTTGAAGGTCTTAAAAGTTCAGGTGGGAAAGCAATTTCCCCTGAGAGAAGAGAGCCTGGAGCTTCCCCTGCCCCCAAATATTATGTCTAACAAATGCAGTTATTCAATCAGACAAGTAAAAATATACAAAAACAAAAACAAAAAACCTATGAGCTCCTCAAAAGATAAACAGAGTTAGAAGTCCACTGAGCCAGAAGCTAAGAAACCAAACCCAAACTCTTTTGACTGATTTGAGCTCTAACCCCAACATCTCTGACCCTGGTAACATTTTAAGAGCTGAATAACTTAAAATTCTTTGTTACCTGGTTAAAAATAAAGCTGTGCTTGTCATATGTCTTTGGTTCTTATTTTGTTATTCTCTAGAAAAACATGTCTTTCTATATTTGTCTTTAAGAGATCTGCTATACATAGCATGGAAAATGAAGAGATGTATTTCAAATCTGTGCCAAGACTGAGGCAAAAAAGGAAATTTGGGTTTTATTGTATTTGTCTTACCCACTCATCTGCTTCCCTCTTCGTGTTTCTGACATAAAATGGAATCATTTAAGGTTTGCTTGAAAATTGCTCTCAGATTCCCCTACGAAACCACTATCAATATAAAAAGAAGGCAACAGTTAACAAGTTGCACAACAAAGCTCCCCCCTACCACCACCTTTAGCATCGAACATTATGGCCCCTTGACCAGTCATTACTCCCAGGATTGGTTCTGCAGTCTTCTTTTATTTCTGCTTTAGTTAAACCTAGTTCCTTAGACATCCTTGATGAATAATTTGTCATTGTTTTCGTATGCATTTCTCATCTATGTAAAATTTGCTTAATATGTACCAAGAAGGGTTAATTAGCCTCCCTTTTCTTGATGCTGTATTATTTTTCACAACTACAGATACTAAGACATTTCTAATAGCCCTTGAACCAAGAATTCTATACAGTTTCTCCACTAAACTAAGGCACAGAGGAGTGGATCATGAGTATGAATAACTCCTGCACCACCCTTCCCGCTCCTCTCAGCCCTCACCAAGCTGTCAACTCTGACACCCTGCCGTAAGGCCCCAGCTCACATCACCACCCTATGTACCCCTCTTCCAGACTCAGGCTCTTTCTTCTTTCTTGTCCAGGGCTTTTGTCCTCTCTTAAGCCCTCTCCTTCCATTTGTTCCTCTTAACCCGTGGAGTGTGTGACTTTGTGTTATTCAGTCAGTGCTGAGGTTCACTACAGGCCTATGATGTGGATGGGAAAATGGCTCTGAGAACAGATGAGAATTGCTTAGATTTTGCTGGGACTTTGGATTTTGCTTAGATTTCTCTTAACACTCAACATAGTTAGCTAGTGTTTTGTTGAACTTCAAAGATGTTGTCTGCTTCAGGTAAGTACAAAATATCCTGAGTGACTACAAACATAGATGGCACAATCAGAGTTAGCAACTCACAGCTTCAAGGCAGAGCCATTAATGACAAAACACCGACTTTCAACCCATGAACTTGCAACACAGGGAAATGTGTGTCTAGAAGCTTTAGAATCTTTTCTTTAAAATAGGAGCTCGTCTTACCAAAATTAAGATACTCTGTTGTTACTAACCTTGAAAACCCCCATTAGCTGAAAGGATCAAATCATTGGAGTTCATCAGAGTCCTTGGTGTTTTTTAACATCAAGTTCTCGATGGTCGTGACTGACTGCATGGTGACCCTAATCATGTAAAACTGAGGAAGTGAGAATTTCACCTTTTCCATAAACAAGACTGTCATGATTTTGTATACCTTCTTCAATACAGTGTATATGAAATCTAGATTTATAGAAATAAGTCCTCATAGGAAGAAAAATTTTAGACTTTGTTACCACACCAGGTCCATTTTGCCCACCACCCAGAAAGCCAAACACCGAGATGACGAGATTGCAGCAGAGAGAGGGTTTAATAATCACAAGGCAGCCAAGCAAGGAAATGGGAGAATGAATCTCAAATCTGCTTCCCTGAAAATAGGGACTCAGGGATATTTATGGGGTAGGGGGCAAGGTGGTCTGAAATGATTGGAGGTGAGGAGAGATGAGATAACTGATGATCTGCTCAAGCATAGTCAGACTTCATGCCTCCTTGTAGGACTCATGTCCACAGAATGGTGGCATTAGCATGCCCTAAGGGTAGAGTTTTAACCTCTTGATATCAAAAGATCACATCAGACATACGTCTGCCTGGGCCCGGTTGATGGATTGGTGGTCTCAGCTGGCCTGAAGCGGGCAAGGGGCTCCATTTCCTGAACAAAAGTTCAAACACCCATTCCCATGGTGACCCCGGTCCCAGGGAGATGCCATCTATAGGAGCCTAGTGCATGTCAGATAGCTTACTGCCTGAACAACACAATTAACAATGGGTAAGTTTATCATGCAGATTTAAGTCCTGGCCTTCTGTTCTGATGAGTTTCTAGGTAAGGTCATCCCCCACCTTCTTCTTGGTACAGGGAAGAAAATACCTTTACAAATGGAGATTTCCTTTGCAAATGTAAATGTCTCTTACAAAGGGTAACCAGAACTAAAGAATGGGCTTAGCAAGGACCCTCCCGATACCCGGAGATGTCTATGGTGATGGCCTGTGCTGGGGCAGGCCTCCCATCCCAAACTCTTTTGGTCAGTTAGTGGGGGTGGGGGTTAAAGTGTCTTTCAGGCAGAGACATAGTTTGAGGTGGCCAATTCCAATCCCCCCTACTTACTAGCTGCTTAATCATCAATGGTTGTTTGCTGGTTTCAACTATATCCATCTGTAGTATTGCAAAGTGGCCCAGAAACATGAGTTGCTCTGGCCACATCACTGCCTAAAGTACCTGATGAAGATGATCCATGATGGTCACTGGATTATTTACTGTTTTAATAGTAAATCCTGGCTCATTCATCCTTTCTCTTTTTGCTTATTCCAGGGCTGTTGTCAATCTGCCTTCATTATCATTTTGACCATGTCCACAAAGTTTTATAAGTTCTTCTTGGGGTGAAATTCTATAAATATGGAAAGGCGTGTTGCTAGGATAGAGTCATGACCACTGACTTTGGCAACATGGAAAGAATTTGTGACCCTGGCATGAGTAGTTGTAATGGAGTAAAGGGAGCAGAAACTCAATTAGAGTAGATAACAGAAAGTAGAAATAGCAAAATTGATGTTATGAGAAATTATGTTGTGAACGAAGAGCAAAGAAATGAGACCATAGTTGGAGGGGGATATGTGAGAAGATGTCTTTAAGATGGAATATCCTGGAGTATATTTATAAAAGGATATTTGTGTGTACAAATATCCACAAAAATATTTATTGCCTCATTTTTCACAAGAAGAATGAAGACGAGAAGAAGAGGAGGAGGAGGAATGTCTGAAACAAATGGGCCAAGGGCCCTTAAATGTGAATTCAAGTCTCTACCTCTAAAGAAACAGAAAACAAAACAAAACAAAAAACAACTTTAGAAACGTAAATATTAAGTTGTTACTGAGATAGACAAGAAGCTAGATATGAGCTGGGAGCCATGTCACTCCACCAGGTGCAGTGTCTTCATTACCAAACAGTGGTTCTTCCATGCAACCCTCCCCGGACCCTGACGGAGAGTAGCCCCTAGCCTCATTATATGCTCATTTGCATTGCAGTTTTGACCCCCCTTGCGAGGGGTCACTGCCATGACAGTTCTGGGGATACCTATGTAAGGAAAAAAATCTCCTCCTCCCTACGTGGAGGTGGAGACAATGCCCCAATTTGTCCACATTCCAGGACCTTCACCTGCCCCAGGATCCAATCTTCAAAGACACCGACCACAACAACTTCAATGCAGATGCTTACTTCAAGCCTGCCCGCCCCTCCCCTTGGGGGTGTACTTTCGTTTTACTAATAAACCTTCCCCTGTTAAAACTTCCGCTGTGTGTCCTCTCTCAAGTTCTTTTGTGTCTGTGGACCAAGAACCTGGACCTCATCACACCGATCCAACCAGTGCCAGTAACATTACCATTTCCATCAAAACAAAATAAAACAAACATCAAGGTGATCTTCCCCACACCTGCAAACTCATCTCACTGGCTTCAAATGTTATTCTCAGATTTAAAACTAGCCATTCATGGAGTGTTAATTCAAAAATATGTCTTGAATTCTTACAGCTCTAGGCCCTCAAATAATTGTAGTAGGACTAATAAGAGCCCCTAAGAAATTTGAATTTAATGGGGGAAATAAGACTGAGACACAAAAAATTAAATGCCAACAGAACCAGAAAACAAGGGATGTCACAGGACAGTTTTGAGAAGGTGGTGTTATAGTATTTGGAGGGCAATTGCTCTGTTGGCTGGAAGGTCAGAAAAGGCTTCTTGGAGGTGGGAGAGGGATTTGATCTGCATATTGAGAGAGGATAGAATTTGACTAAGTGGAAACAATTTAAAGACAGGCATATTGAGTAAAGAGACTAACCTGAACAAGCGCATTACAGGGAGATAGATGTACAGCACATTGGGGCATGATAAATAAGCCAACTGGCCAGAGCAGGAAGGGCATTTGGCACATGTGACAGGTTGAGTCCAATAAAGGAAGAGTAAAGTGGTTTCCCAAACACAACCATGGATAATTTATGTCATATAATAGTTAATAGGGTTAGAGTCTAGGATAATAAAAGGAAGATTCTGTCCCTAATAGTTTTGAGTGTTTAAATTTAAGGCAAATCCTGTACTTTTAATACATTTGAAGGCTGCATCACTAAATGGTTTATTTTTGTTGTCTTAAGAAGGTGGCTAGGGGCCAGTCCGGTGGCACAGCAGTTTAGTTTGCGCTTGGCAGCCTGGGGTTCGCGGGTTCAGATCCCGGGCGCCTGCCGACACACCACTTGTCAGCCATGCTGTGGCGGCATCCCACATAAAGTAGAGGAAGATGGGCACAGATGTCAGCCCAGGGCCAGTCTTCCTCAGCAAAAAGAGGAGGATTAGCAACGGATGTTAGCTCAGGGCTGGTCTTCCTCACAAAAAACAAAAAAAAAGAAGGTGGCTATCCGACTAGCTAAGCTTCAGTTTCCCCTTATTTGAGACGGTTCCTACAGTTTGCAGCTTTATATTCTTTGATTATTAGTACTTGGAAAAATGTTTCATCTGTTTCATAGCTTACAATCAGTAAAGTCAAACAAATTTATTAGAAATGCTGTCTGATTTGGGAAAACTTCCGTTAAGGTTTTTTGTTGTTGGCAGTGGTGGTGGTAGTTGTCCGTGTGTGTGTGTGTGTGTGTGTGTGTGTGTGCATGTGTTCTTCATATGTAAGCTCTAATACTTGGAAGAATCTCTCATATTCTAGCTTCTTATTCTATGCATTTCAAACCTTATTTCTCTTCCACTCTCAACATACATCCAGAGCTGGCACTATAGGACATCCTGTACACCTCCAGCCCTGTGCCTTTGTGATTCAGCACAAAGAGTGGTGGCCATATTCCTGGAGGTTCCTTCTACCCCAGGACAGCTAACAATAGCTAATCTAGAGTCAGAAATGACTGCAAACCATATAAATATAACCCACTAATCCCAAACAAAATCAAATTCCCCTTAGCTGGATCTCAAAATGCCTGCAGCCACTCCAATACCACTCAACACAAGAGGAAGCATGACGAGGGTAAGTATAAGTGGAAGGAGACAACAGTGCTACCTAACTAAGGTTAAAGTGGTGACTGTTGCAAATCTTACAAAATCATATGAATGTGAATACATGCTGAGGCCACCCCCATGCCTTAAAGGGGGCCCTGCAAAGAAAGGGCCCTAAAGCTTAAGTTTAATTAGCTTCATGTTAAATCTATCTCTGAATATCTGCATTTAAGCACTAAGTTGGAAAAAAATAATTTAAAGGCCATGTGGCCTCTAGCTTTCCTTATTCAGCCTTTTGTGAGTGATTTCCATATGTTCAATAGAATACCTGACATTTAAAGAATACAAATTACTAAAACACATGGTCCTTGACAAGGTGGTGGTACATATACACATGTGAAACCTAAAGAGCAATTCCTGATGAATTACTGCTTACTGTGGCCATATGAAGACATAGAAGCCATAAAAGGGTAGGGTGTCCTCAAGTTAGATGACAGCAGTGGGATGGTCAGGGAAATCATCTGTAAGGAGACACAATTTGAGCCTACCCTATGAGACATAAATGCAATCAACCACAATGGGACTGGGTCTGTGGACTGAGTTCTGTCTTAAATATCAGCCTTTGCAGCACTGGAAGAAGGCGGGGGTGAGGAAACTACCAAACATGTCAAAATGCACTTAGAATATCTCCCATTGTATTCCAAGAGTTACTGTTACACCAACTCCTTTTCAAAACGACAATATCTCCATTTAATAGTGGTTTGCTGACTGGGCAGCTGAGATTTGCAATCAACATCCATTTCTATTCCATAAGTTTTCAGTGTAATAGATCTCTTTGTATCGACATAAGAAAAGCAATGCTGTCATGGGCTGTAGGCCAGACTATGGAACAAGCCCCATTATGTTGAATTGGATGTTATAATGGTATTTGATAAATTGGTGATTCTATCTGCAGGGCTGATCACACTTGAAAACTAGCACTTTTCCATAACTTTTTTATCCTTCCACTTTGGAACACTCATCCCTTTCATCCCTTGGCTGGTGTCAAGCAGATTGTCAAAATTATTGTTTACAATACTCATGTCCTCAGAGCTGTCTTTATAGACTTTTTCCTAAGAGGATTTTGAAATAATACCAATGCACAGAGTTAAAATCGAACAACTATCTTCCAAACTTCTAACAATGAAGTTCTAATTTGATCTTCATTTCTTTCCCTACATATGATTCTCTACGACTTCTTTAAAGATGCAATGAAAGAAACAATAGGGAATAATGGGAAAGGATTTATGTTTATCACTCAAATATTTATCCTTGAAAACAGCAGAGTGGGCATCATCTTGGGTTTACTGCTTTGGTCATATCATGACAAATGTTTGTTGCCTGTGACAAAGACCAACAAAGTTTATAGAATCCACTCCTTTTTTTCCCTCTGTTTTAGTATTACTAAACTTATAGCCAACTTAAATTTGAAGTAATCCTAAAAAGCTAAAACAATGTTTTTAATGCCAGGACTGCTTGGGATCCGTTAAAGGACGTTAAGAGAAAAGCACATCAGAGAAGGAAAGTTTAAAAAAGAAAAGAAAAAGAAAGCACTCTTTGGTTAAATGGGTTAAAATCCAATTATTTACGTTAATTACCTTTTGGGAAGAACAATTGAATTTATATGATAGACCTATTGTCATTAAATGTCTGGTTTGCTCAAATAGTGAAGGGATGCAAAAAATAAGAGCAACTTAATTAACAGGTAAATTGGACCAACAAGCCATTTGCTTTGATGTTCATTTGCATTTAACTAAAGTAAATTAATGAAAGAAAGGGGTCAACTTCAGAATATTTCTGAACTGTTTCATGTTTTCTTTTTTTTTAAGAACTAATGTTCATTTAGTCAAAAACAATGTAATCGAACTCCTGTAGACTACTACTTGGGGCCTAGTTTGTTTTTCTTTTTTGTTTTGGTTTTTTTTTTCTTAGTCTATGCAATTTACTTTCCCCCAAACATACAGAGAAGTCTCCAGAGAGGATTTTTAGGATACCTCCCTACCACATCCCTGATAACCACAGATAATCCCAGTCAAACTTTCAAGTAGGTTGTACTTAGAGTCCACATAATTTATCACCCAGAGGAGGAGAGTTTTGAAACTAAAAGGGAGTACTATTGTTAATAATTCGACCAGAGAAACTGGTAACAGATTGGTAGTCTCTGATGGTATAGATCTAGCTAGCATAGCCTCCTAGTTTAAACTCCCTGATTTTAAATTAGCCCCCTCCCCCATATCCCCACAGCCTCTCCTGAAGGGCAGGTCTAAGGACTTTGGTCTTGTCCCTTGGCCGCAGCAGATTGGACACCAAAGCTGGAGGAAACCAATCAATCCTACAGGCTGGGCTGAGCCAGTCAGAATCCTCCCTTCTTAAATTCGAACAGAGACCCCCAGAGGATGATGTACACTGAACAGGAAGGTTGCGTGTTGAGTCATTGTTGGATCAGCAGCATGTACCAGCCAAAATAACAGAGAGCAATGGAACAGAAAAAGTCAGGCTGGAGAGAAAATTCCAAAATAAGAGCGAAAGAGAGATGAGGCACCATGAGTCCTCCAGAAACCTAACTTTGCAGTTCAAACTTCTGTATGGCTCAGTTGTACTTAAAATGTGTTCCTCATTTACAAAACTATAACCATACTCTCACCATGTGATCCAGTGATTGTGCTCCTTTGTATTTACCTAAATGAACTGAAAACTATCTCCACACAAAAACCCGCACATGGATGTTGATAACAGCTTTATCCATAATTGCCAAAACTTGGAAGCAACAAAAATGTCCTTCAGTAGCTGAAGGGATAAATAAATTGTAGTGTATTGAGACAATGGAACATTATTAGGTGCTAAAAAGGAATGAACTACCAAACCATGAACAGATATGAAGGGAACTTAAATGCATATTACTAAGTGCAAGAATCCAATCTGTAAAGGCTATGTACCGTACGATTCCAACTATATAACATTCCGGAAAAGGCAAAACTATGAACACAGTAAAAAGATCAGTGGTTGCCAGGAATTAGGAGAAGCGAAGGACAAATAGGCAGAGCACAGAGGATTCTTAGGGCAGTGAAATTACTCTGTTTGAAACTATAATGGTGGATACATGTCACCATACATTTGTCCAAAGCCACAGAATGTACAACACCAAGAGTGAACCCTAATGTAAACTTTGGACTTTGGGTGAGTCAATGTAGGTTCATCTATTGTAACAAATGTACCACTCTGGTGCAGAATGCCCATGGAGAAGGAGGTTGGGCATGTGTGGGCGCCAGGGGTTTATGGGAACTCTGGGTACTTTCAACTCAATTTTGCTGTGAACCTAAAACCTCTCTAAGTAAAGTATATTAATTTTTAAAAAGGTAAAAAGAAAAGCATAGAAAAAGATCTGGAACATACACATTTGTGCTCAGAGGTATTATCTCCAAATAGTAGAATTATGGGTGCCTTAATTTCTTTCCTCTTATCATTTGACAATATTCCCCCCAAAATTAAGTTTTGGTGTTTTTTAAATTGTTCCTCAAATGTTGTGAGTTTTTTTTTAAATTGTGTCCCTTAAATAACTTCTATTTGAGGGATACTCAGACTAATTTGGGTGGGGTTTACTTTATGCCCCAACACCATCTCTGATTGCAACATAGGTAAGGTAGGATGATGCTTTATCTTCTTTCTCCGATTAAAGCCAGTCTCATTCATATTTATGAATAAACAACTCAAATGGACTCTGAATATATTTATGTCATATTAAAGGCAAAGTCCTTAATAAATAATGTTACCCACATAGATTAATTTCTTTTCTTTTTTTAACTGAGACAAAATACTAATAAACCGGAGAAATAACTTGAATATTTTAAAAATGGATTTTAGGCTATTATTGGACAAAATACTTGGTGACATCCTTGAGATCAGGGTGAAAGATGTTGGATGATAATATAATTAAATGGCTCAAATAGAAGACTGTTTTGTGGTTGACCGTGGGCTCTGTCTCAGGTTGTCCAGATTAAAATCTTAGCTCCACTTTAGCAGGTAACCCTGAGAGGTTACTTTGTTTTTAAGCTTCAATTTTTGTCAACAATAAAAATGAAATAATAATGTAATACCATCTTTATAAGATTGTTGTATCATATTAAATAATGTATGCAATGCAATTATTGAAGCACCTTGCACTTGATGTGCAATTAATTATCTTTAGTGTGTAAATTAATGGATTGATGTCCAACTATTGAAAAGTCCCATGAGTTACGTCCTAGAACTATGTTCTTTCCTATGACTTTCTCTCATTTTTCCAGTGAACGGCTAAAGACAAAGATGGCATGATAATGGTCGCTAAATGTCTTTTGAACACAACTTAGAACACACTTAATACAATGACTGGCTGAATAAATATTCAAAGTTTTTTCAAAATACTTGGATGATATCTATAAGTGCAAGAATAAAATTTAAACAAAGATAATTGCAAAATCCTAAACTTGCTCAAAAAAGTTCAGGACACAGATGCAGGCTAGAAGAAAATTTCCTTAAATCACATGAAAGTTAGGGGTTTTAGTTACTTACAGTTCCACAGGAACCACAGTGCAAGTCCAGTTACTCTTAACCACTTCATTAAGTTTTAGAGGTCAGAGGACCACTAAACCTTAGAGTAGAAGAGGGTGACCAGATTGATGAGTTAATCTGACAAAGATTTTTTTTAATTAAAAAAGTGTTTGAGGGAATAGAACATATTTGACTTAAAAAGGAAATACTTGTGAAGGCATGCAGGAACTCAGTCCACCATTATGAAATATTTTACAGGAAGAGGATGTTGCTGTCTTCTCTGTTAATTCAGAAGGCAAAACTAGAACCAATGTGTGGAATTCAAAGAAAGCAGGTATCATATCAATATAAAATTCAGTTTAAGGAAGAAGAATTAGTATTGCTTGTTTGTGAGTCAGTCTGGGTGTGGGAATGGTGGACCAGCCCAGCGGCGAGCTGTTCATCACTGAGTAGGGGGCTTTGTAGAAAAGAATCCTGCCCTGAGGTAGAAATTTGGACAAGATGACATCCAGCTGTCTTTAACACTTCTAGGACTCTACGGTTCTAAGATTCAGTTCTCTGTTAACTTTACTGAACTTCCCTGTTCAGAATGGTTTCTCAAATGTATGATAATAGAAGAAATATTGTAAGAGCAGAAGAAGAAAGCTAAAATTAGCTGAAATTTTGGAAAGGCATTTTCTAAATTAGGTACAGGTGAAAATATCTACCATTTTCTCCTAAATAAAAAGAATAGAAAAACCTATCGTTATAGGTATAAAAAAAGATATTAACTATTGCTTTTAACATCAAGTTCCTTTAGCGTGTCGGTCAAATAGAAGAGAGATCTCCTCAGGAGCTGGTCCACTACATTAGCAAGTACAACTCCATGAGCCAGGGCTTCTGCATCTAAAATGGACAAATTTACCACAATGCCACAATGCCTTTGAGTTAACAGGGCATTTTGTTTATACCTTTTTCACAGCTTATCCTCATTTGTTCATTATTTCATTCAATAAACTTCTCTTCTCCAGCATCACAACATCACCGTGAAGCATAAGTCTTTCTCATCCTCCTACTTTCAATTCTGCAAAGGCTCTCCATTACAGTTTAAGTCAGATCCTGTTCAAGCCTGGGGAGACTCCGCATAACTGGACTCCTGCACACCTGTCCCACTGCCATTCACCTGCCTCACCCACTGCCATTCATGTGCCTCACCCACTGCCATTCACGCACCTCGCCCACTGCCATTCACACACTTCTCCTACCATTCACATACCTCTCCCACTGCCATTTACATGGCTTCTCCTCTTGCTCCTAGGGCTCCAGCCGCCCTGGGTCTATCAAGTGGGTGCCATTCCAATGCCTGGACTCTGCTTCCCCTGAACAGCTACTTCTCATTTTTTAGTTTCAGCTTCAAAGCCACTTTGGAGGCTTCCTAAAAGAAGCCTCACCCCCACCCCTGATTTGTTATTTTCTTAGCCCCTTGTTTGTTCCCTTCATAAATCTTATCCTAGTAGGTAGGTCTTTCACCTATTAATTTGCATGTGTTTCTCTATCCTCCCTACAGCAATCTAAACTCTCAATGGAAAAGAACCTTGCCTCTCTGCTCACCATTGCTCCCCTGCACTGAGACAGTGCCTAGCACACGGTAAGAGCTCAATCATTAGTTTGACAGTTGGAAGAAATAGCCAGTCAAGTACTACAGATACCAATTCAATGCATTTCTGCTGGCTAATCCAGGTCCCCACCCTCTCTCAACCAGATTACTGCAACTCCCTCCTCACTTCACTAGTCCATCTATCCTTTCCTCTGCCATCAGTCCGTTCTCCACTACAGTCAGGTAAAGTTTTATAAAATGCAAACTGGATAATTTGTATCTTTGCTTATACTTTTATGGGTCTGCGGTTGCTCATAAGGCAATAATGCTAATACTACTTAGAAAACATTTACTGAGCAATTTCTGTGTGCCACGGACTTGTATTAATTCATCTAGTCCTCATAAAAACCTTTTGAGGTATATATTATTAGTCTCATTTTATAGATGAGGAAACCAAGGCACAGGAATGCTTAAGACCATAACAAGGCTCACAAACACCTCCATGGTCTAGCCCACACCCTTATCTCCAGCTCATAGTTGGCATGCAAAAACACCAGATGTTTTAACCAGAAGCTCAGTAGGAATGGACTTTATCTCACCTTTCACACCATTTGGCTCCTCCTTCAGCCTCAAAGGCTCTACAACTGTGCATGTGATTTTCTGCCACCTTCCTATGATGCCCCATGATCCTCCCTGTGTAGATATACATGATGCCCATCTTTTGGAATTCTGCTGCAATCACTCCTCTATGATTTTGTCCCACATCATCCTAATCCAAATCCTTCTGCTAAACACTATTAATCTCATGGTTGATCATAGCCACTTGATAAATGCACTGCCTCTTACTAGTTACTCATTTGGCTCCTTGAATTAGCTACCTCCTAACATGCATTGACTCATCTCTCAGCAATAATGTAAACATCTCTAGAGCAGGGATCACCTTTTCCTCTTCTTCCTTCTCTTGCATAGTTTCTAGCACACTATCTTGTAGATACGTCTTATAGATGCCTAGTAGGTATCCTTTGTTTAGGTAACTATTAGGCATCCTTTGTTTGGTTTGTCAGTTGGTCTTCTTTCCACTTCATGTGATCATTGTCAGAAGAGAGTTAGGAAATACCTGGCATTGAGCTCCCGAATATTTAGCTATCTGGCGTGAATCGTGGTATTTCCATCGCATACCTAAAAGAACTAGTATTCTACTAATTATAGAGTACAGCTGAGAAAATCTTTTGCACATTTTTTGTTTGGAATTATCTCCATACAAGTTCTGTCATCAGAGAAGGTAGAAAAACACTCAGTGCAGCTCCCAAAAGCTGTGTTTTCCTCGTGTTTGACACATCCTCACACACACACGTCTGCTATGCCTCTCATAGCATAGCTTTGCAGAGTCTGTTTCTATGGCAATTTTAAGCTTATATAACATCAGCTCCTCATAGTCTTTATGAACACTTCTCAAGTTTGTGAAAATTGGATACACTGCAACTTCGAAATGTTCCGATTCATTGTGTAGACATTAAGGTAATAACTATGAAATAAAACTATGTAACAATATGAAAATACTTTATAACGTTAAGAGGGAATGGAGTGTGGATTCTAATCTGTGCTGAGATTATAACTATGGAACATGTGAGGAAGGTGCTCTTGGTGGCCTTCCCAACAGCCACCATTCTTCCTATAAGACCATGATCATGTGCAGATATCCACCTTCCCCACAAGGCCATGTGTTCAGGGAAGTCTGGGCCCAGGCCATTCCCAGCCCAGTGGATGGGTCACAATGAGGTGAAGCCAGAGGTTCTTAGCCCTGGGAGGCTTTGAAGTACCAATGCCCAGCTCCCTCCCTATCTTCCCTCCCTCCTCCTTCTACACCCCTCTCCCTCTGATTTTGACAGCTCTGGGGTAGAGCTCTGGCATCTGGTGTCTTTAAGGCTCCACAGGTGATTCTAATGTACAGCCAGGATTTAGAATAACTGGTCTGAGCCATTGGTTTCAAACTTTAGTGAGCCAAGAATCACCACTAGGTCTTGGTAAACCACAGGTTTTTTGATTCAGGAAGTCTGAGTGGGCCCTGTCAATTTCAGTCCTAACAAATCCCCAGGTGATTCCAATGAAGTCAGTCTGGAACCACACTTGGAGAACTTCATAGCTGTTGAGGGTAAGCTCTTCTGCAGGAACTTGTTTTGCATATATGTCTGGAACTGTGGTAAGTTTGCCACCAGCCTGCAGATGGCACCAACACACAGAAGAGGGTGGAGCCAAGGGCTTCTGGAGGAGGGCAGAGGTTACCTGAACGAGTCCTGCAGCCCAACGTATCCAGGCACTTATTATGGGAGTTTAATAAATCTTATTTTTTCAGTCATTAGAGATGATGCATTTGTCATTTGCTGCTGAAAACATTCTACCTAATGTCTTTCTAAGATAAAAGCAGTTGTGTTTCAAATGCTGAAAGTATAACTATTTTTCTCTTTCCCAGTATGCTTTTTATGCAATAAATATCACAAAAAAAATTATTTGATTAAATCTCTAATATGAAGTGGAAGAGAAGAGTGTGACTATTTTACCTATTTATCCATTTCACATAATAATTTTACCAATTTTTCTTTGCGTTCTATTTTTATTTCCCAAAGTATTTTTCATTGACTACCTCATTCAGAGGCAGGATACCAAATCTGAGGCCTTTCATCTCAATTTTCGAACAAAAGGGCCATAGAAATACCTCCTGATGAAAAAGTTCTTCAAAAAGATATATTAGCCTGATATCAAGAAGTACACAGCAACTTGCTACATTAAAAGAAAAATAGAAGAGTTAGAACTTCCTAAGTCATGACTATTGCCTTGAACCTCCTCTTGTCTTTGCTTTAACTCTGTAAGGTGAGTTCCTGTGTGCCCCCACCCCCCATCCATTTGCTAACGCAAACACCTAAATTTTGGTCTGAGGGAATACCTAAATCAACTTCCACCACCACCTGTCTTATTATGGAGTAGACAGCTCTTGTAGAAAACTGTCAGCTGGCAACCAAACACCCATTCCCAATCTGCCTGGTGTGCCTCCACCCTAGAGACTGGAAAAGCTAAATGCTCACTTTTGTATTCTCCATTGCAGCTCCAAGTGGTCATGTGACACAGTTCTGGCTAATGTAACATCAGCCAAAGTCTTCCAAGGAGCCTCTAGGGAAGCTTTACCTTCTTGATAAAAAGGATTCACAAAGTATCTCAAAGTGAATAATTCATGTGGGAAAGGTAGGGAAATGGGGAGACGGAATTTGCATAATATTTTAAGGTATGTAGGAGGACAATGCTGTTAAACAGAGATAAGTTTGATTAGAATAACTCAGTAAAAACACAGAATTAGTGCAATCATTTAGACGATGAAAGGAAAATACGGTGAGAAAGTGTGCCATGATCTAATTACTGCCAGGAAGACTGGTGATATGTCAATTTTGCAAAAGCTGATTTCTTCATTTTTGAATGGACATCGCCCAAAATTTAACTGTCTTATATTTTACAGCCATACTGTAGGGAGCAGGTCGGATTTCATATAATTTGGGATTTTTGCAATCTGTTTTCTTTGGAAAGTTCACCAAGAAATGATATGTTTAAAGCTAGATATTTCATAGATGCTTACTGAAATATTTTTTTACAGTTGAGTTACTTTTTTCCCACACCCACTTCAGAAAATTTCCAGGCTAAAATTATTGCAATTAGGCTCTAAGGAACAGAATTTTGTTACTTGCATCATTAATTTTTCACTGTGCTTGAGCAAAGCAGAAATACTATCTGGAGTTTGTGAACTGTCTGGGCTCACTTCTGTTAAGAAGTGAGATCCTTGTTAGGATCCTCAAATCTGAAAAGAGAATGTTAATCCTACTTTCCAGCCCACCTGGCTGTAAGGAATAAGATTCTGAATTTAACCAATAATACAGACTATCTGCTCTCTAGAAACTTATAAAGTAACCATAACTTTGTGCCCACTGCCTCCCAGTAACTATCAAAATTCCAGTGAGGGAGGCACTACTTGAGATTGCTTCAACTTTGGATATGTAGTCCATAAGTCATACACTTCAGTTGGTCCTGAATTGAGTTGAAACTCTGAGAGCTGTGTGTCTTGACCACATTGTCTGCTTCCTGTAGAATTGCTCTCACTGAGTGGACTGTGCTTAATAGTCATGGTAGCCATGCCCATTGAGGGTGCTAAGGGAAGCAACCCTGGGATAGTCACTCTTGTCTCACCATGAGGACATTACTGATGACCTGGTTCATTAAATTTCACAGAATGGTCTTTATGAAAACACAGAAAGCATCCCCATAGGAATAAACATCAAGAATAGTTGCTCTTCTTTTGAGCAAATGTGTTTTTATTATATGCACAGAAAATTGTGTATTTTTATGTTTCTCTGTCTGCATTGACTGCTAGAAAACACAAGGGCAAATCTATGGCTCAAGCGTATCAAGTGCGGCAGGCAGACCTCAGCCCGCATTTTGTGCTAACCTCCTCCCTGGTTTCATCTTGTTTTTCCAATCCTATTTTCCTTCTTTTCTTTTTTTTATTTAATCTATTTTTCTTCTGGTTTTGTCTTTTCAGGTTTTTTTGTTTGGGTTTTTTGTTTTGTTTTTTGCATATTTGTAAGTTGTTGCATAACCCTTTGGAATAAAAAGCAGTGCAAAACTGTTAACATCCAGGCTTTAGAGTATTCAGAGCCTTGTCCATGAGAAATCCACACACCTGTCAACACACACCAAAACTGTCCTTATTGTGAGGACAGAAAGGTGGACCACTGACCCACCGGAACTTATTAACTTAGTACCCGAAGGCGCACATACACACTCCAGCACAAAATTCAAAGCAGACATTAGGTCATGGATCCTGGTTATCAACTAGCTAAGGGTCAGAGCAGTCAGTACCTGAAGATCAGTGCCCAACAGAGCAAGAACTCAGGGCAGCTACCCACACAAAGGGATTTATGGCTCAGGCAAAAGAGAAAACCTTGGCAAGAACCCTAGGCATCAGCATGAGAATTGAAGCAATGAGCCTAGGCAGCAGATAGGATCAAACAACACATTGAGTTAATGTATTTTCCCCCATCAAAATTTTATGATTTATTTTAGTAGCAAAAACCAGTCTCTAAGAGTGGAGGTATCCCCCGAACAGAATAAAGGTTGGAAAGAAAGATAGCAATAAATTCCAATGAATGGACCCCAAGAAGAACAGAAGTGAGATGGATGAATAAGCACAGATCTAAAGCAAGTGGAGTTTTTTGCTTTCGAGGGATATTTATATCAAATTATTATATTTCCTCAGAAGTTCTCCCTCATATTTTTGTGTCAATAATGTAACCAGTCATGTAGAATCAGAGAGTCCCCTTTCCTGGAGAAATGCTAACAAAGTTATAACTACCAATTGTCCTTTTGACATTCTTCCTGCAGATCACCATCCCATGTGTGTCATGTCATTCTGCAGCCAAGAAGAACAAGGGACTGAGAGTTGGGATGACCAAGAGGTGGAAAGAAGTCTGCATCTGTGACCAGGAGGCTGTGTGTAAAGCTCCAGCCTTCGACGAGGGTGAGGAGAATTAGGGTTTCTAAGAGTGATAATCACACCCTTACAGGTTCTGGACAAAAAGAGAAATAAACCGAGTACCAAATGGGCATCAAACTGTTTTATTTTGCTAGTAAAATTATGTTGAAGAGCATGACTTTGACGAGCAGCCTAAATCAGACTTCTCTTCATCCCCTCAGAATGAATCTAATCTCTCTAAGGCTGAGCCACTGAGAAAATAGCAGCCCTCCCCTCACTGGGGCAGAGCCTGGGCCTAGTACCCCTCACAGAGCAGGGAGGAAGGAGTGGCTGTAAGGGATGGAAAAGGGGACAAAGGCTAAGCCCCAACATTTCCTACAGGGTGAAATTTCCTGTTTTATGACCCTTCCCTTATATTTTCTAACCGTGTGTTCTCTTGAGCCATCTGGCTTACCAACACAGCTGTGGTCAGCCAGGGGTGTGGCAGAGTCCTACCAGGAGGAGAAGAGCAGTTGATCAGAACAGTCATGCCTCCTCCTTCGTGTGGCTGCTTCCCCCTAGTATTGCTCCTTTGTTTATTCTTCTCAGAACGATGGTGACATTTTCAGTTTCTGTCCTCAGAGAGCTCCATGATGGGTTGGGACTTATAAATTAACTCCATGGCCATGTTTTACCTGAAGCTAAAATTTTACCCTCCATTCTATTTCCCATTTCAAATTACATCCAGCCATACTGTCCAAATAGCACATGGAGGTTCAATAAACCTAAATAACAAGGAAAAAAATCAACAGTGTGGAAACAGTGCCTCAAATCTGAACAATGTAAACTCTTCTATTAACAAATTTCTAGATGAAAATTAAAGTCCAAAATTGCAAACTCTTGTGAGTTAAAAACCAAAGAAATAAAAGTCCAAAATTCTTCCCTCCAGAATGTCTTATTCAGCTCACTTTCAGCCAAGAGCTTCTCTTGGCAGAGTTTATCAGTAGAGTCGGAGTTCCTTCAACAGTGGAACCTGGACTTTCTCCCAGGATAAATGGAGTTCCTGCAGCAGCATCTAGAGGTAGCTACCATGAAACAGACTGAATGGAATCTGGGAGAAGGAGGGTCATCAGAGGAAACACTAGAAAAGAGTTTCCAGGCTCAGGGAATGTGACACATCTTGTCCATCCATCCTTTTCCAGTCCAGGACCTGTGACCCAAAGTGTGTCAGGAGAAATCTCACCTCAAGGGATTGACAATGGCCCCCTGTGGGCATGGACCATGGTGGGGAGGAGAGGTGGTAGAATTCCACCAGTACTTCTCCTTCAGATAGCGGCATTTAAGACATTCTAGTCTTCCTGCAAAATTTAGAAAATTGCCCCGTGGTGACACCCCCAGCCATAATGTCTTACTCAAAGCTGTCTTATTCCCCATCTCATATGTTTAAAAACTCTTAATTTTCATTTCCCCTTGAAGCCCTTCCTTCCTGGTACTCAAGTGCTGTGCTGAGCATGGGATCTGTCTAGGAACTTGGGCACTAGAGACACTGCTTCCCTTACTTCAAAATCAGAGCATCCTGCATTGTAGCAGCCTTGCATCCTCCATGTTCCTGTCTGCATTTTCCCATCTATGGTAGGGTCTAAAGACACACTTACCCTGAGTCTCAGTGGCTGTTGCCAGTGTCTCTTGCTCTTGAATGTCTTAGGTCTGGGAAACCTGCTTCTTAGAGCAGGTGCTCCCTCATCACCACAGCTGTCTCGGCGGGATAATCGGACTTGGCAGTCTCCTGTGCCGAAGCTCCTCCTGATGCGTTTCAAGACTGTGTTTTTGAGGGTTGAGTGTGAACCAATAGGTTTTCTGACATATATTGCTCAAAAATCTTTAAATCCTCAGCTCTTGGATTTTCCACGATTCCAGGACATCAATACCATCGCATCTTTCTCGGTAGTAGTAGAAACTATTTCCAGTGTTTAGTTTTCCTCTGATGTGCCCCCACTCCTTTGAGGTAGGCTCAGCTGATTTTTAACATTCCAACCTACTTCTTAAATTGGTCCCTTTCCTTTTCTGCATGTAACTCTAATATTACTTGCTGAATTTTAGCATCTTCTTATCTTTTATTTTCCCTTTGTTTGGGAATATAAACATGTATTTTTGTTACACACATTTTGAGATTCTTCCTGTTAGTCCCCATACCCCTACTCTGCCCATAGTGGGAGAAATAAAGACAGGGGTTTTGGCCTTCCTCAAATGCAAATATAACAGGATGTTGAATTTGCTTTTCTGGTGTGGGGGAATTTTGGCAGAGACACCAAAGGTTTGTAAAAACAATGTTTGTCAAGGACTCCCTAAAGATAGGTCCTAGACTACCTTTGCTGAGCAAGCTAGGAGAGTGGAAACCTATTCTGCCAGCATTAATGCTTACCCGCCTCCAGCCTAATGGGGGTGACGTGGGAAATGCCAGGGAGGAAAGACTGTTCTGGAGAGTTGTCAGTGGACTGCACAGAACCTCACATCCCCATGGAACACACAAGAGAGATCTTTCCCCATTATTTCAGACCAAGTGAGAGTACTTTGACAGAACCACTGGGGGAAGTTATCACATGTTCCCTATCATTTGAGGGGACAGAAACTGACTCTCACCAGTAGGAAACAAAGAGAGAGGCTGCAGCTGGAACCACCTGCCTTGCACTAAGGAGAAAGATAGCTCCTATGGGAGTGAAGTTCTTCCTCTGATGATGGGAAACAATGTCTAGGATTTCTCACGGCCAAATGGATCTATGACGGGGAGTCAGCCTTTATTTATTTTAAAAGGTACTTCCCTCTACCTGGAAGAGTGAAGGGACCCAACAGAGATCATTTTTTTGTGATGGTCTCTAAGAAATCCAGTGGTTGAGCTAGGAAAAGTTTTTACATATGTATGAAAAATAGGCATTGACTACAGCACTGTCACTATAATCAGAGGTCCCTAGGAAGTAGATCACACACACACACACATTTGAGGGGCCTAGGACAAGAATATTATTGGAGGTCCACCTACCATTATCTAATTACTTAAAAGTTTAAATGAAACTAATGAATTGTTGAATAAAATATGTTTCATCTTCCTACCTTAAAAATATAACTTCAGAGTGATCTGGAAGACCAGGTTCATATTTACAGTCTTCAGACTCCTCTGAGTTCTGTGGCAGAACAAGGCAGCCTTGTGGGGGTTGTGGCCTCCAGTCTTCAGCCCAGATCCCTTATCCTGACTCCACCCTCCAGTGCAAGGAGGTCTGTGTGCATGCATAAGAACACCCAAACCCAAACCACCAAGCTCTTCCCACTTACCATTCCCAGCAAAAATGTTACCCTTGGCCATCCCTTGGGCTTAGGAGTGTGTAAGGCTGGTATGGCCTTCTGCTAGAAGATAGACCTAAGGAAGAGACCTGAGCAGGGACTGGAAAAGGAATGCCAGGGTCCCAGGAACTGAGAAGCCATCTGAAAGGGTCGGCTTCTAGTCTCCTTGGGTTTGTGGAGTCTTCACTGTGTGGGGAGGTGCAAAGCTAGAGGAGGGCACTCTACAGAGCAGAGGCCAGGGCAGGGGCCCCTCATGCCTGGGTTTAAAGGTTACATCATGCACCCACTCTGGACACACACATACATACACACACCACTGGAGAAAGAGCTAGCCAAAGTGCCTCTACCACATCCAGAAGAAATCAGGGCAGCATTAGAACCTTAATGACCTCACCTAAACTGTACAAACCATGCCTCTTGTTAATTCTCTCTCTCCCTTGTCTCAAGCCCAAAGAGGTCAAAAACCTTATCTAACAATTGAGGAAGGGAGGTTGTGGAGCAGAGGGAGAAGCCAATCACATGGTATCCCCCAGTACAGGCTACCAGCCTGAATCAGGCCCAAGCTAGGGGAAAAGAGGCAACACCAATCAAATGAGGTTTGGAGTTTTGACTATTCCACTCCACTGGACTTCTTCTTGAGGAAGATTGGCCCTGAGCTAACATCTGTTGCCAATCTTCCTCCCTTTTTGCTTTTTTCTTCCCAAAGTCCCAGTAGATAGTTGTATGTCATAGTTGTACATCCTTCTAGTTGCTCCACGTGCGACGCTGCCTCAGCATGGCTTGATGAGCGGTGGCTTGGTCCACACCCAGGATCCGAACCGGCAAACCCCAGGCTGCGAAAGCAGAGTGTGCAAACTTAACCACTACGTCACTGGGCTGGCTTCTCAACTGGACACTTTAACTTCTGAAATGAGCCTGTTCTTTGTCAGAGTCCCCATAACTCTAAGACTTTCCTTGGGTTTTTTTTATCCAGAAGTGTGGAAGAACAAAATCAGAAACCAAATTTAAATGAAGTGATTAGAAAGAAAAAAATTTGCTTTAGCATCTCAGCTTCCTGCACCCAGCTCTTCAGTATACCAGTTACACATGCATTACTGAAAGAGCCACTGATGTGGTAGGAGTAGAGAGGTTTAGTAAGAGCAGACAACTTGGTTCTGATTGCCATCCAAGGATGAGGCAAGGCTCTGGCACAGGTGCACGGCTGCTCAGTATTAAAGATGCTGCATAATAAAAGATCCAGAGCACTTGCTCAGAGCTGAATCACTGCCTTAGACATGATTCTATAAATGAAACTTCATAGGTGTTAGTGCACATTGCCTGCTGCTAATACAACCCAGAAGGGTCCTTCTTAAGGTGTCCTCAGATCAAGCCCTTGTTTAGGACAGGAAGCAGGAAGTGGGAAGCAGACCCCATGAGAACTCCCAGATATACCTCAACATTATTGGGTTTTTTCTGTCAAAAAATGCACACTCTGCTGAGATCTTTGGAATTGTGTTTTTGTCTCATACTTTTAGCACAACAAGCAGTTTCCAAATTGATCTTGCAATGTGGCTTATTAAGTGGGAGAAATTTTTATGTATAGCATTTTGTATATATCAGCGAAGGAAACTTTGATGTATGCTTCAAAATCTTTGCATAATGTTACTAATCAATGTATCTGAAAATGAATGTAATTTAAATTAGTGCTACTTGGCATTTGCTAGTGAACACCATGCAAATTCATTTAAATCCCTTCTGTTTGAATTATCACCCCTCATTGTATTAAGGAGATGTGACCAAAAATGAGCTACTAAAACCAATGGAATTCTTTCTTGTTTGTAGACCTTTTGCCTGTAACTATTGGCTGAATGGCACAGGATGGTGTCTTTCTGCTAAAGTTATTTGGAAAGCATAATTTACACTGTTTGGCTATTGCACGTTGCTGGATAAAATGAAAAACCTGTCCTACCAGTATTACTTTACCTAAAGACACTGTGTCTTTTTCTATTGTGGAAATTACTCCTATACCTTTGCCCCGGATATTAGGGTTTGTTTGGGTTTTTTCAGCATAGTATGCAGTATACTATGCATTTATTTTCTGTATCACTGAATCATATTCCTAAGCTTTTGCCTTGCTAATCAGGAACTGAAAGATACTAGAGACAGAATGACTATAGATTATATTTTAGTTAAGACTGAGTCACGTTCATTAATACTTCCAACACATGTGCTATCTAAATCTAACTGATAAATTCCAAACAGAAGAACTAAAAGTCTCAATATTGAATAAGCTATAAAACCATATAACAACATCAACAGGTTTATTTGGAAATAAATGGTTCAATTGGGGATTCAATCCGGGTTAATTCGTGTAGGCATATTGACCTTTGTACCTGTTCATATAGATTGTTATTTGTGATGTCACTGGACAGCCCTGATTTAGCATCAGACAAGGGTGTTTGAGGAGAGCAGGGTGAAGACCAGAACTATGGTGTGGTGCATGTTCTTATTCTCATTCTGTCTCTATAATAATATTAAGTCTAAAACATGTTTTAAACTACTCTAGTTCCTTCTTTAAACTGTAAACTCCAAACTTAATTCGTATGAAGTACTTTAAACACAAACATTATTTTCTTATTCCTTTTCAGCCTTTGTACTTATAATAACTTCCTTGAATTTGTTCTCTACCATGACCCAAGAATATAGCATTTCTTTATAAGGGTCAACCACTGACTACCACCACCCCACCTTCTCCTCTTTACCTATTTATTGGCAAAGCCCACCAGCCTTCCGTGATTGGGTTGAACTCCTAGCCTTGGTTCCTAAAATATAAGACTATGATCAAGATATGTATAATTAATAATCCAGAGCTAACTTGAGACCTTGAGATCCTCTAGTGGGTGGTAACTATAGGTGCCTGTGAACAAGCTACATAATTACAGGAGATTAGTCTCTCCCATTTTATTCTTGCCCCTAGATTCAGTTCAAAACAGCATAAAGAACAGAACTGAGATCAGTACAAGCAAAGCATAGCTGCCTTTGAAGTGACGCTCCAGTCTTCTGCCTCTGTGGCAAAACATAGTAAAAAGAGCAAAATCATTTCACTATCCAGCTGGGAGATTACACTCTAGAAGATGAAGACTTTGCCCAAGGCATCAAAGGTGCCAGGTAAGACTGAGATAAGGGGCTATGAACCAAAAGCTCAACTCAGAGGTGAATAAGGCCATGGAAAGTCTGAGCAGGACACAAGAGAGACCCATGAACCAGGAGGTGAGAACAAAGATGCGGGAATCTGAGCCATCAGCTACCAAAGCAAGTTACCAGTTTAAAGAAGTGAATGCAATGTTAAGAAAGGCAAACTGGGTTTCTGGGACTAAGGCAAGCAAACGTCTACACTTCAGGAATTCAGAGAGAGTAGGACAACGGTTATAGTAGCTGATAGAAGGAATAAGCCAGATCCAGAAGCAAGGAAAGAGACTTCTCATCATCCTTTACCCTTGTCCTCCAGACTGTTGAGCAGAAAAGTGCTGAGAGGTGGATGCAGCAACTGCAGTTCAAGTGAACACGGGGTTCTGTGGCTTTAGGTACGTCCACGTTACAGCTAGGCGAGGGAGGAAAGCTGAAACTACAGGGGCCATCTGATGCTTCATTTATCACAACATCCATATAACAGAATCCTCTTATCCAATATAACAGGACTAGACCAAGAAGTTGCTTTGTTAACTGAAAAAGATAGATAGTTAAACCAAAAGATCATAAAAAGTGATACATGATACATACCATATATCATTCATTTTGACTAAAAACACATAAGAACACATTAATTCGCCAAGATTTTGGTTTAGAACCAAACTTTTCATTATGTGGATTCACTGATTGGAATTCTACATTGTCTTTTCATAATTGATAATACATTATCTATGATGCCTAGTTTTAATGTCTCTTAAGTGAACCAAGAATTTAAAGGCACTTCCAGACTTTTATGACTCCCTCTCCCCCAACTTTCTTAGTTGTTTTGCCCGCACCTAATTTTACAGCAGTAATATTTTGGCATTTACTTTTTTGGGTTTTGGGGGCAGCTTACTTTTTATATAGTTTTTTATACAAAGCATTCAGGAACATCTTCTTTTCTGCATCCTTGTCATCTGATATGTAATATCTAATTAGATTTTGAAAGTGTAATAAAAATACAGCTAGCATAAACAGGTGTGAGGTCAAGCACAACCTACTTTGGGAAAGCATACAACTCAGTGGAGAGCACAATTAATCTGGCAAGTTAGCTTCATGACAGTTGGTTAAAAGACTGCAATTTCATAATATAATTTCTAAGATTAAAATGTGGTTTTTTTCTCTGCTACATTTGACAGTGATAGCTTCTTGAAAACCTAGAAAGATATAAACAGCTTCTAAATCAAAATGGAGTGTTGGGTTATTCCTGGGAAAATATTTCTGGTATTTACTGGATTGTATGGCCCCAATATTTAAAAATGCCAAGAGTAGGTTTAGATTGACAGAAAGACCAGGCACATACATCACAAACAATTTTACTTCTCTAAAGGTTAGAGAAGAAAATCAGTAAGGAGTTGCATTAGGAATATCAGCAATGGCCAGATGGAGCTATAATCTCATAGAAACACAATTCTCACCAACTGAGCATTCAGTGAGTGAGGCTCAATTGCCCTCCTCCAAATCAAGCTTAAATGGAAGCTATACACACACACACACACACACACATATGGCCGGAGCAGTTCTGCTAATGAACTGGTCTAGATATGTGATGGGGACTCCCTCATCTGAGCCAGGTGCAACTCATCACAACAGAATATCACAACAGCATAAGGTATAGAATAATCTGTGGAAATATAGACACACACCTGCCCTCTCTAGGTTAACACTGAGTGGATTGGTACATTGCTGAATATAGAGCTGCTGAAAATAAAGTTCAGTTAGACAGCTGTCTCTGAAGGTCATGCTAATGGGTTCTTACACCAGTCAAACATCTATTGTACATAGACGTTACTTGAAAAAATATCTCAGTCAAAACATTTGGAAAACAGTTAAACCAAGTTAAACAGATTTCTTTACAGCAAGGCTTTAACGTTAGCTATTAGTCAGGAGGAGGCTATGTCTAGCAATGTTTTCTGACCTGATTTCAACTCAAGCCTTTTTTTTCCCATTTTTTCATTTCCCAAGGTCCGGATTGTATAGAACATCGTTTGGGCAAAGTCACCACTGCTGGTATCCTGTGTTTCGTGTCTGTGTCTGCGTTGGCTCCTCATTCTGAAGGCAGAACTTCTTTAACTTCTTCTTGGGTTTCATATTTCATCTTCAAGTGGGACTTTTAGACCTTTGTCTAAAGACCTGCACCATTTTGAGAACTGAAGGGAATTCAAAAACAGAGTCAACACTATTTTACACATACACAAAAAATTAACTCAAAATGGATTAAAGAATTGAAAGCAAGGCATGAAACCATAAAACTCCTAGAAGAAAATATAGGCAGTACACTCTTCGACATCAGTCTTAGCAGGATCTTTTTGAATATGTCTCCTCAGGCAAGGAAAACAAAAGCAAAAATAAACAAATGGGACTATCTCAACAAAAAGGCTTCTGCACGGCAAAGGAAACCATCAACAAAATTAAAAGACAACCCACCAACTGGGAGAAAATATTTGTAAACCATATATTCAATTAAGAGTTTAATATCCAAAATATACAAAGAACTCATACAACTCAACAACAAAAAAATGAACAACCCAATCAAAAAATGGGCAGAGGATCTGAACAGACATTTTACCAAAGAAGATACACAGATGGCCAACAGGTACATGAAAAGATGTTCAACATCACATCATTATCAGGGAAATGCAAATCAAAGCCACAACGAGATATCGCCTCACGCCTGTCAGAATGGCTGTTATTAAAAAGACAAGAAATAACAAGTGTTGGAGAGGATGTGGAGAAGAGTGAACCCTCGTACACTGCTGATGAGAATGTAAATTAATGCAGCCACTATGGAAAGCAGTATGGAGATTCCTCCAAAATATTAAAAATAAAACTGTCATATGAACCAGCTATTCCCCTTTTGGGTATTTATCCAAAGAACATGAAAACTCTAATTCAAAAAGATATATGCACCCTTATGTTCATTGCAGCATTATTTACCATAGCCAAGACTTGGAAACAACCTAAGTGTGTTAACAGATAAATGGATAAAGAAGATGTGGTATATATATATATATATGTATATACGTATATATATGTGTGTGTGTCTGTGTGTGTGTGTGTGTTTACAACGGATTACTGCTCAGCCATAAAAAAAAAAGATGAAATCTTGCCATTTGCAACAATATGGATGGATCTCGAGGATATTATGTAAGCAAAATAAGTCAGATGGAGAAAATCAAACACCATATAATTTCACCCATATGTGAAAGAAAAAACAACAACAATAAACAAACACATAGATACAGAGAATAGATTGGTGGTTACTAGAAGGGAAGGGGGTGGGGGAGGGTGAAAGGGATAAATGGGAACATTTGTATGGTGATGGATGGAAATTAGACTTTTGTTGGTGAACACAATGTAGTATATACAGAAGTTGAAATACATTGGTGTACACCTGAAATTTATATAATGCTATAAACTAATGTTACCCCAGTAAAAAAAGAGAGTCAAATATTATCTGTCTTTGTTTATAATGTAGTTAGAAACTTATACACGTGGAACAGTTAAATTGTATATACGTGGTAGCAATAGTAGCAATAATAACAAAACCTATAAATTATTGGATACCTGCTGTGTTTCATATGCTGTGCTAGCTTCCTTATGTGTGTGATCTCATGAGTCTCCTAACACTAGTAGATATTATAATTACCTTGTTCATATGGGGAAACAGAGGCTCAGAGATGTTAAATCCCTTGCCCAAAGTCACACAACCAGTAAGTGAAATTAAAATCCATCTTCTGACTCTAAAACATGCTCTTTCTCTTATTACTGTTATTGAGCAAGGGCTCACCACCTCATGCGCATAAAGAGCCAATTACTACAGCATCAGCCTTTGGGGAAAAAAAAAGTAGCTTTATTTGCAAGATCGATCTGCAAGGAGACAGGAGGCATATGCTTTCAGATATGTCTCCCCAATCCAGGGCTTGGGGCAAAATTTGTAGGATGAAGCCCAGGGCAGTCTGAAGTGTGGAGGTAGATGATTGGCGGTAAGGAGAAGTTGGGTAAATGATGATCTGCACAAGCACAGTTAAGCTTCGTGGCTCTCCATAGGACTCATGTTCACAAAATGGTGGGGTTAGCATGACCTGAGGGTGGAATTTTCAGCCCTGTGATGTCAAAAGGTCACTTATCAGGCATTTGCACAGGCCCACTGATGGGTTGGTGGTCTCAACCAGCCTGAACTGGACAAGGAATTGTTTCTCAGGTCCTGAAAACCACTCGTATTCCATTGATAAGATGGGGTCAGTTGAACTGATCCTAGAGGGCCCATGGTTACATTACCTCACCAATATGTCTCCTTGTATATAAATGTTAGTACTGTAGTGGTTAAGAAAGAGAGAACTGATAAGAGATAGAGCATCCAAGAGAGGCTCATTGAGTGATTGAGACAGTCTAACAGTGAATGATGTGCAACTTTTCCATGAAGGAAGACAAAAAGCCACTGCAAGTAAAGGGAACAGCATAAGCAAATGTGGATTTGGGACTGAAAACATTCAAGAGATGTGTCAATAAATGATCTAAAAATGATTTTCTTTATAACTGAAATTATTAGATCAAAATATATTGCGATGCACTGGAGGCTACATGGGCTTGTCAAGAATAAGACTGCAGAATTCAGGAGAGTCTGCAACGCTCATGGATCTTTGCCCTGGGAGAGGTAGGTGCCATCCAAAGAATAACCAGCAGCCTCCAAACAGAACAGACTCATTTCCAGCTGGCTTGCCTGCCCTGAGGCCCCTTGGAAAAGTTCCACATTCAGGAAAACACAGGGAGAGAGGCTAGAGCAGCCCTGTTCTCTATAAGAAACTGGGAAAGATGGTGGGAGAGAAGCAGGCTGACTCACCTCCAGGGTGGAAGAAAGTGTTTTAACCATCTGGATTCTTCTTTTCTTCTCTCGCTTTCCTGGAGAACCACCACAATACAAAGAAATCAGTAAGTGGTTTTTGCAACATTACCTTCCTCCACTGGGTAAAAACATTTTGGGGAAGACAAATATGGTCAGGAATTCATTGCACATTCAAATGAAAGCGTTTACACAACCTGGTCATTGAGTCATTGGTGAGTGTGTCTTATTTAGAGGCATTAGATGGTGAGAACAAAATATATGGACTGGCTTACAAGAGTTTCCCAAATTTCTTGCAGTAAGAATTATCTGAAGTATTGGGAAAAAAAAAAAAAACCTAAATAGTCAAAACCCTTTCCTCAGGTCACTCTCCAGAGCATTCTAATTCAGTGGTGCTGGTACGGTGCCTGGAATTTTTTTCTTTTTAACAGGCTCTCTGGGTAGTTCTTATAATCAGAGAAATTTGGGCACTGCTGCTCTAATCCTGATTGCTCCAATGTGGTCCAGCAACCCTCAGCATTGGTGTCATCTGGGAGCTTGTTAGAAATGCAGAAGCCCAGGCTCCACCCCACACCTACTAAATCAGAATCTGCATGTTAATAAGATGTTCAGCATGTGATTCTTACGCACTTTAAAGTAGACAGGAACTGTGTTCTCCAACTTTAATGTGCAAATGAATCACCTAGGATCTTGCTAAAATGCAGATCCTGATTCAGTAGGTCTGACTTCTGAGGTACAGTCAAGATTCAGCATTTCTAATAAGCTTCCAGGTGACTCAAGTTGCTGGTCTGTGGACCACATTTTGTGGAGCAAGGGTCTAGACTAATAATCAGTGTGAGAATTAATAGTGCTAAACAGACAATAAGTGATGACGGGATTGCACATAGATTGACAAGGACCTGGTCTCAGGGTTAAACGTGCTAGATTAGTCACATCAGGGTTTTAGAGAGTGCTAACACTTGGTAACTTTAGTCCTGCCTTACCCCTACCACCATCACTTCTCTATCATGAATGCATAGCTAATCTTCCTGCTTTATTTCTCTTTCTGGTAACAAAGCTTCTGATCATGAAGTATATCACTGGAAAGGCTTCTCTTTGTTCACAGCAGTATTACTATATTGGATAATTTGTCCAAAGCATCTATTCACCTACTACCATCATACTGCTTGTTCATCCTAATTTGGTAACAAAAGATGGTGTGGTTAGTCCCAAATCAGTTACTACATCAGTTTCTGAACTTTCAAATCATTCAACTTCTTTGTTAAGGATATGTTTGTTCAGCCAAATCTTCAAAATAAGCCTCCACTTAAGGCAGTATCAGATATCAAAAAATCTTACCCATTCTATAATCTGTCTTACAATATTAGCCAATTTTCACAAACGACCATAAAGCTTTCATTTAAAAAAAGAAGTATATGCACAAAATGATGTGATACAGTTATCAGAGAATAAGAACTGTTACACGTATTCCAAAATCTACATTTTAGTACCAAGTGATTCATTCTGGACACTAGTTGTCATTTTAGCCATGAATTAATACTCCCCATTTAATTAAAAAATAAAGTACCTAAAATAAAATCACAGTGTTATAGATACATGAAAAACAAAAATAAAACAAATAGTATTTCTTACTACATATATTTGAGGATTTGAAGAAGGTAGGGACATACACGTTTTCAAAGAAAAACCTTCCCCATTGAATGAGAATTAGGCATCAAAGCATATATAAATACAACCTCTTTCGGAAAGAAAATAAGCCCAGTGAAGAACTGCAGACTCCTGGCATTTCATTTCTTTGATGGACATTAAATAAAGATCTGACACTTCTACATAGATAAGCGTTTTTTGCAAATAATACATCTGTGCCTCTTAACAACAGATGTGCACTACTTGGCATAAAATTTCCTGAGTATAATCCAAAAAGTTAGAGGTGAAATTTCAACAAGAAACAACTGAATCAGGGAGAGTGACATCAGCAACATGGCAGAGTGAGCTGTTTCCTTTGCCTCTCCCCTCTAACATACAAATAAACAGACATTCATTGACCAATGGAGGATACCTACACTGCACAACAGGATGCCTGAGAGACCCATGCAGCTATACACTTGAAGGTGGATGGACTGGATCCCTGGGAAGCAGTGGGGATACGTAAGCACTCCCCTATCCCTCCCTGGCAGCAGTGAGCCAGGTTGCAGGTCCTCACTCAGTGGCCAGTGCTACTCTAAGATGATCGGGGACAGCCCAGCCTCCATGCAAACACTATCCCAGTCTGTGGGAGCTCCCACCATACCCACACAACTTCCAGGAGATGGGTTGGGATCAGAAACACAGCTTCTGCTTCCCCCCAGCAGTGGCAGGTGAAAACTGTGACCAGATACTAATTCAAATGCTCCAGCAAAGGATCAGTTCATCAAACACTATGAAAAACTACAGTAACACTTTAGAGCAGAAGGAAAATGACAAGTGTCCAGAAACCAACCCTGAAGTCACAGAAATTTACATTCTAAGTGACAGAGAATCAAAATAGCTGTCATAAAGAAACTCAACAAGTTACAAGAAAACTCAGAAAGACAGTTCAATGAGCTCAGGAATGAAACTAATGAGCAGAAGGAATACTTCACCAAAGAGATTGAAACTAAAGCAACAACAACAAAAAAAAAACCTAACAGAAATCCTGGACATGAAGAGCACAACTAATGAGATAAAAAAATAGTATAGAATCCTTAAAAAACAGAGCTGACATTATGAAGAACAGAATTAGTTATTTAGAGGACTTCTAGACATATAGAAATGCTTCAGGTGGAGGAGGGGAGAGAATTAAGATATTTAAAAAATGAAGGAATTCTTTGAGAAACGTCTAACTCAATTAGGAAAAGCAACATAAGGATTATAGGTATTTCAGAGGGACAAGAGAGGGAGAAAGGGGCAGAGAGCTTGTTCAAAGAAATAATAGCTGAGAACTTCCCAAACCTGGGGAAAGAACTGGACTTATATGAAGCCAATAGAACTAATTACATCAATGCTAAAACACCTTCTCCAAGGCATATAATATTAAAACTGGCAAAAGTCAACAAAAAGAAAAAATATTAAGGGCAGTAAGGCAGAAGAAAATAATCTACAAAGGAACCTCCCTCAGGCTTTCAGCAGATTTCTCAGCAGAAATCTTATGCCTAGGAGAGAACGGAATAATATTTTCAAAATACTGAAAGACAAAAACTTTCAGCCAAGAATACTCTATCCAGCAAAATTATCCTTCAGATACAATGGAGAAATAAAAGCTTTCCCAGATTAAAAAAACTGAGGGAACTCATTGCCACTAGCCTCCCTTACCAGGAGGAATGAAGGAAGCACTCGTAGCTGAAACAAAAAGGCAAAGGTCTACAAAGCTTTGAGCAAGGAGATAAACAGACAGACAAAAATCAGAAAACTGCAGTGCTCTATCAGAACAGGTTAGCAAACACTTAATTATAACATAAAAGATAAAGAGAAGGAAAGCATCAAATATAACTATAAACAGTTCACTTTAGTCACAAATTCACAACACAAAACAGAATAATTTGTCATGACAAGTACTCAGAAGGGAAAGGGGAAAGGGATGGAACCTGCTTAGGCTAATGGAGATAAGAGGCTATCAGAAAGTGGGCTATCTCATCTACAAGACTTTTTATATAAACCTCATGGTAACCACTAAACAAAAAATCAGAGCAGACCCACATTTCATTAATAAAGAGAAAACCATCACAGAACACCACCAAAATGAAGCAGCAGTCAGAAATACAGGGGAAGAGAAACAGCAGAAATATAGAACAACCAGAAAACAAGAGATAAAATTAAGCCCTCAAATATTAATAATCACTCTAAATGTAAATGAATTGAATTCTCCAGTCAAAAGACACAGAGTAGCTGGATGGATTAAAAACAAGTCTCAATAATATACTGGCTATTATATTATAATATGCTGTGAGGAAACACAGCTCAGCTCTAAAGACAAACATAGGCTTAGAGTGAAGGGATGGAAGACGATACCCCCAAGCAAATGGCAAACAAAAAAAAAAGCAAGCATTGCCATACTTATATCAGACAAAGCAGACTTCAAGATAAAAAAGACTGAGAGACTAAGAGGGGCCATATATAATGATAAAAGGGACATTCCACCAAGAGGACGTAACACTTATGAATACATATGCACCTAACATAGGAACACCAAAGTATATAAAGCAACTATTAACACATCTAAAAGGAGAAATTAACAGCAACACAATAATAGTAGGGAACCTCAACACCCCACTTACATCAATGGATAGATAATCCAGAAAGAAATCAACAAGGAAATGTTGGATTTAAATGAAACACTAAATCAGATGGTCTTAATAGATATATATAGAACATTCCATCCCAAAATAGCAGAATACATATTCTTCTCAAGTGCACATGGAACATTCTCAAAGATAAACCATATGTTGATAAACAAGGTAAGCCTCAATAAATTTAAGAAGATTGATATCACATCAAGCATCTTTTCTGACAACAATATTATGAAACTAGAAATCAACTACAAGAAAAAAGCTGGAAAAGTCACAAATATTTGGGGACTAAACAACATGCTACTGAACAACTACTGAATCAATGGAGAAATCAAAACATACCTGGAGACAAATGAAGATGAGAATACAACATACCAACTCTTATGGGATGCAGCAAAAGTGGTTCTAAGGGGGAAATTCATAGCAGTACAGGTCCACCTCAACAAACAAGAAAAATCTCAAATAAGTAATCTTAAACTACACCCAACAGAACTAGAAAAAGAAGAACAAACAAAGTCCAAAGTCAGCAGAAGGAGGGAAATGATAAAAATTAAAGCTGAAGTAAATGAAATAGAGAGTAAAAAAAAAAAAAGTAAATAAAATAGAGAGTAAAAAAAAAAAAAAGACTAGAAAGGAACAATGAAACAAAGAGCTGGTTCTTTAAGAAGATAAACAAAATTGATGAACCATTACCCAGACTCACTGAGAAAAAATGGAGAAGGCTCAAATAAATAAAATTAGAAATGAAAGAGGAGAAATTACAATGGATACTATAGAAGTACAATGGATTATAAGAGAATACTGTGAAAAATTATATTCCCACAAATTGGATAACCAAGAAAAAAATAGATAAATTCTTAGACTCATACAACCTCCAAAAACTCAATCAAGAAGAAATAGAGAATCTGAATAGACCAATCAGAAGAAAAGAGATTGAAACAGTAATCAAAAACCTCCCAAAAAACAAAAGTCCAGGACCAGTTGGCTTCTCTGGAGAATTCTACCAAACAGTCAAAGATTTAATACCTATCCTTCTCAAACTATACCAAAAA
This sequence comes from Tapirus indicus, assembly GCA_031878705.1. Taxonomy (NCBI): domain Eukaryota; kingdom Metazoa; phylum Chordata; class Mammalia; order Perissodactyla; family Tapiridae; genus Tapirus; species Tapirus indicus. The sequence continues at coordinate 12,889,681 of CM062933.1, forward strand.
ATTGAAGATGTAATGCTTCCTAACTCACTCTATGAGGCCAAAATTACCCTAATACCAAAACCAGGCAAGGACAACACAAAGAAGGAAAATTATAGGCCAATATCACTGATAAGCATTGATTCAAAAATCCTCAACAAATTGGCAAATTGAATACAGCAATTGGGAGATTGAATACAGCAATACATTAAAAGGATCATACACCATGATCAAGTGGGATTTATACCAGGGATGCAGGAATGGTTCAACATCCACAAATCAATCAATGTGATATGCTATATTAACAAAATAAGGAATAAAACTCACATGATCATCTCAATAAATGCAAAGAAAGCATTTGACAAGATCCAACATTCATTTATGATAAAAACTCTCAACTCAATAAAATGGGTATAGAAGGAAAATACCTCAACATAATAAAGGCCATATATAACAAACCCACAGCCAACATCATGCTCAACAGGGAAAAACTGAAACCCCTCTCTCTTAGAACAGAACAAGACAAGGATGCCCACTCTTGCCACTCCTATTCAACATAGTACTGGAGGTTTTGGTCAGAGCAATAAGGCAAGAAAAAGAAATAAAAGGGATCCAAATTGGAAAGGAAGAAGTAAAACTCTTGCTGTTTGCAGATGACGTGATTCTATGTATAGAAAACTCTAAAGAATCCCCCAGAAAACTGTTAGACATAATCTACAACTACAGCAAAGTTGCAGGGTACAAAATCAACTTACAAAAAGCAGTTGCATTTCTGTACACTAATAACAAACTAGCAGAAAGAGAAGTGAAGAGTACAATCCAATTTATAATCACAACAAAAAGAATAAAATATCTAGGAATAAATTTAGCCAAGGAAATGAAAGACCTATACAATGAAAACTATAAGATATTATTGAAAGAAATCAAAGAAGACATAAATAAATGGAAAGATATTCCTTGCTCATGGGCTGGAAGAACAAACATGATTAAAATTTCCATATTACCTAAAGCAATCTACAGATTTGATACAATCCCAGTCAGAATCCCAATGATATGCTTCACAGAAATAGAACAAAGAATCCTAAAAGGTACATGAAATAACAAAAGATCTTGACTAGCCAAAGCAATCCTGAGAAAAAAGAACAAAGCTGGAGTCATCACAATCCCTGACTTCAAAATGTACTACAAAGCTATAGTAATCAAAACAGCATGGTACTGGTACAAAAACAGACACACAGATCAATGGAACAGAATTAAAAGCCCAGAGATAAAACCACACATCTATGGACAGCTAATCTTTCAAAAAGGAGCCAAGAACATACAATGGAGGAAGGAAAGTCTCTCTAGTAAGTGGAGTTGGGAAAACTGGACAGCCACATGCAAAAAAAAATGAAAGTAGACCATTATCTTATACCATACACAAAAATTAACTCAAAATGGTTTAAAGACTTGAATGTAAGACCTGAAACCGTAAAACTCCTAGAAGAAAATATAGGCAGTACACTCTTTGGCATCCATCTTAGTAGCATCTTTTCAAATACTGTGTCTGATCAGGCAAGGGAAATAAAAGAAAAAATAAACCAATGGGACTACATCAGACTAATAATCTTTTGCAAGGAAAGGAAACCATGAACAGAACAGAAACACAACCCACTGACTGGGAGAAAATATTTGCAAATCATATATCCTACAAGGGGTTAATCTTCAAAATATACAAAGAATTCATACAATTCAACAACAAAAAAACAAACAACCTGATAAAAATGGGTAGAGGATATGAACAGACATTTTTCCAAAGAAGGTATTCAGATAGCCAACAGGCACATTAAAAGATATTCAACATCACTAATCATCAGGGAAATGCAAATCAAAACTACAATGAGATACCACCTTACACCTGTCAGAATGGCTATAATTAATAAGACAAGAAATAGCAAATGTTGGAGAGGATGTGGAGAAAAGGGTACCCTCATACACTGCTGATGGGAATGCAAATTGGTAGAAAACAGTATGGAGAGTTCTCAAAAAATTAAAAATAGAAATATCATACCATCCAGCTATCCCACTACTGGGTATTTACCCAAAGAACTTGAAATCAACAATCCAAAGAGATTTATGCACCCCCATGTTCATTGCAGCATTATTCACAATAACCAAGACATGGAAGCAACCCAAGTGCCCACTAATTGATTAATGGATAAAGAAGATGTGGTATATATGTACAACGGAATACTACTCAGCCATAAAAAAGGACAAAATCATCCCATTTGCAACAACATGGATGGGCCTTGAGGGATGATTTTAAGTGAAATAAGCCATGCAGAGAAAGACAAACACTGCATGATTTCACTTATATGTGGAAGCTAAACAGACACATGGATAAAGAGAACAGATTGGTGGTTACCAGAGGGAGTGGGGGGTAGGCAAAAAGGGTAGGGGCACATATATGGTGACAGATAAAAATTAAACTATTGGTGGCGAGCACAATGCAGTCTACACAGGGACTGATAAATAATAATGTACATCTGAGGTTACACAATGTTTTGAACCATTATGACCTCAATAAAATAACTGAAAAAATAAACAAAATAAAAAAGAATATCTATTTCCCTGTGCAGGAAGGAGTATTTTAAGTAAAAAAAAATTAAAAAGAAGAGAAACAATTGAATCAGGTAGAATATCACAACACCTTTTTTAAACTTGTAGCGATGAAACATCTGATAATCCTCTGAAACTGTTACTGCTTTAAGTGACACCATTCTAAAACTCTAGGTGAGACTTATTTCTCTATTTTAATAATCATTTTAGTTGTGGCTTGTATAAACCATTAAGAAAGTGAAAAATGACTGAGGTTTATGTAAGGATCCTGTATTAGTTACTAGGGCTTCCATACCACAGACTGGGCAGCTTAAACACCAGAAATTTATTTTCCCCAAGTTCTGGAGGCTGGAAGCCCAAGATCAAGCCCTGTTGGCAGGGTTGATTTTTCATGAGGCCTCTCTCCTTGGCTTATTGATGGCTGCCTTCTCACTGTGTCCTCACATGGCCTTTCCTGTGTGCAAACACTCCTAGTGTCTTCCTCTTCTTATAAGGACACCAATCATATTGGATTCGTACCCTTTCCTTATGGCCTCATTTAATCTTAATTACCTCTTTAATGGCCCTGTCTCCTAATACAGTCACATTGAGGGTTAGAGCTCCAGCTTATAAATTTGGGGGGAACACAATTCAAGTCATAACAGATTCATTCCCTATATCATTTTTTGGGTGTGTTGATAGTATTCCACATCAACAAGCATTAGCCACCAACTTCAGTGTCATCAAGTATTTTGCAAATGCCTAGTGCCTGCTGTGCTAAGCTAGTTGCTAATCAATAAAACATTCATTTTTCTATGACTTCACAGCTTATGAGGGGCTTTCAGATATACTTTCTCATTCAATCCTCAGAACTACCACTCTAATATTAAAAAGTCAAGATTATGATCGTCTTCTTAAAGGTGCAGAGCACACAGGGAGACACTGACTTACTCAAGATGGAGAGGATAATAAGTGGTGAGTCCAGGACTAGAACTCAAGGTTTTGTCTCCTATCCCATTCTTTGTTCCAAATTATGACATCAATTAAATCTAAAATGGCCTCTGCCTTAGAAAAACTACAGTCATGAGTAGTAAGGTGAACAATGTGGAGTTGGTTGTGAATTATTGGGAGAATGAAAAAATTTGAATTGGACTCCACGGACATAAGCAGTTTCCCATGGCTGACCATCTTCAGAACCTGCCAAGATTATAGTCCAAGGGAGAGAACATGGTAAGGAGTCTACAACGTGACTGGCATGTAAGTGCTCAAATAACATATATTGAATGAATAAATATTGAATAAATCCAGGAAGGCCCAGTAACTGGCCCATAGTGAGTCCTCAATATTGTTGAATGCATAAATAAATTATTAAATGGTAGAGTTAATTTATTTATAAGGATATGTGGTACTTAATGGAAATGGAAAGCATTTCTGAAACTACTTTGCCAGCCACATCTCTCCAGGCTCAGCTCAAGAAGCTTTGCAAGATTCCCTAGTCCTTCCCCATGCACCCAAAGCCCCTCCTGTGTATCCGTAACACATCACTTCTCATGGTCTCCCCAATCTAAGTCATGTGCGTAAATCTTGTCTCCCCCATTAGACTGTAAACTCCCAGAAAACTGGGCCTTTGTCTTATTCGTGCTTATCTCCCACAATGCCTTGCACACAGTAGGCACATATTAAATATTGTGGAATTGAATCAAAGTGTGCTTATAACCCACACTCAAAAGTGGGCATTCCCTCAGGGGTCTCTGGGAGGTTAAATGTTTTCTCTCACACTTGTACACTCTGACATAACCGTCACTAGTAGCTGTGTATTGAAAGATTTTTTTTAAGTTCAGAAAAGACATCTGGAATGGAGAAGCAATTCCCTCATGCCTCTGTGTTTTAGAGCTCAAAGGTAATTGACTTCACTCTCCTAAGCACAAAGCAAAACACAAACCTTTCTTGGCATCGGAATTTTCCAAGATGCAACCAGGTACACAAGATCTCTTCTGAAGTGTCCTGACCAAGCCCGCATAAAGCAAAATGCCTGAGCTCTTTCAGCACTAGGGAATGGACAGACTGTCTGGTTTTTCCATTCAAAGTTTCACAGAAACTATTTTTTCCTATTTCAAATGTTCAATATTATCAGAAACGCTGGGAGGTTTTTAAGAGAATGTTGAGCTAGTGGGGTGATTCAAGCTTCAGTTACATCTGCAACAGCACATGTAAACAAGAATTTGCAAAAAGATTCTCAATCTAGAAAGAAATTTTCCCATCTGAATGCCTTGCAAAACCAAGGTGGTTGTAGCAGATATGAATTAGAAACAATCTGGAAAGTTTTTGGACAGGTGCTGATTGAAATGGTAATTTCACACAACAAAATTGATTATACCTGAAAAATTTGAGACTACAAGAAAAAAACGAAATACAAGTAAGACTAGGTTTCAGAGTTTCTGTTGAATGCTTCTCTTTACACTCATTTTTGAAGAGCAGACTTCTTCAAACTGTAGAAAATTCCCTTGCTGCAACTCTAGAAAGCCAGGGCCTCAGAAGATATCTATGCAAGGCAGACAAAGTGCCATGAAGTGAGCCAGGTCAGCAGTCACCACCTACACTAGTAAATCAAGGAAGCCAAAATCTACCTCAGACTTTCCAGGCACCAAAGCTTGGCGGTTACTCAGGTCAAGCATCCCACATCTGACCCAACTCCCATGCCGCTGTTGTTTGTGAATCTGCCTCCCCCTTTCCTGCATTTGGTTTGAAGGTGAGTGAAAAGAGTTGAAGCAGACAAGAAGCAGAATAAAACATTTATTCAAAATTTTACATGTGAAACCTACAGTTATTGTGATTTTTCACTGGGATTTGATTGCAACATATTTCAAAGATATAATTCCTTTTAAAATCTAAATAGAATTTCACTGAAATAGAATACAAGGAAATTCAGGTGACCAAAATCCTTTCATTTCATTATTAGTGTAATTTTCTTAGAGAGATTTGTGGTAATAAAATGCCACTTGACACAGAAGTTCCAAGGACTGGAGAGATGTAGTTGCACAGAGCTGTGAACAGAACCATTTTCGGAACAGCAACATTCCTAACAATTCCGACTGGGGAGAATAAATGGTCCATGGTCATAGTCATCACTTTGCCCAAAGAAGAAAACCTATTATGTTTGGCTCATACACATGCAGTGATGCTAAATATCTCTTCTCTCATAATATCAGTTAAGGCAATGGTTCTCAATAGGGCAGTGGAGCAGAAGGTGATCAGTGGAGGATGCCAGAAGGAGAACATTTGAGTTAGCTGGGGAAATCTTTTGTGTGTGTGTGTATATGAGGAAGACCAGCCCTGAGCTAACATCTGTTGCCAATCCTCCTCTTTTTGCTGAGGAAGATTGGTCCTGAGCTAACATGGGATAACATCTCTGCCCATGTTCCTCCATTTTATATGGGACCTGCCACAACATGGCTTGACAAGCAGTGCATTGCATCCATCTGCGCCAGGATCCGAACTTGCAAACCCAGGGCAGGCAGAAATGGAGCACATGAACTTAACCCCTATGCCACAGGGCCAGCCCCTTTAGCAGAGGAAATTTTTAAACCACAACACTCCCTCCCTACTTGTGCCAGAATCAGAGGCAAAGAAAGAGGGAAAACGTCTGTAATTTGAAAAAGCTTCCTAGATATTCCACTGGCTCCCAACTCTTACTAAAATGAACAAACAAACAAAAAAAAACCTCACTGTTTTAAGTAATTGGGGATGACTGCTTTTATAAGTCAAAGGAGGAAAACAAAACCTATCCTGTAGTCACGTAATTGAGGATTTTAGAACCAGAAAAAACCATAGTGATCATAATACCCAGCTTCCTCATTTTATAGTTGAAGAAACTGAATATTAGAGAGGTTTGATTACTTAATTTTAGAGATGATATGGTTCTGCAACTAAAAGAGCTTTTTCTCTAACAAATCTATACACAATAGAAAGTCGAATCAATGAATGTTTGTTTACAGTATCCTTTATCAAACAATTATTGAGCACTTACTCTGTGGTAGGTATTCCAATTGCACTGCACGTATTATTTCTAATCCTCACATCTACTTTCTGAGACATGCACCATTTTCTCTATTTTACAAATTGGGTAGGAAAGCACAAAGGCACAGAGAAGTGAAGTGATCTTCCTAAGATCACATAGATGGTACAGGTAGAGCTGGGATTTGAACTCAGACTATCCAACCCCAGAGCCTATACACCTAATCACCAGGCTGTACACTCCACCAGCTTCTGTAAATACAACAGTGAGGGGAGAAAACCCTACTGTCATGGAGCTAACATAAATAATAAAAAAGTAAACCAGTTATTAAATATATACTTTCAAATTTTGATAAGTATCAAAAAGAAAAGGAACAAAGTATTATAAGAGGGAACACCTTAATTTGTGGGGTCAGGAAGGAGAAATGATATCTAAGCTGAGGCTAAAAAGGGGCCATTCACATGAAAACAGTTTAAGGCACAGGAAATAGCATATGCCAAGGCCCTGAGATAGAGGATTTCAGTCTCCTCAAGAAACAGAAAGAAGGCCATTGTGATGTAATGTGGGTGATATTCAGAAATACACTAGAAAAGATTGGAGAGGTGGATGAGGATGGGCAGATCATGCAGATACTTGTAGGACATTACAAGAGTTAAGGAGCTTGAATTTATTTCTCAGTGGGTGGTGCAGATGTCCTTTTTTCGGGGGGAAGGGAGAGAAGGTGAGCGGGGAGCACACATCCTCCTCCCTTGACATATAGGCCACCTGAATATACTACCTCACTTTTCTCCTGTTTGCTGTCATCTACTAGAGTCTCTTGTCATCCCCCTTTCTTTATATATGGTCTTCCTTTCCATGTAACTACCATCATCATTCATAATGACTTCAACAGTCACAAGATTATCCACCCGGGACTCTAGTTTTCTCAAGAACACCATCTCTAATGTGCTTTCCTCCACTCCACCCCAGTCACCCACACCATGATTACATCCGAGGCCTTCTGTTTTATCAGCAGAAATTACTCCACCTTCAAAATGTCAACTTTAAGCATTTCATTCTGCAGTCACCACTTCCAACCCTTCTAGCTCACTTGTTCAATTACCTACCACTGACATAATTCTTGAACCTTATCAAGACCTCTGTTCCACGGCCTCCACCATTTTCTCACTATCAGCCCATCTTCTTTGCCCCTCTCTCTCTAAATATAAGTATCAGTACAAAATAAAATCCCTGGCTGGTGCCAATATTTGACACCAATGGTTAACCAAGCTGAACATTGATGAAGAAAGTCACACATAAGTTCTGACTTCACATAACATTCATGGCCACAAGACCCAACGAGCCCTCAAAAAGCCAGCAATCTGACTGTGTTTCCCTATTGCTTTGGGACTCTCCAAGATGATTATTTTACACCATTCTCACTTCTTAATTTTTTCTCATTCCCCTCAATTGGTCACCTCACTTCAGGTTTCATGGAGCAAATAAGAGCCATCAAACTCATCTTCCTATCACCAAATAGATAAACTTTCCTGCCTCAGCACCCACTTTCTATTCCTTCCCTCTTCTTCAAATGGAGAATTTGTCTTTCCTGCTATTCGAGTTCAAACCTTGATTTTGAGTATCCTGTCTCTCTGGCCTTCTCAAGATCTTCACTCTGCCATTATCCTCTCTCTCTCCCATATCATCAATTCTCCATTTCCACTAGGTTGTGCCCTTCAGCCTAAAAACATTCTCTAGTGTTTGTTTTTAAAAGAAAGGAAACAAATCTGTTTCCATTGGCCCCACATTGCACTTCATCTCCATTTCTCTACTTCTCTTTACAGTTGAACCTCTGAAAGGTGTCCACTTTCTCAGCTTCTGTTCACTCCTCCAAACCAAACATTCCATCTTCTGACCCTATGAACCCACAATGATCTGTCAGAGTAATTAACACCATCATGTTGCCAAATCTACTGGCCAATTCTCTATTCATCCTCTCAGTAGCACTAAACATGGTTAAGCTCTTCTGACCTGAAATACTGTCTTCATTGTTTTTATGACAATGTACCCCCCTGGTTTTCCTCTTACCTCATTGACAGCTCTGAATGAGTTCCTTGCCCAGATCCTCCTCCTCCGTCTGACCTCTGGTTCTTTCTCCTCTATTTCTCCTATTCGAAATGTAAGAGTTCTCCACTGCTTTGTCCAGAGCTGTTTTCGCATGTCATAACTCTCTCTCTTCCTCTCCCTACCCCCCAGGTGAATAAATAACATTCATATGCTGATAACTTCCAAATCTACACATCTGGCCCCAAACTATTCTCTGAGCTTTTGACTTGTATATCAATTGCCAACTTGACATCTTTACTTGATATCTAATAGGCATCTCGGAATTAATCTGGTCAAAATGCACCTCTCCCTCTTTTCCCAAAATGTGATCCTCCCCCAGTTTGGAACCTCAGGCCCTCCAGGACCAGTTTAACTGACCCCATCTCTTATCAAAAGGGGGATTAAGAATTGCCTTTCAGAAAATGTCAAAGTCACATAGCCAGAGCTTGTGCAGAAGAAGAAATCTTGATCTTAAATTACTGCAGACCCAAAGATGCTCCTCCCCACGGAACAAAAGAACTGGGATGTGACCAGAACTTAAAAGTTGGACTCTTATCAGAAACAAGGGGTCCCTCATTCAGGAAGATTGGGCATTAACATTCTTCCCCACCTCATCATAAATGTTTAGAACCCTATCAGGAAGGTTTAGAACCTCATTGTATATGTTTAGAACCCTGTCATAAATGTTTAAAACCTTACCATAAATGCTTGAAATGCACCAATCAAAACCTGTCCCTCCAGCATTTCTACGCCCCAGACTCTTCTCCCTAACCTCTTAAATTTCACCCCAAATCCTGAATGGGAGAGATAGATCTGAGGCACACACTCCCTGTCTCCCTGCATATCGATCTCGCAGAATAAGGCCGATTTCTCCCCCCAAAGTTGATACTGTAATTAATTGACTGTTTATGTACATTGTGCAAGAGAACCCCAGCTTTGTGTGGTAACAAGTTTGCTCCACATTGCTTCATCATTGGGATCTGTTGCCTCATCTTTGCTTCATGACTTTTCCTTCCCTCCACCCACAGCCCAACAATCAATTAGCAAACCTGGCTTTTAATCAACCTAGTCATTCTCCTGACTACTGCTATCACTCTGGTCCAAGAGAGAGTGGAACTCCTGGGGAGCTCCAGTCCTGTATAGGTTAAGTGCTGATCCCAGGTGTGGCTGGGCCAAATCTAGGGGGGATTGTGAGTCGGTGAGCACAATGATTATATTTCTAGGGTAAAAGTTAGCTCATTTGGGTTCTAGAGCACAAAACAAATGCATATGGCATTTCCCTTTCCTCTTACAGTTTCCCCGGGTCCTATCTAGTAATTCCTATTCTTCTGCCCTTCTTTCATACTATAGTGTAAAGGATAAATGTAAGAGACAATGTTGCTTCTCACATTTTAATAGGAATGAAAACCTCAGTCAAAAATATGGAAATATGAGGGGCCAGCCCGTTGGCGTAGTGGTTAAGTTCGCACACTCCACTTCAGCAGCCTGGGGTTCGTGGGTTTGGATCCCAGGAGCGGACCTACACACCACTCATCAAACCATGCTGTGGAGGCATCCCATATACAAAAAATAGAGGAAGATGGGCATAGATGTTAGCTCAGGGCCAATCTTCCTCAGCAAAAAAAGTAAGATTGGCAACGGATGTTAGCTCATGGCCAAGTTTCCTCATGCGCACACACACACACACACACACTATATATATATATATATGTGTATATATGAAATATGAAAAAATAAAATTCAGGCAGCAGCCAGACAGGAGAACTTCAAGAGACAGTATCAGGATATATATTCCAATGGACTTTGTGTACCCACTGAACCTACAAATGGCCCTACTGTGTGGAAGACTTCAGAGGGAGAAAGATGTCTGTGTAGCTAAATCAGGCTTAATGATCCATGTGCTGGCCCATCTAAGCACCCTTCGGTGACTCTGTGTGTGATAATTTAGTATTGGCTTCCAAGTACGATCTGACTTCCTCTTCCATGACCCTGGAATCTGTTTTGCAAACACCAGTGGCCATGAATAAGTACATAGTCTACAGTGCATGGTTAATGCATGATGCTAAAAGCACATCATTTCAAAAAGTTAAGAACAAAAAGGAGAGCTTTCCATATGAGTAAATCCCCACAACACACTGATTGTTAAATGATAATAAAGCTAATTATCATTCATATAATCTTTGCATTTATGAATTCCAATTCCTACAGTGAACAGCACTTCTTCAAACTGGCTTCTGACAATTGACTCAGTTGGAAGAATTCATCTAAATGCTAAAGACATAAAATGGCTTTTCACTGAATAGATGGAGTTCCGAGCCTTAGTCAAAATAATTAATTGAGATCTTACAGATATAAAATCACGAGGAAAGACACATTGGCAATTCGGACAGAAAGCCCTTGATTAAAAGGTGAATTTCTTATTGTGGCTGGTTTCTTATTTACAGCAATACAATGAAATACAAGATCAAGCAGCATTTCAATCTGGCAGCGTTTGTTGACATGTCCACATTCAAGTGGCTAAAACAGCACAATAAATACAACATTGATTTTTTAGTTCAAAAGAAATAATCTAGGTCACCTTTGTGTTACTTGCATGTAAATTCAACTCCTTTAACTTAAAGTCAGAATCTTTAAAAATATTATTAATTTTCTAGCTCAAAATATGAAGATGATAAAAACAAGCACTCTGCATGATTTATAAGCATAGCTAACCCTAACTTCTCTAGATACTTATGTTCCAGTTTATGGATTTAGCACACTTTTCATTGCTTCTCTTAACTTGTTTTCTGCTGCCTTTCAGCCATTTCAGTGTTTATTAGCAGCTAATTCAGAGTTACCAAGGGTAACTAAGAAGGCAGAGGGCAAATTCAGTCAATTTTCCTTTTTCTGGTAATAATTTCATTGGGGTTAATGACTGATTGGTGGTTTTTCAGTTCCATGTATCCAGTTTCTTCCATATCAGCAATCATCCTTGGCCAAAAATGATTGATAAATGACTGTAGCCAAGAAGAGCTTGCTCTTATAAAGTTCAACATATGTTCACTATATGACCCAGCAATTCCCAGCTAGGCATTTGCCCAAGAACAATGAAGATGTGCATCAATGCAAACACCTGTACATAAATGTTTAGAGTAGCTTTAGTTATTACCACTAAAAAGTGGAAAAGACACAAATGGCCATCAACTGGTGACTGAATAAATAAGTTGTATATGAAATACAGCTCAGCATTAAAAAGGGAGAAACTAGTGATACATTCAACAGCAAGGATGAATCTCAAAGCATTATGTCAAGTAAAAGAAGACAGACTCAAAACACTACATGCTGTATGATTCCGTTTAAGTGATATCATGAAAGAGGTAAAACTGTAACACGGACCAAAATGGATCAGTGGTTGCCAAGGCCTGGGAGTGACAAAAAATGGAATGACCAGAAAAGGACACAAAGAACACTTTTGTGGCGATAGGAAAGTTCTATCCCTTGGTTCCCATGGTAGTTACACAACACAGTATATATCAGTCAAAATTCATTAGAATTGTACACACAAAAAGATGAATTCTGTTGTATATAAATTATGCATCAATAGACTCACTCTCTTTTTTGTTGTTGTTGTTTTTGCTGAGGAACATTCACCCTGAGCTAACATCTCTGCCAATCTTCCTTTATTTTGTATGTGGGACACTGTCACAGCATAGCCGCCAATGAGGGGTGTAAGTCTGCACCCAGGAACCGAACCCAGGCCACCAAAGGGGAGCAGGCCAAATTTAACCACTAGGCCATGGGGCTGGCCCCTCACTCTCTTTTTAAAAGTATTTAATATTATCACTGACCTCAGGGATGGTGGATAAGGCAAGGCCTGCAAGATGACAATTCATAATAACCAAGTCCAGCCTTTTTAAAAAGTAGAAAACCTCATAAGACATGCACTGTAATAACTTTCCCTTCTGTGATTCTTTCTGGGTTTATTTATGGGGCAAGTGGAATGTAGGAATTATCGTGTATGAAATCATATTTTCTGAGACATTTCTAATTGTGGCACTTCAACACACAAGAAATAACTTTTGAAGCTTGTGAGAGTGAAATGGGTTGAATTTTCTAAGGTGTAGTTGGCGAAATCTAGTCAAACTTGAAAGAGTTGAAATAGTCTTTAGCATCAGGGGGACTTACCTTATACAAACCAATGGTAATTTTTATAGGTTATTCTCTTGTTGCAAATGATGTGATTTTATCATAATTATGCAGTCAACTTATTACTTACCATTGGACCTGGAGTATCCTTATTGCCTGCAAAAATGACCAAAATTATTATTTTGGGTGAGTGACTTCCAATTTTTGACTGGGTTATAGCTGAGGCTCCATACTAAGCTATGCGTTTAGTTATACAGACTTTCCTTTTGCTTCCAGAGAGCCTCTGGCCCCCCTGGTGTGTGCTGTCTTGGCTCACCATCATGTAGCAGTGTGGAGGACTTCTCAGTGACCTCCATTTTTCCAAGTGTATTTCAATGCTTCTCTCTCTACCCCCTACCTCGGTGCCCCCACTCCCAGCTCCCAGCTGCGATGACTGAACGCAGAATTGCAACTCTCAAGGTGCTTGCTGAGGGATATAAACTTAAGAGTTACTGCCAAGCAATACTTATACAAAATTAGGCAAGGAAGATAGTCTATGAAAATTGTCTCAGTGCAGGGTTTTTTAAATCTTTTAACTAGACTCACAGTAAGAAATACATTTTACATCATGACCCAGTACATGCATTTGAAAGAAACCATGAAATGTTTCTGAAGACACTGATTTTTCTACTTCTCACTCTTCTATTCTTTTTTTCCTTTTTAAAAGTCAGTTGCAACCTACTGAGTTAATTTTACTACCCACTAACAGATACAAACTCTAGATTGAGAATCAATACCCTAAAGGATATGAAACTTACCATTCATCTAAATATTATATAATCCAAGTGAGAGTAGATCATTAGGGAGTATTTCACTTTTACCACATTATATAAGCACCCCTCCCCCACCCCATGGACCTGATTTGCTTTTACTGAGTTGTACTTTGGCTTAATACCATAACCCCACATGAGAATGACCCCTATGTTAATTTTTGAGAATGTTGTCAAAGACTGTTCATGACACTGCATAGTGTCCCCTCTACGGAGGCCAAGGGTAGAAAAAAATGTCTTTCTGCTCTCATTGTCAGGAAAAATGGTAATTACCCTAGGTAACTGGTTTTTTTCCTTTTGGAAAAACTTATTGCATTCCGTTCCCCATATTGCCAGTTAGAAGTCCTAGTTTCACACTCACAGCCTACCTCTCACAAGTACGTGGGAATTTGTGACTAGAATTTGGGCACTTAACCTCATTCCTAACTCCCTTTTAATTTCCTATCCTTTTTTTTCCCTTTTACCTCATATTTCTTGCAGGTCTTATATTTATTTCAACTTCTTCTTTATATCTTTGTTTGCCACTTTAAAGCTTTGTGAAACAGGGGCCGGCTTGGTGGCGTAGCAGTTAAGTTCTCGTGCTCCACTTCTGAGGCCCGGGGTTCGCAGGTTCGGATCCTGGGTGCAGACTGATGCACCACTTGTCAAGCCACACTATGGCAGCGTCCCATATAAAGTAGAGGAAGATGGGGCATGCATGTTAGCCCAGGGCCAGGCTTCCTCAGGAAAGGAGGAGGATTGGCAACAGATGTTAGCTCAGGGCTAATCTTCCTCACACACACTCAAAAAAACAACTTTGTGAAACAGAAGAGAAAGAGAAAAGGGAGAGAAGGCAAAGTAGGGAGGGAGGGAGAACAGAGAGACAGAGATTAGTTTCCAGGTATGATGATAAGACCCAGGTTTTTAAGCCTTAATTTCTTACATTTTTAACTGAAATTAACATGAAGGCACAAATTCAGAACACTTTGTCCTGCCTGTATCAGAAGCAATAATTATAAGAGAAATCATTTTGCTATATCTTGAAGTTAATAAAACATTGGTGTTAGAGTTTTATCTGAAACTAAAGTATTCCATATGCAACAATCAACACTACCTGGACCAGTAAGAAATTACTTCAGGCGAAAGCTGCCTTCTCTAATTGTACATGATTTGCCATAGTATCAGAAAGTGCAGTATTTTCTTTGTGGTCCAAGAGAACAGTGTTGAAACACTATGTGGCATCTAAATTGAAAGAACAGTTTCTTCTGACAGAAGCAAACAATGTGCATTTTACCAGTGGCCAAGGTGACAGTGGCTTCAAATACATTTCTAAATAATGAAATAAGTCAGGATATTAGAGGACAGATAAAATCAACTATGAAAATGCATGTTTGGCTCTATTTATTTAAGACCTCCCTGAAGTAGTTCAAAACCAAGGAAATTATTTGGCAACATCAACAATGAAGGAAAATTAATTTTCTGATAATGTTTTAGAAAATCAAATCAAACTTAGCCCTAAGTAGCACCCAGCCTGAAAAGTTGATTTATTAAATCTATATTAGTTGAATAGATCAAATATTGATACCCATCTCATTATTTTTCAAGCAACTTTTAGAATCTCTTTGCACTGTATTTGTAACTCTTAGGATACTGGTATGTAAGTGATCTATGATAAATAATACTATTTCCTTTAATGGCCCAACTCTTCTGAGGCTACCTTGATTTCACTCATCCACCCACCCCACCCCCAACCCAGCTGTGATCACAACTGTATGCCGCTTTCTACACAAAGACAAAAGAACAGGCTGTGGGAACAAAAATAATCTTATGGAGCAATTTAAGAATGAAGGTATTTCTAAGTATTTGGTAAATAGCTATCTCAATTAACAGTAATGGGAAAAGAGGCTGATGAAAGGATTGTAGCTATGATACGCAATAGCAGATTGAGTACATTCAATTTATAATGAATAGTCTCAATGTGGCTAAGTTTTACTTATGTAGAGAAATTAACTTTGAGCAATAATGTGAGAGCTGAAAAATAAATTTGTTGGAGAAAAGATTAAACAAGAAGGGATTGCTTTTGCCTTCCAATAACACTCACTTTTTGGAATCACGTCTCTACGTTCCTCTTATTTCCTTCCACATCTTCCAGTCTTCTCTGCTTATCACCCCTCCATCTCCATCGGCTTTGACTCTCCCCCAACCTCCTCAATCCGACTTCTAAATGTTGGGAGTGTCAGCACTAAGTCTTGGCCCTCTTCTTGCCACACTCCATAGTCTCCCCAGGATCGTCTCAGTCACTCCTGGAGCTTTCCATGCCATCTATTTGCTAATAGCTCCCAAATGTGTATTCCACTCTCAATCACTCCTTTGCACTTTGACTGTCATAGTCATTCACTCAGTAAATATTTGTTGAGTTATTGAGTGCCCATGATGTACCAGGTATTAACACGGGTCCGGGAATACAGTGGTGAGCTTAACAAAGTCCCTGCTTTCATGAACCTTGTCTTCTAGTGGTGAAACATGTTATAAACACAATAAACAAGTAAAATATTTATGTGTTAGAAGCAATAACTGCTAGGGAAAAAAATTAATCAGGATACAAGGAGAGAATATTGATGTTAAAGGTGGAAACCATTCTAGGTAGGGTGGTCAGAGAAGAATCTCTGAGGAGGCAAAATTTGATCAGAGACCTGAATGGAGTAGTGGTAAGAGACAGACAAAGATCTATAGGAAGAGATTTTCCCAGCAGAAAGTAGGGTGTGTGCAAAGGCCTTGAGGTATGAATGATATGGGGAGTTTCTACAAAGAGTAAAAGACAAGTGTGCCTGGGACAGTGAGCAAGGGGAAAAAAGGAGGAAGATGGGACCAGAGAAGTAAGCAGAAGCCAAAACAAGACCTTTTTGGTCATTATAAGAACTTTAGTCTTTATTCTAACCAAGATAGGAGGCCAGTGGCGGGTTTTGAGCAAGTGAATGATATGGTCTGATCTGGTTGTCTACTTGATGTCTCTACTTGAATGTTTCATAAATATCTCAAATGTAACATATTCAAAACAGAACTCCTAACCTCCCCCCCCCAAAAAAAATCATCCTGCTACTTCTCCATTTTTGCCCACTTTAGTAAATGGTACCACAAACTCCAATTATTCAAGCCAGAATCTTGCAAATTATCTTAGATTCATCCATCTTCTTTGTCTCTCCATCCATTCCATGCAAAAACAAACTCTATACTTTCTATCTTCAGAACAGGTGATTAATCTATTTGCTTCTCTGTGCCTCTCATGCCACCAACCTCATCCATGACCAACTCTAACTGAAATTAAAACACAGAGACTAGATCTTTTACAATTTCAACTTTCCATCAATGGCTTCCCCATACTCTAAAAGTAAAATCCATATAGCTTACCATGATCTACAAGGCCTTGCATGACTGGATCCATGGCCAGCTGTTTGATAATTCACACCACTCTTCCCAAATTTCCTGTGCTCCAGCCACACTGACCTTTATCATTTCCTTGTACACGCCTTTCCGACCACAGGGCATTTGGCTTACTATTCTTCTCTTCTCTCACTGCTGGCTCTCTCTCTTCCTTCATTCTTAACTGACACGTCCTCTTCTCAGGAAAGACTTCCCTGCCCACCAAATGTAAAGTTGTTCTTCCCTGTTATTCTCTATCCGAGCATCCTGTCCTTGTATTTTGTGGCACTCATCACACTGTGAGCTTTATGAGAGCAGGGACCACATCTGTCGTATTCACTGCTATGTACACAGTCCCAGAATTGTGCCTGGAGCATAGCAGGTACTCAAGAAATATTTGCTGAATGATGGAACAGTTGGTACTGCTATCTCCCTGTGACATGTGGAAATGTTTGCAAACATGCAAAACTACCTCTCTTTAAAAAAAAGACATTTTCCTAAAATGCCAGCTGAAAAAAAATAAATTTAAGAACTTAAATCATGTTAACCATTTGACTTTTATATAAACTTGGTTACACATTTCCACAGGAGAAAAAATATTTATTTTAAGAAATTATTAAAAGTGGAATTAAAGTTATAGCAAATTTTGAAAATCACCTATTCCATTCATCGAATATTTTTTGAATGAAAGGGATAATATTTTTAAATCTCTCCTGTGTCCTGGATACTGTCCTAGGCATGTTCCTTATCTTGTTCATTTAATCCTCAAACCATCCTGTGTCTTAGAAACCACTGTGTTTAATTAATAGATGAGAGAACCAAAGCCCAGAATTGTTCAGTGACCTGCTAAGAGTATACAACTAATTAGGGCAGAAACAAGATTCACACTCAGCTGTTATGTTGCTGGCACCATCTAAAAATATATTTTTTTTTCTAATTACAGTATTAAAATTAAATCAATAAATATCAATGCCAATTAACTAAATCTTAAAACATTGAACCAGAAAATGTCTTTACTTTGACCTACGTCATGGAAGAAGGAGAAACAGTCTTTGGGACTTTGCTAAGCACAAGGCAGAACTCAGAGGAATAGCTGCTGATCATTTAAAGGATTCCTCAAATTTCAGTTGTAGGTTTCACTATCCTAAGGTAAACATTCTTTTCAAAAAAATTTATAATCTTATTTTATTCTCCCTTCTGTGAGTTCTCTTGATTATTAGCTTCTTTAATAATTGCATAGGGCTTTCGAAGAGAGTTAACACCTATTCCTAGTATGTTTCGTAAGATTTTCAGTGGCAAATATACTACTTATCTCTATAAATTAGTCTACCTGTTGCCCTTGATAGGCATAATCAATTCTTTTCCTGAAGCTGCCCTGGTCCATCCTAGTGAGCTCACGTATGCATACAGAAGGTACACATCTGCCCAAGACAGGAGTCTTCTTGGTATTTCTACATTATGATGAAAAGGTAAGTCACCAATAACCAGTTATGAATTAAGAATTCCATCTTTTTATCTCCTCACAGTTTATGGAACAGGGTGGGCACTTAAGCATTTGTTAAATGAATGAATAAATGTATAAACGAGTAAATGAGTGCAAGTGAGCAGAAGGACGAGGAAGATGGATTTTTGCTTTAAACGTCAAACACTTCTGTTCACCTAAAGGCTATTAATTTTTCAGGAAGCTGTTCCTTTTTCATATTCTTGATATTTTATCATTTAGTGCTTAAACCAGTTTTTATTTTATAACTTCATACCCACTATAAAAGCACAATTTATTATAGAAAATAAGAAAATACATATATGTAAATGAAAAAAGTAAAATAATCAATAATTCTCTCCTTCCCCACACACACCCCCAAATAATCTATGAATTAAAAGATAGCACACCAGTACTAAAAAAAGAACGACGAAGTATTTATTATCTCAAAGCACAAGGCTAAACATACAACAATTAAAATGCTCGTTTTATTTTCCAATGTAGTATTTGTTAGCCCTTATTGACAACAATAATTGCGGTGACCTATTTAGAACCTAGAATGCACCATGTACTGAGACAGGTTCTTTGCAAACATTGTACTACATGATCTTCGTAAGGACCTCTGGTGTAGGTAGCTCTGTTAATGTTTCTTAAAGATGAAGAAACTAAGGCTTGGGGAGGTTAAATAATGTTATAGAGGTAGCACTTCTGACCTGGGGCACAACTGGGCTTCTTAGCCTAGGCTACTCTGACTCTAAAGTCCGTACTCTTTCCACACAGGACTTGGCTACCTATATTGGGTAGAACCACATGATATCACCAATAGTCAATCATTTTAGACATAGAAAAATGGAAATTGTATATGATCCCATCAAATATAAATAAAATTAGTTTCCATTATTACTCTTCAATCAAGTCCTATGATAAATAGGCATTAAAATATCAGGTTAAAGGGTTAAAAACAGATGTCACAGGATGTGGGTTCGAATCCTGACATCCATGCCAACTAGCAGTGAGAACTTGGGCAAGCCATCTTCACTGCAGGTTTATTTTCTTGTTGAAGAAATAGCATTGCCTTGCCCTGCACACTTCATAGGGATTTTTGAGGAGCAAATGGAGTGTATAAAACTGTAAAGGATATAAAACATAAAGTGATTATTATAAACAACACTTTTACACGTGGAAAATCCAACAAGCCACATTCCTAAGTCTGAAATGTGAAAGAGTAGCATTAGAAACTAGTGCAGAAGGCCCTAACCAGCCCTCCACAGTGATGTTAACTCAGTTTTTGATAATCATGTCAAGGCCAAAGCCAATCCTTCAGAACCCTATCAGTGATTAGTGATTCCGACTTGTCCTGTGGGACCAATGGCCTACACTATATGTCACAGAAATGTTTCAGAATGCTTACACAGAAATTTGGCCTAATCTATAAAAAACTCATCTCCATTCCCGGAAAACAGCTCAAAGCTGTTTAAGAAATAATTATTGCTGTACTATCTGAAAGCCTTAATTGAAATTTCGAGAAGCTCAGAGCCTTCTGGGCAGCCTACGTAAATTTAAGGAGAAGGAAATATTATATCTACTGCAAAGTATCAAACCCCAAGAATATCTGCCTAACCTGGAGAAGGCTTCTTTAACAAGGTCTTAGAAGAACTCTGGGCAGCCCTTGAATATTAGTGCTCTTTTCTACACACCTTTTCTGTTTTTCATTTTTTGGGGTTTTTTTGTTTTGTTTTAGTGAGGAAGATTAGCCCTGAGCTAACATCTGTTGCCAATCCTCCTCTTTTTGCTGAGGAAGATTGCCTCTCAGCTAACATCTGTGCCCACCTTCCCCCATTTTATGTGGGACGCCTGCCACAGCATGGCTTGATAAGTGGTGGGTAGGCCCACACCCGGGATCCCAACCTGTAAACCCAGGGCCACCAAAGTGGAGGGCACAAACTTAACCACTGCACCACCGGACAAGCCCCACTACACACCTTTTCTGGAAATGGCAGTTACTCAGCATGAAGAGACTCTTCCCTTTCTTTGGAAATATTTTTCCAGTGTGATTTACATTCCAGACTTTTATCCCTTCCAGTCCTTTCAGCATGTAAAATAATTTGAACACATTTCCTAAACTGAAAAGCACTGGACAAATGGAAGGACTCATCTTGATCGCTTCCTGAGATAGCCATAAAAGCTACTCTACTTTCCATATCCCTCATCCAAGCAAGAATTTTAAGAACTTAATTAACACATAACTTTAATGAAGATTTCTATTTTTGCTTACTGTTGCAATGAAAAAAGATGTCTTCAACTATTATTAGATTTATATAACTAAAGCATTTGTATAGCATATTGCTCTAATTTTAAGTCTAGTTCAAAATTGCCATATGTGCTCCTCTAATTAAATAAGATAAGCCTCAAAGCTCTTGCACAGCTTTTTTTTAAATTCTGAACCTCAGCCCATCTTTTCCCCACAGTTATTCAGAATCTTTTCCATCCTGTAAAAATCTCCAGTCCTACCCTTGTCTCTACCTTTAGCCAATGACCTGGTCTCCTTCAGTTCCTTCCATGGCACTATCTCTCCAAACAACCACCCCCCACTTCTCTTCATCTCTCCTCTCAGAAAAGGGTGGGAACCCCTTCCTTTCCAAGGTAGACTCTTCCTCCTGGGGTTCCATTCTTTTCCATACTCCCTGACTTTTCTTTCTCCTTCATCTTCACATGTTCCCTTCCCATGGGATGGAAGTCTTCATTATCCCTAAGAAAGAAAAATAATAATAATAAACCAGAAGCAAAGACTTATCTCCATTGTATTCCTTCTTCACATTACCATTCCACGTTACCTCTTCTTTGACATTAAGCCCTTAAAAGAGTTGTCCGTATTCATTTCCTGAACTTCCTACCATGTGTTGTTAACCCTGTAATCTGGCTTCTATTTACTATTCTTCATTAATCTTCTAAAAGTCTTCTCTCAAAGGTGTGAGTGGTACAGCACCCTCCTAGTCATACTTTCTTGAATTCTCAGAGCCGTCTTTATCTCTTCCCTCTTCCTCCAACTGCCCCTTATCCAATCAGTTAATACATTTTGTCAATTCTTTCTCCACACTGCCTCTCATATCCATAGCTTCCTATTTATTCCAGAAGGAATAGTTCAGGCCCAATTTTAGTCCTTCACCCTGTCTGCCCTGGATTATTACAAGTGGCTCCTAACTAGTCTCCCTAAACCTGCCTCCACCCTCTCTCAGTGCCTAAAGAGTAAGAGCTCCTGTTCCTCCTCAATCAGACCCAAGCTTTCCTTCAGCTGCCTCACCTCCTGAGCCTGCTTGCCTCACATTGGCCTCCTCAATTCTTCCTGGGCCTCCTGCCTTAGGCTTTTGTTTATACTGTAACCCCAGACTGGAAACTCCTTTCAAATCTGACTCGAAATGCTCACATATTTACTAGCCACCTCCTCCATGAAGCCCTCCCTAAAGTGCTCATAACCTAATATTACCTAAAAAAAAATCAGAGTGGGGCCAGCCCACTGGCATAGTAGTTAAGTTCGCATGCTCCACTTCAGCAGCCCAGGGTTTGCAGGTTTGAATGCTGGGTGTGGACCTATGCACCACTCATCAAGCCATGCTGTGGCAGAGTCCCACATACAAAATAGAGGAAGATGGGCACAGATGTTAGCTCGGGGCCAATTTTCTTCAGCAAAAAGAGGAAGATTGGCAACAGATTTTAGCTCAGGGCCAAGCTTCCTCACAAAAAAAAAAAAAAAATCAGAGCACTAAGACATAATTAAATGTAATTCCAATTTCTTTGTGTACTTGTATGTGATATATAAACATACTGAATAGAATTAGGCCATAATGTTAGCAGTGCCCATCTTAAGACATGATGGTCTGGAGATATGCTACAGAACTTTGGGCAACTCATTTTCTTTTGTATTTTCTAAATTATTCAAAATGGCTAACATTTGTTGAGTACTTCCCATATACTAAACTCTTTACATGCAGTAATTCACTTAATCTAACAACCACCACCACGAAACCCTCTGAGGTAAGTATCTCATTACTGAGAAAATTGAGAGTGAAGCCACTTGCCTGGTCTCGGGGCTGGCCAGTGACCTGGCTCCACAGCCGCACTCAAGCCCTCCACTGAACTGCACGAAGGATTTTCACAATTGGAAAAACGTGTTTTAATTAGCTTTTCTCCTCCTGTCTCTACTGTCTGCCCACCTCCACCCCCCCCCCCCCCGACATCACCAAATTCTCCTTCCATTTCTTTCAAAGACACTAACCTCAGCTAGATGCTAAGCAGAAAAGCCATCTGATTAAGAAAATTTGCATTAATTTGTGAATTAGCCATGCTGAGGTAATTGCATCTTAAAAAAGACTCTTGTTAACATAAGTGAATCCCTAATTAGTGGAATTTCCGTTGCTGTGACAAGCGAATATGTCTACTGTTGGCAGTGTGGGAGGGGCAGAGGAGTATCTTGGGAAAGAGGATTTTCTCCATAATATTAAAGCACAAAGACTGTCTTATGCACAAGGTCTCCATCTGTCTGTCAGATCCACCCTCTTTCCCACACAGTTGGGTTCACAGCACCGACAATCCCCACCCTGAGGCCTGCGTAAAATCCCGTCATACCATGTTGATGCTGCAGAGGCCACCAAAAACCCAGCTAAAATCAAAGGTCACAGGTGTACCCAAGGTTTATTTGGTCGACACGCTCATTTTAGCCTGACAAGAGCAGCACCGTATTAACAAATCCATACCTGAAGGATTAGGTATGTTTATATCATGGCATTTATTCTAGCTGTGTAACTTTCACAGAAAAAACTTTCCAATGTAAGTGTCTAGTCTCACCTCTTTTGTACCTCTCATATTTCAAGAGGTTTTTTGTGGCTGTGATTTTTACTTGTCCTTCTTTGGTTGCATAACGATGAGATTTTAAACCAAGGAGTCTGCCTCATGTTTGCTACCTCAAAAGAATGCTGGGGATTCACATGACATTTTCTTCTCTCTGCATTTCTAGGCACTGAATGTCCATCAAGTATTTACCATGGTCAAGTTCCTGAGGAAGATCTGGTGGACTAAGCACACTGGTATCAACTGCAGGGCAAGCTGTTTGCTCCCTGTGGAAGTGGCTGGGGCTGAAACAATGCTGTAAGCTCATTTCCAGAACAGAAGTCTTTAATGAAATTAAGGATCAAAAAGTGATGCCAAGGAAACTCATTCGATAGAAGGATACCCAGTAAGAACTTTATAAATATTTTTTGGATGGATGGATAGATGGATGAATGGATGGATCAATGGGTGGATAAAAGCAGCCTTGAAAGAACCAGTGGTAATAGAACATGCTGGGAGGAGATGGGGAATGCAATCGGGGGATAAAAATGAAATAAGTAGTATTCTTTATTCCCTCTGCCAGTTTTGGATTGGTTTTGTGTTGTTTGTATCCAGGGAATTGGGCAGAAAGGCAAGCACTTTACCATGACAGTCGGTCCTCTACAAGGCAGGACCAAATCTCAGTGGGAAGAGAAGAACTTCTGGAGGAGGCAAAGCTGAGAGAGAATCTCAGTCATCCTAAGGTTCCACATATCCAGTGGAGTCCAGAAAGTGCCAGAAAACTGAATTGAGAAGTAAGTATAACCCCCAGTCTTACGTACCCACCCAGAGAAATGAACACCACATCAGGGGGAGCAGGCGAGGTAAAGAGGTTGGGTGGGCTGAAGTTGCCTAGATATTCTGCATATCTAATACAAGTTCTCTCCTGGCTTAACGTTTAAAATCCATACTATTCCATTTTTTTGTTATTTAAAACTTTTACAGAAGTTTGTAATGAGAGTAGCTGTGGCAGAGATATTTGCTACTCATCAAGTACTCTTTGCTCTCCCACACTTCTCACCCTCCTGCAGCTGAGAGGGGCCGCATGAATAGCTCTGGACAATAGGTTGCAAGCAGAAGTGGCTTTTGTCACTGCCAGAAGGAAGCACTTAAGAGCCAGCATATGATCCTCTGGCTCTCCTCCCCTGATGCGTAGACTGGGGAGTCTGCATGTTCAGATGGTGCAGCTACAAGATGGCAGAGCTCCCATTAGTCTGGACCCCTGGACAATCTGGGCTCAAATTTCAATTCTTTCACATACTAGCTGAGTGATCTTGGGCATGTAACTTAACATCCCTGGACCTCAATTTTTCTCAACTGCAAAATGAGTATAATAATAGTACCTAAAGCAATTTGTTTACACTGGCACAGAGTAAGCACTCAGTAAATGCTATCTATTATGAATAATCTTAGAAATAATAAGAAAGGCCACATAATAAACACATTCCTTTGATTCCTCTCTCTCTCTCTCTTTTTAAGAAATGAAGGTAAGGCTGAACATTTCAAAAATAACTAAGTATTAATAATATATACTATCACTTACGTGTCTTTTTCCTTGTTATGGCTTACATTTCCAAACTCAGAACCAACCTTCTGTTTCAAAAAATCTATCACAACCACATTTTCAGATTACAAATATTTCAGCAGGTCTTACTTTTTCTTTTTTTAAAGGGGTATAGGGGCCACCGGTGGCGCTGCAGTTTAGTTCGCGCTTGGCAGCCCCGGGTTTGCCGGTTCGGATCCCGGGTGCCAGCTGACACACTGCTTGTCAGCCATGCCATGGCGGCGTCCCATATAAAGTAGAGGAAGATAGCATGGATCTTAGCCCAGGGCCAGTCTTCTTCAGTAAAAAGAGGAGGATTGGCAATGGACCTTAGCTCAGAGCTGGTCTTCCTCACACAAAAAAAAAAAAGGAGAATATCTGTCCAGAAGAAAAATAAGAATAGGTGATAGTGATTTACTGTGCCATTTAAAGACTATTTCCAGAAAAGTTTACAATATGTAAAAGATTGCAATGAGGAGAAAGGAAAAGTACAGTTTCAAATAAAGGTTTGACTTGGAAATGAGACTTCTGAACATTCATAAAACTGGGTTCTGTAACATAATGTCACACCTTGTACATCATCTTTATCAAAAACGTCAACACTCAGCTGAAAAGCGATCAGAAATGAAAAAAGCAATGATGGTGCCCAAAGTTATGTATTATCTAGGTGTTACCCAAGACATTATTTCAATTCTGATTTTCACAGTCATTCAATGCCTATGTAACTCCATCTTCACACTGGAATGAGAGTGAAATAATTTTGCTTCCACAATTGTAGAAAATTGAGTAATTGAATCAACACTATGTTTGAGGATGTGTGTCTCATACACCCAGGAATCCCCCAAAATCTAGGAAGTCTCTTAAATTCCAATTGAACATTACAGAACTTGTTGTCCAAAGAGTTGAATATGTAGACAATGGATTAGACTGTAAAAACACATGATCTGAATTCATCGTGCTTATGTAGCTATTTTGATACAACACTCAGGGCCTCTTATTTTAGTGAATTTTGTATGAGTCTTGTTCCTCCACTAAATAGCAAGGTGCTAGAAGATTGCAGTTTTGTGTCACTTACACTTGTAAGCCCTCGTATCATCTAAAAAAAGAGCTTTAAAAGCAATAAATGCTGTCTGCTGAAATTAATTTAAATCATTATGCCATGCATAAGTACTAGGTGACTAATTCAGTACAAGTGAACATAGGTCCTCATTGTGTCATGTGACTCTAATATTTACAATGGATACAGCCCATATACTTATCATTAATTGCCCCATCCTTCATTACACTGTGACTCAGGCTAAGCACAAGGGGTGTTCAGTTAAGCCCAACAGATCATCCAAGTGTCAGCAAAACTGCCGCAGCCTTTCTGGAAAGCCAGTTTGCTGTAATACTACAGGTTGTGTTGAAACTATGTAAATTTCCTTTTCAAATTCCCATTACAATCACAGTCTTCCTAATTCAAGTGTCAGCATCAATTTCTTACCGTCAATATCTCCCCCAAACCCAATAACCTGATATCTATCTCTTTAGAAACCTAAAATATTAAACTTCCCCATGAGTTTCATATGATTTATGCCCCTCTGTCATGTGCTATAATCCCCCCCACCCCCACATACAGAGATTTGCAAAATACTGAGAAGTTGTCTAGAGATTCATCCTCACTGTGATATGAGATGGAAGCACTATGAAAAGGCAAAAATCAGGTTCTGTTTCCAGATATTCTAAAATAATATCCAGACACTATTCACTCACAGAAATGTAAAGTGTTGACTGAGAGTTTTCTTTTTTCTTTTTTTAGCCCTCTTAGTATCAAATGAGAAAAGACAAACCCATAAAAGTCTGGTCCAACCTCTCATAGTACAGCTGAGTAGAGCCAGTCACTAGATTCAAAAACAGAATATTGTTACCACAATATGAATAAGTCTCTTAAAGACTTACAAAACATTTACCATTGGCCAGACACTAATCTTAGCACTTTCTCTATACTAAATAATTTAATTTTCATAAGAACAATATGAAATAGTACCAGAAGTCAAGTCAGCAAAGGCCTGGAAATGTGTTCATTGGATTTGGTGATCAATTTGGTGACCATTTGGTGACTGGTGACCTATTCTAGGCCAGTTCCTGTGGAGTGGAGGGACGTAAGCCAGAGTCTCCACAGTGCTGGAGTGTGGAGAGGTTTCACTCAGTTGGGAAGGGGGCAAAGGAAGGAGAAATGATGTGTCTCCTTGAGAAGGAAAGTTGTCATTGCAAGATACTTCCTTCCCTTCCTTTTCCTTCTCTTCTCTATTCTTAACACATTTCTAAGGAAGAAAAGACAGAAATTAAAATGGTGGTGCAGATGGTAATGAGGCCTTGATGGTGTGGACACTAGGCATATGGAAGGCTTAAGGGAAGCACTCTGTTTGCAAGACTTCTCGTTATGGTGGACTGAAGACGGGTGTGCCTTCGATGATGAGCTGGAGGAGGCCACATAGAGATGATAAACTAGACACCAGGAGAGAGAATACGGCCTGGACTTCTCAGGTAACACAAGCAGATTTTGCCCATACACTGCTCCAGTCGTTCTGAACCGCTGGGACAAAAACCGCCAGCAGCAGGCTGAGACACAAGCTCAACTTAACCCACCCTAAAAAGTGAGAGACTTAATGATCTCTAAAATCTTTGCATTTTTAAATTCTATGACCCTATAAGTATTAACCTAAGTGTAGCATTGGCCAAAATAGCCCCATTGCTCCATCACCATAACTCCCCTTCTCTAACATCAATTTCCATAGTTACAGGGATATAAAATAATCTCACTACCAAAGCCCAGGAAATTCCTGACACTAAATGTGTCAAGGGAGAGAAAACATCAAGTTCAATATCTCTTTCATTCTTTCTGGCTCATCCTGACACACTTTGGCAGAAGGAAAGCTTGGACTGTCTCAGTTTAGTTATTCAGAATGTCAGCCTGTAGAACTATAAGCCTAGAAGTTTTATTAAGACCATTATCTGCTACAAATAAACAATAATTGAAACTTCATGTAAAAAAACTTTATTTGCAGCTGAGTTATATTTAATGAGGTGACCTAAGATAAGCATCGTAGATTGCAGAACTTCTAATTGACTCTGCCCCCCTGAAGTATCTGTACATAAAACCACACCAGCACGCCTCGGATACTGGCCGAGTAGTTCACCAAAAGTTAGAAGGAAGTGGAAAGAAAAGTTGGAGTAAGGAAGAGAAGTGTTTATTCTCTGTATTTACGGGAGCACTGAGAACATTGAATGCCGATGACCTAGAGGGAACAAAATGAAAGAGGCTCTTCTCCTCACTGATGAAATGACCTTCCTAAATTTCAGGGCACTTAAATAAATAATACATATGCCTCCCACTGCAGGAAATTGTTTAAAGTAAAACTTTACTTTTTGGGGTCTTTAAATTACTTTGAAAGATGTCAGGGCAGAGTTATAAACAAAGTGATGTACTCCTATCATGTTTGATTTCCCAGATTAACTAGATATTTATACATAAAAACAATATGTGCCAGATTCAAATGCATAATAATTACTTAATGTCTGGATTGATACACTAATTCAGTGGGTTAGAACCTGAGTTTATAAATCTAACATTAAAAGTTCAAGTCTAACACTAAAACCAGTCAGTTTCCCTTTAGCTACCATCAGCTGTCTTGTAAACATGTGCCCTCATCATCAGAGGTAGAGAGGAGAAGGCTGGACAGAGGAACACAACCAATGCAATTATTGCCAATGACAATTCAGTGAGCCCTCTCTACAAGCAATGGGTCAGACACCATCATGCTCTTTTTATATAAAAAGTATATCATGGTGATATTTTAAGTTGCATGGTCTCATAATCAATGTTCAAAGCTCCTGTATTGATCATGATTATAAATCTGAGCTCTTGGAGATCAGTTTTTCAGGCTGGAAAATTGTCTCAATACCAAGAAAAATATCTTTTATTTTGAAATTTTGTTGTATCTCCTCCATGGGCATATATTAATTATTGACCTATTCCAAAACATCTTGCAGTGCCAATTTTATAATACCTTTTTGAGTTCATTCTTACAAATATTATTAATCCATTTTTTAATGTACCTATGAAGACTGCCTACTACAGTGTAGCCTTAGGAATATCAATGTGTTTGTGGGTATAAGGATGTGTACATCCCCTACCATGCATCATACTTATACAAACAAGTTTCCTTATATGTGTGATATATTTTGATACAAAAAACCTGAAATCAGTTAATAATTAATAACTATGATAGACCTTTGCCTCACTAAAACCATACTACAAATTAGATCACCACAATTTTGACTAAGTTAGAATGGTCTAATGTGACTCTCTTGATTCTCCCTCTCTCCTCTCCCAATATAAATGTGGCAATGGGTCATCTTATAGGTGTCCAAGGGAGCTAGGTTCTATTTTCAGCCCCAGTATTATAAAACTATAATTTATTTAAAGAATAGCATTAATGTACATCTTCCATTTATTCCAAATGTAAAGTTACTTTCGATAACCTTATTTGAGTGATATTGTTATGTTATCACTATTATTGTAGAATCTATACAGCATCCATTATTTGGTGGATCTCGTTCCATTTTTGTTGATGCTGTTCATTAAAGGCCATCTCATACTAATTCATTAATTTATCCTGTTACAGTAAAGTTCTCCAAGAATGCTGGAGGTTGGACTAATTATATAAACACATATTGAGATTGCACAGAATGTCCTCCAGCCCTATAAGAACATAATCAGTTATGTAAACACATTTAATGAAAGTCTCAGCAGAAAAAAAGGTAATCAAGCTAATAATACCAGATTCAGAAAAACAAACCATGTCACTGTTTATCTAGCACTGTTCAAGACAGACACAAGCAACCCCATCACTGGAGAGATAGTCTCCACTGGGGTCTGGTAACATGTTATCATAGTTTCTCAGAGTTTAGTAGAAACATCCCAGCAAGCCATTCTGTTATTACTACCAGTAGTATATCAGGGTTACTTGAGTAATACAAGGAGAAAGAAGTTAGTCTACTCTAACAAAGTACCTCAAACAACCCCAAAATACAGTGATCTGATTAAGATCAAGGGTTCTTACTCTCTCGCAGAGCAGTCTGGATGTGAACAACCCAGGCCTGGTGGGGCCAACTCTACTGTCCCCTACATGTGGCTCTCAGAGTTCCCTCTGTTTCTCCCATTCTGCAGTCAGTATTAGGAAAAACAGAGTGTCAAGGATAAGTGAATTAATCTTGAAGATGACCCAGGAATTGTACATATCCCTTCTCCAGTTGGTCAGTAATTAGCTGCAAGGAAGATAAGGAAATGCCATTCCTAGCTGACTGGAAGGATTTTCTTACTAGAAAGAAAAGGGGAAAGGATACTAGGAGGAAGTTATGAGTCTCTGTCACAGTCCAATCCTCTGGTCATCCAAGATTTCATGCACAGTCTTTTTTGCATATAGAACACACTCACACCCCCTCCCCCAAGTCTCCTGCATTTCATCCAGCTCAAATCCCTGGGTCTCTGAGGGATGCAAAGTCCTTTCCATCAGATCCAAATGAGGCTCTTCACATTTCAGTGACCTACAGACTAATACACAAGTGCTCTCTCTCTCACACACACACACATACACACTTGCAATGGTAGAGAAGGAACAGGATAGCTGCCATAAAGTCTCCTCTTCATAAAAGACAAGAAGGACACACGCACAGCAATGAATGGTCCGCAGCAATGATGGATCCTGCTGGTGGGATTTATAGAGACCCCCGTCCTGGAAACATACGAGTTCTCTTGGCTGGAACATGATTCTGCTCATCAGGAGGAACCACCTTGTCAGTTATTCTCTGTGGCCACTAGCGTTGCTCTCTGGATGATTTTCTCTTGTTCACCATCATAGTGGCCCCATAACCAAAGTGGTTGTTGACACATACTTCAACTTTCTGCTGGTACAGGTTCGGGAAAAGGAAGGGTGCTTTAGAACAATCGTAAACTTTTGTAGGCCAGACTTGTTTCTTTGGCAAATCAACTCCCTCAAAACTGTGGTAGGCTCTTATGGGCTTGCTTCTGCCAAATTCCAAGTGCAATAACCATTCTTAATGTTGTCCTCCAGGCACAGTTCTTAAACTGAGTTACTCTTCCCTTTATTCACTGACCTCTGTATATCCTCGGTTTCATGACTGCTACCCTGAGGCCTTTTGAAACAATAAGTTTGGGAGGAAAAGCAATCCCCTTAATCAGATCCTTGCCAGTGAGTTGCTCCCTGGTCTGGATGTGCTGTCTTAACAGGTTTTTGAGAAAAGATCCAAGTGACTATTTTATCTTCCATAGTTTGCTATGGAAGAATCGACTTTTCCAACCCTGTGATTCCCCAGATTTAACCTGCAAGTCATAGACAGAGGGACTTTCCTTCAGCACATCTATATTCCTTTCCATCTCTGCTTCCAAAACCGGCTCGCTCATCTTGTAAGCTTTCATCTCTCTTTCGTAAAAACCAGCAAGAAGGAGCCAATAAACATCAAAAGTTTGAGTTTTTCCAAGTGGTTACCCTAGACCAACAGCAATCAGTGAGCACGTAGTCTGTCTTCCAAGCTATTGAAGACGAAATTTTACCAAGTATTTTTCAACAACCTACAGTCAGGCACATGAAAACCTGCAGTGTCTGTTGTCTGCAACCCACTGCCAAACTGCTAAGCACAGTTTTAGTTGTTATATAGGACCTCGCTCTGGGTACCGTTTCCTGTATTAGTTAGCTGCTATCACAAAAGACTCCAAAACAGTGGCTTATAGTAAGAATGAAGTTCATTACTTTCCCACAAGGCAGTCTAGAGCTTGTATGGTGGCTCTACCATAAGTGACATGGGGCTTCAAGGTTGCTCCAGCTGTCACGATTTCCCAGCCAGAAGACAAGGAGGAAGAGACAACTGAAGGCAAACAGGTGCTCTCTAAGGAGACGACCTAGAAATTACACACATTTCTGCTCATGTCTCTTTGGCTTAAACTTATTTACATGGCCACACCTTGATTCAAATGTGTCCTCCAGCTGGTAACCAACTGCTCCACTAAAACTGGCTGGAGAGGGAGTCTATTAGTAAAAAGAAAGGGGAAAATGGTTAGTAAAGAGCAATGAGCAGTCTCTGCCCCATGGGGATTTCAGAATCCCAGCCCACTGTTACTCTGTTGTTTTGATTCCTTGCTTTAACTTGGGTTCCTAAGAGTCTGCAGAGCAGAGTATGCAATGTATCATCTCAAATATTGACCCAAAGACCCACCTTTGATGAGCTTCCCTAGATTACAACCCCCACACATTACACAGTCGTTCCAGCCTCCCATTCATCATAATATTTCACATCCCATAAAAAGGAGGAAAGAAGGAAGCAAATTAGCATGTAAGTCTATTGCTTCCATTTTGGAAGGTTTGTACTTGAAGATTGCCCTTATTACCTTTCCTTTATGTTGAAATTCTTGGAATTCTGTGTCACACAGCACCCACCTGTTAGCTACAGCACAGTCTCCAGATGGATCTGAGAATTGTCAACCTTTTTAGCCCAGACATTGTCCTGCTTAACTTCCACAAACACCAGAATTATGACTCATGGGAATATGATTTAATCAAAAACACAGTCACATAAAGGTGCTATACAACATTCTAACATAAGAAAGAAAAGTCCCCTACGGATTGTAGTACATTGCCCCTCCAGCCAGGTGCCCGGTATACCACTGAGCCTTGTTAATGCTACTTCAACACATTCTACTTCCAGGACTACAATTCCATGCTCATCTTAATCAGTCATAAGCTCACTTTCCAGATACTTTAATACCAGGAAGTGCATATCTTGGATGGGGGATTCATGAAAGTTCTGTCACCCAACATAAATTGAATATAATGTTATTATGCGTGAAATGCATGTGAATTTAATAGCAGTGAGTCTGTCATCAAGAGACAATAATCTCTGGTTTAACCAAGCAAGGGAATGGGACAAACAATGGAAAATGGTGACTCATACTAGATGCTTTTTTTCTGAGAGGCTCTGCCTACAGCTGAATTGTCCCCTCACTGGCCTTCCTTCAAACTTTTAAACTAATTCAAACTAATTGTCATCAGTAGATCTCTTGAGTTGTAAATCTGGGGGAATGGTGAGGTGATCTTGCCAGTTATTTTTAAAAACTCTTAAATGGCAACCACTCCAACACTAATAAAGGAATGTGGCTGCTTTTGATTTCTTATTTTCTTTAATAAACCCCTATTTAGAAGGAGGAAACACACATACACACAGCTCACGTACCAGAAGACCAAATTCTGACAACATAATTCTTTTTATCATATGAGTTGATAAATGTACAATGTTCTTCATCTATGCCCATAACAGATATTCTAAACCAGGCATAGAACTCTTTCCCACAAATGCCAGAAGTAGCCTTAGAATCATTCTTTAAGCAAAACTCCAGGAAATTGTCATCAATTGGAGCCAGTCCTCAGAGTGAACCTTTTCAGCACTCTGACAAACAGAAATACACACACACACACACACACTGAAGTCTGAGGTCACACAACAAATTAGTGGTAGGTCTGGGACTAGGGTCCAGGTCTCCTATTTCCTGAAACTAGTGCTCTTTCTTCTACAGGGTATTGTGATGGCAAATTAGTAAATTAATGATATTTGTAACAGCTTAGAATGCCTTTATTTGCCAAAGGGAAAGTTAATGAAAGGAAGAGAAAAATCAATCCATAACTCCCTGGATGGCATTTTAAAAGATCTGTACCATAAAAATAACTTCTAAAAGCCCTTCTAAATGTTACAAGGTAAGAAAAATGACTGTTAATTAAATGCTCAATTAATGTTTGTTGTACACATTATATCATTATTAGGCTAAAATTATAACACAGTAGAACTATACGCATGTGTGCGTCTTGCACTTTTTAGTATATTCACGCTTCCTTGTATAATCAGAGTTTGTGGAATGTCAGTGCCAATTTTATAGGCCTTTTATAAGGAATAGAATGAGAAGTATTCTGACAAATTAGAGAAATAGATGGGACCTGCCCTTATCTTAGAATATGGGTGTGGGCTAGTCACTGACTTTTCTGTACCCTAGTTTTCTCATCATTAAGTTGAAGGAGACTTGATGGTCTCTGAAAGTGCCCAAGTCCTGTTATTCAATGCATAACTCTGTTGTCTTTAAATTATTCTAGGATACTAAACTTGAAGCTTTGCCTTACAATGTACCTAAAATATTGTCAATTTGACACCATAATTTTGAAAAAGTATATACTTCCTCCTATATTTTTAAGTTGAATCTAAATTTTTATCTCAAATGTAATAGTTACAAAGATTTCATTTCTAGCATATTGCATGTTATGTGTGATATTTAAATATATTCTAAAATATACTTGGAGTTGCAGCTTTAGCCCATTCAAAATGAAACATATCTGCTGTATAAAACCTCCCTGGTAAAGCCAGTCCTCGTGCTCAAACCAATTAGTCAAATCAAACTTTCTTTTTGCCATAAAAAGTCCAACTTCACCTTTCAATTTAAGTAAAAATGTCAATATGTGCTCCACAGCACTTTTACTTTTGAATCTTAATTCTAACACACATGGACAGAGACAAGTTGAGCAGAGTCCTCCCATGAATTTGTGACCTGAATGAAATCAGGCATTACTCTCTTCCTGTTTATTTGTTTGTTTGTTTTACCAAATCTAGGGGCTCTACCTTTTCAAGCATCCCTCTGTGTAGTGCCACGAAATTTTGGGAAATGCCTTATAATAAGATTCAGATGGGCAAGAGGTGCACATTTCTTTTGTAAAGTAGGAGACAGTCAACTGTGAAAAGGGAGGTAGGAAAGGAAAAAAACTGACTACAGGAATGGTTCTCAGACAGATCATCTTTGGGAAGGAACACAATGAAAGCTGAGCATCTATGAAATAATTTCCTTACAGTTGTCCAAGCCATGTACCCCTAGAAAGTCAAGTCCCCTCAGGGGTATGCATACCCTATTTAAAGATATCTGGGCTGGTATTCCCCTAAGGTTGAAAAAATATATATGCAGCAACTTATGGTGCCCTCATTGAAAGAAATGAGACAGAAAGCAAATTCAAGTCAGAATTCATTTCCCTTGGCTTATTTATCCTCAAGTTCTCAGTGCAAAATTGTTTGCCATACCCATGCACACAAGTGGCAAAGAGGTTTCATCTTAGGAGCCACTCCTACTGGCAGTGACTTCCTGGAGGGTTGTGATGAGGTTTGTGAAGCTGAGTCTGAGCTCTTCAGAAAGGAGTGCTATGGTTGATTAGTAATCCCTGGCAGGATGGGGAAGTTACAGCATAAATGCCATGACAGTCCTCCCACCAGAGTCAGAATGACCCAACCAAACTACTTTATTTTAATGTTATTAGGTTATCTAACCTTTGGTTCCTAGAACTCTGAATGTAGATACATTCCAAAGAATACCCATTTTTAAAGGAGATATGTGTAAGACTTTTACCTTATCATATACATGATATCATAAGTAAATGTTAACAAATTTTCCCCACATAAGAAGAAAATGCAGTACACTTATCAATCCATTGAGAAAAATAGGACTTAT
This sequence comes from Tapirus indicus, assembly GCA_031878705.1. Lineage (NCBI taxonomy): Eukaryota > Metazoa > Chordata > Mammalia > Perissodactyla > Tapiridae > Tapirus > Tapirus indicus. The sequence continues at coordinate 12,925,144 of CM062933.1, forward strand.
TCACTCATTTATTCTGTCATTTATTCTAGCTATCATTTATTCTGTCTTTAGATAGATAGGCTTGGAAGAGAATGCACATGCTTTACTTAAGCAACTGAATTAATTTTAGTACGGCTGGAAAATAAAGTGCAAAGGAGTAAGCAGTAAAGAGAAGCTTGGACTATTTAGCAGAGACTATGTCATAAAGGACCTTGTACCATAGGACAATTCATAAGGCAATGGAAGCCATCAGTTTTAATCTTTTTGCATGATCAGATTTACATTGTAGAAAGCTCCCTCTGGTGGCAGTGTAGGGAATAGATAGATTAAAGGGCAGTAAGACGGGAAAAGCGCTTGAGAGGCTTGAGGTATTCCAGGTGAAAGACAACGCTGAGCCGAAATAATAGTGTTTGTAGTGGGAATAAAGAGAGGTAGAAAGACTGGAGATTGTAATAGTTGGAATCTCCCAGACTCGATACTTTGTTGGCTGTAGGCGGAGGAATGGACATCCAAGTCACTAAACTGGGGAATTAAAGAAAGGAGAACAGTCTTGGAGTAAAAGACAAATTCAGATTTGGACACACAGAGATTGAGCCAGTTACATATGGGTCCATAGCTCAGAAGAGAGGTCAAGGCCAGAAACAGGAGTGGAGGATCTCTGGCATGGAGATAACAGTCGAAGCTGTGGAGTGAGTGTACTGAAAGGGGGGAGACTGTGCAAGATGGGGGGATAAAAGGCTAAGGAAGGAGCACCAACAGTACAGGGATAGTCAGAAAGAGGAGCTTGCAAAGGAGACTGAGACATGGCCTTAAAGAAAACTAACGAAAACCTGGAGTGGGGTGGAGTTCTGGAAAGCAAGAGAAGGAAGGGCTTCAGAAAGAGAATAATCAAGGTGTACAATGTTGCCAAGCAGAAAATAAGAAAGCGTAAGGCACGTGGACTGAATGCATGTCAGAGTATTTGTTGGCAAGAGGTTTTTCCTGCCTTGGTGACTTAAGAGAGAGGGCAATGGCTTGAGAAGTAATCAGAGGTGAAGGCAGAAGAGAAATTTGGATGTGGAGGACTGCAGTAGCTGGAGAGGGGCACATGGGCTCAAGGAGGATTTTTCTTTTAACATATGAAAGAGTTGGACAGTTGAAAAATGATGGGAAAAGACTGTACACAGAGAAACTTGTTCAGATTTAGGAGAGAGGTGGTATGCTGGAGTTGAGGTGGAAAGTGAGAAGAGGAGGCTTTGCTGAGCAGGGTGGAGGGAAGAACCTTGGATAGGAGGATGGATATTGTCACAGGAGGGAGGAGGGGGTGTGGTGATGGAACAATAAGTTTGTGGACTCACCCACAACTATTCTCTGTATAAAGCAGGAGGAAAGGTTATCTGCTGAGAGTACTGGGAAGGGGGGGAGATGTAGGGAGATTTAAGAAGAGTAGACATGTGGGAAGCAGCTATGTGAAGAACGAGAGAGAGCTCACTATGGAATGGAGTAGGGTTGTTCTACACTTGGACTTCCTTGTTGAGGTTGTTGGCATGAATTGACGGTGGCATCAGTCTATGGGTGTAATCTTTACCAGCAGCCCAGATGCAGGCAACAGAGGGCAAGCAGTTGTATTCGTCTAGGTTAGAGTTTTGTGGATGTGATGAAAGGACAACAAATTAGGAGAGTTGAGGATTCCAGCAAAAGTGTGACTCAAGCAATTGTGGGACTTTAAACTGGATGAGGAGGGGGACTAAAAATAATGAGAAAGTATTAATCACAGGTGGCGTTTATGGTGCTTATAGACTGAGGAGGATGCAATGGAGATGGACAAATTTAAGGTATGATAGAGATAATTAATGGAACAAAATCCTTGAGGAGATAGGAAAGAATGAAACCAATGCACCAGTAAATGGATTTACCTTAGGAGGAAGGACACACATTCCTCTGAGACAGTGAGGAGGGACATAAGGATCGATATAGGTGCAGAGTCATAGCCAATGGAAATTTAAGGTTGATCTGTTAGAGTCACTTATATTTTTAGTAAAATAAATGTTTACAAAAAATAAATACTTTATGTGACTAGTCTTGCTTTGGTTTGGGGTTTTTTTTTTTTTGGTGAGGAAGATTAGCCCTGAACTAACATCTGTTGCCAATCCTCCTCTTTTTGCTGAGGAAGACTGGCCCTGGGCTAACATCCTTGCCCATCTTCCTCTACTTTATATGGGACGCCGCCACAGCATGGCTTGACAAGCAGTGCATCAGTCCATGCCTGGGATCTGAACCTGTGAACCCCGGGCCACCGAAGCAGAGCACACAAACTTAACTGCTATGCCACCGGGCCAGCCCCACTATGTGCCTAATTTTAAGAGAATCTATACAATAACTTTTATACTGGTTAATCAGAGACAGATTGAGAGAGCACAGCAGTTTCATAATGGGTAAAATCAACGAATTATGAAAAGTAAAGTTTAGAAATTTATGTGAACAAGTAAATTTTCTACAACAAGCATTTTCATAAATGTAGGTAGCCCTAACAAGCAGTTTTAATCTCAAGGTTATAAGTCAACATCTACAAAACAAACGAGATTCCTCAGCAAACTGCTAGTTAGTGTTTGTAGTCTCAAACTCCCGTTATGTTTTCTAACCAAGTCTGAATTAAAGAAAATAGGGCTTATCCCTAAAAAGAACCAAGAGTGCTTGGAGAAATGGCTGATTTCAGGACTGCTGCAGGGCAAAAACAAGATGAACTTGGAACATCTTGGACCAGATAGCAGGGAAGTACTGAAAAAATGACAGGATTAAGTGTCAAAAGAATGCAGAAGCTGGACGGGCAAGCTCTCCTCGGCTGAACCTTGGATAATTTGAGCATTAAAATTAATAATGATGGGGGAGGCCTGGTGGCATAGTGGTTAAGTTTGCACGTTCCACTTTAGAGGCCCGGGGTTGACAGGTTTGGATCCCGGGCGCTGACCTATGCACCGCTCATCAAGCCATGCTGTGGCAGCGTCCCACGTACAAAATAGAGGAAGATGGGCACATATGTTAGCTCAGGACCACTCTTCCTCAGCAAACAAATAAAAACATTAAAAAATAACTATGACAGAAATGGATTATAATCCACTGAATTAAGAAAATCAATGTGTATACTAATGCTAAATAAATAAAGGGGAAGAGGGGAAGCATCATGGGTTGAACTGTGTTCACTCTCCAAAAAAAAATTCATATATCCTAAACCCCAATATCTGAGACTGTGATCTAATTTGGAGATAGGGTCTTTACAGAGGTAATCAAGTTAAAGTGAAGTCACTAGGGTAGGCCCTAATCCAACATGACTGATGTCCTCATAAAAAGGGGATATTTGGACACAGAGACACACAAGGAGGGAAGACAATGTGAAGAGATGTAGAGAAAAGACAGGTATCTACAAGCCAAGGAAAGAGGCCTGGAACAGATCCTTCCCTCACAGCCCTCAGAAGGAACTAACTCTGTGGACACCTTGATCTCAGACTTCTGGCTGTCACAACTGTGAGACATCAAATTTCTGTTGTTTAAGCCACTCAGTTGATGATACTTTGTTGCAGCAGCCTTAGCAAACTAATACAGGAGGAAAAGCTCTTTCCTATAATAAGTATAAAAGAAAGAATTAGAAAATCACCACTATACAATCATCATAATAATAATCAATTCAGGCAAGAACCATTGATAGATGCTAAAATGCATTGGGTGAAAGTGTGATTAGGACAAAATATTTACAGTTTCAAGGGATTCTTCCCACAGATTACTTAATAGTTGCAGAAATGGTAACTAAAAAAGGAGAAACCAGGCAGACACAACCTTAACCAAGTGATAATGTTAATACCACAGTAAATGGGACAAACTGACATCATGTGAAAGACAAAACCACGTGTGTAACCTAAATCCAATCACTCACGAAGAACATCACAGACACCCAAACTGACATTTTGCAAAACAACCGACCTGCTCTCTTCAAAAATATCAGTGTCATGAGGGGCCAGCCAGATGGCATAGCGGTTAAGTTCCCGCACTCCGCTTTGGCAGCCTGGGGTTTGCAGGCGTGGATCCCGGGTGTGGACCCACACACCACATGTCAAGCCATGCTGTGGCGGCGTCCCATATAAAGTAGAGGAAGAGGGGCACGGATGTTAGCTCAGGGCTGATCTTCCTCACACACAAAAAATAAATAAATAAAATATCAGTGCCATGAAAGACCAAAAAGGCTGTTCCACATTAAATGAGATAAAGAAGAACCCTAAATATCATGCAACATATGATCCTAGATTTAATCCTGAATCAGAAAAATAAGTAAACTGACTCTCAAATGGTTCAGCAGAAATAAAAATAATACTAGTGATGTGGATGTGTATGTGTGAAAAATATGAGTTCATTATACTATTCCTGGAACTCTTCTGTAAGTTTGAATATTTTTTCAAAGTAAAATGTTGAAAAAGAAAAAAACAGCCATTAAAAACAGAAGGATATATTCAAAGTACAGTTTAAATTCATACCAAAAATTAAATTTATAAGCAATTATATTTATACATAGTCAATTCTTTTCTTTTTGTCAGAGAATAAAATTTATTTTTCAAACACAATTTTATAATCAGTTGAGTATTTTAAATGTTTACTTGATATTTACTTCTTCTGGTACCCTGGACATCATTACTATATTTGCACAGATCACAGACTTTAAAATTACAGCCCTCACAGAACTGTAAGATGATAAAGATCATCTACTTCTGTTATAAAAGGAGACATGAAGGGGAAAGAGGAAAAAAAAGGAATTAATAAAACCTTTAGCTTTCCAGAAAAAAACTCATAATTTATAGCATAATTTATTGTTTCCTAAATTACCTCTGCAGTATTACTTCTCAATATTTATAATTTATATGGCCATTATGCAAACACATAAATGATAAGCAGGTGCTCCAGTCTAAATTCAATCCTCCAAATTCAATCCATTTTTCATACTCAGAAATATCATTCAGACTCAAACAATAGAAGAAAAACACATAATTCTAAGGCAAAGAAAAGTCTGTCCTGATCAAAACACGCTGCTCGAGATCACTCAGTCCAGTAACATTTGCTAGGACCCAACGCAGATAAAATTTTTAAAAATAACCATTTATTTTACATATTTTTGGACTTCTATTTTTTTCCCTTAGGGACAATTATAAGCAACAATTGATGCCATAAGTGAGTTGAGACTGTCATCAATTGTGAAACAGGCTGCCCTACAACTCCTCTCCTGACACTCCACAGTTATGCTAATTCAATGTTTCCTTGTAGTAACTCTTCTTCCTTCTGACATATGGTTATCAGAGTTCAGCATCTGAGTCATTGGTAGTCTCTCATTTTGGCCCATGCTTTGACCAGTGGGAGTCTCATGAACCAAATTGTATTTCACAGACCACCAGAATATACCAAAAAGTAACAGAGCAATATTTCTCTGACTCAGTCCCCTTGAATAGAATTCAGGTAACTCAGACCCATCTAAATCCTCTCTCCCAACTCAAAGCAAGGAGAAGAATCCCTGGGGGAAGTCATATATAGTATTGTCTTCTTCCTTGCTTCCATGTCTCCCCTGGTTTCTCAATGTGCAACCTTTCCCAACATATCTGAGATACAGGATGCTCCCAATGCCCATAAAATCCCAGCTCCTGAGGATGCCAGCTTGGTGCCAGCAGTGCGTAGGACTGCCTTTCTTCTCCATGGTAGATCTCAGAGCAGCAATGTTATGTGTCCTCTTCATTTTAAATTGAAGCTCTTATGACACACTCTTTAACTTACTCGCCCTCTCCAGTACAGTTCCCTCCTGACACTTGTCCAAAGACAATTGGGCTAGAAGCCTGAAGACTATAACATCTTGGTGCAACCATGTACATACCTTACCCATTCCCACTTAGGCTAGAATTTGTGGGGCATAATGCCTAAAGAATGGAGATGTATAGAGAGAGAGCTCCAGAGATTCACAAAGGGGTCCACTCAAACCTTTGACTGAATTCTTATTCATCCATGAATGTAGTGAAACTCTATGAAGCTGATAAAGAAAATCCAGAAGGCAGAAGGCTGAGCAAAATCCAGAAGACAAGGTTCACACAAGGCTGGAAATAGTTCACATTATCACCAGCCAAGGTGCAGAGATCTTTTAACATACAAGGTATTGGATAGAATCCTCAGAAGGGTATTGCCTTGGTAAATTAGCCCCTAAAGGCTATTCTGGACCTGCCTTAACAAATTTTAAAATCAACACTTGGAAGCATCAGACTAATCCCAAGTAAACTGTGTGCCAGAACAAAGTCCAACATTCCCTGAAAGAATACAACACAATTCAACACCTAACAAAGTAAAATTACAAGGTCTACTGTCCAATCCAAAATTGCTAAGTATTCAAAGTAGGAACATATAACCCATAATCAAGAAAAAAGAAATCAACCAAAAGAAACACAGAAATGACAAAGATGATGGAATTAGCAAACAAGGACATTAAATTAGTTACTAGAAATATACTCCATATATTCAAGAAGGTAGAGAAAAAACATGAGCCTAAAAAGGAAAGAAATCAAAGTATAAAAAAGACACAAATGGAAGTTCTAGAGATGAAGTATACAATATGATAAGTAGAAAATATTCTGAATGAGATTAACAGTAGATAAGACATGAAAAAGAAAAGACAAGTGAACTCAAAGACATGGAAATAGAAACTATTCAAAATAAAATACACACAAAAAAAGGGATAAAAAAAAATAGAGCATCAGTGACCTGTGGGATAATATCAAATGATCTATCATACATCTAATTGTAGTCCCAATAATGAGAAATAATGGCTGAACGTTCTTCAAATTTGACAAAAACTGTAAATCCATAGGTCCAAAAATGAAGATCAAGGAACTGCGAGCAGAGTCAACATAGATAAAACCACACCAATGCACATTATAATCCAATTACTAAAACTTAATAATAAAGACAAACGTTTAAAAGCAGCCACAGAAAAATGAACGTATGTAGAAAGGAACAAAAATAAGAATGATAGTAGAATTCTCCTCTGCAGCTATGCAAACTGAAAGACAATAAAGCAACATCTTTAAAGTGCTGAAAAACCTCAGTTAGCAGTTTAAATAGACTATTGGACACAAATGAAGAGAAAATAAGTGAATCAGAAAATAGAGCTAAGAAAGTACCCCAGAATGTAGCACACTGATTTATTCATTCAATGACTATTTGAGTGCTAATGTATGCCAGGCGCTGTCCTTAGCTTTGGTGATATCTCACTGAGCTAAATAGAAAAGTCCCTTTCCTGAGCTTGTAGAGCTTATGATCTAGGAGAGAAGATATATGAATCAAATAAACAAAAATAAATGTATAAAGTCATGTCAGGTAATAGTAAGTCTTTGAAAAAAATAAAGAAGAGAAATGAACTAGAGACTTAAAGTAGATGCTATTTTAGATAGGATTTAGGGAAATCATTTCTGAGGAGATAACATTTGACCCAATACCTAAAAAAGTAATGATCCATAAGAATGATCCACGAGAATATCTAGAAGAAGATCATTCTAGACAGAGGAAACACCAGTGCAAAGGCCCTGGAACAGAAACATGATTGACAACCCAAAGAATAGCAAGGAGATGGCTCAAAGAGATGAAAAATTAAAAATAGAGGTTCAGACACATGGAGGATAGACAAAAGATCTTAAAGAACAGAGTCTAAAGATAGGGCAAGTCAACATTCAAAGAAACAATGGCTGACAATGTTCTGGAAATCACAAAATATGTGAATCACTAGATTGAAGAAACGTGAATCCCAACTAAGAGAAAAAATGCCATACCCAAACAAGTTGTAGTGAAACCTTGAAATATCAAAGACAAAAGAAAAGTCTTGAAGTGGTTTCATGGCAAACCACCATTTTCTCACTCCTCACATTTCCTGGATTCTCTCCCAACACTTACGCCTCATTCTAAGAGGAAGAGTAGTGACTAATCTAACTGAAGAAAAAGCCGGCGTGCTTGGCTCTTGCCTCTCTTTATGAGAATCCGCCTCCATGCTGAACGTGCATGTTTTGCCCTGTAGTGGGAGGAGCCTGCATCTACAGAGGAGGCATGAGGTGGCCCACTGTGCAGGGACTGTGCGAAATACCGCTGTTACTCATTCAAAAGGACAGCAAGCTCTTACTGCAGCATTCAGAAGGACAAGTTTTTAATTTTCTACCCTTTAAAACTCATAATAAAGTAGTGAGATTACTAATATACTACTGTCCTGAAGAAAACTATGTATTTTTGTTAGTCAAAAGTCAGCTAATACAATCTAAGGACAAGTAACAAAAAAAAAAATGGAAATGGTTGAGCTACAAAAATAGCATAGCAAATTTCCAGTGTCTGTTAGATTTCTTCCAAAAGTACATCTCTTATGTCTTTTATCTATGTTCCCACTAACACTTTGGAACTGCTTAGGACATGCTCTTTTTTTTTAGGTGAAACTCACATAAAATAAAATTAACCATTCTAAAGTGAACAATTCAGTAGCATTTAGTGCATTCACAATGTTGTACAACCACCACCTCTATCTATCTAGTTCCAAAAACATCTTCATTATCCCAAAAGAAAACTCCAGATCCATTAAGCAGTTATTTCCCCTCCCACCCGCACCCACAGTCCCTGGCAATCACTAATCTGCATTCTGTCTCTGTGGATTTACCTATTTTTAACATTTTGTATAAATGAAATCATATGACCTTTTACATCTGCCTTCTTTCACTTAGCCTAATGTTTTCAAGATTCATCCACAATTTAGTATGTATCAGTACTTCTTTCTTTTTTAAAGCTGAATAATATTCATTTGTATATATATATATCACAATTTGTTCATCTATTAATTCATTCGTGGACGTTAGGGCTATTTCCACCTTATGGCTATTATGAATAGTGCTGTTATGAACATGCATGTACATCTATTGGTTTGAGTATCTGTTTTCAGTTCTTTTGAGGTATATACCTAGAAGCAGAATTGTTGGGTCATATGATAATTCAATGCTTAACTTTTTTTTTTCTTTTCGTGAGGGAGATTAGCCCTGAGCTAACATCTGTTGCCAATCCTCCTCTTTTGCTGAAGACTGGCCCTGGGCTAACATTCGTGCCCATCTTCCTCTACTTTATATGTGGGACGCCACCACAGAATGGCCTGATGAGCGGTGCCTAGATCTGCGCCCAGGATCCAAACCTGTGAACCCCAGGCCGCCGAAGTGGAGCACGCGAACTTAACCACTATGCCACCGGGCTGGCCTCCTCAATGTTTAACTTTTTGAGGAAGCCATTTCTTTTAAATTTTACAATGTTAAATCATATTTTTGTCAAATTCTAATTAATTATGTTGTCTAATTAAGTTTAATTTGTCTAGTTCTAATTATTTGGCAAAATTCTAATTTTGTCAAAATTCTAAAGTTGAAAGTTAGCCCTTTCAACTCTTGTCTCTATAATAAAATCTAAATTTTTCTCACTGTATTTCAAGTATATGTCATTTATTTTGCATGTGTTATTACCTATAAGAATAAATGACACATTAAAGAATGTCTACATACTTACATACTCTTAAGCAATTGAGACATATATCTTCAAATTTCAAAGATATCTGTCATACTATTTTACTGGAATATTAATATATTTTTTAACAGCTCTGGGCTATTTGATATATTAAAAACTTCTCTGAAGTATAGCATAATTTAGTTCAAGTTCTGAAATGAGTATTTATTAAATTTATACTTATAAGCCTATAAAACTGTCTAATGATAATTCTGGTGGTTCTTTTTTGGCTGGCATTAAAAATCTATTATTTTATCTCTCTCCAACTTAATTAAATGCTAATTTGCTCAAACTACCATAACTTATAATAAACTAAATATATTTCTGGCAAATTTATTCAACAAAAACATCTCCATCATTTATATTAAACAACATCCATATTATAATTGTAATTCCAAAGTTAAAACAAGTATAAAATTTTCTAAACAGATTTTAATAGCCAATCTTCTTTACTATCCACATATCTTATTTCCAGCACAAACATCTAATTTGGAATTATACTAATTTTAATCTTTGATCACCAATTCTCTCAGAAAATAAAAAAATGCAGCTATATTCTCAAGTCATCACGATAATTTACTGTGGCCAGAGCCTTTGTCACCAAGTAATTCTGCCTATAGCTGGAATAATGTCTCATTTATGGACCATATCATGATTTTCATGTTACCTAATCTGCCTGCATGGAAATATAAAGACATATATCCACTATACAAGACATAAAGTTTTAAGAAAAGTACACAAAAAAGCTCCCATTATCTGGTATTCCATTTTTCTAGGGACCACTCAAGAGTCATTCTACCATGAGGAAAGCAGCATTGTATATTGGGTAAAACATAGACCTAAACAAATGATTACGCTGTAGTATTATGATTGCCGTCACGTGCATGTGGTAGGTACAGAACTTTATAAGGGAGGAAGAAAGCTGCTAAGCCTGGGTCTCATGATTTCCCCAAGAAGTAACCCCGACTGGAGTTTTACAAGATGTGCAGGTAATTGCCAAACAAATGAGCAGGGATCAAGAGCAAAAGCAGGGCTCAGAGGCTGGAGGCATCACAACGGCTTCAGAAAACATAAGTCGTCCAGTACTGCTGCTTCGGAGAGTGTGAAGTACGTTAACTGGAAGAAGTGAGTGGGGCCAGACCACACACAGCCTCACAGGCCATGCTATGAAGCTTGAATTTAATTCTGTAGGTCATAGGAGCTACCAAAAGGTTTTAACAAAGAAGGCTGGTCAGGAGCTCTTTGCTTAGTCCAGGTGAGAAATGACAGAGTTTGATCGAACGTCATTAGCAACAACAAAGGAAAAAACAGAATTTATGCATGTGTAGGATATAAATGGACAGATCTTGGTGTCTGGTTGGAAGCTTATGCTGAGTTGTGGCAGGGGCAAGGGACAGAAAAGTAGAGCGTGATTCCCAAGTGGAACCTGTCTTGGGTTGAACACAGTCCAACCTCTGCCATGAATTGTGGACCTCAGTGGCCACATACCTTAAAGGAGGGGTGAGACAAGGGACAGCCCCTTCCAGGATAGACATTATGGACCCAGCCCTTCTGGGGACAAAGAGGGACAGCTCCAGTGGGCAGAAGGCTGGAGGGGTAAAGACCATCCACAAAAAAACCTCAGGCTTGCTATTAGAGGCGTTTAATGCTAATAGCCACAAATTCTCAAACATCTTTAAATTTGGACTTGTTTAACAAGTTTGAGGCCTTATCTTTCACCCATCTCATGTATGAAAGGAAACAATTATGTAAGTTCTTTAAGAAAGACAATCAATTCCTATAGCACGCAGAATCTACTCTACTGTGCCTGCTTCACTCTTAATGAAACTCAAATGTGATTACTTGATTATGATATTGCAGACATTTGCAATATTGTTCTGCAGTGGAAATGAATTTCACTTCTAACATCCGAAGGACCACGTGGTGATCAATAGTATATACAAAGTGCTGATCACACACAGCGCAAAAACCTTAGTTTTCTCTTTTCCTCTACAAAAGACAAGCAAACAAGCAAAAACCAAATCCCCAAGGATCTTATAAACATTACAGGAAGATTTCTTTTTAGATTTTTGCAAAGCTAATGATTTATCAAGGTCCTTGCCAAGATTAATTTACTTGATCAAAATAGCAACATTCCCTTCCCTTATGTGTTCTATTTTCCTTCTCTACAGTCAGTTTAAATATACGATTCCTAATATTATCAGACAATACGCCTCATTCTTCCTGTGCCCAAGGTACTCCAGCATTAGAAATTATACACCCTTTGAGGTCACTAGGGTCTCAAAATCTATGATTTTTTTTCTAAAATCGTTCCTGCATTGAGCAAATAAGGTGATTAACATAAAAACTATAAGCAGAAAGCATTGTATAATTGTAATAACAGAAATTACCTCAAACTCCATAACAATCAACTTAAACTTTTTTTTAATACAGGAAATATTCTTACAAGTTTTAGTCTGTGGGTCACAGTGCTTCTAAAATAAAAACCATTAACAAATGGTTCTCAAAGTTTTCTGCCTCGACTCCATTCACGTGTGCAACCAATTGATTTCTCCCATCATATGTATTCATTCAAATAATACGTTGAATTATTTCTATGAGCAAAGCATATACATCTTAAGTACACAGAAGTAAATACCACTGATGTGTTCCCTATCCTCTCAGGGATTAAAGCCTCCTAGTGGTGGAGATAGTACTCAAGTAATATAAAGGGAAATAGTTATAACAGGGGTTTTAAAAAAGACATTAAATAGTGTGTCTGCCATCTTGTTCTTCCCACCCCAGTCCCAGCTTTTTTACATACTAAGATAAAGGTGCCTGTGTCATCCTGGCAGATATTCAGCTTTTTATTATGCTCATGAAGTTACCGAGCAAGATAGCAGAAAGAAAAATTCAAAAATCCAGAGAAGTTAGTGAAATTTTGAGTGGAAATAATAGAGCTACTTCTGGGAGGAAAAGAATAGCTATTATAAAGGAGGAAACAGGTTTAGATGGGCTGTGTTTTGACCACCCTTGCTGGCCATGATGGAGTAACTGGGACTGTATTTATCCCTCTTCCAAAACATCTAGAAAAATCATAAAATATATGAAACAATGGCTTTGTGTTTTCTCAAGAGGAGGTAGTAAAAATTTTAATTAGTTTAATTTAATTTAATTTTTCATGGAATGCCAGGTTTCTCTGAATGTGAGTCTAACACTTGGCCTTAGTTGTGTTACAATTGAGCAAGCTACCACTAGAGATTTGGAACCCAAACTGCAGTACTCACCTGGCCTCAGACAAAACTATCACTTCCCATTTGCGCAAAGAGAGCATCTTTGACCTCTGATGGAAGTAATATTGCACTTACAGGGTATAGAAGTACAAAGTGACCATTCTTAGATATTAACATGGAGCCAGAGGGAAGTGATGGACACTACCCTAAGATTGTTTGATGGGTTCACCAAACTGAGGAAGCTGAAGAAACTGGTAATCTATTAGTAACCCAGCCTCCATGGACATCATATTTCTTAAGAAATTAGGGTCCCTGGAAGGAGAAGGAACTCAATGGATGACACACTGAGACTGGTTCAAGGTCTTTGCCATGTTCCAACCACAAAGATCAGATCCTCTGGAGATTTAGTGGCCACCACAGGATAACCGGTTAAGCACACTTCAAACAAGAATGACGCTTGAAATATGAGAAAGGTAACCATGCGTCCTAGCAGGTACGGGGACTGAAAAAAAAGAAGTGAGTTATTTTTAAAGCATGCCACAGAAATGGCACCAAGATGGATGGTAAGCATCAGAGAGAAAAACCACTCTCTAAGCAGGATCAGCTGGCAGGGCACTAGGTGTTATGCACATAGTCAATATGCCCAGGTCCTCTGTGCTGCAGTAGACAACTTCAGAGTCCCACAAAGAGTGTGCCACAGGGTGGAGAAGACCTGGGATTCACAGTGTGAATTCATACACCTGAGCCTAAGTGCCTAAGTCAAAGGTCACAAGCTGGTCACAATTGACCAGTAAAATATTTTATTTGGTCTGGACAATGTTTTAGAAATCAGAACATTTCTTATAAAAATCTAGATTTCTGGCTTCTCTGAAAAGATTGGGAAATCTGGGAACACTGAATAAAGGCAGCTCCCTTCAGAAGGAGCATACACTCTCTCATCACCTCTGTCCTCATCCTTCCCTATCTCCTTACAGACAGTGTGGCAGGCATCCTCCCCTCTTCTTCCTTGAAAATTAAGTAGTTTTATTTGAGGCAGCAATGAACCCAGCCCTAGCGAAATACTCACTTTTGAAAACATCCTTTTGCAGCTAAGGGTGGCCACGTGACAATGTTCTGCCCAATGAAACATAAGGGGAAGACTTCCAGAGGTTATAGGAAGGCTTTGCTTTTCCTCACAAAAGGATGCACCCTGGGGCTGGCCTGGTGGCATAGTGGTTAAATTCACACTCTCCACTTCAGCAGCCCGGGGTTTGCAGGTTTGGATCCCAGGTGTGGACCTACACACTGCTCATCAAGCCACGCATGAAGGCATCCCACATGCAAAACATAGAGGAAGATTGGCACAGGTGTTAGCTCAGGGAGAAGCTTCCTCGGCAAAAAAATAAATAAATAAGGTGAAAAAATAGCAGTTCATTGTTCTGCTTAGCAACAGTGGGTTATTTATCAACCTTTCTGATCTTTGTCAAAGTTAGAGGAGAAAAGTATCTCCGTGTAGCATTTATTTTGTCTGTGTTTTAAAATTAGCCCACTGAGTGTCACTTATAACTTATATTAATCCATTTAGAGCATGTTTTCTAAGACTTTAAAGATGAGGCAAAACCACAGCCTCGATTTGGAGAGGAGGTCACACACTCTGCCTAGATACCTCATAAGTTTGTCTATTATTCCCGTCTCCAAGTGTGTTGAATCTGCTGTTTGTATTTCCTGAAAAGATGTTTCTTTATTTGGCATGACTAATACAGTCTTAAAAGGATAGTAATATCTAGTTTTAACAGATTTCTCTGTATAGTCCTAAGCATAGAAAATCAGTAAAGATGAATTTATTTGTGATGCGTATATGTGTAGGTTCACTCATTCTTCTTAGTTACACAATCATACATACATACATACAAACATACTATTCTCTTTTAACCTAATGTCAAAGACAGTATGTGTATATAATATAGAGCATGCCATGGAAATATATTTAAGTATGTTACAATGTAAGTACACTAAATATCTCACGAAATCAGAATAAGTGAGTTAGCTAGCTTTATCATAAATTTAAATCACATATTTTAAAGAAATTTCAAATTAATTAATTAGAACTACTTGGATTAATAAAAAGGCAATATCAAAAATTCTTTAATAAAATATTGAAACCAATTTTCATAAGCACACAAGTAACTGATAATATAAATTTATATTTATATTAAATAATATAAATTTAAAAGTGCTTGAAACTACCATATGTTCTGCCTTAAATAAAAGGTATACAAAAGTTGGTGCCTATGTTTATTTGTTACAGCATAGGAAATTCCACTGTTAAAAAGTGCCTCAAGGGGCCTGCCTGGTGGCGTAGTGGTTAATTTCATGCTCTCTGCTTCAGCGGCGTGGGGTTCACAGGTTTGGATCCTGGGCACAGACATTTGCACTGCTTGTCAAGCCATGCTGTGGCAGCATTCCACAAACAAAAGAAAGGAAGATGGGCACAGATGTTAGCTCAGAGCCAATCTTCCTCAGCAAAAAGAGGAAGATTGGCAACAGATGTTAGCTCAGGGCCAATCTCCCTCACCAAAAAAAAAAAAAAAGGTGCCTCAAAGAAATTGTTGATTTCTCTCTCCCATAGTAGAGCCACAAAGTCATTCAGAGTCCTCCTAGCTTGTTGCTCCATCAAGGAGCAACAAGGGTGTTCTCTTTGACAGCATAGTCAAAACTGGCTTACTAGCATCATGTCTACATTCTAATTTCAAGAAGTGGGAAAAAAAGAAAGAAAGAAAGAGAGAAAAAGGAAATGGAAGGCAAGCAACTCCCTTTTTAAGGGACATGACCCAGAAGTTGCAAACATCGCTGCTGCTCTCACCTTATTGTCCAGAATTCAGTTGCCTAGTCACACCTGTCAGCAAGAGTCTGAAATATAGTTGCCGGCTGGGTAGCCATGTGCCCATTGAAAATTCAGGGGTTCTATTATTAAAAGGAAGAAGGGGAGACCAGATACAGGTGACCCTTAGCCGTCTCTGCTTTATCTAGTCAATACCTTAAACAGATGTCAAATGAATAAGGTAATTAACATTTGTTATAAAAAATCAGATTATAAGTATATCTGGCCTCTGATATGAATTAATAAAATGATTAAATGAGTACTAACTAAAAGTGGTTTTTGTCCTTAATCTACTATTATTTCAAGAAAGTTGGAGATTGAGTCCTATAACAGTTTATCAAAGCCTGGGAAATATCCAAATTTGGTTGCCAAGTTACCATTTTATTTGACACATAGTTAAAATCTAATTGAATTAAGTTATCTTCAATAATAGAAGAGAAACTGCTCAAGTAAATTTAAAGTATCCTAAATTAATTCCAAGTAACGATTGTAAGTGGTTCTAAACAACCAGTCAATTAAGAAGTAAGACAGTACTTAAATAAAAATTAATGAAAGAATAAATATAAATCAGCATTTTACTTGAATGTAGTTATTTTCCTATTTCTGCTCCTTCTCATAAGTTTAATAATCTTTTCTTACAAGCCCCACATGAAGATATACATGTAAGAAGTGTGAATTCATCAGCACTCTCATGTCAAATTACAATCAAGAAAGATGTGGAAAACATGATAGAATTAGAAGATCAGATGTCTAGATTCCCAATGATCAGGAACAGAGAAAGATACTTCCCAGCCTTTTGTTCTGCAATTATTCAACAAACATCTGTTGAGCATCTACCCTGTGCTGGATGCCATGCTAGGCAGTGTCACAACAGTAAAGGGGACATAGATTATGTTTGCAAGAAGAACAATCAGGTCACAATCCAGAGCAAAAAGACAGGACTCTAAGTTGACTCCAAGGTCTTTGAGGAAAAAAAGGAGGAAGACAAATGGAATACAAAATATGGCAGAACTCTTAGAAAAACTAAAGGCATGTGGACAGAATTGGGCAAAAGAAAAAAGAGAACTTAGAAACACCAGGACAAAATGTAAAATATACAATAAACATTCATATAAGTATTTATTTCTGATCACTTGAAGCAGTAATATATCCATATTGGGAAGACTGGAGGAGAGGTGGTGGGTTTCTCAAAAGAGATAAATCCTCACCCACCAATCAAAACAGGAAGTCAATAGGTAATCTCTCAACTTGATTAATAAGAATATAATAGTATAAGCATATCATTGTAAGTAAGGGCATAACCACTGAAAATAAAGCAAATAAAAGCATTAAAAATGTATACTTCTTAAAAGTTCTCATCACAAGAAAAAAATTTTTCTAACTATATAAAGCGATGGATATTAACTTGTAGTAATCATTTTGCAATATTTACATATATCAAATCATTACGTTGTACACTTAAAACTAGACAATGTTACATATATCAATTATAGTATCTCAGGGAAAAAAAGGTTGCTTCTTAGTGGGGGTGGCAATGGGCAGTGGATTGCTAGTTTTCATTACAAATGTTCTATGACTAAGTAATTTTTTAAAATATGTCCATGTTTCATGTTAAATTTTCTATTTAAAAAATTAAAATATTAGAGACTTCACATTTTAAAAATCAGAGAAATAATAAAGAATTTCCCAGAAATGAGGGATGGATGTGTCCATATTGACAGTGCCATCCATGTGCCAGCACCTAGTAATGTATACGTGCCAGCTTATATCACTGTAACATTTTGGATCATTAAGGAATAAAGAAAAGATTCATGGATGCAAAAATTGTGTGCAAAGTCCCACTTATTTTCTAATCCATATTTTCTTTTCTTTCTTTCGCTTTTACTCAATAGATATTTTTCTTGAGCATCTAGGAGGTGCCAGGTACCATCCAACGTGCTGGATCTATAGTAATAATCAAAACCAAATTCGTGCTCCATGGAGATCATTGCAGTTGGAGGAAACTGACAATATAACAACTAAATATGGGAGTGTCAGGGAAGGTGAGTTCTTAGGATGAAAAAGCATGGAAGTCCAACATAGTAAATTCTGAATGAATTAAACAGTTTTAACAGTTTCCTACCTTCCATCAACCTGATAATATTTCCCAAACCTGAGATTCCATCTATTCTCAAAGCTACTTAAAAGTTGAAAGAATAAACCGATAAATCACCTATATACTCTCCCAATAAATCACCTATATACCCTTCTAAATTCATCAATTCTTAACAATTTTCTGTATTTGGTTCCTCTTACTCTCTCTCTCTCCAGAAAGACAGATAGATGGATACACTGTTTTACATTATTTAACTTTTTGCTGAGCCGTTTGAAAATAAATTGTGAGCATCATGACTTTACCTCTAGTTTAGCAGGCATCTCCTAAGAATAAGAATATTCTCTTACCTAACCACAATACCATTATTTCATGGTAAGTTAACTTCAAGAAAGTTAATGAGGTGTGCTTTTGTTGATCCAGAGGTGTAACTGTTTGAGACATTTTAGTGCAGAGAGCAAGGTATATATATACATATTGAATTAGCTCATTCTGATATCTCCAATTTAAATCCAACATCCCAGGGTTCTTCCTTGACTTCCCCCATTCCATATTCGTAGCTTCCTTCTTCACAACGAAAATCTTTGTTACCCCCAAAATCTATATATTCACTCAGTTGTTCTGTCCCACTACACAAACACAATAGTTTGAGAGTTACACCATCAATATCATTAACAACAGCAAACCTAAGAAGAAGAGTTCAGAAGTGCTTTGTGATTCTTTTTGTCCTTGGGACATATTTTTCTAAGTGATTATGATCAAAGTACTGTGTTCAAAAGTTACTTGAATTAATTCCTTTTTCTGTGTAGTTATATCAACTTTATTGTATTTGTACTCCATTTTAGTGTTTGCTTTTTCTTTCATCCTTTTTATTTGTTTCTTTTTGAATATATAAAATATTTACATGAATACTACATTACAATAGTAAAAACTATTTGAAAGTATATTCAGAGAAGTCTAGCTCCCAGTCCTATCCCTTCCTAATTCTCACCTGCCTGCTTGTGTAACCACCTTCATTAGTTTCTAGTTTGTCATTCTTGTGTTTCATTTTTTAAAAACTAAGCAACATGTGTGTGTGTATTCTTATTTCTCCTTCTTTATTACACAAAAGGGAGTTGACTAATTACCCTGTTTTACACCTTGCTTTATTTAATGATATCTCCTGGAAATCACCCCATATAGTTTCATAAAGATCTTCTTTGTCATTTTTATGTTGGTGAATTACTCCATTTTGTGGCTGTTCAACTAATCTAACAGTGGATATTTAGGTTGTTTTCAATATTTTACTATTAGAAATATTTTGCCATGAGCACTTTTGGGCATTTGGGGAATTTTGGGGGCAAAAAAACCCACATTTTTTGTTTTGCATTTGTAAGGTATATCTTCGGGGGCTTACTAATATTTTTAGTATTTGGTATAACAGATGGTTAAATGCTACTGAGATGATTAGGATCATGTAATAGTTGTCGATACATTACCCAATTTCTTCAACCTACTAACAGAATCCTAGTTTAATTGTAGGCCTCAGTGCGCCAGCTGGAAGACTGTATTCCCTGCTCACTCTTAGGGAGGCAGATGCAACAGGGAGAGGATCCCTTTGCCCTTCTGTCCTCTGCCTTCCTTCTTTGCAAAACTTGAGCAAAATGGAACCCCAGCTGCCATTGTGCACCATGAGGCAACCTCAAAAGCTGGATTCTAAGTACAAAGGACGGCACAGCAGATAAGCAGTAGCCTAAGTTCTGGCCCCCAATTGCCTGCCTCCAGACTTACTTCACATGAAAGAAAAATAAACTTCTGTATTCCATGAGCTATTTATTTGGATTTTTCTTATAATCAGCCAAATAAAATCTTTGTGATGTAGAAACTGGTACCTGCAAGTGGAGTGCTACTAAGAATTTAAGCCAAAATGTCAAGGCTTAGTGGAGGCAAACAAGCTGGAAAGCTGGTAACCCTTACAGTGAGGTGGCAAAATATGTAGTCAAAAGCTTGCCTCTGTACTTTGGAAGAAAGTCCAGGTGATAGAGACTCCAGTGTTAAGGGAAATGATTAGAATATTCATGGTGATCCACGTGTTGGCTCCTTCTTGTCACTTTCAGTAAAACCTATGAAGGAGAAATAAACTCTGACCAGAGTTTTCAAGTCTGCAAACTGAGATCAAAGGAAACACTGGCTTAGCAAGGGAAGTGTTCTCTGCCTGAGGTCTGCAATCTAAGTCGAATGAGAGACCCACAGTTCAAAGCCTTCAAGCTAGAAGAGCAACCACTGCTTCTGCACTTGCAACCAAAGCAGTAATAAGAAGTGTCTGTATAACTGCAGCCTTAGCAGAATTTAATATGGAAGGTGCATCTGCTGGCAATGACAAGATTGAGGAGGCAGCTTCCCACCGGAGTCATTACTTCAAATGTCCTCAAGACATCAGCCTTGAAGTTGAGAGTGCTGGAGAGAACATCAAGGCAAAAGTAAAAGATGAAGCTTGTCAGCCTTTAGAATTATGTATCTAGAGGGGAGCCAGGGTAGTATCATGCTTTTTGGAATGGACATAATGCCACTGCAGCAGCCAAGGACCATGACCATGAAAACTGCCCCTGCCTCCTTGACTTCTATCTTCCAGAGGAAAACCAGCTGCTACTAATGCTCAAGTGTCTGCCCTAAAGTAGTTATATCAGAAATGCTGCAAGTTAGAAATCTGCTATTGGCTTTCTTCCTCCTAAAACCAGTAGGGGGACAGGAGGTCCAGCTGCTATTGGCTGGACTAACAAGTTCACTAAATCAGAATGTTCTTCTGGCTGGGCCCTGCTGACCAACACATTACATCATAATCACTGATACCTTTTGAGTCAGAACACTTGAATGCTGGTCTTTGACTCTTTTCAAGGGAAAAAAAAATCTGCAAAAGAAGACACCTATGCCAAGATTAAAGTCTGCTTTGCCTTTTTCAAATAAATTCCCTAGATGGGATTATCTCTTACAGACTTGATGAAGGAGGTGAAACTTGAAGGATGAGCAGAACTTAAATTAACTATGACTTATTTCAAGCAGAATAAACTGCATGCACAAAGGGTCGGAGGAGAAAAGGCTCAGGGCCCATCCAAAGACAATGGACTGGTTTGGCTGAGGCTTCAGGCCCAGGTGAAGGGACACATTTGGACAGGGCTTTGAGTGCAAAGCTAAGACATTTGGACTTTGTCCTGTAGGTAAAAAGGGTTCACAGACAACAATGGGTGATGTTTGCAAACACTGTTTTCATACCATTATATAGCAACCCAAAGCTAAATCAGGGAGTCAGCTAGGACCCATAGAAAACAGCATAAGTTCAACTGAGGAGAGTGAATAAGCAAAATGGAGTAAACCGGTAGTTAAACCAGCAAGCCCCTTTTGTGCTCACCAGCACAGACAGCGATGGCAGGATGAAAACGAGGTCAACTCTGCCTATTTGGAAAAACTCTTCCACCTGTATTTCTATAGAATCAGACTAACCAATTTGGGGACTTAGGTAGCATATTATGTGTTATCCTTGCCAACTGAGAACTTTTTAAATCTTGCCTTTTTTCTCTCCATCATTATTTGATAGTAGGTCAGCACTGGAATGCATCTAGGAGCATCAAGAGTCAGCTTTGTGACTCATCCATCTGGATCAAAATCTATTCAAATGTGTGGCTAATTGACCATTTATAAATGTGTGGGAAATGCCTAAATAAATACAAAGACAGAAGCTCTTCTAGGCTCACTAAGCAACCTTGAATTTTTGCATCAATTTGTATAGCATACTCTCTATATGCCTTAACCAAGATAGGATAAAAAATATTGTCTTTATTCAGTCTAATTTATGTCCATCAGATTGTGTACCTCACTCTAGCAATGTACTAGAACTTCTCTAAATTTTAGACAATGTGATCCTGAAATGTGGTGTAATGTCAGGTGACTTAGTGAACAACCATTATTCCCACATCAGTGCCATCATCTCAGCCTCTGAACTGTCCGCTGCAGATTATAAATTTGATCTACCAGTTCATGAAGCTGGGTCATGGAGAGAGACCATCGGGCCTGGCTCTAAAATGGGATCAGAAGCAAAGATGGATACAAGAGCAAAAAGAGTATTAAAAAATAATGAAACAAAAAAAATATTATCAATGCCTCTCTGAGCAACAGAATAAATTATTGTAACACGAATGCAACAGGAGTATTACTATTTGCTAGAGTTCATCTTTCTCTCCCTCTCTCTCTCTCCTTCTATCTTTTACCTCTCTCCTATTTGGTACAGTACATCCTTTTAAATTACATTTGGCCAAGGGCAAAGATAGTTTTATCAGTGTTTTTCTACCTCTGGAGGAAAAGCAAGTGTGAGTGTCATTTGAAGGTAAACAGCATTTTATTTGTTCTGTTGGAGCCCTTGCACACTGCAGAGAGTTGACAGGAGCTTAAAAAATAAGCATGAGGGGGCCGGCCCAGTGGCGCAGCGGTTTCGTCCGCCGGTTCGGATCCCGTGCGCCCGCCGACGCACTGCTCGTCAGCCATGCCGTGGCGGCGTCCCATATAAAGTAGAGGAGGATGGGCACAGATGTTAGCTCAGGGCCAGTCCTCCTCAGCAAAAAAAGAGGAGGATTAGCTAAGGATGTTAGCTCAGGGCTGGTCTTCCTCACAAAAAAAAAAATCAAAAAAAAAAAAAATAAGCATGAAACCACTATCAGTGGTACCATCAAGATCAGTGTCCATGGTTATACTGAGAACAAAAATTTTAACTCCATAATTCCAGAGCTGTGTTCCCATGGATACATTAAAAACCCTTCTGAACTCAGGTACTTGACCAGCTGGATCTAAGCTCATAAAAGAGGTGAAAGTTCTGATTATCTTTTTTCCTCCACAGAATAATACTTTCTTTCCTAAAAGGAATGCATAGCCATCAAGCAGAAATTAAACATTTTCTTTTGAGTTTAAAGACTTTTTTAAATTAATAATGTTCTCTAAATTATAGAAAAGTCTCCTCAGTGGGTTAGTATAGTATATTAACGTGGAGGCAAAGATGATTATCTGATCCAGAAATCCAGGAGCTTTCACTGGGTTACCTGATATTGTGAGTTGAATCTTGGTCCCAGAAAGATATGTTGAAGTCCTAGTCCCTTGTACCTGTGAATGTGATCTCATTCAGAAATAAGATCTTTGCAGGTGTAATCCAATTAAGATGAGGTCATTAGAGTGGGCCCTAATCCAATATGACTGGTGTCCTTATAACAGAAGGAAAATGCTCCATGAAGACAGAGACACACAGGGAAAACAGAGGCAGAGACTGGAGTGATGCGGTTGCAGGCCAGGAGCATCAGGATTGCTGGCCACCCCTAGGAGCTAGGAAAGGCAAGGAAGGATCCTACCCAAAGTACAGATGGAGTATCACCCTGCCAACAGCTTGATTTTGAACTTCTAGCCTCAAGAACTGTGAGGGAATAAATTTCTGTTGTTCTAAGCCATCTAGTTTGTGGTACTTTGTTACAATACTCTAGGAAACTAATGCAATAATATTTCATAACAATGGCAGATATGGTAGTCAGGCTGGATTGGAAAAAAACATGAAATTTGTCACAGAAAACCTGGATTCGGATCTTGGTTCTGCTACATTTATATCATGGTTGCTATGATATGCTAATTTAAAATATTTTTACGTGAATTACAAAATGATTATTTAAATCCTTAAACAAATTGTAAAAGTATATAATTCTATGCAAGTGGTTCAAGAATCAAAAGAGTTGGACTTCTCTACTGTTCTAGACTACCAGGACTACTCTGATACATCCTACCAAACAATTGATTGTATCATTTGGACACTTTTTAAAGAAGTTTGTTTCCTGATATCACTGATTTTTTTAAATTTCTGCTTTGCAAATTTTAAAACAGTGGTGAGAAAGGAGGCAATGTGTTAATAATTGTAGTAAAGAGAAACTAGAAAAGACTCTGTGTGTGTGCACATGTCCCACTGTTATTGTTGTTGACAGTCTCATTTGAGACAGTGAGACTGGCTCCGTAGACCACTGCTGTGGACTCAGACGTTGAAACCCTAACCTCTTCTGTGACTGTATTGAAGATAGGGCCTGTAAGGAGGTGATTAGGTTAAAGGAAATAATAAGGGTGGAGCCCTGAACCAATAGTACTGGTGTCCTTTTAACAGGGAGGAGACACCAGAGATCTCTCTCTCTCTCTCTCTCACACTCTCTCCAAAATGTGAGGGCACAGAGAAACACGGTCACCTGCAACCAGGAAGAAAGTCTCACCAGAAATTAAACCCTGCTGGAACCTTGATCTTGGACTTTCTAGCCTCCAGAACCATGAGAAAACAAATTTCTTTTGTTTAAGACACCCAGTCTATGTTATTTTGTTACAGCAGTCCGAGCAGATTAAGACAACCACTGACTGCCTGGCAGGGTAAGAGAAAGGCTGCACAATATGAACAGTTGGAGAAAACCTGTTCCAGGACAAAATTCCCATCTTGAAAATACAATGTATCTGAGTCTCCAGCAATATTCTGACTTTCTTTTTAACACATTAAGGAATCATTTGGAGAAGCTTCGAAAAATACAGATTCCTGGGCCACAGCATCGAAGATTTTCATTCAGTAGGTCCAGGGCAGGGTCTGGGTTGTAGTTTTTTTTTTTTGCATTCCCCAGGTGATTTGGATGCACAGCCGGGTTTAGAAACCACTGCGCCAAGGAAACACCTTCATTAATAGAGGTAATGAATGAAATTCCCTCCTCTTACGACCTTTCCTCCTCCCCTCAAACCTGCCTATCCTTGCCCACTCCTTTTCTTACCGGTAAAATGAGTTTAAATTAATCAAAGTGTTGAACTGGAATCAGTGCGTAGAAATTATCTGATGAAAAACGAGAAACTCGCCACTCTCTGGTCCAACAATTAGATGGTACACACAAAAGGAGGACAAGAACCTTAGGAAGCCACCAAATCAATTCTGTCTGCTCCGCAGGTCTGTTACAGATCTCTAGACCTTATATTCAAATGCCCTTCTGGATTAGTCGATTTACTTTCTTTTCACCTTTGCATTTTAAAACCATAGTTTTTGCCTCCCGGCCTAGAAATAAGTGAAAATTCCAACATTCCTCATCTCTCCTGCCCCTCCTTTCCAGTTGGTCACCAAATCCTACTGATTTTTCCTTTTTAAGTCTCTCTCAAATACTTCCCTACCTCTATATCTATCCACAATTTCTGCCTTATTTCATATTTTTATACTTTCACACATAATTACTACCATAGCTCTGGTTTTCCTTGCTTGCAGGCTTGACCTTCTATGATCTAATCCCGATTAAGGTCTTTCAAACTCCTTACAGTGACTGGAAAGATTCTTCCTCCTTTCAAGCTTAACTTCCACAGCATTACCCCAGCCCTGACCCATAAATAAATACCCAGAGCCAGTCACATTGAACGATTTTATTCTCTGAACACTTTATCTTATGACTCAAATGGATTCACACATTCGCTATTGTAAAATGCCCTTCTGCTTGGAATATGACATCCCCCAAACTTGCACAATCATATTCATCATTCCTTCTGGACCATCCTAAATGCTGTCTCCTACATGAAATGCTCCAGACCTTCCCCTATAGCATTAACAGAAAACAAAAACCATAGTTTTTGTGAATAACTCAAATCTCTGAACAGGCCTGTCCTCGATGAGAAAAGAGTATAGAGAAGTAAAAACCAAGCTTTGAATTTGTGCCTCTGGAGCCTGGAATGCAAAGCAGGGTCTGATGAAGCCATATGAAGGGAGAGTCTGGTGCCTGAGAGGCAGCTCTGCAGCCTTTGTCTCCCCAGTAGAGTTGGGGGACGCACAGACTTGCCTCCATCATGCAACGTGGTCCCAAAGGGGAGGCTTGAACAATCTCCAAGGGAGGGACCATTTCATCTGTAACACCAGGGACCCTTACTGTCAATGTGAGGAGGAAGGAAGGAGAGAAAATTCACTGAGAGAAAGGTAAAATATTGGAATGTTCCACAATTGGCACTGTAATTATGATATCTGAAGTTCCTAGAGCAGAAATTTTGAAAGAAGATCTCATGGAAAGTCGATCTATTTTCCTTCCAAGGACTCACTTTGGGAAGTACCTGTTAATAGTTTCCAAAGACTGATGTAGCTAAATTTAAAAACTTTTTTTAACACCAACTCTTTTTGAAAGGATTCTGGCCAATTCTTTCCATATGGACACACGACACACATGGAATTCTCATGCTGGCCCAGTCACCTGTGAATTCAAGAATTTGCTAGAACTAAAATAGGCTTGGAGCCCCATCAGACGTGCATTCTTTGTGCTCCAAACTCAAAGAAAATCAATTATGTCTCCTTCATGCTTTTCCTTCCCATTTCAGTATCCTTCTCCTCAACATAAAACTCACCTTTTTTCTGTCTCCCGTAACATCAGGCTTTGAATCGATCTTTAAGGAGGTAGCTCAAAAGGAGTTGACAAAAGTACCAACTTTGGGTTCAGGAGAACCGGGATCTAATCCAGGCCATGCCTCTGACCAGATGTGTGACTTTGGAAAAGGTCATATACGTCTTTCTTTTCTCAGCCCATATCAACATCTATGCAAAAAGAAGTTACTATATATTAATGTCTAAGGTGCCTAAAATTTCTTTAAAATTATCTGGGATCTGAAAAATAAATTTGTATCAAATGTATCTATTTGAGAAGAGAAATATCTCCTTTTACTAGCAATGGCCTTGAATAAGTCATTTCACTTCTCTAGGCCCCTTTACTGGTGCCAGATTGCCTGGTTTTAAACTCCAGTTTTAAAGCCAACTTACTAGCTGCAAGAATTTGGGAATGTTACTTATCCTCTTTGACCCAGTCTACCAGTCTAAGAGATGAGGCTAAGAATAGCCCTTTCCCCATAATGTTGTTGCAAAGATTAAAAGAGTTAATACATATCACATGTATAGAACAGTGCTGCGACCGGTAACTGCTCAATAAATGTCAGCTACTGTTATCATCTGATTGTCATTAAAATGAGAATAAACCTGCTTTGACTTCTTCCCATGATTCATGAGGGTCAATTAAGACAATATATGTCAAAATGATTTGTATACTTAAAAGCGTTATTTCAAGTCAATGAATTATACAAATATTTAGCAACTGGTAACTAGATTTTTAAAAATGTGCCATATCCATACAATGGAAAACAATTCAGCAATTGAAAGAAAAGAACTACTGGTACGTGCTACATAGGAATGAACCCAAGGATATTTTGCTAAGTAAAAGGAGCCAGACACAAAATATTGCATATTTATTTGCAATGGTCTGCAAATTTATGGAGACAGAAAGCAGATCGGTGGTTGCCTAGGACTGGGGCTGGGAGCAGGGAAATTGACTGCAAATGGGCATGAGGGAACTTTTTAGGGCAATGGAGATGTACAACTGGATAGTGGTGATGGCTGCACAACTCTATAAATTTAATAAAACCACTGAACTGTACACAGACAATGGATGAATGTTACGCTATATAAATTATTCTTCAACAAAGCTATTAAAATAAATAACTGAATAATTAAATATAAAGTTAAGATCTTATTGTCACCTAATATGTTATTTCTTTTTTAAAAATGATTTAAAACTGCTGGGTTTTGTGAAGACAGTGAAAGTGCTTGGAAAGTTGTAAATCTCTACAGAGAGTAGTAATATTACCAATAAAAATAAATAATAAACACATTTTAAGGTACTCTGTGAATGATTCACCCCCGCACAGCCACCCTCACTGCCAAACACTCCCATAGGAAGCCCTGCTTAGTGAGTCTGAGACCCACAGCCCACTCATTCCCGCAACCAAGCCTTCCTCAGAGCTCCATCAGCCCATCTCTGGGCAATGGAATGGAAAAGAACAGGCTTTAGAGCCAGTCATGGGTTCCAACCTCAGCTCAGCACATCCCACCTATATGACCACAGGTAACATACTCGCCCCTGAGCTCCCTATCCCCAGGGCAAGGAGCCAGGCACCAATGCAGATAGATTAGCCCTACCCCAAGAGAGCCTAGTCATACTCTGCACATCTTTCCAAGTCCAGCTTCGCCCCAGTTCCTCCTTATAGGCTTCTCTGCTCCTTAGCTCTCACTGTGCTCCGTCAGCTCTTTCATGTGGTAATTCACGTAAGTGCCCTCACCTGCCTTGACTTTGAGCTTCTTGAGGGCAGGGACCAGGTATATGTCTTTCAAACTTCCAGGTTGGAAGTGTTCAAGAAACATTTACTGAAAATGTATCAACTATTTCTCTTCATCGCTGAGTGAGCTGCTTCTCATGATTACTTTCGATGAAGATGTGTGTTGATCATTGGCCACTGTCAGTACCACCAGAGCTTGAGGTTCATTCCACATCAGGTTTGTCCTAGTCCACCTAGTCTGCCTTACTTATTTCTCGATGAGAACAAAGACTAACATACACCACCATGGAGAAATAGCCAGTCTGTGGCCAGAGAATGGGGTTTTTTCTTTGTACAAGGCCAACTGTTCCTATAAAGTTTGGACCCTGATGACATGTTCTAATCAATTAAGTTAATCAACCTAGATTCATTATTTTGCTCCCTGTATCCTGAGGTTAGTGAACACCATTAGCCAATGGAGTCAACAAATAAATATTTTTAAAGAGAAAAAGCCTTTATTCAAAAGCATTGTTCGAGATTGTTGTCAACCGAATAATTTGTTCACAATATTTCGTCACTCCCAGGCCCATCTCTACAGAGTCCCTCCCTGGAATTCCTCCCAGTGGAGGAAGTACACTTTTCATTCAAAAAATTCAGGCTCAGCCATATGACTTGCTTTAGCAAAAGGAATTTGAGCAGGAGTGATTTATCCTATAATGAAGCAAAACCTTTAAGGACCATTATAATATTCCACCACTACTCTTCCCTCTGCCATAGGAATGGCCTGGCTTCACTGGCCTATGTCCCATAATGAACACATCAACTGGACCTGCAGCCAATCCACGGCTAACATGCTTTGTTACCATAACATAATTTATTGAAAGTTGACTAGTGCAGAAAGCTACCTATAGACATTTCATACTCTCCCTCTGGCCTTTGTCACACCACAGACATAGGATGCAATTTGAAGCTTATTCTGTGAGATCAACAGTAAAAGAGATAAGAACTATGTCGTGGGGTTATTGGGATTGTTTGGTGCAATAACATATGGAGAGTACCTAGGGTTGTGCAAGTTCAATAATTGTGAGCTCCCTCCCCATCACAACCCCCCCCCTTCTCATTTTACTCTCACTTCCATGGTGGAGGAGAAAACTACAGACAAGTGTCTACTAGGATCTTGACTTTTCTTTGTACTGGTGAGATGAACAAGTCATACATAGTCCCTACTTCAAGAAGCTTCTAGTCTAATTCCTAGCAGGAAAATGCAGCATGTGTATCCTTGTGATAAATAAAATGGCAAGCAACAGGATATATTGGAGTCTATGAGGAAGCCATTTGGTGTAAAACTAATTTGGCCTGAACTTGTTTTTCTGAAAGGGCCTGACTGGCCTTTAAACATGCATTGTATATCCGCTTTGAGTCAAGAACAGATGCCCTTAAGATAAGGATGCAACTTCCCCTACATTGGCATTTCCTCAAGGATAAGATTTCTCCCTAGGTGAGGACTTGATTGTTGCGCTCATCTTGTGACCACCCAGCTCGAGACAGCAGACTTGCTCCCTGCGGTGTCCATCAAAGGCTGTGCTGGCAGGGCAACCTTGTAACTATTGTAAAAAGGACATTGCATTCATATGTGATATATGCTCTTTGATGGTATATAACCACTCTGTACACCCCACTTCTTTGGTGCCCTTCCTTCCTTGGGAAAGGAAGGCCCTGGGCTATATGGTCCTCAAAATTTGGCTCATAATAAACACCCCAATTTTGATTTATAGATTGGCTATGGATTATTTGTGTCGACACTTGCTTCCTCTTATATGAAAACAAGTTTCCAACATCTAAGTGGAAAGCTAACAAATGTGATTAGGATGTGTCTTGGGGATGGAGGCAATCCATTGTTCATCATTTTTCCCACTCCCCACCCCTCCTCCTATACACACGCAAGCACCACCCCCACCCCCAGCTGTTACTCCCTGATCCTCAAGGCTGGATTACACTGCCCTCCTTTGTGCTCTCACAGCACCCTATACTTCTGCCTTCACCCAACTATTACTTTGGTTTGGATTTACTAGTTTGTGAATCAGTCTTTCCACTAGACTCTAGGGAGTATAAGAGAAGAAATTGTGTCTTCTTTATTATATCCCCAGAAGCTGGCTCATGCCTGGAATGGGGTAGGTGTTTATCAACATTTTTTGGAATGAATGAGCAAATTTGATCAGTTTATTCCTGCATAGTGACTTTTGAGTTCTCACTTCAAGTTGATGAATACATTATGCAGTGTGCCCAGGACTCCAACTCAATCCTTATAGATAATTTTTAAACTGACATGGAATTCTCCATTATGAAATCACCATGTGACTTACATACACCTACAATCTGAAAGCACTCAGAGAACCCCATGGAAATTCAGATGAGCAATCCACAAATTGAATTATCAGCTCCTAATTAAGTGGATGTTGACTTTCATTAAAACTAGTAAAAATATATCCCAGAAGTTAATTATTAGTTTGACAATAGCCATGAACCTGAAATCTGCCAAAGCAGGGGTATTCTGACTATGTTCAAGAGAGTTTCCAAGTGTATAATATGTTTCCAAAGTTGCTTACACTGTAATAACCAAATAGATAAGCTAATTTCCTAAAAAAGAACAGAATGAAATCAAATTTCCTTCATCTCTTGGAAAGACTTCAGAGGAGGCAGAGTAGGACCATGTCCTCACTTATTCCTGGAGTATCTTAAAACTTTGATCCTATGGGGTTCTTTTTACATATGAGGAAGGATTCTTATTCTGTTTATTTTTACATAACACCTCCACCATCAAACATATTTCAAAATAGAGGCAATCATCTTTCTTTGATAGGAAAATATCCTTCCATCCCACCCTCCTGTTAGGCTTTAGTCTACTTAAGTCTCTTCTCTAAGTGTAACAGGGTTAACAGAAGAAAATCACAATTCAAGACTATAGTTTACCAACCTTCCTTTCTCTTGTTCAGGGAAATTCCCTTTCCACCAGTCACCCAGCTCCTCCTGATCCCAAGAGGCACTCCAGAAGGCAGGAGGGAGGGCACACATGCTCGCTTTCTGAATTGAAGGATTTCATTTGTTTTAGAATTGCCAAGCTACCAAAAAAAAAAAAAAAAAAAAAGAGCCTTCTCAATTCAGCCATAAGATTACACACAAGACAGGCAAGTGTGAGGCAGGTATCTGGGAACTACACGAGTTGTCCACAGGGGTTCCAAGGTCCTTTCAACTTGAAGATTGCATCAGGCTGTCTACAGATCAGGTTGTCTGCATAAGATTTCCTATTTCATTTTATGGCTCCCATCTCTCCTCTCCCATCTGCCAGGGCTGTAGTTCAAATAATCTAATTTTTCCCCTCAGATATCAGGGAATCAACCTATGTAAAGCTTCAAGTTTTCAAGCCACCCAACTAGCCCCCAGGAAGCCTCCTTCAGCGGCGCCAGGAGCCTGTAAAGTCCCTCCAAATTAACTTCTCTGGCCTTGCGGCAGGGGTATGCTCCAAGAACTTTAGTAGGAGCATAAGGCCCCTACCAACCTGAAATATCAGCTCCAACCCCCCCGCCACCTGCTTCTCCTTTCTTGTCTGCTTTCCCCGCCTCTCTGCCCCCTTCTGCTTTTCCCCACCCCAATTTTTCTCCACTTCTTCCTCACCCCTTCCCATCTCTCTCCTTAAAGCATCCTGTGGATGTAGACTGTGATTTTCCCCTCCCGAGGGCTTGCCTGGAGGAGCCGTAGAGAGGCAACGTCCAAACCCACCAACTACTCCCTCTTTTCCTCTCCCTCCTCAACCCAGGCTGCCCACAGGAGAGGGGAATGGGGTCTGCCTCTCCTTGCACCAACTGGCCCTTTCTCCACCTGGGCCGCCGCCAGCAAAGGGCTCAGGAGGCGGGACCCTCGTCCACACCTCCAACCCATAGGCCAGGTTTATAGCGTGGACAGCGCTGCCCTCTAGCGTTTGCAACCGAGAGCCCTGAGGGCGCCTCCAGCTCCAGAATTTCTCTTTTACAGCCTAAGCAAGACTTGAAGCACCTTGGGCTCCGACCTCCCAGTTTTCCTGCACCATCGCCCCGCGAAGTGCAGCCTGGCTCACCTTTTCATCCCACCCACCCCCTTCTCCGTTCAGTGGTGTCCTGGGTGGCTGCAATCTGCTGGTTGATTTAACAGACTGCCCCCTGCACCCGCTCCCGCTCCTCCTCCTCCTCTTCCCCGCGCTCGCTCTCGCCCCCTCTTCCAGTCGGGGCGCCCAGACTGGGCGAAGCGCAGCGCCCACCGCCCGCAGCGCCGCCCCGCGCTCCCGGCTCCGTGTCGCCGCAGCCCAGGGGTCACCCGCGGGCACAGGACGCTCGAGGGGACAGCGCCCTGGGGCTCAGCGTAGCCCACGGCTTGGCTGTTGCGAGAAGCGGTGCTTTGATAAAGCTCGGGAGAAAAGGGAGCGGGCTCGGAGTGAGACTTCTGGAGCCAGCGGGACGCCCCAGTTCGCCCAGTGCGACGCGGCTGCACGCACCGTCCGCAAGGTGAGGGGCGCACGCCTTCCGGGGGCGACCTCGGCTCCCCTGCTCACCCTCACCCCAGGCTTGGGGATTTGGGGCCCCTCTGAGGGCCATAGGTGGCGAGGGTTGGGGCACGGGGAGGGAGACTAGGGGGGTCGCCTGGGCACTGTGCCTGCCCCCTGGCCCTCTTAGTGAGGAATGCATTTCTCGGTCAAACAGTCTCCCACATGTGTGACCCCGAGTGTCGGCGTGGTGTATAACTATAGTTTAAGAATTGTATCCTGCTTCCTTGCAAAACGATTTGAGGCTACTTAAAGATTAAATAAATGTGGAAGGGGTGCTAGGAGGAAAAAACTTGGGTGGAAATCACGCGGAGATGGGTGTGCTCCGGGGACCGCTGGAGGACGAGGTGAATTCAAAGCCAACGCGGATCGAAAACCCTTTGATTAGAAAGGACTGCACGGTTGCTCCAGCCCTCAGAAAATAATGATTTGCTCCGTCCGGATAAAGAAAATACGCAGGTTGGGAGGTGGTGGGGTTGACTCACCTTCTTAAATTACAAAATAAAGCTTGGAAGTGCAAGTTAAGACGGGAAGTTTAGTCTCAAGCTATTTCCAGCCAGTACTGCAAGGTGAGAGACTGGCCCCCTATGTAGTGAAAATCAAAGGGAATTGAAGCTAAATGGAGATGGTTCCCTCTCCTATCACAGGATCATACAAGGTTTTGCATTGTTAAAATATGTATACTTT
Source organism: Tapirus indicus (assembly GCA_031878705.1). Lineage (NCBI taxonomy): Eukaryota > Metazoa > Chordata > Mammalia > Perissodactyla > Tapiridae > Tapirus > Tapirus indicus. The sequence goes on from CM062933.1 coordinate 12,958,239, forward strand.
TGTGTATTTCTGCCTGCGTCCAGTTTTGAATAAGACCTTGTAGTCAACCTAACCCTGCTTGTCCTTGAGTTAGAAGGGTGAGGCAGAGGGTGTCAGCATCCTAGGGTACATCTTCTTAACCTTCCTTGCCTCCATCTCCAAATCTCTTGGCGTCCAGGAGGTAATAATAAATGGTCAAATGCATTGGGGGAGGGGTATTTTTCCCAAATAATTCAGCATTCTCTAACCATTCTTTTACCGCACCCCCCCTCCCCCAGCTCCAAGCAGTATATGCTCTGGTCTGAACTTGACTTTGCTCCAGAATATGTATTTACCATAGTCACACATTCAGATGCAATGTGCATGACCTTAAACACCCAGGGTGGACTCGTGAATCCAGGGCTTCCCTGAATTAACCCTGTGCATGGGGCAGGAAGCAGGGGACTGTGTCTGGCTCACTGTGCAGCCTCTTCCATGGGGAGCATATTTGAAATGCCTTTGAAAGACATATTTGAAATACAAAGCGGAGATTATGAGCCAGCCTTTCTTCTCTTGCTGGTGCACTGGTTATGCTGCTGAATTAAATGAGATGACCCTGTCTTCAACAAATAAATGAGTGGAGGCGTTTGAGGCTCACTTAGCAAATGCAGAAAATATACCTGCCTGCCCTTTCCTTCCCTTCGGAACTTTAGGCCCCAGACCACAGAACTGTGAAAATGAAGCAGCCCTACTAGGTGAGACCCAGCTCAATTTCTGTATCTATTTCTTTGCTTTTGTTTAAAGCAAAAGTTGTTGCTTATTTCTAAAATTGCATAGCACCTCCATAACTAACCATTTTGCTGCGTGGAGGTAGGAGAAGTACTTCTGCCCAGGTATTCATCACTAGAGAACTATACAGAGAAATTCATTCAAATCCTGATTCATCATTGTTGATGGAACTTAACTGTTATGTCATCATCACCTGAAATGGGCTGTAGAAGCCCAAGGATTGCCACAGATCTCTGTAAAAATCGGCTTGTAATGAAAGAGCTGGAAAGGAGCTCAAAAATAATGTAGCCTAGACTCTGGTCCTCACAGTCTTGGTATATGTGTGCCTAAATATTCCTTTAGGTGGCAATTGTTCCTTTCACAAAGAAAGGGGTGAAGACTTCACAGATTATTTTTATATGTATTAAAAAGTATTCAAATTGACCATTTTCATCCACTAGCTGGCAAATTTAAAATTCCACGGGAATCAACATCACAAACATAGTAAATTCAAGTTGTTATTCTTTTCTCTTCTCCTGCCCTTGGTGACTTTACTCAGGGCGTATTCCCAGACCAAGTGCTCCTGGGTATCCTCCTGGACACACCATTCTCTTGGGTACTTGTTGAGACATGAGCCACAGCCTCCCTTGCAACTCACCCTGATGTCACCTTTGTAAGCCATTGTGCTATCTATTCAAAACATTTGCTTCCCCTTTCTTCTTATTGATGCCTGGTCAGCATCAATCATGCAAATAAATTTCTATCCTTTTGAGGAAAATAATCAAGTCAGGGATCTTCATAGATGGTATCTGGGAAGGGACAAAATCCAGGACACACCTCTAGCCCAGGTGATGCTGCAATATGTTTCCACTCCCTAATATTTGATGAGATTATTATTGGGGAGCAAAGTGAGATGAATCACTAGCAGCACCTGGCCCCACCTGGCTCAAACACCTCCCTATCAACATATTACCCCCACCAGCACCACCAAGATCCCAAGGTTTCAAATTGAAACTAGATCCCTTTGCAGGAAACCTCAAGTCCTGACCCGTTGAGTTATCTTCTCATTACTCAAGCATCAGATTGCCTACATCTCACCTTTACGCAGAGGTCATTTTTTATGTTTCTGTGGTCCTTCTTGGAATTTTATGCCTATGCTACCCTTTAAAAGTAAAAGATCTAAATCTAACATTCTAATACAGGGAGGCCTTCCTTCTATTTCTGTAGGCTTATTTACATGAGAAAATAGGCTTGAAGCTGCTCAAGAGGTGAATTTCAGCCAAATAAGGATTTATTGTTCATGCCATATATTATCAAGGCCATCTCAAGGCAGAGGTGAAGCCGGACATCTCATACTTTATGTTCATTTCTTCTCTACCTCCCACATCTTTATACGTGTGAAATTATATGAAGATTAACTGCGGGGAAGCACTGAAGATGAGTATGCTATATGGGTGAGGACGGGGGCAGATGAGTGGACAGGGAAGAGAAAGGCGGGAAATGGGGCAGCTGCTCTTTAGAGCAGCTGACTTCTCCCTTGTTTTCTCCTCCCTGTGTCATTTTCTAGAACCAGTATTATGGCCTCTTAAAGCTGGGGGCCCAGGTCAGTCAACTTACCAAGGTCTGCTCTCCTGGGAATGAAAGGACTTTCATCAATATCCCAACTACTTTCGTAATTTGTATCTGTCTCCACATCTTGTCGATTAAGAAACTGAGAACCAGAATTTATAGAGATCATTCAGTCAGTTAATTGACATATTCCTGCATCACAGCTTATTGGCAAAATCCTTGAGAATTCTGTTCTTAATACAATTTGATTCTAATTTTATTTTTCATTTTTTTTTCTCTCACCCACTGTGGATTACCTGGTTCACTGTGGTCCTTGTCCTAATAGATTTCAGTGCTTTTATTTCATGATTGTATTCCCTTAAGACATGCCAAATGAAAAATACACATAGCCAGTGGAAGATTTGTAATAGGTTCATTGTTAGAGCTGTCTCCTGTTGATCAGTTCTCAACACGTGCAGTTGTAGGATTAGGAAGACAAAATCCTTTCAAAGAAGCTGTAAAACCCAATCCTTCTACATCTGGATCATTTTAAACTACAAATTGTAAGAGGAATGAGCATCTTGAGATTCTACTTATCAGTACAGACCAGATGGAAGGTCTTTATGAAATCTGGCATGAGAAGGAAAGGATTTTTATAGCAAGAAGATAATATTTTGAAAAATAGCAGCTTGCAGTTCAAAAACTCTCAGATCCTTCTAATGACCTCATCTACCTAAAGTGCCCAAATAAAGTAAAACCAGACTCCATGAAATGCCTTTCCTTAGCTGCAGCTGTTCTTTATCCCTTTATCAAATAATGGGCATGTGGTGATATTTCCAAGGGATTTGGGAAGAAACAGCATGCCCAAGAAAGTCAAATTTGTGTCAAGATTTGTATTCTTGGGAATCGAAGACAAGCCAGAGTACTTCTGGGAGTAAACGCCACCAAATGGATAGTGAGATTGATAGGCAATACCTCCCAAAAAGTGACTTCAGCTACAATACCCTAATAATGTTGAGTTCTCACAAGTCCATTCATTGCACTGATGGGAGGGGAAGGAGGAAGGCACTAACACATGATAAGTGTCTGCCATGCTTCAGGAACTGTGCTAAGAACTGCACATATATTCTTGTATTTAATCCTCACAAAAGCACTGCAGTGTAAGTAGTATCAGCCCCACAATTCATTCATTCGTTAAAAACCTGTATTTGGGTTCCAACCACCTGACCTGCTGTCCTTTTCAGGGAGCTGCAAGAAATCCAGAGTGAGTGAAATGAACACACACAAGGGGAATAGCTGGAGAGAAGGTTTGCAAAGTGGGCTGGTCAGAGAGGGGTTCCTATGAATTTGGACTTTACCCTGTAGTCCTGGAGTAATCATTATAGGATTTGTAAATGTGTTTATTCAGAATGATGTACATACAGGGGCCCGCCAGGTGGCGCAGCAGTTTAATTCGGGCTTTGGCAGCCCGGGGTTCACCAGTTCAGATCCCGGGAGCCCATTGACACACTGCTTGTCAGCCATGCCGTGGTGGCATCCCATATAAACTAGAGGAAGATGGGCACGGATGTTAGCCCAGGGCCAGTCTTCCTCAGCAAAAAGAGGAGGATTGGCAACGGATGTTAGCTCAGGGCTGGTCTTCCTCACACACAAAAAAATGATGTATATACAAAAAGTGTACAAATCATACGTTTTAAGCTCAGTAACTATCCTCAAATTGAACATACTCATGTAATTAACCACGCCAAGATAAGAAATGGAGCATCAGCACTACACAAGTTCCTTTCCTGTCCCCACCCAGTCATTACTTCACCCTCCTCCCTAAATGTAAGCACCACCTGCCTTCCAACATCGTAGATTATTTTGAGCTTTATATACACATGAATCATACAGAATGATCTCTTTGATTGGGCTCAGTGTTATATTCGTGAGATCCATTCATGGGGATGGTTGGCTTGTTAATTCGTTGTTGTTGTAGAGCACTGTATTGTATGAATGTGCCACAATTTAATTATCCATTCTACCATTGATGGGCATTTGGGTTGTTTTCAGGTTTTCGCTATAATAAATAATGCTTCATTATAGTATTTTAAGCTGTTGACCGAAATAATTAGTGTGGTGTTACGGAGAGCTCACACTGGCTACAGTATGGAGGGAAGGGAACAGGTCTGGAGGAGACAGGTACCGAAATGAGAGCCCAAACCAAGGCCGCAGCAGTAGACATGGAGACAGGGAAACAGAAACGAGATGAACTGAGGCTGTAGGGGAAGAAGGAAATGACAGCATGCATAGATTAAATGGATGTAAGGAGTGAAGGAAAGTGTTGCAGGGCAACTTCCAGGTTTCTAAAACTGGCGAGTGATGTTGCTTTTCACCAAGACTGAGAGCATAGGAGAATGAACAAGAACATATCTGTTAGGTCTCAGAGGTTAAAAGAATTGCCCAAGGTAACTCCGAATGTGTGCCTCAGCTGCAAAGCACTTTGCTTCTCGCCTGGTTCCCACCACGCCCCTTCCTCCTGCAAAAGCACCCGTCACACCCCAAGTTGTAATGGGTAGTCACCTAAAAAGGAACATGGACTACTTCGTATTTCCTGAACTGTTGACCTACGAATCACTTGCATTTCCCTTCCATTTTGTCTTTCAGCAGCACAATTACAAAAAAAAGGAGATAATGATGAATCAGCTAAAACTTTGTTTTATCTTCTAGGCTACAAGATAGAATTCAGGACAAGAGAATGGAAATTAAGGAAATAGAATGTAGAGGGCACAATCTTGTTCTGGTTGGTTCAGGGGAACAGGGCCAGTTAAAATGTGCAGGGCGGCGATGCCGACACTTCCTGGAAGAACCAACGCTATCTGAAAATGTAGTGAGACCAGCTGTGATGTGTGTACTATGCACCGGTGGGCAGCGCGACGTCTTTGGGACGTGTTACAGGTTGGGTTCTCCATACCCAAGAAGGACAGACTCTAAGATGGGGTTTATTGTGCAGGATGTTTATTAGGGAATGTCCTTGGGAACCACGCTGGAGGAAAGGAAGGAAGCAGGATCGGGCAAAGGGAGAAGTTGAGCTGCCAAGTGGGTCTAACAGCCTCGGACAACCCATGGAGAGTCTGAGCTAAAATGATCCATCAGAGTTGTCCCAGACTAGACCTAAAGGGCCTGGCTTTCCACCCCCTTCCTCCACCTGGCACTGGATGTGGGCTGCCCCGAGGAGAGCACGATCTTGGGGAGACAGCTCTCTGCAGCTGAGGACGTCCCGGAAGGGGCTGATGGTTACAGGCTGTCCTGACCCAATCCCAGCAGCTGGCTACAAGCCCTTTCTGGAAGGAAGCATCTGGGCAGCATGTCTCTATGTTCATCTCAGGACTTTTTTTTTATATTGACTTCAACTACAGAGGATTAAACTAGATAGTTTCCCAGGCTCCTTCCAACTCTCAGATGTACATTTAGTTATTTCACTATATCCAGGTTTCTAAGCCACTGAAGAGTTTACAGATTGCTGTAAATAATTTGCCATTTTGCCTTTAATCTCTCCTCCCTCCCATTTCAGCAAGTAAATACATCACTTGAACCACTCAAAGTGGATGGGAGGGAAGAATCCCTATAAACATATGTGCCCCTTGAAGCAAAACTTTTCATAAGAAGGTAGGAGGGTGTACTGCCAACTGTCTTCAGAAGGAATTTTTTAGTTGATCATAAAGGGACTGTGTGTGTGTGTGTGTGTGTGTGTGTGTGTGTGATGGTAATACCTGTATTTAACGCTTGAAAAAGACTGTTATAATTACTCCTTTATGAGTGGACCTGCATGACAACTGAAATATAACAGGAAAACTGTTCATGAAGAACTTCCTCCTGCTATCTCTGCATATTCAACTCAGTAACATAGTATCCTGCAAAGGGATTTTATGCTGCATGCTTTTGGCAAGGGGCTTGCTGATATTTGTCAGCCTGAAGACCCTCTCAGAGCAGATTCTGCTGGGGAAGACCCCACTCTCATATCACACACAAAAGCCCCTGAGTTGCAGATGCTGCCTCTGAACTCAGGATTCATTCCGTCTTTGCCTTCAATGCTGGGGCTGCTACTCTGGCTTTCCCACAACTGTATTTAGTGAATTCCTACCAAGAGCCACAAAGTTTTTACAGCCCAGAAAGGGCAGAATTACACTCTGTTTTCTGCAGCCATCCCAGCTCCATTCCTGGACGCTGTTTGGTTTTTCTCCCACAGTTTGATCTCCTTTCAGAAACAGTTTTAGTGTCTGCAAAAGCATCGTTATAAAATAAACATGGGCTTTTAAGAAAATGTCCTAAGTTTTTTTGGCCTTTGTTGTGTTAATTTTCTACAATGTTCTTGCTCCAATCCTCCAGTTTGCTGCTCGTGATTATAATCTGATGCTCCCCTCCCTTATTACCCAAAATAAGTTCTCTGACTACTCTGTACCTCAGTTGTCCCATCTCCAAAACGTGAGTGACGGTTCCTGCCTTATAGACCTATCGTGAGGAGTAAAGAAAGGATAGTGCAACATAGGCCGTGAAGAAATGGTAGGTATTATTACAATTATTATCTTCACTATTATTCCCGTGTGAGGTGTTGTAGAAATAATGCTGACCTAAATTTAGATGAAGGATGTGGTGCTGGCCTTGTAGAACATAAAGGGAGACAGGTCCAGGCTGAGTTCCACTGCCTGAACCCTGTTGGCAAGAATTTTTTCTCTTTTAATAATTAAACTGTGCCTCAGATCAGGTATGTCGTCAAGCCCCAGAGAATTCCTTGGGTGCTGCTTTCTCCAACCACTGAATCTCCACACTCTGATGCCACTCACAGACCCCTCCTTTCTGCATGTAGGAGAGGGGACCCATCCCAGGATGTGGCTCTGCAGTTCCATTAGCAGTAGCTCTGCACCCAGAAAGTCACAAGATTCCTGCACACTCAATAGTGGTGCCTCTCAAACCTTAGTTTGCAGAAGAATCACCTGGAAAGCATGTTAGACCTCAGAATCCCGGTCCCCACCTGCAGAACTATACTAATCAGTAGGGCGGGGTGAGGCCAAGAAGTTGCAGTTCTCACAAACTCCCCGGTGATGCTGATGCTGCTCGTCTACAGACCGCACTCTGGGTAGCACGGATCTACGGGGTCAGCATGACATAACAAAAACAAACGTTTTTGTTACAGTTAAAGAAACAGAAAAATATATAAGGGAACTTACTCTCAAAGAACTACAGCCCTGATTAGAGACTTATAATCTTTAAGCAAGAAAGTATGTTGCCGTCATGTTGCAAATATTTTATTACCAGAATCTTCTTTATGGGGAAAGCAAACTGCCTAAAAAATGAGCAAGAATATCACATCAACAGGTCAGTAGTCATCTCAAAGGCTACCAAAAGTTTACAAATTTCAATATATATTCATAGTTTTAAAAAAACTAAACTAGAAATAGAAGAAAGAAATTTCTTAGTGAACTAGAAGTAGAAAGGAACAGTTTTTTCACAATAAGAACATCTTTCTGAAACAATAGGCAACATCATGCTTATTGGTAAAACACTGTAAAGATAAGAGGAGGATTCTTGCTAATACCACCATTATTTAACACCCATCTGAATGTTGTAATCAATGCAATAGAAAGAAAAAGAAGAAATGAAAGAAGGAGGGAAGGAAGGAAAGAAAGAAGCAAGAAGAAAAGGAAGGAGGGAGGGAGGGAGGGAGGAAAGGAAGGAAGGAATAAGAGAAAAGAGGTGTTATAAATACTGGTCAGCAGTAGCTGTATCATTACTTACAGATAATGTGATTATCTACTAGGAAAACTCAAGTAAATAAATGAAAATGCCATTAAAAACAATGGGGGAATTCAATAAGATGGCTAGCTACAAAGTATACAAAAGCCAATAGCTTGCCTGATTAGCAGCGATTTAATTGTAGGGATTTGCACTAAGCTTGCAAATTGCTGAGGAGAAAACATGCCTGAGAAATGTAAAAAGATTCTGTCAGAGTCCAGGAAGAATGCAGAATGAAACGACCACTCATCTGAAGAAGATGGAGGAAGAGTACCCTGCAGGAAAGGACTCCATATTCCAAAACTCATTCCTGTGAATTCTGTGATATTTATCCCTCCATCATTTCTGACAACACCATGTGGCACTATAATTAATTCTTTCCTGTATTACTATAAATGAACAAGAACTGTATACTTAAGTAGCTTATATCTTAAACCTTAAACCTTTATTAAAAGCAAATTTTAATGTTGAACTCTGCCCTACTCGAGGAAATTTTTGTCACCTGGCATGAGAATTTGACATTTAGTAATCCACAAATACTCTCCTGCCAATAGTCCAGCATAATTTAGGTAAACTTTTGGGGAAAGAAGCAGGGTTTCCTCTTTCCTTATGTTTTCATTTGAACTGTTTAAACTTGCTGATCATTCTATCCCTCTGAACCTAATTCAGTTCCTTACACAGATGGTCTAAGAAAATCAAGTATTAAATATGACATTTAATTAGTAAATAGCAATTTTGCAAATAAATTTACAAGGTACATTCATATCGGCAAGCATATTCTATTTCATAGATTCTAAACTGGTAAAGCAATGTAATCTCACCCTTTTTGCAACATGATAAGCTGTTTCTGAGTCTACCTGAGGCCTTACTTTATGCCCAAGGCATTAGAGGACCAAAATGTGCTGACCCCAGGGTTCAGTGACTTACATATAAATAAAGCATCTTACCAAGAAGGGACGAAAAATGACTTTAGAGGAAACCAAAGTCTCAGAGCTCAAAAGATTGGATTAGTTTTCAGCTTGGTGGTAGAGGAAACGCTCCTGGGATGCAGACAGAGCTGTTTTCCTCAACATATGCATGGCAGTTTATACCTTTCTACCAGAGGGTGGCCAGCCAGGTCCCACTGACTTTTGGATAATCTCTCACATTGCCTGAGTGTACTTAGTGCCTCTTTCCCAAACATATATAGCATTAGTGTGCATTTAATTAATAATTGATGGTTCCATATTATTGTTATTATGATTGCTACACATTACTGTTATAGTAAAATAGGTGGTATGTGTAGTATATGGTTTGCCTGGTTAATCAAAATGAGTGTGAATCTCAGGGCACTGAGGCATGGAGCAGAGACAGGGTCAGAGGGCCTGGGTTAATGTACCAGCCTCCTGGCTGGGTGAGCTGCATGGTTTGTCATCATTGCAATAGGACAATAATACCTGCCCTGCCTACCTTTGCCTCCTTTTGGGGAAGTTTCTCAAATCAAAGTGTGCTGTTGGAATTCATCCTGTACATCATCACCTGTGTTTAGTCAAACTGCATCTTGTCTTAGTCCTAGGGGCAATTCAGCACAGGGCTCGAGCTTTGGCATCCAGCAAGCCAGCTTCAAATGCCAGCTCTGCCACTTCTTAACTGCTTGCTTTCGGGAAAATTACCTCACCTCTCTAAACCTTAACGTCCTCATTTGTTAGACAGGGCTGGCACAAAAGTACTACCTCATAGGGCTATTACGAGAATTAAAAATACCTCTTAGTTATCTATTGCTGTATAACAAATTACCCCAAAATCTAATGGCAGACTTTATTATCTCACAGTTTACGTGGGTGGGAATCTGACCATGGCCTGCCGGGGTCCTCTGGCTCAGGTTTCTCACAAGGCTGCAATCAAAGTGTCAGTCATGACTGCAGACATCTCAAGGCTCAACTCAATGAAGACATGCTTCCAAATTCCCTCACATAGCTGTTGACAAGCCTCAGATCCTGGCTGGCTGTTACCTGGAGACCTCGGTTCATTGCCACATGGACCTCTCCACAGGGCTGTTATCAACACAGCTTGCTTCTCCTAGATGTTCCAGCTTGTTTTCCCCAGGGCAAGGGCTGAGAGTGAGAGATTCCAAATGGAAGCCACAGTCTTTTTGTAACATAGTCTCAGAAGTGAGATCCCATCCTGTCTGCTGGATTCCATTCATTAGAGGCAAGTCATTAGTTCCAGCCCATACTCAAGGGGCGGGGGTTACACAAGGGCATGAACACCAGGGGGAATGGATCATTGAGGGCCACCTTAAGGCTGCCTACCACAATATGATAATATATGAAAAGCTGTTTTTGATAAGGACTCAATTCAGTATCAGCTGCTATTACTACCTCATAGTACTAGTCCTCATAGTACTGTTCTTAGACTAAAATTAGATAATCTTTGTAAAATAAATTTGTAAAATTTAAAGATCCATGCAAAATCTAGATTTTATTAGTTTTATTAATGTTGAGAATCTAGTTCCAAATTACAGGTGGTGGTATAAGAACAGCAAACCAAGGAGTAAGAGATCTGAATTCTACACCTTGCTCTGTGAATGACCTTGGAAAAACCATTTATTTGTTTCATACCTTACTTCTCTCATAAGAGCAAGGATAATAATAGACTTACCAGGGTGAAATAAGGTAATATATATAAAATTATGCTGAACTGTAAAGAAATGAGATGATGGTGATAATGGTGATGATGATGGCAATGGTGATGATGACACAAGGATAGAGATAATTATATATTTCAGCTACTGCTTCTTGGTCCTTTGTTGACAATTGAGCTGAACAGATGTGATTTCTGTTATGTTTTAAATGTATGTATCAGATCCAGCTACTCTCAATTTTTACAATAATTTTATGCGGCTTAATCTTACCTTACTCTGCACATTAGATTTGCTGCCCTGAAAAGTGGATGCAAATAGAATCTCTGGAAACTGACCCATAATTCAGATGCACAGAGAGAATTTCCATATACGTAATGGAATTTTACAATGCACATGTGATATTGTGATATAACTAATATGTTTCTAATAGAAATAATTGTCTTTATCTAATTAGCTTAAATTTTCCGACATTATATCAAGTGCTCTAACATCAGGCACACCTGTATAAATATTCTTCTAGTATATAATCAAGCCTTAAAGTTATTTAAAGCACTTGCAAAACAGCCTTTTCAAATAGGCAAATGTAATCAACTCTTGGTTATCTCAAAGAGTGTTTTATGTTTGATTCTTGTGCTATCTATATTTCTTCTCTCACTGTACTCTGACACAGATTTAACAGGTAAAAAACTATTAACAGGTAAAAAACTAAAGTTCAAAAATCCTCTGTTCAACTACTTTTAGGGTTTTTCCCCCCTGCTTATAAATGTATTACATATTCATTGTAGAAAATATGGAAATACAGAAAAGTATACAGAAGAGAATTAAAATTATTCAAAACCCCACCACCAAGAGATAGCTACTACTGATACTTTGATGTATTTCTACCCCCGGTGCTTTTCCTCTATATAGGCAGAAAACAGATGTTTCTTTTTTAATAAAATTAGAAGCATACTATGTGTTTTTTGTATCCAATTAACTTTTTTCCAATTAACATTATATCTTTAATACTTTCACATATAATTAAATATTCTTTTAAAACATCACTTCTAATAAGTGTATACTATATTGTATGTATATACCATAACTTATTTAACCAGTCATTACTATTGGACTTTTAGGTTGTCCCCAGTTTTTTTTAATGCTATAAAATTACAGTGTGAACAGAAATTTTTTACATAAATCTTTGTCCTTTATTATTCTGGTTATTTTAGTAAAAGTTCTGTATCAAAGGAGTCCTTGAAGACACTAGGGGAAAATGAGGTTTGGTAATTTAATTATGAATAGGATTTATGTACACACCACAGCCTCCTCTTCCCTCTTCCCTTCCTTCCCTCCTTTGGCAAAAATTTATAGGCTTTTAGTGTTGGAAATTGCCAAAGCAGCTATCTACTTGGAGTGGCCATCTGTCAGTTTTTGCCTACCCGGCCTCTATCACTCTCCTCTGGTAGCAGTGCCCTGATTTTCCTTGAGGAGCCACATCTGTTCACTCCCAATCCATACGGCTCAGGTCAAACCAAATGCACTCTTTGCTCCACGAGTTTCATGGGACCCAGACCAATCCCGTATCTTGTTCTCCCAGCCACTGTGATTGGTTCAGGGATGTCCCATGATCCAGAACAGACAAATGAGAATCAATGAGTCTCAGTTCAGAGGTTTACAAGTGTCATCAAGGCCTTCTGTCTATCCCAGCTGTGGAGATTTGAGAGTCTATGCCTGGAACTGCTGGGACCTGACATAAGGGGAGAGCCTCCTAAAGGTAAAATCCTACATGGCGGAGAGTTGGAGAAAGCTTTTCAATTATAGTGTTTGAGTTTCTGGATTCAGCCGTGCCTAATCTACCCTGGACATTGAAGTGTCTTGACCAAATAAATTCTCTTTTTTAAATAAAGCAATTTAAGAGGATTCTGTCATTTGTGTTTGAATGGATCATCACTATTCCGCAGATCTTACACTCTCTATTGATGAAGCTGAGTAGTGATGAAGATAGTGTCAGTACATACATTATAAGTTTATGAGTTGTGGGTAAGACAGATCCTGGAGCTGAACCCTAGTTACTCACTGGGTATCTGAGGGAAAGTTATATGACCTCTCCCATGTCACCTTCCCTGTCTCTGCGACGAGGAGAATGCTAACACTTACCTCCTAGGGTTTTGGAGGGTTAAGTAAGGTAACATGTGAAAAGGGCCTGAACAGTGCCTGCAGCTTCTCGGTGCTGTGTGAGCGTGCCCCTGCTGCGGCTGCATTATTCTGAAGGTGGAAAGTGAAACGCAGGAGGGAAAATGACCTATTTTGCTCACGCCGAGCTCTACTGGCCAAGCTAAATTTCAAACTTAGGTCTTCTCACTACTCTGCTCAGTGCGCCTTCTCAAAAGTTAACCATGTCATCATCTTTATGACAGAGATTTAAGCATTAAGCGTTGAGAGAGTTTTGTCCACATATTTGACTATTTCCATCAAAAGCATTTGAGGGAAGTCTGGAGCCCACAGAATAGGTTCATGTTACTAGCAGTGACCAGACCCTGTTGCTGGGACTGTACCTTAATAACTTGTAACTGAACATTAAAATAAAATATACCTTCCCACTAAACCAGCTGCTCTTGCAGAATGCTTGAATCACCCGGCTCTCAGTTAGCAGGCTCCCATTACCTGCTCGGTGCTGGGTGAACGTGTTTGCTGGGCGAGGCAGCTGGTCTCTCCCAAATGTAAATCAGGTTTCATCCTGTCTGGCTCAGAGAGAACGTGGCATATGGCAAATGAATACACAGCTGCCTGGTGAATTTTTCCACCGAGAATTAGTCTCCTTTCTAAAATGCACAGTGAATAAAATGTTTTCTAAATAAGAATATCATGTTCAAATTCCTTGTCACTGTTAAATATATTAAGAGTCAGGTCATTCTCTTGAATTATAGCAAAATCCCACTATCCTACTGAAAAAGTACACATTACCTAGGATTTAATGTTATACTACTCAAGTCCAGGCTGGCTTTGAAATTCTACTACTAAAAAGTATTTTCAGACAGCTACATTGCCTGTTATTAAAACACAAACTCTTCTTTGGGTAGAGAACTTTTGCATAAGGCCTTGTAAAGTTCTGATGGAGAAGGAATGTGGAGGAATGATAGTGTGGTGGGAAGGTCCATGGCCCGGGGCTTTGGAACAGTCAGATCAGAGTTCAAGCACAGCCCTGCCACTTCTTGGCTGCCCAGCATCGAGCAAGGGACTTAACTACCCTCTGCCTTCATTTCCTCATCTGTAAAATAATAGCAATAATATTATGCGATGATGATAATACAAACCTCATAAAATCGTCAGAATCAAAATGAGGAAATGTATGCAACACTCTTAGCCTAGTACCTGCTGCATAGTAAGCCCTCAAAAATAATGAGAGCCGCTTTATTACTGGTTCTAAAGTTTTGCTGAATTATCTTTGTAACCGTGGGAAAATTATCAAGCCTTTCTGGGTCTCAGTTTTGTCATCTTTATGAGTAAATTGGATCAGATTCTGTAAAATGCCTCTCAGGTTTAAAATGCTATGACGGTGCCCATAGGTGTCGGGGTAAACCAAAAATCTATAACAGTGTCAAAGCTGGAAGAATTTTTTCAAACCTGTTCTTCCACATTGAAGTGGAGCTGGCTCTACCTTCCAAGAGTGATCACTCCCTCAGGTAATACAGCAAGGTGCAGCTATTCATGACTTTTTATCCATCCGGTGCCCAGATTTTTCAGCACACACTCGGGGAGGAGAGTTCACAGCTCATTGAAGAACTTTCCTCATCATGACAACTTTAATAGTATTATTGACATTCTTTCAGATTCCATAATGAATCCTAACTGTAATCAAAGGATTTCATGATGTTGATAACACAGACAAAAGTAATCAATGCAAGAGTTAACTTGGTTAATAAGGATCACTAATATAGATTATTCCCTCCCAATTGTTTTGGTGGGGTGGGTGTTGGGGGCACTAAGAGTTGTCTACACTGATCAAACTAACCTGAAAATCTCCTTATCAGCTCTTAACATCATACTTCACCAACACAGCCTTTGAAGTATTTATGTTTTTCTTTTCATGAAGAGCTTTTGAATTTTTTGCCCAGACTCCAAAGCAAGAAATCAATTTTATTAGCATTATATTCAAACCAGGTTTCTGAAAGCCTCCACACATCATCATTCAATATAAATTGATGTTTTTCCTTTAAAAGATGCAACTTTTAAAACTAGTGCCATTTCCTGTAGCTATATATATATATATATATATATATATATATAGCTATAATAACTATAGCTATAGGGGAAAAGGCTAGATGAGCATTAGTCGTTAAGCAGATATAACACTTTTAAATTGATGATAATGCCCCTCTTACAACATGTGTTGATGTGTTTACTGATATTTTTACTCATTTTCCAAAAATGAGTTGTAGATTGATGAAGGATTCACTGAACTCAATTCACTGAAAGAAAAAACAATAAATATGTCTATTTAAATATCTGCAAGATTGAAAAATGTTTTTCTTTTAATAATATAAACGGAATAATGCAAATAAGAATGTCACCTGAGTATTGGGTGGCACACAATATTTTTGGCCCCCAGATTGACTACTGACATAACTATTAGAAAATAAAATAGAAAACTAGATACAGCCAGGCATTGGCAATTCTTTCATACGATTGTCAAGAAACTCAAAATAACTGCCTCTTCATTGGTGTGAATTTTCCTTGGTTGAGGCTCTCTTGATCACAAGTGACAGATTCCCACTTCAAATTAGCTTAATCATGAAGGGAATTTATTAGAAGATGCTAGGATATGTGGTAGAACGCAAGAGCCAGAACTAGCTGCTAGGAAGTTATCGGGAACCTGGAAGCCAGTGTATGTGTATGTCTCTCTTTTCTCTCCTCCTCTCTCCCCAGCTCATCTCCTCCCCCCAGAGTGGCTTTCAATGCTTCTGCCTAGTGGCCAAATGCAGGTGTTCCACAGCTCCTTAGTTTAAATGCCCATGTTCAAACAACTCAGAGAGAAAACCAACGAGCATCTCTTACTCGCAGGTCCAAATTTTTAGAAAAGAGACTGATTGTCCCAGCTATAGTTAGGTGTCTATCCCTGGCCCAGGCAACAATGGCTGGGGTTATGGGATGCAAACATGGTTGCTGGGAAACTAGTCCCAGCAGGAGAACAGTGTGCAGAAAAGAAGAGGATATGGGTTGTAGAGATACTCTCCCAAAAGTTGTCTATCCTTTCTTTTGGCTGCAACGTGCAAGTGCGTGTAAGCGCGCGCGCACACACACATCCCTACCTTTCTTCCTCTTTATTGAGGTCTCCCTGCCACACATGATTCAACTGTCCTACACTGAACTCCACTCTCACCCACCCTCTTCCTAAAGGGAGATAATCCAATCAGTCATATCTAGCAACTGAAATGAAAAATGTCATCAATGGGCCTCTCTCCTCAAAGTGAATGATTTCCAGATTAGTCCATTTTCCCTCCAGATCAGATTCCATTTTGTTCAGACAACACTCCTTTCCATCCTGCAATGCAATAGTTAAATGGCAAAATTAGAAAGCTATCAGAACCACAAACACTACCACTCAGAAAAAGATAAAAGAAGCAAAAATCTTCACTGCAACGCCACACGTTGGTGACCAGACCCCAGAATATATCACATCCCACAGGACAAGGATTACAAGATAAAAGGTAGGATAAACATAAATGATGGTCATCCCTTGGCGTTGGGTGTGTTCCTTGCTTATTCAACTGCCTCACTGTAACATCACGCAAATGGAACTCTTTCTGCATGCAGCCGAGTGACACAGCCGATCAGTTCCACATTCCCTCTGTAGTTCTGTTAATTGTAGCCTTCTCTGTTGATACAATTTCTCTCTTAGTCAAGATTCTTTTGGTTGCAAGTAAAAACATACACAGATACAAAACCACACAATTCAAGTTAGCTTAGGGAAAAAATACATTAGGAGTTTATCAAAAGGGTACAGGAATGCATCAGTTAGCTTTTACTGAATAGCAAATGACCCCAACACTTCATACCATAAAACAGCACAATTTATTTAACTCAGTTTTGTAGATTGGCTGGGTGGTTTTTCTGGACTGGTCCAGCTCAGCTGGTGTCTGCTGAGATTGCTCATGCTTCTACATACAGCTGGCAGGCAGTTCCAAGCCCGATCTAGTATGTTCTCACATTTCGGGAGATTGGCAGGCTGTCGCCTAGTGCAAAGGAAGCAGCTGGGCATGTGGTTCTCAACCTCCAGGATACTAGATGGGGTGTCTTCACTTGGTAGTCTTTTAGGTGCTCCTAAGGAGGAAGCTGCTCTTGAGACTCAGACTCAAAACTCACACAACTCCATTCTGCCATGTTCTATTGGTCAGAATAATTCATAAGGTCAGCCGGATTCAAGGAATGGGGAAACAGACCCACCTCTTGATGAGAGGAGCTGCAAAACATTAGGGACATTTTTGTGATCTCCATCAAGTGTTATTTTAAGGAAGTCAAGGATAATATGTATAGCCAGACACCACAGCGGCTCGAACTGGGAATTGTAAAGCTAGCAGAGGATAGGAGATTTCAGTTTTTATTCAGGCTGTCTGTCTACCTCTCATCATATGGTCTCTTGCTCTGCTTCTCTCGATGGTAACTAACTTTATTCCATGACTTTCTTCTCCTCTTTGGTGTGTATATATAAGACTAGGGAATTTGGCCCCACAATTCAACCAGCATGCATGTCTTCAGTTCAAGTGACCCACACAGCAGCTGAATAGTGTCTTTCGATACCAGTGGGCAGCTGTTCACCCAGTTCATCCACTATGTCTGGATGAAGAACCACAGAAAAGAGTTGCTGGGAGCCCACTCTGTGGAAGGGGATGTTGTGGGATCCTTCTCAGAGGCTGAGACACCCAGGAGGCACTTTCTATCCCAGTGTGTGACAAAGCCTGCGTGCCATGAAAAAGACAACTCTCCAAATGAAATAAGTACTCAATTACCGACCAGTAACAGGCAAATGCAAAAAAAAATTGAAAACGAGCTTGTCATTTTATTTTATTCCTCTGAATCTGAAGCTCTTGTAAATACTCTGTTCTTTTAGAAGGTTTGTAAATAATATTTAGTGGAAGTCAAATTTGGTCTGCAGCATATTTTTTTCATTTGATTTTTTTCCCCCTATCTTATCTTGGGAACATCCCCTAATGGAAGTAGTCCAGAGCACCATCACAGGATGCGTCTGGGAAATGAGCACAGCACAAACCAAGCAAATAGACTATCTGCTTCCTGATAGCAAGCTGGATTTTCAGGAGCTTGCCTGAGCCCCCGTCTTACAGCTTCACCACACTTTCCGGAGGTCCAGCAAAGAATCCGTTTCCCTGGCAGTCTTGTTGGGGCAAAAGATATCTCTTGCTGGCACCACTGCTTATTTTCTACAGAGGGGTTGAGAAGGAACATGTGCCCCATGCAGATTATCTTCCCATCTGCACTTGCTAATCATGTGACCTCAGGCCGAGCCTCCTCTCGGTCAACTTGTCACCTGCAAACTCTAGACCTAAAATATCTGCTCTTGCTGGTACTCCATATGGTGGTTATCAAGATCAAATGAGACCATGTCCACATATGGTAGCACCTTGAAGAGTAGAATGTTCTGTACTTGAAAAGAAATGGAACTTCTCTCACAGATACTTGGTAGTGAGATCAATTGTCACGGGTCATCTTGTGCCCAGTGTCGTGGTACAGAAGTAAAATCCCACCTTGGAAATGTAGGTGGCCACACGTAGAATTTTTGCTCTGCCACGCCAGCCTGCTGCTGCTCCTTGAAGTATCTCGGAACTTTCCTCTCAGCCTTCCTTTCTAGGTAGAAACACTTGAATAAGTCCATCAGAGGAAAGTTGAAGGCATGAGAACTTAATGAAGTGTGATTCTCCCAGAAAAAGCCTCCAGAAAGCTTACCTGTGTGTTCAGTGACAACTTATCACTCTGTTCTAGTTAGAAGCCTTTTGTCTCACCCACCTTCTGATATCCCTTCCATAGTTTTCTCCTAAATTTATCATTATTATATTCTCTGATTTCCTTTGAATTTTTCTTTAACAGACCATGCTTTCTCATCCTTGGAATTACTTCCAAATGTCAAGAGGACTCTTGTTAAATGCTAAAACAGTCAACCTTTAAATTATGTTCTGGATGTAGTACCTTTTTCTACTATTTTTAATTCTTACACTTGAAATTTTTCCCCTACTCCAACATTTTATTTTGATAAATGTCAAATCTACAGAAAAATTGAAAGACTAGTACAGTGAGCATGGGTATATCCTTCTAGATTCTGCAATGTTAACACTTTTCCACATTTATTTGCTTTCTGAGTCTCTCTCCATATATACACACACACAAATTAAACATAAATACATTATGCATATTCATATATGTCTATATGTAAGTATATACACACACACATATGTATAGGTTGAACTACGTGAAGTCCCAAGATATTCTGGGCTCATCTTGGACTGTCTCTACACCAATTTGGAATCATCCATTTCTCCAAGGAGTACTGGTTTCTTTTAATGGAGAATGGTACTTAGAAACCACAATCTGGGCTGTAGGTATACTTGTTACAAAGGTGTTATTGCTTCTAGGCCTTTCTAGAGAACAGAACTAAAAAAAAAGTTTTAAATTACAAGTTTATACTGACGTTTCCAATTCAAATCCAGCACCCAAAGTCCTTCCTCACCACTCCCTGCTTCATATTGTATCTCCCCCCTCCACAGTGAGAACTCTTGTTTCCAACTACATCAGGTACGTACTCATGTGCTCCATCCTGCAGTACACGCAAAACAGTTTCAGAATTACTGCAGCAATACTACCACTAACAATAAACCTTCTACATAAAGATCAAGATTTCTTTGCAGTTCTTTTTTTTTAGAATATATATCATTTAGTATTATAGAGTATGTGCCACTATATTATCAGTTCGACTATGTACATTCATTTCTACTTACATTCAATTTTACAGTTTGCTTTTTGTCCATTGTTTTTCAATTAATTATTTTTTGAACACATAAAATATTTACAAAGTTCAAAATTCAGAATATATTTTTACAGAGTATACTTAAAGAAGTAAGTATGCCTACTCTTTTTCACCTCACTCTCACCCACTCCGCATAGGTAACCATCTGCTTTAGTTTCTGGTTTATCTTTCTTGCGTTTCTTTTTGCAAACTAAAGATATACATTTCTCTTTTGTCTTACACAAAAAGTAGCATATAAGATATATTCATTTATACCTTGCCTTTTTTTTTGCTTATCAGTATATCTTGGAAATAGCTCCATATCTGTTTCCTCTTGATTCTATTTCATGACTACATAGTACTCCATTTTGTGAATGAACCATAGTTTACTCAATCAGTAGTGTATGCAAGGGCTTTAAAGTTGTTCCTAGTATCTTACTTTTAAAACAATATTGCAATGATTGATGTTGGACTTTTTTATATTTTTAGAGGTAAATCCACAGAAGTAGAATTACTAAGACAAGGGTTAAACATACTTGTATAGTGAATTTCTAGAAATGGGATTGCTAAATCAAAATGTAAATGTATATGTAGGTTTGTTACATGTTGTCTAATTGCCCTATCAGCAGTGTGAGAGGGTGATGTTTTCTCTCACTGTGGCCCAATAGAGTAAGTACATTGTCAACTTTTTAAATTTTTACCAATCTGCTAGGTGAGAAATGACATTTTAGTATAGCTCTTTCTCTTTGCATTGCTCTTATTATGAGTGAATTTGAGCATGTTTTAATATGTTTAAAGGTCATCTATATATCTTTTCTATGAACTGTCAATTCAAGTCTTTTGCCCATTTTTTATATTGGGTTTGGGTCTTTGTCACTCAGTTTTAAGAGTTCTTTTTATATCAGGGAGATTAAACCTTTATCTTCAATACATGCTACGAATATTTTCTCCCTGTGTGTTTGTGTGGGTCTGTGTTTTGCCATGTAACTTTATTTTAATAGAGTCAAATTTATTTATATTTTCTTTTATTGCATCTGGATTTTGAATCAGCATTATAAAGGCTTTCCCCTGGGCTATAAAGGAATTGACCCATATTTTCTTCTGTTCTTGTATAGTTACATTTTTACATTTAGAACTCGGATTAACTTGGAGTTCTGGTATGGATCTAATTTTATTTTTTTTCAAATTGATACCCAGCTTTCGTAACACCATTTATTTACAAGTCTATCATTTTCCCAGTGTTTTAGATGCCACTTTCATCATAATCAAAATTTCCATTTGCACTTGAGTCTGTTGGGGGAGTTTCTATGCTGTTCCATCGCTCTGTTTATTCATGCACTAGTGTAAATGTGAGAACTTTTCAATTGGGTTTCGCACAACAGCCATTCCTTCTGCAATTGGTTCTTGTAAGGGGTGGGGGTGGGAGGGTCCCATCAGGCCCAGTAACTCACAATTTAAAGACTCGGAAAAGTGTCTGTGGTGGACAGACCCTAAGATGATCCCCAATGATTCCACCTTCTGGTATTCACACTTTCATGTACTCTCCTCTCCCCGAATATGAGTGACACCTGTGACTTGCTTCTAACAATAAAATACAGCAAAGGTGATGGATGTCACTTCCCTACGTTACGTAAGACTGAGTCTTGCTAGCAGACGTACTCTCTCTCTCCTGCTGGCCTTAAAGAAGCAAACAGCTATGTTGTGAACTGTGGAGCGGGCCACATGGCAGAGAACTGGAGGTGGCCTTTGGCCAACAGCCAGCGAAAAAACAAAAACAAAACAAAAAAACTGAAGCTCTAGAGTCTCTGTCTCCATTGTGGGCTTTAAAGACGCAAGTTGCTGTAAATCCTACAGTTACGAGGAAATTAATTTCACCAATAACCTGAGGAAGCTTGAAAGTGGACCTTTCTGCATTCCAGTCTGTGATGAGGACCCAGCCCTGGCTGACACCTTGACTGCAGCATTGGGAGACCCTAAGCGGAGGACCAGCTCAGTCATGCTCAGACTCCTCGTCTCAGAAACTGCAAGATAATAAACAGGTGTGGTTTTAGGCTGCTAAATTCATGGTAGTTTATTACACAGCAGTGAACAGCTAATACAGTGCTCAATCTTAAATCTCAAATTACATTTTAAATAATAGAATCCTAAGTGTGTATGAGTGTGTGGAGGCTTGAGTGAGAGAATGTGTGTGTGTGTGTGTGTGTGTGTGTGTGTGTGTGGAAAATAAAACACATTTAAAAATTAAATACATTTTTAACACATGGTTTTCTTAGAGTCAGAAAGGATTGGGATGCTACTTCCTTGCCCTGTGGCCTTGTATACGTTATTTTCTTTTGTTTGTTTGTTTGTTTTATTTTCTTTTTTGTGAAAATATGAATAATCCCACCAACCTCAGAGTTTTATGGGAATAAAATGATAAAGGTCTGTGGATATGCTTAGCTCGTTATTTGGCCACATTAGACTATAAGGTTAGGTTTTTGCTTATTTGTTTGATTCTCTGTTGGTCTTCACTGGGTTCAACGGCTGAGTTCCATGACACGTCAGCCTTGTCATTCAGTATATAAGACAACGTGGAATTCGTACCATTGATGAAACAGCCAGTCTCCAGATATCCAGCAAGCCTGTGTTGCTAAAACAGCTTACTTAATCAAATCTATCCAACAGAATGTAAGAAGCCTTGGAAGCAGATGTTCTGGGGCATTTTTAAACAACTTTATGCACCAGGAATTTTTGCTCAAGTGGAGCTGGCATTGTGGGGCTTTTCAAAAACAATAAACATTCAACATTGTTCAAAGCTAATTAATTCCTGACTTCTGAGGTGACTACTTGAAGGGCATATTTCCAATAATCCTAAGAAGAATTTTTCATGTTAACCTTTTAAAAAGGCAAAAAACAAAATATCTATCTTTTTCTCTTAATAGCTGTGTAGAATAACCTCTATTTCTTAGGACATTTGAAAGTTTCCTTTTATGATAGATGCTAGCCAAGACCATCTGTGTTTTTGTGAAACATTGTTAGAATTAAATCCCAGAATTCGAGTTGAGCTTTCCCATACACTGTCACTTTCCCTCACCTCTTACCTGTTAAAGGACTCTCGGTGGATACCTCAGCCCTGACATCTCAGTCACGTGGCACCAGAGAAAGAGCACAGTGGGGCCTATCGCCCAAGTCAATTGGTTTGAATGTTTATTACTTTCCACTTGTTTTACAATGTCTTAGGAAATAAATTATTTTCCCAGTGGGAAAAAAGAAAGATTTACAAGCATTTGCATGGAAAGATTTCAAAGATATGTTGTTAAATGGAAAAAAAGCATGTGGTGGAAAGAAGACTAATATGCATAGCAAGATCTCACATGCATGAAAATGCGTGGACAAAAGTGTGCAGGGTGGGTGACGGTTAATACTGGTCCCCCACGGAAGGGGAATGGAGTGTGAAGGGGGAAGGTGACCGTAACTAATGGCCTTTAGTTATGCACACTTCTGTATTATTTAAATTTTTTACATTTAGGCTAATTCACACATTGTTTGACGTTTTAAACTGGTTTTAATTGGAAACAGAACATGTAGTCCTTGATCAATAGGGGCACTTGTCACCGACAAGCCTATACTTAAATGTCAGCCGCTCGAAATAACCTTCCTTGACCATTCTATCTCAAGTACCCTGTCTTCCTCCAGTCTGTTCCTGTTTCCCTTTTTTTCCCTCCAAACACCTGCCACAATCCAAAATTAATTTGTATAGATGTTTATTGGCCTCTCCCCCAAGTAGAAGGCAGGTTTTGTGATGGCAGAAGTCTCATCAGTCTTGTTCCGTTTCGATTCTCCCGTGTCTAGAAGGGAACCCAGCATAGACCAGACAGTCAGTCAATATTTGAATAAATATTTGAATGAATGAGATAGATGTCCGTTTGCCCTTGTACCATTGTTCTTGGCTGCACACCCCCAAAGGGGCAGGAGCTGCAAGGAAATGTGGCATTTTGCCCAAGTTTTGCATCTGCTTCCAAAGTACCCCTCTCTTTGTTAGAGACACTTGCTTCAAGAGACCCAGAGAAATTTTGCCCAGTGGAGGATCCTAGCAATCACAGACCCTGAAAGAGAAGTGTCTGCCAACCACCTGTTGGCCTGGCTCCCAAACAGTATGAAGCAATATGTTAATCATGGTTCTCCAGAGAAACAGAACCAAAGGTTCTGTGTATACACATAAAAAGAGAGAGATTTATTTTAAGGAATTCTCTCATGGTGTTGTGGGGGCCGACAAGTCCAAAATCTGCAGGGCAGGCCAGCAGGCTGGAGACTCAGAGAAGAGCTGATGTTTCAGCTCAAGCTCAAAGCCAGTCTCCTGGCAGACTTCTCTCTTCCTCGAGAGACATCAGTCTTTTCTCTCGTAAGGTCTTCAACTGACTGAATGAGGCCCACCCTCATTCTGGAGGGTGGTCTGCTTTACTCAAAGTCCTGATTTAAATATCAATCTCATCTAAAAAAATATCTTCACAGAAACATGTAGACCAGCATTTAACCAAATATTGGGGTACCATGGCCTAGCCAAGTTGACACATAAAATTGACCATCACACAGGATGACAGAGCTGCAGCAGGTGGGGTAGAGGGTCCTGTGATGGAAAGGGCATGTGTGAGGAAGAAGGGCAAATTTTATGTAACTTCCTGACAGATTTTGAACCTCTTTCAACCATCTTTTATGCAATGATTGGAAAGGGAATCATAAGATAGAGGCAAGTTCAGCAATGGGAGCCCTAGCCTTCCAGTCCCAGCTCAGCCAAGGGCCGAGATAAAGCTGTTGGTGGAGACCTGGTAGCTCTGAATCCCCAGCTTTGTCTGTAGTGACATTCTTCTCTAGTGTCACTGTATTCCTGAGTACTAGTAAGGAAGCCAACCAATTCTACCCAATTTACAGGGAAGTAAATTGAAACGCAGACTATCTAAACAGGCAAACTTAAGTGGCACACTGAAGAAGTTGTCCAGATAAATCAGGATAAGAGTTGGCAGGCAAGTTTGAAAGGTTTTTATTTTGGGTCACATTAGTCCAGCTGGTGACTTTCAGCACTTACATTCTTTTTATGACTCCACTCAGGAATGTGTCCTGTTACCACAGGTGTTCTGTCAAGCTCTGTTGAGGTGCAGGTGGCAAGAGGAGTCGATCAGGGACAACCACTCCAGGAAAGTGGGGGTTAATCAGAGAAAGGCCACACCGGGTGTCAGGGGAACAGAATTCTGATAGGTTTTAACCCCTCTCTGGGTAATTTGGGACAAGTCTCTCAGTCTTCAAACCTTAGTTTCCTCTCTGATTGTCTCCCAGACCTGAACTTCATGGGATTTCTAATCTCAGACACTCTGCTGGCCATATGGCCTCAGGTCCCTCTCCTGATGCCTTATGCTAACCCCCTGTGCCTTCCAGTATCCACTACCGCTGCTGGCAGTTTTACTTCTACCACTCAAGTCACAAAAAACCCATATTAAAAAACATTTATTTTCCCCACAATGGTGAGTCAGAATGCTGGTTCTGAACTGCTTTACACGTACACTGTATGTTTATCTAATTATAAATAGAAAATAATACTGTGCCAGTGGTAAAAATGAAGCCAGGAACTACCAAGAGAGCCTTGTCGTATTTCCAAATACCATTATATTCTTTAATATTTTGGTTTCAAAATAGCTTCCAATATTTGGGGATTCAGGTTTGTTTTTTTTTTTTTTTTAATATTCTTGCTGCTCACTGATTCAGAAAATCTCTTGTTGCTATGGAAGTCAAACGGGTCTTTTCATCTGTTTTAAAATCCTCTCTTCCATGCCTTTAAAATTAAACGTCAGAACTAATTACAATGCTAAACTACTGAATGTGAGAACACTTATGGAATAAAAGTGCTTTTTCTGACCAAGTTTATTATTTTTATCAGACTTTAACTCTTTCACATCCCAGTCGAATAAGACTAAATTGACTAAATCAATTATATGAGTTTAATTTGCCCAAGCTCAGGGTAAAATTTTATTACTCTTTTCCCGAGCATCTGGTTATTCTAATTAATTTTCTCCTCTTTATCAGTGGATTTAATGATTCACTTCCATGCCCTTCTTTTGCCAAGTGCGTCAGAGCAGTGTTGTTAGCCAGAGGTGTCTCTATGGCTATTAAGAAGCTGACTCTGGAGGAAAAAACAGAAGCAGCGTGTGGAGCAGGAGGAGAGACGAGGTCATAACATTGAGCAGTGACTGTCACCTTCATTTTGCCCTAGGATTTCGTAATATACATGCATGCACATCCAAATGTATGTGTGCAGACACAAATAAATGCATCATTGTCTGTATCCATATGTCAGAAATGGTAGCAAGTGAAGATGAGGGCATGTTCCACATTTTGTAAACTAGTCTAAATTCAGCTCCTTTGCAGAGCTTCGTCTGAGTAATCCCTTTTAAATCTGAGTCCTCTAATTACTCCACGTTCCCTTAACACTTGGCTACCTACGTGCCTCTGCTGTCATAGCAAAGTCACAGGCTGACCTCCACAACAGGGAGGATAAGTAGCAAATGCATGAACTTGTGGCACAGGATCAGGCTGAGGCATATGTGCTCATGACTGGCATTGAGGGAAATGTTAGACCTGCTAAAAAAAATTTAAGAATACGATCTGAGTGCCTGGAATTAAGCACAGAGACAAATTAAATCTGAAAAGGTATGTATGGCCCCATCCATGGAAGGTGTGAAGATGTCCCTGGTCCACTGCAGCCCCCAGTAGATTTACTTTCTCCTTCCTGAAGGCACATGCTGGGTACCTGGCTCAGCTCATATGTTAAGTGCCTGCCAATACTGAACAACGTGTGGGAAAACAGGTGTAAACATGAATACACCACGTGGAAGAGTACTATCACCACCAAAACCTGTCCCAAGGCTGATGTCAATCACGCAGAAAGAATATATCGACAACCCCTGCCCTGGGCTTCTGTTTTGCCTTTAATTCCTGAGGCTAATCTTCTAAGTAAAAACTGCTTTCCTGAGAGTATTTTTTCCATGAAGAAGAGGGGAACATAAAGTTGTGAGATTTTGTTTGCACAAATAAGGGGAGTTTCTTGGTGATGAACAATGGAACAGTTTATAAAATGTGGTTGTGTGGTCTCCATCCCTGGAACATGTAAAGAAAAAAATCAAAAACCATTTGCCTGAAGTTGCTTGGGTCAGAAACAGAGGGAATTGAATGCAAGTCATCTTCACCAGCTGTATGAAAACTCGTCAGACATAGAGATGAAGAGATCAACAGAATTGTCTATCCTGTAAATACTTGCCAAGCACCTGCTGTACGTCAAACACCATGTCCAGCACTGGAAACACGATGAACAGACTCTCTCTTCAAGGCCCTCATAGTCTTAGGGGTAAGACAAACAGCCAAGCAAAAATTACTATACAGTTCAGGACATAATTCTAGAAAACCTTAGAAAAGGAGTGTGCACAGGGTGCCATGGAGTACAGAGGAGAGGCACCTCATCTGGGGCAACATATGCGAGGGAAGCCTTCCTGACAACATCCAGCCCTCAGTTCTAAACACTAAGTTGTCATATGATTCTGAAGAAAGCTTGTATAGTCATCAGTGGGACTAAAATAATATGCACTGGAATCAGATCTGGGGTGTGGGGTAGGTTGCACT
Organism: Tapirus indicus; assembly: GCA_031878705.1. Classification (NCBI taxonomy): domain Eukaryota; kingdom Metazoa; phylum Chordata; class Mammalia; order Perissodactyla; family Tapiridae; genus Tapirus; species Tapirus indicus. Next base: position 12,985,547 of record CM062933.1, read on the forward strand.
ATTAGCACGCAAGAGAAAAATCAAATATATTTACAATAATTCATAAAATTCCTGCATGTTGCCCATAAAGTACTATGTACATGAGTACATGCATAGTTCTAAGATATAACTATATTCAGTAATAAATATGCATAAATATGTGGTCTATGCAATAAACAAAAGAACCATTCAGGGTAGCAAGATGCTGTCAATGTGAGAGACACAAGGAAAATACAATGGAGGGTCACACACTCATGTAAGGATACAGCAGAATTGTTTGCAGTATTTAAAATTTCTTCCTTCCTCTGCCTTTACGGTTTTTTTCAAGCATGGGTAGTTAGATTTGTCTAAGTTAAATGAGTAAGTGGTATGATTACACTGTATTACTTTGACTTCTCTTTGCAACAGTAATAAGTTACAGCTTGAACAAAAGTCTCTGAGATATCTTAACAAATTCTCTTAAAATAGTAATTCACCGTACTGAAGAACTAAAGGAAACAGTAGTAAAAATGAAACTTTACAGATAACAAATGTTTATTAATTTGAGTTTTCTTACATTTTTTAATGCTCTGCAATTTTGAAGAATTATTTCATTTGTAGGAATGATACCTTTCACACAAAATTACAACTGATAATTTAAAATTAATAAATGAAATAATAGAGTACCATTAAAAGAAATTAAAAGCAACATCATCAGAGATATATTCTCCAAATTTACTGTGCTTCATCCACCCCCAGACTCGGTTGTTCAGAACCAAATCTGCTCAATTAATATCACCTTCTGCCTCATTTCTGTTGCCTCTACAGGCCAAGTTCACCATCACTGCACCCACTCCATGCCCCATAGTCAGCCTTCCAGACCAGTCCTGACTTGAGGGACTCAGCATCCCGGGCTTCCTACTCCTTTCAGAGGAGCTGTTGGAGGGGCTCCTCCATCAATCCTGGGGCACGCTCACTGCCCCTCTGACTCAAAGTGTGCCCAGAGCTAACCACTGACACTCGGCAGTTCCCAGAGTGTCACCGCCCTCTACAGGAGCGCTTACCATCTGGTAATGAGGCTCCCATTCCTGACGTGTCCTCTATCCCATTCCCCACACCTTCTGTGAGTCCCAGTTCAGGGATTCTCAGAGATTCTCAACTGAAAACATTAGAATTCCCTAGCAGAGTGGTTCTCAAACTTGGTTGCATATTTTATTCATCTCAGATGTTCTTTATTTTTTTTTAAATCAGTGTTTGTTTCTGTTCTCATAGATTCTGATTCAATGTTTCTAGGGTGGGTACAGTCATCAGCATTTTGCAGAAGTTTCCCAGGTGGTTCTAATGTGCAGCCAGGGTTGAAGATCACTGCCCAAGTAGGCTTTACAAATAATCCCAGCCTCACCTTCCGAAGTAATGCCAACAGCCAGGCCAGTCCATCCAGGGGTTGCCAACACACACACCACACACACACACACACACACACACACACCAGACTTGCTATAAGTAAATGACTCAAGGAATGATAACAAATAAGTGGTCTTTCTCTATAACTAAGTAGTTCTAACTGATACAGTCTTTCATGCAGGGTGGTGAGGGATGAAAGGATGGGTGTTTTCATAATTCTTCAGACTCTGAAAAAAATAATTGAATAAAGGAAATGCCTTGGCCATGTGGAATTTGAGAGAGAAAAATGATATTACCAAGAACAGAGAAGAGAAAAAAACATCTGAAAACAAAAGTCAAGCAAAGTAATTAAGTCTAAGGGAAAAAAAAGAGATGAAACAAGGAAAGAGAAAAGTAAAGAGGGAATAGTTGAGATTTTAAAGACAGTTCATCTTACTCAAATTAACAGACTTACAAATAAAGGAAACCCCCATCCAGTTATTAGCATCATCAAATGACTGAGGCCCTGTGCTGGAATGAAAAGTACAGAGGTTTTGAGCTAAAATGGTTAGGTTGAATCTCATCTCTAGCTCTGAAACCTTAAGCAGTTGTGGCAGATTTTCCAAGATGCCCACAACAAGGTCTCTTATCACACATGCTCTTCTTACAATGTGACATTAAATCTCCTAATCAGATGTGGGGTCTATGTTCCCCATGCCTTGAATCTGGATGGGCCCATGACTACAGTGGCTGTGACACTGCGTGACTTCTGCAACTACTTCATGAGAAGCAAAACAGCTCTTCTTAATCTTCTTGGGATACTCCCACTGATCCCAGTCACCATGACTGAGGAAGTGAGAGACCACGTGTAGAGGCCACGTGAAGGTATTCTGGTCGACAGCTCCAGCTGAGGTCCCAAATGACCACCACCATCAACCTCCAAAGAAAATCTTTAAGTGTTTCTAGGCCGCAGCCTTCCAGGCATTCCCAGCTTCAAGTCTTCCCTAGACATAGAGGAGCAGAGACAAAGTACATCCATCATGCTATTTCTGAATTCCTGGCCCACAGAATACTGGAGTATAAAAAATAGTTATTTTATACTAACATGTTTGGAAGGGTTTGTTACATAGCAAAAGATAATTGGAACAGAAGTTACATAACTTTTCTAAGGTTTGGTTTGATGGTTTGATGGTTTTCTAAGGTTTTGGTTCAACACAACCTCCCTTGTGTGCAATTTACCTGGCACAAAATAAGTGCTCAATAAGTGATATCAGTTTGTGATAACAATTATCATTCATTTCCATTAACTATTGTCTCTTTGAGACCTGGCCTCTGCCACACTCTATAGTTATCCTTCAGACTTGACGATGCATAAGAATGTGGACACAAAGCTCAGTACGGTGATGCTCTTTCAAAGTTGACCGTGCAGAAGGACCAGCCCTTCGGTTTGAGGTGATGCCAGTCATTTGCCCAACAACTCAATTACAGGTTGCTTTTTAGATTTATATTTTTCTAAGGAATTTAATAAATATTTATTAAACAGCGTGCTATGCACAGTGATACAGAAGATAGAATACCTGACAAAAGGAGTTAATATAGAAAACAAAATCATCAAATAGACCTAAGAGAGCTGCTAACATATCCCTTCATTTTATACTTGAGGAAACTGAAATCTGGAAAAGCTCATCAAGTTGCTCAGGAGCACAGGTTATTAGCAGCAGAGGTGGGACTGAACTCAGGACTCCTTACATCCATTCTTCAGGAAACATGTATCGAGCACTCCCTATGTTTCAGCCACTGGGCATTCAGAGGTGACTAGGAAACACTTTTGCTGATAAGCAGCTCACAGTCTGATGGGAGATCTGGTCACAAAAGCAGGTAAGGACAGAGCTGAGAAGGACCACAGCACTGGGAGATGGTATGGATGGCCTGGAAGCAGAGAAGGGAGCTGCCGACTCTCCTTTGTTGGGGAAAGACTCAGAAAGGAGATGACATTTGGACTGAGTTTTGAATGCTGAGTAGGAGTTTGCCAGGCAGAGAAAGGGCATTCCAGGTAAGAATAAAATGACCGATTTTGTGAAGCCTTGGAGATATGAATATGCATTTTCATTACACTGGGGTTTCTGAAACTCAGCTCCATGGGCATATTCTTAAAGGACTTCGAGAAATTTTCTCCTTTTAAAGAGTTAATATTTTATTCAAGTTTATTAAACAGACATAATTCTTTATAACCAAAAACAATATAAGACACCTAAAACATACATCTTTTCTAGAGAAACAGATAGCGTCTGAACTGGAGGAGCCCTCAGAAATCAGTTATCTCAGCCCCCACGTACACATGTGCCACAGCTGAGGAGTGATAGAGCATAATGGGCAGGAAGACTGTGAAACCAGAGACACAGTTAAAGGGCAAGAACAATTAAAGGTTAAAATTAGCTTATTATTCCCTTTGATGCCCTTACCCCATGGCATATCACAAAATATAAAAGCAAAGTAAAGGGAAAAAAAACAGTAAATGGGAAGACTATACCTTCTAGCCAGCCTATCACAATTATAATATGGTATTTGAAAGAAGAAAAGACATTTCAAAAGGGCACCATTATTAATGCCACCAAGAAAGCTGCAGTTTAAATCATTGGTTTTGTGCCAGTTCTCTTTTTTATAGAAATATCAATTCTCACTGTGAGTTATTGCACCTTAATTTAGTTAGGAATACATTTTAAAAATGGCTTGCTAAAAGGTATGATTCAATGGAGGGAAAGTATTATCAAGTGGTGCAATGATCCATAAATTGCTATTATTATTATTTAACATTCGTTGAGCACCCACAGTGAGCTAAGCACCGTACTAAACTTTGGGAAGATGTGGTTCTTTCTCTGACAAGGAAAGGTTAAACACACAGAAGAGAGGAAAGCTTAAATCTACTTCGGATCAGGGAAATTTATTTTTCTACTCCAACTTTTCCTTGCTTCACTTGTCAAATTAACATAATTCAAGACATTAGACTAGTACTAATAATAGTTATTCCTTACTTGTGTTGTGTTTTATACTTTACAAGGGTTTTATATACATATCTCATTAGATAACTTGGCATATAGTCTCTGGAAGATGTAAGCGTTAAAGAGAGAGTTTTATTTCAAGAGAAGACCAAAAAAGTTAGAGGGGTCAGCTGGTCTGCCAGACAGGCCATCAAAGGGCAGTTGTACTTTGGGGGAGGAGAGAGATTTTTTTGGATAGGCTGTATATGCATGAAACAACTTCCCTCCCACCTCCTACAGCCACAAGTTTCCCTACTTGGAGTTAATCAATGAAACCAATTTCTTGTGTATCCTTCCAGAGATATCAAATATGCATACTAGCATGCAATCTATACGTGTGGTATCATACTATATGCATGTTCTGCACCTCACTTCTTTCTCTTATTATATATTTTGGAAATTATTTCATGCTACATTATCACTTTTAATGGTTGCATCATATTTCAGGTATAAAAGTGACACAATTTACTTAACTAGTCTGCTATTAAAGGGTATTTAGGGGTTTTTTTGTTTGTTTCTACAAACTTCTGCTGTTACAATGATTTACAAATATCCTTGTAGAAACAATTCTACAAATACATGTATGTGTGTATATATATATATATATATATATAATTTCCTACAAGTGAATTTGGTGGGCCAACATGTATATGAATTGGTAATTTGATAGTTTTTGCCAAATTCCCCTCTGGAAAATCCATACTGATTGAAATTCCCAGCAGCAATGTATAAAAGTGCCTATTTCCCCACTGTCACTGACAGAATGTGTTACCAAAATGTGTGATCTTTGATAATCTAAGTGAAAAATAGAATCTCATAGTAGTTCCATTTGCCTTCCTCCTAATCACGAGACTTCTTTTTTTCACAGTTTAAAAAACATTAGTATTTCCTTTCTGTGAATTCTGTTTATATCCACTATCAGTTTTTCTTTTGGGTGGTTGTTCTTTTTCTGGTTGATTTTGGAGAACTCTTCTAATATTAATGAAATTGATCCTTAGTACATAATCTGAATTGCATATATTTTTCCTAGTATGTCATTTGTCTTTTGACTTTGTTAATGATATTTTTTGCCTCACAGAATTGTCTAGTTTTAATAAATTGGTGAATTAATCAATCTTAGGTTTTGTTTCCTATTTATAAAAGTCTTTATTAATACAAGATTAATTTTAAAAGAAACTTCCTAGTTTTCATCTAGTACTATGATTTTTGTATGTAAATTATTAATCCATTTGGTATTTATTTGGTGTGAGGTAGGGATCTTCATTTTTTTTTTTCTTGATGGCTTCTAAGTGATCCCAGCTCCATTCATGAATAATTCACCTTTCCCCCACAGTTTGAAATGCCACCTCTGTCATATGTTAAATTCCCTTATAGAGAATAGTGCTTTGGTAAGGCCATTATTCAGTTTGGGGATCTAGAAATTCCCATGGGTCAATTCACCAGAGCTGACACTAGATGTGACCTACTGAACCCAAGTAGATATATGTGGTAAGGAACACAGAGACAGCAATATGCAGGAAACAGGCAGAGTGCCTAGCTGGAATCAAGACAGAAAACAGGAACAGAGAAAAGTTAAGGTAAAAAATATGAGGGAAAAATTAGGGAAGATTCCAAAGCACATGCTTTAATGATGCAGAAGGTGATGGGAAGAGACCTATTCCAACTGCTTCATGATACCAGTCAAACTCCACCGCGTGAACTCCAGGACCTGTCTGATCTGGCCTCTGCTTACCTCTCCAACCCAGCGTAGGTTACCTCCTACTCCTCTTTCTGGTTTCAGCTTCAGCATTATTTTCCCAGGTCTACTTCCCTGACCTGGCCAAGACTGAGTCAGGTACTCCTCTTATGTGTCTCTGCAGGATTCTGTACTTTATAGAGTTTAATAATCTAGGCTCTTAATGCTTTCACCTCTGTCGTGGACATTTTCCTTCACTCCCCAGCTTCTATTTCTCTTTCTCCTGGTAACTAAGTTTCTCTCTGAGGGACTGCCCCTTCTCTTACAATAAGCTCCTGAGCTTCTGGTGGTGTTGACTCCACCCAGCATAGAAATCCCACAGTGATCTAGAGCAAAGCCGCTTAGCACCAATCATTCTCCAAGCCCCAGTGACTGGTGCAGGGATGGGCCTGTGCCCAAGGAGAGCTAATACCACATAGTGCGACTTAGGCTGGGGAACCTGAACAAGGACTCCACTAGAAGACATCTTACAACAGGAGGCTGCAGAGTGGACCAAAATGAAGACGTGGAACCAAGAATGGAGAGGGAGAGAACATCACTTAAAGCCGCGGGTCAAATCTGAAGCCAGGCTCGTCCCTGAGTGTTTAATATTTTGTGAGCTAATAAAGTCCCTATTTTTCTTCAAGTCATTTAAAGTTGGATTTTGTCACTCCCAAGGCAACTTCTTAACAGCTCCTAAAGGTTAAGCTTCTTAAGGAAAGAAACTGTCTTCAAGTTATTGTATTCCTAGCACCAGGCCTGGAGCATAGAGCATTCAATAAATATGCAAGGAAAAAACGAATAAATAATCTGTCAGTTCTTTTAAATCCTAAAGTAACAATTGCTTCCATCTATTCATATTCTACTTGCAAAAGATCACTGAGCTAACAGATGGTGGAGTCTGGATTTCAAATCCAGGGCTCCCCGGGTCAAAATCCTTGGTTTTCTCATCTATTAAATGGCGACTGTAATACCTACGCTGAGGTTTGGCATAAAAATGATGATGAAATAGGACGAGGGTGCGTGGTCCCTGGTGCCGGCCCGCGGGCCCCGCTGCTGCTCCCCGTGCGCGCCTGCGAGACCCGCCACGCGCCGCCGGCCACGTCCACGGTCGGGCGCGGGGGACCCTGCGGCGTTCTCGGGGCGGACCGAGCGTTACCGCCGGTAGCGCCAAACCGTGCGCGCCCTCAGGCTGAGTTCGTGCTCCAGCGCGGAAGAGGGTGCGCGAGGCGCGGGCCCGGGTCCCGGCACCGCGCGAGGCCCTGGAGGTCACCGGCGAGCACCGAGAGCTGATGGCCTGGAACCAGGCTGAGAACGAGCTGCGGCAGGAGGCGCGGGAGCAGGAGCGGCGGCAGGGCAAGGAGAGGGCCCGGTAGGCCCGAGAGGCGCAGGCCAGGGCGGACGCAGCTCTAAGGGCAAGAAGTGCTGCAGCCGGAGGAGGCGAAAAACTTCCTCGCCCGCGAGAACATGGAGGCGCGGGTGGAGGAAGCGTTGGACTCCTCGAAGAGCTACAACTGGGCCATCACCAGAGAGGGGCAGGTGGTCAGGCCACAGCACTGGGGCTCTTAGGGGCCCAGCAAGGACAGTGCCCGCCCAGGACCCAGGGACCGTGTGTGTGGTTAGGAGAGTTGGCCCTGATCTGGAATGAAGCAGTTGATGCTGTTTATGAGGAAGGCTCAGCCTATCCCAGCTCGGCCCTCACACTCTGGCCCCTGCACCGACCACTTGGTCAGAAACTCCCAAACACAGGGTCCTGTTCCACCCCCCGCGCACTGTTCCGACATGTACAACTCCCAGCACATCCCCAGACCCTAGAGTGATTTCCATCTCACAGAGGAGCAGACTGGGTCACAGCGTGGTCCCCTGGGGCAGCCAGGTCATCTCCTGGGTATCACAAAGGACAGTGGTTGGCAAATTACAGTCCATGAGCCAAATCTGGCCTGATGCCTGTTTTCGTAATTAAAAGTTTATTGGAACACACACACAGGATAATAACTACACATATCAAATACTTATTCTTAAAACTGATTATTTCACCCTTTTTCTCCTGTAGGCTCAATGCTCTTCAGACTCTTTATGGGTTATAAAAACCACATAGAACTCGCTCAACTCTCCAAGGAAGGCATCACGACTGAGAGAGATTACTTTGATGTCTGCAAATAAATTATGTTTTTATTCAGCTTCCAATTGTCTCTGCTAATGAGAGAATGCAAAGTAGTGGATAATCAAAAGTCATTTATGTGTGTTTGGGGACCTTGTTCTGTGATGGGTTCAGCAATAAATTTTCCTTCCTAATTGCATTTTGCCTACAATGGCACCAGAATGAGTTTGGACTGTCTGAGCATATGTTGACTGGGTGATAAAGAAGATAATCATTGTGCTGGAAGGGAACAGAAACCATTTTAAAATGTTTTAAAATTTTTCTTTATGTAATCCTCAAAGCAGATAATCCACAAAGCAGAGTGGTGAATGTCAACTGAGTATAGGAAATTTTTTTCTTCTACTGCATCATTATGATTTTTAACATAGCACTATAATTTTTTATTTTGCAATAATTAAAAACAAGCTAACCTACTTTAGTTAGTGGAACTTTCATTAACTGTAAAATTTTATACCACTTGAATAATCTTGTGTTTCAATTACCGTCTTCTTAAAATAGAGCATTATTCATTCTATTCATAAGTTAATGCTGTTTAAATTCTGTTAGTGAAATGTATTACACATTCTTTATGCATTTTTCCACCCTTCATATTCTTAGCTATGCAGGGTTTACAGGCAAAGCAGAATATTTGAAGATATACTTTGGGCATTCTTAGGGAAAAAAAAGTTACCTAAACTGGGTGAAGTGACCAACTTTTACAAGGATCTGGTTGTGTGCATTGATATATTATTTCTGGAAGGCAGTTTTCCAATTTGTCTAAAAATCCCTGAACTATTTAGCATTTGACTCAATTACACTTTGAGGAGTTAAGAGAATAATTAAAGGCTCAAAAATATAAATCATTGCAGCGCTATTTATCATAAGTGAAAAAAATCTAAATTTCTAACAATAATAGTATATTTGTAATTTTAAAAACCATGTTTTCAAAGATTACTTTATAGCCAGACAAGGTTCTTACAATATAATTATTAAGTTAAAAACACACACACACATACAAACAAAGGCAGAGAATTATCCCAGACATCTATGAGTATGTATAGAGTGGGGCAGAGTATGGAAGAAAATTTGCCTGTGATTATTAGGGTTGTGGGATGATGGATAATTTTTTTTTATTTTATTGAGGTCATAATAGTTTATAACATTGTGAAATTTCACTTATACATTATTATTTGTCAGTCACCATATATATGTGCCCCTTTACACCTTTGCCCACCCCCCAACCCCCTTCCCCTCTGGTAACTACTAATCTGTTCTCTTTATCCATGTGTTAGTTTATCTTCCACATATGAGTGAAATCATATGGTGTTTGTCTTTCTCTGTCTGGCTTATTTCACTTAACATTATACCCTCAAGGTCCATCCATGTTGTTGCAAATGGGACTATTTTGTCTTTTTTTTTTATGGCTGAGTAGTATTCTATTGTATATATACACCACATCTTCTTTATCCAATCATCAGTCAATGGTCACTTGGGTTGCTTCCACGTCTTGGTGATTGAGAATAATGCTGCAATGAACACAGGGGTACATAAGTCTCTTTGAATCGTTGCTTTCAAGTTCTTTGGATAAATACCCAGTGGTGGGATAGCTGGGTCTTATGGTATTTCTATTTTTAATTTTTTGAGAAATCTCCACACTGTTTTCCATAGTGGCTGCACCAGTTTGCATTCCCACCAGCAGTGTATGAGGGTTCCCTTTTCTCCATGACCTCTCCAACATTTGTTATTTTTTGTCTTGGTGATTATAGCCATTCTAACAGGTGTAAGGTGATATCTTAGTGTAGTTTTAATTTGCATTTCTCTGATAATTGGTGATGTTGAGTATCTTTTCACATGCCCGTTGGCCCTCTGTGTATCTTCTTTGGAAAAAATGTCTGTTCATATCCTCTGCCCATTTTTTGATGGGGTTTGTTGTTTTTTTGTTGTTGAGTTATGTGAGTTTTTTAATATATTTTGGAGATTAACCCCTTGTTGGATATATGATTTGCAAATATTTTCTCCCAGTTGGTGGGTTGTCTTTTTGTTTGGTTCCTGGTTTCCTTTCCCTTGCAGAAGCTCTTTAGTCTGATGAAATCCCACTTGTTTATTTTTTCTTTTGTTTCCCTTGCCCAAGTAGACATGGTATTCAGAAAGACTTTTAAGACTGATGTCAGAGTGTAGTGCCTATATTTTCTTCTAGGAGTTTTATGGATTCAGCTCTTACCTTCAAGTCTTTAAGATGATGGATAATTTTTACATCTCATTTTCAACTTGTGCCATCACAAATTTCTGTAATAAACATGTATGGCTTTTATAAGAATGAGTTTTATTTCAATAATTAGATCCTGGTTCCCAGAGTAGGTAGATTAAGTAAACAGCCCTCTTTAGAGGATGCTTTTTAAAAAAAGCCTTCAAGACTGGAGCTTCTTTGGCAGCAACTGTTTCTACTTAGCCAGTTCCCTATCATGGCTGTACTTCATAGATTGGTCTATGATACAGAAATTCTCTAGCAAGGGCAGATACCATCTTGCTGTTCAGTAGGAGGATTTACTTTCCTAGAGAAAAATACAATCTTTCTCTCTCGTCTCTTCCATTCTGCCATCCACCTTCTCATCTTAAATCCTTGGCTTAAAACTCAACAGTAGGTTCTATGCTCCTTGTCTGGAGGCAGGAAGACCTGCTAGGAGCCTGTTAGAATAGCCTGGGCAAGAAATGATAAGCCTGAACCAAAGCAGTGGCCGTGTGTGTGTGTGTGCACACACATGTGTGGAGGTGAGTGGGAAATTCAATCAGTCCGCACAGCTCACAGGTCTCCTCTGCCTAGAATGATCTCTCCTTCATCTTTGCTCAATCACATCCTCCCATCCTTCAAACTTCCATTCGAATGTTCTACTTCTCCATAAAGTCCTCCTTGTACACCCAACAGGAAATAGTTTCCTTCCTTTGATTTTCATTTTTTTGCCTTTTTTGTATATATATATGCTTTTTATTTTGAAACAAAGTACAGAAAAGTTGTAGGCACAGTACAAAGAACTATTTTCTTAAACCACTTGAGAGTAATTTCTAAGCTAATGCCCTGTCACCACTGAATACTGTATTGCCTACAAAAAAAGACATTCTCTGCATAACCACAGTACAACCATCAAAATTAGAAAATTACTATTGAAATATTAATGCCTTTTATTCCTCACTCCAGTAATGTTCTTTACAGCAAAAAGGTCCTGTTCAGAATCAAGTGTTGCACTTAATTATTCTATAGTCTCTTTAATCTCATTCAGTCTGGAGCAGTGCCTCAATCTTAACTTTCAGGACCTTGACACTTTAGAAAAGTACAGGCCGGTAGAATATCCATCAATTTGGGTTTGTCTGGGGTTTCCTCGTGACTAGATCCAGGTTATTCATCTTTAGTAAAAATATCCCAGAAGCTATGCTGTGTTCCTATTAAATGGTACGTGCTTGCAATTTGTTCTATTATTGGTTATGTTCACTTTGATCACTTGATTATGATGATTTCTGCCAGTCTTCTCAACTCTGCAGTTACTCTTTTCCTCTATGCCATTAATAATATTTTGTGGGGATATACTTTGAAACTTGTATTCATTCATGTATTTTTTATCAGTATGGTCTCACTGTTCATTTTATTCCATGAGCCATAATCCATTACAATCATTATTTATTTCAAAGCTCAAATTGACACATATTTGGCCAGTGGGAGCCCCTTCAAAGTGGCTCCTGTGTTCTTTGACATGTCCTCATCATTCCTTGAACATTTCCTTGTTTTGTGGTATAAGATGTTCTAAGCTTATTTCTACTTTCCTTGCCCCAGACTTGGAATCATCCATTTCTACAAGGACTCCTGGTTCCCTTCAGGATGGTATTTAGAAGCCAAGGTCTGAGCCCTAGGACTTCTTATTGCTTTTGGGGTTTCACTGCTCCCAGGACCACTCAGTGGACAGAGATCAGGAATCTTGGGAAGATGAGTGTACGCACATACACATAAATCCATACATATTTACATCTATAGTTACTGAGACATCCACCGATATATACTGAAAACCATGAGTTTTCACATTTAAATCTTCCAACTCCACCGAGTTTATTCCAGCTTTCCATATTTGCAATTCCTTTTTCCAACAATGAGAAAACTGACTCCCATTAACCTTAATATAGTTACTTATTTAAACACTTTCCCTATATGTAACCAGTCTCTCATCTTTGAAACTAGCACCTCCCCCACTGAGATGTCCCCCTTACTCCACTCAGGCCATGACCACACATGGATGTCCTCCTCGCCCTACTCAGTCACTGAAACTTCTTGTCGAGTCACCCTCCCCCAACCTGTAAATATACCCTCCCTAACTTATTCATTCTCTGACACCCCATGCCAGGCCCCTGGCCCCCATGTCCTCTTCGCCCTACTTAGACTCTGATACCCCACTCCAGGCCATCTACATGTGTACCCTCTTACTACACAAAGCTGTCCCATACATGGATATCCTCTTTACTCTGCTTACAAATAATAAAATTTTTAAGCTAAAGAAAAAGAGATATTGGTAGAATTTTTAGTCTAAGGACATTCTGATCCCTTAAAGTCCTTGGCCAAACCCTGACTTTATTAGAATATGTGAAACACACTCAAGAAAGAGGGATTCCTTTTTTCTACCCACCGGACCGGTCATCAATATAATCATAGTTTAAAAGAGAAAATGTGTCAATTTTTCATTATTACATATCACACACATGCACACACACTCACACTCACTCTCTTTCACTGTGAGAGTTTCCCTCTCTGTCACTCATCCCTCTGTGGATCAAAAATTGGCAAAAGAGAATCAAATTATTAATTTTTTTAATGAAAAACACTGCCTATTACATTCTGTTGCTGGAATGATTCTTCTGATGCAACAAGAAGGATGCAGCAACAAAGGGAACAAATGGAAGGAATTATGGAAGGCATAAAGAGGGAGAAAGATGAGAAAAGAAGAAAATGAAAAGGTGAGAATGGGGAATGTAGCAAAGAGGGGGATGGAAAGAGGAGACCTAGGAGAGAAAAGGTGGAAGAGGGAGGCTAAATGGGAGCAATGTTAGAGGCAGTGGTGGAGTGGCATTCAGGAGAGTCTAACTTGGCCACCAAATCCCACAGCAAAGGTCTCCAACCCTATAATCAGCCCTAAAGCAGTGCTACTGTCAAAATGAAAAAAAAAAATCATCTATTCCAGGACTACTGACATGTCTAAGTAAGTAATAGAGAAACTGTTAGTTCATACACTTCCCTTCATTCACAGCTGAATGAAACTGACATCCAGAAGCTTGGTACAGCCAACTTCTGGATTCTGTCTACATACTCGCTTACTGGCATCTTTAAATAATTCCTACTTTAAGAATCACTTTTGGAAACTACATACGCATCAACATCTGCAAAATGGTAAGAAGGTTCTTGGTTGATCAAAACTTTAATGAGGAAAAATATGGATATTATATGTATAAATGGAAGACCTGTAACTCTTAGCATCACATCTGACTTTGCTACTTTGATAAAGAAAGAACTACACATCCTGTAACTCCTGATGTCAGTGTGTCAAACTCAATCCCCCATCAACAACCCAGAAAGATGTTTTGTCTAGTGTTGTGGTCTTGTCAAAGCCAGGGTATTAAACCATTGCTTTTTTTTTTTTTTTTATTGATGTCTTAGTTTATAACACTGTGGGGTTTTAGTTGTACATTTTTGTTTGTCCGTCACCTTGTGGATGTAACCCTTCACCCCTTGTGCCCCCCCAACCCCCTTCCCCTTGGTAACCACCAATCAGTTCTCTCTGTCCGTGTGTTCACTTATATTCCATATATGAGTGAGTTCATGCAGTGTCTGTCCTTCTCTCTCTGGCTTATTTCACTTAACATAATACCCTCTAGGTCCTTCCATGTTGTTGCAAATGGGACAATTGTGTCTTTTCTTATGGCTGAGTAGTATTCCATTGTATGTATATACCACATCTTCTTTAATCAATCTTCAGTTGAGGGACACTTGGGTTGCTTCCACTTCTTGGCTATAGTGAACAATGCTGCAATGAACATAGGGGTGCATATGCCTCTTGTGATGGTTGATTTCACGTCCATTGGGTAGATGCCCAAGAGTGGTATTGCTGGATCATACGGTATTTCTATTTTTAATTTTTTGAGGACTCTCCATACTGTTTTCCATAGAGGCTGCACCAGTTTGCATTCCCACCAGCAGTGAATGAGGGTCCCCGTTTCTCCACAACCTCTCCAGCATTTGTTGTTATTTGTCTTTGTGATTATAGCCATTCTAACTGGTGTAAGGTGATATCTCAGTGTAGTTTTGATTTGCATTTCCCTGATGATTAGTGATGTTGAACATCTTTTTATGTGTCTATTGGCCATCTGTATCTTTGGTTAAATTTATTCCCAGATATTTTATTCTCTTTGTTGCAATTGTAAATGGGATTGTCTTTTTGAGTTCTCTTTCTGTTTTTTCATCGTTAGTGTATAGAAATGCAATTGATTTTTGTAAGTTGATTTTATACCCTGCCACTTTACTGTAGTTGTTGATTGTTTCTAGTAGCTTTCCAATGGAATTTTTGGGGTTTTCTATGTATAGGATCATGTCGTCTGCAAATAGTGAGAGTTTCACTTCTTCCTTGCCTATTTGGAGTCCTTTTATTCCTTTTTCTTGCCTAATTGCTCTGGCCAGAACTTCCAGTACTATGTTGAATAAGAGTGGTGAGAGTGGGCACCCTTGTCTTGTTCCTTTCCTCAAAGGAATGGCTTTCAGTTTTTCCCCGTTGAGTAGGATGTTTGCTGTAGGTTTGTCATATATGGCCCTTATTATGTTGAGGTACTTTCCTTCTATACCCATTTTGTTGAGAGTTTTTATCATAAATGGATGCAGGATCTTGTTGAATGCCTTCTCTGCATCGATTGAGATGATCATGTGGTTCTTATTCTTCATTTTGTTAATGTGGTGTATCACGTTGATTGATTTGCGGATGTTGAACCATCCCTGTGTCCCTAGTATAAATCCCACTTGATCGTGGTGTATGATCTTTTTGATGTATTGCTGTAATCGGTTTGCCAATATTTTGTTGAGGATTTTTGCGTCTATGTTCATCAGCAATATTGGCCTGTAGTTTTCCTTCTTTGTATTGTCCTTGTCTGGCTTTGGTATCAGCATGATGTCGGCCTCATAGAATGTGTTGGGAGGTATTCCATCTTCCTCTATTTTTTGGAATAGTTTGAGAAGGATAGGTGCTAAATCTTCTTTGAACGTTTGATAAAATTCTCCAGGGAAGCCATCTGGTCCTGGGCTTTTATTTTTTGGGAGGTTTTTGATTACTGTTTCAATCTCTTTACTTGTGATTGGTCTGTTCAGAGTCTCTATTTCTTCTTGATTCAGTTTTGGGAGGTTGTACGCGTCCAAGAATTTGTCCATTTCCTCTAGGTTGTCCAATTTGTTGGCGTAAAGTTTTTCATAGTATTCCCTAATCATCCCTTGTATTTCTGTGGTGTCTGTTGTAATTTCTCCTCTTTCATTTCTAATTTTATTTATTTGAGTCTTCTCCCTTTTTTTCTTAGTGAGTCTGGCTAAGGGTTTGTCAATTTTATTTATCTTCTCAAAGAACCAGCTCTTTGTTTCATTGATCCTTTCTACTGTTTTTTTGGTTTCAATTTCATTTATTTCTGCTCTGATTTTTATTATTACCCTCCTTCTACTTATTTGGGGCTTTGTCTGTTCTTCTTTTTCCAACTCTGTTAGGTGCAATTTAAGGTTATTTATTTGGGATTTTTCTTGTTTGTTAAGGTGAGCTTGTATTGCTATGAATTTCCCTCTCAGAACTGCTTTTGCTGCATCCCATATGAGTTGGTATGGTGTATTTTCCTTTTCATTTGTCTCCAGATAGCTTTTGATTTCTCCTTTAATTTCATCAATGACCCATTGGTTGTTGAGTAGCATGTTGTTTAGTCTCCACATCTTTGTCCCTTTCCTAGTTTTTTCCTTGCAGTTGATTTCTAGTTTCACAGCATTATGATCAGAAAAGATGCTTGTAATGATTTCAATCTTCTTAAATTTATAGAGGTTTGCCTTGTTTCCTAATATATGGTCTATCCTTGAGAATGTTCCATGTGCACTTGAGAAGAATGTGTACTCTGCTTTTTTTGGGTGGAGTGCTCTGTATATATCTATTAAATCCATTGCGTCTAGTTTTTCGTTTAAGTCCATTATTTCCTTATTGACTTTTTGTCTGGATGATCTATCTATTGATGTAAGGGGGGTATTAAGATCCCCTACTATTATTGTGTTATTGTTAATATCTCCTTTAAGGTTTGTTAGCAGTTGTTTTATGTACTTTGGTGCTCCTGTGTTGGGTGCATAGATATTTATAAGTGTTATGTCTTCTTGGTGAAGTATCCCTTTTATCATTATATATTGCCCTTCTTTGTCTCTCATTACCTTTTTTATCTTGAAGTCTACTTTGTCTGACATAAGTATGGCTACTCCTGCTTTCTTTTGTTTGCCATTAGCTTGGAGTATTGTTTTCCATCCTTTTATTTTGAGTCTGTGTTTTTCTTTAGAGCTGAGATGTGTTTCCTGGAGGCAGCAGATTGTTGGATCTTGGTTTTTAATCCATCCTGCCATTCTGTGTCTTTTGATTGGAGAATTCAATCCATTTACATTTAGAGTGATTATTGATATATGAGGGTTTAATGTTGCTATTTTATTGTTCATCTTCTGGTTCTTTTGCATTTCCTTCGTGTCTTGTCCCTTGTGTTTCGGACTGCAAATTCAATTTGGTATTTCTGCATGCTCATTCTCTTGGTTTTCTCTTTATTTGTCATGTGTGGTTCTCTTCTGGTTGTTTGTTTAGTGGTTACTGTGCGGCTTATATAAGCGATCTCCTGGATAAGATAGTACATTTTCAGATGCCTCCTTTTTCCTGAGGCTGGGTCAGTTCAATCCCTTACCTCTTCCCCTCCTTATTTGTTATCTCTTTATTCCAGATTGTGTCATGAATGTGTGTTTCCAGTGATGAGCTTGAATTAATTTTTGATGTTTTCCAACTGTATTTTGTTCTGGTTTAGTCTCCTTGCTTTTCTCCTTGTTGAAATCTTTGTATCCCCTTTCTCATTTGTTTTTTTTCAGGCCTAAGGGCCTTCTTGAGCATTTCTTGTAGTGGGGGTCTTGTGGTGATGAACTCTCTTAGCTTTTGTTTATCAGGGAGAGTTATTATTTCTCCATCGTATTTGAAGGATATTTTTGCTGGATAAAGTATTCTCGGCTGAAGGTTTTTGTCTTTCATGATTTTGAATATATCATTCCAGTCTCTCCTAGCCTGTAGAGTTTCTGTCGAGAAATCAGCTGAGAGCTTTGATAAAGAAAGAACTACACATCCTGTAACTCCTGATGTCAGTGTGTCAAACTCAATCCCCCATCAACAACCCAGAAAGATGTTTTGTCTAGTGTTGTGGTCTTGTCAAAGCCAGGGTATTAAACCATTGCTTTTTAATCAGTTTCAGTTCAAAAAAGTATAAGAGAATATGAAGTTCTCTACTACATGTAAGATTGCTGGATTTCCAAAAACACAATAGAACTTAAGGCAAAAGTTTTAGAGAAAAGGAATACTCATTCTCAGAATAACTATAGAGAATTAATTTATAGTTTGGTTTAATTAGCAGATGTTTTTACTGAGGTAAATCTTTCTATATGCTTCCTACTGTTGCTATTATGGATACTACTGAAAATATCAGTAGAGAAAATTAGTTATTTTCCCAACATCCATTTCTCTTTCTTCCTTCCTCATAGAATCCTGATTTTGATTGGATATTACCCCCAAATGACTGAGGGAACACAGACCTCATTGTCACATTTTTCCTGCAGGGAGCACATGTCATTGCTCTGGCTCCTATTGTAGATAGAGAAGTCATGTGGCCTACATTGGTCAAATCATAGTTGGGGGAATGTGTTCTCTCTCTTTTAGGATGTGAACAAGATTATGTGTTGGATCAGATAGTGCTGGTAAGTATCTTGCAAGCATGAGAGAAGCCAGTCTGAATTCAATGCTGTCACACTGAGGATAGCAGAGCAAAACATGGGAAGAACTTGGATCCTTGATGACATCACTGAATTACTGAGTCATCAGCCTGACCAAAACTCTAATTCTGGACTCTCTGTTATGTGAGATAATAAACTTCTTCACTGTTGTACAATTCTTCATTTAATCGGGCTTTTGTATTTGCAGCCAGAAGCATCCTACTTGATCAAACCATGTCCAAGCTCCAGTCTGAAAGCTGAAATTGCAGGCAGACATCCATGCCAACCTTGCAGTGCTGGGGAAAGTGCTTTTACAGGTTAGAGTCAAGAGTTATAAGGCCTTCTCAGTTCCCTGCGGAAAGAAATCTGAAAATAACTGGAAACACTGGATAATTTACTTGCAGATTCTTTCTGTTTAGACAACTTTAAAACTTAAATATGGACTCATAATCCATCCTTTTCTGGCATAGAGACAACCAATAATGCCAGCTTACAAAGGTAAACTCACTGATTTGAAGAAAAGGAAAGGATGCTACATAAATTCAACCCAAAAGAGTCTTAGAGAATTCTGATGTTCTTTGACAGCAATCTACCTTTGAGTCACAATTTTTTAGCACTGGCTGCCATCAAAATAAAAATGTCAAAATCAATTGGTGCCCAAGATAACTTTCATGTTGCTATGTCAACCTCTTCTTCAAGTTTAACATCAGAAGCCTTAATTTAGGCAGAGTTAATGTTTACTTTTTAGGAGTATTTTTGCAAAATTAGATTCATTTTAATTATTTCCAGAAAGTCATCATTAGATTTTACATGATTTTTCCATGAATAAATTATTCTGTGGTCAAAATCACTTTCCAATTTAGTAAAATAAATCATATGCAAATTCATTATGTGTGTATCTTAGGCACTGTTCTGAGGAGAAAAAAATATATTTTCATCTGATTCACAAAGGAGTCATGACTCAAAAAAGTTAAAACTATTGCTGGAGACTGAATAATAACTGTAGGTGGTCAAAGAAATTACCATGAAAGGGGAAAGTAGATAGAAGGAATAAAATAAGATATATTCAGAGTTTTGACATGAACACATATAAGGAAGAACAGATACAAGGAAACTACCTCCTGGATATGGCAAAGTGGTTGTATATGTTTTTGAATCTGTTACAGTCTAGTTGGGAAATACAACAAGCACATAAGAAGCCACTGGAGTCTTTAAGGTACTTAATGACAATACATTGTGATGCATGTATCAAATATTATATTATCTCCAAAGTTTCCCCTGGCATGAAATTTAAGGCACAATCAAATAGGATAATTGAGGGGCTGGCCCCATGACATAGTGGTTAACTTCAGCATGCTCCACTTCGGCAGCCCAGGCTTGTGGGTTTGGATCCTGGGTGCAGGCCTAAACCACTCATCAGCCATGCTGTGGCAGTGACCCACATACAAAATAGAGGAAGACTGGCACAGCTATTAGCTCAGAGTGAATCTTCCTCAACAACAACAACTAAAAAGGATAATTGAAGAGATTTTAATGAAAGGAATATTTACAAAAGAGTGGACAGGATTAAAGGAAGCAGGATGGGATGGTGGAGGAGCCTAGGATTGACAACAGTAAAAGCCATTACCACTCCTAAGCCCAAAGAGAAAGAGGAGGAAGTTTTCTCAGAAGCTAGCCTGGTGAGAATGAGAGCTGGAGGACACGGTCCTGACAGGAGCTATGACCTTATGTAGAGAGATGCAGGAACTGCCAAATGGCAGCTCAACAGAAAGGAGCCAGGAACATACATGTCCCAGTCTCACTCTCTCCCCATCCTCTGACCTCCTGCCAGAGCCTCTCATTGACCAAATTCACACAAAGCTGAGGGAAGGAGAGCTGGATTATCTTGTCTGAAGAGGTTAGTCCTGAGGCCAGAATAGAATCACCGGTGGAGAAGGACCTGACAGGGCAAACAGACGCTGCCCGAATAACAGCACCAGAGGGGCTCTCACTGAGAAATGGAGATATTCGGTTTCACAACAGCTTTGGTACACGTTTTGGGCAAACATGTATATTTTAGAATCCTTTCCATTTTTTTAATGTTTTTAGTCATCATGCTTCATGTTGACAACTTTTTGAATATAAACAAATACATGTTTCATAATCATTAATTTTCTGACAGTAAATCCAATCCTTTTTCCCTCAGGCAAAAATAATCTACTTTATAATCCTGGCAGTACTATATTACTGTCAAAGACCGAAGTGTTTATGTAAACTTGAGACAGTTTCCTTTGATTCCATCTCCACACTATGCTAATTCACATTAAATTCACATTTCTCTTTTGAGTTGTTATGAATATAAATGGTTCCTGGGAGTGTGGGTAGGTGTGTGTATAATTTGAACTGATCAGTGGAGAGTCCCTGTGTACAGGCAATCTGAAAGGCCACTAGCTCGTCCTGTCTGTGTCTTTTCAGGAACTGATTGTTTAGACGGTGTGGTGCAATGGAAGGAGTTCTGGACTTTTGGTCTGCAGGCACTGGTTATGACCTGTCCTTTGGTTAACAAGCTTTAGGTCTCTGGCAAGTCCCTTCACTCTTCCAGCTTCTCTTTTATTTTCATAAAAGGGGTTGAGGCAACAGAGGCTCTGATGTCACTTCCACCTTTAAAATTCTGTACTTCTCATGCATGTCCCTAATTATCAGGCCTAATAAGAACCATCAGTTTTGCTGCTTATTGGTTGTTTTAATTTAAAAAGGACATCTTTTAAAACAGATGTAGAGAATGCTAAATATTCTATTTTAAATTAAATTTTAGATAACATTAAAATACAGCAAATCCTCAGTGATTTTTTAAGAATCTAACAGTTATGGCCTCCAATGAACCTTGGCATTTCCCTGAATTGCATAAATTATGTTTACCATTTCACAGGTAAATATTTACATGCCTAAGTAATGACTCCCCAAAGCTATGAGGAATGAAGAGGATAATTTATGCCCCAGAATACATCTGTACTCTGTAATTCAGCTCCATTGAAGAAACTCTCCTTAATATCCTCAATATCTTCTTCCACATCCTAGAACAGAGGGAAGAGCTATTCAGCCACTGCTGAGGCTGAAGTATTCCATGCAAGCTGTCACATGGGTATTACAACATTCCTGCATGGTATAAATAAATTACCTATGTATATAACACCTCCTACACACTGTATTAAGTGTATTACATATATTATTTAATTCTCACAACTGTCCTTTGATATTATCTCCAATTTATTGGTCTCAGAGAAGTCAAGTAACTTAACCAAAGGCAATAGCTAGTAAGAGACAGACCCAGGATTTGAACCTAAGATTCTAAAGCCAATGCCTTCATTCTTGTCACCCCAGTGTCTCCAGCAGCACTGGCCAGGCGCATCCACTACATCTCAAATACTTCATTTGTTTTTTCATAGAAAATGAAGCATTTCACTTAACTCTGATTTCTCCCTTGAGTGATGCCTCTGCACCCTGAGCCCCTCCACATGTCCCTCTAGCAATATCCACCCCTCCTCAGGAATGACAACCAGGTGGGCTTGGCCTCCAAGGTCGGTGTTCTCAAGCTCTGTAACAGGGGCAATTGACACATCAATGGGGCAGTCTCTGGGCATTAAAAGCCCTATCTCCTTTCCCTCTTCTTAATTATAGACCACATTCTTCCCTAGGTGTCTACCTCCTCTCTCCTTCCACCATAATTATGCAATTGTCCAAATAACCTGCTCCTTACTTCAATTCTCTCTAGAAAAGATTTACCTTCTAAGTGTCCTTCAGAAAATTTTACAGTTTTACTGGTCTTTGAAAAAGAAAGAAAGATTGGAGGCATTGCCCTAGACCACTCCCCTTCTGTCTTAGATTGTGTCTCCTGGAAACACACTGAGATGGAGAACTATGTGCAGAAGGTTGGTTGGGGAGTCCTCTCAGGAGATACACCTGCAGGGAAGTGAGGAAAGAAGGACTGAGGGAGGGAGGGTCCAGGGATGTGTCAGCCCTGGAGAGGAGACTGGGATGAGGAACATGGTGTGCCCTATACCCTGTCCAACTGGTCAACCAACTTTGTGTCTTCAGTTTAATTATCTGTTTCTCTTCCAGACAAAGGGTTTTTAAGGTTCTAAAGACTAGTCTGGAATCTGACTAAGCAGAATTTAGAAGATCTTGAGCTCTCTCTCCTGGGAAACTAAATAGAACAAAGAAATATTATAAAATATGAAAGTTCTAAAAATAATAGAATGAAACTGGGTAATTTGAATGAAAGCCTGTCAAATCTAGGTGGAATATAGCATATTACTGATTGATTATCAGGCCACATAATTTAATTATATTCTACTTACCATGCAATTTTCATACCCTAAGTCTTCCAGCATAAAGTCTGTGTTACGTGATTAGAGAAAGCATAAAGAAAGAGAGACACCGAAACAGAGAGAGACAGAGACAGACAGAGAGATAGGCCATGCAAAAGAGAAGCTTAGTTAAGGATTGCAGAATGCATTGCAAATTCAGAAACATCTTTAATATATAAAAGAAATGATGCAAATCCACCTTTTGTTTTCTATAAATAAGCTGAGATTATCTCGAACTATTAGTAAGAGTATCCTTCCCTTTCATCTTTCCTGAACTTGAGCCATTTACACTTTATAATATAGACAACCATTTTTCAGATCTAACTTAACATGAACTCTTAGTTGTTTCAAGTGAATTTAGCAAAACCCAGAAAGAAAATTCTTTCCTAAGACATAATTAATTTCTATGAATTATTGATTTAAGAGCTGTTAAGTTAGGAACACACATATCACTATTGCTAGATTCTTCTGGGCAAACTTTAAAGATATTCTTTCAAAAAACATATATACCTCAAGTTCTAGGATAAGGAGGTTTTAGCGACTGAAAGATGTTGAGGGAAATGTAAAAATCTTACTTAAAAGTATCAAGTCAAACACATTGGTGGTATTATCTATGCTGAAAACAATTATTTACTTTTGTCCTAATAGGAGATTATGTAATAAATAAGCAAATAAGGCTGCTAGGTTAATCTGATCAAATAAATTAATAAGTCAGGGGCCAGCCCGGTGGTGCAGCTGTTTAGTTCGCGCTTTGGCAGCCCAGGGTTCGCGAGTTCGGATCCCAGGCGCCCGCCAACGCACTGCTTGTCAGCCATGCTGTGGCGGCGTCCCATATAAAGTAGAGGAAGATGGGCACGGATGTTAGCCCAGGGCCAGTCTTCCTCAGCAAAAAAGAGGAGGATTGGCAACAGATGTTAGCTCAGGGCTGGTCTTCCTCACAAAAAAAAATAATAAAATAAAAAATAAATTAATAACTCAGTAAACACTCTAAAGTTTCAAGGAGTGTTTCCATATAAAAAATAAAGAGCAGGGCAGGCCCCATGGCATAGTAGTTAAGTTCAGCACACTCCACTTCGGCAGCCCGGGTTCACAGGTTTGGATCCCAGGTGCAGACCTACACCACTCATCAGCCATGCTGTGGCAGTGACCCATATACAAAATAGGGGAAGACTGGCACAGATGTTAGCTCAGGGCTAATCTTCCTGAAGCAAAAAGAAGAGGAAGATTGATGACAGCTATTAGCTCAAGGTGAATCTTCCTCAGCAGAAAAAAATAAAGAACTATTCCCATAATTTAATGTCCTAGGAATTATATAAAATGCACTTTTAAATCTGTCTCTAAAGGATCTGCAATTAATACTTCATTTTAAATAAATTATGCTAGGAACAGGACATAAACTTGTGGAAGGCAGTTTTTGATCTGTTTTATTTACCCCATATTCCCAACAAGTGGGACAATAACTGGCACAAATCGGTGCCCAATAAATATTTGATTATATTTATCTGGTCTTTGAGATTATTTAATAAATTAGGATAAGGTTAGTGAGGAGTGTAAGACAATACTAAGAACAAGAAATGGCCATGGCCATTTAATGAACGTACTTTGAATGTACTTTGTCTTAGAAAGAGAACTAGCAAGTGTTTAAAGCAAAGGAGTTCAATCCAGGTTTGGGTTAACACAAAAACACTCTATCGACATCTGTCCAAATTGTATTCACAATCTTGGATTCTTACATAAATGTTCTGGAATCTTTTAAAATAGCACAACAGGCATAAGCCCAGAACCACAACAGCTTTGTTTCAATAGACAGTTAAGAGATGGCCTGTTGATGAAATATCTTTACTGTGAATTATTCTGCTGGGAAATCAACAAAATACTAATTCAGCTGTAATGCTTAACTGTATTATTTGATCAAGAGATTGAAATGTTCCTCAAAAACCCAGGATAGACAAGAGAACTTGGCAAGGAATGGCATCCCATGAAGTCACATAAAGACCCTAAATATTACATCATCATCACTATTATAAAATGTGCTTTATAATTCACAAAGCGCATTAATATATACTATCTAAATTAATGCTCTTGGGCCGGCCCAGTGGCATAGTGGTTAAGTTAGCACACTCCCCTTCCACGGCTCCAGGTTCGCAGGTTCAGATCCCAGGTGTGGACGTACACACACTCATCAAGCCATGCTGTGGAGGCATCCCATATAAAAAAATAAAGGAAGATGGGCACAGATGTTAGCCCAGGTCCAATCTCCCTCAGCAAAAAGAGGAGGATTGGCAACGGACATTAGCTCAGAGCAGTCTTCCTCATAAATAAATAAATAATAAATAAATATAATAAATTAATGCTCAGGACAACCTTGTGAATCGGGTAATATTACTGAATCATGTTGAAAGATTGGGAGAATTAGTCACAGTCTAGCCAATTGAAAATAATAATCATAATAATCATAGCTAGCACCTAAATAGCATTTATTGATGTGCCAAGTACTGTCTACGTGCTTTTACGTCTGTTAACTCCTTTACTCCTCACAATCATCACAAGTTTTCAGATAGGAATCAAGTCACCCGCTTTACTGAGGTTGGTTGGCAAATTCAGTTTCCACCTCATGCAAAAATTGCACTTTTGTTCCTCTCTCCTGAATTGTCATGCTGTAGAGCTAGAACTGAGAGAATTAAAGTCTAGCTGGAACAGGCTCGCATGGTCTGGTGGTCTGTTTACCGATAGAGCCTGAATGCGTGAGCTCTGGCCTCACCTGGGCAGGTCTAGGAGCTGAGGGGAAGGGGGTGGGCATGGATATCAGGCTTTCCCCAATCTCACCAACCTCTCATGTTTTTTCAGTAGATGGAAAATTGTGACTGAAAATGATGCTGCTCTCTTCCGGGAAGTAAAGCAGATACCCCTCATGCCTCCATGAGAAACTGCAGGGGAGAAAATGAGAATTCCAATCCACCTACCCCTAACATCTCCAACAGCCAAAGGAGGAAAACTGAGGACCAGGTAGGCTGAGCATCTTCCTCAAGGGCAAACGGCTGGCGAGTAGCAAAGCCAGAGCTCGAGCCACAGAGCTCTGACAGCACTGTGTTCAGACCACACACACGGGAGACCTCCTGCCCAGACAAGTTTGGTGGAAGCTGAAGGCAAAACCCTAGAACACCCTTCTAGAAATGCTTTCATGCCTTCACCAGATTCTCTTTATCCCATAATTTCTTGCCACATGTGCTGAAAACGCATCATTCAAACTATTTCTTTCTGAGCCAAGAGATGAAGTGAGCAACAAGAAAGAGAAGAAAAAGGTTGTAATAGTACTTCATCTCACATCAGCATATCTAAAATTTTGATTCAGTTTGACTTTGGTATATTTCCATTACTCACTAAGTACTCATGATAGTGAATAACAGGGTAAAACATCTTCAGTTTATAGAGTTACCAGTTGTGCCAAAAGCACTAATATTTTGCTTTGATGAATATCAGACTCAGGGACAGATGCTACATTATTCTCTTATTTGTATTTTTTCATCAGTGTTCATTCAACAGGTACCAATCTGAAACTGCCTGTTAGTTTACTTTCCACTAAGTATATATGCATAATTAATATGTGCTAGTTCATGCAGTATTTACCTTACTGTTTATTAACAGGCTCAAATTGCAGAGTATGAATAAATTTGACGGCACATTACCAAGAAAGTCTTATCAGTCTAATGCAGTTAGAAGAGGTCTTCCCTCTAATTTATTTTGTGGATTTTTAAATGACCAGTTTGAATGATTCACTTTATTTCTATAGTTCTTTTTAAGAATTCCATGACAGGAATTCAGTTTAGTGTCTAACCTCTCATGTAGCCTCTGATCTCTTAAACTATTCTCTCAGCAACAAACTCTGCAATTGCAATTATAGTAAGAGATTCTGTAACTTATTACAGTAGAATTTGAAGTGTGGGGTGGAATGGAAATTAAGATCCCATGGTGTGGTCCTGCCAGTTCTGGATACTGTTAGTGTGTCTACGGGAGCCGGGTACCTTTTGTTTCTGCTGTGGCGCTTCTGGATCAAGTAAAAAAATTAAAATGTTAACTAACTTCAAGACCTTATAAAATCATGAGAAAAATAATTTTACTTTAAAATAAGCCAGTAATTACTTGAGACGATGACATCCATCTCATCTGTCTTCTACTTCTTGTGGACAAATTTTCCTGGGTACTCCTTGAAAAGTTTCTTATTTTTTTGCCTGATTATTTGATTTGGTGGTTATTTTTCAGGGGACCAATTTAAGTATATAATTTTTTTTAAAAAAATCAACAAATGTTGTTCCCACTAACCCTCCTAGAGCCAGAGCATCCTTTAGCTCACTCATCTTAATTTTGTTTTCCCATCGGTTTGGTTAGTTTTACAGTGTATCCATTGTTGGATTCATATAGTTCTGAATAATTTCATTGCCCATGAAAGTGTAAGCAGAGTATAGTAAAAGCTTAATAATCATCAAAGAAATGCATTTCAACAGTCTGAAAATGTTTCAAATCAAATTCTTTCTCTATTTCTGATTGAATAAACCTATCCATCTCACTAAGCAATTAGCTTTCAAAGATAACCAATATATAAAACTCAAAAAAAAAAATCAAAGATCATATCTTGAATGGCAACAATAGTATAGTTATTTAAATATGTATATGCTTCTAGAGTTATTTGACTTTCACTTAACTAATGCTTGACCTGATCAACTGCCCTCCCCCAATTAAATTCAAGTTCATATTGGCCTATACTCACATTTATTTTGGGGAGTACTACAAAAAATTTTCCAAATTGGGCTTTTTAACATGGTTCATCCTTCCCGTTGCTGTAAGAAATTGCAATATGATCCATTTCCTGGATCTTAGTTGCTGTGGCCTTTGCTTCAATGGCTTTGATTTTTAAGGCGCAGCCTCACTTCCCTAATACATTCTATGACTGGACATATGTATTTAGGCCTCAAAAGGCCACATCTTCAGACTTAAGAGATGAAAGCAGCAGTGGTTTCAGAATTCATGTGTGTAAAATATAAAATTGTCTTCCAGGGCTGTAGGTCCTATAATTCTGCTTTCATTAGGAAGTCCAGGACTCAGATGTTTTTCACAAAGTAGATAAATGCATTTGAACTGATCAATTCACATTCTCTCAATCAGCCTTCCTCAAAACAAAAGCACAGCCCTCTGAGCTTCAGCATTTAGAGCAACTCTCTCTGGCCTACACAAGGAGCCCACCCATGACTTGGGTTTCAATAGTGTGCCTTTAACCAACAGCAAGAGTCAGCCACCAACAAGAGATAACAGAGACACTAACTTTAAGTGCTTACTCACAATCCTTCATAGGTTAGAGTAACCCTAATAATCCCTGAAATGTCAGTGGCTTGACCCAGCAGAAGTTTATTCCATACTCAAATAATGGTCCAACTCAAGAACTCCTGATGGAGAGGTAGTTCTCCCCTGCGTGATGATTTCAGACAGACTCTTGTCTTTTGGTCCTGCCATTCAAGGCCTCGTAATCTTCTGCATTCAGCTAAAGAAAGAAGAAAGCATGGAGAAACACCCCTGCTTCTTTAAATCCATATCCCAGAAGTAACATACATCACTTTTGCTCACATTTGATTGATGAGAAATAATCACAAAATCACACCTAGGTGCAAGGGAAGAGGGGCATGGAGAATATAGTCCTTTACTGGATGGCAACTTCCCAGTGATAAACCTAGACCATGCAATGAGAAGCACGAGTTTGGTGCACAGCTAATCATCACTACCACAGACATCATCGAACAACAATTTATTAAAACCTATTTTGTTCTGGATACTACATTAATAATCAAAGACAGCATATGTGAAGTGACAATAATTAACTACAATTTATTCACTCAGTCATTCAACAAATGCTTATTGAACATCTACTGTGTGCCACTTGCTGGGTTGTGAACTAAGGAAACAAGGATAGTGCTCTCAGTCCAGTGTGGGAGACGAGCCTGAACAATGCCAGATTACTCCAAAGGAAATCAGGATATTTTTAGGGTTCCCGTGCAGGAGCACCAAAAATAAAGATTTTTCTGTCTCTTTTTTCTCTAAAAGAAAGCTTTTGAGACAATTTGATCCTTGATATATCCTTAAAAGGCATTAAAATGGTCACCAAAAGAAAAGTAAGTACTTTGTGAGACTTTCTTATCTTTAAATTATGTAGCATTTTTAAATTACATATACAAGGAATATCAAATATTTTTACAATGCCTGAGCCCTCTAAAGTCTCAACTTGCTCTTGGATATTTAAACAAATAACTTAAGGGATGTCAGAAAAGACCTCACAAATGGGATGGGATTTGGGTGCCTTGGAAGAAGAGTAGGCTTCAAATGAGGAGAGAAAATGAGGGAAGGTGTTCCAGGTCAAAGGAACTTGAATAGTGCTAGTCCGTAGACAGTGTTGGGAATACAATTATGACTAGGAATGATCAATTAACATGCAGGGAGGGGGGGTCCTCTTATCAGCCTAGCTTCACTCAGACTATGATGTAGAGAAATCAGGTCTGTCATCCCTGGTGGACTGGGAGCATCTCAAGGGCAAGGACCTTTTAACTCCAATAGTATCTGTCCAATTTTAAGTGTCTACCCAGGTTTGGAGAATTAAATAAAATTGAATGTCTGCATCCACTTGCTTTTTATAAACTCTACAATATATGTTACAACAAGGGGAAACTTTTTAATCATATATTGACTTTGAAAAGTATGTGTTGTCAGGTTGGGATGAAAGGAAGGTGAATGCTTTTATCTGTCTAGGATTGGAATGCTTCTGACTTTTATCACAAATTAATTTACTGGAATCTTTTCTTCTCTGTGCTTTTCTCCTGTCATCCCCTCTTACTTTGTGTGGTAAATATGAGATATTTTCCCCACATAACATTCACCCCAGAAAACTGTCATGATCTATTCTATTAGTCCTAAACATCTGAAGAATTGGGAAAACTATTAGTTAAAAATTCATGGTGGTATTCTTCACATTTTCTAGAACAAATTCTGGTAATTTTTATTATTGCCAATATCTAGAGGAGTGTTATTTACTATTTGTGGTGTGGTAGAAGGGGACAAAGTTATATCACTACCTTGCTGTGCTTCTTGTAAACAATAAAAAAGTAGCATGCAGGGCCACAGTTCTATCAGTTTTCTCATAAGAGCTTGAATTCATAAGCATGGTAATTAGAATAATTTGTTTTTCTCTAGGTAGAAATGGCATTGAAATTAGATTGAATCAAAATGATGATCCTCAAGACCTTTGCTGCCATTTGGAAGGACAATGACTTTTTTTTAATTCTAGGGAAATAAAAAAGTCTTAGCTTTTCAGATACCAATCTAGGCTAATTACTAGTGATTGATCACTAATCAGTCATAACTCTCTTCTGCTGAGTCTAGACACCACCTCTGAATCCTCAGTCCAGCACCCCAGCAGCCAGGACCCATGAGGTGGAGTTTATGTGAGGTGAAACTATTTGCCTTTCTTATTATATCTGAAGCACTTCAGTTGCAGCAGTTTAAAAAGAAAAAATAAATATAATCCTATAATATTTACAGAGATATCAGTGCCCTTTCAAATTCTGATTAGTGCTGCTAATCCCTGTAGACTCTTTCAATACTTTGCTGGAAAATAGTGAAATCTAATTAACTATATTCTAGAAGGGACTGTGGCCAATAATGGCTTAGCAGCTAAGAGGGTTTCCAGGAGTAAAAAGAAACATAACAAAGTCCCCTTGGCGCCCTTAATAACCAAAATATTGAGGAAGGGAAAAAGAAAAGAAGGGGAAGATTGACAAAGTAAATATTGTCAATTTGGGAGTCAGACAATATAACTATGGGAAAGTCAAAACATTTCCTTTTTGAAGCAAGACAGTCAAATACAAAGTAAACAAACAGATATAGGACAAAAAAGGCAAATATATAGGATGCATGCTCTCCAGCCCCTTCCCACACCCATAGCAAATATCACTTACCATTCACTGCACTTTCATGCTGAGCCCAGATGCAGCTTTAGAAAGTTTAACACAGCAGTCCATGCAGTCTCCCAGTCTTGTCTCTGTTGCCAAACTCCTCCTAAGTTTTTACTGTATATTAAAAGCCAGGGCTCTCCATGGCATACATGAGTCTTAAAACTTGCCACAAGTTAGCAATAAGGCAGGCGAACTGGTCTCATCCCAACTCCCAATAATAACAAAGGAACAAGAAAACAATATTACATTTCTATAGCATACCATAATATATAAAGAGCTTTGTCAGCACTGACAGAATTTTGAGCATTAATAGAAATGTTATATATCTGTTCTACCCAATATGGTGGCCACTAATCATATGTGCCTTTTGAGCTTTTGAAAAGTGGCACTAGTATAACTGAGGAACTGATTTTTAATTTAATTTAAATTTAAGTAGCCATGTGTTGCTGCCATATTGGATAGCACAGGTATATATTATCTTGTTTTATCTTCACAATAACCTTGTGAAGCAGGCCATCTCCACTAAAACGAGAAGGAAAAGAAATACAAAGATATTAAGTGACTTGCCAACATTACAAGCTAGAAAGTGACCAAATGTATACTTGAATCCAGTTCTTTGGGAATCCAAGTTCTCAGCTCTTTCTATGGTACCACATCAAGCTCAAGGCAAGTATGAATCAAGAGAGGACCACTCCCCAAAACTAGTGATTCTATACAACCCACAGAAGTTCACAATGAGTGGTACACTGCAAAGAACTAACTGTGAAAATCTGAGATTTTACCCTACTTTTATGCTAATAAACTAGCGTGTCACAGTTTTATGGAAGCCATCAGAAGATAAGAAATTCCTGGGTCAGAGAGTAAAGACTTTCTTACAGCAATAGCAGTAGCCAGAGCATTAGCATTTTCTTGCACCAATCTCCCAAGCCCAAATTCCCACAGAGTGTTGCAGAGGGCCAGATGACTCTTATACATGCAGTAAGTGCATTACAGTTTGCATACTGAGCTAGGGAACCCAAATCTTTTATAATGGGCAGTAATCATCCTGTTCCCTACTCCAAACGGAGGCACTGTCTTTATCATACTAGACAGTAAGCATGCCTCCCTTTCCCAATCTCCGTCTTTCAAGGCTATTCTCTGTACAAACACCCTTGAAATGATAATCTGGAACAAAGGCAATCCCAAGACTTGCATAAATGTGAGAGATCACACACCACCTCCATGACAAGTGACCAACTGGGAGGAAGCCAGCCAAGAAAAGAGACATGGTTAAATATCAACGTGAGAGTCAAAGCATAGGGTTAAGTGTATATGTTTGATAGTAAGATTATATATTCAAAGTTAAAAACAGAAAATTAATTTAAAATCAGAAAATTAATGTGAAAGCAAATTTGAAAAATAATAGTGCTATATAAATGTCAGAAATCCTTGGCATTTCTATTGTGCAGCAACATTTATAAATATAATTTCCCCAAAATAGAGGCTACTTCTCTCTTGGAATCGAAACATAAATATATGCACATAGCCTTCTTCCAGTCACCAAAAAATTGTAGCATAAAAATCATAGGATGTTAGACATAAAAGATGCTCAGAAATTAAGCCCTAATTATACAGATAGGGAAACTGAGACCCAAAGGCATGGAGTATCTTTTTCAGGGCCACACAACCCACCATTAATCTAAGATCTGAGATGCATTCACAGGAGGCATCTACTCTTGACCCATCCATTTCCATACAAGACAGTATCTCCTGCTTCTCAACCAGAAGTAGGTTGAGTCAAAAAACAAAGAACAGATACCTGCAAAGGTCCCTCTTATAGAACATGCCCTTGGAGGCAGTTGGAGTGGAGCCAAGTGGTCTGAGATGACAATGCTTCCCCAGGTGGAAGCGCAGTAGGAAACTTTAGTTTTCAGGTCTTAAATGCCCATTCCCTTGAATCTGCCACAAAGGCACATTGCACTGCAGAAGATTTGAAAGAAAAATGTGTGCACAGCACAGGAAGGAGCCCAGATCTTCTCTGAGGAATTAAGTACTTCAGTTATGTCATTAAACTAGGTCAAAAAAAAGTCATTTCATTTTTTTAAATATGTTAATACAACCTCAAACACCAGCTAGCTTAGATGACAGGTACTTCATAAAGTTCATTTTTATTATTCTCAGCTGAAAAGTAAATAACACTTCTACAGATGTCCTTCATATTAAAAGGCTTTATTTGCCTGCAATAGAGACCCTCTATTGACAAAATCCTTATCTATACTTCACAAGACAGATTGTTTTTCCCCATCACCTTTCAAAGAGGTGGAGACCGTCCATACAGGACAAAGGAAAACAGTCTGATAAAAGAGATGGTGCAACAGGAGCTAACTGAAAGTGCTCCCAATGGCCAAAACTGGGACAATTTGAGCAAAAAATAATGGAGTATTGGATTATAACCCAGAGAATAAAATAAATATCCATGAGTCCATACTGATATAAATACATAGACATCAACAGTACTTTTATAAAGATAATTTCCCCAAAACTAGAGGCTACTGTCCCCTTGGGACTGAATCATAAATGTACACACATATAAATTACTGAATAAGTAAGTAAGTGCTGGAGAAGAGACAAATCCTTACAGAAGAATTCCAAATAATATATGTACATATTCCCCCCACTCCAGGAGGTGGAGATTAATTCCCCACCCTTAAGGGTGGCTGGACTTAGTGACTCACTTCCAAAAAATAGAGTACATAAAGGGGAAAATAGTACCTTTGCAGTGGAGAATCCTGGCAAGCACTGCTTTAACCAAGTGATGTCATGTGGATATGATGTACTCTGATACCATGTAATGAGAAGGGAACTTCACCCCCGTGGTATTCTTCCCAAAAACCCATAACCCCAGTCTTATCATGAGAAAAACAACAGACAAACCAAGATCAGGGGACATTTTATAGAATCCCTGGCCAGTACTCCTCAAGATCATCAAGGTCATGAAAAACAAAGAAAGATTGAGAAATGGTCACAGACTAGAGGAGACTGGGGAGTTGTGACAACTAAATGCCATGTGGTATCCTGGATTGAAACAGGAAGAGGACAATAATGGAAAAACTAGTTAAATCCAAATTAAGTCTGGAGTTTATTTAATGGTGAGGAACCAACGTTGCTTTCTTAGTCTTGATAAGTGTACTATGGTAATGTAAGATGTTAACAATGGGTAGAATTAGGCGAGGGATGTACAGGAACTCTCTGTGATATCTTTACAACTTTTCTATAAATATAAAATTATACCAAAATAAAGTTTATTTAAAAAAAAATAGATGCTACCAATTTATCTCATTGCATGCTCCTGCCTGGAGCATGGCAGAATTTTATAGCTAATGAATTGCCAGATCCAAGAAGCACAGTTTAAATAGCCTGGGGAAAGCTAAATGAGTTCAACAGCCAAGGATGGAGTGGCAACAACACACCGTATGATGAAAGGAAAAGAAATGTTTGCCCTTCACTGAACAAGCTAAGCATTATTTGCATAGCAGTCTGAGAAGCAGAATATGTTCTGAACGTAACAAAAGTTGAGGCCCTCTCTCATAGGTCAGCAAAAGCAATAAGATAAAAACCCAAACCGATAAGCTAACCAAGAGTTCACAGAAACACAAATGTGTGCTGGCTATCCAATAATGACTATGTTTAATAGTGGAAAAGACTCAACTTAAAAATATAAGTTTTAGACAAACTCTTCAAATGTGGGAAATTTCTTTAAATTCTCTTTATGAGTTATCTAGAATATTATAATATCTGGCTTTCATATTACTATCTCCAAAGTAGTAAAACCATTTTTCCAATAAATTGTATCATCTTCCTGCCACCCAGTCCTCTAAATTACTTCCCACTCCCACTCAGGCCATCCTTTGCTTTCAATCCTGGAGGTTTCATTCCCTACCCAACTTTCCCCTTCTACCCCTCCCACCCACATCCCCTGGTCTCATTAAAGAAATTCACTTATCTTCTTGCCTTTGACACCTTTCCTGGATTTGTCTTCTAAACAACAATCCCTTCAAAATGACTTTGTGAATGAATGGAAATGACTTAATGGGTAAGGAGGCATATATCTGCTTCCCCCATAAGCTTTATGTGGATGGGGAAAACTACCTGTATAACTTGACCTTTTTCTCCTCATCTTTGCATAGAAACATATGATTCTGTTTCCAAAAAATCCAAGGAAGACGTGGGTATAGCTTCTGATCCATGTGGTATGGATTTTCTTAAAAACAGTTCTTATCATCAAATTCACAAGCCAACTATGAATGTTTACTAAGGAACTATGTTAAATAGACTGACAAATGCCTAATATTTTTATCAGTATACTTTAGATTTACATTATGTTTCATCAGTTTTATTGCAGAAGAATAAATTTTAACAGGATGGATTAAACATTCAAAGACACAAACACAAATAAATATCCCTTAGTTCAATATGGAGATAACAAATCCATTAGTATATCAGCATATGAGCTTGCTCGGCAAATAATAGATTGAACAAATGTTTATTGAGTATCTCTCAGGTATCAGGAAATATGTAAGCACTTTGGCAAGTGCTATTTCATTTAATTCTCTCTATAAATAAGTGAGGTAGATATAATTATCCTCATTTTTCAAATTGTGAAACCAAGCTTCCAAAGATTAAATCACCCAAGGATAGTTGATGTGTTAACTGAAGGTAAAGAATATTAACTCCTGGGGCTGCCCAGTGGCGCAGCGGTTTAGTTGGCGCTTGGCAGCCCGGGGTTCGTGGTTTCAAATCCCGGGTGCCTCCCGATGCACTGCTTGTCAGCCATGCTGTGGCGGCGTCCCATATAAAGTGGAGGAAGATGGGCATGGATGTTAGCCCAGGGCCAGTCTTCCTCAGCAAAAAGAGAGGAGGATTGGCAACGGATGTTAGCTCAGGGCTCATCTTCCTCACACACACACAAAAAAAGAATATTAACTCCTTTAACTGATAAACCTCAAAATATCAGTGGTTTAATATAATAAAATGTTATTTCTCACTCATATCACCATCTAATGCAAGTCAGAAGGGGAGAGGGGTAGTATTCTGCCCCACATGGTCATTCACGAACTCAGAAAACTTCCATTCCATCCAACTGGTGGATGGAGATTGAGAGTAAGGATAGTACATTAGAAGTTTTTGCAGGTCAGGCCTAGAAGTGGCACTAATACTGCTGCTCACATTCCCTTCCCCCAAAATGATCCCTATTCTGTTAATAGGGAAAGATTGAATGCTTTCTCCCTAAGAAAGGAAATAAGATAAAGATTTCTGCTCTCAGTACTGATAACCAACATAATACTGGAAGGTCTAGCCTTTCAGTAAGGAAAGAAAAGGCATACAGATGAGAAAGAAGAAATAAAAGTGTTCCTATTTGCAAATGACATGATCATCTATGTAGAAAACTCCAAGAATCTACCAGAAAAGTCCTATAACTAATCAGTGAGTTAAGCAAGGTTGCGTAACACAAGATCAACACACAAAATCAATCATATTTCTATATCCTAAAAATAAACATGTGGGAACTGAAATTAAAAACACAATGCCATTTAGGGCCAGCCTGGTGGCGTAGCGGTTAAGTTCACACACTCTGCTTCGGCTGCCTGGGGTTTGCAGGTTCAGATCCCAGGCACAGACCAATGCACCACTTGTCAAGCCATGTTGTGGTGGCCTGCCATACAAAGTAAAAGAAGATGGGCATGGATGTTAGCCCAGGGCCAATCTTGCTCAGAAAAAAAGAGGAGGATTGACAAGGGATGTTAGCTCAGGGCTAGTCTTCCTCACCCAAAAAAACACAACACAATGCCACTTAAAATAACTCCAAAGAAAATAAAATACTTGAGCATAAATCTAACATAACATGTGCAGGACTTGTATGCTGAAAATTACAAAATGCTAAGGAAATAAATAAAAGGAAACTTGAATAAATAGAAAATAAATAAAAGATGGTAGAATTAAAACCAAGCATATCAATAATTACATTAAATGTAAATGATCTAAACATTCTAATTAAAAGGCAAAGAATATCAGACTGAATAAAAATGCAAGACCCAACTAGAGGCTGTCTATAAGATACCCACTTAATATAAAGAAGTAAATAGGTTAAAAGTAAAAGGATAGAAAAAAGATATACCATGCAAACATAAATTAAAAGAAAGCTAGAGTGGCTAGCTTTCTTTTAATAACATCATACAAAATAAACATCAGAACATACAACATTATCAGGGATAAATGGAGACATTACATAATGATATAACATTCAATTCATCAAGAAGACATAGCAATTCTAATTGAGTATGCATCTAACAACAGAGCTTCAAAATACATGACTCAAAACTTGACAGAACTAAAAAGAGAGATTGGCATAACCACAATGATAGTTGGAGAGTCTAACACTCTTCTCTCAATAATAGATAGAAAAAGTTGACAAAGCATCAGTGAAGGTATAGAATATTTGAACAATACTGTCAAGCAAGTTACATGAAACAATCACAGAATACACATTCTTTTTAAACACACATATAACATCACCAAGACAGACTAAAAACTGAGATATAAAATGTCTCAATAAATTTCAAATGACTGAAATCACACAGGCTATGTTTTGTGACCCTTAATGTGATGGAATTAAAAATCAATTTTAAAAGAATCTATAAAATCCTTACATATTTTGAAGTTAAGAAATGCACTCCTAAATATTATATAAGTCAAATAAGAAACCATGGGAGAAATTAGAAAATATTTCTGACTGAATGATAATGAAAATACAAATACTAAAATTTGTAGAATACAGCTAAAATAGTGCTTAGAGAAAATTTATAATTCTAAATGCTTATACTGTTGCTGAAAAAAATTTTAAACTAATTATCTTAGTTTCTACATTAAGAGACCAGAGAAAAAAGGGTGAATGAAACCAAAGTAAGTAAAAAAACAAAATAATAAATATAAATGCTGAAAGTATTTAAATAAAGAATAGATAATGGAGGAAATCAAGTCATTCAAAAGCTGATTCTTTGCAAAGATCAATAAAATTGAAAAATCCTACCTAGACTGATCAAAACAAAAAACTAAAATTACCAATATCAAGATTCATAGAGGAAATATCACTATAGATATTACAGGCATTAAGAGGATATGAGAGGAATATTATGACTAACTTTATGACTATGATTTTAACAACTTAGATGAAATGGACAAATTCCTTAAAGGACATAAATCACCAAAAGTGACACAAGAATAAATAGAAATTCTAAAAACCCCCATATATGTATCTTAAAGAAACTGAATTTATCATTTAAAATCTTCCCACATGGAAAACTCAAGATCCAAAGGGATCCACATGTACATTCCATCAAATATTCACAAAAGAAATGACATCAAGTGGCCGGCCCAGAGGCATAGTGGTTAAGTTTGCACACTCCATTTCAGTGGCCCAGGGTTCACAGGTTCGGATTCCAGGTGAGGACAGACACGCCGCTTGTCAGGCCATGCTGTGGCAGCGTCCCATATAAAGTAGAGGAAGATGGGCAGATGTTAGCCCAGGGCCAGTCTTCCTCAGCAAAAAAGAGGAAGATTGGCAATGGATGTTAGCTCAGGGCTGGTCTTCCTCACAAAAAAAGAAATGACATCAGTATTTCTCAGACTCGTTCAGAAAGTTTTATGAACTGATTTGTTTAAGACCATCATAGCCTTGATATCAAAACTAGGCAAGATCAATCCAGGAAGGGATATTTTCAGACAAATATCTCTCCTAAATATAAATACAAAAATCCTTAACAAAATATTAGCAAATCAAATTCAGAAATATATAAAAAGGAAAATATTACCATAACTAACTGGGATTTTTCCAAGAATGCAAGATTGTTAAAAATCAATTACTGTAATACACCACATTAACAGAATAAAGAAAAGATATAAAATCATCTATATAGTTGAAAAGATACATTTGATAAAATTAAATACCCACTTATTATAAAAATTGTCAGCAATTTCAGAATAGAAGAAAATTTCCTCAAACTAATAAAAGGGATCTAAGAAAAATTTTGCTAATATCATATTAATGCTAAATAATGCTTTGCCCCTCTGATATTGGGGAAAAGGTGAGACTGTCTGCTTTCACCACTTCTATTCAGCATTTTAATGGGATCCTAGCCTGTATGATAAGGCAAGACAAAGAAATAGAAGTAATAAAATTGGAAAAGAAATAAAACTATCTCTATTTGCAAATGACATGATTGTTTTCATAGAAAAATCAGAAGAATCTACAAAATATCTACTAGAATTGATAAAAGCATTTAGCAAGATCATAGATTCAAAATTAATATTCAAAAATCCATTGTATTTCTCTATACAAGCAATAAAAATGGAATTGAAATACACGTATCATTTAAAAAACATTAAAATGCATAGGGATAGCTTTAAAGAAATATGTGCAAAACTTCTACACTGGAAACTACAAATATTACTGAGAGAAATTAAGAAATACCAAAATAAATGGAGAATGCTACTTTGTTCATGGATTGGAGGACACACAATATTGATAAATTTTAATTCTCCTTAATTAGTCTATAATGTCTACACAATCGCAACTAAAATTCCAGCAGGGTTTTGTAGAAATTGATAATTTGATTCTAAAATTTATATGGAAATTCATAGAACCTAGAATACTCAAAACAATCTTGAAAAAGAAGAACAAATTTGGACTCACATCACCTGATCTCAAGACTTACTATATAAGCAACAGTAATAAAGACAATGTTATATTGGCATAAAGATAGATCAATGAAATAGAAGAGAGGGTCTAGAAACAGACTGACACATATTTGATCCATCGATTTTTGACAAAGGCACCAAAGCATTTCACTGGGGAAAGAAAGTCTTTCCCAAAAAGCGTTGAAATAACTAGACATCCATATGGGGGAGAAAATAAACCTCAACACTTACCTCACATCCAAATGCAAACATTTATTCAAGATGGATCATGAACTATTGGTTTGCAAATTCTGAAATTTCCTGGGTGGAATCCGAAATTGGCCCCTGAACACAGAGGAGAGACCGAAGAAAGAGGCAGACCACTCCAGATTGGTAGATGGCAGGTTTAATAAGCAAGAGAACTTACGTGTGAGGCTTGTCTCGGGCAGCCACAAGATGAGTAGTTCTCTGCACCCGCCCGCTAGAATCTCACATATACAGAGGCCTTAACTGGGTTCAGTCGCATATACTGGCCACATTGCTCTCTCCAGGCTGCGTCCTTGAAAATGGCTCCCCCCATGGAAATGGTGGGCAGAAAATACATTCCAAGGACAGGGGAGGGGCTGAGGAGGCCCCAATTCCTGAGCCCAGCTCATGGTCAACCAGCAGTCACGTCCTCTTGGTCACCTCCTCCAATACGAACATAAAAGCTAAAACTATTAAGCTTCTAGACAAAAAGATAGAAAAATATCTTTGTGACCTTGAGGTTGGAAAAGACTTCTTAGGACACAGGAAGCTCTAATCACAAAGAAAACGTAGATAACTTAGACTTCATCAAAATTAAAATCTGTTTATCAAAAACAGCATTAAAAATACAAAGGCAAACCACAGAGTAGAAGAAAGTGTTCACAAAACAATGTTCTGACCAAAGACTTGTGTCCAGAATATATAAACATCTCCTAAAACTCTATGTGCTCTGTTTTGTTTGAATTTTTACAGTGATAGTGTTTTCCTGTTATTATGAATATGATACCCTCATAATAACCACATGTCATGTCCCAATCACAATTTAGGTAAATAAGAAAAGGAGAATAAAGAATTCCACTCACTAGTATCTCCTCTACATCTTCCTTTGCTTCCACTGAAGGTCAAATTGAGAAACACGCTACTATCTACCCTTTCATTCCCCTAGACAGGCAAGGAAAAGTCTTTATGACGGCTGAGGAAGTGAATTTAACAAAGAATTAGAGAGATAACATTAGTAATACCAAGGCAAGCTCCCATTCCTGAAATAACAAAAAAGAAGAAACTGGGGCTGGCCTGGTGGCGTAGTGGTTAAGTTTGCACACTCTGCTTCAGTGGCCCAGGGTTCACAGGTTCAGATCCCGGACGCAGACCTACGCATCACTCCATCAAGCCATGCTGTGATGGCGTCCCACATACAAAATAGAGGAACGTGGGCACAGATGTTAGCCCAGGACTAATCTTCCTCAGCAAAAAGAGGAAGATTGACAATGGATGTTAGCTTAGGGCCAATCTTCATCACCAAAAAAAGAAGAAGAAGAAGAAATTGTCACATGTTGGGGTTTTTTAAAAAAATGATTTGAAGAAATTTGGGCAAAATGGAAACCATCAAAGAAGAGATGAAAGAATATTTACTGTGAATTATTAATAGTTAATTGAAAACCAATAGAAGACTAGATAAGATGGCGAAATTAAAATAAGTTGTGTGCTCATAACCTCCTCTCCCTGGTGCTCCGACCATCAGTGTGATGGTAGAAATCAGAGGCTCTGAATCACCCCAGTAAATGCGAGCAGCACACACTGACCTGTTTGGTTTAGAGTGATTCTCTCCTATTCATAATTTTAATTAAAAATCTAAATATGGCTTTGTACTGCAGTGGTATTTTCCATATCATAAGTAGAGGAGAAACTGAAAGGTAAACCTCCCCCCCCGAGAAGTTCCTGCATCAACTCCTGACAGGATATGTCTGTTTTTAGCTGTGATTATTGCAGTTAATCTTCCGTTCTGGTGGACTAATAGAAGTTTGATGTGTTGATATTAGTATTTGAATTGGTTCTGCAGAATGTGTTTAAGTGTTATTATAGTTTCTCCTCCCCTACTACCTAGAGATTTTCGGGTGCTGTTTAACCAGCACTGTTCTAATTAGAAATCATACCACCTCCTAAGGAGTTGGTAGTGATTATAAAACCATGTGTTATTTTCTTGAAAAGGTAAAAGGAAGCCAAGAGAATTGAGATTGATCATTTCCTGAGTATGGCTGTGTCTTTGGCCCCTTCACTGCCCTCGACATGATCCCTTAAATTGCTCAAGGAATTCTACTTACCTGGTGTCCCCAGGCCCCACTGACTCCCAACCTCCTCCATTCTGCCGTCCTGCTTCCTCTTTCCATTTCATTCACTCCAAAAATGCTCTCTCTCCCAATATAAAGTATATTGAGTGTAGCAGCAAAGAAAACTCTGAACAGATTAATTAAAAGAGACAATCTCTAATCTTAAATAGAAAACAATCTTGACCCCACATCTCCCTCCACAGTTACTGCCTTATTTCTCTCCTCCCCTTTTCAGCAGATCTTGAAGTAATTGCACTTCTTCACTGTCTCTATTTCCTCTCCTCCTATTCGTTCTTGAAATTACTACGTTCAGCCTTTTATCTCCACCACCGCCCCAAACTACTCTTGTCAAGGTCATCGACATCGTCCAACTTGCCCAGCCCAATGGTCAAGTCCTCACCACTCACAGCAGTATTTACACAGTTGATCAATCTCTCTTACTTGACACACTTTCTTCCCATGATGTTGGGATAGAATTCTCTCTCCTCGTTCTCCTCCACCTCAGTAGCTGTTCTTCTCTGCTTTGTGGGGTCGTCCTACAGACCTGACCTTTAAAAAGTGAAGAGCTCCAAGGCCCAGACTTGTTCAAGCCATCATCACTCCCCAGCCATTCAAAAGAATGTGTTAATATGTGTCATTATGGAATAAACTTCAGGATCTACTGTTACATGAAAAAAGATGAAAGATGGCAAGCTGGATGTGTGCAGAAGTTTGGGATAAAACAACACAGGACTGGAGTACTTAACTCCTCCTCTGAAAGGCTCGGGCACAAAATAAACCAGGAAGTCACATTAAAGAGCTGGGAGTCCCCCCAAACTGTAACATTTTTGCTAATTTAACTAGAGGCAGTTAAAAAGATGAATCAGGCTGATGTCCCATCCTCCAGAAATGTATAGTCTGCTGAGGGGAATGAAAAATAAATAGTTACAAAATAAGCAACAAAATGGTGTCACCAGAGAAATGACAATTAGGAGTTATGGGAGCTCAGATAAATAGAGCAGTTCTTACGAGTTCTATGAAGCTGAATTATTTCTGATTTCTTTTTTTTTACTGCATGCTTTCAACATAACTGCATTTCTCAATTGCCTCTATTATCAAACTGAAATTTCTAGTTTTCTGTCCCTTATCCATGCTACTCTATACCTCAATCTTATAATCAGAGTGAAAAATCTTTTTTATTGCAAACTACTCTATCCAACAAACCTCAAGAACCCAAGAAAAGCATAACTAATGATTAGTATTTGTGGGGAAAAAACAGCTTTATTTTATTTTATTAAAGAGAAAGGGATCAAAACAAACCCATGGGACACAGGAAGAAATGTAGAGAGATTCCCCAACCTGCTACTAGACAGCTCAGCTGGAATATGAACCCAGGTCTGTCTGATTGCAAAGCCTTTCAATTCCAAAATCTTTCAATTTTATAGCCTGTCTCAAATATAAATGCACACGTAAACTGATTGTAAAAGGAGAGAATGGTACCCATGGAGAAGAAAACATTCAATTTACAAGAAAGAGGGGATTGTTGGTGGAGCAAGCACCCTGGAAGAACCACAGAAACCCTATGCACACCAGAAAGCAGCTACATCCACGGAAACACTGTAAAAGAATAATGGAAACAGAGGCAGGATGATTCTCATTTTACTGCAGAAACACACAGACTGTCTTAAAAACAGTTGCCCCATTTTTGGTCTTTAGTGAAATCATCATTATTTTCTTTTATTTTCTAGATCTAAAGAATAAATGGCACGCTTTTCTCCTCTTCTTGGTTTTGCCCTACGGGCAGGAGAAATTACAACCAGAGCTGACCTCACTCAGACTGCAGGTTTCGATTCCTGCCCCCTGACTTCCAGTCCCAACTCCACCCAAAGACCCCCATCCACTTTCACTCCTGTCTCACACATGCCTCTCCTGCTCCTGCCCTCATCCTTCGCTAAAATCATTGTGTCTGTTAGCCTAATCCACGTCCCTTCTTAAAACGCTGAAACTCCATTTTTTCTCTGAAGTTTTCGTGGACCTAATCCCATAGAGGCAAATCAGAGGATTTGATCTGCAGCAGCCATTAGCTGTGAATATTCCTAGTGGAGTTTCATTATCTTGTTCTCATGAATATATGTTTATATTAGACTTTACTTTTTAAAAATTCCTTACAGCTATGCATTCAGTAAATGTCACTGACGGGCTCATTGACTGCCCAGCTTAATCACAAGCTATCCAGCTAGCAGGTGATAGATAGATGATAGATAGATAGATAGAGCTGGAATACAAATGTTAACCAAAACTAAACACATTTTTAAAATGTAGAGATCTTTGAGCTTGGAGACGATGCTGTTTCACAGTCGATTTACTGTATTACTCCGAGAACAATTTGCCATAAACATCAACGTAACGTTATATGGTTTTTTTCTCTTTTCTCCAAAGAAATGCACAGTGGGATATGTAAAATGTCAGAAATAATTAGACAAAATAGCACAATCCCATTGTGACACTAAAATATCTCCAGAGTTGAATATTTGCTGTGAAACTTTAAAATCTGATTTGAAAGCTGCTTATTATAAACAATATAATTTTTTCTTTAACATAATCGTCCCAGAATTTAAAGCATAATATGATGTGAATATATGTTTCCAAATGTAAAGAAGCCTTTTTATATATAAATATATATATAAAAGAATAAATATAAATAAGAAAATAATCCAGGTGGCAAGATAAACTTAAAATTTGGTAATGTCTTCATCAGAAGGAGTTTGGAAACTTAACTGGGAAAAAAAGGATTCTTTGAGGACTAATGTAAAGATGAAGTTTACATTCAGAGAGAAAAAAGAAAATAATATCAAAAATATGTAAAGAACTTATGAATTCCAAAATATTATCAAGTTTTCCAGAAAAGAATGGGGCTTTTTCATTCATTAACCAGGAGTATA
Organism: Tapirus indicus; assembly: GCA_031878705.1. Taxonomy (NCBI): domain Eukaryota; kingdom Metazoa; phylum Chordata; class Mammalia; order Perissodactyla; family Tapiridae; genus Tapirus; species Tapirus indicus. Next base: position 13,030,146 of record CM062933.1, read on the forward strand.
CTGTTTTCCAGGAACCATCCATTCAGAAGTGCTGTGGTGCTTCCCTCTACCCACACGAAATGGAACACAAGAGATACATAGCTGAAGAAATTACAGCCTCCTCACAAATGAGAGACATTCAAGTCTAAGTAGTTTCCAGCTAAAGGAAAATAACCAACAGCTTCTCCACAGTGTAGACTGGAACGGGGAAAACATGAACATCACTAACTGTACCACAGAAGCCAGTGTGGCTGTGAGACCCAAGACCATCACTGAGAAGATGCTCATTTCCATGACCCTGGTGATCATCACCTCCTTGACCATGTTGCTAAACTCAGCCGTGATTCTGGCCATCTGCACCACCAAGAAGCTCCACCAGCCTGCCAACTACTTGATCTGTTCTCTGGCTGTGACGGACCTCCTGGTGGCAGTCCTCGTCATGCCCCTGAGCATCATGTACATTGTCATGGACAGCTGGAAGCTAGGGTACTTCATCTGCGAGGTGTGGCTGAGTGTGGACATGACCTGCTGCACCTGCTCCATCCTCCATCTCTGTGTGATTGCCCTGGACAGGTACTGGGCCATCACCAATGCTATCGAGTATGCCAGGAAAAGGACTGCCAAGAGGGCTGGACTGATGATCCTCACTGTCTGGACCATCTCCGTCTTCATCTCCATGCCCCCTCTGTTCTGGAGGAGCCACCGCCTACTCAGCCCGCCCCCTAGTCAGTGCACCATCCAGCATGACCACGTCATCTACACCATTTACTCCACACTTGGGGCATTTTATATCCCCTTGACTTTGATACTGATTCTCTATTACCGGATTTACCACGCAGCCAAGAGTCTTTACCAGAAAAGAGGATCAAGCCGGCACCTAAGCAACAGAAGCACAGATAGTCAAAATTCGTTTGCAAGTTGTAAACTTACACAGACTTTCTGTGTGTCTGACTTCTCCACGTCAGACCCTACCACAGAGTTTGAAAAGATCCACACCTCCATCAGGATCCCTCCCTTTGACAATGATCTAGATCAGCCGGGAGAACGCCAGCAAATCTCTAGTACCAGGGAACGCAAAGCAGCACGCATTCTGGGCCTGATTTTGGGTGCATTCATTTTGTCATGGCTGCCATTTTTCATCAAAGAGTTGATTGTAGGTCTGAGCATCTACACTGTGTCCTCTGAAGTGGCCGATTTTTTGACATGGCTTGGTTATGTTAATTCTCTGATCAACCCTCTGCTCTACACAAGTTTTAATGAAGACTTCAAGTTGGCTTTTAAAAAGCTCATTAGGTGCCGAGAACATACTTAGACTGTAAAAAACCAGAAGGCATGACTTTTACCAGCCTCAAGAGCGGACGGGGGTAAGGGGTGCAATTCATTAATTCTTGAACATAACTGGTTCGGGAGAGTTTGTAAGTATGTGTGGTCCTGTTTTTTATTTGTTTGTTTTGTTCTGTTCTGTTGGGGCTTGTTATTTGGTGTGTTGTTTTCTTCCTCTGATTTTATTTGTGGTACCTCATTTCAAATAAAGATTATCGTACAAAACCAGAAATTTCATAGAAGTAATAATAAGGTGAAATAGTAAGTAGTTTTTTTTAGCCATTTCAGTCAACCCTGCAATTAAAAAATGCCAAAATAAATCTTTATTTTCAGAATTTCTTATTACTTATAATTCAAATATCTGATAACTTGTGCCCATGTGACATTAAGTCTGAGATTATGGCTCCAAATGCTTACAAACTCCAGTGGGAACTGCATGATTACATAAAGCATTAAAAAAAAAAGTGGTGTGCTGTCATCTACTGCTTGCAGACCTGAACTAAAGTCATTTACTATGCCTACATAGCCCACTCCTTTCAGGCACAAATAGTACAGCTGGCATGTCCTTTTTAGTTCACAAATAAGCTTTCTTGTTCTCTAAAAAGAACCTAGAATGCATGCACGGGCATTTTCCTAGGTCTTTGACTATGAATATGAAACATAAGCAAATAAGATTATAAAATAATAATCTAAATCGGTCAATGTGTTGCTATATTTCCTGACAGACACGTTGGGCCTCCTCCAGTTCTAAGAAGTGTCCCAGCTAAGCCTCGAATACACTCTCTCTCTCCAGCAGGATTAAAGTGGGAGTACATGTCAAATTTGGAGAACTTTTAAAGCAGCTTAACAGGATGCAGTCATCAAATGAGGGAATATATTATCTGAAGAACTTTGTTGGGGAATGTTACTCATTAAATTACCAGTTTTGCACTGGGAAAAAAATTAAAAGTTGAAAATCTATGTTTACAGCAAAAGCCACCACCCATCAGGAAATGTGTACGAATTGTGTCTCCTGGAATCCCTGTCGCTTCCTTGCCAGACTGCACCCTGGGGCCAGGAGACTGCAGGCAGTACCCGAGGCCACGCAGGGCATGGCCTGACTCAGCCTCGGCTGACCTGGAGTGACCACTCTAGTCACGTGGACGAGCTCACCACTAAGTCAAGAGTGATGATAGAGAGGACTGAAAGTTTGTAAATTCTTGTATACTCCTAAGTAAGTGACTCTTCTAAACCTCTGCTCCTCATCTGTCATCCACAGCCTCTCCCCATCTCCTCATTCTCCACAGGTCATCTCTCTTTGTTTACTGAGAAGACATTGATTTGCGCTCTCTCCGTCTCCATGTTTTAGCTCTTAAATCTGTCCCCTCTCAACTTTTTACTAATCTTGCTCCTTTCTTCTCTCTCTCTCTCACTTTCTCTTTCCCTCTCACCCCCTCCTCTCCCCACTCTTCTTTAATCTCACCTATTAATTTGCTCGAGTCTCTTGGACACTTAAACAAACTTCCTCTGGCTCTACTTTTCCTTTAAGCTCCTGCTTCATCTCTCTCCTAAGTGTCTCACTTGAGTTTCTCCAGTCATGAATCCACTCACTCTACCTTCACTTCTCACCTTCCACTGACTTTTCCATCCTTTATCATCTGAATGTGCCCCTCCCAGTTCTCCCAAAACTGATCTCCCAAAGGTCATTGGTGACTTGCCAATGTCAGAGGCCTTGCCTCTGACCATTCTCTCATCAATTAAAACAGCCCTTTCTTGTTTAAGCCCATGCCTTTCAGGGCACTTTACTCTCTGGTTCTACAGCTACATCCTCCTTTCTTTTGCCTCCTTTTCTTTTTTGTTTTTGGTGAGGAAGATTAATCCTGAGATAACATCTGTTGCCAATTCTCCTCTTTTTGCTGAGGAAGATTGGCCCTGGGCCAACATCCGTGCCCATCTTCCTCTACTTTATATGTGGGACACCTGTCACAACATGGCTTGATAAGCAGTGCATAGGTCCATGCCCGGGATCCAAACCTGTGAACCCCGGGCCACCAAAGCACAGTGCAGGAACTTAACCGCTATGTTACCAGGCCAGCCCCCTTTGCCTCCTTTTCTTTTTCCTGGGGCTTTGTCCTCAGCTCTCACCTCCTGTACATTCATACCCCATCCCAACCTCCATCATTTCAATGATTAGTTCCATGCCTGTGGCTCTTAAATGTGTGTCTTTAGTTCTGCTCTCTCTCTTTCTCCCCACTCCAGACCCATGAATTATGTCTGGTGAACATCTCCCTATGAATATTCTGTCAATGCTTCAACGGAACCTTTCTAAACCGAACTCGTGATCATTTTCCCACACTCAAACCTTCTTCTCCTTCCACCTTCTCAGTCTCAGATAATAAGATTACCCTGCTTTTCATCATTCATATTAGATAAATGTGATTCTCTCTCTTCGTGGCTTGTCCCTCACAATCAGATAGTCTTAAAGTCATGTCTGTTTACCTCTACAGAAACGTTTGTGTATACCCCCCTCTTCTCTAATAATTTGGTCCTCTCACCTGGACCAGTATTATCTGATCCACCTACCACTGGACTCCTCAAACTGCAACTCTGCCCCCACACACCTGCCAGATATGCTTCCTGGTTCTCAGAGTGGCATCTCCAGACCGGCAGCATTAGCATCACCTGGGAACTTGTCAAAAATGCAAAGTCTGGGCCCCACTGAAGACCTACTGAAGAAATTCTGAGAGTAGGGGCCCATCAATCTCTGTTTTCACAAGCCTTCCAGGAGAGATGGTGCAAGCTAAAGTGTGACAATCACTATCCTAGAGCAGACTGTCGATTTTTAATTACAGTACTCAAAATCTTCTATTTCCCCATCAGTATAAAATAAATTAAGATTGCTTAGTATAATATTCAAGGTTCCTTCACTATGTGGCCTCAAATTACCTTTCCAGGGTTATGTCTCATCACTCTTCTCACCTACCTCATACTCCAGAAAAGTCTGGATATTTCCTGTGTTTTCTGAGCTCCCCTAACATTTGTTCCTACTGCTTCAGAAGCTTGACCTCATGGCTTCCCATCCGTCTTCCACCAATCCTTTCTCATGTAGCTCAAATGCAATCTCTTCTGTAAAGTCTTCCTGAGATCCTCCCTTCTCCTCTGTCATATGGAATTCTTCTCTCCAGCTCTATGCTCCCGTAGAACCTCATTTGTATCTCTATTATTATATGCATCCTAACTTGTAGTGCATTTGTTTGTGTGTTTCTGCTGTCTGCCGTAGTAGATTGTGAGCTCCTTGAGGGCAAGAACTGTGTCTGTTTCATCTCTGTATCCATAGGGACTCCTACAGTGTTTTACACACAATAGGCACTTGATAAACGTCTGTCAATGTGAATGGACTTATTTCCCTGGAAGAGAAAATGTAAATGTGCCATCTTCTCTCAGTGACAAGACCAAACTTCTAAAATCCCATGGTGCAGTACTGACTTTCTTTTTTCCCAAAAGTTACCCTATCACTCCAATTTTTGTTCCCGAAAATGCTAGGAAATGCTTCCACATGGAAAGAAAGTGGACTTCTCATTGAATATAAATGAATGTGCTTTATTAGTTAGGATTCAGGCTAAGCTGCTGTCAAAGCAGAGACCCCCAAACATAGTAGTTTAAACAAGGTAGTCTCTTTCTCTCTCACATGACAGTCAAGAGGTAGGAGGGCAGCCCAAAGTGAACAGGGGACTCTGCTCCACAGTCTTATCCAGGGACTCAGGTTCCTTTCATCTTGTGGCTCTGCCTTCCCTGTAAGGCTTGTCCCCATCTGCATGGTCAAAGCTGACACACCATCACATCCACATTCCAGTCCATAGAAAGGAAGAGAGAGAAGTAAGAGAGCAAACAATTTCCTTTTAAGGAAGTTATGTGGAAATTGTACACATCACTTCTGCTTGTATTCTATTGACGATAACTTGGCCACATGGCCACCCCACATTGCAAGAGAGAACAGGAGAGTAAATCTCTAGCTGGGCAGCCATGTGCCTTGCTAAAAATGAGGATCTTATAATAAAAGGAAGGAGAGAATGAATGCAAGTGGACAATGAGCAGTCTCCACTACAAAGAGATATTGGTTTCTGTATGTGCAGCTCAAATATTACCGGGCAAGTCAAATTGGCTACCCAGCTAGTGGTGATCTACACACAAAGATGTTGAGATTTAAATTACAGGTAATTTGACTGAGATTGTGCGTATGCTGAAAATCTGTTATTTATCATGACTATGATATTTACAATATCTAGAAATTATATGAGCAACTTCCTCGCTTTTCCATCATGCTCCACATACCATCATTGAAAATTCTTGGCAATTATAAGAGTTTTAAAACTTAAGAGTATAAATAAATAAAAAACAAAAAGCAGATGTATAACGAATTTTCACTTACTCATTTTCACTAATTCATTTCCTACTAGATAAATCCTAATTAAATGCATTTCTCTCACCTCTACCTACCTCTGCCTTTAGCAAAGAAGAATATGTATATATTTCCTAGTATAAAACAAACCTGTTGAAAAAAATTCTGTTGTTGGGTTTACTCATTTAACCATTAGTGCTAGCTGCTATTGACCACTATTGCTCTTTCAAATTAAAACTTGAGCGAAGTAACAGTATCTTCTGATATGGTCAATTTTTCCAGTGTAAACATTGGCAGATTAAAAGTAAACCCCAATGGTGACATTTCAGTCACCTCCATTATCCAACAAATTAGGACTTCCTGGTTTGTGTACTTAGTGAAAGAATTCTTGGATGTAAGTCACCCCCTTGCAGACCTGGTAAATGTTTCGGCTATAGCTAGTGGCAATAAGAATCCCTATTAGCATTTCTACCACTGGCTGCTTTGGATAACTGTATAGACCTCCTTATGAATTTCAGTTTGAAAACTCTGATCATTATGTGCAAGGTAAGTTCCAGAGCGAAATCCAGCAACCGTGCTGGTTACCATCACAAGTCATTTTAGTTTCAACCATCTCATTGGTCTCAGTCTACAAATGTGTGTTTCCTGTGTTTGCTTACTTTTTAAGGTCTTCTACACACAACTTTTTACTTCATTATGTACAGTATTTGCAAAAGCAGTGAGAGCATCAGAAAAGTAGTGAAAAGAAGCATATGGCTATAATAAGAATACAGGTAAAGGTAATTTTTTTGATTAAAAGTGCTGAGAAAAATGACAACCATCAAATATGAGAATGAGATCAGATCTTATTCAGTTTTCAAGGGCCACCATATGCAACATGTGAAAAGCACCTTGCCTAAATTATTGACTATAGTTAGCAGGAAATAAGGAAAGCGATTAATGAGATGGGAAAATGTCTGAGCATCACACAGTAGTTCTAAAAGATGTTTGAGAATGTGTATGGGCATGTTTAGTTATCTCAGTAGAGAACACTAATGGCATTTTGTGGTAGGAGACAGGGAGGCTAAATCCTGCAATAAAAAATAAATAAATAAAAGACTTGCCCCACCCAAAATACCAACATCACCACCCACTGAGAAACTCAGGCCTATCAGCAACAACATGGGATACTCAATAGCCTAATGTTAATTCAGGAGTTGGCTAGGGATTATCCGAGGAATCAAAGACTGAGCCTGGTGAAAGTGCTGCTTATGAGTTTTATTGCAAGTCATGGAGGCTTTCAAAGGCTCAAGGCCAATTTGAATCTGCTCAACATCAAGGTCTGGTTAGGCCAACAAATAGTGACACCACATTGGTTAAAGAGTTTCCCATGACATTGGCAGAGATCATTAGGAAAAGGGACCCAATAAGATGTCTATCAGCAAGAAGGAGTGTGTGCATGGTAGTGATGCTTCAGAGGATTGACTCATATCCTTATCGGATGAAAAGGCTTTCAAAGACTGTAAGTATCATCTCACCTAAGTCATCTCAGACTCAGAATTAAAAGACTATCTCAGGCACCTGTCAGTAGGAGGAGGAGAGATTTCAAATGGTAGGAAGGAGACATTAGATGTTCCTTGGGACCCTCAAATTACCCAGGGGAACTCTTTTCTCCCCCATAAACCTCACCCTGGAGAATACACAGCAGGTTTCAGCCTTCCCACAAAAATCATTTGAAATTATTTCCTTTAGAATAGAAGGGCATCACCCTGAGGGGAGAACTGCTGCAGGAAAGTGATCTGTTGGCTCCCAGAAGCTCCTGGCACCTAGCACAGAGGGTGGTGCCTAGTGGCATTCAACTTACCTTATTTACATGTCTGTTGAAGTTAATTTAAATGAACACATTGACTATAGACTTCAAGAAATTTAAAAGCAGAACTATGTCATGGGTTAGGAGAGTACTTTCTCATATGGAAGTGGAGTTGTTAAATATCAATAATTTTTTAAAGGAAAGAGGGACATCAGGACAATGATGATATAAAAGAAACAGCAACAGGAAGACTCAGAAGATAAGGTCAGCAGAGTTTTAGATCATCAAAAAACACTGACCATCTGCTATGAGTTTGAGTAGATTATGAAAATTTTTAATTGAAAAAGAAAAAGAAAAAGAAGTATATGCAGAAAGCAAGAATACAGCAATGGAAAAAGCAGAGGTTGGAAGATAATACTGGTAGTGGTTTTGGGTCCACATATACCAAGTGAGCATCTGCCATGAGTTTGGCATCATACTAGGTGCTGGGATCTCCACAAGGAAAAAGAAAAAGAGGGCAGATAATTGAGGTGGAAAACCACGAGACCCAGATCTTAAGAGCAGATTTGTAGAAAGCTGATTATGTTTATTTTCTATTTGCATAAAACAGCATTTTAGAGGGAATCATAACATCACCTTTGCTTAAGGGGATGGGAGAAAAGAGACAGACAGGAGCATTTTGTGCATCTGATTCTTAGGGAACATGAAGGTAATACCAGAAACTCTGAAGAATGTAGGAGAAGGGATGATTCTTCAAAAAAAATGTATAAACAACGTGGACACAAGAAATAAGGTTATATGGACATGCTTTTCCAGTTTATATGGTATCAGACAGTCAAAATATCAAGGGATGATTTAAGAAAAGCTAATATGAACACATACTAAGGAATGATGGTGGAAACAGATCTCTGAGGAAAATTTAAACTTACAAGCAATCTAATAATAAGCAGACCAGTGACCCCAAGTGTTTCTGGTTCATGGTTAAGCACCCAGTAAGGGATTGGCAAATGAATAAATCAATTACTCAGTTAAGCAATCAAGCCTGAGTTAGAATTTGGATGGCAAAGGAGGACAACTTGGCAATATAACAGAAGTATCTGTGTAAGTAAGTAACAAAGATGCTAAAGTAAAATATGCATTCAGAGGTATGAAGCAGCTGTATAAAAAGCTGAGGCTGCAAGCCAAATCATCAACCATCCTTTCTTCCTATACTTTGGGGTAGAAGGGAGGAAGAGGTGTTTTACAGGGAACAGTAAGAACAACCATTATGTAAATGGTGTTGACATTTACTATAAAATCTTTGAGGCAGCATGCAGCTCTTTACCTGATTACTTATTTATTTATCAGTTCCTCACTGGTGAAAAACTAAGGCCTGACTTTGCTTTCTAATCACACACACATGCACATAGAAACAAAAATAATGTCCCCCCACCCAGTAAGGAAAACAAAGGCAAGTTTGATACAAGCAAGTGTCATTGGTTGAATGGTTACAAAAGTCCAATTAGAAATGCAGTGTCAGGTGTACTCAGCACATACCTGTTATTTCATGTATGATTGCTGGATACTATACCAACTGGAATAGGAGGATATGAAGATACTAGCCTCATTGGTAACACTTAGGAGAAATCATGATCAGAGTTTCCAAAAACTGGCTATCCTGAAGAGATCTTGCCCAAGGTTGCCTGCCCTGCCCACAAACTCCTTCTCAATGAGTTACAAGGCACAGCCTTGTAAGGCTGAGAACAGCAGCTCTAGGTGGTTCTTTAAGCATAATTGACCATGTGGCACCATGTGGCATGCCTACCCCACCCCCTCCCCTGTCTGCAGTTGATTGGTTGGGGCAGTTGGGCACCTGGCCATGTGCTATGAGGTGGTCTGGGACAAAAGCTCCCCTCAGATGGAAGGTGATTATTTGCAGTGATGACTTCTTACCTCTCAAGAATTTGAACGAAAATACATGAAGAGACATTACATTGTCAGTGGAAGCAGAAGTAGAAAGATAAGCAAAATGAGGCCAAAACAAAAAGAGCAGCCAACGTGAGTTCATGGCAAAGCGGAAGAATGAAGCTCAATTCATTCCCGCTGCTGAGAAACTAACACTGTCTCCTGTCCTCTAGAGCTACGGTCTTACAATCCCAGGCAGCCTTCCAGTTCCCAAACTATGCTGCAGATCCTTGGGGGTTAGCTGTAAGAATATTCGAGACTTCTTTCTTTCTCATTCCAGCAGTTACCATTACAATCAACCACCACCACTTAAGGAAACCTTCATTGTTGTCTTTCTTTCAACCGAAGGAGTCCTAACACACAGAGCTCCTAGGTCTCTGAGCCGTGAGCTTCTGGAACAGGCTCACTGGCTCCATTTGGACAGTTAGTGCAGTTGGACCAGATTCAAGTCTTTTCATTCCCATTGACCTTTCTAGTGTTGAAATGTACACAGTTTCTATTACTCCCTGATACCTTTCAGTTCCCCTCATGAAACTAAATTTCTCCATTTGGTTTTTACTCCATGGATTTCAGTTCTATCCATCATAGTCTTTTTTTTTCATAAGTTGTTGTTGCTATTTGTTTTTTGTTTTGGTTCCTAGGATAACATGGCCTACCTTTTACCCAAGGAGCAGCTGATTGTGATTTCCTTGAGTCTTAGCCTTGGGAGTGGGAATGAGTAGGAAGGGCAGGGTGGGAGGGCAGAGATCAAAGTACTATCTTAGTCTCTTCAGGCTGCTATAACAACAATACCATAGACTGGGTGGGTTACAAACAACAGAAATTTCTTTCTCAGCCTTACGGAGGCTGGAGTCTGAGACCAGGGTTCCAGCACAGTCAGGTTCTGGGGAGAACCCTCTTCTGAGCTGCAGACTGCTGACTTCTCCTTGAATCCTCACATGTTGGAGAGCAGAGGGAGAGGGACAGGAGGCAAGTTCTTTCTGACTCTTACAAGGGCAATAATCCCATTTATGAGGACTCCAGCCTCATAACTTCATCTAATCCTAATTACCTCCCAAAGGCACCACTTCCCAAGACCATTGCATTGGGGGGAGTGGGCTTTGATATATGAATTTAGGGAAGACACAATATTCAGCCCATGACAAATAGTAACAAGCATCTTTAAAGGGCTTGTGGACCAAGCTTTGCCAGTTCCATTTGCATCCTTTCTGGTTGTTTTGAGGGCTTTGGGAAGCAGAGTCATGACATTAATGACCACTATGTACTCAGCCAGGCTTAGCTCAGTCACAACCATCTTAGGGGATAGAATCACCTCTTTTAATCTTATAAAAATGTAGATCTGAATATACTCCAGCAAATTGGCATATTTCCAGTGAGATGACCCATTTCTTAATAAAAATAATGAGAAAAAATAACTAAAATCCAACAGGAGGGCATGGATTTAGTCTACTAAAAAATAATTTAAAGATAAAGTTCATTCAATCAACAAACATTTATTAACATCTATGTGTCAAGTTTTGCAACACATTGTGTTGTGAATGAGACACAGCCCCAGTCCTTAAGGAAAATATTCATCTGTTGGAAGAGAAAGCCAAGTAAACAAGTAAGTGGTTGCAAGAGTGTGATACATTGTGTAATGGAGATAAGCACAATGTTCTATGTGGACACAGGAAAAAGAAATAAACAGTTCTGTAAGAGATAAGGGAGAGGCACCTTCACCAAAAATTTGGACTGGAACATGATATAAGAGTTCACTAGGCTAACAGTTCATTCAGATAAACAGCATGAACAAAAGCATGGAGATGCAAAGATACAAATAGTGTTCAGGGAATGAGAAGTGACCAGACTGTGGAGTAGGAGGAAGAAGGGCAGGAGAGGAGGCTGGCTGGGCAGCCATGTCCATGAAGGGCCTCAAATGCCTTATATTGGGCATTGGATCTTATCCTCCAGGCAGCAGAAAATCACCCAAGGTTTTTAACTAAAGGGGAACATGATCAGACCTGCAGTTTTGAAAACATCCTTGAATAAAAGAGAATGGAAGAGTGAAGACCACATGGACGGGTGTTGAAATAAGCCAGAGAACTATGGGGGGAGTCTGGACTGAAGAACAGAAGGAAAGTGAGAGGAAGGTGAGGGTGGGGAGATTTTAGATTTCAGAGATAAACTGGAAGACAGACTAATCAGTAGATTTAACTGGAAGATGACCTTTTTAAATTGAAAGAGTCAAAGTTTCAGACTGCCAAGGGAAATGTAGTAATTTCAGCAACAGATCATAAATCTCACAATTCGAGGATATAATAGAATAGAGCAAGAGTCTCCTTCTTTGCCAAATAGACCAATCTTTTTCCCACGTTGGAGATTGTCTACCCTTGCTTAATCACAGTGAACTGGGCAGAAAATCTCTTCTAGGAAATAACAATAAGATCAGAGGTGTTCATTACACACCTCATTTGTCTTCACTGTGAGCGCTATTCTTTCATGGAGCCCTTGTATACACGTTGGTTACTTAACAACTTGGTTAAGCAAACAACCCTTATTCCAGCAGACATCCATTCATTTATCATTCAACAAACATTTACTGAGCACCTACTATCTGCCAGGGATTATGCTGGTCCTAGATATTCAATGATGAAGTAGACAATACAGATTCTTTCCCCGGCTGAGATTTCAGTCTAATGGAAGAGAGAGACCATTTAAATAGCATTTTCAATACACTATGTTCAATGCAGCAAAAGGCAATATTTCTCATACTTCTGATTTGGTAGATCTGGAGTGAGACCTGAGATTGTGCATTTCTAATGAATTCCCAAGTGATACTGATGTTGCTGGTCTAAGGACCACACTCTGCATGACACAGAATCATGTCGCTCAGTCCAGGGCATGCTCATCCAAAGCTATTTGAAGAAAATTGGCAGGAGAATGAAATCTCCTGCATTTCATAACTTGAGCAATAGCAATTAATCATAGAAAAAGAAACCACAAGCACAATACAAGCGTACTTGCCAAACCCTGATGGGACTGAAGCAGAAAATCTGAAATCATCTTTGAGCAAGTTGGGACAGAGAGACAGTGAGGACATGTGTTCACGCTTGGACCTCAAGCAGACACGTGGAAGCAGAGCCATGAAAGTTCAGAGAACAAGGGCCAGGACAGCACTCCCCTTGGCTCTCAGGCTTTCATTGTTTTGCCCACAGCACAGTGTAGAGGGATAAGCATTTACTACCTGGCCCAAAATTAAGTTATACCAGTAATTTTTAAATAATTTTCTGTGTGCATTTATGCTTAATTTAACTATTCTATCAATAAATGCACTTTATCCCATGGGTTCATATCTTCTCAACTAATCCTTTTGTTGTCCTAATAAAATCTCTAGATCTTTAAAGATTCTCTTCAGGCAACAATAAAGAGAGGACCTGAGCTAGGAGAATTTAACTAACCTCGGTCCTGAGACCATGGAAATGCTCGGGCATTTTGTCTTTCTAAAGGAAATGAAAAGGCCAAGAGAAACTAAAGGAAATGGGAAAAGGACAAAAGTTGCTCCTGTGTCTTCAGGTAGCCTCTTTCACACCTGCCTGTAGGGGACATTGCAAATCCAGGGTCCTAACAGATGCAACAGCAAGACACAGAAACATAAAGCAGGTGATATGGAGATGTCAATAAAAAAACACTTCCCTAAGGAAATGCTTTTTACTTTGTATTTTAATACAGTATAAAGAACTAAAATGTGTGCTTAAGTTCCAAGATTTATACCTATACCTTTAACAGAAGATATTTAAATGTGCACCTAAGTCAGCATCCTGAAAAATGGCTCATGCGGCTTCCAGAGCTCCCCCAGACCATATTCTGTGAGCTTGCTACCCTCTCAGCCCTGTGTGTCCTGGTAAAAAGCCCCCACACAGAGGGTGAGCTCCAGGCAAGGAGGCACATCCCACCTCCTCACTTGAAGGATTGTCCTTCACTGTCAAGAAAAGCCTGGAATTATAGTTCTGCACTCCTTGGTTTTTGTTATATTGGTAGCCAAAAAGTATCATACAGGATACTTCTGAAGATCGACCCTTAACACCGTAAGACTCTTTGGGCCTTTCCTACACTTGCCCTTGTTTACATCCATTGGCTGGCCAGAAGAGGAGTTCAGTAAGTGAAGTTTGTTTCTGTGTTCTTCACTCCTTTGACAACCATCAGACACCAGGGGCCTCCTGTTGCTCCCAGCTGCCCAACCTTCCCTGTAGCACCCACCCTGAGCCCACAGCCCGTGCTCAGAAACCATTTTCTCTGTTCCTCTGGAAACAGCTCCCTCAATAGCTTGGAGAATTTCCCCTGCCCCCATTTCATGTGGCTCCAGGGAGGCAGTCAACCATAGCAAGTACCTGCCCACCCAACCCCCCCTCCCCCCACCGAGGAGTAGGCATGTGACCAAGGCCTGGCCAAAGTCCTTTCCTGAGGTTTAAGCATGGTCCCTGGAAATTGTAAAAATCGTAACCCAGTGGCCATATTCTCTGCTATTTGAAGGAGGCTGAGCTAATGAGACCAACACAAGAGACAGAAGATGAAATGAGAGGTGGAGATACGAAGAAAGCCATAAGCATTTTTGCTAACGAGGAATTAGAACAGCTAATTCCTTGCACCTCTAAAATCTTATGATTTTTGAAAATGTATCCATGAGTAATTGTAGTTTAATCAGTTACTTTTCTCAAGTAACAATTAGGCTGACACCTACTCTGATAGACTGACTAGAATACTGAACATAGAGTAAGGCAATGCAGATTTAAATTTCCATCCCCAAATTATTGAGTGCCATCGGGAAAAGTTGTTTAATCTCTCAGAGCCTCAGTTTCTTCATCTATAAAAATAAGGGTAAAAAACTTACCCCTCAGGTTGTTGTGGGGGTTAAACGAGGTAATTCTCAAAAAGATGAATTACAAAAGCAAAGAGAGAGATTGAAGGGGATGGGAAATAAATTCAGAAAATCTCTAAAACTGCCTAAGATAATACAATGCAATAAAGGTTCTATTTTGATAAATAATGCTAAGAAATGAGACACACAATGTCCAAAAACAGCATGGCACTTTAATCCAAGTTCTGATTGGTTTGAGGGAGCCCCCCAGTGGCTGCTACACAGGATGCATCTAAATTCTCCTGTTGGCAGTGGTGTCCCCAGAAGAAGCAAGACTCATGGTCACGTTACGATATGACTAGAAAAGACCTTGGAGAGCATTTCCTCAATCTCCCACATTTAAGAGATGAGGAAAAGGAGGCACTAAAAGGTTGTATATACATATTTCGAAAGTTAGAAATCGTACCATTTATTCTGAAATTTAACACTTTATGTTTTTCCTAAGAATGTCGAAATTCAACAGTTTCCATTTTGACATGTGTTACTCTTATTTCAAAATGTATAACTGAGGTATGTCTATAGTGATTGAGACCCAAAATTGTCACTCAGTTATCTAACCATGATTCTTTAAACATGTTTACATCATGAAATTATTTTAGTATAGATGCTTTGGCTGCACTATTTTTGGACACTGATACTTTTGTCTTATCAAAACCTGTACTGTTACAATTCCTTGATGCCCTCTACTGGCCATAATGTTACCATCCAATGTACAAATAAATTATTTCTGCATGGCCTACTATCTATTTCATAACATGCCTGACCACTAGAAAGATTGCATTTGGGGATAAAATGATAGAAGAATAAACAAAATACAATACTGCGTCAAAAACATTTAGGCAATGACATAAACCCCAAACAAATCATTACTGGGGTAAATTTTTAGAATGTTAAACAATTATGACATCAACTAGTTTCACCTAACATTTGATCTACAAAATATAATAACTAGGCTGTGAATTTTGTTCTTAATTTAAAATGTCCAACTGCACCAGATTCTATAAGAACGGTCTACTGAATGATATATTACTGAATTTGACACAGAAAACCAGAATTGTTCAAATTAAATTATCAAATGTTGAGGGATGGCAGGTTTGGAAGTGCAGGCAACAGAAAAATATGAGTGAATACGCTAACCACTCAGATTGCCTTAAGACTAAAAGAAACTTGACTAAAATATATTCCTGGTTCTCATACAGTTTTATACAAACACACATGCCAACATGCACACCCTGCACACCATAAAATCGTATGTTTGACCCAAAGAAAAATCATAACCCCTGAAATAAGCCAAATTATGGTCAGCTAATGCCATAACCAATTAAATCACTGATGATCCCCCATGATCCACTCCCACCGTCACCACCACCACCCCATCTCTGGAGTCTCTGCCCTCCCCTGCCCTTCACAGGTAAGTCTATCAATACATTTCCCACATGAAGGCTCAGCAGACTCTACCTCCCAAACAACCATTTTTGAGGCCCACTGTCTAGTCCAGTTCAATAGCTTAAGGGGGGCTGTGTTGCTCCCTGGGTCATCGTTGCTGCCGGTCAGACCTGAGACCCACACTCCCTGCAGTGCAGCTCTTCTTGCTCCTGGGGCCTCCAGGTCCAAGTCCCAGACTCCTCTTTTGGTTCCTCCTTGCCTCCCTTATTCTACCTGCCCCCACATCCCAGCCCAATGTCTATATTATTTAGCCAGGGCTGCCATAACAAAATGCCACAGACTGTGTGGTTTAAACAAAAGAAATTTATTTTCTAACAGCTGGAAGTCCCAGATTAAGGTGTCAGCAGGTTGGGTGTCTCCTGAGGCCTCTCTCCTTGGCTTGCAGATGGCCGCCTTCTTGCTGTGTCCTCACATGGTCTTTCTCCTCATGTCTGTTTGTCTAGATTTCCTCGTCTTGCAAGGACACCAGTCAGATTGGATTAAGCCCACCCTGATTGCCTCATTTTAGCTTAATCATCTCTTTAAAGGCCCTATCACCAAATACAGTTAGATTCTGAGGTACTGGGAGTTAGGACTTCGACACATGGATCTTGGGGAGACACGATTTAGCCCATCACACCAATGGATACCTAATAGGCCTCAAGGAACAAGACCTCATGCCCATGCGTGATTGAGGATCCCCTGCCTCAAAGCGCTACCCATAGGTTGAACCCCTCCTATCTGCCCACAGAAGCCGAGGTTCTGATTGTTGCTTGACTCTGCCCAAAACTTCTCCTTCCCTGACCATAGAATCTTATCAATCTTGGTAACATCTCCACAGTTCATGTTGACCACTATGTTGGTTCCCCTGGTCTACTGAGTGGGTCTCAGGCTGACTCAGGGGTTCGTCTAACTCCTCATCTACATGATGTTGCCAAAATATTACTACTACTACTTTATGATAATCATAGTTAAAACATTTATTGAGTGCTAGCCATGTTCCAGGCACTGTGAGAAGCACTTTTCATGCATAATTCTCACTATAATGCTGTACATTTGGTGTAAAATAGATGCTCAATAGTTGTATGAAGAAATTAATGAATGAAGATTTTAATTGTCCTCATTTTACAGATAAGAAAATGTCGACTCATAAAAATTAAGTAGCTTGCTCATGGTCCCATAGCCAGTAAGTGGCAGTGAACATTAGCCCATGCTTCAAAGAGATGGAACAAGTGAAAAATGTTCTATGACATTCAAAATCAAAATTCAAATGATAAACATACAGACTTACATAGACTAGGGTAAGAAATCTATTTAAAATTGAAAACATGCTGTTGCTTGCAGCAGTTTTAAAACATAGTCCCCAAACTATAAGATTCTACTCCCATCTCAACGTGGGGTACATGTCCTTTTTCTTTGAATCTAGATGGGTTTGTGACTGCTAAGACCAATAAAGTAGGACAAAATTGTACTCTGACTTCCTAGGCTAGGTCAGAAAAGACCATCAGTTTTCTACCTGGTCCTCTTGGGATGCTCATTCTGGAAGAAGCCAGCTGCCATATTAAGAAACCTGTCTACCCTGAGACCACGAGGCTGGAGAGTTCAGTCCAGAGCTCCGATTGACAGCCCCAGATGAGCTCCTCACTGACAGCCAGCATCAACTGCCATGAGAGTGAGCCATCGTACGTCCATTTGACTTGAGTCTTCAGATGACTGCAGCCCTAGCCGATATCTGATAGAAAATATGTGAAACTGCCTACCTAAGCCCTTCTTGAAGTGTTTGCCCACAAAACTGTGAGCAAAGAAAATGGTTGCTTTGAGCCAGTACATTTTGGGAGTAATTTCTTATTCAGCAATAGTAATCAGAACACTACTCCTTTCAATTTTAATTTCTTTAGTTACTCCAAGTTCCTGACCTTGTCCCAATCTGTTAAACATGGGAAAGCTCTAGCAATCACCTTCACCTGTGGTTTAGATGTTAGATACATTTCCCACAAAGGCATATAGAAAACAAGAAACTCGTGAAAACTGAAACAAGAGTATATAGACACACTTCCTAAAACTTACGCTGACCAGTTTTTACTTTTTTAAAGAATTTTTTTCCAATTTTTTGAGAAATAATTGATATATGTCACTGTATATAATAGTCCCCCCTTATCCACAGGAAATACATTCCAAGATCCCCTGTGGATGCCTGAAACCATGGAGAGTACTGAGCCCTATATATATGCTATGTTTTTCCTACACATACATACCTGTGATAAAGTTTAATTTATAAATTAGGCACAGTAAGAGATTAACAACAATAACTAATAAAATGCAACACTTATAACAATATACTGTAATAAAAGTTATATGAGTGTGGTCTCTCTCTCTCTCTCTCTCTCTCTCTCTCTCTCTGTCTGTCTCTCTCAAAATATCCTCTGGTACTGTACTCACCCTTCTTGTGATGATGTGAGACAATACAAGGCCGACGTGATAAGATGAAGTGAGGTGAATGACGTAGGCATCGTGAAGTAGCGTTAGGCTACTACTGACCTTCTGATCATCAGAAGGAAGGTCATCTGCTTCCAGACTGCAGTTGACAGTGAGTAACTGAAACCACGGATAAGGGGGAACTACTGTAAGTTTAAGGCATACAGCATGATGCTTTGATTTGTATACATACGTGAAATGATTACCACAATACATTCAGCCATTCTCCTTTCCCAGAGTATAGGGACCACTGACAGTGTCTTCTTCCACCATCACTATAATTCCCTGGTGCCAGACTCTGCTGTGGGGATTTCTGATGTACCCAAGTCCCCCACATGTAGTAGGGTACCAACCCAGGTGCCCATCCAAAGTCCTTCCATCTCTTAGATGCTACACATAATTAGGACACAGGACTCCAACACTCATGGAAACAACCACCTCTGTGCCCTCCCAGTCTCAAGAAATTCAACTTTTGAAGGTTGGAACGTTTCCTACTTCTCAAAGCAAAAATCTCCATCCCCAATCCGGGAAGTCTATCCTAATTGCCTGGAAGATCTTCAACCTTTAAAGCTTAAAACCTCTCTCAGATCATGGTCTCCAGGTGCCAGTGTTGCTGGAAATTTCTTCATTGATCTCTGACCCACACAGACAAACCCACATGCACAACCATTACAACTGTTTACTTCATTCCTGACATCATGAGAATTCCAAAGTTTAAAAATACAACTAGTCCCCAGTAGCAATGAGCACATCCAGTGCCCAAATATTGGTTTCTAATCTCATTTTCCAATAAAAGGAACTGGGGCTCCTTAGAGAAATAGCTGATTCTAGGGCTGGGGCAGGGAACATACAAGATGAGCCTAAAGCATTTACAGTTCCAGAAAGCAAGGATGTGTTCAAAAGCACAATAATGGGCATATGTCAAAGGGACACAGGAGCCAACTGACAGGGCTCCCAATGGCCAAAGCTGGAACAATTTTACCAAAAAAGTAAATAACGTAGTATTGGATTATAGCCCAAAGTATAAAACAAATATCCATGATTCCACAATGATATAAATAGATTATTGAATAAATAGATAGATGAGGTGGAATAGGAAAACTGCCTTATATAATTCCAAATAATCTATGTGGATAGTGCCCTCTTAAAGAGATAGAGCATAACTCCCCACTGCTTAAGTAGGGCCTGCGCATGGTGACCTCCTTCCAAAAAGTACGGTACAGAAAGGGGGGAAAAGTGACAAACAGTACCTCAGCCAGGTGATCAAGGCTAATATCAACAATGACAAGTCATGATCATCCCATATACCCTTAATATGATGTGATGAGAACAGCACTTTACCTCTGTGGTCTTCCTTCAAAAACCCATACCCTCAGTCTAATCAGAAGAAATAAAAATTGAATAACGTTCTACAAAATACCTGAGCAATATTCCTCATACCTGTCAAGGTCATCAAAAGCAAAGAAAGTCTAAGCCAGCCCTGATGGTCTAGTGGTTAAAGTTCTGTGCTTTCACGCCCATGGCCTGGGTTCATTTCCCAGTCGTGGAATCACACCACCCATCTGTCAGTTGCCATGCTGCAGCAGCAGCTCACATAGAGAACTAGAAGGACTTACAACTAGGCGTATACAGCCATGTACTGGGACTTTGGGGAGAAGAAAAAACAAAAAGAGGAAGATTGGTAACAGATGTTAGCTCAGGGTGAATCCTTCCCTGCAAAAAAAAAGAAAACAAAACAAACTCTGAGAAAGTGTCACAGTAGAGGAGCCTAAGAAGCCTAAGAAGACATGACAACTAAATTTAATGTATCTGGATGGGAGCCTGGGACAGAAAAAACACATTAGGTTAAAAACTATGGGAATCTGAATAAAGCATTAATAATAATGTATCACTAGTATTATATACATTATATATACATTAGCTGTAACAAGTGTATCATATTAATATAAAATGTTAACAGTAGAAGAAGCTGGGTACAGAGTACATGGGAACTGTCTTTGCAACTCTTATGAATCTATAACTACTCAAAAATAAAATTCTACTTAAAAAGAATACCTGCTACTGTTCTATCAAATTTTCACTGTTATTTATAAAATTTTAGTGCATTTCATTCATTCATTTATATATTTAATTGTAAACCCAATTAACAATCTTATCATCTTAGAGGTGACAGTTAATAAACCCAAGAATCAAATGCTGCGCTAGCGATGTGAATGCTTTACTAAGTTCTACTCTCTATGTTCCCTATAATTTGGCATTTCATGTACATGTCCTATAAAGAGCTCTCAAAATAGGCACGTAAGATAGTGTATAGTATATTTATATCTGTGCTTAACTATCCGCAGTATCATGCATTGCAATGCTCACAATAATAAAACATTTTTTCTGTTATGCTTTTAGACCTTGATTATAACTTGTTGACATATTTAGATTTCATTTTGATTAAACTTATGACATTTCCCTCTCCTTCTCAATTCCAATCATTCTTCTTAAAATAGAATGTGAAATGGGACATTTCCTAATCTCAGCTGAAACTGTGTCAGGTATCCCTACATTCTAAAGAGAGGTGCCAAATACACATACAGGACCACCTAAGAAGCATCCAAAAAAGTGAAATCTACAGTCCTTAGCACATTACCAATCTTCAGGATACAGGAAAGAAAGCTAAGAAATTATTTAAGGTTATTGGTGGGTCCTTTGAACAGAACTGTCAGAGTGTTATGCATTCCCACCCCAACCCCCATTAGAGGAGTGCCACCCCCTGCCACAAGCCAAAGGACATGGCTTTCAGAGAGAACGCTGGTGTTTGCTGGGAGGATGAAGGGTGGACAATGAGGAGGGGCGCCCAGGGGAATGTTTACTGAGAAGCAGGCGTGTGTTAGTCTGCCTGGTACAGCCATGGAGAGTTTAACCTGTGTCCTCTGAGGTTGCAGAGTGCAGATACTGGGGTCTGCTCTTATCTGGAAAATCTTAAGGTGAGAGGCTGGCTGGGGTGGCTTTTGAATGCAGGGGCAAGAGGAGAAGCCAGGGATGAAAGAAAGCTGCACTTGCACCCATAGTGAGCCAAGGGGGCATGTTTCCAAAGGGCCAGAGTAGGCACAGCAGAAGACAGCCAGGCTTGAGTGACCTCTAAGGGACCCTGCCCCAGACGACTGCTGGAGAGATGAGGTGAGTCACGCAGAAAGGGATCACATGGCATAGATGAGAGTGAGCATTGAAGGGGTCAGCCAGGGAATGCGAAGCCAACTTCAGGAAGTGGTGAAGATTCTCAGCCAGGGAGCAGGAGGGGTGTCTGAAAAATCCATAGGATTCTCCATGAGAGAAAGAACCAGCGTTTGGGCATAAGCCACAGAGAGAACACCAATTCCAAGCTACAATCGTACCAGGTAAGGCAGAATTTCCTCTGTTCCAAATGACCAGAACTGATCTTGAAACTATAGTGACTATCCTACTAAAATAAAATTTTTTAAAAACATGAAAGCAAGACGTCTTAATAGATTCTGCTTGAACTACCAGAGTTTTTTTCTATGGCAAAGAGATTAAAAACAGGTAGCATTTTGGAAGGAAAGGGGGGAGGCAATGTTATTATTATTATGCATCCTGTGGCACAAAACAGTTTCTGGGAGACCAGCTTGAACCTTAGAATCACACAAACTGATTTTTAAGGGAGTGGGAAACCTGAAAGTGTTCTAGGAAACACAGGTAAGAATTGCCTTTCAAAATCA
Source organism: Tapirus indicus (assembly GCA_031878705.1). Taxonomy (NCBI): domain Eukaryota; kingdom Metazoa; phylum Chordata; class Mammalia; order Perissodactyla; family Tapiridae; genus Tapirus; species Tapirus indicus. Next base: position 13,052,078 of record CM062933.1, read on the forward strand.
TATTGATTCTGCCTGGAAACCAACTATTATACAAACACAAACTGCAACACAGGTTTGTTCAGGAGCAAGAGCTTGTTGGCATAGTATCAAATAACGCCGCTCAACCAAATGACAATCCACTCACTACACAAATAACTGTGTCCGTCCCTGCAATTGTCAAGAGATCGGTCCTCACCAACTTCAATTAGAGCCTGCGAATCAATACTCTTTTTAAGAAACAACTACTCTCATCTGCACAAAAGTGTTGATTTCCTCAGGGAAATTTTCTCATGAATTTCTCACCCATGACCGAAACTTACAATAGTCCTTGCCAAGGCATTGTCCAGAAATTATCCCCTGACTCGAGAGCTGTATGTGCACGATGATGACAAAGTCAGGATCTGGGTCCTCACACTCTTTAAAGTGATTCTAATGGAAACCTGCCACCCAAGTACTTCCACACCTAGAACTCAGTATGGGCAACAAGGCGAGTTAATCAGCTGTAAGCAACAGCTCACATGCCCTAATGTTTTTCATTTTGGGGGTTACTACCTGTATTAGATTACTAGGGCTGCTGGGTGGCTTAAACAACAGAAATTTATTTTCTCACAGTTCTGGAAGGCAGAAGTCCAAGATCAAGGTGTCAGAAAATTCGGTTTCTGGTGAGGTGTCTCTCCCTAGCTTGTCAATGGCTGCCTTCTCACTGTGTCCTCAATGGCCTTTCCTCTGTACTTACAGAGAGAGCTCTGAGGTGTCTCTTCCTCTTCTTATAAAGACACCAATCTTACTGGCTTAGGGACTCACGCTTATGACCTCATTTAACCTTAATTACCTCCGTGAAGGCCCTGTCTCCAAGTATGGTCACATTGGAGGTAAGGAATTTGAGGAGGGGGGAGGGGACACTAGTCAGTTCATAACACTACCTTTTCTGCAATAACAGCACCCTGATTAATGTTAAGACTGCCTGAGATGGAAATGTAGAATTTAATTCTGTTCTCCAGCTCTTCAGAGTTCTAAGATAACTATTCAGCCTAAGGCATGCTTTATCGATTCAGATATAGCTAATTTAAAATTGGCATTGTTTGGGGCCGCCCGGTGGCGCAGCGGTTTAGTCTGCGCTTGGCAGCCCAGGGTTCGCGAGTTTGGATCCCGGGCGCCCGCCGACGCACTGCCTGTCAGCCATGCCATGGCGGCGTCCCACATAAAGTAGAGGAAGATGGGCACGGATGTTAGCACAGGGCCAGTCTTCCTCAGCAAAAAGGGGAGGAGTGGCAACAGATGTTAGCTCAGGGCTGGTCTTCCCCACAAAAAAAAAAAAAAAAAATTGGCATTGTTTGAACTGAAGAATCTGAAGCTTCCACTTGAGCCATATTTGCAAAAGAAATCACTGAGGCAATTGCAATTATTAACAAGATTGCAGAAGAATTGGGGAACCAACAGAGCATAAATTTCAACTGCTACCATTGGCACATAAGTAATGAGCCGGTTTCTAATTACCCATATCTGGCCATCAAAGCAGCTTGGCAGGCTCTCCCTTCAGGCACTCACTGCCCCGTCTTCAGTCAAATAATTACATGTTCAGTGCTCTAATCTTAAAAAGTATTTCTTTTCAAACATTCCTGAGTTCCTTATGTATACAAATCACACCCAAGATCCTCATTTAGATAGTCAAGGCCCTCCTTACTCCAGCTCTATTTATGTATCCGCCGTTGGCTCCCATTAACCCCCAGGACGACCCCTCCTTTCATGGAGCCACTCTGCTTTTAGCCCCTGTGCATCGCATGGTAGTTCAATTCCTAACTTGCCCCTTCTGTCCTTGGTGCCTCATGACCTCACACTCTGGAGTGGATTCTAACAAAGCAGAATCTAGAAATCAGAGATGCTTCTCACACTTAGGACTCCAACAGTTATGGTTTAGAATCTCAATTCCTCAGTCATTTTCATTTTGAGAATTCCCACTTCCAATAAGTTTCACCTCCAGTCCTGCCTCCTTGAAGAAAGACTTACTTTCCTAGTCATTCTTATGGAGTTGCTTTTCTCTGAATTCCATTCCACCCTATTCTATGCTATGCAGTACAGCTTTTGTTTCTAGTCATTTTTCATAAGCACATCTTGAAACAAAGTGTAAATTTTTTCAAGTCAGGTACTATTGACTTTTATTGTTTTTTAAACATCCAAAGTGCTCAACACAGTGTGGAAACATAATTCGATAAATATTTTTCTCTTCAAAGTGACTTGAGTTCAAACCTTTCACTACTTCAAATAGATCTTCCCAAGTAATGCTAATTACTGAGGCTGTGCCACATCTGGCATTTTATTCATGCTTGACATCACAAACCAATTCTGGGGCAATAGGTATGTGATAGCAAGAAGGAAACATAAAAGGGGATTAAAAATTGACAAATTCCTTAAAAGAAGTGGAAAGAATCCCTGAGCAGTAATCAAAGAAATAGTCACTTAGGGAAGTTTTTTAATGTAAAAAAAGAAAGTTCTTACTTGAAATACTAAGTGGGAAAACAATTTAACTTTAGTGTATGTAGTTAATGCTAATTACTTAGATAAGAACAAAATTAGTTTCTCTTCTTAAAACCAAATAAATGCAAACCTCTTGAATTTTTGAAGTACTAAAGCAAAGTTTTGGGTAGAGTGGGCTGGGGTAGGATGGAGGGGTGGGGTGGTGATTGTATTTGTTGCTGTTGTTTTTCCGATAAATCCTATCACCTAAGAGCAGTTTCTGCCCCTTTCCAAAAATGAGCTGCATGGGGTCACACTCTGGCCTCACCTTAATATTAGGCAGGGATGAAAAATTGCCTCTTTTAGCTCCGTGAATCAGTAATTCTCGATGCTTTAGAAATGCAGTATCTTATTCTAACTTGCCTTTATAACAACCACTTCACTAAAAGTCATCTATGGTATAATTATATACACAAAGCATATAAGCTAAAAATACACACTTTTGCTAACACTCTAGACACAAAGGATTGTTTGAATTGCATTGAATTGCCTGCGATAAACATACTAGAACCTAAGCCATGATTCTTGGCACTTTCTAATGCTGATTACAGTAACTCCAAGCAGAGAGAGCTCGTAGCTTCCTCTGAATTCCATGAAGTCTGATAATCCAAACAATGTCCCCAAAAGTTTTGGGGCAATGTATTAATTTTAGCTGAACATATCTATTATTTGACATTAAGCCTGTGTGACCCATCTCTAGAATTTTTTTAATGACAACTTTTGGATTGTGCCAAAATAATATAAACAGGATTCCCCACTTAATTCAATGGTTGATCTTACTTGATAGACCACATGCAGTAAGTTGGGAAATGGCCGCAGATGATTCCTCTCACTGTACCCATACCCACCTTGCCAGGTAAGCTTGAGTGCCCTCAAACTTGACCCTGGGCTTGGCCATAGGACACATTTTGACCAATGAGATGCTAGCAAACATGATGCAAGTGAAGGCTTGAAAATCACTTGTGCATTGGGGCTTCCCCTCTTGCCACCACCACCAAGTGAAGAAGCCCAAAGAAGCCTATTGGATGAGGAAAGGCATGTGGACCAGTCAGCCCTGCCACCCAAGCCTAGAACCACTCCATTATTGGAAGCAGAGCTGACCAACCGCTGACTACAGATACACGAAAGCTAGCCTAAATCAGAAGGATCCCCAGCACATTCCAAACGCCAATGCAAAGAAGTGTAAGCTAAATAAATGGCTGTTGTTTTAAACCACTAAGGTTTGAGGTGGTTCGTTAGTCAGTAAAAGCTAACTGACACACCATGAGATTTCAAATAATAGCCTACAATTCCCCTCCCCGCCTTGACTTCAATTCCTATGATCTCTTGTTTAAATTGGTCATTGTTAGATCTTTTATTTTTCCTAAACACAATGGGATTATGGGATTGCAGTCCAGAAACCAATCCAGAGATTTAAGGGATTGTCTCCTAAATAAGAGCATGGGAATGTAATAGTCTTCACCAGCTGGGTTTTACTACTAGTCAGCTGTCCTATCTCTGTAATGTATTCCAAATGGCTGAAATACAAGCACCAAAGTCCAGCATCTTTTGCTTGTGAAGTTATTTGAAAGCTAGTGAAACAATGAAAGCTTTCAAGTAGAACAAGAGTTTTCTGTTTTTCTTTTTTTAAAATACACCCAGCAGATGACATACTATAGCCATAAAAAAAGCATTCAAATTTCAATCCATCTCAGCAGAAATTGGACAGTTATCTGGGTTAATCATGGATCAAAACCCCCAAATATCTCTAGTTTTTGCACTAGTTAGAGACTCCAAAACTGAACCAAGGGAGAACCATAAAACTAAGTTGTAGCACATCCAAAATAAACCATTCATTTATGTCACTGACAAAAATCATTCTTTTTTTTTTTTTTGATGAAGAAGATTAGTCCTCAGCTAACACCTGTGCCCATCTTCCTCTATTTTTCACATGTGGGATGCCGCCATAGCATGGCTTGATGAGCAGTGCACAAGTCCACGCCTGGGATCCAAACCTGCGATACCTGGGCTGCCAAAGTGAAGCATGTGAACTTAACCACTATGCCACCAAGCCAGCCCCCAAAAGCATTCTGTTTTAATGCAATTATACTTACAATTATTATGACGTCTATTTTTTCTGATTCCTATCACATAATACGGTATTTTTGAATTCTGCATACTTGATGACTGTTATGGCTTAATGTTAAGACATTTGGATAGATATCCCCATAAACTTCTCCAAGCTAAAGTCCACCTTCATACCAAAACTTACATTGAATTAGTTTTCTCATCAGCCAAAGAGGAGGCAAAAACTGACAACTTAAGTGAAGACTCGTCACAAATAAATATGCTGAGGAGGATCCTTGTGACATTTTCAGCATTAAATCTTCAGGCAGTGTTATTACGTCTCAAGTTTTCTTTTCTGCCATTTTTATGCTTGTTTCATTTGGGGGAATTAAAAGATGAAAAAGAGCGTTAATATTCTCAGTTAAATCTTGAGTGAGATACTGGACCTGTCCTTCTCTGAAGAATGTATTTCCACAAGGGTTTAGAAACTCTGCTCACGTGATGACAAAATGAACTGAAGTAAGAAACACCCTCTTTAAAATGTGGGTGTCTGGCGCGCGGGTCAGTTAGATACGGGAAGTTTCTGACTACAAGACAGCCATTCGGTTTTTTTGAAAACTAGAAGCTTGGGGGAACAAAAACAGAGTTGACATGTTCAAGTTGAACAGACCCAAATCTTTATACTAAAACAGTAATAACTTTACTTGTGTGCTAGATGAGGAAAGTTTACTGAGGAGAGGATAGAGGGAATATTTAAGGGCATATACTTAATAACAATTAAAAATGGATTCCTCTCTCCCCATCATTTAATGATTAAATATTATTTAATAGCATGTTATATCCTGGGAGGGAACAGACTAAGATTAATTTCACAACCAGGGGTGGCCCAGTGGCGCAGCAGTTAAGTTCACGCGTTGGCAGCCCCAGGTTCGCAGGTTCGGATTCCAGGCGCTGGGCAATGCATAGCTTGTCAGCCATGCTGTGGCGGCGTCCCATATAAAGTAGAGGAAGATGGACAGAGATGTCAGCTTAGGGCCAATCTTCCTCAGCAAAACAGAGGAGGATTGGCAAGGGATGTTAGCTCAGGGCTGGTCTTCACACACACACAAAAAGATTAATTTCTCGATTATTAGAAATCAATTCTGACACATGCAAGAGGAAGTTGTTGGAAATTTTACTCTAGCTTTTCTACAGTTAAAACACTATAAATTCCTGTCACTTAGGTAGTGAACTGGGCCCTACGTGATCACAGGGCTGAGTTCACACTATAAAAATAAATAATCCAGTGAAACTCCTTCATGACAGAAAATCTTTCAGAGCTAGAGGAAAAAGAGAAGGCCTGGAATTTCTGTGGCTTCACGTTACGTATATGTAAACCCAATCCCCCGGGACACTTAACAAGTCATGAATAATTATAACCCCTTTATTCAGAATCCAGAAATTAGGTTGACAGAAAAGCAACTTCTTAGTAGTGGGTGTGAACTTATTACAGCAAGTGTAACCTCTTCCCAACTTTGAATAGCTACTCATACTATATTTTGTGCTCTACATGACTTATCTCACTTAATCTTCACAAACAACCCTGGGAGATAGATGAGAAATTGAGGTTAAGGAGCTAAGATAGGTTGTCATGATCATACAGCTTATACAAAATTAAGACAGAATTTGGACCGAAGAAGGGTTTTGCCAACAACTACGTTCTTAGCTAGTATCTTCCTCTTGACAAAAGAAGTAGCAATGAGGAAACTTAGAAGACCCTTCGTTTTGCGGCTGTAACCCACATTCAACTAGTTTGTTTGGTCCATAAAGAGAGACCAAAATCATTTGTTTTTGTTATTTGTGTTCAATAAACCCATGCAATATATGAGACCTGACCCCTAGCAATATATTCCTTATGTGTCCTCAGTCACTAAGCTTCAACACTCTTAATCAATGGAACCATATGTCAGCCAGATTTATTGCATATGAAAAGTATCCAGGAACAAAATAATATGTTGTTTCCAGGAGAAGTAAGAGATTATTGATCATGATACACGAGGGTACACTCAGTGCTTTGCTGTAGTTGAGTGGGTGAGAGAAAAGAAAAAAAGCTTGGTGAAATAGAGCTCCTGTAAAGAGATAGATATTCTCCATGCTTTCAACAAACTCGATTTATGAGTATAAATCTGTGCCACAGAGCTTGCCACCCAGCAACCACACAAAACCATCTGCACTCACCTAGTAACTGCTCAGAATAACTTAATTCTCCTGTTTTCAAAGCTAATAATATGAGATACAAAAGGAAAACATAGGGAATTGAGAGAAATTGCAGGGAGGTGGAATCTTTGCCAATGCTGGACTTAGCCTTCTGGCTAAGCTTATTCTAATTAGACAAGATACTATCTATAAGATATTTTCCAGAATATAATTTTGAATATACTATTATTTTAATAATCATAGCTTATGAATTTACTTAGTGAAAGAATTTAAATCTGTTCTGCTCGTGGGATTTCATACAAAGTCTACATGGCAACACCCTAGCACATCTAGTCCCTCTCAGCATTCTTCACTGTCTCCTCTACTTCTGCCCATATCTTATAATTGGGACCTCTAGAAGACTGTCCTTCACTCATCTTTCTTTTTCTCTCCCTATTCTCTTGGCTTCAACCATCATGTTTATGGAGTTGATCCTGAATCTGTATCACCAGCTCATATTTCCCTCTTGAACTCCAGATAATTTTTTTCCATCAGTGTGTTTGACATCTTCGTTTATCTATGTGTTCACTTGTTTATTTTCTAAGCCATTAGAATGGCCTAGACCAGTCTCATTGTTGTCCTTTGAATCTGCCAGGCACATTCCCACCTCCAGGCCTTTGCCTCTGCTGTTTCCTCTGCCTGGAACAGTTTCCCTATATAGGCCTGACTTGCCCCCTTGCTTCCTTCATTTCTTTGTCTAACGTCAGTGAGATCTTCCTGATCACACTCTAAAACTGCAACACAAACCCCTGTATTCCCTGTTCTGTTTCCCTGCCTTCCTCTTCTCCGTAGCACTTACTACTTCTAAAACATATGTTTTACTTATTTTCTTTATTGTCTATCTCTCCATGCAATCTCCTGAGGGCAAAGATTTTTTGTCTGCTTTGTTCAATTCTACATCTCTGGTGCCTAAAACAGTGACTTGTACAAAGTAGGCACCCAATTATTACCTGTTGAATAGAATGAATGAATGATTGCCCCACTGGCACCTCACATAAAACTCCTCTTCCACGAATCTGCTCGTCCTCCTTCCCACACTTGTTAGTAGTATCTGCCTCCTCCCATTCATTCAGACCAAAAATCTCAATCACCTCAGCAATCCCTCTCTTTTTTTTTTTATTTATTTATTTTTTTTATTTTTTTTTTATTGATGTCTTAGTTTATAACACTGTGGGGTTTTAGTTGTACATTTTTGTTTGTCCGTCACCTTGTGGATGTAACCCTTCACCCCTTGTGCCCCCCCACCCCCCTTCCCCTTGATAACCACCAATCAGTTCTCTCTGTCCGTGTGTTCACTTATATTCCATATATGAGTGAGTTCATGCAGTGTCTGTCCTTCTCTCTCTGGCTTATTTCACTTAACATAATACCCTCTAGGTCCTTCCATGTTGTTGCAAATGGGACAATTGTGTAGCAATCCCTCTCATTACCCCTTTGTTCTATAACCTGTCAAATTATTCTAAATCTTTTCAAAATCCCACTTACCCACCTCTTCCCACCTATTCCTTCTCTACTTCCCCAGCCCGGGTGCAGCATCTCATCACCTCCAACGCTTATCAGAGAGATGGCTGTATCACTTCAAGCCGCACTTGCCTCCGCCTCCAGCCTCTCTTCTTCCACTGACCTAGACCAAGTTTCCTAAAATACACCTCAGATCACATAATGCCCCTGTTCTAAACGTTAGCATGGACTTCAAAGCTGTCCATGACCTGATCTGAAATAATCCTGCAATCCTCACCTGTCCACGTGCTCTTGTGGGGGATCAGAATTGGCCACCTCAAATGTCTACTTTCTCTGAAGAAGGCTTTGCCCTCCACCTCCCCTCAACTGTGTGAAGGGATTTGGGATGGAAGGCCTGTCCCTGGGATGGGCATCGCCTTGGATAACTCTGGGTATCAATAGACTGGGAGGACCTTTGCTACGCCCATTCTTATGAAAGTTCTGTTTACCAAATATTTAAATTTGTAAGGGAAATCTCCATTTGTAAAGGTATCTCCTTCTCTGTACTGTGAAGAGGGGCTGATGACCTCATCTCTAGAAACTTGTCAGTGTGGAACATGAGGCCTTAAATCTGCATAATAACCTTACTGTACTTTCTGTTAATCTCCCATAGCTGACCCAATCCCCAATATCCTCATTTGTCTATTTAAGAGGAGAACCTCCACCATTTTGTCAAGAGATACTCCTTTTCCCCAGGTCTCTCCCATGTATACATGTTCTAAAGCTTTGTTTGATTTTCTCCTGCTACTCAGCCTCATGTCAATTTAATTTGTAGCCCAGCCAGAAAGGACCCAGCATGGGTAGAGAATGCTCTCTCTCCCTTTCACTCTGTACCCAGACACATTGGGCAACCCCCCATATCCCAACACCATGGAGTACTATTATGATTTCAAGCCTTGCTTATAGTGTTCCCTCGGCCACCCAGGCCAGTTCAGCTGTCACTTCTTCTGAAAGCATTCCCTCGTCTCCCTCTCTCTCCTCCACCTCCCACCCACTTTGTTAATACCTCTATTTTAGCACTTACCCATTTAATCTTAAATGTTAAATGTTTATCTCTCACCACAAACCAAAATCTCTTTGAGGACTGGCAGTGGGCATCACTTTTCTTTATGCAAATCATAGTGCCTAGCCCAGTGTTTGGCATACAGCAGGCACTGAGAAAATGTGTGGTGACTTGCTGAATGAAATGTGAGTACATATTGAAAATTCCATGCAGTGTGGTCAGATAGAATTCTTAAACAGGATTCGGAAAAGAGGCACTGGTTTAATTAGGGCACAGTTTAGGCTAATTTCTACTTGTCATTCAGACCGGATTACGAGCCCACTAAGGAAGGCCACCAAGTATTCCCTCCAAGTCTAGATCAGTGCAGCCTGTGCTTTATTCATAGTGCTGGTCACAATCTCATGTGACAGATGAGTTCCCCCAGCCCCGCTCCCAGGGTCACACCTACCCACCCCCATTTCTAGGCTGCCCAACTACCAAGTGATAAAATAGAATCGTTAACTATATAAGCGAATCAAAATGAAGAAAAGAGGAAGAAAACTGGTAGGAGGAAAGGGAGGGATAATTCCATACAGTCCACCTTATTTTGTTTCAACACATTAGATTTCATTTTATTTCACTTTTACAGACAAATACATAGAAATGTGTATAAATGCACAAATGTGACTATATCATACTTTTATTTCATGTTAACATTTTTCTTCTTTTTCTTCCTTGCTTACATTGATGCAAAATAACCAATAACCATTCTGTAGATAAGAGAAATAAGGTGAATTTTACTTGAGCCAGAGTGAAGATTTATAAACCTTGGATTTATAATCCAAAGGATTTATTCACTTTGGTTCTAGATTTTCTCTACTAATAAACCATTCTACAATAAATACGATTGCACAAATATTTTAAGTACTGGTACTTTCATTTATAAGGGATAGATTCCCTGGAGTGAAATTTCTGGTCAGAATGTATGTGTATTTATAATTTTAATACTGTTGCCCAATGTTATATTACCAAAGGCCCTAACAATGCAGATTTTCACCTGCAGTGAATGGGAGAAGTCTTTGCTCTGCATCCCCACCAGCAGTAGGCATTTTGGAGCTTTTTAATTTCCATCTATCTGAGAATTATAAAATGACATCTTGGTGCTACTTTACTCTGCATCTTCAGATGCTAGTGAGCTTGAAAATCTTTTCACATATTTGCTACCTAGCTGAATTTTCTCTTCTGTGAATTGTTTGTTCACGCTTTTTGATTACGTCTCTACCAGGGTCTTTTGGCAACTTGTTTCAATTTGTAAGAGCTCTTTGATGATAAATATCAACCCTCTGATGGCTCTCTGTATTGCAAATATTTCCCCAAGGCTTTTGTTTGCATTTTGACTTAGTTTATCATATCTTTTGCCATATTTATATAATCTAATGTTCTATTTTTTTCTTTAATAGTTTCTAGGTTTCTAGTCATGGGTAAGATGTCTCCAGCCCCCAGGTTTTTCACATAGTCATCTAGATTTTCTTGCAAGATATTAATATTTTTACATTGTTTTTAATCCATTTGAAATTTTTTGTTTATGGTTTAAGATGAGGATGAAAGTGGGAATGCAAATTTATTTTTTTCTTATTGATAGCCAGTTGCGTCAGCACCGTTTATTAAATAATTCATCTTTTCTCACTACATTGACATATCTACCAGTTTTGCCTTTATTAATTCTCACATATAATGGGATGTATATTTAGATTCCGTTCTGCTCTATTCTGTCTCATGAATCCATTTGCATATTCCTAGGTCAATAGCATTTGATACCTATAAGGGCAAGTCCTCCTTTACTATTCTTTTTTTTTCAAAATATGTATTTTTTGGAGCATTTATTCTTCCATAAAATTTTTTAAATCATTTTATTCAATTTTCCAATTCTCATTACCCTTAAAATTCCTTTGGGATTCAATTTTGGATGGCCTTAAATGCATTTATTCATTTTGTAAGATTTGACATTTTATGATACTGTTTTTCAATCCAATAAAAAGGCATGCATTTCCATTTGTTCCAATGTTATTTAACTCCCTGACCCCTGACCTCTGCAAATGAGATGAGACCTTTAAAATACTTTTGCTTCCTCCCTCACTTCATCCTCAATTCTAGATGATACCTTGGAAAATTTTTTAATTTTTCTGAAAAATTAAGTATCTTTATTTCTAGACCATTATTAGCACTTACTTTGCCATATTCATTCAACTAAGTGTTTATTGAGAACCTACCATATGCTATGCATGGTTTGAGGCTCTGGGGATATATAAGGGGGAAAAAAAATCTCTGCTCTTATGAGTTTATGTATGGGGAGACAGATACTAGACAAAATAAATGAATAAATTCTATAGTATAGGGGCCAGCCCAGTGGTGCAGCGGTTAAGTTCCCGCATTCCACTTCAGCAGCCTGGGGTTTGCCAGTTCGGATCCTGGGCATGGACCTACTCACCGCTCATCAAGCTACACGCTCATCAAGTGTCCCACATAGAAGAATTAGAAGGACCTACAACTAGGATATACAACTATGTACTGGGGGCTTTGGGGAGAAAAAAAGAAAAAAAAATTATATACTATGTTAAAAGGTAATAAATACTATAGCGAAAACCAAAGCATGAAAGTAGGATGGAATGCCACAGCACTGAGCAGAAGGTGCATTTAAATGTTCAACAGTGTAGTCAGGGAAGGCCTGAAGGAGAACGTGGCACTGGAGAAAAGAGTGGAAAGATGGAAGAGAAAGAACCATGTGGATGTCTGAGGAAAAGCAATCCAAGCAGAGGAACCACAGTAAGAATGCACTGAGGAGGGGTCATGCCCAACCTAGTCAGGAACTACATGGAGACCAGAGTGCTGAGGTGGAGCAGAGTGGCAGGGGCCGGGGAGGTGAGAACAGTCCAAATAGTAAGAGATGAGGTCATAGAGGTTGTGGGGGTCAACTCACATATGGCCTTGCTGCTTATTATAAGGACTTCAACTTTCACTCTCAGGGAAATGGGAAAACCACTGGACAGTTCTTAAAAAGAGCACCAGGATCTCACTTAATTCTTTAACAGAATGTCAGCCTGATTGCTGTTAAGAGTAAAGAGTAGGGAGACAAGATGAGTTAGGAGGCTACTTCAATAACCTAAGCAAGAGATAATAGCCTTATGGGACAGGGGACTATGAGGACAAGTAGCCAAAAAAAGGATATCTTCTTAAGATAGTAGAGCCAATGGTATCTGCTGAGGGATTGGATATGGGGTGTATGAGAAAGAAAGAGATCAAGGATAACTCTGAGGATTTTTTACCTGAGCAACTGGAAAGATGAAATTCCATTCACTGAGACAGAAAACCACAAGAGGAACCAGGTGGGGTGGGGAGCGGAAGTGGTAAATCAGGAGTTTGATTTTGGACATGTCTATTAGACTTCCAAGTAGCTAAGATAGTAGTTGGATACACCAGATTGGTATTCAGACTCGAGATATAAATTTAGGAGTTGTTAGTACATGGTTGATATTTTAAAGTGCATAACTGGATAAAATCATCAATGAGGAGAGTGGAGATAACAAAAAGGAGAAGCTTAAAGATTTTACCATGGGGAACTTCCAAGTTAAAAGATTGGGAAGATGGGAGGACCCAGAAAAAAAAGAAAAAGTGGCTAGTAAGGTAGGAGGAAAATCAAGAGAATATGATATCCTGGAAGCCAAATGAAGAATGTGTTTCGAGAGTGAGAAAATGATCAGTTCCACCAAATGCTGCTGATAAGACAAGATGAAGACTTAGAATTGACCAATAGACTTGGACATCATTGGTGACCTCAAGAAGAGAAGCTCTGGTCATGTGGATGCTGTAAGAGAAGGTTTAAAAATATAGATAGTACAGACTTGTGAACAGCATCCAATAAAGGAAGCAATAAATGTATTAAAATTGGAGTTAGGGGCTGGCCCGCTGGCATAGTTGTTAAGTTCATGCACTCAGCTTCGGCATCCCAGGGTTTGCAGGTTTGGATACCGGACACAGACTTACGCACCATTCATCAAGCCATGCTGTGGCGGCGTCCCATATATAAAGTGGAGGAAGATGGGCACAGATGTTAGTCCAGGGTCAATCTTCCTCAGCAAAACAAAAAATATGGGGGTTATATTTACATTTAGATTTTTAACTATAATTTTATTTCTTTATGTCAATTTTTTCATTTTAAATTAACAAGAGATAAGAGGCATCTTCATCTCTTCTTGAACACAAACATGTTTTCAATACATGTTTGTTGAACAAGTAGGTATGCATTTCACATTCTAACACTTCCTGGCAAGGACTATCCTCATTGAATCAACATACTAACAGAATCACAGGAGTTAAGAACGCTGATGGTCTCCTTAAACTAGAAATTATTATCTTTTTCAACGGTACCTATGAGATCTCAGTTGATGACTGTGCTAAATGGTAAAGTAAAATAACATTAATTCCAGTCCAGAGCCCTAGCTCCAACTTAAATAATGCTTGCAAGTTCCTAGTTAGGCAGTAAGGGGGAAAAAATGTCATCTATGACAGATGGCACTACTATATGACATTTTAGTCAAAAAACCAACTGTCCTTTAAAACTCAGTTTTCAAAATTGACCTATATACTTAAAAAGAGCAGGAGGAGGAGGTATAATAGCGCAGCAAAATAATGCAACTCAAATATACTAGGTTTTGGTAGAAAGTGTCTTCATGTGAGAACTGCATAGATGGAAATAAAACATGAAAGAAAAAGGAGCAGAAGAAAATATTGTAACAGATAATGTTCACAGTTCCACTCCAGTGGATTTTGTGAATAAAGAAACAATTGTGAATTCCCTTGAAGTATCTCCTGCCTCCAGCCATTATAAAGGGTGTACAATACCTTTTGCAAAAAAAATAGAATTAAATAAGATTTCTCAAAGCTTCACCAATCTTGGCTCATGTACAGTTCTTTGATTACAGATTTAAACACTTCTAAAATTCAGATTAAATATTCTCACTCAGAAAAAGCACATCAGAATGAAATTTCACATGCAATACATTAGCTAGAAACTCTGAGTAGAACATGTCCGAGGAGAGAAAATTCTGATGACTAAGGTGAGGAACACAGTCAAGGTGGTACCCTTTATCCTTAAGGAAATGAAGAAATACAATAAATGAGGGTGAAAAAAGATATCATTTATAAAGCTGTGAATCATTTGCTTTGATTTACTGCAAACCAAGTAATTAAAAATATAGGTTACTATTATGCAGGCATTGGAAGTCCTTGAATCTTTGGAGGACAATTGACATTAAAAATAATAAGATAAGGGGCTGATCCAGTGGTGTGGTGGTTGAGTTCGGCCTAGGTTCATGGGTTCGGATCCCGGGCTGGGACATAAACCACTCATCAGCCATGCTGTAGCGGCAACTCAGAAATAGAGGAAGACTGGCGACAGATGTTAGCTCAGGGTGAATCTTCCTCAGCAAAAAATAAATAAATAAAAATAACAAGATAAACTATTTGAGGGTGGGAATTTTTTTTAATTGAGATATAATTAACATAAATCATTATATTCGTTTCAGGTGTACAACATAATGATTCAATATATTTACATATTGCAAAGTGATCGCGGCAATGTCAGTTAACATCCTTCACCACACATAGTTACAATTTATTTTTCTTATGATGAGAACTTTTAAGATCTACCCTCCTTGCAACTTTCAAATATACAATACAGTATTGTTAACTGTAGTCACCATGCTGTACATTATATCCCCAGGCCTTATTTATTTTATGACTGGAAGTTTGTACCTTTTGACCACCTTCACCCATTTCACCCACTCCCCACCCTGCTGCCTCCAGCAACTACCAATCTGTTCTCTCTGTATCTATGAGTTCCGTTTTTTTTTTTTTTAAGATTCCACATATAAATGAGATCACATGGTATTTGTCTTTCTCTGTCTGACATTTCACTTGGCATAATGCCCTCATCCATCATATTGTTGCAAATGGCAGGATTTCCTTCTTTTTTATAGCTGAATAATTTTCTATTGTATATATACCACATTTTCTTTATCTACTCGTCCATTGATGGACATTTAGGTTGTTTCCAAGTCTTGACTATTGTAAATAATGCTGCAATTAACATGGAGTGCAAATATCTTTCTGAGTTAGTGTTTTCATTTCCTTCAGATAAACACAGAAGTGGAATTGCTGGGTCATGTGGTAGTTCTATTTTTAATCTTTTGAGGAACCTCATACTGCTTTCCATAGTGGCTGCACCAATTTACATTCCCACCAATATTGCAAGGTAAACTACTCATATGTTACTCTACTCAGTTCTTCAGCTAATATATCAGACACGTGTTGTTAAAAATGTCTTCCAAACGAGTAATGATAATAATGAGTTTACAACACATGCGTATACCCACTCTGAAAGTAAAGAAAGCTTACATAATGTCAATAAATGGCTTTTTATTCCTTTCTGCTTAGCTTTATTTCTAATTTTTCTACAATGAAGCTGAATTACTTGGGTTAAGGGTTAAGTTTGTTGAAATGTTCATACATAGAATAGTAACAGTTGCTAGCCAGACTTAGGGTGTTTGAACTGAAAAATTAATTGGAGAGTATTTCATCCAATGTTCCCCATGTTACAGATGAAAAGACTGAGGTAGAGAAAGGTTTGTCAGCTTTGCTAATAATGATCTGAATGCATAGGTCGTGCAATGATTCTCAACCCTGGCTGATCTAAAGGATAATGAAAGTACACCTGACTGGACCCTATCCCAGACCAACTGAGCTAGAATCAAGGCAACTGTGGGCCAGAAGTTCCAACTTCTCCATACTGCCTCCAAGGACTCTAAGGAAAATAAGGGGGTAGGGGATCATTACATCAAAAATAAAATCAACAGAAACTTTAACAAACATCTCTGTATAAATTTCCCTTTCCTAAACTTATGCTTGTCCATTAAATGTGTGATCCAGCTCATTCCAAAACAGAGCTTGGCAATAGGGCTGCTGTATCTGTCTCTTATACTAACGGTAAAATTATTCTTTGCACGCTCTAGGTAAATTCACATTTCAGATTCTGCAAAGCATAATAAGAGTAATTAATATTTACCGAATGCTTAGTATGTGCCAGGCATTGTTCTATACATTTTATTCATTTGGTCATCTCAATCCTATGAGGTAGGTTTTACCATTACCCCTATTTTACAAGAGACACTGAAGCTCAGAGAAGTTAGATAAATTTGCCTACAGTTACTAAGCAATTTACATGGGCAAGCCTGGAATTGGACTCAACCAAGCTCCAGAGTCTGTGCCCTTAAGCTGCACACTACTGTGTCAATAGGATGTTTATACTTAATCAAGTCCAAGGAATTAACTTGCATTCTGATTTCTGCATAGTAAATCAATAGCTGGGCTCCAGAAGAGGGGGAAAAAAGATGACAGGAGGGAGAGAGAGAGGACTGTGCAAATAGTACCTGAAGAAGAAACTAAGTTAAGTGGTTTCCCCCAAGTAAAGTCCCTAAGCTTTAGTGCGTGGACTTCAAGTCATCTGTTAATGGCCCAGCTGACTTCTTACTTCACGGCTGTGCTCTGAGAAGCTGAGGTTGCCAGAGCGTGTCCTCTATACAGGTGGAATATGGCTGCATTCTCAAATGTCTACTGCTTGATTAACTTTATATGCATTTAAAATGAGAAGGGAAATGTTGCAGGGTTCCAAGTGTCTATAAATAAACAAACAAGACTCTGCAATCAACAATAATAACTTAGCCAAGGTTAATATTCCTAGTTCCATATGGAAACAGACATTTTCCCAGCAGTACAGCAAATAAGTTGGACCAAGTCAGTGTTTGTCAAGCTGGAATCCACAGACATATTCTCAAGGGTACACAAGTTCTATGAGAAAGTCAATGTCGTCTTTTTATTTCAGCAATAATCTTTTTTAGAAAGCATATTTGAATCATCTGGATAACTAACTATGTATTACCAAGACTGCCTGTAATTCAGTATTTGTGCTTGTGTGTGCATCTACAACCCTGTAGTGCCCAAGGATCACCTATAACCATAATATTTATCTTATGCACATGTTGGTCAACAAGAATGGCCACCATTCTGTTGGTATATCCTAATATCAAAATGACTACAATTGGACCACATGTACTTTTTTTCCCAGCTGTAGATAAAAAAATTTTTCTTTCCTTTGCAATTTAAAGACATTTTTATAAAATAAGACTTTATTTCCTTAATTTACTTATTAAATTGGAATTGACTTAATATTGTAAAAACAATATAGTAAAGCAGAATAATGTTTTTCTTGCCACAGGCTAACTGAGAAGAAAATAGATATAGACATAGATAAATGATTCAATTTATACCAAGTTGTTACATGGTACTGCAATGACACTGTGAAATGAAGAGTTCAGAGGGGTTGAATAGAGAACAGAGGCACTAGAATTCAGGTATCACAAAGCAGGTTGAACGTACCAAACTGAAAACAAAAAAAACACATTGTGGCACTCAGAATCACATTCACTTTGTTTGCAAACATATTGCTTACATGTACCAATTGTAACAGTTCATTAGGATTAATGTAGCAGCCAGTACTCACTGAAGTTTTTTTGGTTGAAAGAAACTTTTTAAATCTCTAATATTGAATTGCATCATTAAATTGATAGGTCCATTCAATCGACTGGTGGTTTAATATGAATTCATTTTTTAAAAGGTAAAATAGGGGCTGGCCCAGTGGTGTAGTGGTTAAGTTGGCGTGCTCCACTTCAGCGGCCTGGGGTTCGCAAATTTGGATCCTAGGCGTGGACCTACGCACCACCTATCAAGCCATGCTGTGGTAGGCGTCCCACATATAAAGTAGAGAAGACGGGCACGGATGTTAGCCCAGGACCAATAGTCCTCAGCAAAAAGAGGAGGATTGGTGGGGCTGGCCTGGTGGCAGAGCAACTGAGTCCACACGTTCCTATTTGGAAGCTCGGGGTTCACGAGCTCGGATCCTGGGTGCGGACCTACTCACTGCTCATCAAGCTGTGCTGAGGTGGTGTCCCACATAGAAGAGCTACAACTCTACACCTATGATATACAAGTATGTACTGGAGCTTTGGGGAGAAAAAAGACAAAGAGGAAGACTGGCAACAGGTGTTAGCTCAGGACCAATCTTCCTCGAAAAAAAAAAAGTATTGGCAACAGATGTTAGCTCAGGGCTAATGTTCATCACCAAATAAACAAATAAATAAATAAAAGGCAAAATATTATCAATAATAATAATAAGGACTTAAATGATGGCCCACTATGTTCAACATCCACAAATGACATATAAAACCCAAACATTTTTTATATTTCTATGTTAAATTCAATGTTTTAAATTTTGTTTTAGCAAAATAGTATGTCATACTAAATTAATAGTTGGTCTTTGCCTTGGTTTCATAAATATGTATATTTAAATATTATCATAATATAGTTTAAGTCAACACTGAGGGTCCAAAGGGGGCCTTTAAAGGGGGTCCGTACTTTAATCCAGTTTGAGAAACCTGGATAGATAATATCTAAAATGTTTTCCTGCTATACTTTTCTATGCCTCTGACCTTTTACCATCATCGTGTACCCCGTTGCCAGCTGGGCGTCTTGTGCAAGCACGCTGATGGCCACCATAGGCCAAAAAGAAAACGAGGCTCAATCAGGTTCAATCTGTCGTCACAGGTGCAGTTGATGCTGAGACGCTCAGATTTTCAGATAAGAAAGAGAGCATGCAGGCACATTGCATGGCGTCTAATTCATCTATTTCATTCAAAATGTATTCTCCTAAAAGAAATATTTTATAAATAAAAATGAATAAAGTGAATTTTTCTAAAATGAGACTGGGTGGAAACTTAATGAATTCAGCCTGTTCGTGATTCCAGATTGTTTATCAAAGACCCACCACTGGAAAAAAAATTTACAAATCTGTCTTATCTGAAATTTTCAGGAAGCACAAGGAAAGTGGCAGGTAGCTTTCTGGGCTTGCCAGATGTGATTGCTCATGCTGGCTCTGTTTTCTTTCTTACTATCATCGCTAGCAGCTAGTCTGAATGAAATTCGCATTTCCAATGCTTTAGCTTGATCTGCTTTGAAGGTCTCTGAAAAGAGTTGAAATTTGCATTGCTTATTATCTATAAGTCTCAATACATGACTATATTTGAAGATTCCTATTAGTTTTAATTTTTTATTTCTATTAATGCCAATTAATAAATAAATTTATCAAGGTTTTGGCAGTTAGAAAGCTCTTGCACTAACTCTCCTGTCCTATTGAATTTAAATGGAAATATTGTGCAGAGAAAGAGAAATTTACCACCAGCATGATTGAATTCGGGGTGAATCAGCTTGTTTGCAACTTCTAGATGTTACGAAAGCAAAACAAGCAACAAAAACAAAAGCATTGTGAACTTCTGAGGTTGCGTTTGTTAGTCTGACTGTGTACTATGGGTGAGAAGCACTGAATACAGAAACAAAATGAAAAGGAAAGAGGATGGATTTAGCCTCAAACACCTGGATTCTATAACTATCTTAGTCTTAGTTTCCTTCCAGCAAAATGAGGTTTTCTGTTTCCTCCACAGAGATTTAGAGAAAATTATATTGCATGATGTATATGAAACATCTGCTACAGACCAAGCACTCAATATAAGTTATCTTTATTTTTTAATACTATTATTACTATAATAATTATTATAATTATTATTAACACCATACCTGGCACTGAGTCATTTCCAAATAAATTTTAATTCTCATCCCTTTGAACTCAGGGTACAAGAATCACTCTTTTGAAACTTAGCTCAAGGCACTCAATAGATTCAAAGGTAAGTGAGGGCATTTCTAACCATCTCCCCATCCCCTATTCCCACCCTGGGCCTACTCAGTGCAAGTTAATCTCGTATTGTCCAGAAATATCAACTCCCCTAAAAGTCCTTGAAGATCTCGTATTTCCCCCTCTACTCAGCCTCCCCCCCACTTGAAGATTAACACAATTAAATTTGAATAATCCTTTCCAATTCTAAAAGTGCATTCACCTACATTATTGCATTTAATTCCTATAATATCTCTGTTATTTTTATCTCCATTTCACAGATGAGAAAATTAAGTCTCAAATAAATTAATAACAATAAAAATGACAATAATAGATAACATTTGCTCCAGGCACTGTGCTAAGTACTTTACATACATTACTATTTAATCTTCAAAACGAGTCTGGTAGTGTGGTAGGCGCAATTCTGGGCTGGTCCCCGAGATCCCCTGCCCTGCCCTTCTTCCCTGTCCCTTGTACCTATCCTGTATATATAATCTTCACTATTGTGAATCTGGTGGTTTTCTCTTTGGAATAATCAAAAGCAGAGCTGACAACTTCTTTTTGTAAATTGTCATTGCCCTAGCCCTTTCCTCTGGTCTCCCTCCCATCTCCTCAAAATCCAGTAACTGAAGATTAAATGTCTGGCACCACATGGAGCCTCCAGGAGGCACCCAGATGGACTGGTACCTGAGCCTTTTCTATTGTAACTTTTTTTTTTGAACTCTGACTTAAAAGACTCACTGAATATCCCCTAGCGTCATTGGTATCCTTTGCTTAAAATATATCTTTTGGGTTTATCTCAGTAAAATATGACTTGTATATGGTTTATATCCGGAGCGCTCATATTTGCCAAGTCTCTGTGGGATTACATCAGGCGTATGACTAGGTGGCTGTAAGTGGCAGAACCCAGCGGTCTGAGGTTAGAGCCCTAGTCTTTGGCAGAGCATCATATTACCTTCCTCAGTCATCTTGGCCATGTAGAAGGGAATAAGTACTCAAATCCTATCCTGTCCCCCTCCCAACACTCCAGGGGGCCCAAACCTGGCTCATTAAATACCTAGATGACCAGATCCCACTCCACTGGGTGAAGGGAGTTCAGACACCCTCCAGGTGACTTGGTAAGGTTGGAATCCCAGAAATGTGTCCTCAAGTCTCATGTTGGGGTGACACAGAAAACAAAAGGGCATTTGAACTCCCTAAGCCCAAGCCCAACACCCTCCAAGGCCTAAGCAGGACACATTAATTCTGCCTCTAGATAAGCTGAATGTGAAAGAGAGATGATCCTTCACATCTCTTCTCAAACATCACACTGACACTCCCTGTGAAAAATACAAATCTGCTCCCTCAACAGTCCTTGTCCCCTCTCTTCTGCTGTTTGTCTCCATAGCCCTGTCTCCATCTGCCACACGATATATTTACTTATTTGTTTATAATATACATATACATATTATATATTATGCATAATATAATAATATACAATATAATTATATATAATAAAATATATAATATAGCTAATATATATTAATTATATATACCTATCAACCAACTATATAGCTAATATACATATTAACTAAAATATAAGTTGTTTATATAAGCAATCTCCTGGATAAGAAAGTACATTTTCAGATGCCTCCTTTTTCCTGAGGCTGGGTCGTTTCAATCCCTTACCTCTTCCCCTCCTTATTTGTTATCTCTTTATTCCAGATTGTGTCATGAATGTGTGTTTCCAGGGAATCTATAAGCTTCCGTCATTACTAAAATCTCAGTGCCTAGAAGAATGCTTGGTACATGGTAGGTGTCAGTAAATATATGCCAAATATTTCCTATTCAATAAGGATAGCACTAGAGAAACCAGATGTGTTTATGACAGCTCCAGAATTCATACCTAAAACTCAGAAGACAAGAGTGATATTGGTGGTGAGCATGATGTAGTCTATACAGAAACTGACATATAGTAATGTACACCCGAAATTATACAATGTTATACACCAATATGACCTCAGTAAAATAATTGAAAAAACATAAAACAAAATAAAGTAAGTTGGCCAAGTTAAAAAAAAGAGTGAATCTCGTATGTGAAACAAAAGGGAGGGATTAGAGATACCCCAGATATCCACTGGGGAGTTAAGGGTGAATTCATGCTGGGAAACTTGGTCCATGACAGACGGCTGATCCAAAGAAGGATGCACATGCTCAGAAACAGGAGCCAGAGTCAGCAGAGGCAACAGGCCCACTTCAAAATTCTCCAAAAGGTGTGGTTTCACAAGAAAATGGGATGCTCTGTGAGCAAGGAGAGGAAAGCTCCTAGAAAAGGAAAGAGAAAGAGACAAAAGAGGAAACAGAAGATCTTTGTCTATGGTCTAGGTTATTAGGTACAAGTTTCTACTGCTGACTGATTAAGCAGGAAAGGAATTTTTAAATAAAAGGATTCAGGGTTGTTCAAAAAATCATGGGAGAGATGGAGAAAAAGGTCAGGATTTGGCTAATCTTCTCTGACCAGGATGGTTTTTCAGGTAAGAAGCCATCCTTGAGTACAGCACAGGGAGCCTGGTGTAGGGGCTGAGCTATGGATAGGAGACATGGCTACCAATCAGTGAGAGAAAGGAGGAAGGGGGAAAAAGGAAGGAATAGCTGGCGTGGGCACAGGGCCAGGAGGGGACAGGCGCGCCAGGTGACATCATGCCACAATCCTACATGAGGCCTGTGTTGTCTTAAATTAGATTCAAAGCTCACAAGAAACTTTGCTGCTTAAGACGGAGAGGAAGAAAAAGAGCCAGGAGCAGGTGGAGCAAGGGTAAGTAGACAGTCTTTTCCATGCAATTGGGTCCAAAAGGGCTCCAACCAGAATCTGTAAGGCATGCTGGGATGCCTCCTCCTGTCCTACAGCAGAGGGATGACAGGTGCAGCCTGCAATGACACATTTCCAGGGTGGGCTAAGAATGGAGTGGGACCGAATACAGCAACTCAAGACAGAGTAACACGTCACACGCTCCAAACGTAGCTAAGCACTGGGAAATAAGCAAAAAAGCCACTATGCAGCCAATCTACACACATCACAGTGCATCTACACAGTTTATGCACTTTCTCAGAAAAGAGACTCGCGCTCTTTTCCGTATCCATTTACTCTTCTTTTATGCAAAACTCTACCAAGTGTAAGACCTATATTCCAAGCCCTCAACAGGTCAGAAGCAAGAAGTAGGGCGACACACTAACTTCCACGAGGAATAGCAGACAGCAGCTTAATATCATGGGAAGACATGGAAAAATCATAAGTCTGGTAGTCTGAAAACATTTCATCTAAGGCAAAAAAAATCTTACATATCTCAATAGCCCCAATGACATCATTAAATTAGAACAAATTGTAATGAAAAAGTTTCTCAACCGATTCCTTCATTTATATATTCAAGAATGTTTATTAAGCATCTAGTATGTGTCGGGAAGTGGGCTAGTCGCCTAAGACACAACCATGAATGAGACAAAATTCCTGCTCACGAGGAAGGTTTAATCTAAATGAGAATTCAGATCCTTTTAATACAATACAGTGATGACAATAGAATAAGAGAAAGGCAAAGAATGCTATAGTACACAGAGGAAGTGCACAAAACCTTGTAGAGGAAGCTCAGGTGAGTCTTTCCAGAGAAACTGGGGTCCACACCAGAGCCTGAGGGATAAGTAGGACTTAGCAGGGAAGGTGGAGGTGGGAGGGAGAATATTCCAAGCATGGAGAACAGTATGTGCAAAGGTCCAAAGGCAAATGACAGCACAGGGCCACCTTTATGGGCATGCAGTCTGTCCACAGCAACCACCCCCCTGCAGGACTTGTTTAATATTCTGCTCTCACTGTCTTGAAATTGTTAATAACTTTATCCTTAAACTTGTGTTTTGTAAGTGAAGTCCAATAGGACAATGGAACATGCACCTCAACAGAGGAGACACCCACAATGACAATGGGTGTCCACCATCCCTTGCTGCTCCACTTGCCGATAGCATTCATCTGACGAGCACAGAATCCCAGCAGATCCACAATATGTGGAAATTCAGCGAGACTCAAAGGAAGCACAAAATAAACATGTTGCATCTTTGCGTGAGTGAGGACTCTGACAGCCCCAAGATTCTACATTCTCTGTTCCAACCAGAACTTGCTTCAAACGCAGAAAGGAGATAATGTGTTCCAAGAGACATCAAGGACCAGGGACCCCTATGATGTCTTTCTTGTTTTGCTGAGGAAGATTTTCCCTGAGCTAACATCTGTGCCAATCTTCCTTTATCTTGTGTGTGGGATGCCTCCACAGCATGGCTGCAAACGAGTGGTGTAGGTCTGCACCCGGTACCCAAACCCGGGCCACCAAAGTGGAGCATGCCAAACTTAACCACAAGGTCATGAGGCTGACCCTGTGATGTCTTTTCTTACTGTTACTTCTCTGTATTAGTCAACCACTTAAGCTGAAAATGATGACTGGGAAAGAAAGAGTAACTCATAGTTCTTTTTCATTTCAATCCTTCATTACTCATCAGTAAATGAAGATAGGAAGTGTTGGTAGAATGTGTGTATCAAAAAGTGAAAGAAAAACAGCTGAGTTAGTTCTGTGAAGTGTTTCCACTGTACTGAAGACAACCAAACAAGTATGCATGTACAAGCTATGAAACACAAATTGTGTAATTTCAGTGATTCAGCACACAAGACAAATGCTCTTATATTTAAAAACTGGCATCACACAATATAAAGATGAATGATAATATTCATGATAATTTAAAATTCTAATTTTTCTTTATTTAGAACAACATTAAGTAGTAAATAAAAAGCACTATAACAACTGGAGAGAGAGAGACTGTGGAAGAAAGGGAAAAGTTTTATATTTTTTTCCTGCTTTTTGAAAATAGGGGCCCCACATTTTCATTTTGTACTGGGTCCTGCAAATTATGTAGCTTGCCATGTGACAGCATAAAAAGTTTGTGTGACATGAAAGTTTCAGAATTAGAGGAACATACAGTGTATCATATCTGTGGAAGATAAGGAGGAGGAGAGACGAGTCAGGAAAAACCATCTGGCAGTCTGGTTGTAAGGAGAGTAGAGCAGCTTTGTACTATCAACGAGAAAATATCAATTTTCAGGATCAAATGAAGGAGAAAGACTGAGAGAGATTCTAAAGAGCTAAAGTCCTGCCAAAAGTCACTCCTGCTGCTGCCACTTCAGGCTTAAAAATGTAGATCCCCATCGAAGAATAGAGGAGAGTCATTTGAAGAGAAACAACCCAACAGATTTGCACCCTATCCTTCAATGTGGAGAATATATTCAAGCATAATAGCCAGTGGGATGCTGGTAAACTGGCTCTCCAAAAAAATCCAAAGCAAAACATAATAAAAAGCTCTAATTTTTAGCATTTGCTGAATCCTGATGTAAACAATCAGCTCGCAAAATTCCTGAATATTTAACAACGGCTCACCTAGGTGTGTAAGAGCCAGCTCCTGCTCCCCACTGCGAGAAATGGTTACATGGCTGCCCACATCCTTGTCTTAAAAACCGGGAGATACATTTTACAATTTACAAATATTTCCATCAAAACAAAAATATTTCTTAGACAAGTTAATTCTCTCAAATCTGAACATTTTGGTTATCTATGCTGATTTATTCCAAGTTTTCATGAGGAGAGACAGAACAGAGCACAAGTAATATTTGAAGGGATTATGGCTGAGAAGGTTTCAGAACTGACAGAAAATAGCAATCTGTAGATTTAAGAAACCAACAAATCCCAAGAATTATAAAAAAAATCTACACCCGGACATACCACACTGAAACTACGGATCTTAAAAGCAGCCTAAGGAGCTACAAGTTTAAAAATTGACTTCTCAACAGCAAACATGAAAGCCGAGAACTAGTGAAATAATGCTTTCAAATGTGTGAGGTGAAACGGATTAGGAACCTAGACTTCTATACCCAATCCAAGAATGAAAGAAAAGAAGGAAGGAAGGGGGAGGGGGGACTTCTATGAATTAGGGCAAAAGAAGACATTTCACACAAACAAAAACTGAGAAACGGCCACCGACAGTTGCTCATTAAAGAAAATTCTAGGGCCTGCCCAGTGGCCTAGCGGTTCAGTTCCCGCGCTCCGCTTCGGTGGCCCGGGGTTTCACAGGTTCGGATCCTGAGCACGGACAGACGCAACGCTTGTCAAGCCATGCAGTGGTGGCGTCCTTGGCAACGGATGTTAGCTCAGGGCTAGTCTTCCTCACACACACAAAAAGAAAATTCTGAAGATTGTACTTTATTCAGAAGGAAAACGACCTCAGATGGAAGATCTAAGATCCAAAAAGGAAAGAAGTGTTCTGTCTGTTGGGAAGATTTCTCAAGACCATCTCTAATGCAGCTGCTATCTGTTTGCAGCTTGTACACACGTAAAAGCCATACCCGCAAATTAAAGGGACGTAGGGACCACCATCTCTGCATCCTTTCTTACTGGTGGCACCAGCCCCTGGGATGCAATGTGATTTTTGTCTTACTATCTTGACTAGTGGCTGGAGAGGGGTAGGGGAGCAGTTTCAGATGCTTCCCCTTGCCCTTCCCTGTAATAGTTCTTAGCCTGTGGACCGAGGACCTAACTGGGGTACGGCAGGGGAGGTGGGGAAGATTGGATAGGAAGAGCCGCAGTCAGTGCAATTCTGAGAAATCTCAGCCCAGGCTGATGGTAAGGCCCTGAACTAAAATTCTTCCTCAGAGCAATCCCTCTCTGATTCCTACACTGCGCTCAGTCATTGGCTGGGGGTCACTGAGGGGGCAGGGAGGGGACCGGTGTGAACCCACCCTTAATCCAAAGGTGCGGTAGCAGGGGCTGTCAATCAGCCACACTACTTCCGGCAGATTCTCTCGCAAGACATCTGAGAGAGCATCTCTGTGGTCCACAGAGAAGAAACAGCATATGAGTTCTAAGAGACATATACAAGAATACTTGGGGGCCGACCTGGTGGCACAGTGGTTGCGTTCTCACGCTTCGCTTCCTCGGCCCGGGTTCGCAGGTTCGGATCCTGGCTGCGGACAGACGCACCGCTTGTCAAGCCATGCTGTGACTGCGACCCGTATAAAGTAGAGGAAGATGGGCATGGATGTTAGCCCAGGGCCAGTCTTCCTCTGCAAAAAAGAGGAGGATTGGCAACGGATGTTAGCTCAGGTCTTCCTCACACACAAAAAAAGAAGAATAGTTGTAGTGCAGTGTTTATAATAACCCCTAACTGGAAACACCTCAGATGTCCATCAACAGGAGGGTGAATGAATACACAGTGGCACCGGGATATAGTGGAATACCGTTCAGCAATGAATGGACTATAGCTACCGTGCATGGACATGGATGGATCTCACAATATTGGACCAAAAAAGGAAGTCACTGAATAACAAGGGAATACAGTATTTCCATTTATCAAGTTCAAGTATAAGCAAAATTAAATTACATATTCTTAATGATATGTACATGGATGGTGAAACGGTAAAGAAAAGTAAACCATTAACACAAGCATGAGGATAATAATTTCCTCTGGGGAGAAGGGAGGGGAATCTCAGTGGGCTTCGAAGGGACTGATAATACTTTATTTCTTTACCTGACTAGCAGGTTCATGCAAGGGTGTTAATTTAATATTGTTCTTTGGAGTGTACATATATGTCTTATAGACATTTCCCATATATATGATGTATTTTACAGTTAAAATATGTAATATGACTTTTATTAGACATCTGAATAATATTTGTTTTTTAAAAAATCCTTTCAGTGAGCTAGATATAGAAAAAACTTCTTAATCTCAATGAAGACTATCAAACAGAAACCTGCATTAAGCATTACAAGTAAAAGTAGAACATAAAAAGCATCCCCATTAGGGTCAGGAGAGGTACAAGGATGCACTGTCACTGCTAGTCTTCACTCTGTAGAAGAGGCATACTTCTCTTTTCTGAATTTGAAAACATTTAACTCACTAATGGGTAACTGGTACTTACTCCATTTATCATATAGACAAAAGCTAAACTGACATTCCCATCACAGCGTGACTTTGTCGTATTCCCTGGAACAGTTAGGAATATACAGCCCCAACTTCCTTTAATAATGAATTAATTGTGCCACCATACTAATTGTTCTGAACTGAACTTTTGTGAACTTGTAATTCTGTTTCTCTCCCTCTTTTGATCATGAATCCCTCTTAGAAATCCATGCCTTCAGAAGATGAAAAAAGGAGGCAATTTGGTAGTAGAGTGAAAAATGTGTTGGATATGACCTCGGGCATATGGCTTCATCTCTCCATTCTTTTGTCTGGTGTCTTAAAAAATGAGGATAGTAATGCCAGCTTTGCAGAAATGTCATAAATTTCTAAATAATACATGTCAAAGGCTTAGCTCAATGCCTAGATATAAAAGATGATCCCAAACAGTATAGTTGTGATTATTTTCTCAATGTCACGATAGCCACCTAACTCCTGAAGTCAGCCCTCAGAATGTTGATTAAGGGTCCTGGGCAGACCTCAGCTGTGCTGCATGGCACTTGTTGGCCCCGTCCTATTCAACATGTTTATCAAGAGCTTAAGACATGGATGAAATTTCTAGATGACGTAAAACTTGACCAGATGACTAAGACACTTCAACAGTCCCAACTACACTGGGACCAAAACAAACAAGATGAAATTAGATGTGAGTAAGAAGAAGGCCCTGAGTTTGCTCTTCCTGAAATGTGCACGTCCACTGGGCTAGCCCCGAGTCTCGTCTAAAAGAGAGTGTGAGTTTGATGTGACACATGGCTTTGAGTTTGAGATGAGCTAACAGTGTGTGGGAGCCTGTAACAGATGCGAATTTAGGTTACTTGACAAGACAGGCAGCGTTCTGAAGAAAGCAACGGAGAAGAATGGCATGGCAGGCCCCGGCTGCAATAGGCAGAGAAGACAGCTCTCTCCTCTTAGAGTCCCAGCACCTTCTCAGAGACCCTCATGGAGTGGTGGTGGGAACATGCGGACTTCGATGACATCGGTATCAAGCCAATTTTTAAACTACTAAAATGTCTATTTCAATAAAAGCCTCAGAGAATAGAAACTACAAACCATCACAAAAACTTGTTTTATTTTGTATAAATATAATAACTGGCACAATATAATAAAATGGCACAAAATAACCACAGGAACAAAAGCAAGAAGAAAGAAAATATCAGGAGTACAGTCACGGTGATTGCAATGACTTGGTCACATTCCTGCTTTCGAAGCACCAGTTCCTCTAGTTCATTTCAAAGAAAACTAATCAAGTGCTTCTGATATTTTCTTCCATTTCCATTTTTTTTTAAGTTTTTGCCTCCACATTGCCACCGGGTGGTGCTCAAAGTCCACAGAAGCATCTTGGAACTGCAGAAAGCAAGTAAATAAAAAGCAGGCAGCCCCGGGCTGGTTTTCAGACTCTCCCACAAAACATTTAAAATATTTTCTCTCTTGTGTGGACGCATAAAGAAGCACAAACACCGAAGGAAGGGAAGTGGCCATCTTCAGAGAGAAAGAAAACATCTCTGCAACTGAAAAAAAAAAAAAAACCCAGCATCTGGGGAAGAGGCTGTTGGAGCAGTTTTCAGAGATCAATAGTGTGCAATCTCTTTTAGCTGAGGCTGTGATTGGCAGCTTACAATAATGACAGAATTGAGATCCTTGCACAGAGGCTTTTTTTTTTTTAATCAGCTTTCTTCAGTTGCACAGAGGCGCTGGCCTCTCCCGCAGCTCTCTTTTCCATGTGTGCACTGTGTGGATGTGTGCATCTCATGAGTACATGTCAAACACATTCCTGGAAAGAAGGCCAGGGGCTGCCCTTGAGGCCCAGACGGTCTGTCTGGCTCCAATGACTATCCCTTGGGAAAATCAAATACAAAGTGCCGCTCAGACAACCAATTATTGCAGTGTTTTAGATAAGGCAACTTGCACTTTCCCCCTTTGTCCAACTCCTGAAAGGAAGGGTTGCAAACCAGAGGAGAAAAGAAGAATGAGCTTTTCATTATCTATACAGCGTGTGCTGCAAGGTCCTTTGACAAAGAGAAGATGGAAATCGGGTGTGTCTTGACTGGCTCTAGCATTTTCTTTTGTAGCTATACTAGCATTTTTTCCAATTTTCAGTTTCCTTTTCTTGTACTAATTTACCTAACACCTGTTTAATGAAATATAGTTGGGTAGAAACAAAGTAGCTGGTGCTGCTGGGGAGTGAAAAAAAAAACTGACACTTACTGAGACTTTATTACATGCCAGGCACTGAGCAAGTTACCTCCTCACTCCCTTTAACACTCACAACAACCCTAAGAGGAAGGAATTGCTATATCTCCACTTTACAAGGCATGAAAATTAAGCCTCAGCAAGGTTCAGTAACTTGTGCAAGGACACATAGCTAGAAAACCGCAGCCCCTGCCTCAGACACATCTCTGCACCAAAGCGCGTGCTCTTCCTTTTCTATAAACACATTTCACTGGGATTTTAGGATGTCCTAGTTAATGACTCAGCCTGAGGGACGGTGTCCTGGTTATGAGCTCCTTGCTGGCCCGGCCCCATCAGCGCCTAGGTACCAGAGAGCAGCACTGTGATCTGAGGATGAAGGACGACCATGTCCTGGCTTCCCAAAGGGTTGTTTCACCCATAATAAGCTCAGCATCCCCTCTGCGTCCAGTGCAGAGACTCATCAGACAGTCTGGATTCAGCTGACCTCCGTTTCCGTCCCATGGCTCTCACTGGAGAGCACTCCGAATCTTACTCGCTGTAAGACCTTGGGCAGGTGACTTAACCTCATTTGTGTTTTTCAGTCTTTGAAAAAGTTTTCTAGCTACGTGTTTTCTAGCTATGTGTCCTAGCACAAGTTACTGAACCTTGCTGAGGCTTCATTTCCATACTTGCAAAGTGGAGATATAGCAAATAATAACAATACCTACCTCATAGGCTGTTATGAGAATTAAATGAGTTAATGTGTATAATGCTTCTAACAGTGCCTGGCACATTGTATGACCTAATAAATGTCAACCATTATTGTCATCATTGATCCAGCATCTCCAGATTTGCTCCCCCTTTTCTATTCACAGCCTGTTTATCTGCCTCCTCTCCACACATGACTCCTGGTCTACCGTGAAAGTGTCCTCACTTCCAGGTCCCTCTCTCTCCGAAGAATCTTGCTCACTGATTGTCTGACAGACTAGTGTCACTAAAGTGCCACCAGGTTTATGATATTATCCATATTTTTCTAAAAATCATGACTCTTTATTATGTAGAAACTAAAGTTCCCAATGCTTTCCATAGTCTGTCCCCAACCTATCTTTCCAAGTTTTTCTCCCCAGTTCTTGCTTTATTCCAGCCACGCCTGCTGACTATACCACACCTTTGTACGTGCCATTCCACATGCCTGTATGCCCACCCCATCTGTGAAAAGTTGACTTATCACTTAAGACATAGGTTAAATTCTACTTTCCCCTAGCCTGAAGTAACTTTTTTCTAGTAGGAATTCCCACGGCTCTCTTTTTTGGCCACTCATTTATTTCTCTGCACTTATTCACTTGTTTTATTGTTATTCCACTCTTGTTTTATGTTATTCCACTCTTGCTTTTCCTCAGATGGATTATAAGCAGATCAATTACAGGGACTGTTGAAATCATATATAACTTCTGTAGCTAAAGGTCCTGAGCTGGTGTATGAGAATCTCTGAAGGAATTTTCACCAGAGCGGAAAGAATGGAGAGAGCCTAACAGGAGTCTGTCTTTGTGATCCTGAGAGCCTGAAAACTTCAGTGGAAGCTTCTAAGAAGGTGGGTGTGAGGTGCTCAGTCCTTCTGGATTTTCTGAGGTGGCAAAGTGTGGTTGTAGTTGCCAAAGGGAAAAAATTGCTGCCTCACTGGCACCGAGCACCGAGCACCGCGCAGATCAATTTTTCCGGCACACTCAAGCCAACGAAACACTCCAGCAACCTCTAAGGATGTAATGGAGACTGCTATTACCAAGAAATATTAGGAATGATCAAGAAAGGCATACAATATATTTTTTAATGGTTTTAACATTCTTGAATAAGGAGCTATTCTCTAAGTATGAGAGTCCTCTGGCCAAAAAGTCTGTAAAATATAATGTACGCTTGCTGTAATTTGCACATCTCCCCAGAGGTTTGATTCTGATCTTCCAAACACTGATCACTCTGAAGAAAATGTAGCAAGGGAGCCCCTGGCTTGGGGCATTTTTTGACACCTCTTAACGCCTGCATTGGTCAGGTCTGGGTAGGCAATACAGCAGTGACCTCTCCCGAAGTCTCAGAGGCTCAACAAACAAAGGTTAAATTTTCGCTCATGCTGCATGTCCATTGCAAGTGGGGAGTCCTGCTGTACATAGTCACTCAGGGATGCAGGCTCACAGAGGCTCCATTGTCTGGAGCATCTCCCTGGAACAGTCCCTGTGGGAGGCAAAGAGAAGTCACACCAGCCCAGAAGTGACAAATCACTCTCACTCACAGCTCATTGGCCATCAGTGGTCACACAGCTTTACCTATCTGGGACCTCTTGGTGAGCATTCCTGTGTTTATCCAAAATGTCTCAGACACTGCCCTGCATTTCTCCTCTAATGGATATCAGTGTCTGATGCTTCTGGAAAAGGTATAGGAAACTCAATAATGTACTTAAATAAGTCACACATGGGGAGAATAAGGAGTCCAAGCAGATGACTTCAGTGTGTTTAATTCCTGGATCAGGAAATTAAATTCCCTCTGAGCCCCGTCAACATCTGTTTCTTTGAGTTAAAACAATCATCTAGGCCTTCTTCGATATTGTGATTAATGGAACGATTACAAAATATGACTAAATGCAACATTTTCTCTTTACCTTCTGAGTAGAGAATGGTCAGACAATAAACACTTGATTTGTTTGGTCAAGAGCAAAGTTAAAGACCTAACCTTTTCATTTGTGCTGTGACTTCATGAAGCTGTTATTTGTGGTGGTGGCTATTTTTTATTACCTGTGTCCTAAGAGAAAGAACATGCATTAATGAGAGCTCCATAACCAGTTGTTTTCACATAAAAATGTGAAGTGACGTGACAAATGAATCTATCAGGAAATTCCTCTAATTTGAGTGAAACCAGAACTCCAGGGACTAAAGGCAATAATCATTTCTGCTCTGTCTCTCTGATACTCAGCTCAAGATGTTTATTCAAGAGAGTTAAGGGAGAAGAAAAGCAAAATATAGGATTTTCAAGCAGTGCTTTGAAATTAAGACCTAATGTCCTTAGGGAAAGGAATTTCAAAAGCAAAAATGGATGACACCAGTCTGCATTCTTATTTGAGTTCTTATACCAAACTAAATAGGACTTTTCTAATCATGTGGAGCAGTATTTCTCAATCAAGGATGCACATTAGAAACACCTGTGGCGTTTTAAAGTATACATATGCTTGGGCTCAAGCACCAGGGATCCTGATTCACTGGGTCTGGGATTGGGCACAAGCTTCTGTAATGTTGAAAGTACTACAAGAGATTATGAATTTTTTTAAATTAGAAAGCACACATCTAAAGGTAAAACCTCTATTACCTAGAGAAAAATAGCATTCTGCCTTTTATTCTCCAGTGGAATTTATAGTTACCAATGCATCCTCCCTATTTATTCAAATAGGGAAACTGAGTCAGGCCACCAAGGCCCCACCACCACAGTGTCATTATTAGAGCTGAAATTACATCTAGAATTTTCTTCACCAATAATCTTTCCCAATTATTTGCAGCCACATAAGTGATCATTAAATCCTGCTTATCAAAGTTACCTTCTGGACTGTGTATGTGGTCTTTATCCGGGTATGAGCAGATTGTCAGTGGGCAACAGCAAAACAATTAGCATTTATCTTCTCTTTGTACTTCAGACAAAAGCAAATCCTGTGTGATATGGCCCCTGCCTACCTTCACTCATTCCAGCCACACCAGCCAGCTTTTTCTCTCTCAACATGTCAAGTAGCCTCTAGATGGGATGGGCCTGAATGGGCAGGAACACAGACTAGATGGCCCCTAGCGTGGAGCAGGCAGTGGGGCAGGGACCAAGCTGCAGGCTCTGGAGCAGTCCAGTCTGGCTGGAAGAACATGCGCCTTACTGAGTGGTGGCTGTCAGTGTTAGGGAGGCCCACTCCAGAGTAAGGACAGCGCTGGGGAACAGGGCCACCGAGAATGCAGAGGTAATTGACACCTGGAGGCCCACTAGCCGCCGGACTTTCAAAGTCTGGAAAAGCATTGAATTGAGCCCCGTGCCTGGTTCTGAGTCTCCTCAAAACTAAGGCAAAGGGGCAACAAGCTGATTTTGATAAGATTCCTTTTCTGCTCTAATAAACATAGAAATTATCTTAGATAAATGTTTAATGAGATTGAAAGTCAGAAGAATTTGTCACAGGAGTCTGATTAAAGAACATTCAAGTAGCTTAATTGACTTTCTCTATGCTGATTTTTTTTTAATGAAAACATAGATATTTCTTTTACCGACCTCCTTATGTAGACTGAGAGAAAACTCCTTAGAGTGCAGACCAGCCCCTTTGTCACGTGGGCCTCCCCTATAGATTTAGCCAGGGCTCCACATTTCCCAGCCCGCAGTGCTGCACCACTGTGCCGGAGCCCTGGACCACTTCCTCACTCACACCAGGCTCTGTCACGCCTCCGAGCACATAGACAAGCTGTTGCTTCTGACTGGAACATCCTTGGTCCTCCCTTTCTGCGTCATGAAGCCAGGCTTATGGGTCAAAGCCCAGCTTAGACATTGTCACCTGTCAGAAGTGGTCCCTGCCCCAACCTCCTACCCCAAACTGAGCTGATGACCCCACCTTCACACCTTACACCAGTACCCCTCAGGGCGTTCCCATTGGCAGCCAGGGTTGAGAATTGTTGCCTTAGAACTATTATCTATTACACATTTCCCTGAAATGCAACAATTCTATCTTTTTCAGTAAGGTTGAATCCAAGTGAAACTCAATGTAATGTTTTTTATTAAAAGCCATATACAGTCTGATCACTTCGGTCTATGTATTTATCCTTCTGTATGAATGTATATTAAAATATCTTTTTTCCGAGTGGTGGGATTATGAGTAATTTTTTGCACTGATTTTTGTACTTTTCTATATTGACAGAATTTTTTAATGAGGATATTTTTATAAAATTAATAGTCATTTTAAAAGAGGCCGTCTCCATCTTATCTAAAAATGCCCACTCCCCCACCCCATTATTCTCTGACACTGCATGCCATTAGTTTTCTATGTAGCCCTGACCACAATTTGTAATTATATTCTTATTTATTCATTTGTTTGTTTGTTTTCTGTCTTTACCTCTTAACTGTAAACTCCTCAAGGGAAGGACTATGTTATTTGCTCACCATGCGTATTCAAAACCTAGTGCCATGCCTGGCACAGAGCAGCTGCTCAAAAATCTTTGTTGCTTAAGGAATGCGTGGACGAATGAATATGTAATGGAATAGAAGGGAGTCCAACATACCTTGGGAAAAAAGGAAGAGAATGAATACTGTTAGAGAAGATCCAAGAAGGCATCACCGAAGAGACACATGAACTGAGTCTGGAACAATTAATAAGATTTTCCTGGTCTGTCAAGGCAATGGGAGCACCCAGGACAAGGGTACAGAGGCGTGTGTGGGGGATCAGAATTGGCCACCTCAAAATGTCTATTTTCTCTGAAGGAGGCTTTGACCTTCTCCCCCACCCCTCCAACTGTCTAAAGGGATTTGGGATGGAAGACCTATCCCTGGGACAGGCCATCACCTTGGATAACTCTGGGTATTGATAGACTGGGAGGGCCTTTGCTGGGCCCATTCTTATCAAAGTTCTGTTTACCAAATATTTACATTTGTAAGGAAAATCTCCGTTTGTAAAGGTATCTCTTTCCCTGTACTGGGAACAGGAGTGGATGACCTCATCTCTAGAAACTTGTCAGTGTGGAAGGCCCGGCCTTAAGTCTGCATAATAACCTTACTGTGCTTTTCTGGCAATCTCCCATAACTGACCCAACCCCCAGTATTCTCATTTGTCTATTTAAGAGGAGAATCTCCACCATTTTGCTGAGAGATACTCAGTTTCCCCGGGTCTCTCCCACGTATACACATTATAAAGCTTTGTTTGATTTTCTCCTGCTATTCGGCCTCATGTCAATTTAATTTGTAGCCCAGCCAGAAAGGACCCAGAGTGGGTAGAGAATGATCTTTCTCCCCTTCACATAGTACATGTTTGTGAAACAAAAGTTGGGTGTGGCCAGAAGGTAGGCAGAGTTACATGAGGAAGCAAGGCTGGAGGGATGGGTTGGAGCCTCTTGTAAAGAGCCCTGTAAGAAGCAGGGATTTTAATTTACAGGGCAACCCTAGAGCATAGAGACAGAAGAAAAGGAGAGCAAGGGACAAAACTCGTAGGAAATACCTTTCTGAGAGAAGTAGAGGGAAAATGGGCTTGAAGAGAGCAGTTGGAGAGAAGGAAAACCAAGAGAGGAACGTGTAATGTGAGACAAGAAAAGAGAGTTTTAAGGAGGGAGAAGCCAAGAGTGTCAGAGGCTGCGAGGAGACAAAAACAATAGAATTTGGCAAATAAACAGATCAGTAGCGGCCGTGAAGAGACTCAGTATAGTAGAGGAGGGGGTGGAGAAATCAGAGTATAAGGAGGATTTTTGTTAACTTTTTATTTTGAAATAATTTTAGACTTGCAGAAAAGTGTCAAAAATAGACCAGAGAGTTCCCATATACCCTTCACTCAGCTCCCCCTAATGTTAACCACAGTACAATTATCAAAACCAAGAAATTAACATTGGTACAACACTGTTAACTAAAGTACAGATTTCATTTGGAGTTCACCAGATTTTCCACTAACGCTCTTCTGCTCTGGGATCCAATCGAAGGATTCCACTTTGCATTTAGCTGTTGTGTCTCCTTAGTCCCCTCCCATCTGTGGCAGCTCCTCATCCTTCCTTGTCTTTCATGACTTTGACATTTTTAAAGAGAACTGGACAGTTATTTTCTGGATTGTCCCTCCATTTGGGTTTGTCTGATGCTTTCTCATGATTAGATTGAGGTCATACATTTTCGGTCCTTCTGAGCACGTCATTTTGGGGGGCTTATGATGTTGATGACACCTTCTTACTGGTGACGTTAACCTTGATCACTTGGTTAAGGCAGTATCTGCCAGCTTTCTGCATTGTAAAGTTATAATTTTTCCCTTTGTAATGACTAAGTATCTTTTTTTTAATATGTCCTCTAACTTCAGATAGTGCTTTTTTTTTTTTTTTGGTATTTTACCTTTTTTCTTTTTTTTTTTTTTGCTGGGAAAGATTGGCCGTGAGCTAACATCTGTTGCCAATCTTCCTCTCTTTTGTTCCCCCCTCCCCAAAGCCCCAGTACATAATTGTATATTCTCACAACATGGCTACTGACAAACAAGTGATGTGCTTCTGCGCCCAGGAACCGAACCTGGGCTGCTGAAGCAGAGCACGCCGAACTTTAGCCACTAGACTGTCAGGACTGACTCATGAATAAGTATCTTGGAGAAGATACTTTTTGACTCTGAAAATATCCTGTTTCTCCTCAAATTTCTGTCCACTAATTTTAGCATCCAACAGGGGACCTGCCTACAATAATTATTACTACAAGGGTCACTTTCTATTTTCCTCCTTCTTTCCACATTTATTAATCGGAATTCTTCTGTAAGGAAGAGTTGTCTCTTTTCCTCATTAACATATATAGTTAAGCATTTATATCAGTGTGGATTTGTGGATATTTACCGTATGGGTTATAATCCATTATTATTCTTATTTAATTTGTTGTACAAATTGTTCCAACGTTGGCCTTTCGGAGTTCTTTTAGGTTGGTTCCTGGGCTTTTCAACATGCCTCTATCAGAGGGAATTTCTAGGTTAGAGATTTGATTTCAGCTTTTAAAATAAAATCAGACTTGGAGCCGGTCCAGTGGCATAGTGGTGAAGTGTGCGCACTCCGCTTTGGCCACCTAGGGTTCCCAGGTTCGGATCCCAGGTGCAGACTTACACATTGCTTATCAAGCCGTGCCATGGAGTCATCCCACATACAAAATACATAACAGATGTTAGCTCAGCGACAATCTTCCTCACCAAAAAGAAAAAAAAAATCAGCCTGTGGAAAGATTATACTGCAATGCTCTACTCTGATAAAATTCCCCACCCATTTCCTTCTCGAGTCTTGGAACAGACTGATTGGGAGCCTTGGATAATGTCAAAGGCTGCTGTAAAGCAGACAGTTTGATTTTAAATCATCTGCTGCCATCTGACAGGTGGGTAGGAGGGCAGGCATGAGAGGAGGCCAAGGGGCAATCTGGGGCTCGAGTGGCTCTATCTGGGGAGTGAGGAGCGTTTCAGAGATTTTAACATTCCTGGTGTGGAGTAAACATCAGCCTTCAGGATGGTCTCCCCCACCCCAACTTTCACCACATTTTTTATGTTGAAATTGGTTATGCTAGAAGGTAAAAGTGCATTATTTCTATTCTAAAATATAATCAAAGATTTACTGAGATTCTGATATCTGGAATAAAAGAGCCTAAAAACTTCAAAGGTTGATGCAACTTGTTGGTGCCCTTAGGAAAATTATGGAATTGATAACGGAATTTCTTCAAAGACATGGGGTAGAGGGAAGTTCGTGAAGTGCCCAGTGGGAGAGCCCATAGACCTGCCCAACGTCTCTCTCTCTCTGCCACCCATGGCCTCCTTTTCTTCCTCATCCCTTCGTGCTCCTGAGGGAGAAGGGAGGGCCATTAGGGCAGTGAAGGGGTCCTAATGCAAACCCCCCATGTAAATCTTCAGCCAGCAGTGAAGAGGGAGGTGGAGGGAAACGATTTCCTTCAAAAGTCAGGAGTTAAGTAAGTCCTGGGGATGTAATGTACAGCACGGTGACTATACTTAACAACACCATATTGTATATCTGAAAGTTGCTAAGAAAGTAGATCAAAGAGGGTAAAGCAAAGTTAAAGACTTATCACAGGAAAAATCCTCACCACAGGAAAAAAAATTTGTAACTATGTGAGGTGATGGATGTTAACTAAACTTATTGTGGTAATCATTTCACAACGTATACATATGTCAAGTCATTATCTTGTACATCTTAAACTAATACAATGTTAAATCAATTATATTTCAATAAATGTTAAATTAAGAGCATAGTGATTTTCAGCAATATCTCTTGAATAAACTAATTTAAAATTTAATTTCATGTTTAAAAAATAAGGATCACTGGTCTTGTCCCAATTTATCTCTACAGTAAACTGGGCCTGGAACTCTCTCACCGCCCTATCCAAATTCAGCTCTCAAATTCAAGAGACACGAGAGCAAGTGAGCCCATAGATATGAAAAAAACATTTAGTGGCCCTTCTCTCAACCACAGGAGAGGAAATGGACTTGGCAGAATGGACCTATGAAAGCCTTTATAAATATTTTTATATTCACTCATGTAAAACAACAAAGACAGCAAACCAAACGAAGATAATGTTAATGGCATTTCACACATCTTAAATTAGTAATAACAGGTTACTATATAATTAATTCTATTTTCCATCCTTGGCTTGCTAAACATTTTTCAGGATCTCCCTTTCCTGAATGTTCAGTAGACACTTTTATGTATACTTTGTTTTGTTGTAGATGGAAACCAAACACATCTTGTATCTGGTCCTCTATCCCATTGCTTCCCAACCTTTCATGTCATGGCATACAGAAAATAATGGGGTGAACTAGAGGATATTTGTGGATGCCCATACGGGACTTGGTAAAAAAAATAATTATTATAGTTATGAGAAAAATACAAAGTATTAAATTTGTGTAAAACTTTCAAACAAAATATTTTCAGATATTTCAGTGAGAAATTTGAACAAATTTCTTTATAACTTTTGTCAGATTTTATGATTGAAATGGCTATGTGAAATCGATCATCAAGACTTTTTAATGACAATCTCTTCAAATTTTTGATAGTCACTACTTTGTGCATATAGGTAATAAAAAAATTTTTTAAACCATTATTTCACAACCATTCAAAACTTTATAATAGTTTAAACCATGTGTAAAAGACCTAACGTCTTTTCCTTTTCTTTCATTGACAAATGCCACATTGAAATTCATGTAATAATGTGAATGATGTTGAGTTTTAACTTTAGCTTCTTAAATATTTCTAAATAACATTGAAGCTGTAATTTGCCTAGTGCCCGTGCATTAGCGCTGTCACCCTGCAGCTAGGTGGATGCCACTAAAAGGGCACGTCAGAAACAAATGAACAGAAGGATCCCATCAGGATGAAGACAAATGTGTCCAGTCAGCTAGACCCATCCTGCCAGGCATCCTTGGAAAAACAGACAGACTCCTCAGCCTCACCCACTAACTCTCCCTAAAGCTCCAGGCACCACTTGTCCACTAGGGGCAGCAGTGCCTCTGCAGCTGACTGATGGAATAGCGGAGTTGGCAGTAGGGGAGAGCCTCTCTTTGGCCACCCTCAGCTTCACAGCGCCGTGGTCAGCGCTTGCGTCTTGAGCTTCAGGAACCACAGGGCACACCCTCAGAGCCCTGTGCGCACCTCTCTGCCCACGCAAACGGTGAATACATCCCTGATGTTATGACTGTCTTCCACGTCAGAGTGGTACCAGAGACACACAGTCACGGCAATAACTGCAGTGGTAACCGTAACTTAATGTAGATAGTTAATACATTCCTCCCGAAACCCACGGTTAAGGCTTTAGTTCTTCCCACCATAACTTCAACCCAAGCATCTGCCAGCAATCCTTCACACACATGCCCATCCCACTTCCTCCATCTTCACACTGAGGCAGTGCATTTCTAGGTTTCCTTTCTTCCTCTTCAGTTGTCTTTTCTGAAGCTGTCTTGGGCAAACCACTACTTCTGCTCTGCCTCCCAGTTCTCCTCTGTTTCCTCAGCCGAGCCCTAATGCCAGCTTTTTCTGATTATCCCCAATGTGAATTGCAATTGAGAAAAAGGAAATTTGTACATGCAGAAATTCTTACTGTCAACTCAGTTGAAAATCAGTTACTTGAGATCAGAATCGTCTGTAACTCACAGACGATTTACAACTGAAGTGACTATAATTCAAACACACTTTCTGATTAAGAGCATTTGGAGAAAATTGGTACAGTTCTTTGTGCTTTCCACTTTACTATCCCACTTTCTGCAAACATTCCATTAATGGGAATGGCT
Organism: Tapirus indicus; assembly: GCA_031878705.1. Lineage (NCBI taxonomy): Eukaryota > Metazoa > Chordata > Mammalia > Perissodactyla > Tapiridae > Tapirus > Tapirus indicus. The sequence goes on from CM062933.1 coordinate 13,093,346, forward strand.
TTAAAACAACAGAATGTCTTTGTTGGAAGCGTTCTTACAAATTTTCAATTATGTGCCAAGCTTTTGGCTGCTTCGGAGACCCCTCCCCGACCTCCATTTCCCTCACTCTCTTCCCAAAGCCTCAGCTTTCCAGGCCTTCAGACGAGTGAGTCCCGGAAGTCAGATTCAATACAAAAGTACTTTTCAGAACATGTGGTTTTTCTGGGGTTGAGAAGGAGAATTCATTAAAAAACATCCAACAATGATTTCCTTTTTATATCTCCTTTTTTGAAGTTTGATGCAATAATTAACTTCTCTCTTTGCTCCAAGGAAATTCAGATCCGGCTTCAGTTCTTTGTGAAAACAGCATTTAATATTTACAATTCCATATGCTATGCAGTTTTGAATAGGAGAATATGGAAATCCTACTTGGCTTTCAGAACAGAAAATCTCTTTGTGTTTCTCCTAATTAAGCTCAAAAAGGAAGTGTCTGAAGGAGTTGTTGGGTGAATCAAGAGGAGATGTAAAGGTGGAGCTGAAGTCCAAGCTCTAGAGAGAACATTGTGGACAAATCACAATTCAGACTTCATTTCTTTTAATATGATGGCTTCCCACCTGGGCAAATCTCCAAAAGAGTTCTCCTATTCAGCATCCAGGGAGAAATAGGTTCTTTGCAGGTAAAGTGAAAACCCATACCTTGAGAAGAAGCTGGAATCTGAAAGAAGCAGTGCATAACTGGAGGTGAGGAGACCCAGGGTTCCTCATGTTCTCAGTCCACGTACAACCAAAGCTTTTTGCGCCTCCATTTATCCAACTGTCAGTTGGAGATGGTGTCACCTGCCCTGACTTGCAGTCCACAAGGGGCTGAGTGACACTCATTGACACGTTAGGCACAGAAAGTTCTGAGAAAGTAAAAGTGCTGTACTCATGTCAGGTGGTTTGACATTGATTAATTCTTTGTTGAGTCAGCAGACCTTTCTGGATCTCTAGAGGTTTGTGGTCCTAACCAACCTCTTCATGTCAGCTTCATGGCCATTTACATGTGGATTCTTTGGTTTTACCTTCCAATTGGACAAGATTATGGGCAGCTCTTCTAGTTTCCCCATAGATGGCAAAAGCAAAACAAAACTATTTGCAGCAATATTTTCTCCAGCAGCCTCTCAGCAGTATGAGGATAATTAAGACATCATCCTCTGGAATCTTGGATGTCAACTAAGATTCTCACCAATTTAAGACATTATCTCCCCAAAATGCAGCAATGGTCACATTAGGATGATGAGATTTGGAGCAAGGCTACCATGTAAGGTTGTACAGTGTGTGTACTGCACAAAGGTGCCCAGCCAGAGTGTAAGGACTGACTGATATCCACTTTTCTGTGCCATGTAATCATGAAGCCATTTACTCAAAGTGCTCTGCCTGCCCAGAGAGGGCATCTTTTTCCATTTGCACAAAGGCTCCATATGGGCTAGAGGTCTTGACTTATGGGTGTTTACTTAGATTCGACAGGGGTAGGGGAAGAGGTGGACGCAAGTAAAGTCATGGCTTTTCCTTTCTGCTTTATTCCAGTCCAGCCATCTCTGAGGTGACAGACTCCTCCAGCAGCCCTTCTTGTATCTCCCACTTCCCTCTCACACATTTTTCCTGCCCCAACTTTTTATACCCTTCTCATTTTTCTTTCTCTTTCCTTCCCTCTATCTCTCCTTCCCTCTCACCTTTTCCTGCTCTTTCATCTCACTCCCAGGAGACCGACTGACATACAGGAGCCATCTCTGTTTTGTTGTCCTCCTCCTTGAGCCCTAGTCATCAGCAACATCCCTGTAATCACATAGGAGTCTCTGCTCCTGGTCAATTCTTGACACAACTACGAAGCAGTAGAAGTCTTGCTTTTTTGTTTCATCCTTTTATTGCCCTGCCTGACACCCCTCTCTCCCTGGTAACCAGAATCCAGACGCCCCAGTGCAGAGAGACCTGGTGGTCTATTTAAATCCTATTGTGGTATTAATGGCCAACTGCGATGCCTCAGTCAGATATGTTGTCTTTTCAAAGGAAGGTGCCTGGGACACCGTGTTTTACCCCTAAGGGAGGAACCTCAAATGGGAGAATTTCAGGTAGCTCTCTGGCTGAGGTGAGTGATGGAGAATTATTTGAAAGACATACCCTCAAACTTTTGCTTACTCTACCTCTAGTACTTCTTTTAGGCGTTTTTCACCTAAATGATAGACTTAAAACAAAATTACCAGCCTCCATGACTGCCTCTCTTCCTCCTCACTGCCTATACATCTGAGATTATAATCTTTTCTCCAGAAGGCTCATGTCAGTACTTTCTAATTGACTGCCTCAAAAGATATAACACCCACTTTCTCAGCCAGGCTGGTCCAGCATCTATCCTTGGTGGTCCAGCATCTTCTCTTCCTCATGCCCTCACGTCCTCCTGAGCAATCCTAGCCACCCTCATTGTTTTTGGTATCACCAACCACTGATGACCCTCAAGCCTCTACCTCCAGGAGGAAGTCCTTTCCTGAGCTCCGTGTCACAGTCACGCTGCCTACCAGACGCGCTCATCTGGTCCTCCTTAGACCCCTCAATTCAGCAGATCCCAGACTGAATTTGTCATCTCCCCCCTCCGCTGCCACGCAAACCTCTTCCATTTCCCAGTTATCGGCAGTCATCCACCAGCGACCCAAAACACGAGGATTCATACCCACAATCATCTCTTCATTTCCTCCTAATTCCTCCCAAATCTGTCCCATCCTCTTTCCCTCATCCTCCTTGCCAGAGGCCAGCACCATCTCTTGCCAAGAAAATTGCAAAGGCTCCAACTTGTGACCCTGTGTGCAGTCTCTCATCTTCTCAAATTGCCATTTACTTGCTGCCAGAATGATTTTTCTAAAGTGCAAAGCTGAATGCATCGTTCCTTTAATAGAACTTCTCAAACTTTGTCACTTAAGTACTCTTAATGCAAGAAGAGTGAGTGAGCTCCCGGGAGATTTGCAAGGGGCCAGAAGAACAGGATCCTGAAGGCCCCACTCACAACATGAGGTTTCTCTTTAAGTCACCATTTTAATCCCATCTTTGCAGTTTTGTATTCTATTCTATACTATATCGGGTTTTGCTTTGAAACTAAAGTAATATTTCTCCAAATCTTCAAACAAAATGGATCCTGCAGAAAGGTGCATGTTTACCCTATGGCTTTGGGATCCCTCAGGCCCTCTAGTTTGAGAAGCTAGGGTCCTAGACAGAATGCACATTTCTTTGTGTGTTATACCTTCTTGACAGGTGTCTATTTGTCTCTGCAGTTCCAGCCCTCCAGTCAGCTCCCTGCAGTCCAGGCACGCTGAACCTCTTGCAATTCTGTGACCAGCATACTGGGTCCCATCTCAGGACATTTACCTATGCTGTTTCCCCAAACTAGACTTAACCCTTCCCACATCTACTTACTTATCTTCTAGACCCAACTCAAGTATCACCTGCCCCATGATGCTCCCCAGGATGAACCCTGCCAGACTGAATTAACGATCCCTCCTTTTAAGCCACCAAAGTCCACAGCTCTCCCATAGCATATATCTCATTCGATTGTAATTCTTTGTTTATGTGTCTCTTCCCCACTGGACTGTGGATTGCTTCAGGGCAGGGTCTGTGTCTTACTCGTCTTGGCCTTCCCAGGACCAGCACCATGCCTGGCACATGGTCAGATGGGAGGTCAACACGGAAAAGACATTTCACCCTAGTGCTCACCAGGGTTGATTTGATTGATCTGAATAACCATGGGGATGTCCCCTTCCTCTCTCATTACCCCTGCCAGCCCCTCTGTCAAACAGACTGCTCCCAGATGAACAGGGCACTCCAGTAAAGGATGTGTCATGGCTTTCCTCTCCTGTTGAATCCTCCAAACAAGGCCTCAAGACTTGCTACATTTAGTAGATTCTCAAGGAATATCTGTTCAATATTTGAATGAACCAATGATCAGCACCATTGTCCTCTTGAATTAAGCTGCACTATATTTTCTCAATCTTATCTTCTAGAGAATTCTGATATCCCTGAATCCACATGGTCTAACAATGTGCCAGCACTTACTACACGTTAAATAAATGTATAATAAATAAACAAATGAAGTAATGTGTTTGTGTGTATTTCAGTGTTTCTTGAAAACACTTTAATTTTTCATCCTGACACCTGGTATGTTTACCAACTGTTAGGAATTGGCATTTCACTCAGAAATGGAACCTTGACAAATTGGTGATGACTGAAATTTTTTTTGAAAACCATACCTGAGACCAGTGAGGTTTTTTTTTTAAATTTCAGGCTCCTTTAGGAGTAGAACTTTTGGGTGACTTTGATCTCTACCATAGCTAATATAATTTAATGGGTAAAAACCGTGGTCCTCGAAGTAAGGACTAACTCTGTTTTTAAGTATAAATGTTCAATGAATATGACTCTGAAGCATATCACTGCTGTTAAGCATTGGGATAGAACTGAGTGAAAGTGCGTGGTGCTCCACCTTGCCCACGGTGAGTGCTCGGTGAGGACTCTGCTCATCACTATTCATCCCCATCTAGACCTGAACATGGAATGTAAGAGCCAATGCCTCTGGATTTCAGAGCAATGCTCAATTTTAGTTGAGGACAATGATATTCTTTCCCTAGTCAACATTCAGTTACAACCCAGCTGTCAGAGACATATAAGATGCAGGTTTTTTCGGCTAGGCCTAAGCCAAGTGGATAGAACTTCAGGCTGGGAAGGACTTTGTCTTTCCCAAACCCTAGAGTAGTGTTCTCCAATTTTTTTTCTAATTGGAAACTCCTACCAGTAAAAAATTTCTGACCAAACAACCCCAATATATGCATAATTATTTATTTATAAACTTTATACATGCGTTACCATACTAATGTATCTGTACTTTTATAAAACTCATCAAAATGGGCATTTAAAGAGGTGATATAGGGGCCGGCCCAGTAGCCTAGTGGTTGAGTTCGCACGCCCCGCTTCGGCAGCCCAGGGTTTGCGGGTTCAGATCCCAGGCGTGGACCTATGCATCGCATATCAAGCCGTGCTGCTGCGGCATCCCATATGCAAAATAGAGGAAGATTGGCACCAATGTTAGCTCAGGGACAATCTTCCTCAAGCAAAAGAGAGGAAGATTGACAACAGATGTTAGCTCAGGGATAATCTTCCTCACCAAAAAAAAAAAAAAGAGGTGATATAAAAATGAATCAAAATAGAGGTTACATTTTCTTCCCTCATCCCCATGGATTGTCTTATAACCAGCCCCCTGCTGGAGGAGTCACACTTGCTCTGGAAGGATCCGTGGGAAAGAGGTTCTTCAGTGTCAGGTCACTGAGTACATGGGGCCCCGGCTCACTCGTGGGCTCGCTCTCTTAAATTAACCCTATCAAAAGCAACTGACTTTAAACCTTTAAGAAAAAAATAGAATTCAATGATAGAATGATGATTCAAAAGACTTTATTTCCAGTGGAACCAGCTTTTTATGACCATGCTAAATGCTGTATTACATTCCAAATCAAAAGAGCTAGACTGCTGATTATAGTGTCGGGTAAAGAGAAAGACAATAAAGCTGCAGTATATCCTTGAAGCACGCCAAAGGGGAATGGTAAGGAAGGGGAGGGTTTTATCTCACAAGGCCATACACACAGAACAGATTAATTTCCCATTCCAGGAAATCAGCAGTCATCAACATGGCACTTTGCAAAATATTTAAGACTTGTGATAATAGCAAGTACTGCAGTGGCACTCCGTGTGGTTCTCCACCCTGGTGTTTCCCATCACTGTGGCCTAAAGGGGAGGGAAAAAAAGAAAGATAGATGAGTTAGATAGACAGATAGATAGATAGATAGATGGATAGATAGATAGATCAATAGATGATAGATAAATAGGTAGATAATAGATAGGTAGGCAGATAGATAGATAATAAGTAGATAGATAGATAGATACGTAGGTAGATAACAGATAGATAAATAGATGATAGAGAGATAAGCAAAATAGAAAACTGTTAAATAAAATTGTCCTGAATTAAATAGATGCTTGCTTTATTTGCACATTGTCCCTTTCAGCTGATATTTTCACTCTAAAAGGTTAGGTTTGCTTTGTGTTAAGTATGGTATGCTCTCTCCTCCCTGCCCCTCATCACCTCCACCCCCATTCTCTTCATTCTTTATAAATGCAGCCTGTACCCACAAGGTTGCTGACTCTTTCTATTAAAAGCTGACTCCCTGCACAAATGCCCACAAAGGATGGGTCATTAGACACCTCTGGCATTAAACCCCATGGATGTGCTCCTGGAACATTTCTCTGATTAAATGGTTAGAAAGCTTCTGGGGCCCTTTAAATTCTTACCTTGGTGAATGCTTTGGCCACACAGCATGTGGCTTCTGAGGTGATGTTCTTTGGGACCAACATTGTCTTCTTGGACCTTGCTGGAGTGGGATATGCTCTGGAGAAGCAGCAGCCCATGCACTGGTAAATTGGGGCACCCAGCTTGGAGAAGTATTTGTTTTCCTTTAGCTTGCATTCTGGGCAGCCTATCACAAAAAAGGCAAAGCATAAAATAATCCAAAAATGATTCAAAAAGAAACTATGAATTTTCCTTTTTATGGGATGGTAAATATTCTTTTTTTATTGGAAACAAAAGGAAATAAAATAAATAAATACTTTTTGGCTAAATGTTAATCTTCATACATAATATCTATTTGTACTGATCACAGTTATTTTCATGGGAAAACAATTTTTGCAGATATGCATGGGAAATCTCAATCATAGTAGTTTTTCTCTCTTCAAGCACAGATTCTCCTACCCCAGTGCTAATAGTATGCCTATGGGGAACACAAAACTTAACAGATGAAAATACCTTGCTCATCTGAAAGGAGAATTTTGCCCAGAAGCAAAATATTTTCCCCTTTAGAATCTGCTATTGTTTTTTCCCCATAGAAACTCCAAATAGTGACAGAGAAAAATATGTCAGAATTAAGAAAGCTTAGTCATTGTAGAGAGCCTGATATTAGATAGGGCATCCACATTTGGGAACTAGGATCAAAATATTACCACTTGTCTAGAGAAAAACCATAACCAATAGTAGCTCACAATTTCATAGCAGATGGAAATATATCAGCCACTATATGAGATTTTTCAAACAGTACAGCAAAACAAATTTACCGCATAAAGTGGTTTTGTTTTTCTCACTTGTGAACTGATGTGAAAATTCATCTACAAAGGCAACATTAAAATCCTCTCAAAACTTCTGGAAGAAACGTAAAAAAAAATGAGCTAAACTGAATAAGGAGCATTTTCTGCTTGTAAAACTCAGATAAAGAATAATCAGGAATCTATTTCAGATGAAAATGTACCAGCTGCTATTTAAATGGACATGTAAGATATCATTTTCACTGTACATTTTTGGAACCTAATTTAATTTTACGTTCACAATCTGCAAGTGCCTAGATATGTACTCAGAAGCAAAGATTTATTACATTTGAAAAGGAGGTGGAAGTGTAATTAATGGAATTATTGATGTACATCTAGAAATGTGTTTTTCTTATTACTGCAAATCCAAGTTTGGTCACACACCCTGCATTGTAAACTCTCCATCAGGAAAGGAATGGAGAATATGCAGAAACACAGACAATGTGGCCAGAACGACAGCTGCATATTTTCGGTAGTAATCCATGGCTCTTCTGCAAAATAGACAAGTGGGAAAAAAGTTACTCTAAAATTGGCTTACCAGTCAAAACAACAACCAGTAGTTTTAACATTACTAATAATAATAATCATCAGTATTTGACCCCTCTGCTTACAGCTCCCAACACACTCTAAAGCCATATATAAAAACACAATTTCTCTGTAGGAAAGAGGTAGGGAATTGAATCTCACTATTTCTCACATCAACCAGTAGAATCGGGCTTAATGATAACAACAATAAATTCTTTTTTAAATATATCATCCTATTGAGAATCTTCGATGTCCTTATTGGTAAAACATAAAACTTCAACTTGATAATATCTAAAAATATATATAAGGATGGATGGATAGATGGATGGATAGATAGATAAGCTTTTATAGGATATATAAAATATACAAGCATTTGAGCCCATCCTTCCCATTCCCACATTACCAGGTGGCAGAACAGAAGGAAAGGACAATGTCTCTCTTGCTTTTTATTGACTGGTGGTAGGTGAGCTCTAAAGTTAATTATTAACATGCAAGAGTAAGTGCCAACTCAGCAATGTGGCAGGATTAGACAGTGTAGAATGTTAATCAAATTTCTCCTAAAGGCACTTCTGGACTTATTTATACCTGTAGATACAGCTTTATCTAAGCATTCTGAGAGCATGAGATCAGGCTATCCAAGGTCACAGCTGAGTGATTGACCCTGTACAGGCATTGACCTACCCGCATCTGAGAATGGGCACACAGGAAATTGAATTGCATCCCCACATGCCCTAGAAAAATCTCTTGGGAGATAAAAGGGGCAGGTTTTTAATCCCCATTTTTAAAGTGAAAGTGTCATGGATTCCTTATGCTCAAACCATGAGAGGTAAGAGAGACAGAGCATCAATTACCAATAAAAAAAATTTCAGAACATTTAAAGAAGAATGAACACTAATTTTACAGAATCTCCTTTAGAAAATAGAAAAGGAGGAGAATATTCCCAACTCATTTCATGAGGCCAGGATTACCCTGACACCAAAACCAGACAGACAACAGTACAAAAGAAGAAAACTAGAGACCAGTATATCTCATGAAATTAGATGCAAAAATCCTAAACAAAATCATAGCAAATTGAACCCAGCAATATATAAGAAGAATTATACAACATGACCAACTAGGAATAACTCATAGTACACAAGTCTGGTTCAATATTTCAAAATCATTTAATGTAATCCATCATATCAATAAGATAAAGAAGAAAAAAATCATATGATTATATCAACTGACACAGAAAAGCTTTTGACAATATCCAATACTCTTTCATGATAAAAACTCTTAGCAAACAAGAATCAAAAGAGTTTTCTCAATTTGATAAAGAAATTTACAACCTGCAGCTAATGTTATACTTAATGATGAAAAACTAAATGCTTTCCCCTTAACATCAGGAGCATGGCAAGAACATCCACTCTTATTCAATATAGTACTGGAAGTTTTAGCCAGCACAATATGGCAAGGAAAAGAAATTAAAGGCACACAAATTGAAAAGGAAAAAATAGAACTATCCCTATTTGTAGATGACATGATCATCTACATTAAAAAACAAACAAACAAAAAATAGGAACCTACAAAGGAACCTACAAAAATGTCCTGGAACTAATTAGTGAGTTCAGCAAGATTGCATGACACAAGATCAACATACAAACATCAGTTGAATTTCTATATACTAAAAAAATAATGTAACAAATTAAAAACACAATACCATTTACAATCACTCCAAAGGAAATAAAATACTTAAGTATAAATCTAACAAAATATGTACAAAACTTGTATGCTGAAAATTACAAAATACTGATGGAGCAAATCAAAGAAGACCTAAATAAATGGAGAGATATATCATGTTCATGTTTTGGAAGACCCAACATAGTAAAGACGTCAATTTTTTCCAAATTGATCTCCATGTTCAATGAAATGCCTATCAAAATCCCAGTACAGCTTTTGTAGACATAGACAAGATTATTATTATTGAAAGGCAAAGGACCTAGAATAGCTAAAACAAATTTAGAAATGAAGTGGGAGGAATCACTCTTCCCAGTGTGAAGCCTTATTATATAGCTACAGTAATCAAAACAGTGTGATGCTGGCAGAGGGATGGACACAAAGACCAATGGAACAGAATAGAGAACCCCAAATAGACCTACACAAATATGCCCAGCTGGCTTTTGACAAAGACGCCAAAGCCATTTAACAGAGGAATTCAACCTTTTCAACAATGGTTGCTAAAACAATTGGACTTCCATAGGCAAAACAAATTCAAAAACAAACAAAACAAACCTTAATGTAAATCTCATACCTTATATGAAAATTAACTCAAAATGGATCATAGACTTAACCGTAAAATGTGAAACTATAAAATTTTTAGGAAAAAATTTGGGAGACCAAGGTGTGGGTTAAGAGTTTTTAGAGTTGACAACAAAAGCATGATCCATAAAAGGAAAAATTGATAAATTAGATCTCATCCAAATTGTGGGTTAATCCTCTGTTAAGAGGGTGAAAATACAGGATACAGACTTGGGGAAAATATTTTCAAGCCACATATCCGGCAAAGGACTAGTATCTAGAATACATAAAGAACTCTCAAAACTCAACAGAAAAAAATGCAAGTAGAAAATGGGCGTTGCACTGAAGAGGATATATAGATGGCAAATAAGTACCTGGAAAGTATTCAACATCAACCACTAGGGACACGCAAATTAAAACCACAAAGAAATATTACACACCTATCAGAATAGCAAAAATAAAAAATAATGATAACACCAAATGCTGGCATAGATGCAGAGAAACAAGAAAAATCAGACACCACTGGAGGGAATATATAATGGTACAGCTGCTCTGGAAAGTAGTTTGGGAATTTCTTGTAAAACTAAATATGTACTTACCATATAACCCAGCAGTTGCAACCTTGGGCATTTATCTCAGAAAAGTGAAAACTATGTTCATATAAAACTTATACATGAAGGTTCATAGCAGCTTTATTTATAATAGCCCAAAACTGGAAACAATCCAAACGCTCTTCAACAGATGAATGGTTACACACACAATGGTACTTCCATACTAGAGAATACTATGTAGCAACAAAAGGAGAACATTATTGACACATGTGCAACTTGGATGGATCTCAAGGGCACTGTGCTGAGTGAAGGTGGCATACTGTATGATTCCACTTATATAACACAATTGAAATAACAAAATTATAGAGATGGAGAATAAATTAGCAGTTTCAAGGAGTTAGTGTTGAGGAGGGAATTGAGGGGGTAAGTGAGGCTCTGAAGAGACAGCACAGGGGAGCTTTGTGGTGATGGAACAGCTCTGTATCTTGATTGTGATAGTTCTCACTAATCTACACATGGGATAAAATTGCATAGAACTACAAACATACAACACTAGAGAAATCAGAATAAGCTCTGTGGGTTGTACCAATGTCAATTTCCTGGTTTTCACATTGTACTATAGTTATGCAAGGTTAATTATCATTGGGGGAACAGGCTAAATGGTACCTGGGACTTCCCTGTACATTTTTTTACAACTTCCTTTAAATCTACAATTATTCAAAACCAAAAGTTTTGTTTTGTTGCTGAGTAAGACTTGCTCTGAGCTAACATCTGTGCCAATCTTCCCCTATTTCGCATGTGGGTTGCCACCACAGCATGGCTGACAAGTGGTATAGGTCTGCTCCCAGGATCTAACCCCCAAACCTGGGCCACCAAAGCAGAGCACGCCAAACTCAACCACTATGCCACAGGGCCGGTCCCAAAAAGTTATTTTTTATAAAGACATTTCAGAATGAGATTTAAAATTGCATGTGAGTCAAAATTTGTGGTTATTTTTCATGTAGACTGAGATAATAAGACCATGTATTTGTTAAGATATTTATATCAACCCATACATCTTCCAAGAATAATTTGTCAGGTGTAGAACTAACAGTTTATAATATAGAAAAACAGACTGTGTAAGAATAGGCAAAGCTAAAACATATGTATGTCATTATTTCTACCTGATGTATATACTTATACACAAGTAATTATGGGTTTTATTTCTCTATATCCATAATTAACACTGAATAAATATTATTCTAAGTCAGTGGTTTTCAAAGTGTGATCTGGGGACCCTAAACACTTTCAGTGGGTCTGTGAGTTCAAAATGAGTTTCATAATAATGCTAAGATTTATTTGCCTTTTTTACTTTCAGCTTCTCATCAGTGTTCAGGGAAATTTTCTAGAGGCTACATGACCTGTGATATTGCAACAGATTGAATGAAGAAGCACATGAGAACATTGCTATGTTTTATTAGGCCGGTCTTTTAAAAATTTTGCAAAAAGGTAGAACAATGCCACTCTTCTCAATGACATGTTTGGTTTTGGAAATTGCCTTATTTTATTTTATTTTTTTGTGAGGAAGATTAGCCCTGAGTTAACACCTGTTGCCAATCCTCCTCTTTTTTGCTGAGGAAGATTGACCCTGGGCTAACATCTGTGCCCATCTTCTTCTACTTTATATGCGGGATGCCACCACAGCATGGCTTGATAAGCAGTGTGTAGGTCCGTCCCCAGGATCCGAACCTGTGAACCCCGGGCTGCCAAAGTAGAGCATGCAAACTTAACAATTAGGCCACCAGGCCAGCCCCAGAAATTGTCGTTTTTTTAATAAATATATGTCATTTATGTTAACATGTGATAGATTTAGTGTTGCCGTCTTTAAATGAATATTTTAAAACTTTTTCTAACATAATTTCTAAATCAGTAAATATTGATCGATATAACTTCGTAAAAGAGTTCTTTGGGCTCTTCAATAATTTTTAAGAGCATAAACATGTTCTGAGACCAAAAAGTTTGAGAACTACTGCTTAAGTGATACACAAAGCCACAAGGAAAATTTCAGAATTGAAACTGGTTTTCTTTTTAAACTAGTATAATTTTTGTGCTTTGATATTGCAACTCATATACTATGAAAATTCAGCATTATGCAGTAAACAATTATATCAGAATTAATTCAGAGAGAAACTTTTATAACAAGATTGCAGAATGTGAGAGCATGAAATCAATGCACATTTCAGAATTTACTTTATGATAAAGTGAAAAGAAGACTGAAAAAGCAGAACCAAAGTCACCATTGCTGTAGCTTTCAATAACAGAAGAGTCTTGGTCTTTATTTTTAAAAGATATGAGATTAATCAAGCAGAAAGGGATTAACCCTCAAATTCTAGGTGTTTTTGAAAACATTTTAAATAAATGTTTCTATCATCCTAATCACCTTTAGGTCTTTCTGTTTAGGAATTTGGAAGAAAAACATTAAGAATCAGGGCTGGAAAGATAATTATGTTCAGCTGAGATTTATGCTATTTTGCAAAATATGTTTAATCTAAATCAGATTTACTAATCTCAGCCTCTTGGTATTCCAAGCAAGTACCACGCAGACATCACAGACTCTATACATCCAACCCCACGGTGCATCTCCAAAGTCCATTCAGCAAGCGCTTACCTCCTGCCGCCTGCCACATCAGAATAATATGGCTCCAAGAAAATGCATGGTTTCTCAGCTTGGCCTGTGAGACCTTTCTCCCCCTTCTCAGCTCATCCACCTCAGAGTCCTTTAAGGAGCTGCCCAGTTGCCAGCTTTGCTCTAAAGTTTTCACCGAACCCCAAAGCCAGATTGAATGATTCTCTTCACTGCATTCACCTGTCACTTCGCTTACAGGTGTGAGATGAAGTTCCACAGTCTGTCATGAACCCCAGCCAGTTACGTTTGTCTCTCCATCCATGGAAGAGCTTCTTAAGAGTAGAAACTCTGCCCCTGTAATCCTAGCACAAGGCCTTGCACAGAGTAGGTGCCATCACGTCGCCCTGGGACTTTAGAACAGTAACAATACCAATCAAAAGTTGCTAATGTAGAGCTGTCATGCACCCTGAAGAACAAGATAACCCTTGAATGACAACTTAGAATAAATGTTTAATAAAATATTTTCAGATAATAAATTCACTAGAGGCAGTATATTCTCACTTAGCTATACAATTTGTAGCTGGCTAATATGTGGATCTGTAAGTGTTAAGTATGCCACAGGCAGGAGCCATTTTACGCTAAGATATAAAAGTCATAAGAATTCAAGAGAAAGCATTAATAAAAAGCATATATAAGAGCTTCGGGGTTTAAATTGGGTGTCTCAGTTTATATCAAACTATATATGTGCACACGTTTAGATTCGTAATACAATATAACTGTGAAGAAAAGACAGCATTTTGAAAGTATAAAGGAATATTATTGCCATAATTTACTATTGTTATTTAACATACATTTGCATAATATTATTATTGTGATTATTTATAATTAATGTATTAAATGATTTATAAAATAGGTAAACAGTCTACCAGTGTACCATGCAAGCCATATATATATATATACACATATGCACATACATCATATTTTATATATATATATATATATACACATCGATATTCACACACCAAGTACATACACACCCACCCATATAAGCAAATGGGGTACAAAAATAGACATACTACTTTTTGATGTGAGAGTGACAAGGTCCTACTTCGGAGGGAATGCAGGCTGAGAGAGATTTTTGTGGCCATCTTTGGGGCATACAACCTGCCATAGCACTGAAAACTTAGGGGCAATGAATAACAAGGGGGCTTCTCTTTGCAGCTCCCCTGCTCTGTTTTTATCACAGAAAAAATTGCTTAGAAAGTAAAGTGCCAGGACTGAGAACTCTATAATCCCAGACTGTCTATCCTATTATTGAAAAACTTCAAGGCAAATTAAATATGTTTTTTTGTGTTATATATATATATGGGTTGATGTGTATGTATGTATGTATGTATATATACATTTACATATTATACACGTATCTAAAAGATTGTTCCAAAAAGACTACAAGTGCTTGGAACAATGTGACATCCTGCCCTTCACTTGCAAAGATGCTGCCATTGCTCCCCCACTGCCAGAGTGAGATTTTCGGTTTTTCTAATTGTGGTGATAGATGAGGTGACTCAACCATACTCTCCACACCAGGAAGCCCAACTGACTCATAGCACGTTTTCGAGATGACTGGCTAGGATTAGAGGCATAACTCTTTGTTAACAAAACAGATTAAATCTAACTGACTTCTAGAGGGTTAACCTAAGACTTCACCTCATTGGCTCCATCTAACCCAGCTAACTACCAAGGACAGGAAAAGTAGGTTGCCTTCAGTGAACAGTAACTAATGAAAAAGAACCTTAAAAGTAAAGCCTTTAATCCCCAGCACACTGCCTGGCACGAGATAGGTATTCAATAATTGTTTGTTAACAGAGAACAGCCCTATAAGTTTCAGCATCTCGCCTGGTCCAGAGAAGATAGCAATAGTTCAGCCTTGGTAAAAGATTTGCAAGGGAAAGTAGAATGTTCAGAATCCTTCATCCCACCAACTCCCACAGAGCAGGCCCCTCAGCTGGCTCACCTCTACCTCCGGCCCAGTGACCACCTCTGTCTCCGGGTGGATAGATTTAAAGAGTCTGGGATCGGTGGTCAGGATACTCAGCTTGCAGTGGCCGTGGCTACTAGTTTTCTTTCCTCGTGAGCTCTAGTTGCAATAAGTGGCTTTTCACCTTGTTCTTGTAACATATACTGAACCCTAGATCGAGCAGTGACAGTCTTTCAAGATCCTATGCTCCAGCTCCCAATCTCAATAATCCTCCAGTTTCCCAGTTCTTCCAAGTAGACACTCAAATATTGCTTCCACGCATGAGACTGACCTGGAAACCCATTACCACATTCACTGATAGTTTTCTCCGAAGAGAGTGACAAAGGATGCTGAGAAACTGGGGGGATAGAAAAGGAGAGACTGGTTAATACTCCCATAACATGCCACAAATCCCCTCATCCATTCTTTGATGTAGATAATTCATGTTTCCTCTATTTTATAAAAAGATGACTTTTGGGTAATTTGACAGGAGTTCAATGTTGTTAAGTGCCAAATTTAAAGTCCAAATTGAACTCTTGGAAGATTTAAAGACTGAACAAGTCTGCTACATGCCAGGCACTGTGCCAAGTATGGGTGACACAAATATGAGTAAATTTCCTGCTATCTGACCCAGACACAAAGGCAAATAACTAGGAGTTAGAGTGGTTAATGCTGTAATAAAAGCATTTGCACACATTGAGACGTTTGGTGGGCTGGGGGCATGAAAATGGAGAGATACAAAACTAATGAGAATAAAGAGCATGTGCATTTACAGCAGTAAATATGTATTTCATTGTTTTGACATTTGTGCAGGAGCTTCGTGTACTCAGTAGTCCCCATGATCCCCCAGCTGGGAGAGGTGCAAATAGTGTAGCCCCAAAGTGTCCCAGAGGAAACAAGGCCAAGTCAAGTCACATGGTTCAGCGGCAGTATTCGTGATGGGATTTCTGTTTATCAATCACTTCACAGTGTTTTGTGCCGTCACAAAATTCTAAAAGAGAGCCAACTTGTTTTCCAGATGAAATGGAGAGAAAAGAAATGAAAAACGCAATCTCAGAGGCAAGAGAAATATACCACACAGCTTGTACAGCCATGCTTTGCCAAAAATGGGGCTTTCCATAAAGAACAGAACAAAAGATGGTCTTACAGTATTTATTTTTAAAATAAAGAAAAAGAGGGGCCGGCCAAGTTCACACTCTCCGCTTCAGTGGCCCGGGGTTCGCCAGTTCGGATCCTGGGCATGGACCGACACACTGCTCATCAAGCCATGCTGAGACGGCATCCCACATAGAGCAACTAGAAGGATGCACAACTATAACTACGACTATCTGCTGGGGCTTTGGGGAGGGAAAAAAAAAGCAAAAAAGGAGGAAGATTGGCAACAGATGTTAGCTCAGGGCCAATCTTCCTCACACACAAAAAATAACACTACACTTCAGAGAAGTAAAAGGATTTGCGAAAGTCACCTGAAAAGTGATCTGATCCTAAAATAGTGCCCTTTCACCTTTACCACCCCTGTAGCCTAGAGGCACATGGTTAAACCATTTCCTCCTTTAGGACACTGATTCATGCATGGATCATGCTGTCACTACTGTCTTTTCTAACCCGATTCCTAATATTGCCCTTGATGCCACTCCTGGTCCAGCCTAAGTCCTTTCTCTTCCCTCTCTCGTTCTCTCTGTATCTTAGACCTCAGTGTATTAAGGATGCTAGAGCATTTCTATAATGTTATCTCTGAGTCTGATGAACCAAGGAACTACTGGATTGCTTTGTACATTACAATGGGTAATGCTGAAATGTTACAGACCAAAACCAGAATTTGCAAAAGGATTATAAATTGATAGCAAACTACCACAGGATTCACAATCTATAAAAATGGAAGTTTGATGCTATGGGTCATGCTTTTCTCAACGGAAATATCAATTATTCCTATACATTTTCTCTCTGTGGAAGCAAATTAACCTGGTCTACTTTTGAACAAGATGCACATTACTTTCTAATTTTACTATTCCTACTTCCCAGTCTTACTTTGAGTTTTCATGTAAATTTGAGTCCCACATGAAAAAGAAACGTACAATGAAACTGAGAATCTGTTCTGGAACATAATCAATTGCTTTTCTAAGATTGTTCACATGCTACCCTTTTCAGCAGGAAATGGTAAGAAATACAACTTAAAATTTCAACAACTATATTACTGGAAAAAAAGGTCATCTTGACGAAAGTTAAAGTTGAAATGAAAACATAAATTTTTCATAAATGATGATTCTTCTTATCTTTTTAAAATAATTCAAGACTATGGCAAAGTATGTCAATGCAATTTGTGACCACTATTTTGAATAATTGAATTGATGTTAAGTCAAGTAATTATTTAAAAGATATCTTCAGAAACTTAAAAATATTCCTCTGTTCTAATGTAAAATATCTTACTTTTGGGTAGAGAAAGGATAGTAGAGCTTAGGAAAGAAAAGTTCCTGTGAAGATGAAATGGAGTTTCTGCATTCCCAAGGGACCCACATAATGTCAGCCCATAATTCTTCCATGAGCCAGAATCCTGTTCCTCAACACTAATAAGGAGGGACAAAAGAGTTCTTTTTTCTCCTCTCAATTTCCCAACCAGCTGCCATTTCAACTAGCACTGATGCAAATATAACTAAGGTTAGCAAAAGTTTCCAGAAACTCTCATTGGAACAAACTAATTAGACTTAAGCAAGTGATTTCGAATTGCAAGGTCATCAGTAATAGTTGGAGAAATACTACCGACTCTTATTTTTATAACATTTTATGAAAGAAGAAAATGGAAACAAGGTTGTTCGAGAGATTTTGGAGTTACTATGCAAGTCTACATGAGACGTCTATTCAAAAGATATGAGAAGCTATGGTCATTCAGCTGAACAGGTGAGCTGTTTTATCACTGGCCAGCTTGAAGATATAGTCATGCATCATTTAAAAACTGATGATAAAACAATACCGACAATTTATATAATGTCTACTTGCCCTCTGCCTGACCCTTGGAAGCCACTCAAAAGAATGCCTTTCAAACGATATCCAATATTTCTTGAGGAAAATTTTTAGATACTGACAGGTGCTCATGCATCTCAGCAGGAGACATTTGGTTTCTGGCTTCTGTTAAATAACGTCTTAGCCTGTGATCACAGACCACAGTTTTGCAGACCTGCTTCCAATTCAATCACGAGTGCTGAAAAGAGAATGTATAAATGCCTTTCTTCCTACTAAGGCTTATGCGTAACCCCCCTATATTCTCAAATACTCTACTCCTCACACAGTTAAAATCCCAAAAGTTGTCTCATTCATATTACCTTCCTCTGGACTTTTTGTAGGATGTGTTCAGGGCAGTTGATTGTGGATCTGAAGAAGGCTTTTAGCTTCGTCTTGTGATTTCTCAGTAACTGCAGTTAATAAAGTCCTTACCTATCTTTTATACGAGCAGAGTAATAAAAACTATGTGTTCCCACCTGCTTCTAAGCCCAGGGATCAACAGTGAATTCCATCCAATGATTGAATGGTACTTCATGTAATTACCATGACATCAATTTGATCTTATCTTGTTTCAACTCTTAGATCATTTTTTGTTTTGAGCCATTTTCAGGCGGTGGTGACCACAAGGTCAGCCTATGAAACAAGAGTATGCTGTCATTTTCTACGTAATTTTATCAAGACTTACACACAACATCCTGAAAGTTGACACTTTCCTATAAACAAGACCCTATGAGTATCACATTTAATTAGCTAAGTACCTGATGTTTACTTAAAACAGGAGAAGAGCTGTAAATAGATATAGAGCATTTCCAGGCTTACAACATTATTCCAGTAGGAAACAGAAAAATAGGACACATGCCTATTTAGACTTTTCTAAAATTAAATGTGCATTTGGATTTAATAAGGATGCATGGAGAAGGTATGAGGCGGTTCTGAGGACTGATTGGTTTTAATATTTGTGCCTTTTTTTTTTTCTCATTTCACTTTAGTAAAGCTGTTTCTTCCTAAACAGAAAAACACACGTATTATGGCTTGCCAGCTGTGGGACTTTAAGATTCCCAATACAATGTCTCCCTAAAACCCACCCAGCTCCTCTGGTTACAGCTATGGCTGCTTTTATCCGCACAGAGATTGTGATCTTAAAAAGGTTCTTATCTCCGTCTACTCTGCTCAGTGCACTTCTGTAGAACTGGCTTAGATAGCAAACTACCAGCAACCTCCCAAGAGGAGAGCTTAAGCAGATGCCTGAGTACAAAAAGGAACTCTTGTTTAACAACCTAAGAAACTGACCAAAGAAAGCAAAGTTGTCTGTGATTTATTATCTGTGATAAGTTGATTTGTTTCAGTTCTTATGCCTTTTCAGGTTTCCATTATTTCCTTCCAATGGTTTCTCTCAGTATCTACTCTATCCAGTCAACTTTTCCTGGTGACAATTGATGTTACCATTATTCATGAATTTCTATTAGTTAAATCTCAAAAGATTGGCAGTATATTTTCAAAGTAGCAGACTTATTTTGGAAATCTGGAGCCTTCATAGTTTCAGGGGAAGGAAACTTTCAAATCTTATGGAAAAATTCCTTTTCCTCCCTCCCTCCCTCCCTCCCATTCAGGTATTTCACTCTCCTTTATTCTATTCTCTCCTCTACACTTGTGCCTTCTTTCAGGTCTTCTTTCTTTTTATCTGGATGATTAAGGAGAATTGATCTTTCTTGTATCCTCATTACTTTTATTTGGTTTATAATTTAGTCATGGGTTTTATTTCATTTCACATGTTTCTATAAAAGAATTAGGAATATTAGGGGATTTATATGAACATTTTTACAGTGTTTTTGTATTTTTTTAAACATGATGTGACAAAATAAATTATACAAAAGAGTTGTCAAAACAGTGCCTTCCATGCTCATGTGACCTCTCCAGACTCCCAATTCCCCTACTCAGGGGGTAATGTTTCCAGTTTTTTATATATGTTTGTGAACATACTCTATGTGTATATAAGTAAATTATACATAACTCCCCACCCCTGTCCACATATCCTCCTTAAAATGATGAACAGAATATAGTTGTTACCACCCAAGGTGGAGTTGTCTGCCCACCACAAGACATGCCAATAGTGGAGAGGCAAGGAGGTAGGAAAGAAAGGACTTTTTATTACAGCTTGCTAGCAAGAGGGAAGATGTCTGACTCATCTCCAAAAGAACCATCTTAAGGGGGCACAGAACCTTGAAACAGTTGTGTAGGCCAATGGATTATAGGGGAGAGGGTTAGGAATGTTGACCCTCTGGTGTTACAGATAGGGAGTCACCATAACAGATCTTCCAGTTTTCGTTGATGATGGTTATCAGCACAGACTCTACCCTGGGGGTCATCACATTCCTAAGGAACTCAAAAGAACAAAGTTATCAACTTATAGCAGCTGGGAGGGGCCGTCAAATCTACAGAGCATGTCTGGGTCATTCAAAGTTACAATAGGGTTTCTTTTCTACAATATGGCTTCCCTTATATCAAGCTTGTATTGAGCCGGTATCATTATCTGTGAGAGACATGTTCCAACACCCTCAGTGGATGCCTGAAACCTCAAATAGTACCTAACCCTATATATATTATGGTTTTTCCTATACTTACATACCTATGATAAAGTGTAATTTATGATTAGGCATAGTAAGAGATTAACAACAATAAATTCTCTTTGGCGTATTTGAATTGCTATCACTACTCTTGCACTTTGGGGCCATTATCAAGTAAAATAAGGGTTACTTAAACTCAAGCACTGCAAGACTACAACAGTTGATCTGATAACTGAGCTGCTACTAAGTGACTAAGGGGCAGTACGCTGGACAAAGGGATGATTCACATCCTAGGTGGGACAGAGCAAGACGGTACAAGATTTCATCATGCTACTCAGAATGGCGTACAATTTTAAACTGATGAATTGTTTATTTCTGGAATTTTTCATTTAATATTTTTGTACTGCAGTTAACTGTGGGTAACTGAAGACTCAGAAATCGAAACTGCAGATAAGGGGGGACTGCTATACAAAAATTGGAGGAAACTCTGCATTTGTGTTTGTAGTTTAGAGAAATGTCTTTCTGTTAATATAGTATAAATTATATTTCCCTATACTTTCTAAAATGAGCATATATTACTTTTAATTATAATTGGGGAAATTAATTTTTAGTTAATTTGGGAAGTATAATTTTTAATTTTAATTGGGTAAGGTACTGTTAAAAAGAAGGCAGCAGGCCCAAAACAGAGTCATTTGTCCCCCATGACAGTAAACCAAGACTTAACTGCAGTTTCAACTCCTCCCAGAAATA
Organism: Tapirus indicus; assembly: GCA_031878705.1. NCBI lineage: Eukaryota > Metazoa > Chordata > Mammalia > Perissodactyla > Tapiridae > Tapirus > Tapirus indicus. The sequence continues at coordinate 13,114,805 of CM062933.1, forward strand.
TGACCTTTAAAACAGTCAATCTGAAATTTCCTGATAATCTGCAGGATAAAATCCCTGCTGTTACCTTCCCCTCAAAATAAGATGACCTGACCTGAAACAATCCTTTCTTTTCTTTTGCTAATAAATTCCTTGCCCCACCCTCCTTCCTATGAAAATTTTCCATTTTGTACAACTCTTCAGAGTAACTGGCTGCTTGCTAGATGAGATGCAGCAGGATTGAATCTTTGAATAAAGACAATTAGATCTTCAAATTTACTCAGCTGAATTTGGGTTTTTTTTAACAGTACTGTTAACAAAAGTATGTTTTTAAGTCTCACTATTTTATGTAGCTGCTTTCAAGTATTACTGACTGTCTATTCCATACCCAATAGCCCTATTTTCCTCCATCTTAGGTAACTGGCTGGTGGGTGTGAGACCCAAAATCCTCTTCATTCATTTACTATTACCTCCCAAGTACTAAAATTCGGAGTGCCCATTACCAAGAAGGTAGACTGACTGAAGACACTGGGATGACAGGGCAACTAGTGACCTTTACGAGGCAAGGTCCTCAAAGCACCTCATGCTACAGAGGGTGTGCACGAACACATTTGTGTAGCAGTATGACACAGTGAAAGTACATACAGGCTATGCTAAATGCATGAAATTGTCCTAATGAAGTTTTGTCATTTACACACTGAATTTTTAAAACAACCATCTTTATAAATGTTTCATATGCTTACTTGATTTGTTTTATTAAACGTAATTTGATCTTTCTAATAGCAAAGTATGATTATCACAAACATTATGCTGTAATCAGAAGAACAGCTGAGGTATGTAAAATCTTTGCTTTTTCAAGTAGCTTTTACTTCAGTAATTTCAAAGATACATTACATGATTTTAAATTTTCAAACAATATAAGAGTATATACAACGAAATATAAGCCTTCCTCCTACCCCCAAATCTTCACTTCCATTCCCAAAGGTATCCGTTTGTAACAATTTCTTAATGTTTCCAGAAATTGCCTATGTATACACACACATTTCTGGGGTTTTGCTGTATATGAATAGAAACATAATATACACATTGTTTAGTGTCCTTCTGTCTTTCTTCTTTTTAAGTGTAACAGTGTATCTTGGTGGGTTTTTCCACATCCAAATATGCAGATCTAACTATACTTTTAGTACAAAGTATTATGGATCATTAACTATTTTACTAGCCCTCTACTAATGATCATTTGCATCATTTCCAGTTTTTTTACTATTACAAACAATGCTATAATTACCATCCTTGTTCTCATTATGTTCTGTACACAAAGGGCATGATCTGCTCTCTGCAAGACAAAAGCCAATCATCAAGAAGCAAGATGGTGGAAAAAAATAAAGGGTTTATTACAGCTTGCTAGCAAGAGGGAAGATGGCTGACTAATGTCACAAAGAACTGTCTTACAGAACAAAGACTACAAGCCAATTATATTGGGGCTGGTCTCCAGTGGAGGAGACATCTGGTCTCAGAGTGGAAGCATCCATCTGATCTTAGCTTCTGATAGTCTTTTGTTTTACTGGATATGCATCAGAGACTGGAGGAACACCCTATACCCTGATCTTTCAGTTGTCCTTGATGACGGATATCAGCATAGACTCTCTGCTGGGGAGTCATCACATTCCTAAGGAACTCAAAAGAACAAAGTCATCAACTTATAGCAGCTGGGAGGGGCTATAAAATCTGCAGAGCATGTCTGGGCTAGTTAATCAGAGGTCATTCAAGTTACAGTAGGGTTTCTTTTCTACAATATGTCTTCCCTTATGTCAACCTTGTCTTGAGCCAGTTATCAGTTACATGTACAATTGTAGTTCTAGGATACATGTTTAGAAGAGGAATTGCTGGATCAAAGAATATGAGTATTTTAAACTTGTATAGAGATTGCTCAAGTGCTCTTCTCTACCCCTCAAAGTTGACGCAGTGAAATATGTTAATTTTTGTGAAATAGACATAAATTGTATCTTATTTTCGTTTGCATTCATATAATTTTGAGCAGGGTTGAACGCCTTTTCATAAATTACAGGTCATTTATGAGTTATTTTTCTGTGAACTGCCTATTTAAAAATCTTTCTCAAGTTGTTAATTTTATCTTTACTTTTAAGCTTGGCTTTTGACTTTTATATATTTTTGCCTTACTATAGTTTTTATGTAGTCAAATATGTCTATCGTTAACTTTTAGACTTGTTGGTTTTATGCATTGCCAAGATACTAAAAAGAAGTATTCGTATTTTATTCTAGAATATATACAGCTTTGTTTATTTTTAGCTTAGATCTTTAATTCATCTGTAATTTATTTGGGGATGAGGAGTGAAGTAGAAATTCAACTTCTTTTTAAATCTAAATGGCAAGCCAGTTGTTACAACACCATGTAGGGAATAATCAATCGTTTTTTTCTTGACTAACTTGAAATGCTATTAAATTCCCAAATATTTTGGGGTCGAATTTGGTTTCTATATTTTGATTCATATTAATAAAAAATGTTCAATAAATGATAAATGTTTTAAATTTGTTAAAACCATTAAGTATTAGATTTAATTATTTAGTGCTTATCTACCAACTGCATCAACAAAAGTGCATTACCAAAGAGAAATTAGACATAAATCATATCCTTAAGTTGCTAACAATCTGACTGCTATAAATTAGAAGTACTGGGATTTTCTCTCAACATTCTTTTGACTTGTCATGAGGCTACTGTAGGGTAGGAAGAACTGTTCCTCTACCCTCTAGGTCATTCTGGCTGGTCTAAATAGACATGAGAGAGAATATTAGGAGAAAATCAAACAAAGTTGAGTAATATGTGTATGTAGGAGAAACCCAGGAAAGCTGAGTAACTCACCAAAATGGCCGAAGCCATCACCTTAAATATCGTATTTGGCTAAAGACAAAGGAGGATGTTGGGGGTAGTGGTTTGGGACTTCAAAGGGGAGGAAGGCAATTCACATGGAGATGGAAAAGTAAGTGTTTGGTAAACAGATGTTTGTCATACCTTGCAAAACAACAATGGGACTTGAGGAGGACTTTGATTAGATGGGCCTTATTAGGTTACTCCCTGTCTACCACACCTAGTTTATATTATACTATAGTTAACTTATGGTATTATTAGTTCCTTCCTGGGACAGGCCTTCTATCTTAAATTCTTTTAGTCAATTGGGGGAAGTTCAAAGTTTCTTTCTGAGTCTTTTGTTCTTAAAAATAATCAAGCCAAAGAGACACATTTTGGGGTGGCAAATTCTGATCGCCTACATTATAATACCATGTAGGGAATAATCAATCCTTTTTTTCTTGACTAATTTGAAATGCTACTTAATTTCCAAATATTTTGGCGTCCGATGTGATTTCTGTATTTTGATTCGTGTTAATAAAAACTGTTCAATAAATGATAACAAATGTTTTAAATTTGTTAAGACCATTATTAGATTTCATTATTTAATGCCTATCTACCAAGTATATCATCCAAAGTGCATTACCAAAGAGAAATTAGACATAAACCATATCCTTAAGTTACTAACAATCTGCTTGCTACAAATTAGAGGTGTTAGGATTGTCCCTCAACACTCTCTTGAACTTGTCATGAGTATGCTAGGCCAGAACCGTGACTTCCTAACCTCCACTCGACTCTTTAATGCTGTGTAGCTGTGTTTCTTGCAGTATGTCCCGTGTTTCATCTAAATCAGAATCACTAAGCTGTTCTTTTAAAATACAGATTCCTGGGGCCTACCAGATCAAAATCTCTGTCAGTTGAGCTGAGAAATTTGCATTTTATTTCCCAAAGCTTGAGAGCCGTAACTGGACAGCACTGTTTCATAAGCCAGAAACGTAGTTGAGGAGCAATATGGTACATTGCTGTCTTCAGCTGCCCCTGTAGCACAGCTAACTTGAAGATGGTCAAGTCATTTGTTTAGCTCTGGGACCCTCCACTGCACACAAACGGTGAAGCCCAGCCCTGGGAATCTCCGATAAAGACTGCCCAAATCACCAAACAGATCTCCCAGGGTCACAGACACAGAAGCAGGCAGCAGACAGTTTCTTGGTTGAGATAAGGTTTTTAATCAGCAGCCACAGGTATGGTGACTGACAGTCTGAAAGAACAACCCGTGACATGATGTCTAACACATGTGGCAGCAACAAAGTCTCCTCAGAATTGATGGACAAGAGGCAGGCCAATTTGACACATGCGGATCAGCCAAGAATACTCTCTACTATTTCAGTCAAAACAGCGTGGCCTAATCAATAATGCAAACATCCTGTTTCTCAGGCTAGCAATCTCTGTCACTTGAACCCTCAAAGAGATAAAGAAACTGCTGGTACAATTATGCGTAATCTTCCTCTAGTCTGAAATGTCAATAGACTAGGCAAATAATTCTGCAGAGAAAGAAGGCAAATCTCATAGGTGAAAAGTAATTTGTTTAACATTTTCCCATTTCTTTTTGCTTTGCCCATATCTCCTCCCACTTCCATTTCAGAAAGCTTCTGGTAATAGGCTATCAATGAAAGGTTTCACAGGAGAAATGGGTTTTGTGCAAGAACGGAAAAAGAAGCAATTAGATTGATAGAGCGGTTCTGTTGTATTTATAGTGCAGTATGAGAGGGGAGAAAATGAAGCCCGAAAAAACTCCCTACCCTAAATTTGCAGGGGAAGTCTTAGGAGACATTAGATGTCGTACAGGTTTGCCTACAGAATCTCTGTCCTAAAGGGCTTGGCTATTTTGCCGTGAAAGGTAAGGGTGCTACATTCAGAAACTCTGTGTAATTTCACTCTGTGTCTGTATAAATGGCCATGTGCAGCTTTAGAGACAGTGAAGAACTTGGTGGGAGGGAATCAGGGCCACTTTTATTAAGTAAAGGAGATTTCCTTTGGATGATGCTTTCGGCGTAGGTCACAGGAACCCCATGGCTCCTACAAGAAGGAGGAGGCAGCAGTGCCAGTTTTCCTGGCCTAAAATCTTGGCTGCTATTCAATGAAAAACATGTTTAAGAGGAAAGAGGGAGACCTTGTCACAAATATTATCCTGACACCCTCTCCCCACAAACCAAACCACCCCTACCCCTGAATTCTAGCTGAATTGGAAAGGGAAAGATTTCTGTCTAATCTCAGCCTCTAAATGCTTCTTAAGCCTCATTTGGGCTGATGAAGCCCCAGTCATTATTCAGACAGTGGAAGACTCTACTTCTTACAAAGGTGCCTCCATATTTCTCCAGCATTTTGTAGCAGTATGAATCAGCCATCACCCACCAGCCCTTCTCCACACCGATACATTTCGCACACTCACATCTCCAGGATAAATGTACTCTCTGGGAATTGGGGACCTAACGGGAATTGGGAGTAAAGGCTCCCCACTTCATTTATCTCGACGCCTGATCAAATTCCACAGGAGTTGTTTTAAACGTGGGTCACTCTGTGAAACATCAATGCTGGGTTCCAGGAAAAAAACAAGAAGGAAGAGGAAGAGTGAGATGTAAAGAATAAGAATACACCTGAAAATTATCAAGGGAATAGAACATCATAAAATATAGCATGAGAGTTGTTGATCAAGAGATGGAGAGAAACCAGCGTGGAAGTTGACTCATAGAGTTCAGAGAACTGAGACAACACAACCATTATTTGAGTATGTGGCCCCCTCTCCCTATCCCCGAAATACTGTATTTTTAAAAATTAATTTTGTTTGGGAATTATTTATATCCATTGAGATAGAGACATTCTGGATGTGGTCCCAGAAATAGGGTTGGAAGCTCTGGCCTCAAGCATGAGGCATGCAAAACTCATCCTCTCTCAGAGCTTCACATGAATTCTCTGTTCCAGACCTGACATCTCCCTTGAGCTTCATGCCAGTGTCTTAGTTCAGTGTACTAACTGTCTGTTACTGTGTAACCAATTACCCCAAACTTAGCGGCTTAAAACAGCAAACATTTATTATTTCACATAGTCTCTGAGGGTCAGAAATCTGGGAGCTTCTTAGCTGGGTGGTTCTGAATCAAGATCTCTCATGAGATTACAGCCAAGCTGTCAGACGGGGTTACAGTCATCTCAAGGTTCGATTAGGGTGGAGAATCCACTTCTAAACTCACACATGCGGGCCAGCCCGATGGTGTAGCGGTTAAGTTCACAGGCTCTGCTTCCGTGGCCTGGGGTTTGAAGGTTCGGTTCCTGGGTGCAGACCTACACACTGCTCATCAAGCCATACTGTGGCAGTGACCCATATACAAAATAGAGGAAGATTGGCGCAGATGTTAGCTCAGGGCCAATATTCCTCACCAAAAAATATATAAATAAAATAATAATAAAAATAAATAAACTCACACACGTGGTTGCTGGCAAGCCTCGGTTCCCACTGGCTGTTGTGCAGAGACAGGGTGGTTACCACACGGATCTCTCCATAGGGCTGCTAACAACATGGTAGCCAGCTTCTCCCATAGAAAGAGAGAGAGGGAAAGAAGGCACCCAAAACAGCTTCTGCTGGTGAGGATACAGAGTAACTGGAACCCTCATACATTATTGGTGGGGATACAAATGATATTATCACTTTAGAAAACAGTTTGGCAGTTTCTTATAGCATTAAATATATATTTATGTTATGATCCAACAATCTTTCCCTAGGTATTTGTCCAAGATAAATTAAACAAATGTCCGTGCAAAGACCTGTATGTGAAAGTTTATAGTAGTTTTAAGCATAACAGCCAAAAACTAAAAATAATTTAACTGTTCTTCACCTGGTGAATGTACATACAATGTGTGGCACATCCATACAAAGGAATGCTATTCAACAATAAAAAGAAATGAACCGCTGATACATGCAGCACATGAATGAATCTCAAAATCATTATGCTAAGTAAGGAAGCCAGACACAAAAGGCTATACACAGTATGATTCCATTTATATGACATTCTGGAAAAGGCAAACTTATAGAGACAGAGGTCAGATTAGTGTTTGGGGGATGGGGTGAGGGAATTGACTCCAAAGAGGCACACAGGAAATTGTCTGTATCTTGAGTGTAGCAGTGGTTACATGACTGCATATTTTCATCAATACGCAACCACACATCTACAAAGGATGGATTTTACTGTATGTAAATTACACATCACTAAACCTGACTTTAAAAAATAATAAAAATAAAGGTGGGAAGGCATTCCATTCACAGGTAACAGCAAGAGAAAAGGCATGGAAGTATGACAGTATGGTACGTGCAAGAAAGAGACTACAGCAGTTCAATGTTACGAGGGCATAACATTCAAAGCAAGGAGTGGCAAGTGATGGAGTCCTGAGCTTTTCACTTGCGTCTCCAGCTTTCACCTCAAACTCAATATATCCAACACTAAAGCCTGCACCCCTCTCTCCTGAAAAGTACCATCTTGCCTGTTGATGATGTCATTTTCCTAGTCACTGAAACTCTAAAGTTAGAGTCATTCTTGACTGCTCCCCTTACCTGTCTCACCAAATCCATGCTAGTCTCTTGCAATGCCATGGTTTTTGTGGGTTTGGTGGTGGAAGCAGTGGCACAGTGATGACAGTAATTGCTTTCTGTTTTTCTCGTATACCATTCTCTCTTACCTCACTGTTCTCATATATTTCAGGCTTTTATTTCTTCTCATCAGGATTGGCATGGCAGCCCCTCACCGATCTTTGTGCATCCAGTCACTCTCCCTTCTTGCCAGATGAGTCTTCCGAAGATACCAACCTCATCCCACCATGTCCTAATCAAAAATTGATTCAAGGTGCCTGTCAATGAAAAGACCCTCTCCACTTGATCCTAATTTACTTTTTAAGTTTGTTACTCGATACACCCAGGTCAACAGCCCGCTTCAGAACCAGCCAGCTTGTGTTGTTCATTCCCACCTGCGAGCATTTTCTTCAGGACAGATCTTACAGTTCTGTCTGAGGTACCCTTTCCTTTCCTCTGCGTATTTATAATCCTCCTCTTCCACCATGACCCAGCACAAGTCCTACCTCCCCACTCTTACCTCTCACTCTCAGTAAGATTCTTCAAGTTCGACTTTCTTCCTTCTCCAAACTCTGCAGCACCTATTGTTCCACCCATTCGGCAGTTTGGTGGTTATACTGAGAGTGGTAGCTTGTATTTCTACAGCGTTTGAAAGATTTCAGAGCACCTTCCTATTCATTATCTGGTTTGAGGTCTTCTGGACAGTCCCATGAGACTATTCCTATTTCAAAGATAAAAAACTGAGTCTCTATAACGTACAGTGACTTTCCTAAGTAGAAGATTTTCGATACATTTTTTAAATGAACAAATGAAGACAGAGCCAGAGTATTGACTTAGCAATCAAGAGAAAGAGGCAGGACTGTTTTTAATGGAGAAGAAACTATCTAAAGTCAGAAAAAGACTATGTAAATTCAGAATTTGACCATGATTACATTCACATAGACCACACCGTCTGCTTGGCTTTGTGAGACTGGCAAGATATAGTAAAGGGCAGAATTTAATCTACATAGTTCAACAGATGAATTTTTAAAAAGCTTAGAACTGGGAAACTGTACTTCAGGAAGCACTTATTTCTGCTTTTGCAACTCTTGGAGCTGACTGTGTCGGAGAGTTAACTGCTATGTAAAATGTGGAATTAAAATTAAAAAGCTCTGATGTGTATTTTTGGAGAAGAGAAACAATTAAAATTAAATGTAACTCAAAAGCCAGTTAGTAAAGTTGGCATTTAAATTAGCTGTTTAATTAGCAAAATTCTATATAATTAAAGTAGTCACTTGAAAATGTCTTTCAAAGTAAAGCGTTTTAATATACTCCAGTTCTTAGATGATCTACCTCACTTGATCTTTGTGTTCCCCTCTGGAATTGACTTGTTCTGCAGTTGAGTTAAGGAGCTCCTGGACTAATGCTTTAGAAAGGAGCTTATCAGAATGAAAGCAGAAAGTGAATCTGATTTGACAGGAAAATATACTAAGCCTTGAAACACTATTAGCTGTGTTCAGTGTAGAAAGGAATGTAGGGAGAAATCTTTTTCTTCGTATTGAAGTCTTAGACCCCTATCTTACATTCCATCTGAGTCATTGGGTGGGTGACTACCTTTGAGGACATTGATGAATCAGAGACTTCTTGAGCACGTGCTTCTGACCTAAAACATTTTTTAAACAAAGGACACATTTTTTAAAAAACCTTTACACACAACCATAGGAAGGTTTTTGAGAAAGGATGTCTAGTTCATTCCATCCTTTTCATTTGGAACTAGACCAAAACCATGACCAGCAGTTAGAATCCAAATGTTTTTAAAAATCCCCACGGCAGAGACCAGCTAGCCAAATACACCAAATACATTTCCTCTTCCTGTGAATCCAGGTAAACTACATTTCCCAACTCCCTTGCACTTCGAAGGGGGACCATATGACCAGTTCTTGTGAATGAATGTGAGAAGGGATGTGCCACTGCCCCGTCAAGGCAGTTAGGAGACTGTGCCTTCCCCACATGCCCTCTTTCCCCCTGTGTGCTACCTGGATGATGCCAGGGTACCTTTGAGGTGATGTGTTGGAGAGGACAGAGTCACAACACGGAAGGAGCTGATCTTTGAAGGACTGTGTACAGAAGACCCTCCCACACACGGTGATGCACAACCCCACCTCCCACCACTGACTGCATTGATCTTCGAGGTGAGCAAGAAATAAATTTTTACTATGATAAGGCACTGGGGCTTGAGGGATTGTTTATTAGATCATTGTGTGTTGGCCTACTTGCTTACTCTACCTTCCCCCAACAGAAATTTTTGTGACTATAATCCACAATGCAATGTCTAAACAATGTTGCTTCATGTCCTCTTGTCCTAGTTGCCTATGTTAGAAACCAGTGGATCTTAACCTTTTTGGAGGCAAGGACATTTTTGAATCTGATAAAAATTCAAAACCCCTACCATTAAGAAAATAAACAAATGCACATATGCTTAAAATTTTGCCTAAAAGTTCAAGAGGTTTTTAGAACCCCAAGAAGCTCATCAATAGACCCCAGGCTAAGATCCCTGCTATTAGTAATCAGTGTATAAGGAATGTAGTAAGTATTAAGTGCAGATCATTTCCAAGCTTTCCAATTTTACTCATCATCCCTTTCATATACAGCTGCCCAGTCATATTCATGTTGTTGATCTTTGGATTTAAAAAATGTACAAAATTTAGTTCGTCAATATTGATTTTTCTCTCCCAAAGCAAAGATATCAGCATAACAATCCCAATGCCAAACATCAATTCTGTGATCATGACTTTGATTTCTGTGTCAATTGCGAGCAGTCTCTGCGTCAGAACCATCAGCGATGTGATGGTCAATATCCTATGCCAGGTACTGTGCAATTGCTTTTGGAAACAGAAACTTAACTCCACAGCATGACCCTTGAGATCTTTTCAATTTTGCCCTCGTCAAGCTCCCTAACGTCATTTCTCATCATTCCCCTACATAAAATTTTTATTCTTATAGTATCACACTGCTCGCGATGCACTGAATCTACTATGTTCTTTAATGACTCTGTGACTTTGCCTGAAATGTCCATTCTCTTGACTATCCAAAAACTCCTGTTGTCCTCTAAGATTCAGCCCAAGCATCACCTTTCTGGTAGTCATCCCTGGCCCACACACTCCTTCTGAGTGAAGCGTCCCCAAGAGCGATCCCATGGTATTGTCCATGCCCCAGGCATGGTCCTCAGCAAGCACAGTGAGGATTTACTGCTCTGCCTCCCATTGGACTGTTAGCTCCTTTGGGGTAAAGTCTGTCTTTTATTGCATGTTCTTTACATAGCATAATATCTGACACACATTGAAGCATGCCCCATTCTCAAGGAACTCAACTTGGAGGCAGGTAGTTACGGATATATGAAGAAAAACAACCAAATGTAACATACCATGTTTTAAAGACACCAGTAGAAGAATGCTCGAAAATACTATGGGAGCACACAGGATGGAACAACGAGTTCGGAAGAGTGGAAGGTGATAGAGAAGAAGAAAGAGGTAAAGGAGACATCCAGGGAAGGTTTCACTGGAGAAGGGACTTTTGAGTTGAGCCTTGAGAATTGAGTTAGAGTTTGCCAGAAAGAATGAGGAAAGATTTGCCCAGGTTTTCCCACTGGGACCCCTTGAGGGGGAAGAACTCTACTGCATTATCGTATAACCTAACTGGCAGGAGCCTTGGATTTTTCTAGGCTTTCCTGGCTAAGAGGTTGGTTCTCAGTCACCTCACTCCTTTGTCAGCTCCACTCTCCCCAGGGCTTGATATTGAATATCTTCCTGGTTTATCTGAATCACTGACCACCCGGCCCAGGAATGTGCCCCAGGAGGACTGTCTTGTCTGTGAAATTATCAGGTATGTGCAAATTTGATCTCCATGACCTTGGCTTGGAAGAACTGGAGTGAGTTGTCCCACCTGTAGCAAGAGCTTAATTGAATGCTAAGGGTATCAGTTAGGTCTTCTTTAGTTGTCAATGTTAGAAATCCATCTCAAACTAGTTTAGACAAAAGGTGGAAATTTTTGGAGACTATGGTGACTCATGAGGTAAAAGTACACCTGGGTCTCAGCTCCTCTATTTTACATTTTAGTATCTCTCTTCTAGGGGACTCCATTCTTTTTCCTTTATACCAGCCTCTTCCATACCTCAAGAAATACGACTGCTGATGGATCCTAGAGCTCACATGTCAGAGCTTCCACCACTATGGGGGCTTTTTCTCAAGTTCCAGGGCAAAAAAAATCTAGAAGGACTCTGGCCTGACTTAGGTCAGATTCTTACTCCTGGATCAATTGTGGTAGGCTGAATAATGCAACAAAGACGTCCACATCCTAATCCCCAGAACTCGTGAATATGTTACCTAACGCGGTAAAAGGGACTTTGCAGATGTGATTAAGTTAAGAATCTTGAGATGGAGATATTATCCTGGATTATACGGGCGGGGCCAATATAATCACAAGGTTCTTATAACAGGGAAGCAAGAGGATGAGAGAGAGAGAGGTGCAAGGATAGAAGCAGAAGTCAGAGAGGAGAGAAGATGCTATGCTGCTGGCTTTGAAGATGGAAGAAAGAGCCATAAACTGAAAAATGCAGGCAGCCTCTAGAAGCTAGAAAAGGCAAGGAAATGCATTTTTCCCTAGAGCCTCCAGAAGGAATGTAGGCTTGCTGGCACCAATTTTATCCCAGTGAAACTGATGTCAGACTTCAGACTTTCAGAACTGTAAGATAATAAATTTATGTTGTTTTAAGCCAGTAAGTTTGTGGCACTATGTTATAGCAGCAATAGGAAGCTAACACACTAATCAAATATGGCCAGGGAACTGGCTAAGATTTATCGCTTGAGTCAGATTTGGCCCCAGATTGATTTCCTATAACCAATACCACCCAGAAATAGTGTCTATGTTCTAGGCTACATTATAGGGTCAATAGTTGTGGAGTTGCTATTTTTATTTGTTTAAGCTGTTAAACTCCCTTGAGTATCCTCAACATCTAAGATTTCTTCACTGTAATGTGACCAGCTGGTAAATTAAAGGATTCTAATATGTGGACTTTCTGGATAATTTTAACATATATAATTCTAAAAAAGAATTAAATTGTATAACATAGATTATGTAATAATATAACATTATAAGATGTAACTCTGTATTCAATCACTTTCATTGAATGTCGCCCATGTACCAGACCCTCTTCACCCAGACACTGGTGACAGATAAACAAAAATTTATATGTGAATAAAATATATATGGTTTCTGCCTTCATAGTGCTTATGGTCAAATAGAAGAGATAAATACCAAACAAACACAAATAAATATATAATCACAGATTGTAAAAATGTTCTGAAGGAAAAGAGGAGACAAACTATGAAACAAAATTTAGAGAGAACAAAATTTAGTTGGGAAACAGGTCAGAGAACTTTTAGAATTTTTATCTCTTCAGATTTCAAAGGGAAAAAATCCATTAGAAATAAAGATGAATTAACCACACTTACTACTGTCATCCTTAGGTAATTAAACACTTACATTTCCCAAATAAAGGCCTACTCTGAGTTTTGGACACATAGCTTCTCTTTTTACAGTCTTCTCTCTTTTATTTATTTTAAATAGCCCATGAAGGATTGGTGATGACTTCCTGTCTATCTTAAACTTTCCAGTGAGCCAGTCTTCAAGATACGGACATATTTATCTAAAAGGGAAAATTCTCTCTAAATATATTTAAACACAGAATCTGAGTGTCCTGAAAAGTAGCAAGTAAAATAAATCTAGAAAAAGCCTTGGCTGAATTTCTACCTGGGATATAATTACGGATAATGTCATGTTTATTTCCCCCCTGCTTTCTCTCAAACTGAGTATTTAGACTAGCATAAAGTGATGGCTTTTCCCTTTTTTCGTCCCTTTACATAGTTTACTCAGAAGCCATTTACACTTGGGATTGGATGGTAAAAATTAAGGCCATGGAAAGGGTACAGGCATCAGGAATCTTCCTGTTTTGGGGGGTGGCTTCTTGCTATATGATGACTTCTAAAATTCAGCACTGCTGCGTCAAAGGGGAGGTTGCTCCTCTTACCTCCTATCAATGAACTGCTGATCACATACATGCCACTCTCTCTCAGCAAACTGACTCTCCCCACAGGCAGTTTGACCAAGATTGCAGGAGTCAAAAAAGCCACAATTAATAATAAGACATCTGACACAAATTGGAAGATGCTATTGGCTTCTTATTCCCTACAAATAGTTTAATCTCCTTATTTCTCTTTTTAAAAAAGGAAGAAAGAAATAACACACACACACACACACACACACACACATCTTGGATTACGACAGGATTTAACTATCAGATCAGATCTTATAAAGCAAGTTGTGGGGCCAAGTTAATCAAGATACGAATTTGTGAGTTAAGTTGTGGAATTTCAGATTTTGGTTGACGAAACTGTCATCATTATCATCACAGTTATAAATGAGTTCTGAGGGCCGGAACCCAGACTAAGCAGTTGATATATATCATTTTATCATAAGTATTTCTCATAACAAGCCTGGAAGATAGAAACCTTTATCTCTATTTTACAAATGAGTGAAAAGACACTTAGAAAACTAGGAAGCAGAAAAGCCAACATTTAAACCCAAACCCTAACTTTCCACATCCCAGGATGCTCCCTGATTGAGTATCAGTATTGTTTTCATCTGTTGTATATCAATTTTAAAAGCTCAGCCTAAATGAATAAAAGAATAGTAAGAAAGATTTTCTGACTCTAGAATTGTTAAGCCTTAAGCACTGTTTTGAGTGCATGCTAATTTGTTTACCTTCATTAACTCTATACACATAAACCTATCAGTTTAGATCCCAACAATACTTTAATCTTGTTTTTCAAAGGACAATTCTATAACCCACTAATTTACTACATCTTCCATCCAATGTGTATGCCAGTTCCATGTTTTTTAAACTAGTGCTGGCTTTCTCAGACCAACGCTCACCATGAAGAGCAGGCATTCTTTAGAGAAACTATTTCCCTGTTAACATTATTAAACTCTCCTATTATCTTGTGGAGAAATCTATTACAAAAAATGTATTAATTGAGATGTACTGGGTTATACTGTGGTAACAAATTAATCCTGAATTCTCGGTGGCTTAACATAATTAAGATTTATTTCTTGCTCATGCTACATGTCCATAACAGGTCAGCAAGAGTCTCTGTTCCACTCAGAGACCCAGGCTGACCAAGGGTCCTAAACTCGAAGATGCTCCATATGAAACACACAGCTTCCTCAATGAGGAAAAAAGACTGGAAAATTATGCATAGGCTTTTTACTGTCTCAGTCTGAACATCACTTTTGCTCCCATTTCATTGGCCAAAACTAGTCACATGGGCTCACAAACTACAAAGAGGCAGAGAAATGTAGGAGATCAAATGGAACATTTGGTGAGCATTGCCATCTCTGCCACAAATAATATAATGATTTTCTTATCTTTTGTTCATCTTTCTTGTCCTTTGAGAACAGAATGAATTATTGGACAAGATGCATGAACTCAAATAGAAATCTTTTTTAAAGTTTGGTTTGTTTCTTGTGCTTATTTGGAATCTGTATATATTTGAACTAGCTTAAGAATTAGAGTCTGGAAAAAAAAAGTGTGTCCACTAACAATTTCCATTGAGACAAAATAGGAAATGCTTTTTATATTTTTACCCTTGTGATTTGATATCACTTTTTCGTGATCTGGATGCATGACCACACTATGAAGAAAAGTGAGATAAATACTCTTATATGTAGATGACATGTCTCTATGCAAACACTCTGAAATTGGCTTTAAGAGAGAATCAAACTTCCTATCATATTACTTCCCCCAAAAGGGCTAGAGACCAAGTATTCTAGAATTAAAGTCATTATTTTTGTTCAATATCACACAACATGAAATTGGTGCATAATTAAAAACTCCACAAATCCATTTGTCAATATTTTACAATTAGTTTAACTTAATATGCTCCCCAGGAAATTATGTTTCTTAAAGTTCTTCATCCTCTGGGTCCTTTACTGAAATAGTTTTATGGCCAAGGCCAACGTTCAATTATAGGTGCTCTAAAGATTTCCCAGAATGAAATAATTGTGGAGGTGATCAGAGTGAAGAAATTGACCTGAGAGCTCATTTGTCTGTGTTCTAGAGTCACCAAATATTACTTTTTGAGAAGAATCTTGCCCTGACTAAAGATGCCGCCACAGCCATCTCTGTGTGGAAGTAAGGCAGCTGTCTTATTAGACCCCTAGATTGTGATCCCAGCCAGTTTACAGTTAAATGCTAAGGCCTGTGGCTCTACACAGTAAATAATTACTGCTTTCCAGACACATGTCAGGGAGTATAACCCCACATTTACTGCTGGTCCATCCCTATCAAAATTTCCAGAGAGAAAAGCAGTATTTATGAATGATTGTCCAAAGAATGTGCAGGCTATCCCTTCTCTCTTACTACTCAAAGTGTGACCCATAGACCAGAAGTGTCTGCATTACCCAAGAGCTTGTTAGATTTGCAGAAACTGGGGTCCTAACTCAGACTGAGTAAATCAGAATCTGCATTTAACAAGACTCGTATGCACAGTAAAGTTTGAGAAGCACTACTCTAAACCACACTCCTTGGGTCCATGGATCCCTGGATGGCCCTCAGGAAGACTGTGAATCTCTTGAAAGTGTATTTAAGTGTTGTGCACGTGCATCTGTGCATTTTCTTGGGGGCGGAGATTGCATGACCATCATCAGACTTTCGAAAGGGTTTGCTTCAAACACATTCACATAACGTTAAGACGACTAGCTGTAGATTTCCTAAAATATTTCTTTGGTCTTGACCAAAGCATCAGACAGGTTGGTACTTTACCACCTCTAATAGTTCTCTATTGCTGCAAAACAAATTACTCCCGAATTTAGTGGTTTAAAATAACAAGAATTTATTATCTCACAGTTTCTGTGGGTTAGGAATCTGAGAATGGCGTGGCTAGTGTGCTTTGGCTCAGGGTTTCTCATGAGGATGCAGTCAAGCTGTCGGCCAGGGCTGCAGTCATCTGAAGGCTCAACTGGGGCTGGAGGTGTCCACTTTCAGGCTCCCTCACATAGCTGTTGGCAGGAGGTCCTAGTTCCTTACTGACTGTTGGCTGGAGACCTCAGTCCCTCACTTAAGTGCGTCTCTTCATAACCTGCCTGAGGGACTCTCAGCTTCCTGAGTGTCCCCCAGAGTGAGCGAGCCAAGACAGAGACAGGGTGAGGCAAGAAGCCACACTGCCTATGTCAGAGTCACACACCATCACTTCAGCCTTATTCTATTGTATCTCACTATGTTTTTGTGAGGATTAGATAACATAATGCATGTAAATAAATACCCTAGTTGAGTATTTCTCACATGGTAAGTATTCAGTAAGTGTAACTATTGCACTGAAGGCCCAATAAGGAGCAGTCCTATGAAGATCTCTGTTATACAAACTGTAAAGGTATTGTTGAAGACGTCCACTATGCTCCACAGTGATCTCTTCATGAAAAGCTGTGGAAAGATTTCTATTTGGTCTCACCGAAATGAATAGATGATCCATCTCATGGATATTGTGAGTTAGATGATTATATCTTCCTGTGTCAACTGCTAGAAAGCTTATAATCACATTCATGACCTGACCTTAACAAGGGAATGGAAACCCTCTCAACAAGCATTTTGTGCTCTAATCTTGCTCTTAGCTTTATGTTACTTTCCTACCATATGTTCCATCTACACTAGTTCCCTCACATATCTAAAATATGTTATTTTGTTTTTATATGTAGTTTTGTAAGCTGTAAAACCCTTTTTGGAACCATACATGATACAAAATAATCTTTCAAAGTTCACCAATAAGAAAGCAGACATTAGTTACAGGAAATTTGACCTAGCACATTCTCTGCATAATATGGAGTCAAACATTTTTTAGTAATAGTCAGTTACTGATGAAAGCTGTGAAAATTCCCCCTTCCCCCAAAATGCATAAACACAAAAATTTTAGCACAATTTTAGGGGGGTTATGTGCCACATTGGAGTCCATTCACAAGCCCCAGGTTGAGAACCATTCTCTGTGGGGGGGTTTCCTGATATTTAATTCAGAGGATTCATCTTCCCTAAACTTTCTATAACTAAAGCATAGTCGTCAAACGGTGCCTGCATACCCTCGGGGGTACTCTAAGACTTTTCAAGGGATAAAGTGTCATGAATAGTTGGAGGATGATTAATTTCCAAATCCTCAAATTCCATAGGCATTCTTTTCTAAACTTGATCTGCCTGAGAACATGCCACGGTCAAGACATCATGCCTGTTCTACTTCTCCACCTCGCCTACATTTCATAATTGCATTTTCTCACATTACAAAATACAGACATGTCTCTCATGCATCCCCAAACTTACCATATTGTATTGCCCTGAGAGTAAAAACCGAACAGTGAAAACATAGGGAGAATTCAAAGCATCTGTGTTAATAAAGCCATCTTTAATCAAGATATCATAAACCCATGGTAGACCTTAGCATCTTCTCTGTCTTAAATCTGTATCTGTTAAGACTGAAGCGAGGTGTTAGATATTTCTGTCAGGATGTTTCAGTTTTAGATGCATAGTTGAGGGGGCAGCAGAGCTCATGGCAATCTTTTGCTCAACAATCTCATCTTTACCATTCTCTGCATAGCATCACAAATGCATTGCCCCTGAAGATAGATCATTCTGAGAGCAAAACAAAAGAGCCTTAGTAAGACAAAGAAGCTGTCTCTCATGTTATTCAATAACAAACTCCTGGCTAAGCTCCATGATTTATCCAAGTATCTACTTTAGCATTAGAATTAGGAAGGAAGATGATAATTGGTGGGATACATACTAATTCATACATTTGATTTGAAAGTGAAGTCATATCTCTTCTAATGGAAAGTTGGTGTGATTTGGCCCATTGGTTTGACAAAATGGCTGGTTTGGTCAACTATTTTACATGCCAGACATTTTTCATAGATTGAATGAACTCAACGTAAAGCTTCAAGGATTAAAAAAAAAAATAAGTAAATCACGTATAAGATAAAATAATACATTTGCAAAGGTGAATTGACGTTAACAGTTTTTCAATTTTCCCAATCCTTTCTGAGTATGTGGAGATGCCTCCAAGTGAACAGGTAAAATAACTAATACTCATTTGATAACCCTTAGTGAAGCTTCTTTGGGGGACTTCCCAGACATGAAAGAATGCTAATGACTGAGCAACAAATACTTTGCAAGTTAGGTGGTTTCTAATTCTGTGCTTTCAACAAAATTGAAAGAGCACCTAATCGAGTTGTCAGTTGCAATATTTTTAGCACATAACTTGAGAGAAGTTTTAAAAATTGAGTAATATTGCTGCAATAAAACTTCTTCCATTCCCATTACTTATGGGAATAAAGATTTCTCAGAGCTTAAATCATTAAAATAAAGAAATAGAATAAAATTGATGCTGAAAAATCCATCTCTTTCTAGTGGTAAGTAATGATAAGTAATAGTTATCCACAGATGCATGTAAAATGTGAGTAGTAAGAGTCACCGCATCATAGGATTGCCACAAAAAGTAAATAAACTAACACAAAAAGGACTTAGACAGTATCTGGCACAAAATGAATGCCAATACACATGAACTATTATTATTGTCATTATTATTATCATTATTACCCCTTTACTTGGCATAGGGGTGACAATCATATGGATCACAGCTATCTTCATATGTCTCCAAAATGTTTTATGTTAATAATTACTTATCAAATCATAATATATGTATGTTGTTTTGGTAAATTGGTACTGAAAATAGTTGTAATGATACCTAATCCAGAAAAATATTTTTAGCACAGAGCACTACAATCACAGAAAATGAAAGTACTTTAAGTTCAATTTTTTTATACCTAGTTTTGTGGCAGAGAAGTATGTTAGGATTAGCTATTGAAGATTTTCAAGCATTAAAATACATTACATTAGAATAAAAATCAGGTGGGGAAGTAGAAGAGAAATGAATCTGAGAAGAAAAGGTGACAATGTAAAATTCCTGTGATAAAGAAGAGTTTGTTTGCGTACTTTGGTATAGCCTTTTGATTTCATGTGATGCTTTTAAAAGAGTGATATAACGATTTTATTTTAAAATGTCAAACTTAGAATATGCAGGAAATTACATACTTTGCAACTACTTAAACTTACAATGAAAATTTTTTGTACCCTAAAAAATGTATTGACTGGGCTCCTGTACCGTGAGAATATTAATGAAGCACTGCCCTGGAGCTTGGTCTTAAGTTTTCTACTCAATCTACCCCGCCTTGATTGTGGGGCTTTCCACGCCCATTGTTCAGTTAGCCTCTTTATCATCAACTTTAACTGTTAAAGGAGGAACCCCTGAGTGGACATACCCACAAGCGACCTTGCATTTTAGTTTCTATATCCAAGTATCTGTGGAACAACTCCAGTCACTGTTGCACTAACAACCTCAAACACAACTTGTTCAAACCAAATTATTTCTTTTACAAATTCATATACTTTATTCGTTAGTACATTGTTTTAAGTTACAAAGACCCTAATATAAATGGAGTTAATTCTCAAAGAAAATTTATTGGCTCATACAACTGGAGCTGTCAAGAAGAGGGATAGTTGGGACATGACTGGATTCAGGGCTCTTTCAGGTCTCTGAAGCTCCCTCCCTTGTGGCATCCTGACTCCCTCCTACTTTGCTTTCATCAGCTGTAGGCTCCACGTGATAGCAGATGGCTGCAGCAGCTCCGGACTTAATCTCTGAGTTCTAACTTAGCAGCAGTCAAGAGTATCTTGAATCCTCACCTGAATCCTCAGCAAAACACTGCTAGTGTTTTGGGGGCTCCTTTGGAGTCAGTCACTCATCGGTAAACCGATCACTGGGGCCAAGGGGATAGAAGGCCTGGCCAGGACAGAATCACCTGCATCACCAGACTCCACGTTCCAGAGCCCAATAGAGTCCACTGCCTGAGAGCTATGTGCACTGAAGATTCTGAGAAGGGAAGATCCCAAAACAAAACAGGAGGCTGCGTCTACAATAAGGGAGTTTCGAGACCAACCCACAACTCGGTTGTCCACTCTACGGCCTCACTTCTACTTCAGCCTGGTTCTCCGTCTTGCTAACAGTATTACCACTTTTCTTGGGATAGCATCTGACTTTTCCTCTTGTTTGATCCCCTACTCATTTGGTCACCTCTATGTGATAGTGGCTGACTGAAGACTGAGTCGCTGAGGCAAATCCCACCTCCACTCTTTCCTAGCTCTATAAATTTGGGCAAGCTCTATAAAATCACTGCTCTTTGCGTTAGTCTCTTCCTCTATAAAGTGTGGGTGGTAATAGGACGCTCTTCATAGGGTTGCTGTGAGAAGTAAATAAGCTAATTCACATAAAGCACTTAGACAATGCCTGACACGTAAAAACTATTCTATGTATGTTAGCCGTTACTATTATTATTCCCCCTCCACTTGGCACAGCAGTTATAAAAATTAATAATGGGGACACTTTAGCACGTGCTTATTGGTTCCTGCCTGGTCCCACACTGTTTTTCCAGCTTTATTTTCTGTTATGACCCAACATGGAGTACTCTGCAAGGCTCCTGTCTACTTTTCCTCGCATTCCCTATATTTCTTATTCTCTGCTTCTCTGTTTTGTTCAGTCTATTCATTTTTCCTAAGATGCCTCTGCTTGTATGTCGGGGTTTACCATGGTTTGGTATTGGTGTTTATGTTTCTTTTGCTTTGTTATAGGTGCAGGCTAAAATAATTGCAGGCTGGGTTGAAATTTTTGAAGCAATAAAAAGCAGTCTAGTTAAAGGCACACTTGTTCCTAGCCTGGTTTGTAGCAATAGCCGATGCAACATCTTTTCCAGAGGCATAATTGAGATCTTTTGTGTGTGTGTGTGTGTGAGGAAGACCAACCCTGAGCTAACATCCGTTGCCAATCCTCCTCTTTTTCACTGAGGAGGACTGGCCCTGGGCTAACATCCGTGCCCATCTTCCTCTACTTTATAGAGGATGCCGCCGCGGCATGGCTTGACAAGCTGTACATCTGTCTGCGCCTGGGATCCGAACCTTGGAAACCCGGGGTCGCCATGGAAGCGGAGCGCACAAACTTAACCGCTAAGCCACCAGGCCGGCCCCAATTGAGATCTGGTTGAAGAAAAAGAGAGAGAGAATGCCACCGGTAAGCAATAAAATATACACTTCACCACAAAAGAATGTGTCCTTAACTGTTTGGGGGCAAACTGGAGTTTAATGAGATGAGTCGGCATACTGGGATAAAAAGGCTAAGGAGCCCAGAATTGAAACACCCTAGACTCCCCACCATCTGTGCGCCCAAACATGTGTGCTAATAAGGTTACTTACCTCCTCAACCTCATCAAAGACAGCGATATTTGATAAAATTGTGGGAAATTTGATGATGTCCTTCTGACCAGCAACACAAGACAAGATTGTCCCAATGGTTCTATGCATGCCTGGTCACCGTGAGGAAATGCTTTCACAGTCAACTCCCATGGGGAATGCCATATCAGCCCATCCGCACCCTATACTTGGTACAGCCCAGATTCTATGACCTCAGTTATCACGGAAAAAGGATAATTTGGCACAACTCCATTATTCTTAGCCAAAACTGAGTTTTGGCTTAAAAAAAAAGAAGTAATATAGGTTCATAATTCCACAGTCCTGTATCTGAAATCTAAAAGTCTCTTAAAACCAAAATTTTTTTCATAACTCGGTTAGCAGTAAAATCTGACCCAACTTGGGCTCATTTGGCAGCAAATCCCGACCTGAACTAAGGAGATCATTTACAATCTTTTTTCTACTTTGCGTGAATATTTATGTTTTGCTGAGAAATATTGGTGTGCTTGATTACGAGTTACTTTCCCAAACTCTACCAGAGGGTATACATAAAATATATTTATAAAACTAAGTATACACATATATAGAGAGAGAAAGAATATATTACATATATATGTATGTATATATAGCCTCTTGTAGAGTTTGGGAAAGTAACTCATAGTCAAGTGCTCCAATATTTCTCAGCAAAACATTTATGTGTGTGTGTATAATTTTTCTAAAATTAACACCTTTAAAAAATTTTTTTTTAAATTCTGAAACACATCTGTCCCAAGGGTTGCAGATATGGGATTATGAACCTGAACAGATATAAAAACATCTAGCAAATACAGTCTTCCTTTCACCACACGTGTGACCTATTAAGTAGGGACTGGGGTTGAGGCTGGGTCTAGAAACAGTTTAAATGAGTAACAGTGTGCACCATACAATCAATTTCCACTTACCATTTCCTGCTTACTAGAAATTTTTTAGAATCTCCTTCACTTACAGTCTCAACGAAATTCTGGTAAACTTATCTAGCTTTTCTTGAGATAATACACATCCTAAAAGCTATCCTTTTTGTGTGCCTGCTTCTTGTGTGCCTGCTTTCTGCTTTCATTACCCAGGACTTGTACTGTTGCCCCCAGAATCCTACTGTAGGCCTGAAGGGGGTCCTCGATTTACCTGCCCCTTTAGAGGCATCTCAGTGTCCTTTATTCTCACAGATGTAGCAGGCTGGTTCCAACATTTGGATTTTATTTTATTTATTCTTTTTTTTTTTTTTTTTTTGCTGAGGAAGATTTGCCTGAGCTAACATCTGTGCCAGTCTTCCTCTATATTATATGTGGGTAACCACTACAGTGTGGCCACCAGCAAGTGGCAAAGTCCACACCTGGGAACCAAACCCGGGCCACCTAAGTGGAGCCCGCCAAACTTAATCACTAGGCCATGTGGGCCGGCCCCTGGATTGTTTTTTTATCTTTGTTTCTCCAACACAAGATTTCTAAAATCCTGTCCTCCTAAATCTGCCATCAATACTTTTGCCATTTTCCTCTTTTCTATTTCCAGTTCTCTCTCTTTCCTTAATTGCCTCCAAAATAGTCATTCACCTATTTTCGAAATAAAATTTTCATGCTTACCAAAAATGCCTACAGAAGTAAAATTAAGTATACTAGAATGTCATACAAAGGGAACTTGCACTTAGGGAAGGATTGCTGGCCTTACAAGTCTTTAAATATAATTTCTAGCCCTTACTTTCATGTAGACAACCCCTGATTCTGTATATGCAGCAGAATCACAACAATTTATGGGATAATGTGACTTTCCTCAAAAGGTGAGACTGGTAGCTCATGTTCCTGGCTTATGAATGGCTTAAATAACTCAAGCAGTTTCTCTCCTGCACACTCCCTCACACCCCATTCAAGCTGCTGGCCAATTTGGAATTAGTGTAATCACTCAGCCTGATCATCCTGAAGGTTCTGGACACCAAACTTTCCAAGGAGGCATTGCTCCAGAGTTGGGCATTTGCTGTGGTAGGTGGTTCCGATCATCTATCCCCTTTCACAGGTTTATACTTGTTCAACTAGACATACACATTAAGCAAAAAATTTTGAGCTCTGTGTATGTGGCAATAATTCAGCGTACAAGATTATTTTTCCACAAGACTCTCAGAGTAAGTTTGTGATCTGTACACATCTTAAAAGCATGGCCCTAACAGGGGAAGATGTGAGACTTCCTAATCCCTGAGATAACTTTCGGGGTTTCTCTGTCCTTTGTGCGTAGTTCTGCTCTCTATATGATACCGTCTGAGGTCAGTAACAATTGGTGTCTCCTTGCTGCTGCATGTTATGATTCGCCCCAGCTCCGCCGCTGACAGGATGATCTATCAGCACTAAGAAGCAGTAGTTTATGTTCATCATAATGCATTCCTCTGGACTAAAAGTCAATAACCACTTGACATTCAGAAAACATCCTCATGCTGGAAAGTCCAATGCTTCTGTCTTAGTTTGTTCAGGCCGCCATAACAAAACACCACAGACCGGGGGGCTTAACCAAGAGAAATTTATTTTCTCACAGTTCTGGAGGCTGGAATTCTGAGACCAGGGTGCCAGAATGGTCAGTTTCTGGTGAAGATCCTCTTCCTGGCTTGCAGACAGCCGCCTTCTCACTGTGTCCTCACACATGGCAAACAGAAAGAGAGGGCAAGCTCTGGCATCTCTTCTTAAAGGGGCACTAAACTCATCATGAGGGCCCTACCCTGATGACCTTATCCAAATCTAATTACCCCTCAAGAGCCCCATCTCCAAATACCATGACATTGGGGGTTAGGGCTTAAACATATTATTTGGGGGGACACAATTCATTCCCTAGCAGCTTCGTAATACTTTTTCCAAGTAAGCAATGACATAGTTATGCAGAGGCTAAGCTTTGGGGAAAAGCAACTGCAGGTTGATGTAGCAATAGAGACAGACGCAAGGGCTTTATCGTGAACTACACACACACACACACATTTTCACAACATGGCATCTAAGAAATTCCCCTAAACTGCAGTGCTCGGTCCTTAACATAAGCAACAATGCACTTTCCAGTTTGTTGATTCTATTAGGGAAATTTACATTTCAGAATAATTTTTTGGTGTTTTTTGACAATTCCACCTGAAAACTAGCCAGAGAAACAAAAGTTAGAAATAATTCTCCCCTGGCCATTTTGCCTGTGAAAGTGAAGTCACCCCATACATCTACATCCCAAACTGAGTCTTCACAAAGAGCACTTCTTTGCTCATTACTGGATTGAACCAGTTAAAGGGAAAAGGAGTTGTTGTCACTTATTGTTAGTTCTTAATTCTTTTCAGTTTCTATACATTTCCATGCTTCAGTGATTGGGTTTAGCCTGGAGGGGATTCCAGAAATAAAAGATAATCCTTTTGAAGATCTATTCCTTCCTGGCCTGGTTTTTGTGTTTTTGGTTTGTTTTATTTTCACTAATAACCATTATGTCTCCACCACCCACCCAAGATCGATCTCCTCCATGAATCTTATTTCATTCCACTCTGAATTTTTCCTTTCTCTGGCTCTTAAAACATGTATTGTATGGGCTGTACAATAACTTCCTCAAGAGTTCTCTAAGGGGGTCACACATAACATTCAATAAATATTTGATTGATTCAGTGATATTCTTTATAAATAGCTCTAGTCCATTAATTATGTATCTGTTGTGTACAGTTTTATTAAAAAGAGAGAGGGAGCGGGAGAGAGAGCAAGTTGTGTGTAATTGTACTTCTTCTTGGAAGCCTCTTTATTGATTACACGACCCAGAGCATCTCTTCTGATCCATGGGGCCACCTGGAAGAAAGCAGCACACCAGATGCACCCACTCTTGGAGGCCCAAATTTACCTGGAGACTTTATCAACATTACCCCTCTCCCAACCCAGAGTTCTGTTTGGAGAGGTGCAGACTTCCTTTCAAGGGACCACTTGCTAACCTCTAACAACTGTTTTCTTTCCAATGTTCTCTTCCTCTCCTAGTGCAGGATGAGATTTTTTGTTGCTGTGTTTAATTTGCTGTCAGGCAGAAACAAAGGGAGGTAGGACTGAGTGGAACTCATTTATCAAGTTTTTTTTCCAATCTTTCTGCTTCATACTTGGTCCTGGAGATGTGAACTTAGAAAGCAAGCAAATAAACAAATGGCAATTTGGTTCAACGTCAAAGGTAGTCTAATAATTATTGAAGGACTTATTAAACTAACACTTTTGAGAAACAGAATTTAGTAATAAATTTAAATAATTATTTTTAAATGAATTATAAAATTAAGTTTGTCCTAGATTCCTTCAGGTTTCCCCAATTCTTAGCTCAAGCGACAATTTTTTTCCTATGAAAACCCATTAACAGTTTATATCTGTAAAGTGAAATTTTGATGTTTGATTGCTGTGAAAAGCAGTGGCTTGCTTCAGCAAAGGTGACATTTTGCTCCTAATCAAATAAGAGAATAGATGTGTAAGCAGCTGTTATCTTGGTGTTAAAAAATGGAGACTGTGCATCTCTGAAAAAGAATGTATTTGCAAGTTATTGATCTCAGGGGAGATTCAGAAGAGGAAGTTAACATATCTTTTTTTTTCCCCTAAATTCTCTATCACCACAATACTATGAATTAGTTGT
The DNA here is from genome assembly GCA_031878705.1 of Tapirus indicus. Lineage (NCBI taxonomy): Eukaryota > Metazoa > Chordata > Mammalia > Perissodactyla > Tapiridae > Tapirus > Tapirus indicus. Next base: position 13,141,259 of record CM062933.1, read on the forward strand.
AAATAATGAGGAGTTTGTATGAGTGAAAATAATCTATATACGAAGAGCTGTAAGGGAAAGTAAATTTAACTGCTAAAGGTATATGTTATAAGGCTTTTTATTAAGTGGCTAATATTACATGCTTCTCCCAATGTGTTCTATGTCCTTATTACTGCTATTCAACTATGTTACAAGAGGAATTGATTATATTCATTGCATTCCCATTAATCTTTTTAAAAATAAATATTATATTGCTTTTCACTTTATCATTTCACAGCTATTGTTTTTCCACTATGCAATGATTTTTACCATAAGGCTGAAATCAATAGACATTTAACAAGTAATATATATAGGTTTATCATCAATCAAACACCCCAAGGACCTAACACAGCACTTACTAAAATTGAGTTTGAATTCGTCCTTGCTATTGTATTTTGTGAAACCTCTTTTAGAGGCTCTGCTTTGTTTTACTGAGAAGATAATGTGATTCCCAATACTAATTGACAAAATATTTAAGGAAATATCATTTGGAAAAAATTACTTACTGCACATAGCTGCAACTTGAAAATTTGGAACCTTTTTCTTCCACACCCACTCTGCCTCTGATAATACAGCAGGATATTTTGAGACTACTTTGATTTTGTGTAATTTTTACATAGAAAACCTCCACTTGAAAAAGGTATTGGAGGTGGAGTGTTTGCTTTCCAGGAAGGCAAAACCAAATTATTATCTTCAGGAAAAGCTGCATGAAACACGAAGCTGTCTTTGGTTATCTGATTATACTACCTGCCCCCAAGTCAAGAAACTAAAATAAGACAAGCCAAAAAGTTAAAAGTCGAATTATTAAAGTGATTGTAGCACTTAAGTCAGAGTATGACAGTAATATTCAGAGAAGGGAAAATATATAGTTAAAATTAAGGAAAGTTGAAAATATGGGTATAGATGGGCCCACATATCAAAAGAACCTAGCTAGTAATTAGAGGCCCTGATGATGAAAACCAGACAGTTCCAGGTGTAGAAAATACAGAGATGACAGAAATGAGCTTCTCTGCTGGGACCTCAGACTTTTCATACATCAGTTTTCTTACATAATCCTCCTTAATACTGGTACCTATCCCATCATAGTCCAATCTTTGGGTTCTGGAACCTACCTGCAGGTTTCTCCCAACTGCCAGGAGGAATTTCATGGCTGAGTGTTTACCAAAGAATAATTCTCACTTATGCTAACGTGGCACAGCATCAACAGTGCTAGAAGCACCCTCCTTCAATTTAAAGAAATTTGCACCAATTATTTTTATACTTTATCCTCACTAAATTGAATTCAGTATTGTTTGAAATGGCAATTTGCATGTATATGCATGTATGAGGTTATAAAGGAAACTTCTCAGGGGATGCTTTGAGAGTAGAGAAAAGGAAAAGAAAGAAAGAGAGTAAACACTTTTGTCAGAACAAAATTTAACAATTAGAAATAATTCTCTGGAGCCTGCCCAGCAGCGCAGCGGTTTAGTTCCCACTTTGGCAGCTCAGGGTTTGTGGTTCAGATCCTGGGCACCCGCCGACGCACTGCTTGTCAGCCATCCTGTGGCGGCGTCCCATATAAAGTAGAGGAAGATGGGCACGGATGTTAGCCCAGGGCCAGTCTTCCTCAGCAAAAAGAGGAGGATTGGCAATGGATGTTAGCTCAGGGCTGGTCTTCCTCACAAAAAAAGAAGAAAAAAAGAAAGAAGTCTCTGCAAGAAATTGGGTATTCTGTAAGACTAACCATAAAATCTCTGGGCTCACAAATCCTTCTGTGGTCATTCTGACCTCTCTATAAAAGCTCTCCGAAAGCTATCCTTCCCCCTTCTTCTGACTTATAGTCAGAATTAAACTCAGAGATATTTTGTTGAAAAGAACCAACAAATGAAAAATAGAGAAGGCCCATTTATCATTTGCGGTTTATGAAAAGTCAGGGCCTCTGGTCAGGGCCAGAGACTTCTTGACTTCTCAATGGCTAATATTATTTTTGCAGGATATGATACAACTTGAATATATGGTACTCTATAAAAGGTTAGAAGCAAAATTGGGGCAACAATCATCACTCCAAATTTTAGTTAGTACTCCTTTAGAATAGGGTGATTTTTCAGAATCTTAAATGCTTGCAACTGAAAACAGCATTTATGAATAAGAATAAGGTAGATTCTTACCAGATCGATACCTTGTTTTCAAGGGGCCAGGTTCTCATTCTATGTAACTATGGAAATCAGATTACACAGGAAGGCAATTTTCCCCGGAGGGAGCTGGTGAGGGTGAACTTTCTGATACTGCTAGAGCAACTGAAATTCTAAAGCCAGCTAAGTTGACTGAATTCAACACACTCTAATGGGCATACATACCATTTTAGTAAGTTTTATTTTAGTAAAGGGAAACAAAGCACAAATAATATGATTGAAAGGCTTGCTTGGCCTCTAAGTATATGCCACTGAGCAAATGTGTGTCAAGAATCTCTCTATTTAATGTAGCATCCTTTAACTACCTCAAGCAGTAACATATTAGCAATTGATTTGATAAATTATTGTCTGAGCCAAATTACTATTATTTTATTCTAACATCTACTTGAATATGTCTATTTTAAAGTTTCAAGTTGTTTTCCTAATTATACTAAAATTGATCAGTTTAAAGACTGTCTTCTTTCCTTGTATGACATTAGCACTTGTATTAGTTTCCTATGACTGCTGTAATAAATTATCACAAGCTTAGTGGCTTAAAACAATACAAATTTGTTATCTTACAGTTCTGGAGGTCAGAAGTCCTAAATGGGTCTTACTGCACTGTAACCAGGGTTTTGGCAGCGCTTCATTCCTTCTGGAGACTAGGAGAGAATCCATTTTCTTACCTTTTCCAGTTTCTAGATGCTGCTGCATACTTGGCTGGTAGCCCCTTTTTATCTGCAAAGCCAGCAATGGCGATCAAGTCTTTCTTGCATCAAATCATTCTGACCTCCTCTTCCGCCTCAATCTTCCACATTTGGAGGATACTTGTGGTTACGTTGGGCCCACTCTGGGAATAATCACCTTATCTTAAAGTCAGATTAGCAACTAATTCCATCTGCAACCCTAATTCTCCCTTGCCATGTAACCTAACATATTCACAGTTTCTGGGGATTAGGACAGACGTCTATAGGTGAAACGGCATTATTCTGACCACCACAGCACTCCAATATTTATTAAAATTTAGTGTATCCTCACAGACTCATTTTTGGACTAAAGTATATTTCAACTTTAAAAGACCTTTGTAGGTCATACTCTGTAATGGATTGGATTGTGTTCCCCAAAAAAATATGTTGAAGTCCTAACCCCTGGTACCTGTGAATGGGATCTTATTTGGAAATAGGGTCTTTGCACATGTAATTGAGTTCAGATAAAGTCATTAGGGTGGGCCCTAATCCAATATGACTGGTGTCCTTAAAAGGAGGAAAATGCCACATGACACATAGATACATAGACAAAACTCCACACAGACACACAGAGGGAATGTCATGTGATGACAGAGGGAGAGATTGGAGTGATATAGCTGGAGACCAAGGAATATCAAGGACTGACAACCACCACCACCAGAAGATAGGAAGAGGCAAGGGAGGATTCCCCCCTACAGGCTTCAGAGTGAGCATGGCCCTGCCAACATCTTGATTTTGGACTTCTCACCTCCAGAACTGTGAGATGATAAATTTCTGTTGTTTTAAGCCATACAGTTTGTGCTGCTTTGTTATAGCAGCCCTAAGAAACTATGGTAATCCATACTCTCTATTCTTATCGCCCTCGTTGACCCTGTATGGATACTTTCTAGTCTATCAGTGTCTTTCTCCCAAGAGGCTCCAAAGTACACAAAGCTTTACACAAAATGGAGTTTTAACAAAGATGAATTGAGATAACTTCCTGCATTTCTTCGAAGTTCCCTTGTTTAGACATGTTCAAGTATTTCCTTCACTTTCTGGCAAAATTTTCCATTGCATTGTGAGGTCTTGTAACTTCCTCCATCAAGCCTTTATCATTCCCTGCAGACTAAGTAAATTATAAATTTTTCACTTCACTTTTAAGTTAGTATTGTTTTGAGCAACCTCACAAAAGAAATTTTCAGATCTTTCTATATTTATTGACCCTTCTATGCAATGCACAGTTGCAAGAATGATGAGAAAATACAAAGATGGTAAAACACTATTCATGCTTTAATGACCTTATTTTCTGATACGTTAGATATCTTTGGAGCATCTTAGCCTGAATGGACTTTTTCTGAGAACTGCCTGGCACACATAGGGTGGGCCCTGGCAGCCAGGTGTGTCTGAGATCACCTGCCTGCTGCTATAACTGACTGGACTGGAATGAACACTGACCTGATTCTCTTTCCCAGAAATTGGGAATTGGGATGCAGCGCATTTGATCTGTGTGCGAAACCAAGTGAATGGAAATAATGACACATAAATCTGAGAGGTGTGTTCCTGCTGGGTACAAGGAGAAACAGAGAAAGCCAATGTGCAGGGGCAGAAAATGAAGCTGATATGCAGAAAGAAGTGGAGTCCATGTGGCCCCAAAATGAGAGTGACTGACGGAGTGCCTTTCATGGTTCCTGAGAGCTTTCTAGCCCCTGGCTAGCCCACACATGTGAGTCAATAATTTCCCTCCCTTTAATTTAACTTACTGTAAAGAGTGTAGGTCATTTGTAACTAACAGAATGTTGACTAAGACAGGGAAATTAAATAAATAGCTAGAAGGCAAACTAGAAAGTAAGAAACATCTTAGATAAACGATATGCATATAGAGAATAGTTCAACATGCATGACTGAAAAATGAGTTTATGAAGGTCAGTAAGTGGGATTCAGGGCTAGAAAAGTAGGTTAGAGCTGCACCATTTGGTAGACATTATGGCACCATTGACAGTTTTGAACAGCAAAGTGACAGGATAATAATAACTGTTAAGATTTATTGAGTGCTAATTAAGTGCCAGGGATGAACATTTTATGTGCATATTTTCATTCAATTGCAACAACTATCTGTTGTGGGAATTATTATTATCCACAATCCAAACAAGGAAATAGGCAATGAGAAAAAAAAAATGGCTTAACCAACCCCCCACACTAAGCTCACTCCAGATTTGGGATTCAACTCTTCTAGATTGTGTTGCCTTAAAATCAGAGCTGTACTTTAGAAGGGCAGCTTTAGCTGGAAATCCTTAGCACAAAATAGAAGAGGCAGAAGGTAAAGAGACAAATCAGGAAAGCTTTCCCTAGGTGAAGTTTATGACAGCCACTGGGGGGGTGACTTTGGAAATGGAAAGAGAAGTGATACAAAATTTCTTTGGCAAGTCTGAACAGCTGACGGCATGTAAAGGAAAAGGAAAGCAAAAAGTCAAAGCTGAACTCAAGGTCTGGAACCTAAAACTTGGAAGGACAGTAACGCCGTGAACAGAAACAGGAAAGCTAGAGAAACCTTAGACCGGGTGAGAGTCAGGACGGGAGGAGACCTTCATTAGCTCACTGTGGGATTGAGATGCCCATAAAACATCTAGGTGGTGCTGTCCAACAGCCGTGTGACGCTGAAGCTCAGGGAAAAGTTCAGATTGGAGATATTGATTTGGGAGTCACGTTCATAAAAATAAAAATTAAAGCCATGTAAATGGATGAGAGTGCCAAAGTAGAGGACACAATGAGAAGGTTCATGAGAGGAACTTAGAAAAACATTGAATGGCCTGAAGGAGTTTCCAGTGAGATCAAAGATCCAATATAATAGAACCACATTCGATTACTGGAGGCAAAAACAAAGAAAATAATTAATCTCTCAACATCTTGAGCAACTAAGACATGAGTTCAGGTATTAGGGTTCTTAGAACATATGCCCAAAGAACAGAAACTTAATGGTGGTAAAGGTGTCACAAGGAAGTTATTTTCTAAAATAACTGTATAGAAAATGGTTTTGTAAGATCAGAGGTGGAAGTGAGGAGCTCGGGCTTCAGTTCATGAAGATCTTCATTGCAGATTTTCTGGGCATCCTGAACTACACGCTGCAAGTCACCTGTACTAACTAACCTGCAGTCATCTTTAACAGAATGGGGTGCTCCACTTTTGCTTTGAAAGGAAAGCATTTGGAGCAAGTGTGAAAATTCCTAGTGCAAAAAACTTATACAGGAAAGCAATGGTGATCAGTTACCCTCTTAAAAATAGCCTTTGTCCTCCCATATTAAATAGATCAAGCACATGAAAGATGCAAAATATTCCAAAAGATTGAGTTTGTCATAAAACTAGTTTCCATGGTTATAGCCTTATAACATCAAATAAATATGTACAGAGCAGTTTCTAATAATTCTGTGAGGAGCAATACATGCCAATCATTTGGAAGTTAAAAAATGATGTCTTGACTTTAATCTTGAAAGTTCATTTGAAGCACATTTGGTTCGTTTTTAAGTTCTGGTTTTATGCGTTTGACAGGAAACCCAAGCAAAAACAAAACATACATTTCTCATGGTTTCTCCTTTCAGCTTTACACCCCGGCTGTGTTGTGCCAGTCAGTGCTGGGTGAGAAATGATTCCTGCTTTCTAAATGATACACCAAAGCTGCAGACAGTTGAGTGCTTTTAAGTATTCTGTTACTTTCTACACTTGAAATAGGGCAGAGCACCAAAGAAGGAAACCCTACAGTGGAATGGAAATGACAGCAAGACTCAGGCATCCTCGACAAAGGTACAGGAAATTACCTCCTTGTTTCACTGCATATTTCACGCATAAAATAAGTAACTCTTACTAGGAATCAAGCCTTACCTGTTGTCACCAATTCAGAAGGGGAATAATATACCAGAAAGCTATTCTATTGGCAGAAATATTAAATAACAAAGAAAGATTAGCTCCATCTTAGTATTCCTCTATTGACTTAAGAGTACGTTATCCCTTAAGGGTATATTTTAACATCTAAGTTAATAGACAATTTCAAGCACAGTATATTCATGGAACTTCTTAGGGTTCCATGAATTAGGGTTATACAGAGTTAATAATTGCTTAAAATAGTGTCTGATTTAACTGATTATATTCTTCATAAATTAGTAGAATAAACAAGTCAAAACGTGCTGCTCAGGGCCGGCCCGGTAGCGTAGCGGTTAAGTTCGCGCGCTCCGCTTCCGTGGCCCGGGATTTCGCAGGCCCGGATCCCGGGCGTGGACAGACGCACCGCTTGTCTGGCCGTCTGGCAGCGTCCCATATAAAGCAGAGGAAGGTGGGCACGGATGTTAGCCCAGGGCCAGTCTTCCTCAGAAAAAAAGAGGAGGATTGGCAACGGATGTTAGTTCAGGGCTAGTCTTCCTCACACACAAAAAACCAAAAGAAACCAAAACGTGCTGCTCAATTTGATAAGAAACGCTCTTCAAAATGAGATATTATTTTTAAACTATGAAATTATTTTAAAAGTTTGACAAAACACAGTTCTACTAAGGATTTCTGGAAAACAGGTTCTTTTCCACACTGTTGATGGGACTATAAGTTGGTCCAACATTTTGGAAGGGCGATTTGGCAACATCTGACTAAACTAAATCACACATTGCTTTTGATTCAACAATTCCTTGTTGGGGAATTTATCCCATGGGTATTTGCTGGCTTAAATAATCAGATATATGCACAAGGAAGATCATTGCAGCATTTTTATAGTTAAAAAAGAAAGGAAACAACCTAATTGCTTGTCAGTGAAATAATTTAATTACCTTCATTTATGCCATGGCATACTACATGGCCATTAAAAATAATGCTGATATGGAAAGATTTAAAATTTTTTTTTAATTTTTTTTTGGTGAGGAAGATTAGCCCTGAGCTAACATCTGTTGCCAATCCTCCTCTTTTTGCTGAGGAAGATTGGCCCTGGGCTAACATCTGTGCCCATCTTCCTCTACTTTATGTGGGATGCTGCCACAGCATGGCTTAATAAGCAGTGCATCAGTCCGTGCCTGGGATCCAAACCTGCAAACCCCCAGCCACCGAAGCGGATTGTGGAACCTAACCACTATGCCACCGGGCTGGCCCCCACAAATCAAATTTTAAATTATCTTTCTTCCTTCTCCACATACCTTACTCATATAAAAAGAAAAATGCATTTTATCAGAGCAGATGAATACTGGGAAAGTTTTGAACTCTCTTCCTCCTATCCCTTCATACTCCTTCCGATAGGGCTGTAAAGAAGTCCTAAAGTTCTTGTCTTCAACAAGTAGCCTCACTAGAGAATTCATGAGAAAGGGGTTGAAAAATGCACATTTATTGAGAACACGCCTACTGTGTTGTCAAGCATTGAACCAGGGGCTTAGAATCCAAATGCTTCACAAAACAAAGGCTTTGAATAATTAAGATGATTAGAACAAATTACGAAGAGTTGGCTATAACTTTTTAACAAGTAGTTTGTGCCCATTAGTACGTGAAGCAAGAAGGATGTTTAGGCATTTTTTTTAATAAAATTGATGCAAGGGCCATGAGTTGGAGGGAATGAAGGGAAGGCAGAATTAGACAACTACAGATCTAAAGCAGTATGATCTGAAGGATCCTGAAGTGAGGGTTAGATATGCAGGTTTCCAGGGCCCAACTCCAGGCTACTGAGTCAGAGTTTCTAGAGGTGTGGCTTGAGAATTTGCATTTAAGTCAAATAGTCCAAGTGATATTTATGCACACTAAAATTTGAGAGGCTCTGCTCTAAGATAATTCAGATCCTGAAGGACAAGTTCCATCTGGAGTCAGAGATAATCTCCTTATATTTATTTTCTCCTTAGATTTCTAGGAAGGTAGTAAGGGCCCATATTAAATAGTGCACTAGATGTTAGTGAGTGAAGAAATTGAGAAAAGATTCAGTCATGTTAGGAAAACAACTGGATGGCAAATTTAAAATCTCTCAAGAAGACAATAAAAAAATCAATATTGTGACAACATGTAAGAACAAAGACAAAATTAAATTAGACCTAAACCACAGATTAAGTTTGTGAGAAAGCTAGAGCACACATTTTTGCATTTCATCTGTTACAGTGTAACAACTGAGCATATATCTTGTCTTTTGATTTTACTTGTTATAACTTTCGATTATAAATAATTTTATTGATAAAACATAGATCCCCAAAATATTTGAAAGACAGTTGTAAATAAGCTCCTAAAGTTTGGAGACAGTGTGATCTCCCTGTAGAGTCTAGGATATTTTAGATAATAATGAGGAAGAGTCTAAATCCATATCTATGATTGCCAAAAATAAACTGAATTGAACTTAGTTCAACGGGAATTTATTGACTACTTATTACGTGTATTACCTTGCAATGTACCAAAGTGTATTAGAGAAAGGAGGCTGGATATAAGACTCAGTCTCTGCCTGTAAAGGGCTTACAGGCTCATGAGCGAGGCTCATCTATAGTTAGTCTATAGTTAGTCTATAAAAGGCAAGATGACAAATTCCCTATCAAAATGCAGTAAGTAGTGAATCTAAGCTGCAGGAGTTTTAAAGAGTAGTTATTTCTGTATGGGAAGTGGGGCTAAGGGAAAGTGGAACAAATCAGTCAGATCTACTCTGGTGACAGATCTTGTGCCCAGACTTCACTCCTCTCAAGCAGACAAAGGAAGGCTACCAGAGGAGCCCTGGGTAGAGAGGAACTCAGGAGGATGAGGATGTGGGGAGAGGAACAGTGAGTATGAGAACACTTTTCTAAAGGTGTGAGAGAGGGCAAGTCTTGATGGCACTGATCCTGGTCTAGTTTGTGAATAGAATACTAAATACTCAAGTGGATATTAATTGAATTATTATTATCGCTGTTATTATATTGAAAAATGCATCTATAAGAATAACAGAAATCAGCAAAACTCCTGAGAAGTTGATGTCCTAAAATGGGAAGAGGGACCTATGCATTCCCAAGTTCATCACACTTTGACATCTTATTTTTAAAAATCCAGATGCCACAAAAGTGATATTCTCTGATGGATCTCCAATGAGGTAAACAAGATACAGCAATTAAAACTTAGAAATATAAGAAAAGAAAGGCACTTTTTATATTTCTGTTTTTGCTTCTTTGGAGAGACGCTGTGAATCAACTCAAGGATTCTCTGTAGAGATAGTGTATACCAGTTATGCTTTCAAGATTTTGTGTGGCTTTATTTCATTATTATAATTTATGTTTGAATAATTGAGGCTCTGTTATAAGCATTTTCCTTAAAATGTTATTACTCATTTTCATTCACGCTTGGCTTTTTCTTATACAGGAAAAAAATCCCAATAAGCAATATTATTATATTATATGCTATATATCATATAATACATATATTATATAACCCTCCTCACTGAATTACCTGTTCGTTTAAATATATATGCTATCTTCTTTCTGGGACGAACTCAAGGACTAAAATTAATCCTCTTAATTGAGGATCCAACGTTTCCAGTGCCTTTGGAAGCGTTTCAATACGTGGCATGGCACCTGCCTCATATTTTCAACATTTTTTTTTTTTTTTTGACTCCCGTAGCTGCTCCTCTCAAGGAAAATGTCTTCCTTGGAAAACTGTGGTGTGTTTTTAACCGATTCCAATAGAGCTTCAACCCATGCTCCCTCTTCGTGTCTGTGGGCACAACAGTGTTTCCCAGACTCTGGGAGACTTTCTACTGACCTGGAACCCAGACAGACTGCAGCCCTCATCTCTGAGATTGAGGCGGCGGCCTGTCTGGGGCCGGCCGCCCAGCCCTTTGGAAGAGAGCAGGTTGAGCCTGCGAGCACAGGCAGCAGTGCCCGCGTCGCGGCCTCCGCAGGACAGACTCGAGCATCCTCGCCCGGTCGGTTTCAGAAGGCCCGGCGCCCCGCTGCGCCCTGGAGAGGCTCCAGCATCTCTCGGCCTGGAGGCCCCGGGCATCCGCTGCTCCAGGGCCAGGAGCCACAGTCGCTCTGCGGGCTTCATCCGCAGCATTGGGTGGAAAAGCCGCGGCGGCATATTCCGGGGCTGCGGCTGCTGGGCCTGGATTTCGCTAGCGCACGGGCGGCGGCGGCCCCGGGACCGAAGACGCGAGCACACGCGCGGCTGCCGGGCGAGCAAGCGCCGGGCCGCGACCGGGGTAGCCCAGTCGAGCCTCGGCCAAGTGGGGCTCTGCAGACAGGGTTCGCGGAGCAGAGCGGAGCCAGCCTCAGCCTGCTTCCAGCCCTTCAGAACTTCTTGGTGGCCAGGGCCCAGGGAGAGAGCCCGGGAAGGGAGAAACAGCCGCTCTAGGGCGGCGCGCGCGCTCCGCCACCTCCCGGCCTCGCGCCGTCTCCCCGCGGGCTGGGGCCAGGGCCCGGGGTCGGAAGGAGCTGCTCGGCCTCAGCCCTAAGCGATCCGTCGTCTGCAAACGCCGCTCTCGCTGCGTCCCTGGCGCGGGCCCCTTGGCTCTGTTCGCAGGCACAACCCAGCTCCCTTCCTGCCCCTAGGCCCTGTTGTGTCAAGAATTCTAGGAACAAAATGTGCACCAACGTAATGCGGGCCAGGGCATCCCGGGAAACTCGTGAAGCAGACAGGCACGCGCGGCACGGATGCAGACACGTCTGTCTCCTCCCCTAGGGTCTCTCCAGCTTTATTGATCGCAGGGGTCGGGTAGAGGTCTATTTCGGTCTCCCAGATTTACTCTGAAATCGAGTCTCTTGGGACTGAAGGTCCATATGATTACATCATGTCCATAGCAGTCACGCTGTGCCCAAAATGGGCACGGGCACTGGTGGCGCAGACACTGAGTTCCCCAGAGACGCAGTCTCTTGGGCCTGGGGCTTATTCTTGTTTTCTCAATGGACCGGGCCTCCGAATTCCCCCAGGAACGTCTCAGTAAGTAGGGGTGTGTGAGTGTGTGTGTGTGTGTGTGTGTGTGTGTGTGTGTGTAAATGATTCCCGTGAACTGACAGTTTGGTATTTAAAAAGCAAATGGACTTAGTACAATAAGTCATGTGTGCTTGTTGATACACGTTTTCTGTGGACAAGATTTCTGAGATCTCCAAGACAAGGCCGACCTGTCAAGGGATAGAATTTCCGAATCTTCTCACTGAATTAAAACCTGCACTACTGTAGCGATCCGGTGGACAGCTTAGTCAGCATCTTAGACAATTGTGGTGTTCTGAGTTGAATCGACATGCATTTTCATAATAGGACACTTGTCATATTGTATGTATTGCCACTGCAGGTCACTCTTCCACAAAACTGTAAGCTTCCTCAAGGCAGGGATAGTTTTTATTCATCTTTGATTTTCCCAAACCAAGCAGTGCCTGCACATTAGCACTCAATAAATGATTACAAAATAATAACCCCATTCATTTCTGTAGGCTCTAAAACAGAGGAATGAAGGAAGGGGGAGGTAGGGGCTCAAAGATACCAATTAAAAGTGAAGGACTTAGTTGTCCAGGCAGAGGGACATTTGCAAGACAGTAATAGTGCTCAGAATCAATTTGCTACTCAAGTCTCCTTGGTTTCAGGGTTATCTCTGGCAGGAGGTGGTAATGACCTACATTCTCAGGCTATTTTTTTTAAATCACTATTTGGATGTGTTTCTCTTTGGATATATTTTCCTTTCTTTTCTCCCCTTTTTCTTTCTTTCTGTAGATTAGGGATGGTGTAAGCTATTATACTTGAAGTAAAAATGTGCCTTGCTAACCTTTGATACTGTATCTCCTTGGATTTACTGGTACTTTTGGCTAATCTCATATTTCTCACTCTTTATATTTTCATTGGCATCCTAAAATAACATAAATTGGAGAAACCTGGTTTGGATATCGAAAATATTTCTCTTGGGAGAATGAGCTGCAAATATGAAAATCCATTAGCTGTATTAATTGCTGCTTTTTCAGCTCTCAGTGATACTTTCATATCCTCACTCCTTAGCCTTTGAATGTACTCCCCCGCCTCTTCCATGAGTAAATATTAAAGAAGCTGTCTTGTTAATATGTAATATCAGTACACATATGTTGCATTAATATTTTAGCTGATACTGTTTTTCATAAGGGGTTCAGTTGTGCCTATTCACCTTATAAAATGGCACTGGAAAATATCACCACCACTGATGCATTACAAAATATTCATTCTGGACAATATACTCTGTAGAACACTTTCTATTAATGCTAGAAATCTCTTGAAGAGGAAGCTGCACATAATAGGTATTCTTTTTATTTTAAATGTACTAGAAAAATATACTTCACTTGGAATATGCTAGTAAAAAGACTAGGTGCCTTATCAATATCATTGTTTCTGAATTTCTGTAGACCATTCAGTTGTAAGAAAGATAAGCCTCTTATCTAATTTTCTACTACTAACGAAGTATTCATTTTATTCTGAACTTTAATGTTAAGCATTTGAATTTTTGTCGTACCTCTTCTGTTTTGCTCAATTGCCAAGTATTCATTCCTTCCAGGTTGTAAATAAAATATAGTTCAGAATGCCTTCTCCATTTGCAACACCAGGAAAAATGCTGTTGAATTTATAATAATTCTCGATAACCCTCTTCTTTTATTTTAGCATCAATTTCTCCTCCTCCGTTGTGATTTTTAACGGAGTCCTTACTGCTGATTTTTTTTCTTGACCTACTTTCTTTTCAAGAGCTTTCATATATAGCCTGTTTTCAGTGATGGTGATTTCTGTAGTGTGTAGAAGAGTCAAATCACGGTGAAACAGATTAGTTGGCATTCACCTTTTCTAGAAATGTTTTCGTGGTTTAAAAATCATCTGGTTACAACGTCCACAATTTCACAGTCTGAAATCTTTTACTCCATGCTTTTCATGACTTCGCCCCGTTCTCCAGACGAAGATTTAAACCTCATTCTGCTTTGATCCAATTGTTATTTTTCTTTGTTGCCTCCACCCCCTAGAGACTGTGTTTCCAGGGGAGAGGCGTTCTGGGGGCTGCGGAGGAGGAGAGTCGAATGGGACGAGATCTGGTACCTCAGGCACTCGTTTCCTCCTCCCCCGCCTCGTGAGAAGTCAGAAACAATTTTGACAGTTCATAGTCCCGCTTTGGCTCTCACGCTGTGGTCCATGGGTGGGTTCTACCTTCTCCCGCTTCCCCTGCCTCTGGCCTGCCTGCAGTCCAACCGCAAATGCAGCCATTGCCCCAGCCCACCCAGAGCTCTCCCTCATCCGTCCCCCTGGGGAAGCGGGGCACATGTCCGTGGAAGACTTCGGGGACTGGGGAAAGTCACGCCGGGCTCCGGACGCTCGGGAGGGCAGCCCCTCCGCAGACTTTTCCCCTCTTTGCGGTGCCCACGTGACCGAGAGCAGGTCTCCACCGGCCCGCCCCTTTCGGCCGCTGCTGCCCACTTCCCGCTCGGGGTAAGTAAACCGCGGTTTTCCGCACCGCCCGGACCCCGCCCTCCTCCTTCCCCCTTCCCTTCACCTCCCTCGGGCTCCCTCGCGCCGCTCTCCCCGCCCCGCCATCCTCCCCGCCGGGCCCTTTGTACGTGCTCGGCGGCGTGCGAGCGCGCCCGGCACGTGACCCCGCCGAACGTGGCATTGTGTTATCACGTGACCCAGGTGCGTACGCGACGGAGCGGGGTGTGAAGATGGCGGACGAAGAGGCCGAGCAGGAGAGGTTGAGTCGCAGCGGAGGCGGCTGCGTCGCGGAGCTGCAGCGCTTGGGCGAGCGGCTCCAGGAGCTGGAGCGACAGCTGCGGGAGAGCCGGGTGCCGGCCGTGGAGGCGGCCACGGAGTACTGTCAGCAGCTGTGCCAGGTGAGGGCGCCTGGGGGTCCCCTCCCCCTTTCCCCCAGCCCGAGGGGGAAGAGGGCGAGCGAGCGCCCGGCGGCCGAGCGGTGGTCGTCGCGGCCTTGGCAGAGTCGGCGCCGTCGCCCGGGCGGGAGCGGGCAGGACGAGGAGAGCGCCTTTGTGTGGATGCCGTTGTGGCGGTTGTTGTCGGCGGCTCCCGGCTGGGGGAAGGGAGTTGTGGTCAGGGCGGAAAATCCCCCCTCCCCTTTCCTTCCCCGAAGTCGGGACTGCGCGGTCCCCCAGCAGAGGAGATGCGGACGGCGGGGACGGGAGCCCTCTCCGCCGCAGGGAGCGGGCGAGGGGTATGGGGGCCGGGTCCCCTTCTTCCTCCTCCTCTTATTGTGCACTGGGGATTACCGCGCCCCCCGCCTCTGCGCCTGCTTCCCACTCCGACGGGCCTCCGCCCCCACTGATGTGATTCCTTTGCCTCCCCCTGCTTTCATCCGGCCCGCCCCCAGCCCCGTCCTCGCTGTCTCCGGGCCTTTGTTGTTCGAGTTTCGCTTTAGGACTGAAGGGGCCTTTGTTGGTGTTCGAGGAGCGGTCCCCACCGACCCCTTCTAGTTGGGCGAGACGTTCTGGAGTGGGGGGCGCGGAGGCTGTCCCTCCCTGCCTTTGCTTGCTTGGTGCACCACTTCGATGGTCAGGGTTGCTCTCGTCGGTGGAGACGAGCTGTCCTTGTATAATATGTATCTTGGGGTCGAATGTCTCCGTGGGGCGGCTTTTCCAGAGTCCGCTTCTCTTTTGCTTTCACCTTTCGAGGAGTACGATTTCTTCTGCCCTTCCTCCCCCGTCTCCGCACCCCCCTATTACTTGGAGCCTTCCCTGTTTGGCCTCCTCGTGAAACGGAGAGGACTGAGCTTCCTGTGGACCTGTACTCAGGTCAGTTTCAGACCTTTCCTTCCTTTTCTTGCACAAGGACATTGCTTTCCAGTAACTGCGTTCTAACCAGGGTTTGGAATATTAACAACACTGTTTGCTTGATAGAAGTCGGAGAGTTTGGGTCTACGTTTGGACTTGATTACAAACCCTTCAGTTACGTTTGAAATTTCAAGGTGCTACTGCCGGCTATGGTGAAGATTTTGGTTAGATTGTCTTCTTGAGGAGGAAAGACACAATTTATGCAAGTCACATTTAGAGTTACCTTGTATCATTATAGAGAAGTTGTTTTGGAAAGATTGAATTTAAGGTCGAACAATGGTGGACCATTTTAGCATTTCAGAGTAGGTTACATTTCAACTTAATTTTAGCCTCTAAATTCTGAAATCTTTCCTTTATAAGTTCAGGGATACTTGATCCCATACAAAAAATTCTCCACTGCTGTATGCACATTATTGTCACTAATTATTTGGTGGTCGTTCATTGTCTTAAAAAAAACTTTGTGACATCAAGTGGTGACTTGTCTAGGAGTATATGCAATGTGAAAGATCCCCACTTCAGGTAACATAGGTCTGGTGAATACCTATCGCAAAATTAGAGATTCTGTCGTTTCTTTGAATCCTAGTTTTAAAGAATTGTTGAAATTTGCCAATTTCACTACCCTGGCAGTACTCATTCTTAATTGGTCTTTCAGGTATATATATATATATATATATATATATATATATATATATATATAAAAAAACTTAAGTAAGATACCATAAAAGGAAGTCTTTCATTTATAGGTAAAGTCAGCTTTTTAATCAGTGAAAAGTATTAAAGTCTAGCTTTGCTGAAAGACATTTTTCAGATAACGGTGTCCATTGATGGGTTTAATGCTAAATACTGTAAATACTATTTACTGTAAATACTCTTGGACAGCAATATTTATAAGCAGGATTAATAATTCTGGAAAAATGGAATCTCATGCAAGTTGGGCTTTTTTGAGCAACATCAAGTTATCACTTTAAATATTTTTTAATGGATGAAATATTCTTTTTTTATCAGTATGAAAATAATTTCCTGTATTAGTTTTAAGTGATTGGTCTTACAACACATAAGTTGTTTTTATTGACCAGTGCTGCATGAAACAGTAATAAAACAAATGCTGGGTTTGTGAATTTCAGAAACAGTGAACCATTTCATGCACTGAAATCCCACAATAATTTAAATACATTTAAAAGTGCTCTCCATTATTTGAACAGATGCAGAGTGTCTCTGATGTTTGATCCCCTGTGGAACATTTTCTACATGTTTTTAAAAAGTAACCTATTTGTTTTAGTGATCTTGTCAAATGGGAGGTAACTTGAAACATACTTGTTTCTTTAAAATTGTATCCTAGCCATTATTCCTTAACATTCTAATATGGGTTGAGCTGAGCACTGGTTAACAATTAGAGAATTTATTGGAGCAGTCTGAAAACAGTGCTAGAAATACTAGAAGCTAGAAATTGGCTTGGTTTCTAATCTTGAGATTATTATTTAACTTTTTCCATCTAAGCTTTTCCTGTAAAACTGGGATATTCACATGCTTCAAGAAGGCAAAGATGAATAAACATTTGTCAGAGTTAGTGTGCTCAGAGTTAGTATTCTGTAAGTGTTGATGTTTAGTGCTTTTATAATCTTCGTTGTTGCATTTATTTTTAAAAATGAATTAGTTTATATTCTGAATTTTTACCTCAGCAAAAGGTGAGTCTCTGGAGAATATAATGAAACCTAAAAATAGAAGTTGCTTAACACTTCCTAGTTTATAAATTTTCTTTCTTTTTGAATGAGGTAGGATAGTAACAGATTTCTTGAGTTCTGAGAAGTAAAATAGAAAATGAAAGATAAGTAAGTTTTTCTTATTGTTAACATTATTGTTTTGCTTCTTGGAAGCATGCCCCACTTTAACTTATTTATGTGAACATTTGCTTAAAGCGTAAGTGGGAGGAGGGGAAGGTGGTAGAGGATGGGTATATGGGAGTGCCTGTCAAAAATCTTAATTTCCTTATATCTTTCCAAGCTAGCTTTAATCTGGGTAATATAGTCAGTTTACTAATGTTTTAAAAATCTACTTAGAATGAGAATATAGGATTACCAGAAGTAATTTCTTGCATTTATTTCTTGCAAGATTATTACCATATATAAAAAATTGGTTATAGTTGGAACGTCTTGGACCATTTGTTGTTTTAGACTGGGCCAGAATTCACTCATTGGTTCAGCATTGTTGTTGAACACCTATACTATGGGCCAGGTGACCATGATCACAGTCCCTGGCTTCAAGGAGCCTATCGCTGGAGGAAGGTAAACAAATAGTAGTAAACTGTGATTTATATTTTTTATTTCTGAAATGAATGCAGTACAATGGGAGATTTTTTTGCTTGGAAGTTTAAACAGAAGCATTCCAACAGAAGAATTGTTCTAAAAGGATTTTAGAATAATTATTCATTTAAAAAGTTAAGCCCTTGTAATAGTTGAAGAAGGATTTGTTGGGGCATGATGTTCATTGACAGCATTATGTACTGAGCTGGATGACTGGCTGAGTTGTGACTGTTAATAGTTTATCTTCTGGTGGTTGGTAATTGTTTATGAAAGGTTGAATTGTAGTTTTGGAAATACGTGTGTATATTATGCGTATATACACACACTTCCTAGTTTAGTTCATATAAGCAGTGCTTCTTACCTGGGCATTGTACTTTCTTCCCATGTAGTTCTCTCTTTGAGGTCATTTGGAAATATGTGGGGTCAGTTGTTTGGTCATTGCAATGACTGGGGATGTGATACTGACATTTAGTGTCCATGGGCCATCCATGCTAAATTTTCTGAGGTGATCAGGACAGTCCTACCCCCATTGTTATTTATCCCTCTGCTTAAAGACCCACAATGCCCTTTTGAGAAGCACTGAACAGAATGAAAAAGAATATATTAAGATTTTTTTAGTCATTAGGCTCTTTTCACGTTAAGATAATTGTTATCATTTTAAGAAATATAGTTAACCTGGAACAGGTCCAGGTAAATGCTCTTCAACCATATTTAAATTCACATTGAGCTTGAGAGGTCAAAAAAATTTCTGCTTCCTTAGTAAAAATTACAAGCAATTACTTAAACAATTACTAAAACAAATCACTTTTACTAGGTTAAAGGGAGTAGCAAAGTCAACGTACTTAATTGTCCCGATTAAAGCAGAGATTTGACCTTTTGATATAATTGAAATTCTGTACTTTTAAGAAAGCATTTAATGCAAGGATTAGGTTTAGATGTTAGCGGGGGATATAAGTTATAGGAGACTCTAGTTGGATATAAACTAATAAGGTGGGCTTTAAATATCACTTCAAGATGACAATTGAAGAGATGTCAAAAGATACTATCATTAACTAACAAATTTGCTTTATTTTTTATTCTCTATTTTTTAATTGAAAATGTAGTACATTGAAATGGTTTTAAAAAAAATTCAAACACTGAAAAAAGGGAGTATAATGAAAACTTGATCTCCTTTCCACCCCTGACCTCCAGTCACCTCCCACAAAGACAGTCCCCTAATAGTTTTTTATGCATCTTTCCGGAAATACTGTTTGCTCTTTTTTAAAAATTGAAGATGAGGGCATACTATACACTGCATCTTGCTTTTTTCCACCAAAAAATGAATCTTTGGGATCATTCCATAGCTGCCATTGTAAATCTATGGCTTTCTGTTTTAAGCTGAATAATAATTCCAGTCTATGATTGTGTCTAATTAATCAGTTAATTGGGGGCTATTTAGAGCAATAAGTTAATTTTTGTATAGTAATTTCAATAAAGAGTTCAAAGTAGGTAGTAAGCACTTCAGGCTGGGGTATCAGACAAGGCTTTACTGAAGAGGTAGGATTTGAGCTAGACCTTAGTACCTTTATTTAACTATTGTTAGTGCCTTACTGGTATAAGAAACAAAAATCAAATTAAAATTGTTAAGAGAGCTACTATTTAAATTATTGTAGTTAATATGTTTCTTTGTATATTTTTATTTCATCTGTTTGATACGGTTGATTTCTTTTGTTTATCTGCATGTTTTGCTTAGCTTTAATTATGGTGGCAAGAATTTTGAAAATGCTTAAACATTTCCCTTAAAAAACTGAACCCTTTTTTTGATTATTAGAGGATATCTTAAGTTAATTTGTAGGACACTTCAAATCAGAAGAAAAGATGGCTTGCTTGTTCGTGATAATTACTTTAGGTATTGAGGGAGTAATAAGTCATTTAAACTTTAAAAGTTTAGGTAATGCTCAAGGGAACATTTTTTAAATGTTCATAATTAGTATGATTGCATGCTGGAGATATTAAATTCCACTTCCCAGAATATGCTTATACCAATTTTAGCAGAGAAAAACTACCAAATTTTGCTTGCCTCCTTCTTGACACTTCTTGGTCCTAAATTAAAATGGGGGAAGAGAAGATGTATTCTGCAATTGCCCTTCATAACTAACCTGCAAAACAAAGGATTTTTGAAAATATATGTTCTTCACTATATGAAACTGCTGCTGTACTTATTTTCCTTGAGATTCTGTCAAAGTTGAGAAATTACCTTATTTTTCCCAACTCCCACACATAAATCCAGTTCATAAAATTAACTAATCAATATGTGAGTAGCCTCATTTATAAAATGGAAAGTTTGCTTTTCATTAATATGTTTGTCACATACCCCATGTGGCTTTTAATTATGTATTACTTTCCAGGAGAGCCTCTTGATTCCTTGTTTCTCTTTTGGCATTGGGAGTTGCACAATGCACCTAGAAGAAAAATGTTACCTTTTTTCCCCCTTTACATTATAATTTTTTTTTTTTGGTGAGGAAGATTAGCCCTGAGCTAACATCTGTGCCAGTCTTCCTCCACTTTATATGTGGGATGCTGCCACAGCATGGCTTGATGAGCAGTGTGTAGGTCTGCACTGGGGATCCAAACCTGCGAACCCTGGGCTGCCAAAGCGGAGTGCGTAAACTTAACCACTACCCCACTGGGCTGGCCCCTACATTATAAAAATTTAATGATGTCTAAGCACATATATTTAGCCAAGATTTGTTAAAATTCAATCAATTATGTATATCTCTTCTTAATTTATTTTAATCAGATATTTTAATTCTTCTTGTGTGAGAGCATAGGGGAGCTATGGAGAATTATGGAGTGGCTATCTGCCTTGAAAGGCCTTACAAAATCTGGTGCATATATTAGTAGTTAAGCAACAGTATTAGATAGTAAAGTGTGTAGTGATAAATACAATAAGGGGAGTGTAAATTAAGAGAACTAGAGCATTTTGAAATTACTTAATTTAGCTAACAATTGAGCAAGAAAGGAATGCACTGTTTACATTGGGTCTTGAATGAATTTGGATAACCAAAGAGAAGTGGGAAGGTTGGGAATAAACGCTCAGAGAAATGGAACAACTGTTCAAACTGGCATCTTGGAGAAAAATGTCATGGGTTGGGATGAAAAATGGAAAAGAAAAAGTAGATTAGAACCAGACTAAAGGTTTAGCATCTAAACCAAGGAATTTTAATTAATCCTGTAAGTGTAGACAATATATGGTTACGTTGCCTAAAGACACACCCTTCCAAGTTTGGGACATTGAAATTAAATTAAGTTCAGAATGTTACAGCCTTTGGTTTTTCTTGAAGTATCCTGTATCAATTACTGCTGTGTAATGAAACTACCCCCAAACCTTGTGGCTTTAAAAGAACGGCCGTTTTTATTACTATTCTCAAGTCTGTGGGTCTCTTGGGTGGTTCTGGTAGGTTGTCTGAGGCTGAATGGTCCCAGATAGTCTCACTCATGTCTTGTGGTTGTCAGGTGGGTTGGATGAGGGGCTCAGTTAGGTTGGCTCATCTCTGCTCCACTCTTATCCTCTAGTAAGGTAGCCTGGATTTTTTTTTCATGGCAGCAGGAGAGCAAGTTCTGTTGCACAAGTGCTTTTCAAGCCTCTGCTTATGTCTTGTTTGCCAGTGTCCCATTGGCTACAGCAAGTGGTCAAACCCAGCCTCTTCGTGGGTACAAGGAGATGTGATTCTTTAGGGACCATTTCTATAACATTCTACCACATGTCCCATTTCCCTTTATTCTCCACTGCAATTCCAGACACTTTTATAGGTCAAATTAAAATTTTTCCTCTTTGTAGCCCTGCCTCTGCTTGCTTTCTTGTTGCCCATATTCTGTAATCAAAGTGCATCTGACTGTACTTTTCTTAGCTTGGCAAAAGGCATTTCCATTCCTGCATTCTAATCTCAGTATCTAAGTGGAAGAAGGGCATCCCACTCCATCACTGTAACTTTGGAAAATTTGTGGAATGACTCCTTTATTTACTATGGTTCTTTACGTTAATGTTAAACCTGGTGTGAATTTGATGTGTTGTGTTGTCTCTACCTTATACAGTCTAATAACAGCATCCTAGTTCTTGTCCTAATCTTTTTTTTTTTTTTTTTGTGAGGAAGACCAGCCCTGAGCTAACATCCGTCGCCAATCCTCCTCTTTTTGCTGAGGAAGACTGGCCCTGGGCTAACATCCGTGCCCATCTTCCTCTACTTTATATGGGACGCCGCCACGGCGGAGCTGACAGGCAGTGCGTTGGCGGGCGCCCGGGATCCGAACCCGCGAACCCTGGGCTGCCAAGCGCGGACTAAACCGCTGCGCCACCGGGCGGCCCCTCTTGTCCTAATCTTTAGCCGCCTTTTTGCTTAACTGATGAACTTGCTTTTAACCTTGCTTTCAATTCATGAAATTCCCCGACATCCAGCTTTTATCCTTCTACCTCAGTGGAGGGCCAATGCTTGTAACAGTGTTTCTCAAATTTGAGTTTGCAGAAATGCAAGAGAGTGAGTCTGTAGGTTTTAGTTAGAGTTACAAGTTTTTGATCTCAGCTCATAGTAAGATGTAGCTTTTTTACTTCACTGCTTAGTTGTCACACTGAAACAAAATGATCACAAAACAATACTTATCCTTACTATGTGTGATGCATTCTATTTTCATTTATTATTATTATTTTTAAAAGCTGCTCCTGATTTTATGGTCTGCTAATAGATCATAACCAACAGTTGGAAAAACACTACTTTTTTTTTTTTTGAGGAAGATTTGCCCTGCGCTAACATCTGTTGCCAAGCTTCCTCTTTTTTCCCCCCAAAGACCCAGTACATAGTTGTAGAGTTGTAGCTCTTCTAGATGAGACGCCGCCTCAGCATGGCTTGAGGAGTGGTGAGTAGGTCTGTGCCCAGGATCTGAACTGGTGAACCCCTGGCCGCTGAAGCAGAACGTACGAACTTAACCACCATGCCACTGGGTCAGCCCCGAAAAAACACTACTTTTAAGGGATCACTGGGCTCAGTTTAGTAGTAAGCATAAAGGCAGGCAGTCCTAAGATATAAGGTGGCCTTCTAGTCTAGTTGATTCAGACTCTTCTTACGTTTTATTTAGGAGGAGCATCAGAATTAAAATAGTTTTAAGTTTTTTTACAGTGAATGCTAGAAACTCAGCACTATGTCCGTGGAACCCAATTTGAGAAATACTGGTGCATAGGTTAAAATCCAAACTTAATCTTGGGTCCAGTGCTTTCTCTGCCCTATTGTTTCCTTTTATTCATCCTTTCACTGTTCAGCAGGAACTTTCTGCTCCATCTAAATTGGTCTATTCATTCCTCACAAGTATACCTGTTCATTTTACTGCCTTTGTGACTTTGCTTAGAGAAGCACTGTTATGTAGTGGAAAGCCAGATGGTTTTGAGTTCAGATATGAGCTCCCCTAAAATCTGGACAAGATATGTAGCTCATGCTTTCTTGGTCTGAAAAAAATAAGGCTGGGTGAGGGTGAAGCTTAGAGTTAGAGGCTAGACCAAGCAGATTGAAGAGGAAGAGAATTAATATTCAGAACAGGCTCTGTTAGATGCTTTATAACAATGAATTGTTTGAGCTGAAGACCTGTGAGATCATAGGATTAAAAACCATTTAGTCTATTTAAATGTCTCAGTTCATCCAAATTGCCTCCTAGGACCTCATCATTACTATATAATACTTGTTCAGTATGACACTGAATCATCAGAAAATGTTGTTTTATTAGGCATTTGTTTAGGAAGACTGAGATATATGGTTAAGTGGCTAAAATGAAGCAGTTCTTTAAAAAAATAAATTTCAAATATCTGGATAATATATTCATATGGAACATTTGATGTCCTTATTGATGCCTGACATAGGCGATGTTATGTATACAGGTTTTATATTTAGAAAGATGTTATCTAAATTTAAAAGTAGTCATTAATAATTGTCTTGATCCCCATTCCAATCAGTTTTATAGGGATGGTAGAAAGCTATCATATGAAATATTTAAATTAGGTCCTGTAGTTGATTTACCAAAGTTACTTGAAACAGATATTTGTGATTTTGAGGGAAAATTATTTCCAGTAAGTAAGGATGATTTTGCTACTTCTTTTAGATGAGCTGTTTCATCAAAAACAGGCATTTAGAATTTTTATTTACTCAAAATAGCTTACACTTTGTATATAAGTTGTATATATTCTTGATCTTTCCCTAATTTTTGCAAATATGAATCTCAGTCAACATAAAAAACTTGAAACATCATTATACATTTAACTCAGAGGCATTTACATTTTTGTCAATTGATATTCTGAAAAATACAAATTTTTATTTCTAGTTTTTTGAAGAAAACTTTCACCAGATTATCCCATTTTAAAAGGAATATGTATTTATAAAGTTTTAGTCAAATACCTGTTAAAATTGATACTTAGGTAGTTTGAATCTGGTGACTTACCATGGCTTATCCCATCCATATTTGTATAACTTTATTTTAAATTTCTGTTAGGGAAATTGCCTAAAATGGGATACTGCACATAACATAACAAACATTGTGAATAAAATGTATATCCTTAAATTGATCATGAAGTTCATCATCATGAAGATTTTATTTTTTATGGATTGAATCAAATTTTAAACTATGCTTTTTTTTTTTTGGATGTCTTAATAGTTTATAACATTGTGAAATTTTAGTTGTACATTATTGTTTGTCAGTCACCATATAAATACATCCCTTCCCCCCCATCCCCACCGCCCCCCCCTTGTCCCTGGTAACCACCAAACAGTTCTCTCTGTCCATGTGTTAGTTTATATTCCACAAATGAGTGAAATCATGTGGTGTTTGTCTTTCTCTCTCTGGCTTATTTCATTTAACATAATTCCTTCCAGTCCATCCATGTTGTTGCAAATGGGACAATTTTGTCTTTTTTTATGGCTGAGTAGTATTCTGTTGTATATATATGTACCACATATGAAGATATTTTATAGAACACATTTCTGAATGCTTGTGTCACAACTACTGCTTCTTTAGTAATTAAGAATTAACCCTCGTATGTAAAACTGAATATATTGGCAAGAAATGAGTCAGACTTAGTATATTTTAATATCATGACCTATTTATAAAATATTTCTGAAAAGGCAATCTGATGTTTCAAACGCTGCCTAAAGAGAAATTATTTTTAATACCAAAAGACCTTTGAGGATTGAAGGAAAACATTTGTGGTATTTGATTTTTTTTTTTCCCCCTTGAGAATCATCTTTTAGAGATCCTGTTTTACTTAATGAAAAAACCTGCACTCTAGATTCTGTCATATCTGCTTTGCTTGACAGCCCATTAGATTCTGTGAATTAAATTCTTGGGATTCTAAGGACACTGGTTTTAATTTTCACAAAATTGTTTATTGTGACCCTTGGCATGCTACTTATAACTTTTCTTTGTTTCTTTATCCTTGAAATGGAGATGATACAGACCTTTGTTGCTGTTACAAGAAGAATTAATCAAAGGCATAGCTATTTTAAACGTGTTGCAATATAAAGTAACATTTTCATTTACACTTAAGAGACAACTTTGGAAACATCTTTGATATTTTATGTATATAATAACTTAGCATAATTTTAAAATATTAATAATGCTATCACTTTCAACTCATTTGTTATCGCTTTGAAAAATAACATAGATTACTGGTTTACCAGCTTGTTTGAAGCGTACATTTTAGAGAAGGCAGGATTGGATTTTATAATAATTTATAAAAGATCTTTTTGTCTTGGGGGGCCGGTTGACTTGATGTGTGTGAATGTGCCAGGAGAAGATTATTGTCTTTACAACTGAAACTTTTCCTTTGTCAGAATTTTAAACCTGGGATTTGAGAGCCTGGGAGTGAGAGAAGCTAGTATTGCGTTGTAATTACAAGTATAGATTCTGAACTATGATTTGAATTCCAACTCCATTACTTCCTGTGGGACTTCGGGCTTGGTTTTGTGTCTGTGTCCTCGTCTGTGGACTAGAGGTGGTAGTAATATCTGCCTAAAAGCTGTTGTGATTAAGGCATAATGTTTGCTGAGTACTTTGCCTATTATGATGCTGGAAGTACACAGGGAGTGTTAGCTATTAATACATTTAAGAGGACTAAATCTGAAATTTTCCCTCATAAAAGAACATTAATCTTAGTGTTTAGTAGACTACTCTTGAGTTTCTTATCATCTATCTAGATAGTGGTTTTCAAACTTAAAAAAAATTAGAGGAACTCCCTTTTCCCCCCAAAGTCTTACTTGATGTCTTGATGTACACAACAGTCAAGTTACCTCTGCGGAACAGTTGGACAAGTCTAATCTAGAAAATAACAGCACCATTGTCAGAGGTTGTAAAGGAAGTTCAAGCACAGTTCTCTTCTGACATTATTTTCTTCTTAAATAGGTGTTTTTTTCTCATTTTTCCTTGTTCTCCTGCTTCCTTCTCTGTATTCTCCTGAAAATAATGAATGTTCTTGTCTTAGAGACATAGTAAAACCATCACTGAAGACTTTCATATATTTTATTTAATTTTTAAAGCCTTTTAATTGTGCTGCTTATTCTTGTCTTACATACTAAGGGACATTAAACAAACTCATTTTTTGGTACCTAAGTTTTAAAATAAATTTATTTCTCAGGAAGCATGGCACTGATGTGTATATAGTATGAATAGAGAAATTGTGCCATATCAGAGGAACAATAAGTATTAAATAATAGTGAAACTTATGCACAAACAGTTCCACAAATATACTCAGTACTAATGTTTAATTCTTTCTGAACATTTGTTGAGAAGACCTAGGCCGTCTTATACATTCCCCCAAAACTACTTCATCTCATGTTTTCTCTGGATCTTTCATTTTCTTCCTTGGGTTTCCAAAGAAGTGGCTGTTCTCTGGAAAGCAGATTTTTTTCATCTGTGCACTTGATCCCCACTGCCTTAGAGAACCTTTCCACTTTTCCTGTGTCTTCATCATTTTTCTTTCCATCATTCCTGTCCTTTAGCCTATAGATACGTGTGTCTTTCTCATCTTTTTGCTTTGTTGGTCATCTATCTTCAGATTTCTCCATTTTCTCTAACCCATTTTCTCCATGTATGAGACTTCTCTTTCCCGAAAAAGGTTTTCTGTAACTCTTGTTTTCTAATCTTTACTGCCAAACTTCTTGAAAAGGTACCGTATTTATTGCATTTACTTCTTACCTTCTACTGCAGTTTGGTTTCTGCCCCTGACCACACTAAAGAAAATGTTCTTTTAAAGGTCACTTGCTTGGCATATCTGTGATACTTTATTAACTGTAGACTCGAGTAGCAGTCCAGCAGCTCAGACTACTTCATGTGCTTGCACATTGTTTTTAACAAAACTTAATTGTCAGCATTTTAAAAATCATGAGCTTTCATATTGAAATGAGGATGTTTGGCTTCTCTTAGAAAATCAGAAGATCTGGCAATATTGGACTCATTCATGGCTTTTTCCTTGAATAGGTTGTTTTAATTGTTGAGGGGGGGAGTGAATTTTGTGCTCGTAAGAGGCCATTCACATACTAAAATTAGGTTTCTTCTGACCACTCTTGTTTCATCTCAGTTCTGACATTGGATATTTATCTTTAGGGCAAGGGTTCAGTTTGACCAAATACGTGTAGTGCTTATAAAGCAAATGTGTATAATAAGTAGTCCTCTTAATAGCTTATATTTATTAAAGGCTGACCAGTGCCAGGAACTGTTAAATTTATGTGTGTGTGTGAGAGATATTGAGAGAGATGAACTCATTTAGTCCTCAACAACCCTCTCAAATAGGTAGAGTTACTCGCCCTATTTATATAAGAGACTGCTGAGGCACAGAGTAGTAAAATAACTTGCCTAAATCAGGTAACTAGGATTAAATTTTTAAGAAACAGGAGAAGCAAAACTGAAACTAAGTAAAACATTGTTTTTCTTTTGGGGAGGAATATGTAGGTGTTGCTTGTTGAAATTTGTTTTAGGGCACAAAGGGAATTTACAATGGTAAACTTTAATCATTTGAAACTAAACTTCGGGAAAGCAGAACAATGAATGTAAGCATTTCACTATTTTAGTGGAGTTTGAGTTATAGCTTTATTTAAGAATGTATTAATTAGGGTTCTTTGTTTAGCAGTAGTGGGAATTTTATTAGTTTTGAATTTATTTGAGTAATGAATGAGTCTTTTAAGGGTAATCAGTACATATTTATGAGCTAGAGAAAAAATTGGTGTCTAATCTCCAAATATAACTAAGAACAATTCTTTATTTTATTGGATTAAGAAAAAACAAATCTCCATTTGTGATGTGTTTGGCCTCTTGATATGGTGCAAAGAAGTACCTAAAATCCCTGGGGGATAGTAGGGTCATTGTCTACAGCAGTGGTGTTTAAGCTGCTTTTAGTTGGGTATCCTACCAAACATTTGAATATGAGACCTCAGTATAGGGATATCTGATTACAAATCATATATATGTATGTACACACATATACATACACATATATGTACTGTTTCAGCTTACATAGTTATTCAAGTCTGTTAATAATAAAATTTATGTTTTAGATAAATTTACTAGAAAAAGTTTTTTCCCCCTTCTGTGCCTCATTGTTGGAAACCACTAGTTTATAGTGCTATGAGTAGCTGAGGTTTCTGAGATACATTATTAAATAATAACTGCCTGATTTGTTTTCCCCATTTTTAGAGTGTACTAGAGAAGTGACAGCAGTGATCCAATCAGGTTTTTAATACTCTTTTAGTCAAATTTAATGTAATGTGTATTTCCAGTTTATTGTTTCTGTCGTGCTTTACCCTTTATGAAGATCCCTGAGTATTGAGTATGCCAGTTATCAGATTCCCTCTCAGCTCAGAGTCCACTCTTTATTACTTGCTCTGCAATATTGGAGCCTTGATCCTTTAAGGATGTCTCATCTGCATGATGTTAAGCTTTGTCAGTAGAGGATGCTGAAGGGCCATTACACAAGGAAGGGGCTTCTGTTTTTGTTTCTTGCTCCTACTGCATGGCTGCTAGTGGCACGGCTGTGGGACGTTCAGTGGTCCTTTGCCCCAGGTGAGTGCCCAGAGTGGACAGACTCTTGGTGAGATCACAGCCCCAGCCCAACTTGGTGACCACCTCAGCACAATTCTCTGACACAGGCATTGCACACTCCAGACCTCATGTGTCCTTGCTGGAGAGCAAGCAGCCAGTACCCCACCTCCCCCTGCACATCTGTTTCCTGTGGCCCTCCATATGCAGGTGCTGCTGGCAGTGAGGTTCTCAGTGTCCCAACTCACTTTGTGTACTCACCCATCAGCCTCTTAGGCCCAGGCAACCCAACCTGGAGAACTTCTTTGGCATCCAGTAGACTGCAACCATACTTTCTCTGGCAAGGTCCAAACCCTAGCTTTGGGGAAGGGGTTTCTTCCAAGTTTGTTTCTTCCTTGGATACCCTCTCAGCCCTTGGGTATTCTTTAGAGTTCTCCTTACATGTTTATATATGTTACTCCCCTGTTATAAAATTAATAAGCCTTTTGTGACACTTTGCCTGTTACTGAGTGGTCCCCATTTCTTGATTGAACCCCATCTGATGCTCTGGGCTAAAATGAGATAAATTACATGCTATATTTATGCACAAAAACTGTAGATTAGTACCAATACTTTTTCCCTTGTATATACGGCATACTTGGGTTATCTGCTAGTGCATGGAAACTAGTTTTGGTGTTTAAAAAATAAAAAACCATGCTTGTAAATTCAGTTATTTATTCCAGTGGATTATAATTATGCAGGAGTGGTCCTTAAAAGTCATTTGTCCCCAAAATTGTTGAGATGAGGGAATGGAATAATTGTGTGTGTTTTCATAGTTAAATATCTGTCATACTTTAAATAATCAGGAAATATCAAGTGAGAACTTTTTAATCCTATTAAGTTATTAGCATATTTGATAGCTCGAAAATTTCCAATGGGTCATTTCTTTTTGAATAAATTAGCAAATGACATGTGAATTATGTTCTAAAAATTTCCCCAAGTAGGAGGTTGGGTTAAAAGAAAAGCACACCACACTCCCAGAGGATGTGGGGTTGGTGAGGCAAGGAGACAAAGAAGTAGTAGTGTTGTGGCTAATTTATTAGTGTTGACTTGTTGAGTGGTATATTTGTAGACATCTAAATTTGATTCTGTTTATCCTTTTCATATTTGAGTTTTCTTGTGAATATTTAAAATCATTAGCTTTGCTAATTTTAAGATTCGCGTCTTATCTTTAATAACATTTCCCACATATCTGCAGTGTTCTATTAATACCACCTTCATTCCCAGGAATTTTTTGAAATTCAGCAGTTACTGGATTTCTGACTTCTACTTTGGCTTTTGTGCACCCCAGTTCTAACTTTTTCTTTGAAGCTGTGATATGTATTTAAAATGGATGATGATAATGCTTCTAGACATTGAAGGAGGAAAGAATAAAAGTAAATTAATGATCAGATTGTTGATTCTATAGCAGAATTTGTTTGCTATATCCAGTAGCCTTTACACTGATACACAAGTGATGAATCTGTATATTGCATTAAGTAAATTATATTGTCTTTAAAAAATCAGTAAAACAGTAAGACACCAGAATCTTTTTTTTTTTTTTTTTTTTTTTGTGGGGAAGACCAGCCCTGAGCTAACATCTGTTGCCAATCTTCCCCTGTTTGCTGAGGAAGACTGGCCCTGAGCTAACATCCGTGCCCATCTTCCTCCACTTTATATGGGACGCCGCCACGGCATGGCTGACAAGCAGTGCGCGTCCGCGGGCGCCTGGGATCCGAACTCGCGAACCCCGGGCTGCCAAGCGCGGACTAAACCGCTGCGCCACCAGGTGGCCCCGAGACACCAGAATCTTGTTTGAGGGGTTTCCTACCTCCTGATCTTACTGCTTTAACTTCATTATTTGTGGCAACTTGAGGTAGAGATATTGCTGAAGATAAAACTGATGGTCCTGGCTCTGTAGATGATGATTTTCCCAATGGAACATTTATAGTATTTTAAGTAAATTTTTTGAAGCAAATGATGTTTTTGTAGAGGAGCCTTTTTTTTAAACTTAGGTTATAATTATTATGTATAGAATGAATGTTTTGAAAAGAAAAAAAATGCTTTGCAATAAAGTTACAAATAGGAATTTTTTTCCTCTGCAATGGAAAGAATGGTACTTTATTTAAGTCTTTGACACGTGAGATTCAGTAAGGGTGTGACATACTAGAGAAAGATTATAATTAGGAGGTGAATCTGATCATCTTAGAAGAAAATAGAATTCTTTTCCAGAGTAAAAGTAATAGAGAGGAAAATAATTCATTATACATATTGCTATCAAATACATTTTTTCTTGTCGGCTGGCCCCTGCAAGAAAATATAACATGAAATTCAGGTATATTGTATATTTTATATCTTACTAAGAAGTTACTGGTTTTAGGTCCCTTCAGTTGACACAGTGTGGCAATTTAGTTAACATAGTAATACTATGTAACACTAGAATATGGTGTTGGTGTTGGTGTACTATTTGTATTCTTTTAGAACTTCAAGCATACTTTTCTGTGGAGGTAGAATTCTAGGCTAATTGCAAAGGTATTTTTTTATTCACAGGGTATGGTTTAATGTTATTTTGTATTTTAGGAACAGGATACCATGCAGGAAAGAAGGGTTTCCTACCATTTTTCTGAGTATTAGGCAAGTTTACTGTCCAATTTAGAAGTGATAGTTGTGTGTTTGTGTTGGCATTCCTTATTACTTCATTTTCATTCTCTCTTCCCTTCTCTTGCCCTCTTTCCCAAGTAGCCACCATTCTCATATTTCTGTGAGCTCCACTTTGCATCCTCACACAAACCTCCTATTTCATCAATATAGAAGAATTCAACTAGCTTTAAGAAACATCTAGACTAATTTATGATAACGTGAGGATTTTTGTCTTAGATAAGATTTCAAGTAGATAATAAAAATGGGAAGATATGGGCAATTTGGGGAAGGATAATTTGGAATAGAAGAATCTCCAAAGAGACAAGCCACCCTGTTGCTGCTGAGTTTAGTCTTTTTTTAGAGTTGTTCCTATACTCCTGAACTCATAGTTTCTCTGAAAACTTGAATTTAAAACTTTTTCCTAACTACTCCCAGTACGTTAGCAGCAAGGGTTCATGGGGAGGATGAATAGGGTAAGACTGGAGCCTTCGGTGTGTATAGTTTTGTAAATTCAGGATTCCAGTTGTGCCGTCATCACTTTAGTCTTTTCCAGTTATTATGTGAATGAATAAATTACTCTTTTTTCACTTAAGCGACATTGTATAGAATTTCTAACCCTAATACAAGTAATAATGCAAATCTTTAGGGGAAAATTACTTAAGTAAATATAACAAGTTGTCAGTCCTCTCTGACCTAAATACATAAAAAGTACTGTTAATTATGGGTTCAGATCGATCATGATAAATATCAATGAACTTTTTTTTTTTAGTCATCTTGTTCAATAGCTCGCTTGACTAAATTTTGGATTCCAAGGCCTGGCCAGTTAGTACTGGAAAATATACATATCTATAGCCAAATCCTTAGCTGAAGGGCTGTTAGATGAACCTATTCTGTGGACAAATGTTTGCTATTTACTGATGACTTAATGTAGTTTGGTGCTCCTGAATTAAAAACTGCTTTCGCTACTCAACTGTTTGTCTGTGCCAGCAGTGACAGCATTAAATGCCTGTAAACCCCAGGAATGTAAAGTAACCGAGTGACTTAGGTAGGGAAAGAGCAGTGAGGAACCAGAAAGCTCCCACCCCAGTTCACCAGCTGCTACCCACCTGCTTACTACTGCTGTGGGGGAATTCTGGCCCAGTGTTGTTAGATCTTCTGATTTTTCAAGAACTAGAAATCCAGATTCTTATGTGTAATGTCCCAATTTTGAAATATTGGCAACTAATTCAAGAATGTCTGGGGGAAAGAAAACCCAAAACACTGTGAGCCAAGCAAAACATGTCTGGGGAATTTATTCCTGGATATTTTGAGCAGTCTGTAGTTTGCCAGAAACAGTACATGAAAAACAACTCCTCCCCCAGAGTGAGTTTTGGTTCTTGATGATTCCCTCACAGTCTGTGTGCTTCTCTCCTTCATTTGCATCCCTGGAGATTAGAGTTCTTGAATGCATCCGGGAAGAGGGATGTACAAATGACCAATATAGTAAGGGAAGGGAAACAACTCAGTTTGCTTTGGTAGCTTCTTTAGAATAGAGAGGTCTGTAAGATAGTGATTCCCATTACCAGATGGGTAGAAATCTCTTACCACCTTCCTGGTTGTGTATTTCTGCTATAGGACTCCCTGCTTTGTTTAATTTATCCTAAGGCCTGACAGATTTTTAACCAGTATTCTAAGTTTCCAGAACTATTTAAATATGTATATATCCAAAGGTAATTTTGTGAGTATTTCAGTGGAAGGATAGAGGAGAGCAAACCAGATAACACAAGCTTGCAACTATGTTAATTTGAAACTTAAGTGATTACTTAAAGTTTTAAAAATATATTCATGTTAAAATTAGTTTTTAGAATGTCAGTATTCTTGCTTAATTTTGTGTATTATCTAAGAAAAATTCTTGTTTAGATTAATACATGACCACCTGTATTATCTTTTGATTATGTTAGAAAGTTCAGTTCACTGTTGTCTTTCAAGTAAAAATAGCTGAATATCAAGTTTGAAAATGAACATAATGAAAGATTTTGAAAAACACATCTTTTTTTAAGTAAATTTCTTTATTAGAATGGTTTTAGATTTACAGAAATATTGTGAAGACAGTACAGTGGATTCCTGTATATCCCACAGCCATGGTATTCACATCTTGCATTTGTCACAGTTAATGAACCAATATTGATACACTATTGTTAACTAAAGTCCATGTTTTTTTCAGAGTTCCTTAGTTTTTATCTTAATTTTTTTCTGTTCCAAGATCCCATCCGAGGTAACACATTACATTTACTTGTCATATCTCCTTAGGTTCCTTTGAGCTGTGATGATTTCTCAGACTTTTCTTGTTTTTGATGACTTTAAGTTTTGAGGAGTACTGGTCAGGTATTGTGTAGAATATCCATCAGTTGGAATTTGTC
This sequence comes from Tapirus indicus, assembly GCA_031878705.1. Classification (NCBI taxonomy): domain Eukaryota; kingdom Metazoa; phylum Chordata; class Mammalia; order Perissodactyla; family Tapiridae; genus Tapirus; species Tapirus indicus. The sequence goes on from CM062933.1 coordinate 13,175,277, forward strand.
TAATGTTTTTCTCTTGATTAGACTGAGGTTATGGTTTTTTGGCAGGAAGATCACACAGGTAAAGTGCCATTGTCATCACAATCATTAAATATACATGTATATCAACGTGACCTAATACCGTTGATGTTAACCTTGATCATTTGGCTTAGTATAAGTGTTTGTCAGGTTTCTCCACTGTAAAGTTATTCTTTTTTCACCCTTTCCACCTTTGAAAGGAAGTCTCTATGTACAGCCCACACTTAAGAGATGGAAAGTTATGTTCTACCTCCTTGAAGGTGGAGTCTAGATAAATTATTTGGAAATCTTTTACATGGGGGATTTGTCTCTCCTCGTGCATTTATTTATTTATATCATCATTTACATCAGTATGGACTTGTGGATATTTATTTTATACTTTGGGTTATAATACAATACTACTATATTTTGTTCTGCAAATTGTTCCAGTTTGGGCCATTTGGAGCTCTTTCACTTGACTCCTGTGTTGCTTTGGCATACTCCCCCCCCACCCAAATCTGCGTGTTTGTGTGTGTGGTTTAGCACAGTAAGTGTTTTGATCTAGAAGAAAAATTTTAAAATAGAGATTGTTTTATATACAGATAGTACTTCCATTTTTACACCCTTGCGAACCCTAAAATCCCATAATAACGAATAAAATCCAACTATTATGTTTATGCCCTACTCTCAGCATTCTTTGTTCAAGTACTTTTAGAGGCATTGGCAAACAGTGTCTTGAAAGAGAATGTTGTCAAGATAGAAGATCCTAGAAGATTTTGAAGTTCTTTTTTTTTTTAATTGATGTCTTAATAGTTTATAACACTTCGGGGTTTTAGTTGTACATTTTTGTTTGTCACCATGTGGATGGAACCCTTCACCCCTTGTGCCCACCCCCCACCCCCCTTCCCCTTGGTAACCACCAGTCAGTTCTCTCTGTCCGTGTGTTCATTTATATTCCATATATGAGTGAGTTCATGCAGTGTCTGGCCTTCTCTCTCTGGCTTATTTCACTTAACATAATACTCTCTAGGTCCATCCATGTTGTTGCAAATGGGACAATTGTGTCTTTTCTTATGGCTGAGTAGTATTCCATTGTATGTATATACCACATCTTCTTTAACCAGTCATCAGTCGAGGGACACTTGGGTTGCTTCCACTTCTTGGCTATAGTGCATAATGCTGCAATGAACATAGGGGTGCATACGCCTCTTGTGATGGTTGACTTCATGTCCATTGGGTAGATGCCCAAGAGTGGGATTGCTGGATCATACGGTATTTCTATTTTTAATTTTTTGAGGACTCTCCATACTGTTTTCCATAGAGGCTGCAACCAGTTTGCATTCCCACCAGCAGTGGATGAGGGTTCCCTTTTCTCCACAGCCTCTCCAGCATTTGTTGTTATTTGTCTTTGTGATTATAGCCATTCTAACGGGTGTCAGGTGATATCTTAGTGTAGTTTTGATTTGCATTTCCCTGATGATTAGTGATGTTGAACATCTTTTCATGTGTCTATTGGCCATCTGTATCTCTTCCTTGGAAAAATGTCTGTTCATATCCTCTGCCCATTTTTTGATCGGGTTGTTTGTTTTTTTGTTGCTCAGTTGTATGAGATCTTTATATATTACTGAGATTAATCCCTTGTCAGACAAATGATTTGCAAATATTTTCTCCCAGCTAGTGGGTTGTCTATTCATTTTGATCCTGGTTTCATTTGCCTTGTAGAAGCTCTTTAGTCTGATGAGGTCCCACTTGTTTATTTTTTCTTTTGTTTCCCTTGTCCGAGTAGACATGGAGTCTGAAAGGATCCCTTTATGTCCAATCTCAATTAGTGTACTGCCTATATTTTCTTCCAGGGTTTTTATAGTTTCAGGTCCTTGATCCATTTTGAATAGATTTTTGTATATGGCGATAGGACATGGTCTACTTTCATTCTTTTGCATGTTGCTGTCCAGTTTTCCCAGCACCATTTATTGAAGAGACTTCCCTCTCTCCATTGTATGTTCTTTGCTCCTTTGTCGAAGATTAGCTGTCCATAGGTGTGTGGTTTTATTTCTTGGCTTTCAATTCTATTCCATTGATCTGTGTGTCTAGTCTTGTACCAGTACCATGCTGTTTTGATTACTCTAGCTTTATAGTATATTTTGAAATCAGGGATTGTGATGCCTCCAGCTTTGTTCTTTTTTTTTCAGAATTGCTTTAGCTATTTGGGGTCTTTTGTTGCCCCATACGAATTTCAGTAGTTTTTGTTCTATTACCATGAAGAATGACATTGGGATTCTGATTGGGATTGCATTGAATTTGTAAATTGCTTTAGGTAGAATGGACATTTTAACTATATTTATTCTTCCAATCCATGTGCATGAAATATTTTTCCATTTCTTTATGTCTTCCTCGATTTCTTTCAATAGTGTCTTATAGTTTTCATTGTGTAGGTCTTTTACCTCCTTGGTTAAATTTATTCCCAGATATTTTATTCTTTTTGTTGCAATTGTAAATGGGATTGTCTTTTTGAGTTCTCTTTCTGTTGGTTCATCGTTAGTGTATAGAAATGCAATTGATTTTTGTAAGTTGATTTTATACCCTGCCACTTTACTGTAGTTGTTGATTGTTTCTAGTAGTTTTCCGATGGAATTTTGTGGGTTTTCTATGTATAAGATCATGTCGTCTGCAAATAGTGAGAGTTTCACTTCTTCATTGCCTATTTGGAGTCCTTTTATTCCTTTTTCTTGCCTAATTGCTCTGGCCAGAACTTCCAGTACTATGTTGAATAAGAGCGGTGAGAGTGGGCACCCTTGTCTTGTTCCTGTCCTCAAAGGAATGGCTGTCAGTTTTTCCCCGTTGAGTAGGATGTTTGCTGTAGATTTGTCATATATGGCCCTTATTATGTTGAGGTACTTTCCTTCTATACCCATTTTGTTGAGAGTTTTTATCATAAATGGATGCTGGATCTTGTCGAATGCCTTCTCTGCATCGATTGAGATGATCATGTGGTTTTTATTCATTTTGTTAATGTGGTGTATCGCGTTGATTGATTTGCAGATGTTGAACCATCCCTGTGTCCCTGGTATAAATCCCACTTGATCGTGGTGTATGATCTTTTTGATGTATTGCTGTATTAAGTTTGCCAATATTTTGTTGAGGATTTTTGCGTCTATGTTCATCAGTGATATTGGCCTGTAGTTTTCCTTCTTTGTATTGTCCTTGTCTGGCTTTGGTATCAGGATGATGTCGGTCTCAGAATGTGTTGGGAAGTATTCCATCTTCCTCTATTTTTTGGAATAGTTTGAGAAGGATAGGTGCTAAATCTTCTTTGAACGTTTGATAAAATTCTCCAGGGAAGCCATCTGGTCCTGGGCTTTTATTTTTTGGGAGGTTTTTGATTACTGTGTCAATCTCTTTACTTGTGATTGGTCTGTTCAGATTCTCTATTTCTTCTTGATTCAGTTTGGGGAGGTTGTACGCTTCCAAGAATTTGTCCATTTCCTTTAGGTTGTCCAATTTGTTGGCGTAAAGTTTTTCATAGTATTCCCTAATAATCCCTTGTATTTCTGTGGTGTCTGTTGTAATTTCTCTTCTTTCATTTCTAATTTTATTTATTTGAGTCCTCTCCGTTTTTTTCTTAGTGAGTCTGGCTAAGGGTTTGTCAATTTTATTTATCTTCTCAAAGAACCAGCTCTTTGTTTAATTGATCCTTTCTACTGTTTTTTTGGTTTCAATTTCATTTATTTCCGCTCTGATTTTTATTATTTCCCTCCTGCTGATTTGGGGCTTTGTTCTTTTTCTAATTCTCTTAGGAGCAGTTTAAGGTTATTTATTTGGGATTTTTCTTGTTTGTTAAGGTGAGCTTGTATTGCTATGAATTTCCCTCTCAGGACTGCTTTTGCTGCATCCCATATGAGTTGGTATGGTGTATTTTCCTTTTCATTTGTCTCCAGATAGCTTTTGATTTCTCCTTTAATTTCGTCAACGACCCATTGGTTGTTCAGTAGCATGTTGTTTAGTCTCCACGTCTTTGTCTCTTTCCTAGTTTTTTTCTTGCAGTTGATGTCTAGTTTCACAGTGTTATGATCAGAAAAGATGCTTGTAATGATTTCAATCTTCTTAAATTTATAGAGGTTTGCCTTGTTTCCTAATATATGGTCTATCCTTGAGAATGTTCCATGTGCACTTGAGAAGAATGTGTACTCTGCTTTTTTTGGGTGGAGTGCTCTGTATATATCTATTAAGTCCATTGCGTCTAGTTTTTCGTTTAAGTCCATTATTTCCTTCTTGACTTTTTGTCTGGATGATCTATCCATTGATGTAAGGGGGGTGTTAAGATCCCCTACTATTATTGTGTTACTGTTAATATCTCCTTTTAGGTTTTTTAGCAGTTGTTTTATGTACTTTGGTGCTCCTGTGTTGGGTGCATAGATATTTATGATTATTATGTCTTCTTGGTGAAGTGTCCCTTTTATCATTATATATTGCCCTTCTTTGTCTCTCATTACCTTTTTTATCTTTAAGTCTACCTTGTCTAATATAAGTATGGCTACTCCTGCTTTCTTTTGTTTGCCATTAGCTTGGAGTATTGTTTTCCATCCTTTTATTTTGAGTCTGTGTTTGTCTTTAGAGCTGAGATGTGTTTCCTGGAGGCAGCAGATTGTTGGATCTTGGTTTTTAATCCATCCCACCACTCTGTGTCTTTTGATTGGAGAATTCAATCCATTTACATTTAGAGTGATTATTGATATATGAGGGTTTAATGTTGCTATTTTATTGTTCATCTTCTGGTTCTTTTGCATTTCCTTCGTTTCTTGTCCCTTGTGTTTCGGACTGCAAATTCAATTTGGTATTTCTGCATGCTCATTCTCTTGGTTTTCTCTTTATTTGTCATGTGTGGTTCTCTTCTGGTTATTTGTTTAGTGGTTACTGTGAGGTTTATATAAGCGATCTCCTGGATAAGATAGTACATTTTCAGATGCCTCCTTTTTCCTGAGGCTGGGTCGATTCAATCCCTTACCTCTTCCCCTCCTTATTTGTTATCTCTGTTTATTCCATCTTGTGTCGTGAATGTGTGTTTCCAGTGATGAGCTTGAATTAATTTTTGATGTTATCCAACTGTAGTTTGTTCTGGTTTAGTCTCCTTGCTTTTCTCCTTGCTGAAATCTTTGTATCCTCTTTCTCATTTGTTTTTTTTTTTTCAGGCCTAAGGGCTTTCTTGAGCATTTCTTGTAGTGGGGGGTCTTGTGGTGATGAACTCTCTTAGCTTTTGTTTATCAGGGAGAGTTATTATTTCTTCATCATATTTGAAGAATATTTTTGCTGGATAAAGTATTCTTGGCTGAAGGTTTTTGTCTTTCATGATTTTGAATATATCATTCCAGTCTCTCCTAGCCTGTAGAGTTTCTGTTGAGAAATCAGCTGAGAGCCTGATGGGGTTTCCTTTGTATGTTATTTTATTTATTTATTTATTTTGTTTAGCTGCCCTTAATATTATTCCTTGTCACGGATATTTTTCAAGTTTGCTACTATGTGGCGAGATGATTTTTTATTCCTGTTTATATATTTAGGTGATCTATTGATTTCATTGACTGTTATTTCCCTCTTGTTCCCTAGGTTGGGGAAGTTCTCAGCTATTATTTCTTTGAAGAAACTCTCTGCTCCTTTTTCTCTTTCTTCTCCTTCTGGAATACCTATTATCCTTATGTTGCTTTTCCTTATTGAGTCTGGTATTTCTCGAAGAATTTCTTCATTTCTTTTTAGTCTTAGCTCTGTCTTCTCCCCTATCTGGAGCGTTTCTGCGTGGCTATCCTCGATAATGCTAGTTCTTTCCTCCATATTGTCAGTTCTGCTCTTTAAAGACTCCATTTTTTCCACTATCTCATTCATTTTGTTTTTCATCTCCAATAATTCTGATTGGTGTTTCTTTATGGTTTCAATCTCTTTTGTGATGAAAGCCCTGAATTCGTTGATTTGTTTCTGTGTGTTCTCTTGTACTTTGTTGAGTTTGTTTATGATAGCTATTTTGAATTCTCTGTCCTTCAGGTTATCGAATTCTGTGCCTTCAGGGTTGGTTTCTGGGTGTTTGTCATTTTCCTTTTGGTATGTAGACATAACACACTGTCGCATGGATCCAACTGCTTTATTTTTTCCTCTCATCTTGAAGTTCGTCCTGCAGTTTCCCCCTGCTGCCACTGGATGGAGATCGTGAGCAGTATGCTCTGAGCCTGCTGCAGCCCCCAGAGGGATTATGCTGAAACGCGGGGTGTGTGGGGGGAGGGGTTCTCTCTTTCTCCTGCTCGACCCGGGGGTTTCCTTTCTGGCTCTCTTAGGGCATTTGCTACACCCCCGAAACAGTCCATCGTCACTTCCCCGTGGGGAATCTCTCGACAGTCTGTGAGAGCACCTGGAGGGCGATAGTTTTCCCTGCTGTGGGCCGCCCGTCCCCCCTCTGCGAGCCGCATTGTCTTTGCCGATCGATTGGGGAGGGGGAGTGCAACTTCTTACCTCTCCTCATGTCTTTTTGGGCTTCCCGCGCCTCCACAGTCCGATGTATGGCAGCAGGGGTTTCTTAAAAGTCCTTTGTAGTGTTTGATTGAGCTCTTTTGAAATGCAAATGATGTTTTCTTTGTGTCTTAGGGGGCAGAGATTCAAAGAGGGAATCTCACTCCACCATGATGCTGACATCCTACTTTATTCTCTTTAAATAACACATTTCATAGTATGGACATACCATGATTTATTAAACAATATTCTATTAGTGACATTTAGGTTGTTTCCAATATTTTTGATTACAGAAAGTGTCAAAATACCTGTATAATTCAATATCTTTGCAGATATCTAGTTAGGATTCTTTTGTGGAACCAGAATGTTTGGTTCAGTGGTATGATCATGTAAAATGTTTGTATTACCAAATTGACCTCCAAAAAACTACTGATAAACATTCTGCAACTGGTGGCTTTTAAAGTTTTATAAGTTTTGCCATTTTGCAGGGTGAAATGGTGTCACCTTGTTGCTTTTTGTTGTTATATTCCTGACAACTGGAGAGGTTCAAGAATTTCTCTTTTATAGATACATGCTTTGCGATGGAGAAGCTTTTCAGAAGTTTTTTTGTTTTCCGTCTCTGATTTTGAGTTATGAGGATTAAAGTGGTTTTCAGATCATTTCTATTTTAGGAGTATTTTTAAAACCCCTATTGCAGGTACCTCTGAATTTTAATTAATGTTTTCTGAAAAAAGTAATATGATTTTGAACCTTTAATGTTCTAACAATGTTTAATATATATGGATGAGTATTTTCTTTTTCATTAGTTTCAAATTGATTGTATAAATTTGATGAGTTAAATCAGAGAGAAAATTTAGACAGCCAGGGATCTTTGTCTTAAATGACATTAATTTGCTTAAAATTTAAATCTTAAAATAACCAAGTCACTATTACATATTACAAACTCTGTGCCTCATGTTCAGTCGTTTTAAAAAATATTAAAAGAAGAACTAATTCGTAGTTAGGAAATGGTTGATACTTAATATTGTTTATTGTAAAATATACTTAAATGTGTTAGATGGGCTGGGGAAAGTTCTTAGTTCTCTATGAATTCTACAGTCTATCTGAAACCATTGAGACTAGATGTGATTCAGAATTCAGAATTTTATAGCTTTAAGAAAAGTAATATTGTGCATATACTGTGTATTACACAGTAACTTCAGAGGGGCTTTGGGTTGCTTCCCATAAACATACTGTAAAATATATGAATATTCTCACTAAACAGGATAAAAGCTATAAAGTATTTCATTCCTTTTTATTGTTGAATCATATTCAGCCATATGGATATATTACACTTTATCTGTCCATGTACACCATTTGGTGGACGTTTGGCTCATTCCAAATTAGTGTTGCCATGAACATTCATATCCATTTCTTTTTGTCAACATGTTTATATTCATTTTGGGTGCATTGCTAAGAGTTGAACAGGTTTGGATAGTGAATTTAACTTTTTAAGAAACTGCCAGATTATTTTTCCAGAGTGGCTCTGTGTACCATTTTACATTCCTCCTAGCAGTGCATAAGGGTTCCAGTTTCTCTGTATCCTAACCAAAACTTGATATTGTCTGTCTTTTTAATTACAGCCATTCTAGTGGATGTGTAGTAGTATCTTGTGGTTTAATTTGCATTTCCCTAATCACTAATGATACTGAGCATGTTTTTGTGTGCTTTTTAAACCATTTATCATACAGTATGAGATCATACAGTATTTGTCTTTCTCTGTCTGGCTTATTTCATTTAGCATAATGTCCTCCAGGTTCATCCATGTCGTAGCAAATAGCTGGATTTTCTTTTTTAAAGCTCAGTAATATGCTGTTGTGAATATATACCACATTTCCTTTATCCATTCATTTACCACTGGGCAGTTAGGCTGTTTCCATATGTTGACTACTGTGAATAATGCTGCAGTGAGCATGAGAGTTCAGATATCTCTTCAAAATACTGATCATTTCCTTTGGATATATACCCAGAAGTGGGATTGCTAGATCATATGGTTGTTCCACTTTTAATTTTTTGAGGAACCTCCATATTATTTTCCATAGTGGCTGTACCAGTTTACGTTCCCACCAACAGTGTACCTGGGTTCCTTTTTCTCTGTACCCTTGCCATCACTTATCTCGTCTCTTTGATAATAGCCATCCTAACAGGTGCGAAGTGATACCTTTTTTTTTTATTTGCACTTCCCTAATGATTAGTGATGTTGAGCACCTTTTCATATACCTGTTGGCCATTTGTATGTCATCTTTGGAAAAATGTCTATCCAGGTCATTTGCTCATTTTTTTAAATTTCCTTTTATTGAGGTCATAATACTTTATAACATTGTGAAATTTCAGTTGTACATTATTGTTTGTCAGTCACATATATATGTGCCCCTTTACCCCTTATGCCTACCCCCCCAATCCCCTTCCTCTTTGGTAACCACTAGTCTGTTCTCTTTGTCCATGTTTTTTTTTTTTTTTTCTGTCTTCCGCATATGAGTGAAATCATACAGTGTTTGTCTTTTTCTGTCTGGCTTATTTTGCTTAACATAATATCCTTGAGGTCCATCCATGTTGTTACAGATGGGACGATTTTGTCCTTTCTTATGGCTGAGTAGTATTCCATTGTATGCATATGCTATATCTTCTTTATCCATTCTTCAGTTCTTGGGCACTTGGGTTACTTCCACATCTTGGCTATTGTGAATAATGCTGCAGTGAACATAGGGGTACATCAGTCTCTTTGAATTGTTGATTTCAAGTTCTTTGGATAAATACCCAGTAGTGGGATAACTGGGTCATGTGGTATTTCTATTTTTAATTTTTTGAGAAATCTCCATACTGTTTTCCATAGTGGCTGCTCTCTCACCAGCAGTGTGTGAGGGTTCCCTTTTCTCCACATCCTCTCCAACATTTGTTGTTTTTTGTTTTGGTAATTATAGCTATTCTAACAGGTGTAAGGTGATATTTCATTGTAGTTTTGATTTGCATTTCCCTGATGATTAGTGATGTTGAACATCTTTTCATATGCTTGTATATCTTCTTTGGCAAAATGTATATTCATCTCCTTTGCCCATTTTTTGATTGGGTTGTTTGTTTTTTGTGTTGAGTTGTATGAGTTCTTTATATATTTTGGAGATTAACCCCTTATTGGATATATCATTTGGAAATGTTTTTTCCCAGTTGGTGGGTTGTCTTTTCGTTTTGTTCCTGGTTTCCTTTACCTTGGGGAAGGTCTTTAGTCTGATGAAGTCTCATTTGTTAATTTTTTTTGTCTCTCTTCCCTGAGTATACATGGTATTCGAAAAGATCCTTCTAAGACTGATGTCAAAGAGTGTACTGCCTGTTTTCTTCTAGGAGTTTTATGGTTTCAGGTCTTACACTCAGTTCTTTAATCCATTTTGAGTTAATTTTTGTGTATGTTGCAAGATAATGGTCTACTTTCATTCTTTTGCATGTGGCTGGCTGGTTTTCCCAGCACCATTTATTGAAGAGACTTTCCTTTCTCCATTGTATGTTCTTGGCTCCCTTGTCAAAGATTAGTTATCTGTATATGTGTGGTTTTATTTCTGGGCTTTCAGTTCTGTTCCATTGATCTTTGTGTCTGTTTTTGTGCCAGTATCATGCTATTTTGATTACTATAGCTTTGTGCAGTGTATTTTGAAGTCAGGGATTGTGACGCCTCCAGCTTTGTTCTTTTTACTGAGGATGGCTTTGGCTATTCATGGCCTTTTGTTGTTCCGTATAAACTTTAGGATTCTTTGTTCTATTCCCATGAAGAATGTCATTGGGGTTCTGATTGGGATTTCATTGAATCAGTAGATTGCTTTAGGTGATATGGACATTTTAACTATGTTTATTTTTCCTGTCCATGAGCATGGAATATATTTCCATTTCTTTATGTCTTCAATTAATGTCTTAGAGTTTTCAGTGTATAGGTCTTTCACCTCCTTGGTTAAATTCATTCCTAGATATTTTATTTTTTGTTGCAATTGTAAATGGGATTGTATTCTTGACTTCTTTTTCTGCTAGTTCATCATTAGTGTATAGCAGTGCAACTGATTTTTCTCAGTTGATTTTGTATCCTGCACCTTTGCTGTAGCTGATTATTTCTAAAAGTTTTCTGGTGGATTCTTTAGGGTTTTCTATATATAGAATCATGTCATCCACAAACAGCAAGAGTTTTACTTCTTCTTTTCCAATTTGGATACCATTTATTTCTTTTTCATGCCTAATTGCTCTGGCCAGAACCTCCGCTACTATGTTGAATAGGAGTGGCGAGAGTGAGCAGCATTGTCTTGTTCTGTTCTCAGAGGGATGGCTTTCAGTTTTTCACCATTAAGTATGATGTTGGCTGTGGGTTTGTCATATATGGCCTTTATTATGTTTAAGTACTTTCCTTTTATATCCATTTTCTTGAGAGTTTTTTTTTTTTCATAAGTGGGTGCTGGATCTTGTCAAATGCTTTCTCTGTATTTATTGAGATGATTATGTGATTTTTATTCCTCATTTTGTTAATGTAGTATATGACATTGATTGATTTGCAGATGTTGAGCCATCCCTGCATCCCTGGTGTAAATTGCACTTGATCATGGTGTATGATCCTTTTAATGTATTGCTGTATTCTGTTTGCTAATATTTTGTTGAGGAGTTTTGCATCTGTGTTCATCAGTGATATTGGCCTGTAATTTTTCTTCTTTGTGTTGTTCTTGTCTGGCTTTGGGATCAGAGTGATGTTGGCCTTGTAGAATGTGTTAGTAAGTGTTCCGTCTTCTTTAGTTTTTTGGAATAGTTGGAGAAGTATAGGTGTTAAATCTTCTTTGAATGTTTGGTAGAATTCTCCAGAGAAGCCATCTGGTCCTGGACTTTTATTTTGGGGGAGGTTTTTGGCTACTATTTCTATCTCTTTATTCGTGATTCATCTATTGAGATTCTCTATTTCTTCTTGATTCAGTTTTGGGAGGATGTATGAATCTAAGAATTTATCCATTTCTTCTAGATTGTCCAATTTGTTGGCATATAGCTTTTGGTAATACTCTCTTATAATCCTTTGTACTTCTGTAGTATCCATTGTAATTTCTCCTCTTTCGTTTCTAGTTTGTTTTATTTGAGCCCTCTCTCTTTTTCTTAGTGAGTTTGGCTAAGGGTTTGCCAATTTTGTTTATATTCTCAAAGAACCAGCTCTTAGTTTCATTGATCTTTTCTACTGTTTTTTTTTTTTTTGGTTTCAATTTCATTTATTTCTGCTCTTATTATTTTTCCCCCTTCTGCTGACTTTGGGCTTTGTTTGTTCTTCTTTTTCTAGTTCTATTAGGTATAATTTAAGTTTGCTTATTTGAGATTTTTCATATTTGTTAAGGTGGGCTTGTATTGCTGTGAATTTCCCTCTTAGGACTGCTTTTGTTGCATCCCATATGAGTTGGTGTGGTGTATTTTTATTTTCAGTTGTCTCCAAGTGTCTTTTGATTTTTCCTTTAAGTTTTCCAGTGATCCATTGGTTGTTGACTAGTGTGTTGTTTAGTCTCTACATCTTTGTCACTTTCCCAGCTTTTTTCTTGTAGTTGATTTCTAGTTTCATAGCATTATGTTCAGAAAAGTTCTTGATATGATTTCTTAAATTTATTGAAGCTTGCCGTGCTTCCCAGCATATGGTCTATCCTTGAGAATGTTCCATGTGCACTTGAGAAGAATGTGTATTCTGCTGTTTTTGGATGGAGTGTTCTGTATATATCTATTAAGTTCATCTGATCTAGTTTTTCATTTAATTCCACTATTTCCTTGTTGACTTTCTGTCTGGATGATGTCTCCATTGATCTAAATGGGGTGTTGAGGTCCCCTACTATTATTGTGTTGCTGTTAACATCTCCTTTTAGGTCTGTTTATAGTTGCTTTGTGTATTTTGGTGCTCCTGTGTTAGGTGCATGTATATTTATATAAGTGTTATGTCCTCTTAGTGGAGTGTCCCTTTTATCATTATATACTGCTCCTATTTGTTTCTCATTGCGTTTTTTGTCTTGAAGTCTATTTTGTCTGATATAAATATGGCAACATCTGCTTTCTTTTGTCTGCCATTTGTTTGGAGTATTGTTTTCCATCCCTTCACTTAGAGCCTGTGTTTGTCTTTAGAGCTGAGATCTGTTTCCTGGAGGCAGCATATTATTGGATCTTGTTTTTTAATCCATCCCACCACTCTGTGTCTTTGATTGGAAAATTCAACCTATTTACATTTAGAGTGATTATTGATACATGAGGGCTTAATACTGCTATTTTATGTCTTGTTTTCCAATTGTTCTGTTTCCCTTGTTTCTCATCCTGTGTATTTTCGATTTCCAATTCAGTTTGGTGGTTCTCTGTGATGGTTTTCTCAGTTTTCTGTATTTATGATTTCTGTCTCCGCTTTGGTTTTTTGTTTAGTGGTTACTGCGAGGTTTGTATAAAAGATTTCATAGATGAGATAGTCCATTCTCTGATAGCCTCTTACTTCCTTTGTCTAAGCGGTTTCCATCCCTCTCCTCTTCCCCTTCTAAGTTATTGTTATCACAACTTATTCCATTTTGTATTGTGAGTTTGTGGTTAAAGTGAAGTGACCATAGTTATTTTTGATATTTTCCTTTATCTTTAATGTTAGAATTGTTGGCTAGCCTGTTGATAGCTGGCAATTTTCTGAGTTTGTCTATCTGCTTGCTCAGGGCTTTGTAAACTCCTTTATTTTTTTCAGGTATGAGGGCCTTCTTGATCATTTCTTGTTGGGGGGCATCTTGTGGCAATGACCTCCCTCATCTTTTGTTAATCTAGGAAAGTTTTTATTTCTCCATCATATCTGAAGGATATTTTCACCGGATAGAGTATTCTTGGCTGAAGGTTTTTGTCTTTCAGAATTTTGAATATGTCATTCTACTCTCTCCTAGCCTGTAAGGTTTCTGCTGAGAAATCCGCTGAATTCCTGATAGGGGTTCCTTTGTAGTTTATTTTCTTCTGCCTTGCTGCCCTTAGTATTTTTTTATTTGTCATTGATTTTTGTCAGTTGTGCTAATATGTGCTTTGGAGAAAGTTTTTTTACATTGATGTAATTAGGAATTCTGTTAGGTTCCTTTACTTGTAACTCCAGCTCCTTCCCCAGGTTTAGGAAGTTCTCAGCTGTTATTTCTTTGAACAAGCTCTCTGCTCTTTTCTCCCTCTCTTCTCCCTCTGGAATACCCATAATCTGTATGTTGCATATCCTAATTGAGTTGGATATTTTTTGGAGAATTTCTTCATTTATTAGATTTAGTTCTCTCTCCTTCATCTGAAGCTTTTCTGTATTTCTGTCCTTTAAAGTACTAAGTCTGTCCTCCATAGTATCAGCTCTGTTATTTAAGGACTTCAGATTTTTCCTTCTTTCATTCATTGTGTTTTTCGTTTACAATGTTTCTGATTTTTTTTTGTATACTTTCAATCTCTTTTGTGAGTAATTCTCTCTTAATTAATTATACTTCTGATTTCATTGAAATGTCTTTCTGAGTTTTTTTGTAACTCACTGAGTTTTTTTGATAGTTATCTTGAATCCTCTGTCATTTAGATTGTAAATTTCTGTGACTTCAGAATTGATTTCTGGGTAGTTGTCATTTTACTTCTGGTGTGGAGTGTTAGTATACCTCTTCATGCTATTTGCTTGGGTGGACTTGTGCTGTCACATAGTAGTAGTATCTGGTTGCAGATTCCACCTACTGCCACTGGGTAGGTGAGCAGGAGCTGTGTATTCCGAGCCCGCCGTGATCCCTGGCAGCTGTGCCTGTGCTTTGGAAGCTGTGCTGACAGATCCTCTCTGCGTTTGCCCGCTGGGTGCCACTGATTTATATATGTAGGCATGCAGGTGCTCTCTCAGGAGTCCCCTGCTGTGGCCCTGGCCTAACTGGTGCACCAGGCTGCAGGAGGAGGTGTGCTTTCTTTTGCTTGCGCAATTCTGGGTGCTCCCACTCTGCCTTTGCTGTCTGCTTTCCTGTGTTGCTCGGCTTGGCGAAGATGCCCCTGTGATTGCTTATCATCCTTGGTGTGGAGTGTTCCCACAGGCTGGGAGGCAACTCCAAGAGTTAAGGCATTCCCGTGGAGTCAACAAGTCCACACATAGTCTCACACCATAGATTGCTGCCACTTGGGGAGGGAAAGGAGGTCCCCTTAACTCCTTCCACTGCCTTCCAGGGGGTCCAGCACCTCCACCTTCAGACGTATGGCTCTGTGGATGTCTCAGATGTCTGTTGTGTTGTGTGAATTTCCTCTGTTGGTTTATGAATGTCATTCTCATTATATCTTGGTGGGGAGAGACTAAGGAAAGAGCCCACTCTGCCATGATGCTGATGTTACTCCCTTTGCCCATTTTTTAATCAGATTTTTATTTTTTGCTATTGAGTTGTGTGAGTTCTGTACATTTTTCAGATATTAACCCTTTCTTTGATATATGGTTTGTAAATATTTTCTTTCATTTCATATGTCCATGATGGACATACCCAGTAGACTATGTTACCCTTTCTGGCTGAACCCCAGCAAGTTGAGATTGAAATTTAGACTGTTATTTATGGCAGCTTGACTCTGTTGCTTTGAATATGATTATGTGCATATACTGGGCTTGTAGGCCCTTGGAGATATTAGGGTTACGTTTTGTTTTTTAAGGTTTCCTCTCTAGGATTTTGGACCTGTCTTGTAGTATTTAGCTGTATATTGGAATAAAATCATGACTCTAGATTTGACCCATGTGTTTACCTTCACTGTGACTGCTTGACTATTGAGTCATAATATAAAGGTACAGATCAACCAGACATATGCTGTCATGGTTTTTGGAATATAAGTACAAAGTTAGAAATGTTGTGGAGACTAAATTGAAGTCAGAAATATAATTTTTAGTGTGTCCCATATGGAGAAACAGTTATGTAGTGTTATGAAGATTAGTTCACTGGATGCAGTCTGGAAACGTTCTTTCTCTAGATTATGTATTAGACGTTATTTTTTTTAAATCTCTACTTCCATTACATCAGCTTTCTTGGGAAATTAGAGTTAAACTTGTGTGCATTGTGAACAGGTTAGTGTTAAACATATTCATATTAGTACGAGATTGAGACCCTTTACACTAAGAAACTGATCTGGTTGCTTCTGTAAGCCTTGCTTATAGCAAAGGATATACTCTACAACAACTAGAGAAATTAAGGGGCCACACTCAGGATAGGGAATAGGAAATTTTGGGGTCGTGATATTTTTGCCATTAAGATGCTACAAACTAAGTAGGCCTTGGAGTCTGAGAAATCCTGGAGAGTGAGTGTTTATAGCATTCATTTTGGAGATTATTTAGGATCTAAAGCTATCAGAAGCTCAGTTTCTGAATGATTATCTCACACCCTAGAATGTGTGTATGGGATTGTGAATTGTATCAAATTCATAGTTGATTTTCTTTGAAAATGCTAAAGTGCTACTGAAACAGTGGGCCCTCTGTCCAGGACAGTAGTCTAAGTTGTGGGGAAACAAGTTTCTGGACCAGAACAATGTGGAAGTAAGATTATGAAATAATCTTGGATTTTATCACAAGTAAGATACTCTCCTGAATTCCCACTGTTTAGGAAAAAGATTATATAAAAGCCGCACCCCCCAGGAGAAAATATGGTGATGGACAAGGTCAAACCTAAATGCTTAGGCTGACTTGGGTGTTGGAAATGGTGCAGATGAACATCAGTTCTTTAAAGTCAGGCTTCTGACAAGCTTGGTAGTGGGAATAACCACCTTCACTGATTCTAGTTAGAGTAATCTTTTACCCCAAAGTTAACCTGGGATTTTGGTTGATCACAGAATTGTATCCCTATACCAGATTTGCCATTTAGCTACTTGTTTCTATCCCTGGCCCATTTCTATTGGATTGTTTGTGGGATTTTTTTTTTTTTTTTTTTTGCTAATTTGTAAGAATTACTTTCATATTATGAATATGTTAATGTATATTCTTTGGGAATATAGGTTGCAAATACTTCTTCCCAGTTTGTAGCTTTTGATTTGATTTTATGTGGGGTTTGGGTGAACAAAAGTTTTAAATTCAAACATAGCTTCAGTTGTCATTGTCTTCTTTTAAGGTTGTGTGTTTTGTGTCTTGTTTAAGAGATCCTCCATTGCCCCTTGAGATATTCTCAAGATGCTAAGATATTCTCCTCCTTTGTTTTCTTTTTAAAGTTTTAAAGTATTGCTTGTCACATTTAGAGATTTAATCCATATAGGATATAATTTTGTTGTATGCTGGGAATAGTTGTGATTTTTTTTCCCCTTATATAGCTGGTTGTTTCAGCATTATTTATGGAATAGTCTGTACTTTCCTCACTGATTTCTAATGGCACATCTATTATATACTAAGCTCCCATGTATATTTATATCTGTTTTGAAGCTCTAATTCGCTTCTATCATCCATGCCTGTACCAATATCACATTTTCTTAATTTCTCTCTCTTTAGGATAAGCCTTGCTATCTGATTAGGGCAGATACTCCCACCTGGCTCTGCAAAATTGATTTGGCCTTTTGTGTGAATTTTAGAATCAACTTGTCAAGTTATATGAAAAATCTTTTGGGGCATTTCATCGGTATTGCTTTGACTTTATAGATTAAATTTGGTTCATATTACCATCTTTAAATTTTGTCTACCAACATCCATGAATGCAGCATTTCCATTTATGTAGGCCTTCTTTTATGTCTTTAAAGGAAATTTCATAATTTTTTTCTGAAAAGATCTTATGAATATTTTGTTAGGTGTATTCCTAGGCACTTCATAGGTTTAGTTGTTGTCAATGGTATCTTTTTAACAGTAATATTTTCTACTTGTTTGCTTGTGAATAGGTGATATTTTGTGTTGGTTTGATATCCTGCAACTATACTGAATTCTCTTGTACTTCTTAGGTATGCATTGCCTGCAATAATGACTTTTTTATATTTCCTTTCCAGTCTTATTATTTTCATTTCTTGGCTAGTTGCACTGATTAGCCCTACAGTGTTGAATAGAAACAGTTGTAGCAGGCATTTTTGTTTTGTTTCTGACTTTAAAGGGAAATGCTTTTAATATTTCACCCTTAAGTCTGAGGTTTGCTATGGGTTTTTCTGATGCCGTCAAGTTAAGGAGCTTTCCTTCTATTTATTTTTGCAGATAGGTTTTGTTTTTTCTTTACCTTGATGCATTTTTATTATGTCCTTTTTTGGTAGTTATTGAGATAATCATATAGTTTCCCTTTAAATCTGTTACTAGGGTAAATTAGTAAAAAGATTTTTCTAACTTTGAACTGTCCTCATCTTGCTAGGATAAATCCTACTGGGTCCAAAATACTTACAAAAATACATTGTAGCCTTTCCTTTTCTCTTCCTGAGTGATTTGGTCCTTAAATCTATTATGTACGGTGAGCAAAGTATCTGGGGGTGGGAGCAGGGGTGCTGCATTGGCCCGGAGTGATTGCTGAAGCCCAGACTGGGCGATGAGGGTATCCAACAGAGTAGCAGCTCTGTGGAGCAGGAGTCAGAGCCCAGGTAGGGTGAGGAGGGCTCCATAGGGAGGTGGCTGGGTTGGCTGTGTGTGGGGCATTAGAACCCAAGTGAGATGAGTAGGGCATCCATGGAAGAGGGAGGGAGCAGCCTGGTGTGGGGCTTCTGAGCCAGAGCAGAGTGAGGGGAGCATTTCTGCAGATGGGCAGCCTGGCATAGGATGTCAGAGCCTAAGCAGAGGGAGAAGGGGGAACTGCCTAGACAGACAGCCAGTTCCAGTATGCTGAGTCAGAGTCCAAGTAGAGTAAGGAGGGCAGACCTTTACTTTAATCAAGTGATCAAAAAGAACATCATTCATGGGGCCGGCCTGGTGGCCTAGTGGTTAAGTTTGTGCACTCTGCTCTGGCAGCCCGGGGTTCGCAGGTTTGGATCCTGGGTGCAGACCTACACACCCCTCATCAAGCCATGCTGTGGCGGTGTCCCACATACAAAATAGAGGAAGATTGGCACAGATGTTAGCTCAGGGCCAGTCTTCCTCACCAGAGGAAAAAAAAAGGACATCATTTATAGTGGGACAAACTGAAATCATGCACCACTTGATAGGATACAATGAGAAGATATCACTATCACTTCTGTAGTATTCCTGCCAAAATGCATAACATGAACATAGTCATGAGAAAATACCAAACCGAAATTGAGGGACATTCTACAGAATAACTGGCCTGTAAACTTTGATAGTGTCAAGGTCCTAAATGAGTCTTTTAAGTTTCACTTAGGCCTTAAAGAGACTGAAGGACATGACACTGAAATGCAATGCATGGTTCTGAACTGTAGCCTTTTCTATAAAAGACATCATTGGGATAATTGGCACACTTGAATGGTGTTTGAAGATTATATAGTACTAATATATCAATATTAATTTCCTGATTCTCATGGTCGTAATCTGGTTGTGGAGGAGGTGCTTGTTCGTAGGAGATATACACTAAAATAGGTGGGGGCAGTGGGACATCAGGTTGGCAACTAACTCCCAAATGGTTCAAGAAAAAATTTTCTCTTCACTGTATTTGCAGTTTTTCTATAACTTGGTGATTGTTTCAAAATATTTTTTGTATATTTAAAAGTTCATTGCAGGATTTGGTTTGGTAATATTTAGGACTTTTAAGTCTCTGTTTATAAGTGAGATTTGCCTATGATTTTCCTTTCTCATTCCATAAATACTCAGTTTTCAAGTTTATAGTAACCTGAAACAATGAATTGGGGAACTTTCCCTCCTTTTCTTTTTTCCCTTCTTTTCTTCCAAAAGTTTATAATAAAGAGATCATCTGTTTCCTAAAGGATTGTTTGCTGTATTCTCTTGTAAAAACCATCTGGTGATTCTTTCTTTCTTTTTTTTTTTTTTCTTAATTGGATTCAGTTTTTTTAGTGGGTAAAGCACTTTTTTTGTTTTTTGTTTTCTATTTCTTGAGATAGTTTTAGTAACTTTTTAAAAACGCTTGCCAATACATTCAGATTTTTAAGCTATTTCATTAAAAACAAGTAAATAGTAAAAAACATTATTTTAACTATTTCAAGTAAAGAATAAGGTTATTCAGTGTGTTCTTATGATTTAAAAAAAAAATCAGTCTAACCTCTGTAGTTGTGGTTCCTTTCTCATTCCTAATTCTATATATTTTCTTTGAGTTTATTTTGTTCTTTGTCTAACTTAAGTGGGCTATTTAACTTAGTTGTTTCCACAAAATTCTGTGTAATAACCACAAAAACTTTAGTGGCTTATAACAGTAAGCATGTATTTCTCACTCATCTAGGTCAGGAGGGTGGTTGGCTAGGCATCCTGCTGGTCTTGGCTCTAGTCATGCACAGGTTTGAGTTGGCTGAATGTTGATTGATACAGGTTGGGCTCAACTAGAGCAGCAGAGATGACATCTACTTCTCATCTTCCTCGGAACAGCCCGCTAATCTGGACATAACATTTTGATAGTGGAAGCATAAGAGGGAGCAAGATCCTTAAACTTGTAGTTGGCCTGCCATCACTTCTGCCCCATTCTTTTGATAAAACAAGTTGCATGTAGTAGGAACATATTCTCTACCATTACGAGAAGTACTCCATGTACTCCATGTAACAACTTCACCAGTTGTTAACATTTTGCTGTATTTTCTGTCTTGTGCTTTAATTCTTTTCTTGCTTTTTTTCTGAATTCTTTAAGAGTTGGCAGACATCATGACATTGCTTCCCTTGCATTTATCTCCTAAGGCCAAAGACACAATCATCATACTCAGGAAATTTAGCATTAGTAAAGTAACATTATCTAATTATAAAATACATTCAAATTTCTGTATTTGTCTCAATAATATCCTCTTTTTCTCATTTTCTCTTTTCTGATGCAGCCAGTTTTGCTTTAGCACAACATGTATTCCTAGCAGTCACTTTGCTTTTCAAAATTGCACAACAGAAATCACAGGGCTTAGGGGGAAAATGGAGTTAGAAGCACAACAGTCAAAAACTTCGTCAGTCTCTCTCTCACATACACAGAACTTTATAAAAACAGTAGTACAGTTTTACACCCATTTAGTGGTTAAGACATACATAAGTACTAAAATAAATGGCTTTACCTTGAAAAAACCTGAAGTTTGCTTGTGGAAGTAGGTGTCAGAAGGGATGCAGCTTGTGAGTTATCGTGAGATGGTGGAAGGAGAGTTCTCTGGAATTGGACAGAAAGTTGTAACACCATGTATGGATGGTTGTCGTTCATAACACACCTGGTGAACTGAGGTAGCTGGTACATGTTTGAGTTGTGTGCATTTTGTGTATTCCTACACAGTTCAGTTCAGCTGGGTACAGTTATCTACTTTCACCTCATGTTTCTTACTAAAAAAATTACATGTAAGCAGATGGTATATTCATGTTTTGTTCACACTGTGTTGGAATAAATTTGCAGGTTTTTTTTTAAAAAAGCTGTAACAGAACTTACAGTATAAACATTTGCATCTATAAATTTTCCTCTTAATATTGCTTTAGCTGCATCCTGCAAATTTTAATTTGTTGGGTTTTTGCTATAGTTTAGGTCCAAGTATTCTCTGATTTTTATTATGATTTCTTCCACACACGATTTAGAAGTACTTTTGTAAGTTAATTTTGTACCCTGCGACTTTGCTGTAGTTGTTGATTATTTCTAATAGTTTTCTGATGTATTCTTTAGGGTTTTCTATATATAAAATCATGTTGTCTGCAAACAGTTCGAGTTTCACTTCTTCCTTGTGAATTTGGATACCTTTCATTTGTCTTTTTTTTTTTTTTTGATTGCTCTGACCAAAACCTCCAATACTGTGTTGAATAAGAGTGGCGAGAGTGGGCACCCTTGTCTTGTTCCTGTTCTCAGAGGGATGGCTTTCAGTTTTTCCCCACTGAGTATGATGTTGATTGTGAGTTTGTCATATATGGCCTTTATTATGTTGAGGTACTTTCCTTCAGAAGTACATTTTAAAAATTTCAAGTTTGTAGTTTTCTTTGTTACGAGTATTTTTTTGTTAATAGTGTCTGACTTTATTGCAATGTGTTCAAAGAATGTAAAACGTGTGATATTAATTCTTTGTTATTTCTTGTGACTGTCTATGTGGCCTAGTTTGTGGTCCATTTTTGTAAATGTTTTGTGTTTGTAAAGAATGTGCATTCTCTAATTGTTGAGTGAAGGTTTCTGTATATATAAATTATCTTATTTACTTAGCTGAATTTTCTATGTAAATATCACTAGTTCAATCCAAGTTCTCCCTCAGTTGTATAAATCTCTTCTCAGCTTATTCAGGCACATTGAATAGTTTATCAGATTCATCTTGAAGAAGTTTCTTCTACGGTCACCTGATATGCTGAAGTTATTCTTTAGGCCCATTACACAACTGTCTTCTTGGGATCTTCCTTCATCATCTCTCGTGTGTTAGCTTCTCTTTTTCCTAGATATCATTCTCGCTTCTTTCCTGGTTTATTCCCTCATTTTGGTGAAATTCCCTTTTCAGTAGCATCCTGAAAAAAATGTGCCTAGAGGGTGAAATTTTTGAGAACTTGCATGTCTGAAAATGACTTTTCTGTCTTAATACTTAGGATAGTTGGATGTGAAATGATTTCCCCTCAGTTTTTGATGCAGTGCTTCATTTTCCTTTGGCTCCACTGTTGCTGTTGAGAAGTCTACTGTCCCTCCCCCTCCATATTCCTTTATGGCATGGGGTTTTTGTTCATAGGTCTAGTACATTTTTCTCAATTCTAAGTTTCTTCCTTTTTCTTTTCTTTTTTTCTTACTGTTTCTTTTAGATCTCTTACCTATTAGATGCTTTCCTCAAATGTCTAGTGGTCCTTGGCTGTCCATATTTAGAGGTGTAGTATTGAAAAACTGATTGAGAGCTCTGAGCCCACGAGTGGGGTTTATTGTGATCTTCACCGTAAGGGGACTTGGCTGATTTCTTTTCCTGAGAAAGGCTTGGTGTCAGAATCCTCTGGTCTTTTTTCTTGAGTTCCCAGAGAAGGACTCAGCTAAGGACTCCAGAGGTTCTGGCAATGATTTGGGACTTGAGAACAGAGCTGTCTCTATAGTCAGTATGTAAAGTTGACTTGAGGCTCTGTTAAAAGTAAGATACCTCCCTTTGACTATGTACAGACACCTTTTTTTAAAAACTTCTCTAAGGATAAACTTCTGCTGGGCATAGAGATTAGTAGTGCCTAGCTTGGGTCACCTAGCTGTGGAGAGGGATGAGGAAATGAGGGAGGCTTAACTGCTTAAACAAGGCTTTCAACCAATCCTATCATTCTTAGCCTCGCCGTCACCCGCATTTTCAGAGGCACCTAGTGCTCCCAGTTCTTGACCCCTTGGGTGATTCTGCAGAGTTAGTGTCTTTATGTAAAGCCTACTTAGGAGTCGCTTTTCTTAGAGGGCCAATCTTCCATTTGCTTTCCAGTGTTTAAAATTTTGTTTCTCTTCCCTCCATTATTTTCTTAGCCCTTGTGGGTTTATGCCACTTTGAAAAAATTACTGTTGTTTTAGTGAGGTTTGGAGAGAGCACGGTACAAAATGTCTCCAATCCAGCATTTCTACACAAAAACCTTAAAATTTTAATACCTTTGAAATTTTAAAGAGTATTACACATTCACCAAAGGCTCATGGGGTCCAAAAGATCAAAACTGTAAGATATATTTGCCTTTTTTCACTTGTGTGCAGTGGAGTTTTCCAGAGGTTGCATGATTTGTGATATTGCAACAGATTAAATGCAGAAATAGATATGAGAATCGTGCTCTTTTCTATTAAGTCAAACATTGAAGAGATTTGAAAAATGTAAAACAATGCCACTCTTCTCAAGTTTTTTTTGAAACCATTTTTTTCATTAAAAATATCTTCTTTATAGTAACATGATGGACTTATTGTTATTTTAAATCCATTCGTAAATATATAATTTAAAGATCTTAGTTTTCACTTCTAAAATGGTGAATATCAATAGTCTTAACCCACTAAACAAAAACTCATTGGAATCCTCAATAATTTTAAAAGAGTAAAGAGTTATGAGATCAAAACTTTTGAGAAGTTATACCCTGGAGAATGCTAGATGTAAATTAGAATTGGAACACAAGTATAACAATATAAACATTTCCAACACTCCACTAATCTTACCTTTACATAGGCCAGTAATGTAACTTAATCGTCATTTTCATTAAATTTAACACCCCTGTGGTTTTATTCCTCTTTTGTTTTCTCTCCTAAAAATCCTTAGAGAAACTAAAGGAAGTGCTGCAAGTTAATCTATGCTGTCTTTTTCACTAGAGTGTATATATTCTAGTCTCTGCTGGTTCAGATAATGAGAAATCAACTTAGAGTCAAAATGTTAAAGCATGTATTTTCATTCCCAAGGGAGTGAAAGTTGGTTCTTAGGGAGCAAAAACAATCTTAGATATTACGATAGTTTGTGACCCATAAAGAGCTATACAGTATATCTGTGATATTCACATTTCTTTGGGGAAGTGGGGCAGTTAGGGGAAAAAGTCAAAAGGCACATTAGAAGGGGATGATAATGGAAAAGAGGTTGAGAAACCTGTTAGAGCATGATCCTTTAACCTTTCTTTTGCTTGTATTTCTTTGTTCTATCCCAGGCCTGCTCCCTAATACACACTGTAGAATAGAGACTGTGACCACTAATACCTTGTAGGGGTCCAGTAGATCCCTTAAGGAGGGAGGCAGCTGGGTGAGGTTTGTATCAACCAGGGAGCCCATGCCTGGTCTTAGTGGAGGAGTTCGGCTCATCACTCAGCTCCAGCCAGTTGTTGCCATGCTGAAATATGGGCCCAAGATTGCCAAATTTTCACAAGTTTTTAAAAAAGAAAAGCCAGAAATCCAAGTTTTATGTAAAACTTATTATTTTTAAATATTAGAAACTAATTAAAATAGTTTTAAAACAATATTGCACACCCATCAAAAACCTCTATGAGCCACCAGTTTAGGACCCCCTCGCCCCTACACTCACATGTATGTAGTCTCTTCTGGTATGATGGAATGTGCCTCCAAAATATGACTCTTCTACAGCATCCTGAACTCAGAGTCATCTTGCTCCTCTTGAATAACTTCAGTGATAGGTCCTCCTGTCCTAGGAGGCCAACCTGTTCTGTTTTTGATAACTCTAATTGTTTCATGGTTCTGCTTCATAGGAGGCAGAAATGTATCTCCTTCAAACTTTAATCTAGTGGTCTTGGTTTATCCTTTGAGACCACACGGAATAAGACTAACTCTTCTCTTATGTGACAAGTCTTCAGATTTGTGAATTTAGCTGTGAATCAAATTTTCATTTCTTCAGAAATGTAGAGCATAATAAAGAACTCTGAAGTCAGACTGCTAGGGTTTGAATCTCCTCTCCCTTATCTTGGGGCTTGTTACTTTAACTTTTTTATGCCTCAGTCTGTCCATTTTTAATATAAGCATCTTTTTTTGTTTTGTCTTGTGAGTAAGACTGGCTCTGAGCTAACATCCATTGCCAATCCTCCTCTTTTTGGTGAGGAAGATTAGCTCTTAGCTAACATCCGTACCTGTCTTTCTCTATTTTGTATGTGGGACCACCGCCACAGCATGGCCTGATGAGTGCCCAGGATCTGAACCTGGGAACCCCGGGCCGCTGAAGTGGAGCATGTGAACTTAACCACTATGCCACCGGGCCTAATTTACCTGATTGCTGGTAGGTAATAACATGTAAGGTTCTCAGAACAATGCTTTGCGTATAGTAAATATTCAATAAGTGTTATACATTATTCAGGTTAAGCATCTTTAGTTCCATCAGTCATTCTTCATATAACACAGTTTTAAAATTTCCTACCATACTTAGTTTATAGTTTACTCATTAATGGAAGCAGTCTGGTGCCTCGTAGGAAGACTTTTAGGTTTCTTTCCCTCTCTCTTATACTCTGTACCATCTCCCCACACCCCTCTCCAAACCAGATCATAGTGACTTTTATATTTGTTTATATGTGTGTGTGTATATAAATATACACACATACATACATATACACACGTACATTCACTTATTCTTTCTTGAGGATGTGGGAATAAAAACCACTGGTGAGACAACCAAAGTGTGAGACTTTGGCCCCTCCACCACTTCCCTAATAGAGTCTCACTTTTATTTGTACATTTTCCTTCCTCCATATAGCTTTCTGCCTCAGAGAATCAGACCTTATTTCCAGCTTTGGAGAGTGAGTTCTGATTGGTTTAAAAGTCAGCCACGGGGTTCCATTGTGGCTGTGTGATTGTTGACATGTTGACATAGGTTTGTCATGCAATTCTGACCATTGAGACCTGAGGAGAAATCTGATGGGAATTGGATTTGGGGTTTCTGGGAAAGGTTTCCTTGTTCCTAAAAGACACGCACGTGAGGAGATGGCCTCATCTTTTCTTCTGGTTATTGCTGAGACTTGATAAGAAGCCTCTTTCACTCTCGAGACTAGGGATTGAGTGGGGCTACCACCTGAGGGTGGCAGAGTGAAGGCATAGGTGGGTCCTTGAAGACAGTGTTGAACTACTAAACTAACCAATCCTGGAACCCTCCCTTCCTCTTAATTTCCTTTTATGTGAGAAACTTTTCTTACTGTTTATGCTGCTTTGAGTTGGATTTTCTTACTTGCAGCTAAAATAAGCTTAACCGATACAGAAGTTCTTATTTAATTCTACTGTGGCTAGCAAATTGGATAAATAGTACTTATCCTCACAGAATTATGAGGAATAATTGAAATAATATAGGTAAAAAACACTTTGTAACTATAAAATAACTCCACGGTTTTATAGTTCTGTTACATTACCCCAAACAGCATTTGTTTGTAGCGGATAGAATGTTTCACAGAGTGAGGCTGCCTGGCTTTGCTGATTACCGGTTGTATTAATACTGTCCAGGTCACTGGACCCTTTAATTACTACTCTGTAAAACAGAATTAAATGATCTTTAAGGTCTCTTCTGATTCTGTGAAAAGAATATGAGTGATCATTCTGGGATTCCCGCCTGAAAAACCTTGTATAGATTAAGGCAATAAATACAAATAAGTAACGTTTTTAATTGAAGAAAGCATGATTTATTAACCAGTCATGTTGGGGATGCTTCCAGTTTCACGGTGGTTCTACTGATCTTAGTGTCCTGAGAAATAAGGGAACATCTACCATCAGTATACTTACTGGCCATGAATATCAACTCTCATAGATTTATACAGGTAGATACTTGTTTTCTAACTGAACTTTTTAACTTATTCTCCTTTATGTAATTAGTATGAACATGTCATCATATTTTTTTCATACCATCTCTCATAATCTGCTGCCATCCTTTTCTTCTATCCTCTCTCTAGTTACATTATTCCTAAACTATTCAATAGCCACTGAGATGGTCTCCTTTTCACCAGAATCTGCTTCTTTTCCCTCTTTCCTTGTTTATAAAATGAAGTGCAAGGAGATAATTTTTAAGATGCTTTCTGGTTCTAACATTCTGTGATTTGTCAATTATTTTTCTCATCAATTCAGAACCTATTAAACCCCAAGAACTCATCTTTGGTTACATATTTGAGTTAAGTTTAAAAGCTTTCATCTGAGGACAGAGGAACTCAATTACGTAAAGGAAAGTAATATATGAGTACCTTTTGCAGAGCTAAACATATCCAGAAATGTAGGGCTTGGGCAAAATGTAGATATATGTACATATATGTAGATATATGTGACTTTTTTAGGGGTTTTTTTTGAGGGTTGGGAGACAAGAAAAGGAGGAAGGTTATAATTTCAAAGCTGTTGAGAAATCTGTATGATATAGTTCCTTTTCTCTTCCAGCAAAAGTTAAAACTGTTACCGCAATTGATGTGTTACTGCAAGAGGACTAATAGGTGAAATCTAAGTGTTCAACCTAATTCATATTAGATTGAGAACATTTGCCAGGCATGAAATTCCCTAGACATCTAAATTTGTTTTTTCCGGGAAAAGGAAAATATTATTTAATAACTTTGTATAAAAAGACAGGTGTAGCTAAAGTAAGAATAGTATGCGTAGTTGGTGTTGATTCTGAAATCCTTGAAGATGTGAGTGAGGTCATGCTCTCTCTGTCACATCACCATAAAATGCCCAAGAAAAACCAACCATGCCAACTTTGCAGTGTAACATTTTTAGACACAGAATATCATACTCAGTTTTATTCCTAGAAATAAAAGGATAATCACAAAAGAATCCCAGAATGCAGATTTTTCCACTTAATTGGTAGGTTTTGTTTAGATTTTTTAAGTCCTGTTGAGAGATTTTTTTACTGCTGACACCAAATACATGGTGTCTTTTCCAGTACCACTTGTCCACTCTCCAACACCAAATAGGTGTCCTACGATTCAATTCAATTCTGACACTAACTACCTGGAGTTAGCGCCAGACTCCACAGGTTAAAGGGGTCAGTCTCACAAGACTGGCCTCGCTTCAGATGCCAGTTGCAAGTACAGGGTCTCCAGACTACCTCCACTCTGTCAACTTGGAGAGGGTCAGGGTCTGTTAATATTTGACTACTCAGAAAGTGAGTTATGTTGCTCTTTAATTTACCATATTACCTTTTCTATTTTTCCTTTCTTCCTTGTTCTCTCTGATCACTTACTACTTCTGCTAGTTGGAGCTTAGTAGAGAGGACAAGGCAGTGTTTTCTTTTGAGTATTTGAGAGTAGAATGTGATTCCTTCCTTTCTTTCTTCATACCTACTTACCTACCTACACATTTTTTAAAGCTGCTTCTGTATGCCAGAGGGTACAAGCCCTCATGGAATTTTCTGCCAAGATACCCTCTCTCCTAGGAAATGACTCCTGAATTTCCACATGTGATGAGATGAGTCTTATATCTTGAAGCATGAAGAAGACCAATTGTGGCAGTCTTCTATATTTTAAAAACATTTAATTAGAATCCTGCTTCATTAAGCATAATTGTAGAAACTTTTAGACAGTTTTTAGTAATTCACAATTTTAATAGTTGTAAAGTCTTAAAATATGGGTGTCTATTGAGCTACTGTTGCCAGTTTCTTCCATGTCTTCATTCTATAGGATAAACAGCATTTTTTTCCCTTTTAGTAATTCTCATGGGGTGAATTTGAAATATTTACTTAATTAAGCGATGAAAAGTGTTTTTTAATTTAAAAATAAGCACTTTATTATAAGAATTATTTGACCTTATAGTCATTCTTTAATATCTTTAGTATTGATTTTATGTATGTTGAAGGTCTTTAGATTTTTTTAAATGATAAAGCTTTTCATAAAAAACAGTAATGTCTTATGTATTATTATTTTTCTTGTTAACTGAAAAGTTGCATGTCTTTTCTGAGCATGTGCAGCTCATTTATTGTTAGGTGTTGAATTTTATGCTCCTTATATGAAAAATAGAAAACAGGAATGTTCTTTTAAATTCTTCACTGCATGCCTGGTCAAGTACTACTTGCCCAGTGGTCTTTTTTTAAAGTAACTTTTAAATCTTAGAAAATTGGGGGTGAAAGGTGGCATTTTCACTAGGAAAGAGAGGAGATAATGCCTGCACTATTGAAAACCAGCCTTCATGAAATGATGCTATTGTTGGATGAATTAACACTAATCTTTTCTCCTACAGAGAGCTGCTGGAAATAAAACCATGAAGCCATTGCTTTTAACATTTTAATCACTATAAACTTCTATTTGTTTTTATAAATAAAAGTTATTTTTCAAAATTTCTCAGGGAGAAAAGAAAAACAATTGATTGGTCAATGTGTAGTTTGATTTACATTGAGTACTTTTTATTATTCCTTCCAAAACAGACACTCCTTGAATATGCAGAGAAATGGAAAACTTCAGAAGATCCTTTACCTTTATTGGAGGTATACACAGTGGCTATCCAAAGTTATGTTAAAGCCCGACCATATCTTACCTCTGAATGTGAAAATGTAGCATTGGTTCTGGAACGTTTGGCATTGTGAGTAGACCTTTGAGTAAATAAAAAATTAGATGTAGCTTTTCTGTTTTACTTTTATATCTTGGGTCTTATGATAGTTTAATTTTAAATAGATTAGTTATGAGGAGTCTACTGATGATATTAGAATTATTCATTTTATTTTACTTTGAATTTTAATAATTATTTGTGTCTTTACCAACTTTTTGTTTTTTAGAAGCTGTGTTGAACTTTTACTGTGTCTGCCTGTTGAGTTATCAGATAAACAGTGGGAACAATTTCAGGCATTGGTGCAGGTGAGAATATTTACCTATTAGATTTAATATAGGTATATCTTATGTTAGTTTTCTTTATTCTTAAAAAATTATTTGGTTAAACTTTAAAATATGGAAGTAATGACAAACATTAATGCTGCTCTTGTCAGCACTAATGTCTTGCATATAGTAGATGCTCAATAAATATTTGCTAAATGAGTATATACATTTAGAGAGATTGGTTGAATTTGCACAGTTCTTCAAGATCAGATGATTAGGACTTTGCCAAAGCAGTAAGGGAACACAAAAGAAAATGCCCTCATTTGTATTTAGAAGTAGTTTAATTAATTGCTGCAAATCGTCAGTATGCTGGTAAGATTTTAACATATCTCATTTAATCCTTATGAAAACTTTGTGGGAGTAGGTATATTTTTCCCATTTTAAAGGTGAGGAAACTGAGGCTCATACTCTAAAATATTTATCTGCCCAAACTTATACAGCTGACATCACAGAGTAGTTATTTGAAACGAGCTTCTTTATTCCAAAGCCCATGCTTTTTCTCCTATATCTGAAAACACGTGCTTTATTTCTTTGTCTACTTATATAAGTACCACACCATTTAGCAGTTAGTTGTTTTGGAGTATCTTCAAGAATGTTAAATTTTGTTTCAAGCACTAGATTGTGCTGGATATATTATAGCTTCAAGTAAATTTTGATTAATTGATTAGTTAAAAGAATGTTCTTGCTAGCTAGTTTCAGAAAGTGTAGTCATCTCTCTATTTCTGTAGCCAGAGTTCTTAAAATATCTTTTGACCTTATATTTTTCTGTAAGAGATATATTAAAGAGGATTAGTCTCAAATTTTAGAAGCATGTGAACTAAACTGTAGTTAGGCAGAGAAATCAACATTCCTATTTTAGTATTAAACATTAAAATCTACATCAAGTGCCAAATTCTTGAAGGCAGGATTCATATCTTAATACCGTAGGATTCCACGTAGTGTCTTACACATAATAGATAGCTAATAACTGTTTGTTGAAGTGAAGGTGTCTTGTCCTGTTTGTCACATTGCAACTAACTTTTTGATCATGCAGTTTCTACTTCAGCATATCAGTAACTTGTATCTTAGATTTTTTTCCCCAGCAAGTGTTTAAGGCAAATAATTATTTCAGAACTTTTTGTTTAGCATTCAGATACATTCTACCATAGAATTAATTAAATAAGTTGTTTATATACAAATATAGTACTGAATTCCTCATACTACTTTTTTTGTTTGTCAACATAAGATAAACTTTTAAACTTTCCTTTTTGAAACAATAGCGCTAGTTGATACTTTTTCATATGGGTTAATGAGAAGGAGATAACTTTAAATCCCTCTCTGATAGCTTTTTGCTCAAAGAAAATTTCTTAAAGCACTTGAACTTGTTGCAGTGGGAAGATTTTTATGATTTTGAGGAATAGACTTTTGCATAAACATAGCATGCAGCTTTGGGAATTTCCATGATACTTTGCTCTCATTTCAAGGCTTCC
Organism: Tapirus indicus; assembly: GCA_031878705.1. NCBI lineage: Eukaryota > Metazoa > Chordata > Mammalia > Perissodactyla > Tapiridae > Tapirus > Tapirus indicus. The sequence goes on from CM062933.1 coordinate 13,206,453, forward strand.
TTGGGCTTATTTTGTATCTGCCTAACAGCATTTGTCTCAGTTTACCTGTGTTTTAACTGTTTTAACGTTCCTTTACCTTACTAGAGGATAAGCCCCATAAATGCAGGGACTTGTTGCTCTCTTTCCTAGTACTTTGCCCATAGAAATTCTCATTAAACATTTTCTGAATTGAATAAAAACTCTTGGTCTTTTGTGGCCTGAAGAATATGCCGATTGCATGACCACTTGGAAACAACTAGTAAGCAAGATTCAGTGTCACCTTTAACAGGATATTACCAAGGCTATGTAATGAATAAATGAAAAATCATGCCTTTAGTTGTTTTCTTTGCATAAGTCCCTTTTACTGGAATATGTGTAAGTTGTCACTTAGGCCTTGATGCATTTATTAATGATAGAAGTTTTGGGGAAAATTTTTTTACTAACAGGATGTAAAACATGTGAGGTCTTTTATGCTATGGATATTCTGATGGCTTCCTCGAGAAATAACTTTGCGCTTGGTTTAGATTTTGGGGAAAAAATAATATGGACTTATTTCTAGAAATCCATTGTATTTGTTTAAAATTTATGATTGATATAATTCTTATCCTTGAGATTTGTCTTTAAGAATCAGAAGTAAAGGAATTCAGCACTTCGTAATGTGATGTGAAATTTTTAAGATAAAAGTCTTATTTTTCAAAAGTTTAGTATTATATTTAAAGCCTGATAAACTTGCTTTTAAAAATCTGTTGTAATTCTTTGGATGTTTATTTAATATTTATAGGTAGCTCATGAAAAGCTGATGGAGAATGGCAGCTGTGAATTGCATTTTTTAGCTACTCTAGCTCAAGAGACTGGGGTGTGGAAAAACCCGGTACTGTGCACTATTCTTTCCCAGGAACCATTGGATAAGGATAAAGGTAAATTTTCTAGAGAGAGAGAGAGAAAAAAAAGAATCATTAGACTAGAAAAAATAAGTACTTAAAATTGTTTTGATATAATTCGTCTCAAGATAGCCCAAAGAAGGACCATTTAATTAAGTTTTATCTGAGGTTCTTGAGGCCCTTCACCTTTATTTTATTTGGGGGAAGATGTATTTATAGGATTATACAATCTTAGAGTAACAGAGAAACAGAAATTTTTCCCAACATCTTTTCAACAGAGGAATTCCCTCTGCAACATCCTGACTGGTGGCAAACTAGCTTAAATTTGATAACTAAGTTATCTGGCAAATTGAGAAGCAGAAATAGGACAATTAAATGATTTTCCTCAAAATAGAAAAAGAAATTAATGCTAGAATTCTCAAGTCTCTTGTCTCTAAGATTGGTACTCTTTCTCAAACAGCTTATTGCTCAATTTTATTTTATCCTGCTTTGTTGTTACTGGATGAGCTCGGGCAATAAAGATCCCAGTTAAACTCAAACTGGCAGATATCCTATTGGAAAAGTAGATGGCTAAATCAGTAATATGTGTAATAGTTAATGTTCAGAGTTCAAAAATTGTGTATATTATGAAAAAGAGCACAATTGTTGTCTTCGATACTTTTCTTAAGATTATTTAGGAAAGTGCCCAGATTTCATCCTAACCTTTCCCAAGGTATTTAAAGAAGTAAAGAAGCTTCTTCCATTGTTTATTGCTGCTTTTCCTGTTGATTGATAGCAAACTCTAGATACTTTGCTATGTGATAGCAAATTTGAAGGCTCTGAGAAGGGAGTGTTAAGCCCATTGCTTGTGAACTCTTCTGGTACTTTGATATTTACCAAAAGGCTTCCCAGCCTATCTCCAAACTTCTTTTCAAGATGCTTGTTCCTACCTGACGCGCCTCTTAGCATTTCTCTGTGCTTTCCTGATAGTTCTGGCAGTGTTATCTGTTTCTTAGTTTTCACAAGAAGTTTACTTTTGGTACCCGCTTCCTTCATGGATATTCACAGATTAGCTACAGTACTCTCAAGACCTTAGAGAAAGTGGAGAGTAGACCCTCACTATTTAAAATAATAAGAACAACATTTAAAAGTTGAGAATATTAGATTTTTTTGCCTTTGGTATATTAGTTTTATTCCCAGTATATTAATACCACTATGTTTTTATTCCTATAATCAAATTATAATTTCTAATTGTCTCAGCTTTTGGAAATATTGGATGTAATATTTTAATGATAATATCACATTTCGTTCTGTAGTTCCTGACAATTTGAAATGTTCTTTTATGTGCATGGTTTCATTTAAGTTTACAATGATTCTGTGAAAAAAGTAGGATCTTTATTGTCCCTATTTTACAGATGAGAAAATGGAGGCTCAAAAAAATTAGTTGTCTTTTCTATATCGTGTTGCCAGTGATGTGAGGCAGAGCCGGGAGTTGAAGTCAAATTCTCAGTCTCTGTCCTTTTTATATTATGCCCTGTTGTACCGAGCCTAGTAAAATAAAATCACACCTAGCTTCAAGAATTAACTCCTTTTTTCTGTTGTCAGTTTCTGAAGAGTGTTTTTGCCGAACTCACGCATTATTTTAAAGCAGAAAAATAGAACCTTTACCTTAGCAGAGATTTAAAATTTATTTTGAAAGAAAATGTGCTCAATTTCCGTACTTGTTTAAGTGTGCCTAACATTGTTTCTGTTAACAAATGTCTCTGCCCATCTCTGTGCTGCTTTATTTCTTGGTCTTCACCTGACATAGCCACTGGAATAATTTGGACTATGCATCCAAGAGGAGTTTCTACAATAGCAGATGGATTGTAGGTAGCCAGACTTTAATACAGCTCATGAAGCAACCAGAGAGATGTATATATGATGAGAGATTTTGCAGCCATAATTTTTACTTGATTTTCTGTTATTTAGAGTGCTTCTTTGGTGGGAGTTGTTTTATGGATAATCACATAAATTAGAAGTTTTGTTTATTTCCTCCTTTGAAAAAGTTGAAGGAATATTTTACACATACTAATTTATTTACATTTTCAAATTTGATGGTTTAAAAGGATGGGGAATTTTTAGTTTTTTATATTATATTTCCAGCCCCTTGGTTTAAATGAATCGAGCCTATTGCATGTTTGAAGAGAAGAGCTAGCGCTCAGGAAATGAGTACCCCTCAGTAGGCTGCTGTGCTCATTAATTTGTATTGAAGCCTTTGAAGATTTGATGTAGTTTTTGAACAGTAGATAATCCACTTAATCCTGAATTGTTTTCATTTTTTTTAATTGGCTAATTTTGGACTTACTAAAACCCAGCTAAACCAAAAAATACTCTTTGATTTGGGGGGATTGAAGCTGGGCAAGACTCAATATTTAAAATGCTGGTTTCACTTTCAGGTTTTACCATCCTAGAATAAGGTTAACTAAACCAATGTAATTCAAGTAGATGGCCTTTAAATATTACAGGAACTTTAGGCTTATATATTGCTTGTGCCAATTTCTTTAGTCATAAGCCTTGGGATTGGAAAGGCACCAAATGCTCATTTATTTTTTACCCAATTTTAACTCCCTTCTAAAACATCACTGATAGATAAATCAGCCTTTGCTTTTGAACACTTCTAGAGAATGGTAACTATGTAGTTCAGTCCATTCTTAGCCTGCTATTAGAAAATCTTCATTATGAAAATTGTGAAAACTGCATTCTTTTGAGTTTATGTCTTTTGGATCTATTGCTACCCCTAAAGCCATACCAAACAAAGTATAAATCCCTCTTTCACGTCATAGCAATTGTGATGTTTAAAGATAGCCATCATGTCCACACCTTGTCATCTTTTCTTCCGTAGACTAAAAGCCTTCCTGAAGTGGCATGATTTTAAGTCTACAACTATGATTCTTGATTTTTTGAGTACATTTTGTTTGTTGTTGTTCTCTTTACTATATAATTCTCGGAACTTAATGTGTACCTGAAATACAATCTGGCCAGCTTTGAGGTCATTGGTACTCTCATCCTGTTCATCCTAACAATTTGTCCTTAAGTTAGTGTTAGTCAAGATGATGTTACCTTTTTGGGTAGCCATATCATTCTGACAACTCAGTGAGGTTACTAAAATCACATAAAAAAATCTAAATTAGTGATACTCTTAAATTGTCTACATTTTTATACTCTGTCTTTTGGCACACATGGTATTAAATTTTTTTTTCTGTTAATTTCACTGTGTTAGATCCATTCTATCTCTGCAACTTGTTGATAATCTCCCAGTTTCCTCTCATTAACAGACCTTATTAGCATACACTCTGTTGGCATCTAGGTCCTTGATAATTACTATAAAAAAATCATGTCTCAAAACCTGGTATACTGATAGAAATTGTCCTGCTTGCCTTCAGTCCTTTAATCAATATCCTTTGATTATGGTTGTTTCATCAAATTACACCTATTTTTCCTTATGTCTGGTCCATGGTTCTCCTTTTTGTCTGTAAGGATTTGATAAAAGACCATAACAGATATTTGGCTAGAGTTCTATTAAGTAAGATTGTTTAATATTGAAGTTAGTCTGACCTAAATTATTATTTTTTAAACGAACTTTTTATTTTAGAATAGTTCCAAGTTTACAGAAAAATTGTGAAGACTTCCCATATTCCCCACAGCCAGTTTTCTCTATTAATATCTTATATTAGTATGATATATTTGTCACAATAATAAACCAATGTTGATAGTTTGTTATTAACTAAAGTCCATACTTTATTCAGATTTCCTTAGTTTTTACCTAATGTCCTTTTCTGTTCCAGGATCTCAGCCAGGACACCACTTTATATTTAGTCACCATGTCTCCTTAGGCTCCTCTTGGCTGACAGTTTTTCAGACTTTCCTTGTTTTTGATGACCTTGACAGTTTTGAGGAGTACTGGTCAGGTATTTTGTAGAATGCCCCTCAGTTGGGATTTGTCTGATGTTGCTCTCATCATTGGAACTGAGCTTATAAGTTTTGGGAAGGAAGATCACAGAGGTAAATTGCCACTGTCATCACATCATATCAAGGGTACATACTATCAACATGACTTCTCACTGTTGATGTTGACCTTGATCACCTGGCTGATGTAGTGTGTTGTCGGGTTTCTCCACTGTAAAATTACTCATTTTTTCCCTCTTTCCATGCTCTACTCTTTGGAGGGAAGTTACTATATGCAGCTCACACTTAAGAGGTGGAGAGTTAATCTTCACCTCCTTGAGGCAGCAGTGTCTACATAGATTATTTGGAATTCTACACAGGAGATTTGTCTTTCTTCTCCCTTTATTTATTTAGTCATTTATTTATATCAATGTGGACTCATTAGATATTTACTTTATATTTTGGTCATAATCCAATACTACTTATTTATTTTATTGCTCAAATTATTCTGGCTTTGGCTACTGGAAACTCTCTGAATTAACTTCTCCGTTGCTTTGATATAGCCCCATCATTGTGGGTTATATTTTTTGCTTGAGTACTTCCTTGCTTTTGGGCACTGTAAGATGCTCCAGTCTTAACTTGCATATTTCCTGCCCCAGTTCTAGAATCAGCTATTTCTCCAAGGAACCCTAGCTCCTTTTATTGGAGAATAGTATTAAAACCAAGATATGGTAACTAGGTGTGCTTGTTGCTGCTGGGGTGTCATTGCTTCTAGGACCTCTCAGTGGACAAGCAAAAAAATATATGTAGGTATACTAATCTTTGTATGTACGCTTATCTATAAATATTTCATATGTAACCAGCTATATCTATGTTACACTAAATATGAGAGTTCATACTGATGTCTCCAACTCTAATCCATACCACATGGATCCTTCTAGCCTCTTCCTGTTGCTTATGTATCATCTCTTACTTCAACAGAATGTCATATAATTGGAATCATACATATGTAGCCTTTTCAGACTGGCTGCTCCCACCATTGACCATCCATATACTTACTTAATCAGTCCTAATATATATGTATAGTGGTTTCAGAATTGATAACCTGTACCCCTATGGAAAGCAACTTTATCGAGCACAGTGCTATATGCAGTTTCTCTTGCCATTATTAGAGACTCCACTCAGCCAAAGTTGGTTAGGTGAGCACCTTATTCCCCCACCTCTTTCACTGAAGTTCTTCCACAACATTTGTAATATAGTTAGATTCTTCTGCCTTATTTTACATTCCATCCTAGGTACCCCCAACCTCCTAAATAATTTTTCTTAATTTGCATACCTTAAGATTCCCTCTTTGTGCTGTAAAGTTCTATTGGTTTGACAAATGCATACTGTCATATATTCACCATTACAGCATTATACAGAATAGTTTCACTGCCCTAAAAAAAATCAACTGTGCTTCATCTATTCAACCTTCTCCTGAACACCTGACTGCTACTGATCTTTTTACCATCTCTATAGTTTTTCCTTTTTGAGATTGTCATATAATTATAGCCTTTTCAGTCTAGCTTCTTTTGCTTAGCAGTATGCGTTTAGCATTCATCTGTGCCTTTGTGTGGCTTAATAGCTCATTACTTTTTATTGCTGAATAGTATTCCGTCTTATGAATGTCCCACAGTTTGTTTATCTATTCATCTATTAAAGAACATCTTGTTTGCTACCAGTTTTTGGTGTTTATGAATAAAGCTGCTGTAAACATTTGCATTCAAGTTTTTGTGTGGACATAAATTTTCACATCAGTTGGGTAAATACCTCGGAGTACAATTGCTAGATCGTATGGTAAAACTGTGTTTTGCTTTGTAAGAAACTGCCAAACTGTCCTCTAAAGTGGCTGTACCATTCTGCATTCTCATCAGTAAGGAATGAGAATTTCTGTTGCTCCAGACCCTTATTGTCATTTTTGGAATTTTAGCCATTCTATTAGGTGTGTATGATATCACACTGTTGTTTTAATTTGCATTTCTTTAATGAGAAGTGATATTGAACATGTTTTCATATGCATATTTGCCTTCTGTATATCTTCTTTGGTGAGGCATCTGTTTAGATTTTTTGCCTATTTTTTAACTGGGTTGCTTATTTTCTTATTGTTGAGTTTTAACAGTTCTTTGTATATTTTGGGTACAGGTCCTTTATCAGAAGTTTTACAAATATGTTATTTCACTCCATGACTTGTCCTTTTTCTTAACAGTGTCTTTCACAGAGCAGAAGTTTTAAATTTTAATAAAGTCCAACTTACCAGTTTTTTCTTTCGTGGATCATACTTTTGGTGTTTTATCTAAAAACTCATTTCCAAACCCAAGGTCTTATAGATTTTTCTCTTAGAAGTTTTATAGTTCTGCATTTTACATTTGGGTCTATGATACATTTTGAGATGACTTGTGAAAAGTATAACCTAATCTACATTTCCTGAATCTGTCTTGGCTCTTAACAGTCACAAGCCATGTTTTTAATATAATTAATTTTGAGACTCTTACTCAGGATTATGTCTATTCCTGTAGTCTACAGTTTTGCAAAATTTACCTTATCCTCATTTTGAAAATTACATTTTCCCGTTTATTTCTGTTGCCTCCATTGTTTGTTCTACGCTTTTCAATCTAAAGCTTATTATCAGAACCACCATCAGAACAGAATAATTCCCCTTTTCTGTGTCATCATAAATAATGCATAATCAAACCCAAACGTCAGGGCTTTCTCAAGAAGTTACCCACCTCCACCAATTTGATTGTTCTCAACATTTTTGGTGAGCTAGAGATCATCTTTTAGCTTTAACATTTTGCATAGGTTAGTACCAGGTCTCAGACACTCACGGTGCATCCTTGGTTCTGAGCTTGCTTTTCCTTCTTTTATACACATCATTTGAAAATCTAAACTTTGAGAGAGCTCCCTATTACAGTCACACTGAATTCCTTTGGCCCTTCCCCTTCTATATTGGGATAATTTGCAATTGCATATTTACATTTTTATCAGCTTGCCAGTCTTCTTGAATCTTAAGCCCTGCAATTCTTTTTTTTTTTTTTTTTTCAGAACCCCTTGGTTTTCAAAGGACATTTCTAAAGCTTAAGCTTTTCCATAGTACCTATAAATCCTTCCAAGTTTTATGAGAAAATAAGTCTTTATTTCAGTAATAAACTTTGCATTTTAAAGTGAACATGGTAAGAATGCTGCCTGGTTTACCAGATATTAGTATACGTAAGATGTAATAGTACTTTAAAGGGAGAGGAGATGGGAAGAAAGAGCAAATGATAACTTATTACTTTCCAGGTAAATAGGATGAGACTAGATCTGATTAAATGCAGCTGCTGCATTTGCTTTTGGGTAGTAAATCTCCAGTTCTTTCACTCTGACACTTTTGGTATATTTTTCGTGTGTGTATATTTATCTTTACCTCTCTGTATAGAGAGTGCCAAAAGGGGTGACTCTGAGACTTAGACTTAAATCTATTGACAATTTTTTTATATTGGGACATTTCTTACAGAAAGTCACTAAAAAGAGCACCTTATAGACTATGTAGTAAGTACTCTTAGAAATATAGTTTTCCTGGGGCCGGTCCAGTGGCATAGCGGTTAAATTTGTGCACTCCACTTCGGTGGCCCGGGGTTCACCAGTTTGGACCCTGGGCCCGGATACACACGGTTCATCAAGCCATGCTGAGGCGGCATCCCACATGGAAGAACCAGAACAACGTACAACTAGGGTATACCACTATATACTGGGGCTTTGGGGAGAAAAAAGGAAGATTGGCAACAGATGTTAGCTCAGGGCCAATCTTCCTAAACAAAACAAAACAAGAAAACAACACCACACCAACTGTGTGATTAAAAAAAAAAAGAAATAGGGCCAGCCCGGTGGCGCAGCGGTTTAGTCCGCGCTTGGCAGCACGGGTTCGCGAGTTCGGATCCCGAGCGCCCGCCGACGCACTGCCTGTCAGCCATGCCGTGGCGGCATCCCATATAAAGTGGAGGAAGATGGGCACGATGTTAGCCCAGGGCCAGTCTTCCTCAGCAAAAAGGGGAGGATTGGTAACAGATGTTAGCTCAGGGCTGGTCTTCCCCACAAAAAAAAAAAAAAAAGAAATACAGTTTTCCTAACTTGTTTCTCTTTGGTCCTCTTTTATGTATTTAATTAATTAGTTAATTAATTAGTTTCCCTCTCTCTTTTGCCTTTAACTGACCCTGTCTTGGTATAAAAAATAAGTAAATGGAGCATTTTAGAGTTTATTTCTAAAAATCAATACTAAATTAGATAGCCTTTTACTTGTGTATAACCCCTAGATCCTTGAGGATCAGTGACTCTGGATAGATTTAAACTGATAGAACTTTACTGCCATAAGCTTTTAAAGTGTTCCCTCTCCCTTTTCAGGCTGATGACATAGTTTGTATTTATTTTGTATTTTGTTAACATTAATTATACTCTACTATTATATAATTAGAGTGACCTCAAAATTTTCATTTTTTACATTTTAAAACACACTAAGTGGCTTCTTGAAGCATCCTAGGAAAATACATTATTTCTGTTTTAATAAGTGTATTTTATAATAATGTTACATAGATAAATATATCATTTTAATTAAATGTAATCTTATTTCGCACAAAAATTTTAGTGTCATGTAACTAGGTTCATTTTTTCTTACCTGTTTCATATCAATCAAGTAAAAAAATCAGTTATGACCATAAAATTTCAGACTTAATGAAAAAGCAAGCAACATGATTTAAGAAATTCTGAAATCTTTAAGTGAAAATTCTACTTCTTGTAAATGTAACTTGTTCCTTCAGGAAAGGGTGAGAGGTGGGGTGAAGATTAAGACTATCCCTAAATGAAAATGTGGACACTGAAATACAGTTCCCTAGAACAGTGATTCTCAATCCTGGCTGCGCTTAAATCTCTTGGAGAGCTTTTAGACATACCATTGCTGGAGGTCTGCCTCAGACTAAATTAGAGTTTCTGGGCATGAGCCCCAGGCATTAGTAGTTTTTAGAAGTTCAAGATAATTGTATAGCTAGAGTTAAGAACCATTGATCTAGAGGTTGAAGTGTTGTGTTTTTATTAAATTTCTGAATTTGGATTTTTTTGGCTAACAATACTGAATTGATTTTTAATGCTTTTTTTATTGTGTTAAAAAACACAACATTTAATCATTTTTAAGTGTACAGTTCAGTAGTGTTAAGTATATTCATATTGTTGTGAAACAGATCTCCAGAACTTTTTCGTCTTTCAAAATTAAAACTCTACAATAGTTAAATAGCCCTCTCCTTTTCCCCCACCCTCCACTCCCAGCCCTTGGTTAACCAGCATTCTACTTTTTGTTTCTATGACTTTGACCACTTTAGATGTCTCATATAAGTGGAATCATACCATATTTACCTTTTTTGACTGGCTTATTTCACTTAGCATAATGTCCTCAAGGATCATGTTGTAGCATGTGACAGGATTTCCTTCCTTTTAAAAGGTGAATAATATTCCATTGTATGTATATACTACGTTGTGTTTATCCATTGATCAATTGATGGACATTTGAACTGCTTCCGTTTCTTGGCTATTGTGAACATCGTCATGTGCCACATAATGACAATTTGGTCAACAACAGATGTGACAGATTGCATATATGACAGTGGTCTCATAAGATTAGTACCATATAGCCTAGGTGTGTAGTAGGCTGTACCATCCAGGTTTGTCTAAGTACATTCTCTGATGTTCACACAATGATGAAATAGCCCAACAATGCAGTTCTCAGAACGTATCCCTGTTGTTAAATGTCACATGACTGTAGTGCTGCTGTGAACATGGGAGTGCAAATGTCTCTTCAAGACCCTCCTTTCAGTTCTTTTTCGTACATATCCAGAAGTGGAATAACTGGATCATATGATAATTCTATTTTTAATTTTTTGAGGACTTCCAGATTGTTTTCTATAAAGGTTGCACCATTTTACAGTCTCGTATCAACAGTGCACAAAGGTTGCAATTTCTCCACATCCTCACCAACACTTATTTTCTGCTTTTTGGATAGTAGCCATTCTAATGGGTATGAGGTGCCATTTCATTATGGTTTTGGTTTGCATTTCTCTGATGTGATCAGTGATATTCAGTATCTTTTCATGTGTTTATTGGTCATTTATATATCATCTTTGGAGAAATGTCTATTCAAGTCCTTTGCCCACTTTTTAGTAGGACTATTTGACTTTTCATTGTTGAATTGTAGGAGTTCCTTATATATTCTGGATATTAACCCCTTATCAGATATGTGATTTGCAAATATTTTCTCCCACTCTATTTAGGTAACCTTTTCATTCTTGTTTCTGTCCTTTGATGTACAAAAGTCAAGTTTGATCGTAGTCCCTTTTGTCTATTTTTGTTTTTGTTGCCTATATATTAGTGTCATATCCAATAAATCATTGTCAGGTCCAGTGTCTTGAAACTTTTCCCCTTTGTTTTCTTGTAGGAGTTCTATAGTTTTGGGTCTTATTTTTAACTCTTTAATCCATTTCAAGTTAATTTTTTTTATATGGTGTAAGATAGGGGTCCAACATCATTCTTTTGTATGTGGGTATGTAGTTTTCTCAACACCATTTGTTGAAAAGACTGTCCTCTTCCCATTGAGTGGTCTTGGCACCCTTGTCGAAGATCTTTTGACCATGTATGTGAGGGTTTATTTCTGGGCTTTCTATTCTATTGCATTGCCTATATGTCTGTCCTTATGCCAGTACCACACTCTTCTGATTACTGTAGTTCTGTAATATATTTTGAAGTGAGGAAGTGTGAGACCTCCAGCTTGGTTCTTTTTCAAAATTATTTAGCTATTTGAGGTCCCTTGAGATTGCATGTGAATTTTAGGATAAATTTTCCTATCTCTGCAAAAAATGCCATTGCGATTTTGATAGGGATTGCAGTGAATCTGTAGATTGCTTTGGGTAGTTGGACATCTTAACAATATTAAGTCTTCCAATCCAGGAACACAGGGATCTTTCCATTTACTTTAGTTGTCTGCTTTAAGTTCTTTCAGCAGTGTTTTGTAGGTTTTAATGTACAAGTCTTCACCTTCTTGGCTAGGTTTATTCGTATTTTATTCTTTTTGTTGTTGTTGTAAATGGAGTTGTTTTCTTAATTTCCTTTTTAGACTGTTCATTGTTTGTGTATAGAAATGCAACTTAGTGTTGTGTTTTGATTTTTGTATCCTGCAACTTTGCTAAATTTATTATTTCTAATGGGTTTTTTTGTGGGATCTTTAGGGTTTTCTACATATAACATCATGTCATCTGCACTCAGATGATTTTACATCTTCCTTTCCAGTTTGGATGCCTTTTATTTCTTTTTCTTGCCCAAATGCTGAATTGTTTTTAAGAGAAAATGCAAATTGTATTTTTTAGGAAGGAATGGGTGATGCCGATTCATGTGGGCCATGATGAGAATTTTGGAATTTACCCTTTGAAGGCAAAGGGAAACTACTGGAGGGTTTTAAACTGGGAGGAGACAGTCAGCATGTGCTTTAAAAAAAAAGTGCCTGGGTCCTAGTGGAGATGTGATGGAGAGAGTAAGAGTGGATGTAGAAGGCTAGCAGAGTGCTACAAAGTGGTCTGATAGATTAATGATTTGAGCTGGGAGGAGAGGGCACATGGTAAGAGTAGAGATGGAGAAATTTAATGGGATTGAGTATTTAGGAGTTAGAAATGACAAAATTTGATGGTGGATTGGATATATGTGTGAGACGGAGGCAGGAGAGAGCAGTTTTAAGGCCAACTCTTAGATTTCTGGCTTGAGCACAATTACATGGATTGAGATAACACATACTCTGGTATAGAAATTGTTGTATGCGGAGTTTGAAATGCTTGTGAAACAGCTAGTCGGGAGATGTTGCAAAGGAAGTTGTGTGCTAATCTGGGCATAGAAATAGGCACCCAGTAAATTATTTGGCTGCACTTTGGGGGGAATCTAGGACCTAGTTTAAGTTTTGACGTGTAGTACACACTCAATTAATATTTATGTAATGATTTATTGCAAAAATTCAACTTACATATTGTAATATATTTAATTATCTTTAACGTAGAAACTATTTTCTTTTTTAATATTACATAAGTGGCATTTTATGAGAAGAAGGCCATTATTGCTTTCTTTTTTGTGTGTGTGGGGAAGACCGGCCCTGAGCCAACATCTGTTGCCAGTCCTCTTTTTGCCGAGGAAGACTGGCCCTGGGCTAACATCTGTGTCCATCTTCCTCTACTTTATATGGGATGCCGCCACAGCATGGCTGACAGGCAGTGCATCGGCGGGCAGCCGGGATCCGAACTCGCGAACCCCGGGCTGCCAAGCGCGAGCTAAACCGCTGTGCCACCTGGCGGCCCCCCATTATTGCTTTCTTAATTGAAATGGCTGAAGATCATTTATTTACATTGCCATTTTATGTCATCCAGCTCTCTTGATAGGCTCGAATGTAGTAAAACCTGCTTTTCTGTTCAAGTCCATAAATACTTAGGCTACACACAAGTAAAATTCAAGATATTTTAACTTTTCTGGGATGAAAGTGGGAAAAGCAGGGTACAGAGTGAAATTTGATGTGATAAGCTGCACAAGGATAAGGATAATAAAACGTTTTTCCTGAGTCTGTCAAGCATTAACATAGGTAGTCTTTGATGTGATATTATAACTCCATAAGGAAAAACATGTCCTGGATTGGAGAGAAGTAGAGAAAGATACAGAGGCATTGGAAAAAGGAAAGCAGTGAAAGAAATGGAAGCGGAGGGTAAGAAGGGAGGGCAGAGAGCTTTCAGTAGGTTCTGAGTTGAGGATGAGAGTCTAGTCTAGTCTTGATCCACTTGAATCATGAGCTTCAGAATACATTAACTATTTTCCTTCAAAAGCTAATGCTACTTCACAGCTCTTTACTGCTATAAAGTGCTTTTCTAATTAGAAGTGGACACACTCATCAAATAAGAATTTTTTTTCTCGTCTCACCACTGTATAAAGCTGAAAGTCAGAAGACCTCATTATTCTGGTCCTGGTTCTGTCATTAACTGGCTTTTTGACCCTAGGAAGTCACTTGCCTTCTGTGAGCCTCAGTTTACTCATCTGCCAAATAGTGGAGCTGGACAAAATGATCTATAAAGTCCTTTCTGCTCTAATATTCTGTATTTCTTTGAAATCAGTTTCGTCCCAAGTGTGGCAGTGGTTTCTCATCCTTTAGGAAAAAACCCACACAGCTATGTTTTTGAAATGTATAATTTAACATATATTCTCATGTACATTGAGTTAGCACAGAAATTATTTTGCATGGTTTGTCATTCTAATTAACATGCTGCTGTTTGAGATTTTAGGGACTGTTTAAGATTCTCCTATTAAGATTGTCATCAGTTTCGTTAAATACTTGCCACCTTTAAATAATTTCTTTGCCATGATCTTCAGAGTTTGTTGATTATGAGTTTTTGTGGGAGTTTTGAAATAATTCCCAGACTTTGTATTGCTAGAGTTTCCTTTTGAGAGAATTCTTGTCTTAGGAAACTAAAGCTGTTTTCTAAAGTTCATAACTTATTTATAGCCAGAATAACTGTGTCTTAACTTGATTTTTCTTAAAGTTTTCATTTAAAATCTTTACAGATTTTGCTTTGGCAGTGAACTGAACAGTGAAAAGATATTTGCAATATAATTATCCTAATAGGATCATGTGATATTAAAAAAAGAAAAGTAATGCCCTGTATATGTAAGACATATAGTCAGAGGCACCAGAAAGTTATACATTTAGTTTTATTTATCTATGTTCAGTCTTTACACTTTTTGGTTCAGTTTCATGTAAAGAATAAGAGTAGCAGGTCTAGACTTTAAGAAAAAGATGAAATTTGGGATTCTGTGTAAAATTTCTTATATGCTTACGGTTTTAATACTGAGGAGCCATGATCATACTATCTTATGGAATAATCTTTTCATAGTGGAGTAGAGCACAAATCTAAAAAATAAAGGTACTAGAGGATATTTAAAGGATATTTAAAGAAGGGAAGAACATCTCTCTTTCTCCATCTTCTAACCCACAAATTACTTACTAGACATATCTTCCAGTCTGTTCACAAGTAGAGAAATTGTGTGTTTTATTTATAGGGCATTAAAAATTTTATTACTAAAAGCCTTCCAAAAGTTTTAGGCTAGCCATCCTCAAGTAAATTTTTAAACATGATTTTCATCCTGGTAAAGAAAACTTAGGGAAAAGTTTAAATTTGCACTTACTAAAATTCAAATTTTCCTTCACAAATGCAAAAAATAAAATTTCTTATTTGTAGTTAATCAGATCAAGCCCTAGGAAATTCAAAGATTTGAACAGAATAGAAATGTATTATGCATAAGTAAGTCTTAAGGAAATGTTGAGGTTTATCAATTGATGTTTTAAAAATAACACAAACCCATAGAAGTTTCAGCCGACTCCCCCCATCCCCTTATTTATTTTTCTGTAGCTATTTTAACTCGTTGTAAAACACCTGTTTAGCAAGATAGACTTCACCTTTGTAAAATGAAAACTACATCATCAGTATTGAACACAATATTAGTTGAATCTCATCTTCTAGAATATCCAAACATCCTTTCATGGTTGCCCATATCAATGTGTAATGCCCTAGCACTGCAAATTTCTAGGGATGCTAACCCCTGGGATTCAAGAATAAATGCTGTGGGGAAGATAATTTAGTATAATTTTAATAACACTGATTATTAGAATTAATGCAAAGTTATTTTTATCAAGAATTTAATTCACTTCATTCTAAATGGTACTCTCAGGGGCAAAAATATTTAATGCATCTTTAAATAGCAATATAATCTTTTGCTTATAAGGTCAAGTATTTTGTGATAGCCTGACAGTGATAGAAAATTGCAAAAATAAAAAAAAGTTCCTGTGCTTTTCAGAAAATATTCCTTATAAGTATTTGTATTGCAAATGAATTATTACCAAATGTTAATAATCTATTATGTCTTGTTTTTTAAAGTGAATGAATTTTTAGCTTTTGAGGGTCCCATCTTGTTGGATATGAGAATTAAACATCTAATCAAAACAAATCAGTTAAGTCAAGCAACTGCTCTAGCAAAGCTGTGTTCTGACCATCCAGAGATTGGTACAAAAGGTAGTTTTAAGCAAACTTACCTTGTCTGTCTTTGTACATCATCACCAAATGAAAAGTTAATCGAAGAGGTGAGTATGTTCTTTTTTGTTGTTAGTAATTATTTTTTAAAGTGAAGAAATTAATTTTAATTAAATTAGAATGTCTTTCACTTCCCTTTCTCTTAGATAGTGAGGGACCATTGTTGTCCATCTTAAATTTTTGGTATGCTCTTGAGTAATGATTCTAAGCAGCTTTCAGAATTATATGTGAACTGATTTCACCTAGCTTCTATTTTAAATAATTTGGATCTTTTTAACTGCTTTGGCTGAATTATGGGAAAGATGGTGGTGGCTTCATGGTTTAGTAGGATGTTTATATTTGTCGGCATTTGAGCCTTCACTTCAGCTTTACCTGACTTCAAGATACTTGCAGATCATTTTAACTGGCTAATTTAAGGAACTTTGTAGAATTTATATGATTTCTCCCTAAGAATACTTTCTCTTTTATACATATATGTATATAAAACAGAAAAAATATTCCTAGGGGGAAGTCATAGATAGATAGATCTAGATATCTAGATCTATATCTCTATATATTAAGATAAATTTATTGCTGTATTTAATGTAAAACTTTATTTTCTTTGAGAGTCCAGAAGAAGATATAGCCTCAGACAGAAAGCTGAGTGCCCACATGAGGTTAGAGGTTGTATTTATAAGGGTGATTGTGTGATTTTTCTTGAGAATAGAAAGTGAAGAGGAGGATGGTAGGCTTGGACCAAGATTAGAAATAAGCTTGTTGTGTATGGTGAGGATACTGGGAAGAGTGATGTCATGCAGTCTCTAGGCTGGGTGGAGAAGACCCAAGGGCTCTAGCCCAGGAAATTTTATATCATTAGTTTGGACATTGGCTAATCTGTAAATTTTTTTCCGTTACTATTTTTCTTTTATCTTAGGTAATTAGCTTTTTAATTACCATATATCAGAGCAAAATAGAAGATGGAAGTTTTCTTGTTAGTTCAGAATAACTAAATAGACAAGTTAATTGGCAGATATATAAAGTTTCTTGAGATAGCCTTTGAAATGTGTGTAACGTTTTTAAAAACTCCTTAAATAAATTAGTTATCGTGCTGCTACATCTTAGATATTTTTTACCTCCACTAAAGCTTTCATTATCAGTTCAGTCCCTGCTCTTAAGTCAGTCTTCCTTCCTTTGGCAAATTTTTGTTAAGTGAGTGCTATGTGCAGTCTTGGCACTTGGGGAGGGGGGGGAGTTAAAGGTGAGGAAGGCATAGGCTCTGCCCTAAAGAAGCAAACCTTCTAGTGGGAAACTAAACATAGGGTTGCTGGGTTAGCTTTGAAGTTGAAGTCTGTGACATTTGTAATCTCCAGGAAAATCTGTATTCCTAGCTCTCTTGAATAATCAAAAGATCTTACAATACTGAACCTAAATTCCCTTTTGGTTTAATTATCCAGAGTTGAGTAGTAGCAGCCCAGCCTGCTCTGGGAGATCCTTGGGAAAATTCTTTGTGAGGACCATGGGTATCTCTGGCGTTATTTGTTCGAAAATTCTCTGTGAGGACCCTGGGTATCTCTGATGTCCTATGAAATGACTTTTTTTTCCTTCTCATGTTAAGCAGTAGGATTAAGGGTTCCATGTTCTTAAGCAAAGTTCACTAAAATCTTTGTACCCCACCCCAGAAACAAAACTGGATCACATAGTGCAGAATAGGACAGGATACATATAAGTCTACACATTCCTTGTGAAAAGTCTCTTTTTGCTTAGAGATTGTTTAAATACTCTTATGTTTCTATTACAAACAGCTAGAAACTTGTTCTTCATTGTTCCATGTGAAGTAAGTTTTCTTATTATTTCTGACCCAAGGGAAGGTAGTCACTTTGGAACAATTGCCCAAGACATTGCCCCCCTCAGAAGAGGTGTGCTCTCTCTCTCTCACACATGACCCACTTCATTTATTTACTTTACGTCTCTGTTTCTTGTAAGCATTGGAGTTTTTTACCCATTCTGTAGAGAATGGTGGGAATAAATATTGGAAAGAGTCTACTGTGGCCTGAATCTGTGGTCCTTCTGAGGAAATCCTTGTCCAGGTGAGCCAGTGGGCGAAGGATTGACTATTTTGCAGGACCCCTTCAATATGATAGAAATAGCAGCTAGCCCTGGTAAATGGCAGAGGAATGGGGCTGAGGGAGATAATTGTTAATCTGGCCTCTCTGGAAGGAATGAGCTTTGGCCTGGGTTCTTGGTATAGGTATAAAAATGAAGTTAGCAAGGTTTATTTTATGTCCAGTATATCTATTGATTTTGTCATTAAAATAAACATAGAAGTTTAAAAAGTAAAATCTTCTGTCTTGTCTCTCTCTAACCGTCATTTCCCCCTTTAATATTATTCCCCTAAGTAATCATTCAGTTTGAAATTTGGTATATAACCTTTCTGACATTTTTCTGTGCATATATAGTTGTTTTTATATACTTAAAACATACATACACACACCCTGGCTGCTAGTCACTCTTCCCCGTCTTATTTTATATATCTTTGCATATCATTCCATATAGACCAACTTCATTGTTTCTCATGGTTGCATAATTCTGTAGTATGGATTTATTATATCTTTAGCTAGACTGGGAGACATTTAAGTTGTTGCCTTGTACATACATCCTTTCATTCTTCTTGGGGGTGTACTGGTAGGATAAATTTCTAGAAGTGGAATTTCTGGATCATAAAATCTACACATTTTAAATTGATAGGATAATACTACCATCCAA
This sequence comes from Tapirus indicus, assembly GCA_031878705.1. Lineage (NCBI taxonomy): Eukaryota > Metazoa > Chordata > Mammalia > Perissodactyla > Tapiridae > Tapirus > Tapirus indicus. Next base: position 13,225,123 of record CM062933.1, read on the forward strand.
AAAAGATTATGCCAATCTATACTCCCATAAACAGCATATAAAATTTCTTCTTTCCTAACACTAGGAATTATTCATCTTTTAAATCTTTGCTAGCCTGAGAGTTAAAAATAGTAGCTCATTATTTGATTTTACATTTTCTTAGAATGGCAGGTTTACTATTTAAATTCTTTCCTTTTTGGAAAGCAGTTTTATTTTGATAAGCAAAAGACTGTTCTTGAAATGTGATTAGAGTCAATACATTTTAAAAGTACACTGGTAAATGTACATAAAATATTGATGAAGTGTTTTATATTTTTTGAATACCTGGCGTGAAGAGCCATGTTAAAACATAAAAATCATTATCACATTTTTGAAATGATTTCTCTGCTTTACAAAGTGATTTAGCATAGTATGTCTTTAATGAACAGATCGTTCTAATTGACTTTAAATCTTTTATTCAGATTTCTGAATTTTCTGGTATTTAAATGTTTGCTCATTTTTCAAAGCAATGGAGAATAGATACCTATAATATATAGGTATCTATAATATATAGGACTATAATATATAGTCCCTATATAGGTAATATATTGGTAATCCCTACCTTATGCTGCCTTGGACTTTAAAGATTATTTTTGTTCATTAATGGCTATATTTTACCTGTGTTTCACTTTCATGATTTCAATTCAGCCATTCATTAGTTTAAATACGGTTTCATTCTCCCTGCCATTCTCTTTAATGTCATATTTTTTCGAGAGGGCCATCTAGTGGCAAATCAGGGAAATGAAGGCTATCAAATGCACAGTAAAAATTGTTTCCTCAGTAATATACCTATAAAAAGTGAAGTGTTCTATATTATTGAATATAGCAAATGTTTCACTTGGTATAGGTACGTATATAAATAAATATATAGAAGCTATTTTACAGACACTTTTTTTAAATTATTAAGTATAAGCTAATGTAGCTAATATCATTGGGAAAATAAATTTCTTTCCTTATATATAATGTACCCATTTTGCATTATTTGAGCATTCAACAAGAATGGGTTAGGTTTTAGAAGAACAAAAAAAAAGATCAGATTCAAAATAAATCAGACTTTCAAGATATAAGAATTTTTGTTAAACCTGAACATGTGAAAATCAATATTTAGAAATAGAGGGCCACAATATGCTTGTGCATGTGGAATTCTGGAAAGAACACAGACTTTGAAGCTAGACCTGGGTTAAAATCTTGACTCTGCCACTAATTAAGCATGTGACTTTGAGCAAGCAGCTTAACCTCTGTGAGCCTTATCTCTAAAAAAAAAGTAGTAGTACCTACCAGCAAGCTATTGTGCTGATTAGGAGTGCTGTTTCTGAAGAAGCTGCACTAATAAAATAGTAGCTGTTATTATTGTTATTATTAATATCTTATGAAAAGATAAACAAAACAAAACTCGTGGATTGACTTCCGAATGTTTGCCTGCATGAGTGTGCCAGGATAATTATTTAAAATTAACACAACTTTGCATAAAAGATTATGTGATGAAATGGAAAGAACATAGTTCTTTGGTGGCAGTCAGACATAATTTGATTTGTGGCTCTACCACTTAACTAACTGTTGTAACTTGGGCAAATTACATAATTTCTTTGAACCCCATATTCATTATATGTAAAATGTTAATGATAATACCTACCTAATAGAATAGTTATGATGAAATAATAATATATATAATGTCTGACAATGCATGTAACATATTGTAGATATTTGAAAATATTTATTGTGTAAATATATATTGTTCAGTCCTTTTTTTATTTGTTTAAATGGGATCATTTATAGATAAAGATCTGTAGGAAAGAGTTAGATGGAGGAGTAGTGGAAAGAACATTGCACCAGGGAGTTCCGAGACTTAGGTTCCAGTCATAACTATGCCACTAACTTCCTCCTTTCTCTAAGAAATCATTGTTAAACACACAGGTTCAGAATTGGGTCTTTTCTTGTCTTCGTGTTTTCTAGCCCAATTTAATGTATAAAATGGAACCTTTAAACCTATCCCCATGCAACTTTTATTCTCATTATCAAAGATTGACCTCAAGATTACCCTCATCTTCATTTAGACACTTGTTCAATCCTGAACACATAACATTTTACACACGAACACACACTTTTCCTACTCAAAAATTGGTGAGGAGAGAGAGAAGATCAACAAGGAGGGCATGGTTTTCTCTGTGGTACATGGGTGTTAATGGTTTGTATTGGTCTTCAAGTCTTTTTGCCCTTTGTCAGTTGTATCATGTTGGAATTAATCTTTCTATTCTGTGGAACACCAGTGATTTGTGATTGTATGTGATTTGTCACATCCTTGTCTTACAGCAAATGCTTGTAGAGATCATAGGTAAATTCTGTTTGCTTTATGTAGTAAATCATTGTAATGAGGTAGTAAGTTTTAATTTTTAAAAAAATAAGCAGTAGAGGTAAGTGCATAATTCAATGAAGCAATAGCCTTCATCTAGGTTATCCTTAATGCATGCATGACTGTTGATAAGCTTTGAGATGGAAAGAATTTATATGAAAAGAAAAATAATGGAGATTTATAGAAAACTGGGGTGAGCTTAATTTAAAAGTGGTATAACTACATAAAATGTTTCATATTATACTTTTTTCCCTCAGTTGAATAGACATTTTATTAGTCTATATCCATTAGACATCTGTGTGTCTTTCTGCTGATTCTAATGCTTTTTAAATTACTGGATAAAACAGGGAAAAATATAAGTACTGCAGCCTTTCTTTTCCAGTATTATAGACCTGATTTAATGGGTGGAGAGTGCTTATAATTATTATAATATAATTAGTTATCTACATATAAATGAATGCATGTGCAGTTCTTGAATATAGTTGGTTCTCTGGCTTGAAGAAAGATTATTTTTTTAAACTGCAGCCCAGTAATAGCAAATAATGAATTGACAGTGTATGAGTTAATGAGATTTTACTGATTAACTTGACCTATAAATATCTAATGAAAATTTTAAAGTATGTAACTATCTATCCTATTATATAAAACCATTTTATGGCATATTTCTATATCCTTTTTCTGTAGATTTCAGAAGTTGATTGCAAAGATGCACTAGAAATGATCTGTAACTTAGAATCTGAGGGTGATGAAAAAAATGCTCTTGTTTTATGTACGGCATTTTTATCACGTCAGCTCCAGCAAGGAGATATGTACTGTGCTTGGTGAGTTGATTTTCTTTTGTGAAGAAAAGTTTGTTAAATAAGAATACAAGATAGGTTGTGAGAATCCAAATAGATTAAGAACGTATTTTTTTTAGTCTTTTTAAGTCTTATCAAGATGAAAAGCTTATTTTCGTATATTACATGCTGTCAAACTGATTATCAAGTAGTTTATATTGTAACTTTTAAAACTTTTTTTATTAAGGGCCACACAACTCCTTAGTATACCAATGATGATCATATAATGATCAGTAATGATCAAGAAATTTTTAAATGTTGGAAGATGAAAGAAAGCTTTGTCTAATGCCACAATAAAAATTTTTTCAGCTATATAAGCAACCTGTGATGGAATGTATTTTTTTCCTCTGCATATTATACATTTTTAACTATATAACTAGCTGCTAGTCATTTACTTATGGAAATATAGTTCATTTCCCATCCGTGAAATCCCATTCTACTTCACTAACTTCTTCCATGCAAATTTCTTTATATGGTACATTTCCAAGTGGGCAAAGCCTGTTATATATAATCCTTTGGGAGGATACAACTAACAGAGATGTTGACTTTAGTTAACTCAAAATCTTAAGATCAGCTGTCTTAAATTAGTGTTAGCTAAAACTGGCAATTTATCTGGTCAGTCAGCAGCATCATTAATCTTCAGTGTTGTGTTGATATTACAGAAACACAAAAGAAAATTTAGGTTATGACATTCTGACATTTAAGAATATTTACCAAGTGACACATGGCATACAAATGAATATAGAACAGGCAAGCTAAATAAATGCTTGTGTAATCAAAGCAGAGTAAATTTCATAATTATAAAGGTTTTCTGAGCAGTCGAGCTTTGTTATGAAGGAAAAATTGTGTATGCAATACAGAGAAGATTGATATAAAAGGCAGGTAGAAAGATTCTGAAGGGAGAATAAGTAACATGTATTTACTGAGGACAAGTAGATTTTCTTTTCTTTCTTTTTTGCTGAGGAAGATTCGCTCTGAGCTAACATCTGTGCCAATCTTCTCTATTTTGTATGTGGGTCGCCGCCACAGCACGGCCGCCACCGAGGGGTGTAGTTCCACACCCAGGAACTGAACCCAGGCTGCTGAAGGCAAAGCACTCTGAACTTAACCACTAGGCCATGAGGCCAGCCCAGATTTTCTATGTGCCATAAATATCAGTGATGACTAAGAAATTAATGTGTTATATTTATTTTAAAAAGGCATCAAAGTCTGAGTTTTATATGGAAAGCAAGAGCAGTCTATTATAAGCCCATAAGTAGAATGAGGGCAAAATAGAAGTTCGTGTTTAGGAACACTGTTTAAGAAAAGCAGTTGGGAATGGATTGGGGCTGAATGGTGAGGGCAGAATTGGGGGAGGAAATAGCAGTACAGGAAGTTGAGTTGAGACAGGAAACTCAACTGGAAAGCCAGTAAATAGTCCATCCAGCTGGGAAGTTATGAAGGCTTCCTTATGCATGTGGGATGTGGTGAAAGAAATGTCGAAGATAACAGTAGGGTAGTAAAAAGCAGAGGCTGATAGAGTCAGTGATAATGATGCATTAAATTAGAAAGATGGTGAACAAGAAAGAATGTTAATCATCTTTTTTTCATATATTAAGGTTCAGGTTTCAGAAATCAAGGTGGAGAAGTCTTAGAAAGAACTGGAGGGGTGAAAGTGGTCAAGACTGGGGAGACAGATTTTGAAGTCTTCAGTATTATATAGGTTAAAGTCCAGTAAATAAGCAAGTTATTCAAGTGGGTGGTGAAAAGGGCCGAGTTCCTAAGAGTGGAAACGGAGGACATACTAATAGGAAAGGCTTGTATTGAGGAAGAATACTTGGTGAAAAAAAAGTTGAAACGAGAAAGAAGATTTTTGTGGAAGTTAACCATACAGGACAGATGAGAAATAGGACAATTAGGTAAGAGGGAGGAAAATTCATCACTTCAGTAGGATTGTTTTCCATGAAAAATACATTGTAATTACATTTGAAATAAATGTCAAAGTTCGTTTCTCAAAATTTTCTTTTATTGTTTCACTGCTGTGGCACAGATTAAGATTAGTTAGTTCTCAGTTCTGTGTCATCATTGATTCATAATATTTATCTAATAATAAATTTGAATTTTAATTGACCAATTAAATTGGTTAATTTTAAATTTAAATTAGAAGATTAAAAATTAAATGCTTCTTAAAAACCATTATGCCATTGATGCATTTTATATATACACACACATTTTGTGCTTTTTATATTAAAGTTCACATGTGGCTCAAAGTTACCATTTGTACAACTTGTTTAAATGTCAGGTGTTTCTTAGTAAAAGGTGGTGTTTCTCTGTCTGAGATTGAAAAATATTTATCAATAAAATGATAAATTATATTCTGATTTTATTTAGTCTCTGGAAAATTGAGATCTATTTTCTTGCTTTTAAACTTAATTCCACATGTGGAATTGGAATCTAAAACTAGTTTTAATTTCAAGTGTAATGACTGGACTGACATAGTCCATGATTATTACATTACTGCTGCAACTTATTTCTTATACGTTTTTTTAGGGAACTCACTCTCTTTTGGAGTAAATTACAGCAAAGAGTAGAACCATCTATACAAGTGTACCTAGAAAGATGTCGTCAACTTTCTTTGTTAACCAAGACGGTATATCACATTTTCTTCCTGATTAAAGTTATTAATTCAGAGGTAAGAATAATCAAGATATCTTTTCTTAATTTAACATATATAAATTATCTCTAATAAAAGACTTTAACTGTATTATTTTGGCACCTTTTAGTGTGATTTTTATTTCATTTAGTGTTTTAAACATTGATTTTCTTAATAGTTTAAGACATTTGGTATAGAAAAACCAGAAAATGCAAATGAGAGCCAGGGGCTTACTCTTAGCTTGAAGAAAAGTAATATACATAATACTTGTATTTTATCATTCTACAATTTTTCTCCTAGGTATTATACTATTTTGACAATTTGGCTCTGTAGAAATTTAGAGAGTGTGAAGAGAAATATAGAGATAGCTTCCTTTGCTAGCAGTCTGGCAGATTACATTATCTAAAAGTCCTTCTTCTACAGGACACCCAGAAATACTTGGTAAAATAAAACAAACATCTTTTTTAATGTATAGCAGCTGAGATTCCAAGAGTATTAGGGAAATCTCTAGGCTCCAAATGAAGAGGAACCTAAAAACTGGAGCAGAAGGCTTGAGCTGATGCTGGGCCTCTGCTCGCCTGGTGGGGATTGGGATATATTACTAGTTGCAGTAACTAAGGGGTTTAAGTTTTAATACCCATACAGGGATAATAGATAGCTATTTGGGGATAGGAGATAAGATCTTGAACCCTCTCAAATTGGGGAGTTAGAACTGAGCTCTCTGTCCATCCCATCCCCCCACGCCCGCAATTTGTGAAGTTCTATAATGCTATTGAAAAGTAGACAAGAAAAATATTACTCTGTAACATAGGTGGATGATATGGAACTTGTACATGTCCAACTGGACTGTCAGTCAGAGAAGAAAATGTTTCCTCTAAGAAGTTGTAGGAAGGTCTGCCTCACACAGATTTGGCGTCCAAGTTTACTCTACCTGTATAGTCCAATAGAATTAAACATGCAAGGATAAAAACTATAAATTACATATATTTAAAGACATAGAATGAGAAATTAAAGCATGAGAAAGAAAGATACTATCAAAATGACCAAGCAGATTTTAAAAAGTCAAACCTTTTAGTAATAAAAAAAACATAGTCATTGAAATAAAAACACTTTACAGATGGATTAAACACAACTGGAGAGGGAAGTGATGAGCAGAAGTTGCATGTGTGTTTATTTATTAACTAAATCAGAATCCAGGTTTTACAAAATTATTTTCTTACAATAACCCTTATAGGAATGCAGTTGGTTTCCATTTTCAGTGTACACAGAAGACACTTTCCAAAGGTGCTACATTATGTATAATGGGGTGCCAAACAGTTTTTAGGAATCCTTGAAAACTGGGATGCAGCATGACAAGAAGTTTATTTTTAAATTAATGTATAATTTTTTTGAAAGCAGGGACCAAAAGACACTCTCTATCCCTGTTTAAAAAAGTACCTTTTAAAATCTGTAATTAGTCAATAAATCTTATTTGTATCTTCATTTTTCTGTCCTGAGATAATTTCATTTTCAAGAGTAAAGAACAGGAATGAATCCTTCCACTTTCCAGTTTTTCTCTATCAACCCTGTTAACTCATTCTGATTTTTCATTTTATATATTGTGGTGCTGCAATTTAAAAGAAAGCTTAATAAGTTTCTTAGGAAATTACTATGCAATTTTAAAACAGAGGTTGTGCCACTGATTTATATCTAACTTAAAGAGCAGCATGGCAAAGTAGAAGGGACTTGGAACTAGAAGCCCGAAAAACTAGGTATAAATCTGGACTTGCTATTGACCACCTGGTAACCTTAATCATTTTGGATTTCATTTCTTAATCAGATGAATTGAGGAGGTTAGAAAAAGTGACTCTCCTCCCTCAGCCTTACACCCCACTCATAAGGAGACCGTTGTTGGAGAGGGGAAAACACTTGGGCAAGAGCTACACTGTCCGTTATGGTAGCCAGTAGCCACTTATGGCTGTTTAATTTAAATTAGGTAAAATCTAAAATTCCATTCTTCAGTCACAATAGCCGCATTTTAGGTGCTCAGGAGCCCCATGTAGCTAGTGACTACCATATTGAACAACACAGATAAAGAACATTCCATCATCAAAGACAGTTCTGCTGAGTGGTGCTTTTCTAGAGAGACTTTGAGTTCAGAAGTAAAGCACATAAAAAAGCAGTTACAAGCTTGGGGAAGTTGGCCAGGGGAGCAGACTTATTGACAAGGATAATGTGCAACATGGTAATTGCTCTGCCCCTGAAATCTTGGTTCTCATCGCATAAAATTTTTCCCTTTGTTTTTTACTTTCTGAAATTTAATCAAGCAGAGGTTTTATCTTAAAACTGGAATCATAGATTATTGTTGTTTTAGGACTGAAAAAGACCTTAAAGACTAGGTTCTAGTGTAACTCCTCAGTTTTCACGTGATGAAATTTAACCTCAAGGTTGAGTGATTTGGGTTAACTGGTGGCCCTCTTTTTTTCAAAACTCCAGGAGTTGTTGAAAACTATTGGCCAAGCTATTCACATATTAACTTAAAATAATTGTTTCCTTCTTAAACTCTAATTGAGACCTGCAAAGGAAATGGAGTAGAAGCTTGGTCCATCTTTTTGTTTGTGCCTTTTTCTAGACCCCTGACGTTAAAAGAGTTGATAAAATAGCCCTGCCCTTAAGGATTTCATAGTCTTTTGATGGAGAGAGACAAATAGTTGCAATGTAACATGGGTCTTTCTATCATAGTGGAATGTTAAGATTCATTTGTTGCTTAGCACACTGCCTGGTATCAAGTAGGTGCTGAATGAATAAAAGAAGTGGGCCATCTAACCCACTTGGCTGTTTGACTCTCAAATAGAGATGGCCAGACTCTCAAATAGTGATGGCCAGGGGAGGGAGTTCTAGTAACAGGAAAAAGCATGTTAAGTGGTATAAAGAAAAATCTATTTTTTCCTCTCTTCACTACTCACTGAATACTTCCCATCACCAAACATGTGGAGATTTTTTCCACACCGAGCAGTTCTTTGATTCTCCAGACACCAGCTGGGTGTCCTACAATTTAACTCAATTCTGATATGTATATACCTGGAGATAACATGACATCTCACATGGTAAGGGCTCAGTCCTACAAGACTGTCCCCTCCCCCCATTTCAGATACCAGTTGCAAGTCCAGGTTGTCACCTCTACTTCTGACCAGTTGGCTGTAAATCAGAGGTTCCCATGACCCCTTTTTGGTCGGATTCTATTAATTTGCTAGAGTGGCTCACAGAACTTAGGACAGTTTACCTACCAGATTACTGGTTTGTTATAAAAGGATATAAACAACTCAGGAAGAGCCAAATGGAAGAGATGCATAGAGCATGGTAGGAGGAAGGGGCAAGCTACCCTCTCCAATCTCCAGGTATTTACCAACCCAGAAGCTCCCTGAACCCAGTTCTTTTGGAGTTTTTATGGAGGCTTCATTATGCAGGCATGATTGATAAAATCATTGGCAATTGGTGATTGCTTTGACCTCCAGCAGCCTCTGACCTCTCTCCCCTCCTTGGAGGTGGGGGTGGAGGGCTGAAAGTTCCAACCGCTAATCACAAGTTGGTTCCCCTGGCAACCAGCCCTCATGCTAACAGTTATCTAGGGGCTTTCCACAAATCACCTTATTAACATAAACTCCGGTGTGGTTGAAAGGGCCTTATTATGAATAACAGAAAACACCTATTTCACCTTTAAGGCTGGAGCTATTTCAGGAGCTGGGAACAAAAGATGTCCCTGTAGCTCTTGTCACTTAGAAAATTACAAAGGTTTTAGGGGCTATCTGCTAGGTACCATGATTGAAGACCAAAATATGTATTTCTTAGTATATTACAATATCACAAGTGGTATCAAGGCAAATGAGAGAATGGCGTATTTGAGGAAATACAGTTAGCTCAGTTTGCCTGGAGTGTAGGCTGTTTGAGTAGGGGAAAGGATAAAAGATGAAGCTAGACCAGATGAAACATAGGTCAGATTGTGAAGGCCCTTTTTTATTCCATGCTAAGAAGTTTATATTTAATTCTGAAATACATAGGTAACCATTTAAGGATTTTAAAGCAGGGTAAGACATGATGCTATGGGTGGATGGGGAAGGGCTGAATGGTATCTATGTGGGAAACTAATATCAGTGTGTAAGCTTTGGGTAGCTTTGGGTCAACGATACTGGGCAGCCAGAGGAAAGAAACAGGAAAGCGGGTACCAAAGATAAAACCTTTCATCTTTCAGTAGCTTTCCTGGTGCTGTTCAGTACTAGAAACAAAGATGAGTCTCTATTCCTCCTCTGAATTGATATCACTTAGCTCTTGTGACTCATAAATTCAGGCTGGTGCTATCAGTACTTTTGTTATTAATTAGATTTTTAGGGGCTAATTACTCATTTAATCACATTGTTTTTATAGGAAATTGTGATTTAAACTCAGCTTTAAAAACACTTGTTAATATAACCAGTTCATGATTTGAGTATTGCCTATAAACTTAGTTTTCTATCACACACACAGAAAGATGAAAACTCAGAAGAAAAAAATTGGGGTATAGTTTATTGTTTTATTGGTGTTATTTGTTGAGCTTTGAAATTTATTTACAACATTAGATGTTTTTAAAGCAAATTTATTCACAGCTATTTGCCCTTAGTGAGTTGAAATGAACCCTTGAATCCAGTAGCAGAGTGTATTAGAATAGAAATGTCAGTTGAGTTCCTCTCTGAAATAATATTAGTTGCATTTTCTAAGCAGTACGTAGAACTTTTGAAACAGCTTTTGTCATTTCTGGAGAAAGGGCTCAATGTTCATATGACAGAAAATAGTTACAGTTACCTTCCTCAAGGCAGACATCCTTTATCCACAAATCCTCTGTTCTCTTAAAGACATTCTTTCTCCATCATTTCCTGAATTTTCTAAATAAGTACAGCCTTTTCCAAAATTCTTTCGTTCTACATTTACCAGTCTGTCTGACATGTGCCTTTATTATCACTTCAGTTCATCTTTATGGTTGACTTGGCCTTTGATTCCTCGAAGACTTCTTTCTTCAAACCCTCCTCTCTCACCACACACCTTTTTCTTTCATATTATAACACACGAGTGGCCTAATTGTCCACTACTATTAGTATCCCCTAAGGCATGTAACAGAGATGCGAATGTTTTATTGTAGAAGTTTTCTGGTTCAGATCTATCTCAAAATTGTATAAAATAACTATAAGTTTATATGAGAGCTAGAGACAACCATATGGTCCCTCCTCTTTCCCAGTTGACCTTTCTTCACTGTCACTTTTTAAAAATAGGTCTCATATCTGTTCTTGTCCATTTTCTTCTTGGTCTTTGTGCCCTTGCTTTTCCTAAAATTAGGACCAGTTTTGTATCCCACCCTCCTTCCCTCACTCTCCTTTTGGCCCACAAATCTAAGCTGCTGTTTTAGTGTAAAATATTTTATTTCCTTCTTAACCTGTGAAAATACAGACTATCAGCTTTTTTGACTTCTTTTCTTTCTTGTCTTTTGATTTTATATCACACATATTCCATACCCATGAATGTAGCCACATCTTGTGGCTGGCTTGTTTCTTATATATTTATGTTCCCTTTCAGCCTCTTAAAACCCATTTCTATCTCTTGACCACATGTATCTTTCAAATGACTCTTAACTTTCATTACTGCTATCTTATAATAATAGTTCAAGATGCTAATTCAAAAGGAAAAAAGTTTATTGCATCTCCTTCTACTCCTAATTCTTAAGCTGGTTCAGCAATGAGGTAAGTGATTTGGCATTCAGTTTTATGATAGAACTAGAATCCCCACTATTAAGGATCAAATAACTTTATTCTGTTAAAAGTGAAAATCTCCTTTCATTACTGTTAAGTTGGGAAATATGGAGACTTTCTCAGTTTTGTAATTGGGTTAAGAGGATTTGTTTCCAAAGGATTGCAAATACAAACTTAGGAAGTGAGATTTGTGATAAAGTTAATGACATTTATTGATCCCTTACTGTGTGCCAAGCATTATACTAAACTATGCCAGGTACTTTAGATACATGATATCCATTAATGCTCACAGCAATTTTATGAAGTTTAAATGCTGTTTTGATCTGTATTTTATAAATGGGATATGAAAGGTTGGAGAAGTTAAATAACTTCCAACTTTGCCTAGCTATTAGATGATTTTATACTCAGGTCTTATCTTAGCTCTCAATGCTTGTTTTTTCCACTGTTCTATACAGTTCATTTTACACACACACAGACACACACACACACAGAGACACACACCAGGCTAAGCTACAGTGCTTTCAAAGGTGCATATTTTTGTATGTTGACTGTTGCAAAATTTGAGAGAAGCAAACCTCAATTTTAAAATTACTGAATAAACACATCTGTGTTGATTAGTGTGAGTTAACATTTCCTATTTGCTTTTTCACAGACTGAAGGGGCTGGTCTTGCCACCTGTATAGAACTGTGTGTAAAAGCTCTTCGCTTGGAATCTACAGAAAATACTGAAGTGAAAATATCTATTTGCAAGACCATTTCGTGCTTGTTGCCTGATGATCTGGAAGTTAAACGTGCTTGTCAACTGAGTGAATTTCTCATTGAGCCTACAGTAGATGCATATTATGCTGTGGAAATGTTGTATAACCAGCCAGACCAGAAATACGATGAAGAGAATCTTCCAATACCAAATTCTCTACGCTGTGAGCTCTTGCTTGTATTGAAAACTCAGTGGCCCTTTGATCCAGAATTCTGGGATTGGAAAACCTTAAAACGACAATGTCTTGCATTAATGGGGGAAGAAGCATCCATAGTGTCTTCAATAGATGAACTAAATGACAGTGAAGTAGTAGACTACCAGGAAGAGATTAAAGAAACTTCTATGAATGGACTTTCTGGTGGAGTTGGTGCTAATTCTGGCCTTCTTAAAGACATTTGTGATGAAAAGCAGAAAAAGAGAGAGATAAAACAATTAAGAGAGAGGGGATTTATATCTGCTAGGTTTAGGAATTGGCAAGCCTACATGCAATATTGTGTGCTATGTGACAAAGAATTTCTTGGTCATAGAATAGTACGACATGCTCAAAAACATTACAAAGATGGGATTTACAGTTGCCCCATATGTGCAAAGAACTTTAATTCTAAAGAAACTTTTGTCCCTCATGTTACATTGCATGTTAAACAATCTAGTAAAGAGAGACTAGCAGCTATGAAACCATTAAGAAGATTGGGAAGGCCGCCTAAGATCACAACTACCAATGAGAATCAGAAGACCAATGCTGTGGCCAAGCAGGAACAGCGGCCTATAAAAAAGAACAGTCTCTATTCAACAGACTTCATAGTATTTAATGACAATGATGGTTCAGATGATGAGAATGATGACAAAGATAAATCTTATGAACCAGAAGTGATCCCAGTCCAGAAACCAGTACCAGTTAATGAATTTAATTGCCCTGTAACTTTTTGTAAAAAGGGCTTTAAGTACTTTAAAAATTTAATTGCTCATGTAAAGGGGCATAAAGATAATGAAGATGCTAAGCGCTTTCTTGAAATGCAAAGCAAAAAAGTTATTTGCCAGTACTGTAGACGGCATTTTGTAAGTGTTACTCATCTCAATGATCACTTACAAATGCACTGTGGCAGTAAACCATATATCTGTATACAGATGAAATGTAAGGCTGGCTTTAATAGTTATGCAGAGCTCTTGACCCACCGAAAGGAACATCAAGTCTTTAGAGCAAAGTGTATGTTTCCTAAATGTGGCAGAATTTTTTCGGAAGCTTATTTACTATATGATCATGAAGCGCAGCATTATAATACCTATACTTGTAAGTTCACAGGTTGTGGTAAAGTTTATCGTTCTCAGAGTGAGCTAGAAAAGCATCTGGATGATCACAGTACTCCTGAAAAAGTGCTGCCTCCCGAAGACCAACTTAATTCATCTGGAGCTTCTGTTCAGCCTTCCAAAGTGAATCAGAACACAGAAGGGAATACCGAGAAAGAGAGATCTATGCTTCCTTCAGAAAGTAACACTGAAAACAGCTTACCAGCAGATACAAGTGATGCTTGGGATAAAAGCAAGGCAGAACCAGCTGTGACCAAACAAGACCAGATTTCTGCTTCTGAGCTCAGGCAAGCTGATGGACCATTGTCAAATAGTTTGGAAAATCCTGCTACTACTCCTCTGCTCCAGGCCAGTGAAGTAGCTGTGTCCATTAAGGTGTCCCTCAATCAGGGGATTGAGGATAACTTTGGAAAGCAAGAAAACTCAACTGTAGAAGGCAATGGTGAATCACTGGTCACAAACTTACATTCCTCAGTTGAGGAGACTTGTAATGATTTGTGTCATCCAGGTTTCCAAGAGAGAAAAGAACAGGATTGCTTTAGTGAAGTGCAGATTACTCAGAATTCTTTAGTAAATTCAGAAACCCTCAAAATAGGTGACCTTACCCCACAAAACTTAGAAAGACAAGTGAACAACCTGATGACCTTTCCTGTGCAAAATCAGGCAGGATTTCAAAACAATTTATCAACTTCCAAGTTTGAATGTGGAGGTAATATTAAAACGTCATCCAATCTTTATAGCTTACCTCTTAAGACATTAGAAAGTATCACATTTATTCCACCACAGCCCAACCTAAGTAGTTCTTTAGGAACTCCATCAGTGCCTCCAAAAGCACCAGTTCAGAAATTCAGTTGCCAGGTTGAGGGATGTACTCGAACCTATAATTCTTCACAGAGTATTGGGAAACACATGAAGACAGCACACCCTGACCAGTATGCTGCATTTAAAATGCAGCGCAAAAATAAAAAAGGTCAGAAATCTAACAACTTAAGTACACCAAATAATGGAAAGTTCATTTATTTTTTGCCATCACAGATGGGCAGCTCTAATAATGCATTTTTTACACCACAGACCAAAGCCAGTGGGACTCCTCCTTGTTCAAATCAGTTGCAGCATGTCTCACCTAACATTTTTCCAGCTCATTTGGCAAGTGTGTCAACTCCACTGTTGCCTTCAGTGGAAAGTGTCCTAAATCCAAATATACCTTCTCAGGATAAAAATGAACAAGGTAGTGGTATGTTATGTTCCCAAATGGAAAATTTACCTAATACTACCTTGCCAGCACAAATGGAAGATCTAACCAAAACAGTTTTGCCTTTGAATATTGACAGTGGCTCAGATCCTTTCCTTCCTTTACCTGCAGAAAGTAGTTCAATGTCTCTCTTCCCTTCACCAGCAGATAGTGGGGCTAATTCTGTTTTTTCTCAACTGGAAAATAATACAAATCATTTTTCCTCACAGATTGAAGGAAACACTAATTCTTTTCTAAAGGGAGGTAATGGTGAAAATGCAGTTTTTCCTTCACAAGTGAATGTTTCAAATGACTTAAGTAGCACCAGTGCCCAACAGTCTGCACCTGAAAAAGTTAAAAAAGACCGTGGGCGGGGCCCAAATGGGAAGGAAAGAAAACCCAAGCACAACAAAAGGGCCAAATGGCCTGCAATTATCAGAGATGGGAAATTTATCTGCAGCAGGTGTTACAGGGCTTTTACTAATCCCAGATCTCTGGGTGGACACTTGTCTAAGCGATCTTATTGTAAACCACTGGATGGAGCAGAAATTGCTCAAGAACTTCTACAGAATAATGGACAGCCTTCTCTTCTTGCCAGCATGATTCTCTCCACAAATGCAGTAAATTTGCAGCAGGCGCAGCAGTCTACCTTCAATCCAGAAGCATGCTTTAAAGATCCATCATTCCTGCAACTTCTTGCTGCTGAAAATCGCTCATCAACATTTTTACCAAATATGTTTTCTCGGACTAGTGT
Organism: Tapirus indicus; assembly: GCA_031878705.1. Taxonomy (NCBI): domain Eukaryota; kingdom Metazoa; phylum Chordata; class Mammalia; order Perissodactyla; family Tapiridae; genus Tapirus; species Tapirus indicus. Next base: position 13,240,759 of record CM062933.1, read on the forward strand.
AACTAACTTTAATACGAGTGTTAGTCAAGAAGGAAGTGAAATTATTAAACAGGCTTTGGAAACTGCTGGTATTCCCAGTACATTTGAGGGTGCCGAAATACTTTCTCATGTTCCAACAGGCTGTGTCTCAGATACAGCACAAGTAAATGCCACAGTGATGCCAAATCCAACTATGCCAACCCTGTTGCAGGCTGTATGCCACCCAAATCCCCTGCTGACAAACCAGAATAGGACACCAAACCCCAAAACTTCCTCCATTGAGGAATGCAGCAGTTTGCCTGTTTTTCCAACAAATGACTTACTACTAAAGACTGTTGAAAATGGTTTGTGCCCTAGTTCTTTCCCTAATTCTAGTGGACCATCACAAAATTTTACCAGTAACAGTTCACGTGTTTCAGTTATAAGTGGTCCTCAGAACACAAGGTCCAGTCATTTAAATAAAAAGGGAAACAGTGCTTCTAAGAGAAGAAAGAAAGTTGCTCCTCCACTAATTGCACCTAATGCTTCCCAAAACTTGGGAACAAGTGACTTAATGGCAATGGGACTTATAGCAAAGAGTATTGAAATACCAACTACTAACCTTCATTCAAACGTAATTTCAAATTGTGAACCTCAGGATTTGGAAAATCTAACACAGAAATTAAATAATGTTGACAATCAGTTATTTATGACTGATGTGAAAGAAAACTTCAAAACCAATCTTGAGTCCCATACAGGGTTAGTTCCTTTAACATTAAAAACTGAAAATGGTGATTCCCAAATGATGGCTTTGAATTCATGCACAACCTCAGTAAATTCTGATTTGCAGATTTCTGAAGACAATGTTATACAAAACTTTGAAAAGACTCTTGAAATTATTAAAAGTGCCATGAATTCTCAAATACTTGAGGTAAAAAGTGGATCTCAGGGTGTTGGCGAAACATCACAGAATGCTCAAATAGGTTATAATATTCAGCTTCCTTCAGTAAACACTGTACAAAATAACAAATTACCTGATTCTTCTCAGTTTTCCTCCTTCATTGGTGTCATGCCAACAAAAGTTAACATTCCTCAGTCTGAAGTATTACATAAGGAGGATCAAATGCAGGAAATTTTAGAAGGCTTACAGAAATTAAAATTAGAAAATGACCTGTCCACTCCAGCATCCCAGTGTGTACTAACAAATACATCAGTGACACTGACTCCCACTCCTATTAAATCAATTCCAAATGTCACAGTTCAGCCAGTTTCTGAAATGATAAACAACATTCAGTTTAGTGACAAAGTTAATAAACCCTTTGTGTGTCAAAACCAAGGCTGTAATTACAGTGCTATGACAAAGGATGCACTATTTAAGCACTATGGTAAAATTCATCAATACACTCCAGAGATGATTCTTGAAATTAAGAAAAATCAGTTGAAATTTGCGCCATTTAAATGTGTAGTACCTACGTGTACAAAAACATTTACGAGAAATTCTAATCTCCGGGCACACTGTCAGTTGGTACATCATTTTACAACAGAAGAAATGGTAAAGTTAAAAATAAAAAGGCCTTATGGAAGAAAATCTCAGAGTGAAAATTTATCAGCCCCACGAATTACACAAGTAAAAAGACAGCTAGCTATGACAGAGGAAAATAAAAGGGAATTCCAGCCTGCTTTAGAATTGGGAGCAATGAAGGAAAATGCCCTCAGTAATGTAGCAGTGATCCCAGAAAAGCAACTTATAGAAAAAAAAAGTCCTGAAAAAAACGAAAATTCTTTGCAAGTGATTACAGTTACTTCTGAACAATATAATACAAATTCTGTCACAAACATACAAACCAAAGGACGGAAAATTAGGAGACATAAAAAAGAAAAAGAGGAGAAAAAGCGCAAGAAGCCAGCTTCCCAATCCCTTGAGTTTCCAACAAGGTATAGTCCCTACAGACCTTATCGTTGTGTTCACCAGGGTTGTTTTGCTGCCTTTACGATACAGCAAAACTTAATTCTGCATTACCAGGCTGTACACAAATCAGATCTACCTGCATTTTCTGCAGAGATTGAAGAGGAAAGCGAAGCTGGTAAAGAAAGTGAAGAAATTGAAACTAAACAAACTGTGAAAGAATTTCGATGTCAGGTGAGTGACTGTTCTCGAATTTTCCAAGCAATTACTGGCCTAATACAACACTATATGAAACTTCATGAAATGACTCCTGAGGAAATTGAAAGTATGACTGCTTCTGTGGATGTTGGGAAATTTCCATGTGACCAGTTAGAGTGTAAATCTTCATTTACCACATATCTGAACTATGTTGTTCATCTTGAGGCGGATCATGGAATTGGGATAAGGGGAAGTAAAACTGAAGAAGATGGCATATACAAGTGTGACTGTGAAGGCTGTGACCGTATATATGCGACTCGGTCTAATCTCCTCCGACACATTTTTAATAAGCATAATGACAAACATAAAGCTCATTTGATTCGGCCAAGAAGATTAACACCTGGTCAGGAAAATATGTCAAGCAAGGCAAACCAAGACAAAACAAAGTCTAAACCTCGGGGGACAAAACACAGATCTGGAAAGGAAGGAGTCAAAATGCCTAAGACCAAACGAAAGAAAAAAAATAATTTAGAAAACAAGAATGCGAAGATTGTGCAGATTGAAGAAAATAAGCCTTATTCTCTGAAACGTGGAAAGCACGTATATTCTATAAAGGCTAGAAATGATGCTTTGTCTGAGTGTACAAGCAGATTTGTAACCCAGTATCCATGTATGATAAAGGGATGTACATCAGTTGTTACAAGTGAAAGCAATATAATTAGACATTATAAATGCCATAAATTATCTAAGGCATTTACATCACAACACCGCAATCTTCTTATTGTCTTCAAACGGTGTTGCAACTCACAGGTAAAGGAAACTTCTGAGCAAGAAGTTGATAAGAATGATGTGAAAGACTCTGACACATGTATATTAGAGATCAATGATAACTCAAGAACAACTGCAGTTCCACAGAAAGAGGTTGAAAAACAGGAAAAAGATGAAATGGATGAGCTGACAGAATTATTTATTACGAAACTAATAAATGAAGACAACACCACAAGTGTGGAGACTCAGGCTCATACATCTTCAAATGTAAGTAATGATTTCCAGGAAGTTAACCCCTGCCAGTCAGAAAAACAAAAAGCAAGTGATTTGAAGAGAGTTAATAAAGAAAAAATTGTCTCTCAAAATAAAAAGAGGAAAGTTGAAAAAGCTGAACCAGCATCTGCAGTTGAGTTGAGTGGTATGCATAAAGAAGAAGAAACTGCTGTTGCAATTCAAACCACTGAGGAGCATCCTGCATCTTTTGACTGGAGCTCATTTAAACCAATGGGATTTGAAGTGTCATTTCTGAAGTTTCTTGAGGAGTCTGCAGTGAAGCAGAAGAAAAATACTGACAAAGACCATGCAAATAGTGGAAATAAAAAAGGATCCCATTCAAATTCAAGAAAAAATATTGACAAGACTGCTGTGACTAGCGGAAATCATGTATGTTCTTGTAAAGAAAATGAAACGTTTGTACAGTTTGCCAATCCATCACAGCTTCAGTGCAGTGATAATGTAAAAATTGTTTTAGACAAGACTCTTAAAGATTGCACCGAGCTTGTCTTAAAGCAGCTTCAGGAAATGAAACCTACCGTCAGTCTGAAAAAACTTGAAGTACATTCAAATGATCTGGATGTGTCTATTATGAAAGAGATCAGTATGGGTAAAGCCACAGGCAGAGGGCAGTACTGATAACTAATGTACTATAAATCCATTATTTACAGGTTTATTTTAAATAGGAAGCCATCAAGCATGCTAGAATTGTGAAACCTTTTCATTATTTTTTGTTGTTGAGATGAATTAACCTGGCCAAAAAAAGAAAAAAGGAAAAAAAAACATGACATTTGTCATGTAAAACTTTTTTTTATCCCTATGGGACTTGAGGAACAGAATCAGTACTTCAGTTATTGTAAATAGTTGCGCTCAACCTCAAATTTCTATCAACCAGTTGCCCTTCCCATGAACTAAACTGAATTATTGGTGTGATTGATATGTTTCACCAGGTCACTGCTCATGTATAACAGTACTTTTTGTTTGTAGATACCTTTTTTGTATATATTTATTATTGTAAATCATTTGCTGCCACCAGCAGTGTGTAAGTCTAAACTATTAAATGACACATTTATATTTGGAATTTTAATTTTTAACTAAGTGATCAAGTTTTTAAAATTGTTCTTTTATTGTTTTAAATTAAGAATTTTTTGAACTAAAATTAGAAACTCTACCATAGTTCATTGATTTTTACATAAAACATTTATTTTACAAGATGATCTCAAATTTACTTTTCACTAAGTAGGCACATCATATCAACACCTTGCTCTGCTTTGTAAATTTACCATCCAGAATTTTTGGGTGGTATTCCTATACATTTTTTTTTCAGTGCTTCTAATTGGATATAGTTAATATGATTCCATGAAATATAATGGAAATGTGAATAAAGAATTTACTACATCAAAGATTTTAAATATTTGGTATTTAAAGAAAAATCCTTTGTGAATGTGATAGAAACTAGTAGTGTGGAGCAGTGTAAATATTTGAGGTGGTGATTTGTGAAGTAGCCCAGTATTGCCTTAAATAAAATCACATTTCATTTCTTGTTTTATACATGTGATCTTATAAAGGTTTTTTTTTTTTTTTCCATTTTCTGAGATTTATAGATTGGTGTATAGCTTTAAACTGTATAAACTTTTGTGGAAAGATTTTTTTAAACATTTTTTATAAATCTTAAAATTGGTATCATCAAAGTGAGCCCATCTTGTGTTTATAAAATGCAAGAGTCCTTAACATTTATAATTGCATAGATGAAACACTTTCTATAAGGAAGTTGGATGTTTTGATTTTACTGTTTATAGATGTTAGATTGTACAGATTTGTCTGTATTTTCCCACCATATCTAATGATACTTTTTTCATTAGATTGGTCTTCCGGAGCAGTATTAGTTATTATAATTGATTATTTTGGTTATTTGGTATATAGTTAGCTCTTATAGTTTAGCTCTATTCACCATATTTATACTGTGGATTCAAGGCCAGAGATAGAGGTTATTTCAGGAGAGTTTATGACCTTCATTTGAAGTCTTAAGTAAAATCAGTACTGGAAACAAAAGAAAACATCCTTTGAAATTTACTTTTGTTTCTGTTTGCCATAAGTAGTAGCATTGATTTATGACTTTGTGTCTGTTATAAACCAGTTGCATTCACAATATTATTAGTTTGAGATGTTGATATTGTGATGATATGAAAATGTGTACACTCCCTGTGCAACATCAGATTTGCAGGAAAAATGAAGCACTTAACATTAACTGAAATTGCTGGTACTCTGAATAAATAAGCATGGTCAAGGAGTGAATTATTTTCTTTTGGAAAATATTTTTTTAAATTTTATTATTAAAGTATTATAGTTTTATTTTTAGGGCCTAATGGGCCTAATAGTTGGTTTCACCTCCTTAAGGTTTATTACCAATATACGTAAAACTTGACACATTAAAATCCCTACCCTTTGGTAAGCCCACTGTTATTTATTAAAATAAAAGTTGTTCTTATGGGTGATTAATACATGTTTTTTTTTCCTAAATTAACAATAACTTAACTTTGAATAATTTTAATATTAAATGTTGTTAACAACTGAATGTTTCCGTACAGTTTTCTTAGAAGTTGACCTAGCTCTTAAAGGTAGGCATTTGGCAAAACTGCCCTATATATATAGTGCAGTAGCAAGTAGGTTTATTTTTGATGAATGTAGTGATGAGCCGCTGTTAAGTGAAAATGCTGATGTATTGGGGCTTTTCTTTTGCTCATTAGCTTAAGAAAATTGACCACTAGATATTTCTGTAATTGTTCTCCTATATGTCAAGGGAAAGAGTTTGCCAACATTGAGTTAAATTTTTTATATTCCAGGTACTGTATGCTAAAAGTAATTATGGAAGAGTGGGCTTTTTAGCATGGAACAGAAAAATGAAATTATGGTACAAAATAAATATGAATTTATAGAACAGCATGTTGGTAAAATTTGATATAGAATGTAATGCCTAAGTATTAAAAAAGAATCATAAAGTATTTTTTATGGTATACTATACTTTTCCTCAATCTATTGTCTTGAGATATTTTCTTCCCACAGCCTAAATTTGCCTAAGGTTTCATTCTTAAAAAATGGTTTTTTTTCCTCTTCTAAACCCAAAGAATTTGGATCTTACAGGTCAGAACATGTTATTCAAAATACACCATTGTGTTAAGTGAAATGTAACAGTTTGGGAAATTTACTGCAATGTTAAATTCAGCATAGTTAAGTTATTATTTTAATGGGCTAGACAAGATTTTAACAAGGAAAATTTTGATCATCAGGTAAGCAAACGCAGTTGCTATAGCTATTAAGATAAAAGTACATAAATACTACAGCTAGAGACATCAAAGAGGAAATGCTCTATTTTTCAGGGAAAAGGAGGTAGGTGGTTATGAAAGTCTTTGTAGAAAAGATGAGTCTTGAAAGATGAATGAGTAGTCATTGGATGGTCAGAGGGGAAAAAGGAACTCTAGGCGTGGAGGTATGAAGCGGCATCGTGCATCTGCAGTATTGCAGGTGGTCCGTTGGAAAGATTCGAGAGTTGGAGAAGCTGAAGCTGAAGAGGTAAATGGGCCAGATCATGAAGGTTCTTGTATGCCATATTTAGTCTTTATCTTGGTTTTTGGTTTCTTTTTTTTTTTAAGTGGTTAATGCATTTAAGTTGAACAATTTGATCAGGTACCAGTTTTGGAAAGATAATTGACACTGTATAGAGGATAGATGTGATAAGTTGGAGATTAAAAGCAGAGAGACTTGAAATAGTCCAGGCAAAAAAATGGTGGAAGCCAGAAGAAAGAGAATGTTAATGGAGTTGAGAAAGAGAGTAATGGATATGAGAGGTGTTTAAAAGTAGAGCAGTAAGGCAGCCCTTTTCAAAATGTGTATTGCAGTGAGATACTGCGGAGTTGGAAGGTGAGGTTATAATCAAAGAAGTTTTTTAAGCTGCATGTTATAGGTCCCCCTTAGGAATGCAATGCACAGTAGGACATTGAAGACAGAAACCTTCAACTGTACAGAAAACATGTTAATTGTTAAAGTGGGATTTTTCCAGACTTAAATGATCAGGGAAACATTTTTCTTTTTTAATGTTAGTACTTAGGTATAGCCCACTGAATTACTGTTGTGAGGAACACACTTGGGGAAACACTGATCTAAAATGGCATTCTTTCAGCCAGGGCTAATAATCAGGTGTGCACCAATGTGGCTGCATCAGCTGTTTACAAATGGTCGTTATTTTGATTGGTCAGTTTATCCATTACATTGATTGACTGTATTGGTTGATATTTTGAACATCACCCTGCATTCAAATAATATTTATTTGAACGTCAACTAAGTGCACTTTGATTAAAATCAAGTCTCCTTACTTAAAGCCCCTGCCACCTCTCCAGGCACTCTTATCCTACTTCCCATCTTCCTAATGTTTCCAGCTCCTTGAACATATACTAAGCTTTTTCCCCCATCTCAAGGCCTTTACACATATTGTCTCCTCTGTCTGGAACACTTACTCCTGTATTCATATGGCTGACTCCTTATTCGTCAGTTCTCAGCTTAAATGTCACCTCATTAGAGGGACACCCAGATCACTCTATAATATAAAGTTTCACACGTCCGTTCTTTATAACAATGTTTTTAATTTTTACATTTGTTACTTGTTTCTGTGCCTCCCAACGCTACCACTCAGTGAACAAAATGATAACTTTTATTTCCCAGTGCCCTTGCTCAGTAGACATGCCTCTCGTTTCAATGGTCTGCTCCCCATAAATGGGAGCCATACACCTTGCTATAATAAAAATCTTTATTACTTCCAAGTCTTGAATTCAGATTCCTTTTCTCCAGCTACAAACTTTTTCCAGCTCACCTGACCGAGATATCTCCATTAAAAAATCCTTTACCTTATCACCACTCATTAATTAATCCGACCACTTGCTCATTATTCAGCTCACTCCAGTCTTCAACTTGTCTGACTTAAAGAGTAGATCCCACTGTTATATGTAATCTCTGGCAGATATGTTTAGAACATATCTCTGTGTCATGAACTGGAAAAATCTCAAAATTTTCTGTCTAGAGCAGTTGAATGGGAGAAAAATGTTACAACAGACAGGTTTATAATCTCAAAACTGGCAGTTTTTCTGCAGTCTTAACAACTTGCTTCCACAAACCTAAATGATTTATATACTTTCTTCTCAATTTTCCTACTCCCCTCGTCTGATGATCTTTTAATCACATTTTGCTGAGAAAATATGAAAATATGACAGGAACTTGCTCAACTTTTCACCACCAAATTGACAAACCCATCTTTGTCTGCACTCATCTACTTAAAGACTAATCTCAAAACAGTTGAATTCATCCCCCCTCACCTTCTTTTAATTAACTAGTCTCTTGTTTCATCAACTTTTACTGTATCCTTTCCAACAGCTTACAGATATGTCCTAGTAGCTACTATTCTTGAAAGAGGAAGAGGGTGCTCACTTGATTCCATCCAACTATAACCCTTTTTATTTGGTCCCCATCACAACTATTCTGAGTTGCCTGCTCGCAATTTCATTATTTCTCTTTTGCTACCACTTTATAAGTCCCTAAAACTATTCTGAAATTACTCTTGTCAGGATCACCAGTGTCTTCTATGCTGCTGTACCTGTTGGTTCTTTTTTCTGCCCTCCACTGCCTCAGGAGCATTCAATAGAGTTGATGGCTTCCTCTTTGAAATAGTCTCTCTCCATTTTCTTGACAACATTTTCTCTTGGTTTTCTCCTTACCCTTCTTGGCTGCTCCATCACTGACTCCAACTGTAGTTTCTCTCCCAGTACCTGACCTTTGGCTCATTGGGCGTGTCTCTGCACTCTCTGGATGATTTAGTTCATTCTGCGGAATTTAGTATTATCAGTGTACCTGTCACACCCACATTTATACTTTTAACACCAAACTTTTCATAGTTCCAGGCTTGTATATTAAACTGCCTACCTCATAGTTAAGTATTTCACGTCCAATTCATTATTTCCTTCCCCACCTCACTTTCAATGTTATTCCTCTCAGTATTCCTTATCTGGGTAAGTGAACTCACTACCTAGGTTTCTCAAGCTAGGTTCTCTCTCTTTTTTTTCTTTTTGCTGAGGAAGATTTGCCTTGAATTAACATCTGTTGCCAATCCTTTTGCTTGAGGAGGATTTGCCTTGAGCTAACATCTGTGGCCAGTTTTCCTCTACTTTGTACGTGGGTCACTGCCACAGCATGACTAGCGAGTGGTGTAGGTCTATGCCGGGAATTGCACCCGGGCCACTGAAGCAGAGTGCGCTGAACTTAACCGCTAGGTCATGGAGCTGGCCCCTCAAGCTAGGTTCTTTAACCTTGTCATCATAGTAACCGATTCATGCCCTTTCCCTGTGTTTGGTGACAGTTATAGTCATTTCTACCTCCTAAGTAGAAAGGAACCCTTCCAATTCTCATGTCTCATCCAAATAACTATCATTTCTTGCCTAGACCACTGTAACATTCTCCTTATGGGCTTTCTTCCAGAATATTCCCCACCAAGCAGCTTTGTTGATTCTTTAACACAGTTTTTGGGGGCTGGGCAGGAAGGAGGAGGGGGACTCAGTATTCGTTATCGTCACCCTGCCCTTTGAATAAAATATGGGTGTGTGTTTGTTTTCGTGATTCCTGCCTATCTCTCTAAGCACATCTTGTTACTCTCCTTTGTCTGTTGTGCTCTGGCCACATTGGTTTTCTTGAGTTCCTCAAATCAGCCAAGCTCTTCACATCTCAAGTTCCTTGCACTAGCTATTTCTGCTTGGAATCCATCTTTTACTGTGTTCTAACTTAAAATTTTCAGATCTTAGGCTACTAGCTCCATGACTGATTACTCCACGATAGCACTTATTTTCCTTGATAGCATTCATCACAAATTGCAATGGCTTTTTTTTTTTTTTTTTCTGTTTTAAACCCCACTGCCCACCCCCCTGAGCTGTACGCTGCGCAAGGGCAGAATCCTCTCTGGTTAGGTCACCTACCACTCTATCCCAAGTGCCTAGTCCAGTACCTTGAACATAGTAGGTACTTAGTAATAAAAATTTATTGCGTGTTTAAATGGGAGCTGAAAAGAACATGATTCTGACTCTCAGGAAGCTTGGAGTCTACACAATTACTATAATTACTAGTGCTAAGGACATTATAAGAATATATAATAGGGTGAGAATATGATACTACATGATCTATGATGAGGGAAAGCGATTAATAAAGGCTTCCCTAAAGGAGGAGGTACTGGGGGAGGGAAGGTGGAGAAAACTCCAGGCTAAGGGGAAAATATGTAAAAAACTGATAGGAATAGCTTGTGAGGAAATGGTAAAAAGCTAGTAGAGAGTTTAAAGTGAACAAGGAAAGGTAAGCAAGGAGGGCCGGATCCCACAGTGTCTTAGACCTAATTGTATTAGACTTTATCCTAAGCAATGGGTTCATATTTGGGTTTTAAGCAAAAGAATGATATTCTTAGATTTGCAGTTTTAAAAGTTCACTCTGGTGAGGGAGCATTCCAGTGAGGAATTCAAGATGACTGGTTAAGAAGGCTGTCTAGGTCAACCAGGGAAGAGAGGATGCTGTCTTGGTGTAGAGTGGTAATGGCTGAGGGAGAAAAGTGGGCAGACTTGAGAGAGCTAGAATATTTGACAGGACTTGATCATTATGGATTACAGGAAAGGAAGAAGAGGGTAGAAGTCGAGAAAATTTCCATTCTTTTGGTTTGAGTAAATGATTAAAGAAATGCCATTTATTCTTCAACCATTTATTCATATAGGTGAGACTGGAAGAAGAGCAGTTTTGTGAATGGATGATTGTCTAGGGAAAGACTATAGAAAAGGGCCCAGGGCTTAACTCTGAGGAACTCAATATTTAAAAGTAGATTAAAAGAGAACTAGGAAAAATCATGACACTGGTAGGATGGAAGTATTTCAAGGAGGTGTGTACAATTCTGTCACATTCTGCTGAGTTAAAGTATCCTTTGGATTTAGTGGTAAGTGGCCTTTGCAATTATTTCTTTTGAATGGAAGCCAATATGAGGAGTGTAGAGAGCAAGGGTAAAAACCTACTTTTGGAAAGTTTGGTTGTGGTGGAGAGGAGAAGATAGAATGATAGATGGACTATGTCACGGAGTCTAGTTTTTAAAATTATAGACAGATAGAACGTATCAAGTGCCAATGAGAAGGATTTGGTCGAGAGGGGTTAAGATGTGAGAAATAGCATGAATTGTAAAATTCTTAAGTTTCTGGCTTGGGTAATTGTGAATGGTCATGCTGTTTACCTAGATAATATGAAAGGAATGGTGTTGGAGAAGAGTTTATTGTTGAGTTTGAGGTTCTTGTAGGTCTTCAAGGCAGAGAGATATAGTGATCAATTCTTTATAGGGGTCTGAAACTGCAGTTCTGGACAGTCCCCTGAGGACAAGCATCCTGTCTTTTTCTAACTCCTGAGCATTTAGCCCAGAATCTCAGATATAGTAAGCACTTAATACGTTTTGTTGGAATTGAAAGAAGAAGCAAGCATGTAGGGAAAGACAGGTCACCAAGGAGAGAACCTTGAGGCACGTGAATGCTTAGTGGGCAGAAGAAAAGAAACCAGCAAAGACGACTTGGGAAGGAGGGGTCAGGTAAGAATCAGGAAAGGAGGTAAGGGTATGGAGTGTTATGGAAGCCAGAGGAGAGACAAGGGGTAGATGGTCACGCCAAGTGCCAGTGGGAGATCAATTAACAGTAAGAATAAAGAGGCTACTAGAATAAACCATTGGTGGTCATTGACCTTTAGAGATGTTTTAGTGGATACTAAATAATGTTTATTGTCCAACTATATTCAGTTTAATGGTGAGTGAGCTAACTACGGAAGTGATGGCAATGAATTACTTAAATATCTTGCTCTAAAGAAAAGGAAATTGGTCAATACCTGACCTTATTTGAAGGCTTTTAAGATGAGTTTTGAATATTTGTGGATTCTGGGGAGGTACCCGTTACAGAAGTTGAAGTAGGGTAGTAGATGGAACCTGGTCCCAAGAACACAGGTGGAAGTAATAGTATCACAAAATAGAAAGGACATCTCTTAGACTGAGTCTATTGAGTAGTGTTGAATGTTTCTTGACGTGAAGAAAGGAAACAGAACGTTCCTGCTCAGCAGCAAGCCTTGGAAAAGTAGGAAATCAAGGTATAAATGGTGAAGGCTTGAGATGAAGAATGGGAGAAGGAGCTAAGTAGGAAGTATAAAAGGATTACTGATCAGCATTCAAGGCCCAGCTGAGTTAGGGAAGCATAATATCGTGGCACTGTCTTTATGATTGTGTAATATTTCCAGTAGTGTTACTCGGCTTGAATGGAGGAGGAAGAGGGAGGAGGTTGTATAGTCCTGGTAGGAGTAATGCATCAATGAATTGTGCCTGGTTAGGGCAGGAAACAAAGCCAAGAAGAAAGGGAATGGTCAAGGGACTGGAGGTCTTAATGGGGTCAAAGAGAGGGTATAGTGGAAATAAAGCCGAGAATTAGGTATGAAAGACTACGGCATTGAAATTTAAGATTTTAGGAGTACTGTAGTTTACAGTCTGAAAATGGCCATAGAAGTAGATTACTGAATTAGAAGGTAGATGACGGTTGTTGAAGTTGGGAAATTTGAAGAAATTTTGGTCTAATTTATTGGGTGGACTATTTACAGAAGATGCCCTTGATTGGAACTGGTTTAAGAAAACTGAGTCAAGTGGTGAAGTCCTAAATTAAGAGGTTTGGCAGGGAGAGTGCTTCGAGGCTATGTGGTACATGTAAGGAGTTTGGGAAAGTAGCTTCAGAGTATTCTCTTGGCCCAAAACTCTTAGATTCAGGTTCAGTTAAGATCAAGTTGCAGAATACAACTTTGTGAAGCAGCAAAGAACAACAGTTCTAGAGAGAACCCTTTTTAAGGAGCCTAATGAACAGGATTGGATTGGAAGGCTTAAGTAGAGTAAGTTGGTTAGAGGAATTAAAATAGTAAGAATAAAGTGTACGTATAGGTAGTAAATGGGCATCTTTAGTGGCCAGGAGGAAAGATAAGCTCTGAGGACTTTCTTCAAGACCAAGGCTACAGTCTAACTGGAATCTGCTGTATCTAGTTTTCCCAGGCTAGGTTCTGTGTATCAAGTCTGCTAATGATAGTTAATATTGGCTGCTACTGTGTGCTGGGCACTGTGCTAAGAACTTTCCTTGTATTTCCAGTTATTGAGTTGGGTACTCTTGTCATCATTTTAAGATGAGGAAATTAAGTAAGATGAGGAAAAACTAGGTGTCTTACCTAAGGGTTACACAGCTAACGTGTGGCAGAGCTGAGAGTTGAAAGCAGGCAAACTGACTCCATATCTTGCACAGCCGTGGTTTGGAGACGAGCTCACAGTTGCTCAGTGTCTTCTGCTGAGATGATGCTGTAGAAGTTGTCCTAGTAGCTGAAGAGAATTCTCCCCAGGTGATTAGGAAACAGTATTAGGAGATAATTTGTAAATGATATTGTTTTTTTAAGACCCACATTTATTTTGTATTTGTTTTGTTTACAGTTTAATATTTATTTCAAAGAAAAAAAATTGAACATCTGCAGCCATGAAGGATGTGGCTATGTTGATGAAGGTGGGCAACACAGAGGACAGAGGGCTCACAACTAGAGATCCTCCCTCCAGCTGTGTACTCTTAAACCAAAGAACCTGAGAGAGAAGGAAATGAGAAACAATTCTGGAGAGGTTGAATGGATTCTGACTAGCTCTCCGCTCCCTCTGGTCATTGTGTATTGGGAGCCCTATAATTGAAACTTGTAGTCAGAGATTTTGTTTGCTGCCATCTTGGCTACCAAGTTCTTGTATTCCCCAGAATAGCTATGGGCATGGAGAAAGAATGTTGACTGTGAAGCTGCACTTACACACTACCACACTTAGATCCTCTAAATACACCTGTCCCCCAGTGTAGGTTAGAGAAGAGGAATGGGGCATCAGGATCATAGCAATAGTCCTCATATGTGAAGGTTCCCCCATAGCAGTGAAGTGTTCAAGAAGTCACGGCTTTTGTGGTCACAGGTGAATTTCAAACTATTCAGGAGCAGGTCACACCAGGAAATTCTCCATTGGAAATAGGTACCTAGGAGTCCTCCTCACAAGGAGAGTGCCTCTCTTCTTGCCAAGCCAAAGCAGCGCCTTTTATATGGGGGCTTCAAGATGTTAACACCTAGACACTTATGGATGGGAGGGGGGATGGGTTATGTAGAGAATCAGTCTCATGTATTTCCAATACACTTTTGCAATCAGTACAATCCCCATGTTCAAACAACTAAGTTATTTTGGCAATGCTTGTTTGCTACCTCCAACCCTAGAAACAATTAGCTGGTAAACTCATTATATTTCCTTATTTGAAAATTTCAAAACCATCTTTAATATATTTACTAAGCCTACTTAATGGCTACTTAAAACTGGAGCATTAAAAACTTTCCCTCAAGTATATATGCCTTCAAAGGAAATATGTTGGATGTTCTACAGATGTTATTTATGCAGTTTAAAATGTAATTCTTGGGGCTGGCTGGGTGGCGCAGCAGTTTAGTTTGCGCTTGGCAGCCGGGGGTTCACAGGTTTGGATCCCGAGCGCCTGCCGACTCACTGCTTGTCAGCCCTGCCGTGGCGGCGTCCCATATAAAGTGGAGGAAGATGGGCACAGATGTTAGCCCAGGGCCAGTCTTCCTCAGCAAAAAGGGGAGGATTGGCAACGGATGTTAGCTCAGGGCTCGTCTTCCTCACACACACAAAAGTAAATAAAATAAAATGTAGTTCTCAAACAACCCCTGCCCCATGAGAAGAATAGGAAAATGAGCAGCCCCATTTTATAGATGAAGACAATGACATAAGGGGAAAACTGAATGACTTGTAACAGCAAACCTACAAAACAGGTCTCCTGACCGCGGTTCAGAATGCTTTCACTGCTGTCCTGCTGGCTGAAGGTATTGCCATTTCAAAGCAGAAGGAGGAAGGTGGAGTGTCAAGATTATATAGGGAAAGTTTTCATTGCCAATATGGGAAGCAGTGCAATATACTTATTTCAGTAAATAAGGCAACATTTTTAGTTCTGTCACATGTCATGGCATACGTTGATGTCTTACACTTTTTAAAAATAGTTGTTTTTTTTTTAAAGTCTGCATGTTACCAGTATAAAATGAGAACCTGAAGCAATTCTAGTTTCTTCTGACTAAATCTTGATCCCACACCAGCTCCCCAAAGTAGATGAGCCAGAAATATGAAAGGCAACAGCTGCTCTGCCAGAAGTGAAAAGACCAGAAACATGTAGAATATTCTATGTGATAAAGGTGTGGGCCTTTCCAACACAAAATAGTGGTTGGTTGTGTGTAATCTTTGAGCATTTAGTTGTGTATTATTGGTTTCTCTAAGTTGATATCCTTGACAATGAGAGAAAATCCGAATTTTGATTTTAAAACTATCCGTTGCTATCCAGCGTTCATATGGCCTGGCTACATTTTTTTTTTTCTTTTCACTGACCAAGTTATAACATCTATGTAGGAAGCTTTCCTCAGAAGCACGGCATTAAAGGGAAGGGCAGACATGCTCCAGCAGAGCCTTCAATTCTTTATACATTGAATTAGGCACTCTTGAGCAGCAGTTACAAAGTGCTGAGCTCAAGGATCGTGGAAGGAAGTCTTGGGAAGCCCAAGACTGGAGTCTGGCTCTGTCTGGTAAGGACAATAGATAATATTTAATAAACAGTTGTATGTCAGACACTGCTCTGAGCTCATTGCATGTCACAATCAATCATAGGAAGGAAGTAGCTGGCATTGGAGGTAATTGTCACAGTTTTTGTGTCACCACCTCTATTCCAAGAGGTTTTTCTTGTTGAGTCAGGTTAACAATGCTAGAATAGTGCTTGAAGGAAATTTTCTATAGTAGTCACAATAGTATATATGAGCGTGTACACACACATATATGTATGTATACTTTCAGCAGAGAAAGCAGCAGAAAAATTGTAGATTTTATAATCCTGTCAGTGAGAAGACCATGTCACGATTTGGATTTGGTAAAATCTACATTTAAATCTTGTTATTACCTTGATTTCCCATCTTTATCAGAGGCCGGGTTCAATTGGCTTCACCAAAAAAGTTGCATACACTCCTTTTCAGCAAACATGTATGCATGTTCTATTCGATAAATATTCAGATGTTTTTGAGTACTTGTCTCTCAGTATATTTTTCTTTTTTATCGGTGAGGAAGACCAGCCCTGGGCTAATATCCACCCATCTTCCTCCACTTTATATGGGACGCCGCCATGGCATGGCTGACAAGCAGTGCGTCTGCAGCACCAGGGATCCAAACCCGCGAACCCCGGGCTGCCAAAGCATGAACTAAATAAACCATTGCACCACCAGGCCAGCCCCTCTCAGCATAGTTTTTTAATTAGATGATTCGCTTCACTTGTAACTGCCAGCATCTGTCTCTCGGACTTAAGGTTAGTCAGCCTTTGCTGAAATGAAGTTGGCGGTTCAATTAATTACATGCTGCATATAAAATAAGTTTGAAAGTGGATGTTTGTGTGTGTGTGTATATAAAGCTTATCAGTTTCGTAGGCCTTACTGTATGTGGTGGTCAGACACTGAGGTGCACAGGAGCAAGAGGCCACAAGATGGCAAGCTAACACTGGAAATGTGTGTGTATAGCTAAGGTCTGAAAATTGAATGATAAATACCTTTCCATTATTTTTTATTTATACTTTATCATGGACATGGGCAAATATGTGGTAGTTATTTGTATTTTTGAAAACTTATGATAAGTTGAACAGTTATTGAAGTAGTTTTAAAAATTGGGAGATGACTATGATGTATTAGCTGTTAGTCTATTTTAGTATGAATAGACCACTCACTGTTTATAATGGAAACAGGCTGGAGCCGCTTTGCATCGATTATACATATTTTTAACTTTCTCCCAAGCACCCGTCAAAAAATGTTGTTTTGACAAGAAGGTAGTCACACTGCTAACTCTACATGCAAAGGAGACTTGGAAATTTGCTTTCTGTAGCTGGGCACATTGCCACCTGCAACAATTCTTTTAGGTGGACAGGAATAAATATTGGTAGATGAAAGACGGAAGAGGCAAGAAGAACACACAGATTTTTTTCCCAACAATATTGAGCTCCTAAGTACCTTGGACCTAAGCTGTGGGGATACAAGGATATGAAGAGATGAATAAGATAAGATTCTTGACCTTAGCCACAGTCAGCAGTGTTTTGTGTCATCACCAAATTAATGTAATTAGGAGCAATCTTCTCTGAGATTTCCCTGGGAAGATTGGTTTATCAGATTTGCTAATCTTTCACAGAAAGTCAAATCTCAAGTTACTGCACTTACTCTCCTTTGAGATAAATGCTTTATAAATGAAAGCACTTGGCTAACCTAGTGATTAATACTTCTTTTAGTAATGGGATTGATAATCATCAATTTAGCTAATGACATTTTTATAGCAAGAATGTAGAAATTGTATTGCTTAATATTTGTCTCCAGTGGCCCCAATCTACTGCACACAGCTGAACAGTGACCTTTTCCTGGAGGATCAGAATCTGAGTTCACGTTTTCAACTTCCTGTTACTCTGTACAGACAAGTAGATTCATACCCAATTCTATACCACAGCCATTCTGTTCATTTCTACTCTGACAGGAGGCATTAATGTCTGAAAAAAATTTAAGATAAAATTAACAAATTATATTACTTTGAACAACAATTTTTCCTTTTTAATAGAAAATTAAATCTTCATAGCTGGGGAAGGATCTGATACTTCACCTTTAAATATATGGGAATGTTGACCTGTGTGGGTAACATCATGAATTAAATAGGGTTAAGACACAGAAACCGTATTTAAACCAGCTTAAACAGAAATGGGGGGGGGGGCCGCCCGGTGGCGCAGCGGTTTAGTCCGCGCTTGGCAGCCCGGGGTTCACAGGTTCGGATCCCGGGCGCCCGCCGATGCACTGCCTGTCAGCCACGCTGTGGTGGCGTCCCGTATAAAGTAGAGGAAGATGGGCACGATGTTAGCCCAGGGCCAGTCTTCCTCAGCAAAAAGAGGAGGATTGGACGGATGTTAGCTCAGGGCTGGTCTTCCTCACAAAAAAACAAAACAAAACAGAAATGGGGAATTTATCCACGTAACTAAACAGCAGAAAGGGTAGGGGTGGAGCCAGTGTCGGGGACAGCAGGATTGAAGAATTCAGACATCCTCAGATCTTTGCCTTTTCCCCCCCTCCCCTTTCATCTTTACAGTGTCTGTCTGTCTTAAGGAAACTGGCGTACTTTTCTTCATCTCTAAGGTTACTGTCTGCTTCCTGAGCACCAGAAGGTTGTAGGGAGGTCAAGGGAGGTGACCGTGTAAATGGAGGATAAGGTGTAAGATACTCTGCCCCGTCTTCATCTCTATGCTCCTTAATGAACGTGGACATTCTGTGGAGGCAGGAATTGTATCTCCGAAGGTGCATAGCACAGTGTCTTGCTTCTACTAATCATTGCTTAACAAATATTAATTTATTGATAAGAGAAACAGAATAAAGATGGCAAAATTTAACGGCCAATTTCTCTCAGACAAATGCTTTAGGTCTTCACTGACATCAAGACACCCTCCAGAATGTTCTTACAGGAAATTCATTTTGTAAATTGATTAAGCTTAAAGGAGGAAAAAAATCATTCACGTTCCTATCTAAATAACTTGATTTTCACAGCCCTTGCTTCCATTGCTTTTCAATCTTCTCTCTACAGAAAGGGCAAAAGCAAAGAAGGTCCGTATCCAAGCAATCCTTTTCGCCGGAGCAGAGCTTGTTGTCATAACTGAAGTGAAGAGGCTGAACTCCCCAAAAACATTTTTGGCGGGAAACTCATCCTCGGACTGAAAAATTCCCTTGTCTCCATTCCGGTACTAGGCACTAAGCCCTATTTTCTAGCATTCCATGCCATGATCAGGGCCTCAAAAACCTTAAACCTCTTTAACCACCTATCACTGTCAAAAAAAATTATTCCTGTAAGTCCTTCAGTGGTCACCCGCATTTGTGAGGCTGGATGTTGTCATGTGCGGTAAAGAACCTAGATGTAAGCTCCCAAGTCCAGCAGGGAGCCGTGGAACAAATTGAAGGAAGGGGAAGAACACACAGTTCACCTTCCTCTCTGCCGTCCAGGATGCGGTCTTTAAGACAGAGTATGACCACCGTTGGCGACATGGTCTGTCGACTACATGATGACACAAATAACTTGAATTGTAATGAGACATTTTATGCTAAAGAGGGCAGGCCATGGAAGATATGACATAATTGGTTTTAGTTAAAATTACATTTGCACGCATTGACTTTCTGTTAAAAAAATTGCCAGTGGAGAAGAATGATTTCTGAGCTATCTTTACCAAGCAGGGTTGCAAACCCTGTTCTAAAATTGTCAGAACAAGTTTTATTTCACTGAATAATCTACCCAGTGCAGCCAAGTAATGATATCAATGAGAGCCAATAACACCGCAAAACTATTTCATTTTTATTCTGGAGAAATGCACATATGTTAGAGTATTAAATCCAAAGAGAATATATCTGTGATTTTTTAAATAGGAAAGTAAAAGAAAGCTATAGTCTTCAAATGATAATAAACATATCTATATTTTTTTTTACATTTTTTGCACCAATGTAACAGCATAGTACACATTTTATTATCCTAGAGGGAGATAGACTAGTAAATTGTAGGCAAATTGTAACATTATATAATACAGTGTGAATTCCTGATTATAAAAAGGTCCAACAATGTGGAAATTTACAAAGTATTTCAACATTCTATGGTTAAAGAGAAATGTTAAGTAATTATCAAGTGGACATTTTTTTTCCTGGGTCCTCCCCAGCTCCCTATCAATGTGCTTCTTTCTGTAGGACTTGCCTTCCCTCATGACTCTACAGTGGCCGCTTCAGATGTCTACTAGTTCAGGCTTAAGTGGGATGTCTCCCAGTAATATGTCTATATTCTGGGAGACCACTAAATGATGGCTTTCTTTCCTCCCCCTAGTCCACTTATATCCAGGGACACCTAACCTGCACAGAGTCCTGGGCTCTGTGGTCTTTACCCCAGGCTGGGCCTTCTCACTGAATGTTAGCTGCTACCCCACTCTCACCATAGTCTTTCTCTACTGAGACTGCAGAGGACTGAGTGAGTGGAGCCTTGGCTGCCACTTTGGAGAGATTGTCAGTGCCTCCATTGCAGCTTGGAGGCCATCACATTTGTCAGAAGTGTCACTTTTTATGTTTTCCAGTTGACAGATCTAAGCACTTAAAAGAATGCTGTTAGTTGGATTTCTTCAGACTAATTTGCAATTAACTATTCAAACACAACTCATGTACCCACATGAACCCTACAACAAAACAATGAGACCTCTGTCTAGTGTACACAACTGAGTGCATATTGAAAAATTTAAAAATTCCTCCCAGATGACATTAAGGCTGACACCCTTTGTTTTCCAACCCAGCCTAGGTCTTGCTTAGGAGGGATGTAGGTTTTCTTTGTTTCTCTTGTGTGTCGCAAAGTAGCTTTGTTTCACCTTGCTGGGGTGCACTTATGACCAAGTCTGAATGGTGATTCTGGGGGAGGGGAGGGGCCCCTATCTCACCACATTCAGTATATCTGAGGTTGTGGCACTCACACAGTGAGCACTTGAGTCTTTTAGGGTATTTTTGGAGACAGCACTTAATGAAACGCTTGAAAACCAAAAAGCTCAGTTCAATGAAATTCAATACAATGCACAGGCATGAGGTAATGACCAAGAAGAGGATGAAGATAGTTTTCTCAGTGGGTTTGGAGATGAAGCAATCCACAGTGTTGGGACAAGGCTTCAAATCACACTTCATAAGAGAGGGAACACTAAAGCCATCATACAGCTTGTAAAATAAAACCAGGAAGCCAATTTCAAAACCAGTTTTAACAATGAGGCTGATAAGGTAAGTGTACCACAGGCCCCCATCCATGGTACCTGGGCTGACATAGAATTTCTTTCTGTGCCTTTTCTCTCTACCCTCACGATAGGCTACGTGTAGAACCACCAGAAGTGAAGGTGTGGAGACCATGATCAGTTGTAAGGCCCAAAGTCTGATCTGGGAGATGGGGAAGAAGTAGTCAAAGCACACATTTTCACAACCAGGCTGTCTAATGTTGCACTCAAACTCTTTCTGCTCATCTTTCCACACATGCTCTGCTGCCACCATGTAGACCAGCAACCGGAAGATGAACACAACAGCCAGCCAAATCCGCCCAATCCCAGTTGAGTATTTATTTACTCCACTTAGCAGGTCTCTGAGGAACATCCAACTCATGACTTAGGCTCAACAGAAGGCAAGATTCTGCAAAAGAAAACAATTTCATCACGATTCATTTATTTCTATTCCATTGATTATTTCTGCTGTCTTACTTGATTATGGGCTTATGGAAGATAAACTTGAATTTTTGCATTATTACAACTCTGGATGTTGAGGGCTAAGAATCCTGTAGGTTATACTCACTTTCGTACAAGGAGATGACACCACTGGTCCACAGACGTAATTGATCCCAAGCCTGGTTTAATTTGGAATTTAGTTGGTCATCCCACACACACTACCCCATTTTCAAACAAGCCCTAGTTATTGCTTCTCTCTAAGGATGAATTGATTCTGTTGCTGATCTAGAAAGAATTAAATATGAATCCCAAGGTGACCTTGGTACATCGAGATATCCCTCACATGCCAGCTTTTTAAAGTTTTAGTCTTTACTCATTTTCTCTAGTTTGTCAGTGCCCCTCCCCAATCCTTAAAGGTTATTCCCTGCCCCTACCTCCTTTTATGTCCCATATCCCATACCAGCAGCTGAGCTTGCTTACGGTTTGATGGTGAAAAGGGAGGCTCTCCAATATGAGCTTCCTCAAAGTCATGCTCCCTCATGCCTCCAGATACCCATCCTTCATCTGTGCCCAAGCTACCTTCTTTACTCAGTTTGGAGGGGAGGTCAGTTTCCTATTGCCTAAGTGGTCATTCCAGCTCTACATCCCATTCTTGATCTATCCATTTTCCCTGTCCTATATTCTGTGTCTTCAGTCTCCACTGTCCCCTTCCTCTTAGCATGTAAATGTACTTAAGTGTTGTCCATTTTGAGTGGGGGAAATCTTCATAGCTTATCTTTCTGACAACCTCTCTATCTTCCTTGATCCTTTATTTCTACTTCCTCAACTCTTATTTACTCTTCAACTTTCTGAATCTGGATTTTCTGCTTAATTTTTCATGCTAAAGTTAGCACAACCCCTCAACTACCGAATCTGGACACTTCAGATATCATTTAATTTTTCTGTGACATTTGATACTGTTGCCTGCACTGGCATTCTTGTAACCCTTTCAGCCTTGGTATCCATTCTACTCTACTTTCTCTTTCTGTTGTTCTGATCCTCTTGATTGTGTCGTCTTAGTTTTCTTTGATCAGATCTTGAAAGCTCTGTCCTCTGCTCTTTTCTCACTCCATGTGCTCTCCCTGGAAAATTTCATTCATTCCCATGGAGTCAAGTACTGCTTTGAGGTTCTCAACTCTCAAATCTTTGGCTCTTCCCGACTTCCATATCTCACTGCCTCCTGATTATTATCTAAATATCCCACAGGCATCTCCAACTTGATATGTCTATGGTTGAATTTATTATCTGCCCTGCCCTTTGATCTCCTTATCTTGTTGAATGGCATCCCCAACGCCCAAACCACCCAAGTTGGAAATCTTGTCTTCATCCTGGACTCCTCTCTCATGACCTTTTTTTAATTTTATTTTTATTTTTATTTTTTTTTGGTGAGGAAGACCAGCCCTGAGCTAACATCCGTTGCTAATCCTCCTCTTTTTGCTGAGGAAGACTGGCCCTGGGCTAACATCCATGCCCATCTTCCTCCACTTTATATGGGATGCTGCCACGGCATGGCTGACAGGCAGTGCGTCGGCGGGCGCCCGGGATCCGAACTCGTGAACCCTGGGCTGCCAAGCGCGGACTAAACCGCTGCACCACCGGGCCGGCCCCTCATGACCTTTTTTTTAATTGCTCACCAAGTTCTTCTGATTCTTCCTAAATATCTCTCAAATTCATCTCCAAGTCACTGCTGAAATCTCCCTCACCTATACAGTTCTCCCACTGCTTTCTATTTCCAGTTTCATCATCTCTGCCCCTTCCCTCCTAGTATTTCCTCAATGCTGCTTAATTCTCTTGCACCTCTCTCCATCTCTTTTGCTCTTTTCCCCATAAAAGCTGATGAGAAGCAAAGAGACTTTCATTTCAATAACATTGTCTTTCTGGCACTCTCTGCTTCTGTCTTGTCTTATAATTGAACTCCTTGGGCTGGGCCCTGATTTTTGTTCGTTGGGCCCGTCAGATGCTCAGCACTCTCTGTTCAGTGCTTTTGAGTTGGTTGGTCTCTTACAGTTACCCTGGAAAGTGGGTTTTTGTTTGTTTATGGTGGTGGTGTTTTTGTTCTTTCAGATGAGAAAGCAGTCTCTAAAAAACAAAGCTGCTTTCCTGAGGTCTCAAAAGTAAGATTCAGAGCAAGGTTCAAGTCCAATTTCTATTACTCTAAAACAGTTCTTCAACAGTGGCACCATTGACATTGTGGGCTGGATACCGCTTTGTTGCAGCAGCTGTCCTGTGCATTGTAGAATGTTTAGCAGCATCCCTGGCCTCTACCACTAGATGCCAGTAGCACCACCTCCCACCCCAATTTGTGACAACCAAAAATGTCTCCAGACATTTCCAAATGTACCCTAGGGAGATGAGGCAAAATCTCTCTAGTTGAAAACCACTGCTCTTAACTTTCTACTATAATCAGAAGATGTGGGCTGGAGCTCCAGGTCTGTCACTCATGTATTTTGTAGTTTCTTGGGTGAAGACCTTGCCATTTCAGGTCCTGTTTCCTATTACAAAAAAATAATGACTACTTGCTTTCTCCATAGACTCAACTCAGCCAAAAGAGTATCGTGGAAATGATGGTGTGAGGGGAACCAGAGGGTTAAGAAAATTGGGATGTTATTATAACAGCACACCTGTTGGAGCACATCACATTATCTCTTACAGAAGGAACAATATGTAGCAAGCCCATGTGCTAGAGCCCTGAGGAGATGTATGAAGGTTAAGAGGTGTTTTCAGAGAAAACAAAGATACATGTGCACAATACTCTATTCAGCAGGGAATAAATACTTCAATGTCCTTGGTTTTCAGAACACAAACAAAATTGTATTGAATAAAAAGGATTCTCAAATCCACCTGAAAGGTTAATGTCTTCATGAATTATTAAAACAGAGCTCCAAAGATTAAAAAGGAGGAAAAAAGGTATTATGTTTCTCTATGACATGTGTCATTGGGCACTTGTCCATATTACTCAAGAGGATATTTATATAATGTTACAAAACATTTGAAAGTACTTTGTTGGGCATTTTAGAGAAGAGAGGAAGGAAAGAGTGGATCCAGACTGTTTTGCTAAAAGAAAAGCAGTAAGAAAGCAACTGCTGTTTGAACAGAATCAGAAGACTGATACCACCAAATGTGTGAGGATTATGAGTTTTATTGGACTAATAAACCTCCATCCTATTTTGAGATTCTCTGCTGATGGAAAGGCAATGGCTTTTCTCAGGAGGGAGGGGTTTTCAAATGTTGGCTCACTCTTAACAGAGGTGGTTTAGTATAGTGGATACGAGCCTGGGCACAGTGTTGGACTCCTTGGGTTCAAGTTCAAGTTCATCTGTGATGACAATAGTACCTACTTCATGGGGCTCAAATCAGAGGCTGACACCTGGTAGGTGCTCAATAAGCATTATCATTATTTTCTTATTTTGCCATTAAAAACCTTTTCTTGGTGTCAAAGTGAAGGCTCTCCAATTGTGAGTTAAATATATTTTTTTCTCTAGCTCCATTCCTAATAGTTAGGAATCTCCATATAAAAGCCCTTTAAGCATTTGAAAGCAGGGAAGCCATTAGCTCAACATTTTTATCTCTTAATGATAATTCGGATTATCTCCTTATTTTTAATGTCTTTAATTTATCTCTTTTCTTAAGTCACCAAGAATTACTCCCAATTTTTAAAGTTTCTACTTATTTCTCCTATGAGTTTCTCCTTTCTCTTAAGAAGTAGTAGTTAACTACATAGGAATTTAATTTGGAAAATTCAGTTAATCAAATATTTTCAGAAAGTAAAATATTCAGTATTTCCAACATCAGGAATAATTTTGGAAAGTTGCAAATTTCCCCCAAACATTTAATCTAAATTAAAAGTTGGGGTGAGAAGAAGGTGCTGGGACAACCAGATTTCCACATGCAAAAGAATCAAGTTAGATCCCTGCTTCATACCATTTAAAAAAATAAACTCAAAATGGATCAATGACCTAAATATAAGAGCTAAAACCATAAAACTCTTAGAAGAACACATAAGGGTAAATCTTCATGACCTTGGATTTGGTAATGGATTCTTAGATATGACACCAAAAGCATAAGCAACAAAAGAAAAAATAGATAAATTGGACTTCACCAAAATTAAAACCTTTTTTTCATCAAAGGACATTATTAGGAAAGTAAAAAGACAACATACAAAATGAGAAAAAAAATATTTGTAAGTCATATATCTGGTAAGGGTTTAATATCCAGAATATATAAAGAATTCCTAACACTCAACAACAAAAGACAATTAAAAAATGGGCAAAAGACTTGAATAAACATTTCCCCAAAGAAGGTGGTGATCAATCAACATGTGAAAAGATGCTCAACAACGTTAGTTGTTAGGGAAATGCAAATCCAAATCACAGTGAGATACCACTTCATAGTTACTAGGATGAGCATAATTTTAAAAATGTAAAATAACAAGTGTTGGCAAGGATGTGGAGAAATTGGAACCCTGGTACAAAGCTGGTGGGAATGTAAGATGGTGCAGCCACTGTGGAAAACAGTTTGGCAGTTCCTCAAAAAGCTGAACATAGAATTACCACCTCTAGGTATTTACCCCCCAAAATTGAAAACAGGGACTCAAAGAGATACCTGTTATGTCAGTATTAATTGCAGCTATTCTCAATAGCCAACAGGTGGAAACAACTCAAGTTATAGCAACAGATGAGTGGATAAACAAAATGTGGTATATACCTACAATAGAATATTAGTCATAAAAAGGAATGAAGTTCTGATATATGCTACAGCAGGGATGAACCTTGAAGACATTATGACAAGTGAAATAAGTCAGACACAAAAGGACAAATACTGTGTGATTCCACTTATATGACATGTCTAGAACAGGCAAATTCATAGACAGAAAGTAGATTAGGGGTTACCAGGGACTGGAAGGAAGGGAGAATGGGGAGTTATTGCTTAATGGTTACAGCGTTTCTGTTTGGGGTTGAAAAAGTTCTGGAAATAGATAGTGGTGATGGTTGCACAATACTAATAATATAATTAATGCCACTGACTTGTACACTTAAAAATAATTAAAATGGCAAATTTTATGTTGCATATATTTTACCACAATAAAAAAAGTTCCCCAAAAAAGTGGGTGGAAGGAAGCCTATTTAAAATATAATGGAACAATAGGGGTCCAAATAACCTGAACATTTAAGGAGAACTGTTTACATAGGCAGCAGAAATAGGGACAAAAGAAAGAATAACAAAATATTAATAATTTTTATCAATGAGAAAGATCTTATATTGATTTTACTTTTTTATGATTTTCTGTATTGCCCATATTTTTTACAATAAGAATGTACCAAATTAAATCTGCAAAGATAAACCTAATAAAAAAGAAACACTAAGAAATCAAGGAGCTATCACTGTTTCCTGTGTATGTTTTTGTTAACAATTGAAAAAGGCTATTTATAGAATTAATGTTTACAAATCAAGCCTATCAATACACATCTGAAAGGTTACTATGTAGGAAAATCATGTGGCAAATCCTTTCCAATCCTTCTTGCCTCCACATAAGACCTAATGTAGGTTGGTGGGGTCAGGGAAAGCCTCTCTGGTACAGGTGAAGGGGACAATACTCCCCAAATTATGTATCTCCAGTCCAGACCTCTCATCTCTGAGCTCTAGCTGCCTCCTTTTCACCTCCATTAGGACGTCATCTCATAAACTTACCCGTCCAAAAGTGAACTCTTCCTCTTGCTTACTCCACGCTCCACCTCCCTCAAAAGCACTGCTCCTCCTCAGGGGTTCTCTACCTTGTAAATTGCACCACTATCCTACCTAAGCGTTGAAGCCAGAAACTTGGAAGTTGTCCTTCACCTTCTCTCTGCCCCCTACATCCAATCCGTATTCAAGTCCAGAGTTTCTACCTTTGAAATATATCCCAAAACTTTTCACTCTTTTCATCTGCACTGCCCCCATCCTAACCCAAGGCACTCTCATCTGCCTGGAACACCTAATAGCTTCTTCTCTGTCTCTCCTTTTCTCATTCTTGGCCTCCTCCAATCCATCACCATTCCATAATCAGATTAACATTTAAAATGAAGATTGTGTCATCTTATTTCTCTGCTTAAAACCCTAAAGTGGCTTCCCATTGTGTTTAGGGTAGAAAAAAAAGGCCAAATACTTTCCTAGACAACAGAGCCCTGCTTAGTAGTGCACTGGCCTTTCTGTCCAACCTCATCCTGCATGTCTCCAAGGTACATTGAATTCCAGGCACACTCCTCTTCTTTCACCTCCTCCATTAGGCCTCCCACCTGCAATGCTATCACTGCTATCACTTCTTCACGTGAGCCAGAGAGGCTTTCCCTGACCTCACTCTCTGACCCTTATGCTAAAAAAGTATTCATTTTTATCTGAAATTCAAATTTAATTGGGCAATCTATATTTTATCTGGCAACTTAAGCAAGTATCTTGATTGTCCACTCTTGCACACGCATTGCCTAAATAACAGTGCAAAATTCAGTAATGAATGGGAACGCTGCCTCTCTAGATCTTAGAAACTTCCCCCCAAAACTCTTGGAAATCTCAACCATTCTTCCTCTTATACTTAGTCTCTCTATCTCCACCTGAATTAAGTGTCACTCCATTCTCCATTAAACTCAGCATCCCTCTTCTGAACATCCTGCCTCATCTCTGCAAGAAAGCAAGTGGGAGATGTCCCCAGAATCCCTCCTAAAATCCATTCTATACTTGGCTGCTAGATTAAAATGCTGTTTTCATCCTGTTATTCCTCTGCTTGGGAATGCACTATAGCTTCCAGAATACTTTTGGAATAAGTTCTCAATTCTCACCTTCGTGTTTAAGGTCCTGCATAATCTTATACTCTTGTGTCTACCAGCATTCACCAACACCCACTTTGGTCAGATGGTTCATCCTCCCCACCGTTCTACCTGTGTCTCCCTATTTGCGCTCACACATCGTTCGCATCTCCGTGCACTTGCTCGCGCTGCTCCTCGCTTCTCTCCGCTGTACCTCCTCATAGCCTTCCGAGTTCTGACTTTTCTCTCTTCGGATTCTCTAACCCCTAAGCCTTAGCACATATTTTAGCACTTGATGATACAACATCTTAACGAGTCTCCTATAGATTGTTTCTCCCCAAAGAACCTTCTATGTTGCTTGGAGTCAAAGACCATGGTTTCTACTTGTTTTGTATCCTCCAAAGTGCTTAGCATAAAGCAGCTGTTTAGTAAGTATTTATTAACTACATTTAGCTAAAGAAACAACAAAGTTGAACCTCAGGTGAAATATTCAGTCTCAGATTTCTTTGCTCTTTGCCACAGAATAAATCACTCACGCAGTCTCCACGGGCCTTAAATCTTCCCAATGACCACACTAAGAGAATTCAGCCAAAAGATGAGAAATTAAAGTAATTTTCATATCATTTTGTTGTCATATCTAATATTAATATTGATACTTAAGAAATATCCATTAATTCCTATGTACTCAAATAATTCAAATATTGAACTTATGGCAAGGGTAGTTTTCATTATTGGCATCAATGTTGATTCAATTATTTCATAGTTTTATTAAAAATACCAGATGGAATGTGTTTAGGAAATGGAGACAGTGTGTAGATGCATGTGTGCACACGCACGATGGGGATGAGAGGTTAGGATCCTCTAGTAGTAATGACTGGCTAATTGCTTTAACCCTCCTCTTCACAGCAGATACCTATCTAATCCTCAAAATGGGGACTTTGGAGGAGAATTGTGTAAATTTAAGATTTAAAATAACTATTCCCTGTGTGCTGCATATCCAGGAGTTACAACCAAATGAATATCTAGAGGAAATAGATCTGTACATGTCAAACGCTACTGTCTTAGAAGGACCTTGCCTTGGTAAAGCTATGAGTAAATAGATATAAATGAGGAAGTTCATTTGAAGCTCTTAGGATAGCACTTGGTGCTTAATAAGTACCGATTTAAATATCATCACTGTCATCAAACCAGTAAAATTTGAAGGACACCCAAAACTCAGCCGAAAATCCTCCACCGGCTATTCTAAGGTTCTACTAACTGATCAAGAGAAATTAAGAATAGGATCACAGGCCTCCATAAAAATATGACATCCTGGAGTGAGAGTACAGTCAGGCTAAATTAAGTAACTCAGAATTTGGAGACAAATACCTCATTTGAGTGTGAAATGAGTAAAAACCATTGTGGGGAAGGATTCACCATTTGTAGGAGAAACCTATCCCAAAGAGATCATCTGTTTGGTATTCCTGGGATAACCCAGAAATTACTAGAATGTTGGTGGATATAAGGGTGTAAGACTATGCAAGACCTTGAACATCAATGTGAGAATGGGAAACTTATTTTCCAATTATAGCAACCAGAAGGTACCTGAGCAAAGTGGATAGCATGTGAAGAAACAGGTAGAAGCTAAGCAACTGTGTGGTCCTGTGACTGGCATGATGCCATGGCAGCAAAGGTCAACAAAAGAGTAGAGCTCTGCATGAAAGATAGGTGAACAGAAACTACACAGACCTTCTCAGTGCCTCCTTAGTTCTAGACGTAGGGAAAACACTGTCATGTGCAGATGTAAAATATTCCATCACTCTTCCTGCAACCAAGGAGCCTGGATTTTCTGGAACAACCCCTATTGCAAACAAGCTAAGCTGTTGTCAGAGCTAGTGAGAACATGTGCAAGTCTTTAGGTTCAGAAAATGAATCACAGTAACCATATAGTGGGGGCAAGATAGTTAATGCATCTGGCTTGTCTACATCCCGGATTAAATGTCTGTTACCATCATTTGATTCTCATTGGTCCAATTTACCAAGCAACCTTCTGAGTAATAATTTTCTTGCCAAGGCTTCCTTTAGCTGTGCAAAGGGTTAGATACAAGAGTTCCAGTCCCAGGAGAGGCGCTTTATGGATCAGGCTCCCCTGGGCTTGGTTAACATGGATGAGTCCTTTAGAGCCAACTCAGCTTGGGCTGAACTATACACCTGAGCTTCTGAACCTTCGGGACTGAGCCCCCACCTGCCCTTCTCTTATTGCAGGGTGAGGCTTTACTATGCCAGCAACTTCTCCCCACACAGGAGCCTTCACTTCTCTTGGGGTTCAGCATCGGTAAGTGTCGCTGCGTGCTCTGAATGGGCACAAACACTGTCCAAGAAGCCCCGGCACTGTCAGGAACCAGAGGCCTGCTCTGTAATTACCAAAAAGTGCTGTTTTGAAACTTGTGTTTGAGGAGCACTGGATTTCCAGTTGCCTTGCAGACCACCAGTGACAAGGCCTGGAAAAGCCATCAGTCTTCATCCCCAGCTCCTTTCACTTCTTAGTAATAACACCTCTCCTTGGATAGTGCTTGATCATTTCCAAAGTGTTTCACAGCATCTCTTCTGACCCTCACCTCCATCCTCTGTAGTAGGCCAGGTGTGTGGTATGACCCGCAATGTAGTGATGAAGAAACTGAAACTCAGAGAGGGAAGGCGCTCATCCAAGACTCCCAATAACCAGTAGAAAATCCAGCAGCAGAACCCAGGTCCTGCAGGACTGGTCTCCAACTCCCCCCACCGGAGTGCTGGGTTTCCTAGTTCATTAATAACTCTGCCCTACCTTGCATACCAATCATTTAACCCCTGAAAAGAAGAGTTTCCTCTCATGGGTCTCTTTCCACCTCTGAGGTGCATTGTGTCTGTGACACTAGCAGTTTCTTCAACCCCTTGTTTGAATACAGGGCATTTTCATTTCTAGAGATGGCCTATCCTGTTTCTTATTAGGAAAATCCCTAAAGCAGTGTGTTTCTCAACCCAGGATCTGTGGCCCCTGTGAGTCTGTTATGTTCTCAAGGGTCTATGACAAGCTTGTGTGTGTGTGTTTGTGTGTTTAGGATTTTAAAACAATGTCAGATGGCTATCTCATAACCGAAGACTGCCACAGGATTTCAGCTCATATTTACCAGGGTTTGGCAAACTACACAGCCTTCAGGCCAAATCTAGTTCACCAGTTGTTTTGTAAATAAAGTTTTGGGGGATACAACTGTGCCCATTTGTTTATTATTTTCTATGGCTGCTTTCCTGCTAAAACAGCAGAGTTGAGTAGTTGCGACAGACATAGTATGGTCCTCAAAGCCTAAAATATTTACTATCTGGCCCTTTGAAGAAAACATTTGCTGACCTCTGATATTTACATCATATTTGAAATCATCTTGAAACCAAGTTGCAGAACTTTAATTATCTAGGCCTATGAGAAACAACACGTGATGGGTTGTGCTCAAGAGAAAGGCAAGTGAGCCATGTTGAGAGGGCAGCGTGAACGAAGCCTGCTCGTCGTCTGAATGGAAGAACAGCCACCATCTGGCCCACAGTGGGACGGGCGGGTCCAACTTCAAAGAATCTGGGCTTCTGCAGTCAGTATCTTATTCTCTTAATGAGTAGTGATTTAATTTCAGCAAAACAACATCTTTTGTCCACTAAGCTTTAGTTAATTTTAATATTATGGGTTTTGTGATGTTTGACTTTTTTTGGTAAATATAGTTGCATAAGAGCTAAAGTCCAAGGATTAGCTTGTAGTTGTAAAATTATTTTACATCTAATTTTATGTTTTATACATATAAATAACAGTATATTAAAAAAATAAATTGTCAAGCCAGCCCTGATGGCCTGGTGGTTAACGTTTGGCACACTCTGCTTTGGCGGCCTGGGCTCGATTCCCGGGCATGGAACCACACCACTTGTCTGTCAGTAGCCATGCTGTGACAGCAGCTCACATAGAAGAACTAGAAGGACTTACAACTAGAATATACAACTATGTACTGGGGCTTTGGGGAGGGGAAAAACAAAGAGAGAGGAAGATTGGCAACAGATGTTAGCTCAGGGCAAATCTTTTCCAGCAAAAAATTAAAAACATAAAAAAAATTTGTCAACACTGAGGGTCCATGAGCCATGCTGAGCTGAACAGTACCCACACAGGAGACACATGTGCATAGGCACCACTTGCCTGGTATTTCAATTTCCTGTATGAATAAACGCATTCTCATTTTTAGAGAGAATATTCTTAGGAACAGTGTAAAGGTTCTCTTCAAGCCACACAGAAAGGGCCACTGAAATGTCCTGGGCTGTTCCTCTGTGCCCTTATTGTCCCACTCATTCTCCTCAGCCCACAATCTGTGCTCAGACCAGGCGTTCTGAGTTAGTCACCACCTGTAGAACCCCTCAAGTCAATCACAAATTCCAAATGGGCAACTTTCCTCAGAGAAGGCTTATCCAGAAAGGGCATCTGTGATGCGGCACAAAACCGGACAGCAGTACATCTAGGTTTGTAATAATGAGGATTACTTCTCTCATGGAAACTTTTTAGAAAGAGGTAATGACTACTCAATCATAAAAAATGTCACTTTCCCATTGAATAAACAAATCTTATCAAAAGAGAAATAAGATTAACTTACCTCTTGTGACACAGATGTGGAGATTAAGAAGAAATCCAGTCTGTTGCTCATTTGATTAAAAAAAAGTTGATTATATTATTTCCCTGGGAGGGAACTAGTGCTTTAAGCTGAGGAAAATGGAGTCTAGTGGTTTCCAAGGTAGTGTAAGCCAAACAGGTGTAACCTGATCACATGTTTTGACTCATAACTTAGATGAGAATTCTTGTGTCTCTGCTGTTTACAATATACATTAAAAGAGAACTGAAACTAGAAAAATGCATTCAAAGCCATGTACACACAGTTCATTGAACATCCTTTTTTATAAACCTTGTCACCATCTACACAAAGAAACTGGAACAATGCGACAGAGAGTGTTTCATCTCTTTAAATGACTTTCCAAGGTTATTTATTAAAACCTATCTGCAAAAAAACAATAGGCAAAAAGCAATTTAAGTCAATCTATCTTTGATGGGCTTATTTTAACTTCACTTCCTATGTCCTACTCTTAGAAATCCAGAAAGTAAAAAGGCATAGTAAAAACCACTTTCCCAAACCCAGGATGCATTGATAACAGACACTTTTTATGTATATGACAAACAGATGAGAGAAGGAAAGAAAGTACTTTATCTTTTCATGAAACCATTTCTAGGCATGAGTTTGGCTAAAATTAAAGATATGGAGAAATGAAAATGAAGTCATTTCTCTTTTGGAATAAGAATAGCTTAGAAACAGAATTTTACAGTTGAAAATAATATTAAATGTCATGAAATTTAATGCCTTCGTTTTAGAGATGAGAAAACAGAACCACAGAGAGTGGCATGCCACAGGTCCCAGAGCAGGTATAGAAAGTGCAGAGGAGAGCTGGGGACGAAACCCAAGGCTCAGAGTTCTTTCCTTCACACTGGGACAGCCACACCTGCAGACCAGGTGAATTTCAGCACAGGTTCTCACTTACCCCTCTTAGCATTCAAAACCTTTAAAACTATTCCATATAGTCATATATTCAATCCAAAATTCAAAAAAGAGTGCAGTTTATTTTGAAAAATCGTCATATTTACATTATTAATTGTATTACTGGATAATTACTGAATAAACCTTCTCCATACCCAATAAAGCAAATCTTGTTTTGTTTGGTTTTGTTTTTACGGAGATCCCAGGGTCTCAGAATGTTGACTCAGTTCCCAAAGGGTTACTATCCCAATAAGATTCCAAAGCCTTGTGTCTGGAATCGATCATCCCTTTCAGTTTCCACTCCTTTGTTTATAAGGAGCACATACCACACTTTATCCATGGTCTTAAAACATTACCTGTTTGTTTTGAGACACCTTCTGCCAGGAACAGTGGGACTGAGGTAGTTCGTTGTCAGGGCAACCTGGTGCAGTCTTCAGGGTGGCTTACTCACTCCCCGGGCGCTGATGATTCCGAGGATCCCAGCCTTCTGGCAATGTCAGCACTAACCCAAACACAGTTGGCTGGATTTGAAGATACAGGATGGCAGAGGCATAATTTTCCAGACAAAGGTCCTGTCCTCAAGGATCTTTCAGCACCTTGCACAGAAGCTAGGGAAGGGAGAAACTGCCAGGGGCAGGGGGCATCAGGAGAGGCTCTAAAGAAGAGGCAGGATATGGGGTGGATTTTTACCGAGCAATAGGTAGGAGCATGAGTGTGTTCTGGACACAGTGCCTCTGCTGAACCCTACGCCTTCTCAATTATACTCATGACTCTTTCTATGCTTTTGGCAAAGAGATTTAATTCTTCCACTTCCATTTTTCATTTGGAAGAAGCAAACATAACAAAGACCGCAAAAAGAGTGGCATATTGTAGTAGAAATAACATCATCTTGAAGTCGGAAAGCTAAGGGCGGGGAGAAATAAGAGAAGACAGAACTAGAAAAAGAATGGAATGACTGCTGGAAACCTTGTTCTCCCCTGATCCTTTAAGATTTGGATTTTGATAGCTTTCTCTTCAGTGTGAGAATCTGGCCCTGCAGAATGTCGGCAAGAGCAGAGCCCAGAGCGGACGGAGTATAAGCCGGAGCCTTCAAGTGTCCAATATGTCCCCTGGATGGACGGCACAAGGGTAGGGGCCAGGGAGACCCATCCTGGTGATCACTCTGTTAAGGAAGACCACAGAGTTGTGTTGAACGCAGATGCCACATGAGAAGAACATGCCCAAGGTTCTAAGAGTTAACATCACAGCTGGCTGCCGTGATGTCAGCATAAGTGTTACTACATATCGGGAACCATCAACACAGAACACTGTGCTCTGAACTTGACCTTTATTATTTCTCAGCATAATGTCTCTTCCAAGGGAGGTCAGGAGTCTTTTCTGAGCTGTGGCACATCCTGTCCAAAAAAGGCACCGGAAATGAGAGAAGCATGCATAGACTTGAAAAACAAAAAGAAAAATCACCTTTTGTGCTGGGCAGCAAAGCACATATGGGAGAATTTGCCTCCACATCTCAAAACAAGTGCTTTTCAGTACAGTCTGTGAACACAAGATACCTGCATGAAGAAGGAAGACCATCTCTGTCTAACCGTAACACAGCAATTCTCAGTTACACCAGGAGCTTGTAGATTTGCAGCATCTAGAACAACTCCAGGAAAACAATAAGTATTACTTAATGATGATTGATGTCTGTGACATTAGTGCTTCTGAGGTTCCATGTTCCGGTGTGAATGGGTGACGGTCTCTGGTGTCATTGGTGATTCATCCATCTTCTGACTGACGTAGGAAAGCATTGAGGAAAAATGCTCCGTGAAGACAGCATATCTGAGGGGTGCAGGGATGGTCACATTTTCGCACCATCTCTAGATCTAAAATGAGTTTTCAAACGAAAGTATGAACATTGTCTCCTTGATTTTAACCACTCTTTAAATCAGTCCTCTCTGGACCCAGTGGTGTGACGGGGCTTGCCCCACCCCACAGCTGCTGTCCACAGAGCTAGAGCTCCCAGCCCCATACAGACACATGTCTCCTCCTAGGTCATTGAAATGGCTCACATTTACAATGTTTGCACTTAAAGCATCAAATACTTTCTAAGCATTTTCCACATCAAATTAATGTTTGTGATATTGTTTTTCCTAAGAAAAAGGAACTCACGTATTTCTTAGCATCAATTTAGCCACGACTCCCTCAAAACTTTCAGGGTTTGACAGGGCTCTGAGTTGGTAGATGCGCGTTCCTCTAGCTCTAGTTAGTTTTTCTTGTTGAGTCAAAAAATAAAAGGCTGTATTTTACTCATCAGCATTTTGTGCACCTTTACTTAAGAAAACAAATGCTCAGTATCAGAAAACATTTAGATCCAACTGTTATGTTCACAGTATATACAGTACATCAGTTATTACACTTGTGTGATAGATAAGCCTGGATTTTTATCTCTCTTCCCTTAGTATGTGAATTTGCTAAAAGAAAAAAAAACAAGCAATAATATGAGTGGCTTTGTGTGCATATAGATGTTAATGCAGATATTGGAGTACAAACAACAAATTTATCTCTTATCTGCCAGATATTTGCCCTTAAATTTTAGATGGAAACATAAACACAGGCAACAAAATCCCATTTCATAGAGAAAATTTATACAAATCCGTAAATGTAACTTGGAGATTAATAATATGAACATAAATACATACATGAGTAAGGATCTCCCATGCCAGGGGGGTTGGAATAGACTCATTGCAGCTATAACTTTATTATGTGCTCGGGAATTATCAGCTCTAACTATCTGGCAGTAATGTGAAAGCATTGGGTTACAGTGTTTGACATAAATGTTAGTTTGATTTAAGATTGAAAAGGCTGAGTAATGAATGACAGTTGATAATGCAATTTGAGATTCCCGTATGAAAGAGGATCTCAATATATTAAAAGTAGGAGCATTATTTCTTCAGGCCATTGATTATTCCAATGGGATTGATGGGTAAAAATATTAATACATACATACATATTTATAGAAGATGAAATAATTGGTCAAATACTTCCTCTAATGCTTGACTAAATCAAAAACAAAAAACATCACAAACAGATAGAAAATACTTTAGACATCTTTTTTTATGGTTCAGATGAGAAGCCCATACTTCAAATCCAGTGCAGGGCTTAAGGTCTGTGCATTGCGCCACTCCATATGTTGCCATAACAGCTTAGCAGATGGTGTTCTGTAAAGTAAACATGGACATAAAATAGCCATTCATTCTTCTAAGTTTTGATGCCCAAGTGTGCTTACATTTTGCTCCTTGTGGTATAATAAACACAGTTAACTCTGCACACAGCCTGCATATGGTTGTACATAGAATTAAGACCATGGCACCCGGAGCCAACTCTTCACGGCCACATCCTGAATCCTGGAGACTTGTTCGGCGTTTTTAGCCTATTGGAAAAGCTAAGAAGTAAACCCAGCATGTACAATGGCCTTCTGTCAGGCATTTGAGAGAAAGAAGGATTAAAGACTATTCCAGTGGGTTTTGGGAGGCAATGGGGAGTGGAGGGAGGCAAGACTTTATTCATTCCAACCTTCCATAAGGATAATTTCAGAATACCCTCACCGCTTTTTGTCCTCTGAGAACTTTGAAGGTGAGAAAGGAGAGAGCTGGGGCCAGTATAATTGACTAGAGACTTGGAGAGAGAAAAGGAATTTGGGGAACAATTATTGCTCTCTTACCCCTCCTTTCAGGAGGCCCTATGAAATGAGACTGTCAGAGGATAGGGTTTGATGTGGTTCTGAATCTCTCCAAGACCATGTGTGTGAATTTATATGAAGGGCAAGTACTGAGCTCTCCTTTCTTGGTCTGTGATTATTCCAGAGCCTGTGTTCTAAATGAAGTAACTTTTTTGGGGGTCTTTAATAATATTTAAATATAAGGCAGATTTACCTGGAAGCTAATGAAGCTTAAGATTCAAGGTCCCTCAGCTGCAGAGCCCCACCAAGGCCTTGGAAGGGGCCCTAGCAGTGTGTTCTCATAGTCATATTTTTCTATAAAATTGGCAAATATACGATATTTTAACTGATAAGATAATCAGTTGAGACTGCTGTCTGTTTCCACTCCAACTTCTCCTCCTGGCACTTCCCCTCCTGTCAGATAGAGCTGGAGTGGCAGTGGGCATTTTTGAGGATCCAGCTAAGGGAAAGTATTTTTAGGGTTAGTTTTGGTTCAGTGCAATATATTTGTGTGGTTCACATTCACTTTTGTTTAGAGTTATGTTCCTGCAGGGTGTTCTAGTGTTGAGATGGCTTCCAAGAATCATCCTATTGCCCATGTGCCCGCTCACCCACTGCCATAACCAAAGGTTCAGAGACTGAGGACTAACTGGAATTTGAATGTGTCCAGTGAAATTCAGCACCAGAAGGATGTGAGTTATAGAGGAGAAATGAGCTTTGAAATATAGGAAGATTTTAGTCTGGAAAATTCTTCCAAATATGAAGAAACTTAATGGAGGCTTTCCCCCAATTGACAATAATCTCCAATTTATGTGCTATTACCAAAATGTAATCAGAAAAATATTATTCTAAATTATTAATAATAAAAAGCAAATTTTGTGGGGCTGGCCTAGTGGCGTAGTGGTTAAGTTTGCGCATGGTGGCCCAGGGTTCATGGATTCAGATCTGGTGCACGGACCTACACACCACTCATCAAGCCATGCTGTGGTGGTGTCCCACATACAAAATAGAGAAAGATTGGCATGGATGTTAGCTCAGGGACAATCTTCCTCACTAAAAAAAAAAAAAGCAAATTTTGAACAACTATGCTAGAGAAATGATTGGGTTATCTTTGTTTATTCTCTAGAGAAAATTTAACAAAGTTATTGTCATATGAAGAGGCAACAGAAGAGCATGCAGACAATAAAGTCCCTTAAGGAACTCCATCTGGTGGGAGACAGAGACATCTCCAGGCTTACCCACATGATTACAGTGTAATGAGGCAGGAGTTTCTAGTGGGATGAGCACTAAGTCAATGGTGTTCCTCACTCCTAATAGACAG
Organism: Tapirus indicus; assembly: GCA_031878705.1. Classification (NCBI taxonomy): domain Eukaryota; kingdom Metazoa; phylum Chordata; class Mammalia; order Perissodactyla; family Tapiridae; genus Tapirus; species Tapirus indicus. The sequence continues at coordinate 13,279,669 of CM062933.1, forward strand.
GCAGGGTGAGGGGCTTATGGATTTTGTGAAGACAGTTCAATTGACCCTCAAATGCAGGGCCATTTTTTCTGTTTATTTTTCTTATGAAGATCATCCAGAGAAGGGGTAGCCATGGGCAAGGGGAGAAGACATAGGTGTCTGTACAACTTTGTCACCCGAATTAAAGGTTCTGATCAATTCAAAGCAAGGGAAAGTGTTCTGGTCCTTGAAAGCAGGTACTGGCTGGAGTCAAAGAGAATCAAAAAGAATGGAAGAGGACTCCTCCTTTTGACTGTGGCAGATTAATTTGTAGCAAATCAATCATCTAGCTGAGAACAGCTAGAAAAGCTGAATATAATACAAAACAATACTGTCTGAAGGCATCAGAGAGCCACCAATGTAACAAGGACTTAAAGAGCCAAGATCCCTGAGAGAAAGGAAACTTATTGAGGTAAGCCGATATTTGACTTCTTTGTTTCCTTAGGCATTCACTGATGTGGAAGCAGCACAGGCCAAAAGGAAGAGGACCAAGAGGAAGGTAGATGCTATCAGACAGAAAACCTACACAGAGTTATTGCATTTCATGGTGCGAGGGAGTTACAATCATCTTCAGAGTTTGCAGGTATAGAGGTCCTGGTATATACCCCCAGACTTCCAGTAAGCAAACAAGAGATAGACCAGGATTTAAAAAGGTTGACACTCAACTTTGAATCAGATCAATTCCTTATTAGATGAAGATGATATGATCCTACTCTGTGTCTCAGAAGCTAAAAATATCTCTGGAGGAAAAGAGCATTATCTAGAAGTTACACAGTATTCAACACACAAGCATTCAGGCATTTCATCAAAAATTACTAGGCAAACCAAAAGATTCAACTGAGAAAAAACAGAACATAAAAGCAGACCCACGGTGGGGCTTGCCTGATGGCGTAGTGGTTAAGTTCATACACTCTGCTTCAGTGGCCCAGGGTTCGCTGGTTCAGATCCCAGGAGCGGACCTACGCACCACTTGTCAAGCCATGCTATGGCAGCATCCCATATAAAGTAGAGGAAGATGGGCATGGATGTTAGCCCAGGGCCAATCTTACTCAGCAAAAAAACAAAAAAAACCACAGACCCACAGGTATCCAAATACTGGTGTTAGGAGATACAGACTTTAAAATAGCTATAATTAACATGTTCAAGAAAATAGATGACAAGATGGAGAATTTCATCAGAAAACTAAAATGTATCAAAAAAATCAATCAGAAATTCTACTTAATACCCAATAGCTAAAATTAAGAATGGAATAGATGGCTTTAGCAACAGATTAGCTGAAGAGAGACTTAGCAATTTGGAAAACAAGTTAGTAGAAAACATCCAGATTGAAATGCAGAGAGAAAATAGGATAAAAAATACAAAAAAAAAAAAAAAAAGAAAGAAAAGGAATAAGAGATATTTGGACACAAAGAAAAGCCTTAACATATGAGTAATTAGAGTCCCAAAAGGACAGGAGAGAGAAAATAGGAAGAAATAATATTTTAATTACTGGCTACGAATTTTCTAAGCCATATGAAACTTATCAAGACACAAATTCAAGAAGTTATATGAATCCCAAGCAAGATTAAATACAAAGAAAAACATACTTAGGCATATGATAGTGAGACTACTGAAACCCAAAGACAAAGAGAAAACCTTAAGAGCAACCAAGTAAAAAGATGTGTTACTTTCAAAGAACATAATAAGACTGATTGCTGATCAATTAATATTAATGGTAGACTCCAGAAAACAATACAATGACATACAGAAGTGCTGAAAGAAGTGACAACAAACATAAAATTCTACATCCAGTGAAAATAATCTTATAAAAAACACATCTCCATCTCCTTTTCCTCAAAGAAAAGACAAAGATATTATAAATAACTCCTTGATAGCTTTGTCAAGTATTCATTTGGCTTGACTGAACTACATTTCCCAGAATTCCCTTTCTCGTATGTTTCCGATTAGGGTGGGCAACAAGGGAGGCATCTGGGTTTTTTGGAAGGCAGAAGGGAAGCAACAGCTATTGTAGCTGACACGGTTGCTAATATACTGATTCGCCTTGCTGCTGTGAAGCAGCAGCTGGACCTGCAATCACTCTACCTTCTCCAGCATCCTCCTTCACCTTCCTGGGACAGGTTGTGTGTTTCGCTCTATGCCAGAGGGCCTAGGCTTCTTGCAGGATACCCCCACCACCAAGGTCAGAAGCAAGAAGAACAAAGATTTCAGTCCCTCCTTGTGGGTTTCCAACTCATGCTGGTGAGTTCCAGCCTCCCTTCCCGATTGCCTGCCCTGTGGACTTCAAGCTTTAGCATCAGACGAGGAGATGGCAGCCTCACAGAGCCTGCTTAACCAGCTCCCACGGTTACATAAGCCAGTTCCCTGAAAGTCCAGAGACAAACTCACACATATACAGTCCTTAATTTTTTTACAATGGTGGTACTGCAGTGCAATGGGGAAAGGATGGTCTTTTCAATAAACAGTGCTGGTCAATTGGAAATCTATATGGAAAAAAGTGAATCTTAATTCCTATCTCACAACAATACACAAAATATAACTCTAGAAGGATTACAGATCTAAACAAGAAAGAGAAAACGATAAAGATTCTAGAATTCTAGAAGATCACAAAGGAGAATATTTTCATGACCTTATGTAGGAAAAGATTTCTTAAACATGATACAAAAAGCACTAATCATAAAGGTTAGTAAAGTGAATTTCAATTTTTCAAGGAATTGATAAATTCAATTTCATTAAAATTAAGAACTTCTATTCACCAGAAGACACCATTTAGAAAATGAGAAGGTAATCACAGATTGGGAGAAGATATTTGCATTACCTTGGAAAACAGACTCACATCCAGTATCCTTATAGAACTTATGCAAATTAATAAGAACAAATTAGAAAATCCAACAGAAAAACAGGCAAAAGAAGAGCTATTTTTGCAAAAGAGCATATTTAAATAAAAACAAGTATATGAATGGGCAGCAATAGACAAAAAAACAGAAAAACCTCGATGTAAACCTTGCACTTTCTCCAAAAGTTGACTCAAAATGGATTATAGAGCTAAATGTAAAACATATTACTGTAAAACTTTTAGAAACTTCACAAACTAGGGATAGGCAAGGAGTTCTTAGAAATGACACGAAAAGCACAAGCCAAAAAAGAAAGCAAAATGGATAAACTGGACTTCATGAAAATTCAAAACTTCTGCTTTGCATAAGCCACGGACTGAGAGAAAATATTTACATGTCTGACAAGGACTTGTGCCCAGAACAAATAAAGAACTCTCTAAACAGTAAGAAAACAATCCAATTAGAAAATGGGGAAAGACATGAATAGCCACTTCACCAAAGAAGATACAGACCTACTGGAATGGCTAAAATATAAAATATAGATAATACCAAATGCTGATGAGGATGTGAAGTTACTGGCTCTTTCATATACTGATGGTGGGAATGTAAAATGGTACAGCCACTCTGAAAATCAGTCTGACACTTTCTTTAAAAATTAAACATACACTTACCATATGACCCAGCAATTATACTCCTGGACATTTATCCTAGAAAAAAATGAGCATTTATGTTCACAGCAAAACCTGCACATGAGTGTTTATAGTAGATTTATCAGTAATAGCCAAAAACTTGAGGTAACAATGTAGGTGGATCTTAAGGGCATTATGCTTAGTGGAAAAGGCCAATCTCAAAAGATTATATACTGTATGATTCCATTTATATGACATTCTTGAAATAACAAAATTATAGAGATGGAGAACAGATAAATGGTCGCTAGGGATTAAGGAAGCAGAGGGAGGGTGTAATTATAAAGGAAAACACAATGGAGTTCCTTTGTGGTGATGGAACAGTTTTGTATCTTGATTGTAGTGGTTGTCATAGGACCCTATACACATAACAAAATGTCAGAGAATTATACACGACATAAAAAAAAAAAGAATGCACGCAAAAACTGGCGAAATATGAGTAAAATCTGTAGTCTAGTTAATTGTATTGTGCTGATCATTTCCTGGTTTTGATAATACACTATAGTTATGTAAGGTGTCTGGAATCAAATGAAATCAAAAAGACGCCTGACAACAAGATGGACTCTGTGTGGCTGACCAAGACCTAAAAAACCAAAATGGAGTCAAGCGGCCATGGCCGGACTGGGATGCAGTCACATACTCTGTACTTGGAAAAACCACAGAATGCACTCTTAAGCTTTTGACTCTGCCAAAGTTCCTGATTTTACACAAGTCCGTAACAGCCCCCTAGACCTAACCAATTAAACTGTGACCTGCACCCACCAATCAGGACTAAGCAGGCTTGCATCCCTTATTTGCATAAGTGGGCTTGAGTGGGAGCCTGGGCAGAAACTTTTTTTTTTAAAGACAGCCCCCTTCCTTTGTTTTCCCCAAGCAGTGTACTTTAGGTGTGCTGCCACAGGCTACCCCTCCTCAGTTTTTAAACTGTATGAGCAATAAAGCTTTCCTAACTAAATCCTTGTATTCCAGAGATTTTTGTTGCCAGATGTCATCACTGTTGGGGGAAGCTGCGTGAGGGATATGCGGGATCTCTCTGTATTATTCTTGTAACTTCTTGCGAGTCTATCATTCTTTTTTAAAGTTTAAAAATTGGCATATGAAAAGGGAATACTATCAAGGAAATATAAATTAAATCACAATGAGCTACCACTACACACCTACCAGAATAGCTAATATTAAAATGACTGACAATATGAAGTATCGGTGGGTGTGTGTAGGAAACGAAACTCTAATACATTGCTGGTAAGAGTATAAATTGGTGCAATCACTTTGGGAAACTATTAAATCTATTAAAATTGAACATACACCCTCTGATGACTCAGCAATTTCAATCCTAGGTGTACACACATGTGCATCAAAATACAATAACATTCATAACAGCACTAATCATAATAGTCTCAAACTGAACATTCCCAAATGCCCATCAGCATAAACATGGGTGAATAAATTGTGATCTCTTCGTATTATCAACTTCCTCACAAGACCACCAGAAAAACTTGTTGATCAAGCAAAGTTTACCGAGTCATAATAGTGTCTCTAACACAGGGAATTAGGGAAGAGTATTTATTAGCTTTGGGATCCTGGATTCAAGAGGTTTACAGCGGGTTTTTCGGGGTAGAGAACTGGTCGGGACTGGGTGAGTTCGCGACACATATTTTAGGATTGGCAGTCACAGTAGGGAGACAGTCTGGAGATGAGTTTTATGAACAGTAAACTTTGTCCTAATAAGTGGGTTGTTTACCCACATAAGAAAACTGTTTGCTTATAGAAATTCATTTGCAAAATTTTCCTCACGTAGGGCCTGCCTGGTAGTACAGCAGTTTAGTTCGCGCTTTGGCAGCCTGGGGTTCTCAAGTTTGGATCGGGGCACCTCCTGGCACCTTGTCAGCCGTGCCGCGGTGGCGTGGCATATAAAGTAGAGAAGACAGGCATGGATGTTAGCCCAGGCCAGTCTTCCTCAGCAAAAAGGGGAGGACTGGCAACAGATGTTAGCTCAGGGCTGGTCTTCCTCACCAAAAAAAAAATTTTCCTCATGTAAACAGTACTTAATTAATCTGCTATCGTATCCTCCCTGGCAAGAATTTGCTGGGGAATACAAGTTGTTATATTGACACAGGTGGTCTCAGCAGTCAGTCCCACCAGTTAAGTTTATGTTGATGCAGGTAATCTCAGTTTTCAATACAATGGAATACTATACAGCAATGGAAATGAATAACTGATAAATGCATCAATATAAATAAATTTTAAAATATAAAGTTAAAAAAATTAATATAGGATGGTAGAAGTCAAAATAGCAGTTACCAGGGGAGGGGATGGATAGTGACTGAGAGGAAGTATAATGGGATTCTGGGATGCTGATGATAGTCTAGTAGCTATTTTGGGTGGTGGTTACTTGAGTGTGTTCATTTTGTGAAAATCCATCAAGTTGTACACTTAGGATCTGTAACCTCTTCTGTTCATGTTATGTTTCAATTAAACAAAAAGATTACTTTCAAAATGGAGGTGGGCAAAGGAAAGGCCTAAATTCTAGCACTAGTTTATATCTTAAATAATTGTTATTGAAAACAACAATATTAAAGAAGATTTGAATAAAAGAAAATAATTCCTCATAATTACACAGTCCTGTTATCTTGTTTGCATTGATTCACCTGCTTCCCATTATTCTGTGCCTGTGTCACTTTGCCTCACTCCATTGTCAGCATTCACGGGCTAATGGCAGAGCATTCTTTCCCTGCCTGCCATTCAAATTGTATTGATCAAAGCTCTACCTCTTTCTGCAAAAAGGGAAAAAAACCACAACATATAAAATATGTTTATGAGACATGGCTGGGAGAGAAACAGGACATTCTCAGTTGCCTGGAGTGAGTGGTAGAGGTTTATTAATCTAAAACAGAAATAGAGTGAGCATCTTGCTCAGATTACAAAAAAAAACAAGAGTCCTGTCAACATGTGAGACTGTCCTCTTCTGGCGATTTCAGCCTTTTTACTGTGGCTTTTTAACAACCGCTATCAAGAAAAGCACCGAGCCTGTCGTCAAGTTACCTTGATTCAGCACATTCACAGCCTTACTGTGACTAAAAACACTTTACTGTACTCTACAAATAACCCTGCCTTGTGTGTCATATGTTGTATGTTCCAAATGACTTGAGGAAAAACTCCAAGTGTTTTCAAATGAAAGAAGAAACAGGAGGAGAGAGAGAAAAAAAACAAAGAAAACAGAAAATAGAAAATAACCACCTACAGGTCAGTGGTTCTCAAGGTGAGGTCCAGGAGCAGCAGCACCTGGGAACGGGAAATGTAAATTCTCAGGCCCTGCCCCAGACCTACAGTATGAGACCCTCTGGAGTTGGGGTCCCGTAATCTGTGTGTTAACAAGCCCTCCAGGTGATCCTGATCATGCTGAAGTTCGAGAACCACTGATGTAGGATAATACTGAGGGTATGTACATGTCAGACCAATTGGCAAGCCTTCAGCAACGCTAAGCCATCTTATGAGTTCACCTGTTAGGCTCTGGGATGCCTCTCTAAATGTTGGTAAATTTTGTAATATGCTGCATTTGACATCTACATTAAAGTTGTTTTACTTCAAAGGCATGGTGCAGCAAACAGCAGTTTCTGGTACAGCCCAAATGTCCCCATGTTTCTCTAGTATCTGGATAAAAATAAGGTCACTTCAACACTGACACTGGCATTTCACTGACTTTGCCCTGCCTGCAGACTTCAGGACCTAGGCCTTCCCCACCCAAGGGTGAGGCTAGTAACAATGGGCCTTCAACAAAGCCTCACATGGGCCCCTCTCTACCTCAGAGGGCTCCCCTTCTTTCTGGGAAGTGGGTTTGGCAAGAGTGGGATAGGAAGAAGAGCGGGTTTGGGGTTTTCTTTGTGTTCTTATTCAGTGGTGGGGGCAAGTTGACAAAGGAACGAGAGATCTGTGCCTCAGTACCTGGAGAAAGGTTGTTTTCGTAGCCCTGGGTGCTGTTGGAGGCAGTTACAGAATTGACTGGGACCTGAGCAGAGGCTGCAGGCTCATCCTGGCAGCTCCACCCTGCTCTGCTAGGCCCCCTTTGACAATATCTCACTCCCACCCCCATTCTGGGGAAGTGTTCCTCTCATGGTCCATAGGCCCAGTGCAACGCATTGGTTGGCATCACTTTATTATGGTACCTTTCTCTTAACATCTCCCTTGTCCACTCAACATTCCTTCAGTGAATATTTCTGGAGCGCTTCATTGTGTCTGAGAATATAGCTATGAGCAAAACATGGATCTTTCATGGGGCATCCATGCCTTCATGGAACACACATTCTAATGGAGAAGAAAGACAATAAAGAAACAAATTATATGATGTCAAGCAATGATAAGCTATTTTTTCAAGTCCCTCGGGAGTCTGTCATGTGCACTCAGCACCAAGCCCATCTATTTCTTCCACTCTGGCCACCTCGTTTAATTAGGCACCATTGGAAGAAGGCATCTCTTCACCACCATGTGAGAACACAGCAGCAGCACCATTCAGTGGAAAAGCACTGTTCCGTGGTCCCTGCTGGCTGCCGCTTTTCACGAGCAGACTTCTCCCCCCAGCCCTGTGTAACTTGGACCGAAAAGCAGGTCTACCTGTGGAGTGGACATCTGCTGATTTGGTCTTCCTAGCACCTTGTTGGAGAGTAAACATTTTTTCTTTTTCCCTTCTAGGTACCTTGGCTGGTCTAATAATTGAATTGACATAGACAGATTAACAAGAGAAAAACAAATTTAATTATGTGCAGATGGGAGCCCCACATGAAACTCAAAGGCAGTCAGGCAATTGAATTATATACCATCCTGAGCTAAGGAGAAGGGGATAGGGGTGTGGGGCTTCAAAGGGGAGGAAGACAATTCACAGGAAGATGAGAAGAGCAAACATTTGTCATATGTTTGCCATACCATGCAGACACGTTTTTCTGATACAAAAAGGTATCTCTGGTGATAGCTCTCTTCCTGATACAGGCCCCCTATCTAAATTCTTTCAGACAGTTAAGGAAGAGGTAAAAGCCTTTTCCTGAGTTTGCTGGATCTTAATTGCCTTCAACTTAAAACAATCCACATGCCAAAGTGGCACATTTTGGGGTGGTATATTCTGTTCCCCCTCAGCCTCTATCCCGTCCCAACACCCGGGGAACTATGTCTCCACAACTATGATAATATGACCTTGACCCAGGCCTGGCCAGCCATGGCATCCCTTCCTCCTATTCACAGCAATTTGTCCTGAAAAAGGGTACATGACCCAAAGCTCATGAAGGTCAATCAGAGTCCTTCTGTGAGATTTGATATTTGGATGAATGAAAAAGCTCTATTTCCACTTCAATGTACTTTAACATGGTAGAAGCCTAGAACTGCCTGCAGGAATGTATTCAATAAACAGAATAAGTGTATCTAAGAAGCAGAGTAGAGAGATGAGACAAGGGAGTCTTGTTGACATATTTGGATGTCCCATTTCTCACTGTTCCCAAAACCAGTCCCCTCTCTGTACTTACCATTACATGAGGTAATACAGATCCTTTTGCACTTGAGTTAGTTTCAGTCATTTGCAACGGAAATGACAGTTGTGTGCTGAGTCTCCCAAGATCTTATATCCAAAAAATGCTCCCTTCTGCTTCTGCCTGCTCATCATCTCTCTAAGGGGTCTGATCTTGTTTCTTAGTTGGTCAAGGAAGAAGAAAACCTGCTCTTTTCCATTTCTTCTGTATCCACGAATTGATGCACAAATCTCTTCCATTCCACTGACCCAAGAAAGAAATAATCTCCTTGCCTATCAACTGCTACAAATAGACACCAGAGTTTTGGATGAGTAGGGGTAGGGTTTGCTGGCTCCATGTGCCCAATCTCTGCAGGGGCTCAGGATTATCCTGCTCTACTTCGTTCCTCATAAAATAGCTGTAGCTTCTTAGCCTTACCCAAGAATCCCAAAAGGAGAATCTTTCTCTTGGATAGCTACAATTCTTCTCCAGGAGTCAGCCCCCACAGAAGATAATTCCTATACACCAAGCAGGGCTGAGCTGTGGGTGTGACATCTGTCCTGATTATCCTTATGGAGGATGAGTAGAAGTGAGGCAAATACCAGAGGCAAGAACAAGTGTCCCAACAGGAAGTGCTAAGCAGAAGAGTGACATGATTAGATTTGCATTTTAGGAAGGAAGATGATAGTTTGGAGGGGAGTTTGGCTGGTGGCAAGGAAGCCTGTGTATTAATCTACTCTCTTCTTAATCATCTCACTCCCTTAGCTTTCAAGACACTCCTCTCCTGGTCTTCCTCACACCATTCTGAGCATTCCTTCTCAAACCCTTTCGTGGTCTCCTCCAGCTCCACTCACTCCTTAAATGTCTATGTTCCTAGTGACTTGTACTGGCCCACTGTGCTTTCTCTGCCTCTTCTCCTGACATGTTCACTTCCACTCTCATAGTTTTAACTATCATCTTTGTGTTGATGATTCCTAAATCTTTATTTCCCCTGAACTTTGGATGCATATACCCAACTCCCTGGGAGATGTGTCTATATATCTATATCTATGTCTATATCTATATCTTCCACAGTTAGCTCAAATTGGACTCTTTTTCTCCCTACCTGCATCTCCCAAACCTGCTCCTCCTCCTGTAGTTCAGATCTTAGCCAATAGCACCATCCCCCACCAATCACCTAAGTCAAAACCTTGATGGTCGTCTGTCTGAGACTGAGTTCTCTAGAAACAAATTTTGAAGTGGAAACTTGTGTGCAGAAGGTTGATTGGGAAGTGTTTGTGGAAGATACACCTGTAAGGAAGTGAGGAGGCAAGATCAGGCAGAGGGAGAAACTGACCCACATGTGGTTGTAATTGAGGCCTAAGCAGATCCTACCGGGAGCTCTGGAGCTGAGACAGCCCATCAGAGTTTTCCCAAACTGAGACAAGAGGGCTGGGCCTTTGTATCTACTCAACGGCTCATCATTGGTCACAGGCCACCCCTGAAGGACTGGGCGAGGCAGTTTCCTGAAGCCAAGGGACTGCCCAGACAAGAAGCAGCTTCAAGTAGCTAGCAACAGATCTTCCCACATCGCCCCAAAGAGGGGATCTGGACGGAACACCAAAGGATCCACTATATCATTCTAGTTTCCTTTTTTCCTCATTTCCTACCCCAATCCAAACCAGTCAGTAGTCTGACCAATTTTACCTGATAATGTCGCCAAAATCTGTCCCCTATTCTCTATACTTCCCATTAGTGTTCTCGTCCAGGCCTTCATTCTCTCTCTCCTGGAATACCACATTGGCTTTTTAACTAGTTCTGTGTCATTTTGCTCATCCTAGTCTCAGAGAGATCCACGTAAAACACAAATTTGACCATGTCACTTCTGGTTTAAATCACTTCAGTGACACCCCGTGGCCTTCAGAATGATGTCCAAGTCCTTCACCATGGATACGAGCCCTCCCAGACTGGCCCCTATCTGTTCCTCCAACGTCATTTCTTCCCATTTCCATTTTCTTACTCATTCTCTAGTGAATGTTAAGCACGCCACATCATGTTACTTACCTGCATGCTTTGAGGCCTGTGTTCACTCTGCTTCCCCTGCCCTGAAACACCCTTTCTGACTTCCTCACCTTAGTTAACGCTTCTGATTCCGACTCTCAGCTCCTCGTCAGCTCCTCCAGGCTACAAACCTCCAGGCCAAGCGACGTACCATTCTCTGTGCTTCCACAGGACCTTGTGTAGATCGTTGTGTCATCACTTATCACATTATATTGAAATTATCTATTTTTGTATCTGTCTCCCTCACTAATATTTAAGATCCTTGGGGGCGGCCTGATGGGGTAGCAGTTAAGTTTGTGCGCTCCGCTTCAGCAGCCAGGGGGGTTCGCCGGTTCGGATCCTGGGCTCAGACAGACGCACTGCTCATCAAGCCATGCTGAGGCGGCTGCCACATAGAGCAACTAGCAGGATGCATGACTATGACATACCACTGTCTACTGGGGCTTTGGGGAGAAAAAAAGCAAAAAAAAAAAAAAAAAAGGTGGAAGATTGCCAACTGATGTTAGCTCAGGGCCAATCTTCCTCCAAAAAAAAAAAAAAAATCTTTAAGATCCTCAAGGGCAGAGACCATACCTTAATCTTTGAACTTCCACTGTCCAGTATAGCACCTGTCATGCTGAATGCATTAAAATATTTTTACCAAACTGAACCTACCTGCACTGGTAATGAACTTCTGCTTCCTTCACTCAAAAAAAGAACATTTGGAATAAAAATATTTTCACTTTATCTTCTTTTTAAGGTATTTTGAGATTATGAGACTTTATAAAAATTAATATAGAATGAATCATTATTATTTCTAGTATTTTGAAATGTGATAGAAGTAAATATGAAATGACCTGATATGAAAAGTATCAAAAACAGTTTTGCTAAAAATGTTATATGGAAGAAAAACAGTAATAAATTATGATCCTCAAAATAATATCATATCTGCATTCTTTTTTTTACTCATTTATGTTTCATACAATTTGACAGATTTTATTTCCTTCCCATAGCAGACATTTCTGTGATGCTAGACCACAATATAGTTTTCACAAATAGCAAGATATTGCTTCATCTTACAATCCCCACTGGAAACAGATTATTCCTCAAGCTACTAGGCAAATGCTCTTTGATTCCAGGGAATTTACAATGGAGGATATGTATCAATTATCTATCTATTGCTGCAATAGTGCTGCACAACGGCCAACAGTGTGGCAAACACTACACATATTTAAGTCAGCTGATCTGGGCAGGCTTGACTGATCTTGGCAGGCAGCTCTGCTGATCTTGGCTGTGCTTGCTCACATGTCTGGAGGCCAGCTGACTGGTGGCCCATCAAGGTGGCCTCAGTTGGAATGACTAAGATGACTTGGCTTGGCTCTATGTGTTTTTCATCTCCAGTGGGCTAGTTGGGGCATATTCACCAGTTCAAGTACCGTTCAGCCTCTGTTCATGTCACATTTGCTAAGATCATATTAACCAAAAATAAGTGACAAGGCCCATCCCAGAGTCAAAGTGGGAAGGCACAGATAAGGGAATGGACCGGGGGTGGGGTTGGGGATGGAGGCGTGAAGAATTGCATTATACCACACATGCTTAATTTTTTCCAGTTTGTCAGCTAATAATTCATTCAGTGGAGTCAGATATCCCCTTAGCCCATGTTAATAATATCACCTACTTTGATTTGGCTTGATGCTAAGGAAAAAAAGCTGATGTATTTTATAAAAGCAATAACAACAAGACAAGCCCTGCCTTTGACAAAACACCCATAAATTAATGTAAGATTTTTATTAAATATTGTAAATCAACTACTAATCCTTGCCTGAAAAAGTAGTACCAGCGCATCAGAGATTCCCTTGAGAAAGCTCACAGACACCAGCATTGTCCCTGAAGCCCACCCTGGGAACTCCTGATTAAAACACATATCTTTGGTAAATTTGAATGTATTTTTACACAGATGAGACTTTCTTTTATGCAGCTAATCCCATCAAATATAAAATCTCTTAATGCTAGCAAATACCAAACCTCCTGTTAAATATTATTAAATATTGATGGTGCTGTTTGAAATGAGGATTATAAAAGCTGAATTCAGACTGGCATCACTCTTCAAAGTAATTTCTTAAAAGCATCATAAAATGAAAAGAACTCCTATTTATTCATATCATTTGCATTGTATTCATATCCATGAAATGGGCAAGGCCTTCAGGCTTTTCTCTGTTGTCTTCACCTACAGTTTATGCTCTTTTCCTTCATGTCCTTAGGTTTCATTTATTCTTTCACCTGACTACTTTAGACTGATCACGAGTAAAAGTACTTTTGTTTCCATAGTGATATTCGGCATTTTACTAATTAGTGAGGAGAACTCTAAGGGAAAAGGAGAAAATATGGGTATGTTGATAAGGCAACACAATAATGTTTTGTAGCTCTCAGTTGTTCTGTGACTACTGCACAAACAACTTTTTGGTTGGTTTTGGAGAGACTATTGCATGTAATCTGGAAGTTTGGTATTGTGTCTAGTATGTAGGCCTTTTGGCTGATTTTGTGGGCGACTCCTCACCCCCTCAGCTTTATTGAGATAGAATTGACATATAACATTATGCGAGTTTAAGGTTTATAACTTGTTGATTTAGTACACCCCTATTACAAAATGATTACCACCATAGCGTTACCTAACACCTGTATCACGTTACATAATTACCATCTCTCTTTTTTGTGGTGAGAACATTCAAGATCCACTCTCTTAGCAACACTTAGCAACACATAATCACTATGCTGTACATTAGATCCCCAGAACTTATTCATCTTATAACTGGAAGTTTGTATTCTTTGACCAACATCTCCACATTTCCCCTACTCCTCCAGCCCCTGGTAACCAACATTCTAGTCTCTGTTTCTACGCTTTTGGCTTTTTTAGATTCCACATATAAGTGATACACAGCATTTGTCTTTGTCTGATTTACTTCACTTAGCATAATGCCCTCAAGTTCCATCCATGTTGTCACGAATGGCAGGATGTCCTTCATCATGGCTGAATAATATTCCATTGTGTATATACATTTTCTTTATCCATTTATCCATTGGCAGATATTTAGGTTGTATCCATATTTTGGCTGTTGTAAAAATGATGCAATCAATATTATGGAGTGAAGATATCTTTTTGAGGTAGTGATTTCATTTCCTTTGGCTATATACCCAGAAGTGGAATTGCTGGATCATATGGTAGCTCTATTTTTAATTTATTGAGGAACTGCCATACTGTTTCCCACAGTGACTGTGCCAATTTACATTCCCACCAATGGTGCACAAGGGTTCCCTTTTCTCCACATCCTCGCCAACACTTACCTCTTGTCTTTTTAATGATGGCCATTCTAACAGTTGTGAGGTGATTATCTCATTGCGGTTTTGATTTGCATTTCCCTGATAATTAGAGGTGTTGAGCACCTTTTCATGTCACAAGCTTTTTAATTAAAATTTAACTTATTTTTGCCAGAAGATTGCCTAGTAAAACCAGTTGTCAATGAAATTTTAAAAATTAAATCTCAAATCAAATATAAAGTTAATTTGGCTTGAGAGAACAAGTTTTAAATTCAAAATCCATTTGCCAAAGCTTTACATAAATCCATGCCAAAATCTAGGCATCTGCTCTTCTAATTATTTTGTTTGTTTTAATACAGCTTTGTTTTGTTTTAATCCCAACAAACTTCAACATCAGCAAACTATGTGCAAACCGGCATCCTTATCTATTCTTATCACAACCGTAGCTACGCACATCTTGCATCTTGATATCTCAAGGCACTAATAGAATGGTAGAGTATTACCTGTGCATCAGAATGACTGTGCCTCTAAAATGGGGGTGGCAGGAGACCAGATTCAAGCCTTCCTTCCCAAATCAGAATGGTTTCCCCTTCCATTAAATAAATTTATATATTTCTAGGTGATGTCTCCTTTCATGTATACAAAATGCACACAGAGGAAACTGGAAAGTTATTTAAACCTGGGAGGCTGAAAACTAAAGGTGAAAAAGGAAGAAACCAAAAACGCCCCCTGCAAACTCCAGCCAGCCACTCCCCGGGGCAGGCGCCAGGGCCTGGGAGGTAGAGGATCTGGGCCGGCCGGGTCCCCGCAGCCCCCGTGCCCCTGCGCCGCAGCCTCCGGGCTGTAGGGGCCGCTGCGGGGCGGAGCCGGCCGGGCGCCCTGGGCCGCTCTCTCCCGCGGGTGGAGACGAGACGAGGCGGAGCGGCGAGGAGGTGACCCCGGCAGGTGAGCGGTGGCGGGGTGCGGTGCCGGGCCCGCGGGCCGCCGGCGGGGACAGAGCGGTCCCCGCTGCGGGCTCGTCCCAGGCCTTGGCCTCACTCCCAGGTGGGCGGACTCGGCGGCGTTCTCTCGAGCCCCCGACCCTCGCCCCTCCGCGGGCGCCCTGAGCCGAGCCTCGAAGACCTCTGACCCCGGGGGGCCCGCGTCCCGCCCCTCAGTCCGGGAGCCTGGCCCTCTGGTCAGTGCCCCGTCCGTGGACATCTCCACCCCAAGATCCCTCCCGTTTCCTGGACGGCTTCTTGGTGTCCCGGCTCACCAAACTCTCCAATGTAGAGGAAAATGGTGTTGTAATTGTTTTCACACGAGGCGCCTCCTCTGTAACTCTGCACCACAATGTCTGGAACTGAATTGAATGCAGTGTTTTTTTCTGGAGGCTTCAGATGCCCCTGTCTTTGAGTAACAGGCAGCAGTAGTGTAGGTACCACAATGGGGGGGTGGGGGTAGGGGGGCCCTAATAGTATCTTACAGCCCTCAGATGGAACGCAGCAGCCGTTGTCAAACCTCTCTCCTTTCTTCAGCTACAGTAAATTCAAGAGACAGAAAGATACTTTTTCATAGTATTTTTTACATTGAAAACAGACAGAATCCATTTTTAAAATTTAAGTGATAACAATTTTATGTTTCTTACATCTTGTAATAACGTAGATGCAGAGTCTTATCAATTTAGGAGTCAGGTGGGGTGAAGTGGTGGAATAGGGGCAGCTGGAAATCGGGAGACCTGGACTGTCTCCCTCTCCCGTTGGCAAAGGCCCTATCTCTGGGCCCGGGTTTCTCTGTTTAAAAAAGGGGATTGGATTAGATGGTGAGGATGACAACAGCTACCATTTATTGAACATCTGTTATATCCATTTAAAAATATTACTTCATTTAATCCACACAGTAGTTTTATGCAATAGATAATATTACCCCTTTTAAAGAGGTGGAAACTGAGGCCCAGAGAGGTTGTCACTTACTCAAAGACATAAGCTTATAAGTAGCAAAGTTGGAATTTGAGACTATGCTAAATTCCCTCAAGACATGAAGTCCTCTGATTCTATCCCAAACGTGTTTATTTTGATTTAAATGATTTTTAAGGTGTTCTGCCACAGACTTCAAGTTATTTTCCTAAATATTAAGATAGTGTGGCATGTGAAACTAAAATAAGTATATTTATATCTCATTAAAATATCTTGTGCGTTTTATAATTCCCTAAGTCTTTTAAAAGAAAGGCTTTGATTATTGCTAAGGTTCTGACTCACTAACATTCTATGATTTTGATAATTTTGTTTTGATTTATCTTCTATTGAGATGCTTATTTCAAAAATGAATATCTGAAGGTTAAATTTTTCCCCAAAGTAACTCATTCTTTATATCTTGGTCTAATTTTCATGTACGATATAATATAGATAGGCCAATTTTATGGCAGTGAATTGCTTGATGTCAGTTGCCAAACACATTCTGGGTCATCCCCCTGAGTAAGAATTTTACTAAAGGAGGGAAAATCATTCAAAAATGACCAGTCCTGAGTCTGTCTGAGACCATCTTGTGCAGCCCACACACTGGGCACTGTTAATTCCAGGGGGGACTGTTCTCACTCACACCTCGAGGTGTGAATGACCCTCACGGAGTTGTGCAGAGAGGTAGTCCTTTATCTCTGCTGCTTCCTTCTCCCATCACATATTTCCTTCACAAGAGGCTGGGCAGAAGAGAAAGAGAAAGAACTTTTTACCAGGGAGGAACATCTGAAATAAATGCAGATGAGTTTAGATCTTTTACAGAAAGGTATGAAAAATTCTACTCTCCTGTATTTTTAAAAATTTTATAAACCACAGTTTCTTATCATGAGTCAATAAGGGAACAAGAAATGAGGGATGGAAAAATGAAGAAGAAATCAGAGTAAGGGCAACTGGACAGACTGCACAGCCAGGAGTGGCCCCTTGGGTACCTGATTTATTGAGTATTTTGCAAGTGGGCCCCGCACACAAGCTAATCACCAAATGACTTAGCCAGGAGCAGTGCAATGCCGAGTTCCCTTCATCCCTGCTAGTCTGTGTATGTGTGTGTTTTGTGTGATTTCCCTTTCGACAGGATATATGAGGGGTTTTTTCCTAGCTTAAAAATAAACATATCTTGAAAGTTAATCTAACTAGAGATTGGTCAATATCATATGAAATAAGTAAGTGCTAGTTACCTGCAGTGGGAAAGGAAAAAAGAGTAAGGGAAGAAGAAGTTGGAGAAAGTGAGGGGGAGACAGGGTGTTCTGTTGGAAGTGTGCTCAATGGTAACTGTTTTTGTCTTGGGTATAGTTCGTTTGAGTGCTAACGTCAGAGTAGTTTATTCCGTGCTTTGAATTCACGATTAGTTCTGCAGCTTTTGAAAGTGGAACTCGGCACTTGAAAATAGCTAGTCAGCTTTTACTTCTAGATTAAACATTGACTTTTGAAATAGAGATTGTTTTTCCCCAAAAGTACTGACAATTAATATATCTGTGAAGAAACAACTGAGGTTTTGCATTCTGCATACTTATTCAACCAACACATCTTGCATTTCTGCCCCAGCCCTATACCTACAGCTCTGGGCCAGGCATGTGAAGAGGTACAGAAGAACCTTGTCCTACGTGAAAAGATTGTTTTGTTTTGGTTTGTTCTTATTGTTATATATAACAAATTCTTGGCTACTAAGGCCCTTATTGGCCTCTACATTTTATATTTATATATTTTATAATCTACATTCTTACTTAAAGTGTAGAAAGTGGTTAAAATCTCTTTATTAGCGCAATAGATGGTATAAACAAGCTCATGCAATTTGGGGAGAACTGCAGTAACCTCCTCCGTGACTGTGGCTCATAGAAGGAGAAGCAGCAATAGAGCTGAGCTATCTTATACCATGTGTAATAAAAGAATGATATGTAATGGAAAATGTTACTTTCATTCTTTCCAGAAAGTATCACCAACAGTGGAAATTGTGGTGTATTAAATCTTTTAAAATATAGTATAATCTCTTAATTTGTAAGTGCCCTTTCAATAAACATTTGCCGTGTTCTCCAGCCCAGCTATTCTTTAATTGTCATATCTGGTAAAGAGTTTATAATATAAATAATGCATTATTAGGGTGAATGTAGATGTCTGAAGGATGCCGTGTAATAATACCTTGATTATTTATTTCCTTGATTCATTACAAAGGAATTGTAGATTCTGCTAAGGAAAAGAGACCAAGGAATCTTGCAACTAAAATTAAGTCATTACATTCATATTAGAACACTCTTAAAACATAGTTTTTAATATCTTATATAGCTTGAATTTCATGACATTCAGCATCACTACATCCCTTTAATTTTAAAATAGTGAAATTTCTGTTGGCTATAACTAGTCTTCTCTCTCTCTCTCTCTCTGTGTGTGTGTCTGTGTGTGTATATATATATATATATATATATATATATACACGTAATCTATATCTATCTATCTATCTATCTATATATATAATTTTGGACTTCAGGCGAAGAGTGAGTCAGTCATCCCCAATTCTTGGCACATTGTCATCAACACAAAGTGTACTTGATAAACTGGTCTGAGGACCCTTCTGTGCTCTACAGTATGTGCTCTCTATACCCACCTCCCCCATTACTTTGTTTTTTTTCTCCAGTAAACAATTTAAACCATGTTCTACTGGGTATCTTTGTTTTAACTACATGCAGTTTTTTCCTCAATAATTAAAGGAAAGTGCAGTTTTTTTCAGTTTCTGATTAGAAAGACTTTTTACCTTTGTATATCTGCTTTCTCAGGCCTTCCTAGTATTTTTATCTCATGCCCCAGTTTCAGTTAGTGGTGTACTCTGAGGCTGTGATTCAGTCGTAACAACACGACTATTGCGTTCACTATTTCCTGCCTCACATTTTCATAGGCATGGCCTATTTACAGACTATAATACTGCTTCCACTTTAATGATTGCTTCTTTCTGAATTTTCTTTCTCTGCATTACAGTCAGATACGTTATTAACATAAGGAGAAACATCACTGGCACTTGACTCAGGCATTTGGTGACCAACATTTGTTATTTAAATCCCGAATACATTTGTACAGTAGCTATCCACCCTACTCTCATGGCTAAGAGGGAAAGATGAAATGCCAGTAGTTTGTGTGGGGGGTCAGAATTGGCCACCTCAAAATGTCTATTTTCTCTGAAGGAGGCTTTGACCTTCCCCTCCCAACTGTCTAAAGGAATTTGGGATGGAAGACCTGTCCCTGGGATGGGCATCACCTTGGATAACTATGGGTATCTGTCGATAGACTTGGAGGGTCTTTGCTACACCCATTCTTATCAAAGTTCTGTTTACCAAACATTTATATTTGTAAGGGAAATCTCCATTTGTAAAGGTATCTCCTCTGTCCTGGGAAGAGGAGTGGATGATCTCATCTCTAGAAACTTGTCAGTGTGGAAGGCGAGGCCTTAAATCTGCATAATAACCTTACTGTGCCTTTCTGGTAATCTCCCATAGCTGACCCAACCCCCAGTATCCTCTTTGTCTTTTTAAGAGGAGAACGTCTGCCATTTTGTGGAGAGAAACTCCCTGGTCTCTCCCGTGTATGCATGTTTTATAAAGCTTTGTTTGATTTTCTCCTGCTATTCGGCCTTATGTCAGTTTAATTTGTAGCCCAGCCAGAAAGGACCCAGAGTGTGTAGAGAATGCTTTCTCCCCTTCATTTGCATAGAAGAAAATGAAAGCAATAGAAGCAGTAGATTGTTGCCACAAGAAAGAAGTAGCAAAGGAATTTAGCATCACTCCCCCTACATTGTCAACATTTTTGAAAGATTGAGCCAAAATTGAAGAAGTTTAAAGGGATTCTGGGACTAAAGCAGAAGTGAGTGTGTGAGGTCCCCTTCTATAGCTGTTTTTGCATGAGATTAAGAAGTTTGTGCAAGAAATGGCCATGTAAGTGGACCACTTGTTAAGCAGAAAGCCTTGGATTTTCTGCCAACCTTGGGCATGATGAGTTTCAAACAAGTATGTGCTGGCTAAACAAATTTCAGGCATGTTATGGAATTGTTTTCAGAAGTTGTCTGTAGTGGGAAAAACACTGTTCCAGTAGAGAAAATTAGTAACTTGCACGAGAAAGTTGCATGCAGGAGAAATTTAAAAAAAAAAATTGCTAGTTACAACTTGAATGATGTTTTAAATGCTGATAAAATAGATCTTTTATGAGTTGTTACCTCATATACTTGGTGCCCAAAGTAGACCCTGCAAAGGAGGGAAACAGCTTGCTGATCACTCTATTCTGCTGTAATGCGTCCTGGACGAAAGATGAGACTTGTCACTGGCAAGTCAGGTAACCCTCAGTGCTTCCGAAATGTTCATTTGCTCCCTTGTGATTACTGAGCTGATACACATACCCAAAGGATGAGAGATTTGTGTAGTAAATAACCAAGAAAGGTTGGCAGGAGAATGAAAGGAGCAAAACGCAACATCTGCTTGCTGATGGACAATCGCTCTGCCCACAACACACTCCTGCGCTTGGATCCTGCATGTGTTGAGTTTCTCCCTTTGAACTGCACAGCCATTCTGCAGACATCAGATCGGGGTATAATTTGCATAGTGAAAGCTCACTGTTGAAACAAGTCTTAATTTAGATGATGAGGGGAAAACTGAGAAAATCAAATGAAGCAAGCCATTGGCATGACCGCCGAGACTGGTGGTCAGTAGAGCCCTCCGCAGTAGTGAAATGCTGGCAGAAAGCAGGCACGATCCCTGTGGAATCCCCTGAGGGCAGCCTGGAAGAAGACTGCAAGCCAAATGTGGTATTTGAAGTAGTCTGGTACTCGATTGCTACTGTCACTCGTCTCCCAAACTGGTTTGATTTTGAAGACTTTGTGGCTACAGATAGCAGTTTATTTCCCAAGAGTTAGCAAATCCTCAAATTGCTACAGGACTGCTAACTACTGTCAAAATGGAACCAGAAAGTGATATTGATGATGATGATGATGACAGTGACATCCAAGGGGAACAAGTGATGAAACAGTCGGCAGTGAGCATTTCAGAAGCAAGTGTAGGAAGTGTTGAGAATCCTTTCCCTTCAAGCAGGTGTTCCTGTCAAGGGTGTTTACTCAGTTAAGTGGTATAGATGAATGTTTAGTGACCACTGCAACAAAGACTGTTTTGAAAAAATTGAACTCCAATTTTCTCCATAACTAATGAAGTTGCAAAAATAT
The DNA here is from genome assembly GCA_031878705.1 of Tapirus indicus. Classification (NCBI taxonomy): domain Eukaryota; kingdom Metazoa; phylum Chordata; class Mammalia; order Perissodactyla; family Tapiridae; genus Tapirus; species Tapirus indicus. The sequence continues at coordinate 13,301,209 of CM062933.1, forward strand.
TGCTTTTATAAAGTCTATAAGATGGAAGACTTAATACTTATATAAACAGCCCCAGTGAGTGTTTAAATGTGAATGTTTGGCTCTTATTTCATAACATTTACTGTACAGCAGGGTTGTGACATTTCCACCAAAGAATTTTATTATATTGTCATTAATTTCGGCCTTTCCTTGGAAGGTTTCTTTCCCTACCTCCTCTCTTCCAACTCCCCTTCCCCCAGCATTAGGTGGCAGTAATGATAATAAGCTTTTGCCTAATAGTACCTAAAAGAGAAAAATATTCACAAAATGTTGGTGCTCCAGCTAACACCAGAAGCCAGAAGACACACGTGGATTTATAGGATCGGTTTAGAGTAAGAGAAAAAAGGATATTCAGATTAAGGAGGTAGCAGGGCAGTCCTCCCCAGAGAGTCCCTCTTAGGCAAAGGGGGAGTGATACTAGTGCTGGCTGGCTGGTAGAGGAAGGTGGAGGAGCATGAAGGTAAGTGGGACAGGGGTGAATCTGTAGGAACAATTGAGCAAAGGAATTCTGGTACTTCTCTCAGACTGGTGTCCCGAAAGGGCTGTTGGAGGGTGAGGAAGAGTGAAATGGAGGAAAATAAAGAAGAGTGTGGATAACTCACTGGTTGCTTCTATCCTTAGTACCCCTTCGTATCACAAGAAACAATGTGACTCAGACCAACAGACCATTCTCCAGCCTTCTGTAACAGTGGGAAAACAAACTTTGTCCACCTTACTGGGTTCTAAGAGACAGAAAAATAAAATCACCATTTTACCAAACAAAAAGCACCATTTACAAAGTATGTGTTATTCAAAGTAATAAAATAATTGACAATCACTTTTGGTATATATCTGGACTGGAATTCAAAACAGGAATGAGTATAGAATGATTTTTAAAGAGCTTTATCAAAGAAACATAATCATGAAGGAAAAAAAGTCTGATTTTCTTTTTAGGTAATAAATCATCATAAGTCAAGATGTCTTCAGCGCCTGAGCCTCCAACCGTTGAAAAGGGACCACCCAAAGAGAAAGACTTTCGAAACCCGGGGCTCAGAGGGGTCCGCACGACAACCTTGTTTCGTGCTGTGAATCCAGAGCTCTTCATTAAACCTGTAAGAAACACGTCCAGGATAAGACTTTGTGTTTAGTTTAACTAGGCTGCCAGAAATAGAAAGTTCTTACTCTCCTATAACATTTGATTTTATCATGGAAATTTTATGTGGATTATTAAGACTTCTCTGTGAATAAAAGCAGGCAGAAGGAAAATCTTAAATGCTGTTTCTCTAAATACACATATAAAACTAATTATTTTGAGGGCATTTGAGAATCATAATGAAAATGGGTACACTTTAAGTGATCAACTTTTCAAATTTCTGAACTATTTAAAATTTTAATAGTTGCATTAATTGGGAGGAAATTTTTATTGTTTGAGCAACTGCTATTAAGTAAATAAGATCTTCCATTGAAACAAAGAAGACAAAATGAAAATCTGATCATTCTTGTAGACTATAATTCCAGCCTTTATTAATAATATTTTTACCTAAGGGATATTACGAACATTTTGTGAAAAATTTCAAAATGTACATTTGTACACTGTTAGGAGTTAGCTAATCATTTATATCCTTGTTGCAAATTATTGAATATATTTGATTTGATAAATATTTTTGAATAGATATAAATTTTATTTTTAAATAAATGTAGATGAAATCAAATTATTATAAAATAGATTCAAATGTATTGAATTTGATTAGAATTTTAATAACAGTGCTAATGTAAACTGTTTAAAAGTTAAATAGGTCAATATAACAAATCATTAAATCAAAGTAGAATGTTTTAAAAACTTTGAGCTAATGTGTTCTTTTAATTGCCAAATGCATTTCAAGAATTCCAAATTTTAACTGCTCTGAGCTTATGGCCTTTCTTAGATGTCCATCCAAGTGAAAAAATTTTATTTTTATTCTTTTGATGACTAAGATTTGAAGTAGTAATACAGCAGCTATGGTGACAGAAGCAGAAAATATGAATTGAAACTTGTATCACAGCTATGTACTCACACTGTCCTAAGAAAGGCCAATTTTTTGAGTGTGAACACACAAAAAGGAGGGTCTGAGTTACAGTAATGACAAGACAAAACATGTCTGTGAAGTTGTGAACATCTTTCCTATATTTAGAACTTTTTTTTTTTTAATCAAAGCTATATTGCTTTGCCTCTTAGGGTCTTGGATTTTCCAGCAGTAAATCAAGGTTATTATAACAGCATAGAATTTGTTCCAATCATACATTTCTTGAGGTAATAGAGTAGGTTCCCAGGGAAGAGCGTATGTGTTGTCATTATTGCTGTACCTGGTCTGTGGCGTGACAGGCTTTTTGCCACTTATCCACGAACTCAGGTGAGAAGAATAGCATGTATACTTCATTCCTCACTTCCTAATAAAATTAACTAATTTAAGGTTTGCAAATGGGGAAATTTGGGCCCAGAGAAGTTAAGCAACTTCTCTGTGTCACACAGATAACTCTGAAAACTCTGAGCACTGATTTCCATGCTTCTCATTTCCCCTACCCCTCTCCCAATCATCACCATCCTGAAGGTGGAGGTCTGAGATGTCCAGGCTGTAGACAGCAGAAAGACCTGGAAAGGAGGAGCAAGAGTCTTCTATAATCTCTAAATTATCAGGAGTTGAGTTAATTGAATAAAGAACTGGGTAAATTATTGTAATTGAAAATATTACCATAGGAATGGTAGAGTGGTAATCAAGAGTTGGTATGTCAAGAAGAGAGTACGACAGATATTTGGGTCTCCTCAGATTGTTACTCTTAATGAGGCTTTATAATTTTTTTCTTTGACAGAACAAACCTGTAATGGCTTTCGGATTGATAACCCTTTCACTTTGCGTGGCTTATATTGGTTATCTACATGCGACACAAGAGAATAAAAAGGACCTCTATGAAGCTATCGATAGTGAGGGACACAGTTATATGAGGAGGAAAACGTCTAAATGGGATTAATAGAGCTGGTTACCGCAGATGGAACCTTATTAAGGCCTCTGAAATCTTCAGATGAGAGACTTTATGAGTGCACGATGTTATGTTTCTTGTTCAATAGTATGTTAATGAGGAAAGAAAATAGCAGTTGCAACCAGACCACTATGGTAAATTTTGTCCTTTCAAAGCTGCAACCAGTATCTCATTTTTTTTTCACCGAAAGAGCTTCTCAATGTTTTTCTTTTATTAAATCCTCTTATAAAGGTGCCATGAGAGTGGAAGTTGTTTTTGTTAATTATTAAGTTCTATATAATAAAAGTACCCAGTGCTGTTAAATTTGCCTGGTGTTTTTAATATTTTAAGGTGAATTGTGTATTTGCAACTATTAGGAGGGTTCAGTTTTATTTTGCTGTTTGCAAAGGCAATGTTCATTTTTTACCTAGCATAGAACCTGTGTTTGTGAGGGAAAAGAAATAATTGTAAATTATCGTAAAGCCTGTAGTCAACATTAAAGACAAAGTTTTACAGAGTCACAGATGGTTCATATATTTTGGTTTTCTATTTCAGCAAATTTTGGTCCAGAATTTTATTTTAATTGAAAAGATACTCCCACTCAGCTACTGAAATAAAGATTAAATGAGAGAATAACCCAAAGTAATTAGGGTTTTTCTTTAAAAAAAAAAGTTACACTGAGGTATGATGTTTTTATTTGACTACAACTAAATGTTATCTATTTTAGTTTTTATAAATTAATATTACAATGATATCATAAACATAAGATCAAGTGTTCTTATAATTATTTAAAAACTAAAACTACTCAATAGATAGGAAGAGAAGGTCTCCTCACTGTCCTGGGTTTACCTTATGTAATTTAAATCTTTCCGACAAGGGTTCTGGACCTGTTTCGTTTCTAGATATTTACCCCATTCTCCAAATTATTGTGATTGGGGCTCAGTAATAAACCTTATCTCTGAAATTTCATTTCATTTCTTATTACTGAGTAGTAATAACTGCACAGGCAGAGTTTATCATCGTAATGTAAGTTTGTAATTTCCAGGACTTAATTGTGGTTTTGCAAGATACATGAAGATGCAATTATGTCTGATTTATAGATATTAAAGAGCTTAGCAAATTAAGTTATCTCCATGCAACTAAATTAAATCTTTACTACTGAGCCCTAAATATTTCTTTGTCTGCCTCTCTGTGTAGTGTACTTTATAGAGTTTAAAATGCACTTAGGTGGTTCAAAATGCTTTTTAATTTAAAGTACTTTTTGCTTTTGGTTTCTCTGTGTTCTCTGGTTGTTAAAGAACTAGAATGCTTGTGTTTTCAACATACGCACTCATGTCACATTGTCATCTTTTAGAGTTCTGCTGTTCAACAAAGTAATTTGATGTTTGGTGGGGGAGATAGTAGGTGACTGTCAAGATTCTCAGCGCAGAGGGGCAGCGGGAGCCGCACAGACAGCAGCCATAAGACATGTGACATCTATGAGTGAAGCAGGGAGCAGGAGATTAGTGAGGCGCACAGCGGTGAAAAACAGTGCAGGGGAGAATCACACTGAGTTTGGGGAACAAGTAACCTAACTGATACCTTTTGCAGGGTGGGTACAAGTTATAGCACAGTCTGTGTGTGTGCGGTGTCAAAAGCTGCTTGCCTGGTTTCATTCATTCTCTAAGGGAAAATGCCACTTTGACAAAGTCAGTTGTGTCTTAGAAAGGGACGGTCAGGGCAAGATATTTACAGCATTTGGGAGTCTGGGTGCAGGAATCCTGTTGAGATTAGGCAAAACTCTGTAGCATAATAATAGATTAGGTCTTGAAGCAAGTCTTGGTAAATAAACTATTGATAAGTGTCAAGTAACCTTTTTGCCCAGGGAAGTTATCTGTTCTGATAGAAGAGCTATTTGCCCAGAGGAGCAAGCTGTTCAATTGACAAATTGGTTTTCAAGAATTTCCTGAAGCAAACAGTGAAGTTATTTATTGGTTTATAGCCTCATCTTCCACAGGGTGACCAGTCTGTCCCAGTTTGTCAGGCACCAAAGGGGTTCTTGGGATGCAGAACTTTCTGTTTTAAGACATAGAAACAAATTAGTTAACTGTGTAATTTTTAAAACTAGGCTGAGTAATTTTGAGTGCTGACAATGAAAGTAATTTTTCCTCCAAGATGCTGTGATATTTCCCAGTTTTATTGCCATGGCACCAAAACAACACATTTATAGATAACCTGAAAAAGAATTAAACTCCCTCCTTTGCTGGCCTAAAAGAAATCAATTCTTTAAATCAACCATTTAAAAGAAAGTGTGATAGGCTGAATAATGCTCCCCTTTCCCCACCCCAGCCCCAGAGATGTTCAGATCCTAATTCCTAGAACCTGTGAATATCTTACTTTATATGCGAACGGGACTTTGCAGATGTGTTTAAGGATTTTGAGATGGAGAGATGATCCTGGATTGTAATCACAAAGGTCCTTATAAGAGGGAAACATAAGATCAAAGGAAGAAGCAATGTCTCCATACAAACGGGGTGTGTGTGTGTGTGTGTGTGTGAGGGGGAGTCTATATCATGTGAGGCCGTGAGCCAAGGCATGTGGGTGGCCTCTAAAAGTTGGAAAAGGCAAGGAAATGGATTCTCCCTAAAGCCTCTAAAAGGAGCCAGCCCTGCTGACACCTTAATTTTAGCTCCATAAGTCTCATTTTGGACTTCTGACCCCCAGAACTGCAAGAGAATACATTTGTATTGTTTTAAACCACTAAATATGGGGTAATTCATTACAGCAGCAGCAGGAAACTAATACAGAAGTTATCCGGGAAATGAACCATGCCGGTGCTCCCTTTTGTCATTATTTCTAGTTGCTTTTATGAGCAAAGCTTGTCTTACCTAGCAACAGTTGCTAAGAAGGTTAACAATTTAATGCCAGAGCCCAGGAGGGAGCAGCTGCTTAAATCTCAAATCCAGTGCCCACACCTTGTATGGCAGAGGCTTTCACTACCGTCCTTGAACATTAGGCACGTTACTGCTACCTAATCATGGCGAATCGTTTACTTCTTACCAGCCTCTAGCATCGTCCTGAAACCTTGAACCTCTTCCAGCTTTCTTAAACTTCTAGCTTTTCTTAAAACTACTTTTTCTGATCCCAAGAGTATTTTAGCTGTACATAGTAAAAGACATCTTAAGTTTAATTATGATCAGAAATCCAAGTTACACAAGCTTTGTTTGCTGTGCTGTTTGTAATAAAATAATCCCACCAGCCCCTTTTGGGGAAACCTTCAAACGGATCCGTGAATACAAGCCATTTAAGACACGCTTTTACACTCACAAAGATATACTGGGTAAGTAACTTTGCTGTTTTCCTTTGTTCAAATGTTTCATAGCATTATATGTCATTCTTCCTGTCATTTGGACTTTTATCAGCTCTCCTGTTCAAAGTTGCTGTCCTACAGGAGTGTCTGTTAGGCATGAGAAGAATAAGGGTTGAAATCCAGCTTCCTGACTTACCAGTTGTGTGCCTGGGACGGGATAGCTTTTCAGTCTGCTTCCTTATATGTAAATAGGGATGTTGATACCTATTTTGCAGGTTTGTTTTGAGGCTTTAATGAAATAGTTATACCTGTCACATTACAAAACCTGACACTTAATGGTGAATGGGAGTTCTTTTTGCCCTTACCCATACTCGGGCACCTTCCATACACATGGAGAAGAACTATCTCTAAGTAACACCGTAATAAATGGGTGAAAGAAACTATAACCTTTATTAGTAGCTGGTGATGTAAGAGTAGATATGTGTAGACAACATGCGAACATTTACTATATATATATATACTTCTAATAAGCAAATCAAATTGTGACAACAGGTTTCCTCTCATCCCCATCAGAGTTCTCGGTCTGACTTTGAGCCTCAGAAGTGTTTTCCTAAGGATTCTCAGAATACTTCTCTGATCCTCTCTCCTTTAGCCTGGTAAATCTAGTAAACTAGATTTAATTTCACTCCTGATCTTTGAAAATATAAGAAGCTAGAGAATGGAGGGTGTTTTGAAAAAACTGAAATGTAGGGCGTGATCAAATTGGCATCATCCTCTAAAAATATCAATACCAAAACTGATTTTAACTTCTAGTAAATGTTTAGTCTGACTTATTAATTGTAAGCTCTAAAATGATTTGACTTTTTACACCCAGCACAGTGGACATCTACTCTTAAATATGCTTTTATTGATTGATTCCTTATGCCTTCTAGGATATTTGTATCCAAACATTAAATGGATAAATTAAATTTAACTAGTTAGAAATTAATCTTTTCTATTCAATGACCTGTATTTGTCATTGACTATTTTAAGTCAAAAGAGTCAAAATTCTCAGTTCTTTATAAGTATGTTGAAATGTCTACTTAAATGCTAATGAGTATTGCATAGGGCAGTGATTCTCAACCCTAGCAGTGTACTACAGAACTTTTAAAAAATTTGTTTTTACTACAAATATCCAAACACAAACTCATTGGACTTAATACTAATCCAACACAGACCCACTAAATTGGAACCTCCAGAATCAGACCTCAGCATGTGTTGTTTTCATTTATTTATTTTTTTATGTGTTTGAAAAGCTTTTTATTTGGAAATAGTTTAAGACTCACAAGTTTTAACAACAGAACAGAGTCCCCATGTACTCCTCATCCAGCTTCTCTCACCAGTATCTTATGTAACGCTAATACATTGTCAAAACCAGGAAATTGGCATTGGAACAATACTATTAACTCACTTTTTTTCTTAGTGTGTAGTTTTATGAAATTTCTCATGTGTGTACATTCATGTAACCATCACCACAATCCAGGCATAGAACTGTTCCATCACCACAAAGCAACTCCCTTGTGTTACCCTTTAACACTCACTAACCTGAACCCCTGGCAACCACTAATCTGTTCTCCATCACTGTAACTCTATCCCTTTGAGAATGTTATATAAACGGAACCATACGGTATGTTACCCTTTGAAATTGGCTTTTTTCACTTAGCATAATACCCTTGAGATCTATCCAAGTTGTTATTTGTATTAACAGTTTGTTCCTTTTTCAGCATGGGCAATTTTTAAAAGCTATGCAGGGATCCTGTTGTATAATCAGGGTTGGGAACAACTAATATAAAGTAATGGGATTTACACGTGAAAGAGATAATAGCAGCCCACACTTGTATCACATTTTTATGAAGTTCAACATGTTGATAGTCCATGCTTAGTCACATTTCTTTCTATAACATCATTCATAATTTTATCTACCCAACGTTGAGCCTATGCAGTATGTGTCCATCTCTACTGGTATTCGCTGCCCTATGCTTTTAGATTCTGATAATCTAGTAGCAAAGACTTTAATCAATGCCACCAAAGATGTATTTTCAGTTGCAGGTGACAGAAACACAGACTAGACTATGCATAAAAGGGAATTTCTTGACCCTTTTAACAGAGAAACCCAAGGGGGATCTGGCATCAGGGCGTTCGGTCTGTCCATACTTGCTCTCTTAGTGAGTTGGCCTAGTTGTTTACTACTGCAGCCAGGCTTACTCCAGCAGCTGGGAAAGGAGGAGAAGTGGTCCCAAACAGCTCTATGCATCTATGACCTCCAGCTTAGAAACATCAGAGGACAAAGAGCTATGTTCTCCTTACATCCTTACATAAAACCCTAGAGAAGAGCGTGGTTGGCCAGGCTTGAGCATGTGCCTGGAGAATGGGGATAATGTGATGGGCCAAACAGGTGCTGTGATAGGCAGTCCCACCAGAACAACCTGAAGCAAGAGAGGGAAGTTCTTGACAGAAATGGGTCCTGTTACCGGAGGAAGAGATGTTGGGCAAACACTTTATGTCCACAATGTCTTATCTGTGCTTATTGCCAAGGTAGGCGCCGTGTGTCATGCACCACAGTATAAGATGTGCTTTGTAATTTGAGAAAGTTGATCGTCAACACCCAATCACATGAAAAGTTAATAATTCAACAAATCTAAGATGTGAGAAGTGAATGGAATAAAGAATAAATACTATGAGAGTTTGGATTGGCTCGTCACCCCCATACAGGTCATGAGCCACCTCTAAAAACCCACTGTCACAAGAGAAGATGGAGAAAACCCTGTGCCCAGCTCTGCAAGCTCAGGACCTGGCCTGGGGGTCCAGCTCTGTCCCTAGCTATCTGATATTGTGTGGTCCTCTAATCTCTTTGGGCTTTTATTTCTTTGTCTGAGTTGGGAGGGTATTATTATGGGAATATATGGAAATTAAATGAGGTCATTGACAGAGAAGTGGTCAACTACCCCTTAGCTTACTCCATAACTGAAGCAGCTAAACCCGCGAAGATCCACACACTAGAGAAAGGCATGTAGTATACTAAAGAAAGCATTCTGCTACCACTTTCCTGATGGAAGTAACACCAGCACCCAGTTGGGAGCAGGGAGAGAGGAGCAGCATAATGTGCTAAGGTCTTGAATATTCCCTCACCATTCTACTTTCAGGGTACAAAATGTGCTCCCTTCTGCCACTTCACTTCCCTGATTGCCTACCGTGTGGACTGAGTGCAGTGAAGGGAACAACTGACTCTACCCAGGCCTGAGTTCCCTCCTAATCAATTAGGGAAACATCCCTTTCATTGGTATCTTTAAAGAAAGACTGACGTCTCCTAAAAGGATATATTTCTTAGATAATTCTAATAAATAACTAGATAATAGTGGAAAGGAAAGCCAAGAAACAGTGTGTGGATATTTGATTGTTCCTCTTCAAATACACAGGTATCGGGGCAGATATTCTGAATAAAGAAGAGCGACTTCAAGAGGCTATACTCAAAGAACTTATTGCAAAAGCAGAAGCTGATGTATGGGCTCAGGTAAAAGAAGCTGGAAATCAACCTAAATGCATCTTTAGAGTTCTTTCACTCTTTGGATTTGTCTGAAACAATATAGTCAGGCAGAACTGACTTTGAATCCTGGCTATTGGTGAGACCTTGGGCACGTTCTTCAGCTCTGTAGTCTTGGCTTCTTCAAATGTAAAAGAGAAACAATAATACTCATTCTATAGGATTGTTGAGAGAGTTCAATGAAATAATGTGCTCAGCACACAGTAGGTGCATAGTGAGAAGCAGACATCATCAGGAGCTTCCTTCCTTCTAAATTGCCCCTATATATGGATTACTCTTACTGCCTTTATTCTCATTGGATTAAAAAAAGACATCCCTATTGACAAGTGTTTATTATTGCTTAATATTTAATATGTAGACCGTCCATTTGTGCAGTTGGTAATATCTCTAAGTGCTTATTTTTTCCAAATGCTTCCTCATGGACGACTCCCCTTGCCCCATGTCTCTCCAAAGTCTGTGATACCTTGTTCATATGACTACTGAGGATCATAGGGGCAATTGGAGTGCGTTGGGGCTCATAGTCAGGTCCCAGACACTTAATTGAAGCAAAATCTCAATCCTCCAGCCCCCACTTCTTCCAGTCATAGATAGAATGACATAAATGACTTCCTAAAGAGAATTAAAGCTCCTGGGGAACAGGACAAGCCACAGTGCTTAGAACATTATTTCTTGGTTTCTTTATAAAATAGACATCATAGCAAAGAGTGTTGGAATTGTCCAGTATTAGTGCCAGCAAAAGCTTGCTTTGAAAGTGCAAAATGCTCCAGTGCAAGATGTAATATATATAAAAATCTTAGTAGTCATCTATATTTATCAATAATAAAAATTCAAATAGATTGTGAATCATTAATTATATACCCTAATACAAGAGAATGCTTGTATGAATAGTCTACAATTTGAATATTAGTATATCTAATGTTCTGGACATTCTTTTCAAATAAAGTAATAAACCCTCTTTCTGAAGACCTGATGCAGGGGATCTGGGATGGTACTCAGCCTCCCTTCTCAGCTCTTTCTAGTTTTGTGCATCTTTCCACTTCTCTGTATTTCCTACAATGAGCATACATTACTTTGATAGTCATTCAAGCAAGAGATAAAGTACCAAAAAGAAAAAAAAGGCAACCCAGCAGCCTACAGTAAACCTCTCTTCAGCAATTCCTGAAATAGCAATACTAGCCTTGGGTTGGGATGTGTTAGAGCATCTCTGACTGAGCCAGCCAGTTTGCTACGGGAGGTTTGAGATGGGAATGGAGCAAGTAATTAGAGATCCCATGGTGGTTGCTAATTTTCAGTAAACATGGAAACCTGATATATTAATAAATAAGTGGACTTTTTCTTTCAAAGGCTAATGAGCGCCAAAAGCAAGCAGTGGAGAAAGCCCTTGAAGAAGCGAATGACAAACACAAAGTTAAAATTCAGATTCTGGAAGAGGAACATCAAAAAGATTTACAGGTTTTTATAGTGGCTTGTTTGTTGTATTAAAGTACTTAAGTTATTAAAAAGCTCTAGCAAGGGAATAAGAGAAAAAACAATAATATGTAAAATCTAGATGGGTGTTTCACGGAGGTTGGTTGGGAGGCCCAGGATTTTCCCAGAAGAGATGCTGAAGTCCATGGCGACAGTGATGAACGGATGCAGAAGAATCCCATGGCCTTTGACTTGAACCCAAACCTTTATGGGGTTTCAAGGCCTGAAGGAGCCACCCCTGCCTGACCCACCACATCTCTTGACTCTGGCTTTCTTTCCTCTTCTCACTGCCCTTCTTTGTATCTTCAAACCTGAACATACCATGCTCCTTCCCACCTCGGGGTCTTTGCCAGAATATTCTTCCTGCAATTCATCAGATTTAGCTCAAATATTTCTACTCAAGAGAAGCTTTACCTTAACCTGACACCCATACACTGTCCTTGACACCCCATCCTCGTTCACAGCAGTCGTCAGCCATCACCGTTGTGATTAAACAGATTGATTACTTGTTGAATGTCCGATCTCACATGATTGCTGCCTCCACAAGGGCATGTCTGCCTCATTACCACCCTCGTGCCCTGCACAGTGCCTTGACTTAGTGCTCAAATAGTTGTTGAATGAAGGAGGTAGGCTGTTTTCTTCCTTCTGCCAGGCTCTCTGGTTGCATCCCTTTTCCAAAATTTGCATTTACTACATTGCCAAGAGGGATCCCTAAGCTGTTTCTCAAGTATATCCTGCAGGACCAGAGGTCATAGAATGAAGGGAACTTTTTCTAACCTGTAACTTGTTCAAGCACATGTCTCCAGGTGATTAGCAAACTTTCTAGGCAGAGGCCCAGGGATTCAGTATTTAGTTCAGTACCTCAGTTACAAAATCTGCTCAAAGGAAAAGGATACAGAACCATTTCACATATTGGCCATGCCGGGGACAGGACAGTAAGCAGTACGGATGTGAAGATTCATGGGCCGAGGCTGGAGGAAAAGTGGCCGAAGTCTGGCCCCAGGTCTGGCCTAACTTAATAAAAACATAACTAATAAACAATTTAGGGACCACAGGCCCATTTTTTTTCATTATTTTGCCATGAGCACCTACCGTATATCAGATCTGTATGAGGTGAGATCAAATGGACTGCCCTGTCCTCAGAAAATCTGCTGGCTGGAAAGGGAACTCTGCCCAGGGTTGCTAAAGGGAGTGGGACCCTCCCTGCTTGGCTCCAGTGGCCATGGTCCCTGAGGGGTTGGCTGCAGGGGTCCACTGCCTGTGCCCCATTTCAGTTCAAAACATGGAGAACAAATGTAATATGTCTAGATAGGCCTGCTGTGCAGCTGGCATGTACCAGTGTGGCCATGCTGATCCTTAAAGTATTGAAATACTTCTCTGTCCGTTGATAAATAGCCGCTCCCCAAGCCCCCTAACACCTTGGTCACCCTGATCACCCTGGACCTCCCCCAGTGCAGCAATTTAAAGGGACAACCCCTTAAATAGGTAGGGGGCTCTAGGACCCTGCCCCAATGCAACAGCCAAAGGATACACATTTGAATATCACTTCTGGCATTAGGTTGTGAAGATACAAGGATAACTTAGATGTGATGCTTGTTTCAAGTTGCCCACATCCTAGTCTTCCTTTAAGTAATTTTTTTTCTTTTTTTTTTTTTTTTTTGTGAGGAAGACCAGCCCTGAGCTACCATCTTTTGCCAATCCTCCCCTTTTTTGCTGAGGAAGACTGGCCCTGGGCTAACATCCGTGCCCATCTTCCTCTACTTTATATGGGACGCCGCCACAGCATGGCTGACAGGCAGTGCGTCGGCGGGCGCCCCGGATCCGAACCTGCGAACCCCGGGCTGCCAAGCACGGACTAAACCGCTGCGCCACCGGGCGGCCCCCCTTTAAGTAATTTGATTGTCTTTGGTGGAGCCGATGCACTTAGTGCTAAAATAGAAGTCCTAAGAAAACTTAAAGGGGAAAAGTTAGAGGAAGGTTGACCCTCCTAAAATATTTGTCTAGAGTTTGGGAATTTACATTTGTGCCACAGCTTCAGGGGTGTTTTTTTTAACATATGATGGAGTGATTTGTCAAAGAGGGGTGCGTAGGTTTGTTATTTCAACTGTAGGGTACCCAGACATGGACATTAGTACTGCTTCTCAGGGGGCGTCTATGAACCACCTGCCTTAGAATCTACTCACCTGGGAGCTTAACATGAAGATTCCTGGGCCCCATCTGACCTGCAGAGTCCCTGGCAGTGTTTTTAACCAGCAGCCTGTGTGATTCTCACACATAGTAAAGTTTGAGAAAACCAAGTTCTTCTAGAATCAAATATTAAATTCTGATATGTAAAGACCACCAGGTGTTGCTCTTATATGATGTTAGGAATTTGGGATAAGTCTCAGATGCTTGCTGTTAAATAAACTTTCCAGATCTTATCCAGTGGATGATAGTATTTTGAAAAGATGTTTATATTACCTTATTCAAATACAATAATATTAAAAAGTAAGATGGAAGTAAGGGAAAATAAGAAAAGGAAAATCAGACTAGAAAATATAATGAAGTCAGGGGAGAATGTAAAACTTAAAAATGTATGTACACCATGAGGCATTGTGCAATTGGGCCTTGAGCTTCCTGGCAGTCAATGCAAAGAGGAAAATGCCATGAGTCATCAAGTCCACAAGGTAAAAACAAATCAGGTACTCAGGTCCAGATATTCCCACATGTGGTACCTGAGAGAAACTTCTGAGGAGGACATTGTGTAATAAATGTCTATTAAACATCTCTACAGTAAACATGATGGATTTCTTGAGGCTATTTCTTATAATATCTCAAAATACGGGCTGATTCACTCAAAATGCATTTCAGTAAAAGTAATTTACGGGCCGCCCGGTGGCGCAGCGGTTTAGTCCGCGCTTGGCAGCCCCGGGTTCGCGAGTTCGGATCCTGGGCGCCCGCCGACGCACTACCTGTCAGCCATGCCGTGGTGGCATCCCATATAAAGTAGAGGAAGATGGGCACGGATGTTAGCCCAGGGCCAGTCTTCCTCAGCAAAAGGGGGAAGATTGGCAACAGATGTTAGCTCAGGGCTGGTCTTCCCCACACACAAAAAAAAGTAATTTAACTAGAAGACTTTCCATTGAATAAGAACACTGCCAAACAGTGGGTCATTGAATTATTTTTGTAGCTTTAAATATGTATTCCACATGCTATGTGAGGCAGTAAAATGATTTTGGTTTTACTAAATTGTTACATAAAAGAGGGACTGGGTTTAATTCTCTGAATCTTAGTTCAGAACCTACCCAAAGTAAAGGGATCAGATGTCATTTTTAAATTCTATGATTCGATTAGAAATGTGTTATGATAATACTTCATCTATCTAAAGCTCAACCACTCTATAATCTCAATTGCTGAGAATACACTTGAAAACCCAGAAATAATTTTAAATATCCCCTAAGAAGTTAAATAAGGCCTTTGACTACAAGATAGAAACTCAGGCTTATTACCCATGGCAGAACCTCTCTCTTCCCCACTGCAATGTTATTTACACTTACTCGACACCTTGAACCCAACAGACGTGGTTCATTGATTTCATAAATCCAAAATAGATTAAATGCCAGAAACAAGAAGTGACAAAAAGGAGCTCACTGACAGCAGTTAGAACAGAGTCCTTGGCCCAATAGCATGTGAAGAACAAGAAAAATTACAAAAATCAGATAGCAAACCTCAAAAAGTAAAGCAGTCTGGGGTCATTTATAACGGACAAATAGCCCTATGAACTTGAACAATTTTTAAGTGCAGTATATATTTAGCTTAATACAATCATTCATCTTTATCTACCAGCCTGGATCATTAAGAAATCTTAAAATGTGTTCATTCTACTCTTTTTTATGAAGTAAGGTAAATGTTAAAGACATTTAGAAAGATTTCCATTCGAAATGTTTTATTATCAAAGAGTTTTAGCGCTTTAGGAGACAAAGCCTGCAGTGTGGAAAACTCAGCTAACATTTCTAAATAGCCAATGTTTTCCTAAAAAAAGATTTTCTAAATACATGAACTGAGGCCACTCTGGAGAGATCATTAAAGTTGATTTCTGTTGTCTTTTTCATTTTTTCACTTTTCATCCTTGGAGTACCAAAGTGAGAAGTTGAAAACTTTCCTCCTCTTGAAAAAGCTGAAGTGTGTGTAACAAATATTTTAATTGTTGGAATACTTTTCTACAAAACTAAAGCAGTTTCAGAAGTTCTCGACCTTCAGCTCCAGCTGCGGGATTCTCTCTGCATACACTGTCAATGGAGCTGCCTCCGTCAGGGGCCCACAGAGAGGGTGACAGAGCGGGTGGGGCAACCTTCAGCCAGAAGAACTCTTACTGGTTTCATTTCTTTCTACTCTGGGTAAAATTTCACTTGAAGAAGGGATCCTGAAGCTAGGAAGGAAGGAGGGAAGGAAGAGAAGGAGGGAGGGAGGGAAGAAGGAAGGTAGGAAGGAAGGAAAGGAAAGGAGGAAGGAACCTCACTGTACTATGTTATAAGACTGTATAGGGTTTCTGGAATGAGAATAAATTGACGAATCTCTTGAAAGACCCTGGCATCACAGCCAGCCATAAAGCGAGAAACTGTCATCAAGAATCCTGGTTTCTATTCCTAGTTCTTCCACTGACCCACTATGTGAAATAACTTAGTTTCTGTATGTTCTCTTGTTATCCCTACAATGGAGAGAAAAATTTACCTTTAAATGAAAGCTTTGAAACTGCTAGACAGAACTAATTGCTCCTCCTCTCTTGCATATATTTCTATTAAAACACTCTTTGCACAGTTAGGATGTTGGTCTCCTCCACTAGAAGTGAGCCCCCAATGACAAGGATTCCAGCCACGAGAACGTGTTTGTAGCATCTGGGCCTCGCACAGTGCCTGGCACACGATGGAGTTAGGAGGCATTTTCAAAATGGTGACATTTTGGGAGTTTCTTTGTGAGTTCATTTTCCTCAAGTCCCGGTTTGACTAGTGCTTCCTCTCTTTACTTGGCTGAAGGTGTCCACAGGTCTTTGTACCCCAGAGCAATGGAGCCCTTATTCCTGTCCCCTCTGTGAATGAGAAAGGGCCCCTCAACGCTGATGAGCTGGAGTGCCTGAATGACAGTGGGGAGGCAGGCAGGTTCCTGTGACTGCAGTAATGTGCGACTGTCACTGCTCGAGCCTTAGGTTCCTCCTGCCCACCAGACCGTTAGGAGGCATACTCGTTATTTCTAGTTTTCCAGGACTGACTGGTTTCCTAAAATAGAGACATATTATGTATTTCTAATCATGAAGAAAGATAATATGATGCTATAGAATATTTGGGCAATCAAAAAAAAAAAGACCTGT
The DNA here is from genome assembly GCA_031878705.1 of Tapirus indicus. NCBI lineage: Eukaryota > Metazoa > Chordata > Mammalia > Perissodactyla > Tapiridae > Tapirus > Tapirus indicus. The sequence continues at coordinate 13,317,880 of CM062933.1, forward strand.
AACCCAATTATTTTCTTTTTTGCATATATAGTTTGTACATTTCTGGTTTTACTTAGCATCATTATAAATGAAAGTTTTCCATATTGTACACTCTTCTTTTAAATCATCAGGGTTCACAGGCGTACATTCCGTTGGGTAGATGAATTGTGATTTGAATAACCTCTTAGTGTGCATTTTTAAACATCAAAGCTGTAACATCTAAATCTAGTTTTACTGTTGCTTAAGGAAATGGCAGCTAAAACCAAGATAGAGATGCATCAACACATGGAAGACGAACTGAAGAGAGAACACTTGGCTGCGGAACAGCGCATGGTCCATAGGATCCAAAGGCTTATGATGGAGTGCCACAGGGAGAAGATCCAGGCTGTGGAGAAAGCCAGGGCTGAGGAGAGGCGGCTGGCCCAGGAAGCAATCCAGGACCAGAAGAGGTATTCCGGGGAACACAGTGGAGATCAGGATCTCACTCTGTCAAAATCAACCTGGAGAAAGGGATAAGGTCGAGGCACATGGGTGGATATTCCTATTTTTGTGTTTTTACATTTTTATCATGGAATATATCAAACATAGAGAACAATATATAATATATTGTAGAATGTGTGTGTGTGATTTAAAGTGAAATATTAACATGAATACTCAAGGACCTACCACCCATCTGAAGGGATTGGAAATAGCTAACACTTCTAAAGCTCCCATGTGCTCTTCCTTAATCACATTTCCTTCCTCTCCCCCATCTCAGGAGATAACTACTGTCCTAAATATTGTGTTTTTCATTCTGTGTCTCCAGTTTTAAGAGGGTGAGGAGAGGAATCAAGAAATATTTCTCCACGAACACATAAAAGTCAATCTTCACATTCTCTAGACTGTATCATACGCTATTGTGAATGTGTTACTTTTGGTCTTTTTCTTATTATACAAGTAATACATGCTGTAAATGATGTTGACATTATGGAAATATACAGAGCAAAAATTGATGTCATGACTCACTGCTTCCTACCCCCTGCCTGTCTCCCGGAGACAATCACTTTAAAATGGCGTCTGTATCCTTTCATGCCCTTTTGATGTATTTACAGCCTTATATATGTGCATAATCACAAATAATTTTTTACATAAATCATATATATATGAAGAATGCCAAAGTAACCATTTTTATTTGTGTAATGAACATTTGATGGAATAAGCCAATTTTAACAGGACAGCAGTCAGGAGCCCTAGTGATTATCAGTGTCAAGAGAAAACCAAGGTTTCCAGTTGTTAAGTGCCTTGCCCAGGATCACGTAGCTGTAGCAGCAGAACCAAGACTGAAACCTCTGTGTTTGGCCTCCTGGTCTAGGACTTGTCTCTCTTGCTTTGCTGCTTGAGTTAACAAAAAAATCTATATGTGTCTGATTAATGGGTAAAATCTTCCTCGTTAGAGCTGTTTAAAACAGGGCCAAAGGTAAAATCCTGTAGGAGGTGCAGATAAATAAGAATGAGGGCTGCAGCTGAGGCCATGTCAGTGGTACCTCCCTTCTTGCATAGGCTGTAAATCACTGTTGAGGTAGAAGATGAAGGTGAAGGAGGATTTGGGGAGAAACTTAGAGAAGGTGGTAACTCCTGAATAAGTTGTGGTCCAGAGCAGTGGAAGGGGGTACCCTCTTCTCCCTCTGCTCCCCACCCTCTGTCTGCAGGAGCTCTGCCCATCCTGTAGGAGCCTCTGGATCCACTTTCACACCTGCAGTCTCCTGCTCCCCCCCTCACTCTATTGCTTTTGCCCCACTCCAGCCCTTTTCTCTGTGAGATTTGAATGGAAGGTTCTCAATGGCCACCTTTTGTTGAGTCAGTTGACTAAGATTAGGGAACTGCATGCATGTTATTGAAGTGTATCCAGCCAAAATGTTCATTTTGTTCTTGGATGTGTCCCAAGTGCCTGGAAGGGAGCCTGGCACATGGTAGGCATTCTTTAAATATTTATTAAACAAAGGTTTAAATTTGTTCTAATCAGCTGAACCCACTCTGCAGCACACTGGATCTTATTTCTAGACATTACTAGATTCCAGTGTTCTTTAGAGCATTTGCAGAAACTACTAATATATGGAGAAAGACCACTGTTTAGAATTCCACTGTAGATCTTTTATTTGGCTATATTCTTTCACTCAAGACTTAAGGATTCAGAACACTTACATATTATGACAAATTTGTTAAATGCACAGAAAACTTTTTTGTGGGTAGAGGTGATTAGATCAAAGCAGATTATCTAGGAGACACTGTACTCTTTCTCTTAAAGTTAAAAAAAGAAAGAAACATCTTTGCTTGGAAAAATTCTAAATGTTTTCTATCCTAAGGCAAAGGCATGAATGAATTGACTGCTCAGGAATTGTTGTGGTCATGGCTATAATTCCTAATGATAGCTACCCTTTATTCAACACCCTGCACAAGCAAGGCCCTTTGTGCTTCTCATTGAATCCTCATGTTCCTTCCTGGGGCATTCTGTCATCCTCCATAGCTTCAGATGAAGGTGCTGAGTCTTAAAGAGAGACTAAGCAACCTGCCACAGGTCATGTGGAGAGGAGGTGGCAGGGCCTGATGGGAACCCTGGTCTGTATGATGCTAAAGCGCGTGACCTTCCATTACACTACCCTGCTCACTTCACCAGAGCTGATCAAGTGCCTTCTGTGGATGTGGTCCTCACCTCTGGCACAAAGAAATAAGGGTCTTTCCTCAACATTGTGTGAAGTAACTAAAGCATGGCTGCCCCACATGAGCAAGGCTAGATGGACCTGTACAAAGAACACATGGGTGCTGGAGGAGTTCGAAGTTCTGGAAAGATCAAGCAAAGAGTATGTGGGCTCTGCGGGGTGTGTAGTGAGGTAGGTTTCTTGGAGGATGTTAGTCTTGGGTTGGGCCTTAGAGAGACAGGAGGAGCTCCCATTTGTGAAAGACTGAAAATGAGAAGAGTGAGAACTGCATGAGCAAACACGTGGAGGGGGAAGGCGGGAGGTATAACCAGGCAGAGCCAAGGGAAGGTTGAAAATATTAATACCGCTGAGATATAAATGTGCTCCTGAAGGCTGGCCTCTGGAGCTGTCCCCCACAATCTCTGTAATGCCTGCAGCCCCAGCGTGGGGTCTCACTGATCCTCCTGCCAGACCAGGGGGCAATAGGTTCCCAGTGTCTCAGGCAGAAAATCGGAATGTGTTTTCCTTATAAACGCAGTGGTTATAACTGATTAAAATAGTGCTAACAGTCCTGTAGTTCAAGTGAAAATGGATTAATAGCTTATTGTGGGCTCAGCAGGCAAAAGAGCTGCTAGTTCGATGTTGCTCTAAGTACTTGATGTATGAATGAGTTTTAGGAACAAATCCCTTCATAATTTAGGAGTTGCCTCTGGAGAAATGAAGTGTTTGTTGGTTCTTACTGTGTTAAGATCCAGGAGTTTTATTGATGGACATAGAAAGGAGGTTGAAAAGTGTGCTCTTAGCAACCAACATACATGAGGAAAATGACAAGTTCACTTAGTAGGTAGAAGGGAAGGAACCGCCACTGATATTTTTCTTTAAACCTGTGAGCAATATATCTTGTACCATTTCAACAGCCTCCCAAAAATAGTGAGAAAGAGAGCTAAGAGAGGCCCTAAAGGGAGCAAAAGACAAATCATTGGCTACTATGGTTTTCCATGCTTTATTTTTTCCCCAAGAGCCTAGTGAGGTTGGATTATTGTATATTAGATTATGTTTTTATTTAGTAATCTATTTTTATTCTCTGAGAGCCCATTTTATAAAATATCAGACTGAATCCTATAGATGTGCATGGACACACTAAAATTATCCTGAAAAGAGTTCAGTTCCTGGCCAGCACTACCCTTAAATGTGGTGTGCATTTCAAAATTCCAAGATTATAGCCTCATAAGTGAGAGATGGCAGATGGACCTCACCGTTTACAGAAAGAAGCATAGACTTCACATTCACTTCGGAATTTCGCTTCACGTTGGAAGGGGCACCAGAGGTCATCGAGTTGAACCTGCCACTCCTTCTTCTGGATGCCCCAGGGATTGGTGAGCCTCCCCTGAAGGCAACTGTGACGTGAGTTTTAATGCTGGTTGAGGTGGGTGGTTCAGACGCTGAAGACCTCTGCCTGTCCTCTGCTTCCTGACGTGGACCCAAAATATGCTGCGCCCTCACCCTCACGTCCGCCTTGGCGCCTAGCTCGGCCTCTCCCCTGTGCCCAGTGATCCTTCAGGTGTCTGAGGAGACATTGTCCAAGCTTCAGCGTGAAGAAGGGAAGGAAAAATCAAAAAGTACTAGTAAACCAGTTCCTTCAGTTCTTCCTCGTATGATGTGATTTCTAAGCCCTCTTTTGGGAAAAAAAAAAATGTGGATAATTTGTAGCACTCAAAAGATATTTTAGATATACCACAAGAATTGACTATTTTCTTATGGTGAATATTTTGCTTATGTTAAGAACCTTTTTTAAGCATGAATTCTTTTAGGCTTTTTTAAGACTCTAATTTGCTATTTTAAAATTTGGTGTTATTTGGCATAAAAATAGTGTATTGGCGAGAACTACATCTATATTACCCGTTTATTTATTCACACATTCATTGGTTTCCTGTTTTATGCACACTGGGCACCATGCCAGGCAGGGGAGGTACAAAGATGAACAGGTACTCCAGGCTATCTGCCACCACACCCTCCATGCCCTGCACCCACCGTCCTCCTGGCTTCAATTCTATGACTTCAAGGAAATCATCAGAATAAAGGTCAGAGACACTCTGACCTTAAATCAAAAGGAGTAAATCCCAAAGTGTCAAAAATTCAGGCTCTAAGGCAGGCCAGGAGAAGTTGGAAAGAATGTTCCAAAAAATACCAGATCCTTTTAGTGAGAACAGATTTTGATAGCAAGGAGTTTAAAGGGGGCTATTGTGGAGGGTGGGAGCTGGAGTCATCCAAGATGCACTTTATTTGAGCAGTTTTACCTGAGATCAGCTCTGGTGGAGACTTCTAGTCAACCCCATAGATGAACACCTCCTCTGTGAGGGCCAGGAGAAAGCTTGGCCAACCTGGCAGGGAGCTCACGCCTGCATGTGACAGGGCTGAGGGTTTGGAGGAGGAGTGCCTCTTCCTCCTTGGGGATTTGGGGCTGGCCCAAGAAAGTGTCTTCCAGTCCTTCTGATCTAAGGCCCAGGGACCCTGGTCATCACCTTCACAATCTCACCAACACCCTGAAGATTTTATAAAACATCAGACTACATCCTAAGAGTGTGTGTAGAGTAGGTGCTCACTCCATCTCTATCCACGGCGTCACTTCTGTCAATGGCACCTCCACTCTCCTGTGACTCAGACTGAGAAGCAGGAAGTTGGTTTTGATTCCTCTTCTTTCTGCATCCCCTGTATCCCAGCAGTCACAAATTCTGGCACTTTTGGCTTTGTAATATTTCTTGGATTTATCCCTTTCTCTCCCTCTTCTATCCCTTTCTCATCATTCTCTTTCATCATAGTTCAGACTCTAATCATTGCACATCCAGAATATTACAAAATAGTACTAATTGGTCTCTCACTGTTACCAGAATAACAATTCTAAATGTTATTTTCATTGTGTTGCCCTCCTGATAAAAAATTTATAGTGACCTTTTACACTACTGAAGCAAGTAATGGTTAAGGGCAGGAACTTTCCTAGTTGCTCAATTGTGTGATATTGAACACACAGTAACTAGATCTCTCTAAGACTCAATTTTCCTCACCTGTTACATGGGAATAATAAATAAAAATAGTGCCATCCTCAGTGGGTTATTTTGAAAATTAAATGAGATATAATGCATGTAAAATGCTTAGCACAGTCGGGGACACAGTAAGTACTCAATAAATGTTAACCCTTGTTATTAATAATGGATATAGCCTAGTTGGTGGGAAAAGGAAGGGGAGAAATAGCAGAGCAGCGAGAGAAGCTAAGGACAAATGATGTCGACCTCAAGACTGGGGAAGTCTGCCAGATTTGAAAGTCAAGTTGAAAAAATCAGAGACAACGAGAGAATTGCATCTGGGAGGATAGAATTTAGAAGATAGGGTGGGTGGTAAGTCTTGGAAAGACTGTACTAGGAGGCGGGGGTGGGGGGCGGTTTATTAACAACCGTAAATGTTTGAATCCAACATGTGGAGGTTTTTCTTATTCTCAAGTCTTTACAAGTTCTGCTCAAACTAGGCTAACCAGAGACGTCTGCCAGGACTGTGTCACAGGCCCTGGACTCAGAGTGCCTGGGTGCGGTGCTCCTTTTGCACTTTTACTAATTAAGTGAAATTGGGCAAGTTATTTCACCTCCCTGAGCCTCAGTTTCCTCGTCAGTAATACAGGCATAATAACAGAGCCAGCTCACAGATTGTTTTGAGGAATCATTGAGTTAATATACGGACAGGATGCCTAGCACACGGGAAGAATTTAATACCATTGGCTGCTATAAATTGCATATAATTATATACATTATAATCAGAGGTCTACAAACAAATTCAGCAGCAGTTCTCAAAGTGTGGTCCCAGGACCCCTCAATGCCCCTGAGACCCTTTCCGGGGGTCCATGAGGTCAAAGCTATTTTCTTAATAATACTAAGATGCTATTGCCTTTCACTCTCATTATCTCATGAGAATATAGTGGCATTTTCCAGGGTTTTACAATGTGTGATATCACGACAGATTGAAAGAATATGAAAATCCAGCTTTTTTCTATTAAGCCAGATAGTGAAGAGTTATGCAAAAAATGTAAAATGATGCCACTTTTCTCACCAAAAGGTTTTTTGATTTGGAAAATACATTTTTTATAAATGTAAGTTATGTTAACATTTAATGGATTTGTTGATACTTTGTGTGAATTTATAAATATTTTTTAAATGTCTCACTTTTAATTTCTGATACTGTTAGTGTTACTAGATATAACCCATATAAGCAAAAGTTCCTTGGGTTCCTTGGTCGTTTTAAGAGTGAAAAGGGGTCTTGAAACCAAAACGTTTGAGGTGCCATCGTAGAGAATTGCTCAGATAAAATCAAGATTAGAGCTAAGCCTAACCTGTGAGTACAAAGTTTTCTCCCCTCTGGCTAAAGCTAAGTAGGTGGATTGATATACAGAAATACTTTCTCCAGGGATTTGGAACTCTGACCCTATTTTTTCATTTTTAAGAACACTGTGTTTTTCTGGCCAAGGTGGACTCAAATCCCTAAAGTTACTGTTGGACACTGTGCTATAGGCCTTGTCCTAGCCCACAGCAGGGAAGTCCATGGGCAACCTCCCTCCACTGAAAAATGATCTTTGATTGTTAACAGCTAATGCAATCCAAAAGCTCATCTCTGCCAGCCTGTCTCAGACTGGTGGCTCAGCTAAACAATGCAATAATTTCTCATACATCCATGGTGAGAGACAAAAATCTTTTTGTTTAGAGTGACTAACCCATCTAACTTATATACCCATATTATCTTTTGTAGAAAGACCATGGAGGAACTTGTGAATACTGGTATGACAGTTATTAAGGATCAGAAGAGCATGAGCCACTTGATAAAGCAAAAAGAACATGAAATGAACATCTACTATTGCATGGCTCAGAGGCAGACGCAGGAGGAGGTTCAGGAAGTGCTTCAAGAAGCAGAGAAAACGCATCAGGCCACACTTGGAAATGTGATGGATAAACTGGTTAACACTCAGGGAGAGCTGCTGTCCGTAGCAAAACAACTGGGACTTATGACAAATTGGAAAGATTTCCTGGAGGAAGAATTACTGGAAACGAGGGTGGCATTTCAAAAATACATCAATTATACATTTCCTAAGCTTTCGCCAGGACATGCAGATTTTATTCTGCCAGAAAGAAAGAAAACACCTTCCAATCTTATTATTCAGGAGAACAAAACAACTCTTGATTAGAAGTCTTCAACTGAAACTTCACTACAAAAGACATTGTTCCAAAGACCAAATAAATTCATTCAAAAACCATTTATTGATCCCTGGTTGTGTGCAGGGTATTATTGGGCTGCAAGTATTTTGGTGGAAAACCAAAATATTCAAAAGCATGTTCCAGGCTACAGTGAGTTCCAAGTCTAATTGAGGAGAGATAACAGTGAGAGGGAGCAAAACTGATTAGGAGGGGAAAAGGTTTCTTGGAAGAAGATTAAACGAACTCTTGTATCTGGCTTTATTCACGTTTACATCAGACATATAACTCTTTTAGTATTTATAGCGGTTGAAACAAGTGAAGGGACATGTTCTTAGATTGTTCCTGTCGTGGAGAGGTGTGCTAACTTCCAGTGTAGAGCTTGTTATATGGAGAACTGCAATAGCATTGTAGGAAAAAAAGCAATTTCCCTCAAATTCAATAGGATAAAATTTAAATTCTGGGAACCCTATCTAAAATAATTCAAAAAGGACTCACTTATATTTGCCAGTTGTGAAAGAAAAATATGTCTTTAGAGGTCAGCCTCCCTGCCTCAGGGATGAGAAGTCCTCTAGTGTTTATCCCCAAGCCCAGGAGTGCTTGGAACCCATCTTCTTTGGGTCGAAATGTAGAAAACCATTAAGTACCCCAGTGCCCAGGACCAACATGTGTCCACATCTACTAAATTAAAGTGGAAGAAAACTCAAGCCATAAAGAATTCTCCAAAAATCTATCCACTCTAATATAACATCCTTAAATTATTAATCACCAACCTATATTGGTGGCTTAAAATTAAAAACTTGGAAAGCAGTTTTCAGTAAATTAAAAGTGCTGTTCTTGAGCAAGGCTTGGATGGCTTTGTTTACATTGACCAGTCTGGGATTTCCTAATGTCAAGAGCAGCAATTTGTTTACAACCGCATAATGGACTATACTCCCCTCAGTGTTCGGCTTCCTGATGTGCAGGACTATTGCAATCCTAACTGATTGCCTGGGGCTGGAAGTAATAACATGTATAGAGGGTTTTATGCTGCTTTGTCATCTACATTCTTCTCACAACAATCTGTGAGATACGCAGGACAGGAGTGGTGGTTATCCCGTTTTTACAGATGATAAAATAAAAACTACTAGGTACCAGGTATTTACATGTGTGAAGCACTTTAAAAACATTAATATTTAATCCTCACAATAACTTTTGAAAGTAATTATTATTGCCCCCAATTTATAGGGAGGGAAACCAAGGCTCCAGGAGGTTCCACGACTTTCCCCAGGGCACACAACTAGCGACAGACCCAGAATTCAAAATACTACAAAGCACAGGCACATGAATCGACAAGAGAGACCTAAGGTTTTTCAGAATTGAGTAGATAACAGCAGCTAACACTGGGGAGTGCTACCGTGTGCCAGGCAGTGGTACACAGTGGCCTCATTCAATCTTACAGCAATCTGTGACGAGGGAACCATTCACACAGGCACAGACAGGTGACGTCACTTTCTCCAAGTCATACAGCAAGAAGGGTCAGAGCTAGTTCAAATCCAGAGAGCGTGAGTCTTCAGCCTACTCTGTTAGTCATTATTTTGTTCAGCCTCAACGTAAAGGCCTTGGTGCCTGGCTTGTTGGCTCTGCAAGTGTGTGTCTTTGTGGGTTCTGTGATGAGGACTGGAAGAACGTGGTCTGTCCTCTATGTCATGCATCATTTTTGTCTCTTCTAGAAGTAAAAGGAAGTTGTACGTAGGGCTGTGATATCTGAGTTACTGGAGTCATCCTCCAGAGTCAAATCTGAGCACATACTTTAGGGAAACAGAAGGAAACCGTCTTCGGAAGGGGTTCACTTCATGGCCACAGTTTAGCATGTCTCCTCTGGCATCGGTGACACGGTGAGTAACCTGAAAAGAAAGCAGGCAACTTATTTTTGGTTTGGAAAAAGGAACCTAGCTTCTCAGTCTTCAACCAACTGGAAGATATTAAATTATCCATGTTGTTAGTATTTTCCTTGTTTATACTCCAGCACCTGCTCACACCCCAGTCCCAACCAATAGTTCCCTTAGGGTTTTTAAAGTAATTTGGATACATCTGAGAAGGGAAGAGTTAGAGATTTCTGCTCACAGCTTGACCCCCAGGAGGGCTCACTGCCCCCCAGAAGACTCCCTGTCCATGCCCCCAAAGTGCTAATCACCCCTCATGTCATGGGGTGATCATACAGGATCCTATCAGGACAGACTGACCTGATCCTGTTACCCTGGCCCCTGGCCCCATAAGACATGAACCACAGCCCTGCTCAGAACAAGCCTGACAGGTTCTCTTTAGCTTACAGGAAACCACAACAAGAGGCAGGGGAGATGGCAGAGACATAGAGTCGAAACCGGTTAAAACTGGTTGAAGGCAACATGGCAGTCTGACTTGACCTGACATAGACCCCACAGCTCATTATACACTCATTGTAATACCTTACCATTCTACATAACACACCCACCAGCGCCATGACAGTTTATCATTGCCATGGCAAGGGCAGGATATGACTAAATGAGAAAAGAAAAGAGGTGGCACCCTTGTTCCCCCGAAAAGCCTGCCCTATTCCCTGAATACTATGAATATTCCTCCCCTTTCTTACCTAGACCCCTTATAACAGCTGTCTAATCACCCCAGGAACTGAGAAGTTGATTTGTGAACATAGTTCCCACTTCTCCATTCTTTGGCCATTGAATAGAAGCTTGTGCTGTTGAATGTTCAGCTTCAGTTTCGTTTCAAATCTGCAACACGAAACAGGAAAAAACCCTCTGAGGAAGTGACGGATTGTGGATATGAGGTCCACCCGTGGGCCCCTCCTCAGAGCTCCTCTGAATGTGGGTTGGAGTCCCACCAGAATGAGTTGAAATTGGTAACAATTCCAGACCCCCATTTGCCGCTCACCTTATAGCCTGGAGTCAGTACTAACCATGGGGTGGGGGGGGTGGGGGGGTGGTAAGCAGGTCATCTTCCAGTTCTCTTGTTCTCACTCAGTTTCATCTCTCCCAAGGCCAAATGGAAGAAACATCATCTTTCTTCTTACTCAAATCCTTCACCTTGATTTGGTCACCTCAACCCACAGTTCTTTCTACATTGAATGTCTCCCAGACAATATATCCCCGAGAATTAAAGTTCAAAGTGGGTAGATAGTTTGCTCGAAAGAGGAAAAAAGGCTGACCATAGACCATAAAATTCCCAGTATCCCATTCTATGGGGCCTCTCAGAAGTCTCTTGTTTTCATGGCACTGATAAAGATGATCCTGATGGATAAAAAAAGAAACAATGGAAAATATAGCAATGGTCATTTATTGAGCATCTGCTATAGATCAGATATTGTACTAGGTTCCTTACTAAACCTTGTTTTATTGAAATCTCACAGTAATCCTGTAAGGTACCTACTATTACCCCCATTTTGGAAATGAGGAAATTGAGACTCAGAGAAGTAAAATCACTTGCTGAAAATCACAAAATTGTTTGACTGAGAAGCCCAAGTGTTTTCCACAAGTACAGCACATCAACCTAATTTAGTGCCTGTGTAAACACTGAGGAGGTATCAAGGGTGCACTGCTTTCAAAATACATTGGAATCATAGCAGGGCAATTCTGAATTATTGTGCAGAACCCTAACTCTTCCGATGGGTGTGGGCTGGGAGCCAAGAATAAAGGGGAGCAGAACTGGACACCCTGCCCTAAATATGCTTGATGAGCTCTCACGATGCCAGGCCCAGGGATGAATTTATGGAGAGGCACACGCTGTAGCTCCCTCCCACCATTCTAATGTCAAGGACAGATTCCCACTCAGGGTTCTGGAGAGAGATCAATTGCCTGTAGCTCAAAGGTGATAATTGCAGTCAAGTGAAAATTGAAAGTGAGGTATGTTTGAAATCTCAGTGGGGACCTTATGCCAAGGTTTTCTAGTGAAACTTGATTGAGACTAAATCAGGCTATTTTCAAAAAGAAAGATTCCCCAGGTGAACGAATTTTTAGCCTCACTTAACTTGAGACCACGTAACTCTCCTGGTACCATTTTCTTTGAGTACAATACCTGGAGAGACCATTATAGCCCGAAGATATTAAGCTTCATATAAATTATTAAAATTGTAAACATTTTGGAGGATTACTTTAAGGAAAACTCAAAGAGTCCATTCTTCTTAGTTGTCAGACACTACCTGTACAGTGGAGTGCTTGCAGTTCCCGTGGTTTCCGGTGTTTAGAGGCTATGCTAATTTCTGGAAGCCATCTAGAAACTTAACTCAAGGACCCTAAGAAATTACTGCAGTTTAACTTTCTGGAAGTCATTCTACCAAGAAAAGAGCCTTGTTTTTAGAGAAAATAGACCTTTGGGCAAGGAAACAGATGCGTAGTACACTAGGAGAGAGGGAGAAGCTCCACCCCCCACACAAAGCAGAGGGGTCAGGCTATTTAGTATTTTAGGTTACAAAGAAGTCACTCTGGTGTTTTCTTTCTCTGACTTTGATTCCAATTGACCTATTTAAAGCTTGCATATTCTAGCTTTGGGGGCCTTATTTCCATTAAAACCATGTAGACACCGTTTGGCAAAACTTAGGTTCCATTACAGATCATAAGATTTTGACATTCTGCTGCCTCTAATAAACTCTTCTTTCTGCTTGGCTGAGATCACTCAGAAAAGGAAAGAAGAAACCATTGCCATTTGTTGTCCAGTCTTCATAAGCCGGGCAGTGTGTGTGTGCTTCACCTGCATTATTCAGCTTCTGCCTCACAGCAACCAGATAAAGAAATTCAGGCAGTTCGAAGTCAGGTATTCTGCGTAAGGTCACTCCATTTGAAAAAATGCAGACACCTTCAACCCATTGCTATCTGATTGCAAATTGCAAGATTGAAAATAAGTGGTTTTACTCTAGTTAGTTCCAAATATAAACACTTTCATATTGAGTTGAATGAAGTTAAAATTATCCCTTTATACATAGCAACCACATGTTAGGTCTTAAAATTTTTAAGAATCCAAGTCTATCAGTCTGCCTTTCCTTATTTTTAACCATATGTGATATTTCCTATTTCTCATAGTACTTTTTCTGTCTTACCTGCTTTAGGTATCTGTTTCCCACTGGACCTTAAGACCGTGGAGGACTTAGCCTCACTTAACTTGAGAACATGTTATGGGTGTTCTCTGCTGGGGACCCATAACAAACTCCAGGGCCAGCTCGTATCCTTGACATATCACTCTATGCTGCACAAGTATTTCTCATACCCCCACCCCCAACTCAGTGTTCCCAAGGAGGGCTATTGGTATCATTGCCCATTTGAAGGAATATCATTTAATTACATGATAAAATTATCTATAGAGTTGTAGATTTCATTTAGAAATCGACATATTTCCAGAATCTCTACAATCTATTCTAGAGCATCTACCTCTCTAGAAATCATAGAGATGTATAGGATATTAATTACTGATTTTGTTTATTCAAGATGCATCAGGAAGCAACCTACTGTATAGGTGCTGTATTAGTTGCTTGGGTTCTTGGTACATGAACTAGGTGGTAGTCTTTACTCTTAGAGAATACAGCTAAGTGGATAGAAAGATAGTGAGTACATGTGTTATAATACTGTTGAGGGCTGGAAAAGTAGCAATAATGGGCTCACAGCTGCATTTCCTAATTCATGTTATGCTGTCCTGGCAGGTGTTAATATTTACCATCAGAAGCCTCCTAGTCTAACTGACATTCTTGCTTACTGCTAAGTCCTGTCCACATTAGTGAGGGAATGGCTTGATTCAAATCTTGTTTTCAGCAAAGTGGATTCTACAATCTAAGGATAAATTTTCCTAGTTCTCATGTGGTTTTGTTCTTCTCAAGGTTGTCAGGTGGCAAAGAGTAATAGTTGTTTCCCCTGTTGGTTCAGGCCAACAGATTCCTACCTGACAAAACACCGTCTCTGAGTTCTTTGGACTACAAGGAGAATTCCAGCCTTTTGGGGAAAGGCCTGGGGAAGATGCAAAAGAAAATCCTACAACTGCAGTCACCCAGTTCCAGGGAGCCCAAGAGGGTCATGGTCTGGCTTCATACTCTCTGGTCTCACAGATATACTCAGTGGACCTTGGCCAGGGAACATTCCCAAAAATATTGGGAGAGTCATAGGAATAAACTGTACTGGTCTATTGCTGAGGAATTTAGGCGAGCTGCTGAGGAAGAATGCCGCTCTCAAAGGGGTATATCCAAGTCACTCCTCGTGTCTTATCTCCAGGCCTTTTATCTGCCTCCTATGGTGATCAGCATAAGGAGACTAACACTGTAAAAAGACTTCTTAACAAACGGTAGTATTTGGTAACTCAGTTTACTTGAAGTGTGTATCTGATCTTGATTATATGACCCGTCTTGACCTTGCATGATAACAATATGCACAATCTATTATTAAGGAAATGCCTAGAAATATGACTCATTTTGTTTTGTATTTTATCCCTTAATTTATGGATAATTAATAAAAAATAATTTAGTATCCTTTAATTATTTCCAAATAAGAGGTGAAAGAAATAAAGGAGGTGATTATTGACATAATTAACTGAAAATAAAAGACACCCTTTAGTATTAATATGGCTCCTTGGATCAGTTAACAAAAAGCAATCATTTGCATACCATCATCATGATTTTCGCCATATCAAAGAACTCTTTTTGTATTATTTACTTAACATTTTATTTAAATAACTTTTTAATTAAATAAACATCATGCATTGGGAAGAAGGAGAGAGAGAAGGTAGGAAGAATTATGACCCCACAGAGACTGGTAGGGCAGAGTGGAAATGCTAAGGCCAGACAGAAGAGGGACTAAACAGGTAATGAAGGTCCCAAGGGCTAAGAACAAGAGTGGGCAGGAATATGATAGAGACGAATAAGGAGTGAGGTATTGGCAGAACTTCAGCAAAGTGAATTCCAGCCTGAGAAAGAAATTTTGGGCTAGATACAGAGGTGTGAATGGAATTTGGAGCTTAGGTGGTTAGGAGGTTCTGAGATTGATTTGAAAGTACTAGGGTGATGGACTGAAGGTTGAGTGAGGTTGTGAGCACCTGAGGAGTGAGTGTTTGGTGCTGGGAGAAGGGTGAAAAGAAGATATAGGTGGAGGTTGAGGAAATAGGAGGGCAGTGGAGGTATAAGACTGGGAACTGAGATAGTAGCCTGAGGTTGGGTTGAAGAAAGAGGGTCTGAGGGTGGAGTGTGAGGGCTAAGAACTGGGGAGCAGGGGAGGTGCCAGGAAGGTTAAGGAAGAAAGGCTGATGAAGGGCATAGAAGTGAATGCAAAGGGCTGGGTCAGGCTAAGGAAGAGTAGAAGCAAGAGAGTCAGTTGAAAGGGGGAAGGAGTAGTGAGTTACCCTGGAGAAGTGGACACAGGGATTGAGTGCCCACCATACCAGCTTGGTTTCCTGAGACTGAATCGTGAGTCTGGTGGTGTGTGTCAACATCCACTGAGTTAAGCTGACAAGTGCATGTACCACCTAAAGCATCTCTCAAAGAGTGGTATGTGGTACACGTGTCACTCTCTCTCTCTCTCTCTCTCTCTCTCTCACTTGCTCTCTCTGTGCATGTGAATCTTGTAGAGATGAAAAATACAGTATCTGAAACGAAATATACCCTGGATGGGATAAAGAAGAAAAGATAGATAAACTTCAAGTTATTGTAATAGAAATGATCCAAACTGAAGCTCAAAAAAGAAAACAGACTAAAAATATTAACAGAGCCTCAATGACCTGTGAAACAATATCAACCAGTCCAATACACATGTAATTGGAGTCCCAGGGGGAAAAAAGTAGGAGCTGCAGGAAAAATATTTGAGGAAATAATGGCTGAACATTTTCCAAATTTGAGGAAAATTATAAAGCCACAGATCCAATAAGCTTAATAAACTCCAAGCAGAATAGATATAAAGAAATCCATACCAAAGTACATCAATAAAACTGTGGAAAATGAGTGATGAAAAAAAATCTAACAAGCAACCAGAGAAAAAAGATGCTTTATGTATGGAGGAACAAAGAAAGACAGCAGACTTCATATTTCTCATCAGAAATTAAACAATCCAGAAAACAATGTAGTAACATCTTTAAAGTACCGAGAGAGGAAAAAACCCTGTTATATCCAGTGAAAAATTCTGCAAAAATAAAGACTTTTTCAGATAAGCAAAAGCTGAGAAAAATCCATCATTAGTACATCTGCAATGCAATTAATATTAAAGGAAGTTCTTTAGGCAGAAGTAAATGATATCAGGTGAAAAGTTGGATCTACATAAAGGAATAAAGAACACTGGAAATTATAAATATGTGAGTAACTGTAAAAGATATTTTCCCTCATTTTTAACCTCTTTAAACCATAATTGACTACTTAAAAATATATGTTCTCGGGTTTATAACATATGTAGAAGTAACATTATAACAACAATTACACAAACTGGGAGGAGGGAAATGGAAGTGTACTGTAATACATAGTGTACCTATGTAAAGTGGTGTAATATTTGAAGGTAGACCATGGCAAATTAAAGATGTACAATGTAAACACTAGAGCAACAACTAAAGGCAAAAAACAAATAGTTATCACCATTAAGCCTATAGTGTAGATAAATGGAATTGCCAAATATATTCAGTTAATCTAAAGAAGGCAAGAAATGAGAGGAAAAGGAACAAAGAAGAGATGAGCTTAATAGAAAACAAATATCAACATAGTAGATTTAAACCCAGCTATATGGATACTTACGTTAAGTGTAAATGGTCCAAACAACTAATTAAAATGTAGAGATTGTCAGAGAGGATAAAAAAAGCAAGACTCAATTATGTGCTACCTATAAGAAACCCAATTTAGGTATAAAAACACAGATAGGTTAAAAGTAAAAGGATGGAAAATGATAATATCGTGCAAACACTAATCAAAAGAAAAGTAGAGTGGCTATAGTAACAACAGGCAAAGTAGATTTAAGAACAAGCAATGTTACCAGAGAAAAAGAGACATTTCAAAATGATAAACAGATTGATTCATCAAGAGGTCATAACAATCCTAAATGTGTATTTGCTCAATACCACAGTTTCAAATTATGTGAAGCAAAAACTGATAGAATAGAAAGGAAAAATAAATGAATCCTCAATTATGGTTGGAGAATTTAACACTTCTCTCTCAGTAATTGATAGAAAAAGAAGACAGAAAATCAGCAAGGATGTAGAAGACATGAACAATATTATGAAACAGATCGACCTAATTAATATTTCAAGTACATATGGAATATTTATAAATAAGGACTGTAAAATTGGCCAAAAAAAGTCTCAATAAACTTAAAAGGATTAAAACTATATGAAATATATTCTTTGACTACAACTGAATTAAACTAGAAATAACAGGAGGATATCTGAAAAATCTCCAAGTATTTGAAAATTAAACAACTTCTAAAGAATTCATGTGTCAAAGAACAAAGCATAGGAGAAATTAGAAAATGTTTTGAACTGAATGAAAAGGAATACACAATATATAAAAATGTGTAGGATGCAGCTAAAGCAGTGCTCAGAGGGAAATTTATAGCATTAAAATGCTAACATTAGGAAAGAAGAAACGTCTAATATCAACATCCTGAGCTGCCACCTTAAGAAACAAGAAAAGCAAGTTAAACCCAAAGTAAGCAAAAGAAAGGAAATAACATAGATGAAGGCAGAAAGCAGTGGAAAAACAAAAGAAAAAAATCAATGAAACCAAAGAATGGTTTTTTTGAAAAGATCAGTAAAATGTATAAACCTCTAAATAGGCTGATCAGGAAAAAAAAGTAGTAGGAGAAAAAGAGTAGACACAAATTTCTAATATCAAGAATGAGAGAGTGGACATTTTCACACATCCTGCAGTCATTGACATGATAGAAAGGAAATATTATGAACAACTAGTTTACAAATTAATTTGACATCTTAGATAAAATGAACAAATTCCTTGAAAGAATGCAAACACAAACTACCTTGGAACACACACTACTAAAGCTCATTCAAGAAATAGTTAACCTGAAAAAAAAAAACCTGATATCTATTAAAGAAATTGAATATGCAGTTAAAAACCTTTCCACGAAGAAAGGTACAGGCCCAAGTGACTTTCATAGGAAACCCTGCCAAACATTTAAGGAAGAAATAATACCAATTCTACCAAAGTTCTTCTAGGAAACAGGAGAAAAGGAACCATTTCTCCATTTATTTTAGGAGGTCCACCTTACCTTGATGTGAAAACCAAAGAAATTACAGAAAAGAAAACTATAGATACACATCCCTCATGAACACAGAGGCAAAGTTTTAAACAAAATTCTAGCAAATTAAATTCAGCAACATATAAAAAGGATAACATATGTCCAAGTGGGGTTTATCCCAGGAATACGAATTGCTTTAACATTTGAAAATCAAACACTGCCATTCACCATATTAACAGATTAAGAAAGGAAAACCACACAATCATCTCAATAGATGTGGAAAAAATAATTTGGCAAAGTATAATAACACTAATGCATGATAAAGTATATATGTATGTATACATGCATACACATACATTAGCAACTAGGAATGGAAGGGAATTTATTCAACCTGGTAAAGATGTCTATGAATAACCTACAGCAACATCATATTTAATGGTGCACTGAATACTTTCCCCCATAATAAAAAATAAGGCAAGATGTCCACTCTTAACACTTCTATTCAGGGTTGTACTGACGGTCCTAATCAGTGCAACAAAGTGAGACTAAGAAACAAAGGACATACAGATTTCAAGAAAGAAATAAAACTATCTTTCTTCACAGATAGTATGCTCTTGTTTGTACAAAGTCCCCAAGCATCTACAAAAAAATCTATTAGAACTAATAAGTGAGATTATCAAAGTGGCAGGATATTAGGTCAATATACAAAAATTAATTATATTTTTATATATTAGTGATGAACAAAGGAAACTGAAATAAAAACAACACCATTCACTATAGCATCAAAAATATTAAATAGGGATAAATTTGACAAAAGAGGTGTAAGAATTGTAGATGGAAAGCTACAAAAAATGGCTAAGATATATTAAATAAGACCTAAATAAATAGATATACTTTGTTTATGGATCAGAAGACTCAAAACTGTTGAGATGTTCATTCTCCCCAAATCAATCTATAGATTCAACATAATCCAGATTGAATTTCTATTATTTGAAGAAATGGACAAGGTAATTCTAAAATTTTTGTGGAAATTCAGAAGAAATAGAAAGCTAAAAGAATTGAAAAAGAACAAAGCTAGAGGATGGGCAATACCTTATTTCAATACTAACTAATGAGTTAAAGTAATCAAGAGAGTGTGGTGTTGGTATAAAGATAGACACATCAATCACAGAAGAGAATAAAGAGTCCAGACATTGACCCACATATATAAGGTCAATTAATTTTCGACAAAGGTGCCAAGGTAATTCAATGCAGAAAAGATAGTCTTTATAAGAAGTAATGATGGAAAAAATATCTATGCAAAAAAATGAATCATGACCATCACTTCACACCAAATGTAAAAGAACTAAAATTATGAACATTTTCAAAAAAAAAATAGGAAAATAATCAGGGTTAGGCAAAGATTTCTTCAACAGAATAAAAAAGCATGAATAATAACAGAAAATTTCATAAATTGAACTTCACTGAGATTTTAAAATTTTTCTCTGCAAAAGACACTATGAAAAAAAGGAAAGACAAACCACCAACTGAGAGAAAATATTTGCAAAACATATATCTGTTTAAGGGCATTAGAGCAGAATATACAAAGAATATTCACAGTTCAATAAGACAAACAACCCTTCCCCCCAACAATGATTTGAACTCTTCACCAAAGAAGATATACAAATGGCAATTAAGTACATGAAAAGCTATTCAAAATTAGTATTAGGGAAAAGCAAATTAAAGCCACAATGAGATATGACTACACACACATACTAGAATGCCTAAAATCTAAATACTGACAATACCAAGTGCAGACAAGGATACAGAGTAACTAGAACACTCACACATTGCTGGGGGAAATGCAAATGGTTCACCCACTTTCAAAAATCATTTGGTAGTTTTTTATAAAGATAAATATATACTTATCATAAGACTATATGACACTTACCATATGATCCAGAAGTCATATTCCTAGTACTTACTAAGAAAATTAAAACATATGTCACACAAGGACTTGTATTCAGATGTTCATCGCAGCTTTGTTTGTTTGTTTGTTTTGTGAGGAAGACCAGCCCTGAGCTAACACCTGTTGCCAATCCCCCTCTTTTTGCTGAGGAAGACTGGCCCTGGGCTAACATCTGTGCCCATCTTCCCCGGTTAGCAGCTTTATTTGTAATCACCAAAAACTGAAAATTACCCAAATGTCCATCACTTGATGAACAGATAAACAAATTGTGGTATACCCATGCAATGGAATATTACTCAACAATAAAAAGTAATAACTAACTGATTCATGCAATGACATAGTGAATCTCAAATACATTATGAAAAATTTAAAAATTTATCCTCAAAAGACTATTACTGTATGACTCAATTTATAGGAAATTTTAGAAGAACCAAAACTCTCATGACAGAAAGGAGACCAGTGGTTGCCAAGAGCCAGTATGGGTGCAAAGGGGCCAACTGTGAAGGGTCATGAGGGAACTTTTTGAGGTGATGGAAATGTTCTACATCATAATTTTGGTGATGATTACACTACTGAATACATTCTTTCAAGACACATCTAACTGTGCACAAAATTAGTGAATTTTATTGTCTGTATGTTAGACTTCTATAAAGCTAATTTAAAAAAATCATTCATAATTACCCCATCTAGGAAGAAGCTTTGCAAAAGCTCTGATTCTAGCTTCTTATTTGTGCCTAGTAGCAGCATGGTGGTCTGGAGTCCAGCTTCCTAGGTGTGTATCCTGGTCTACTAGCTGGTAACTAGCTGACTTTGGACTTATTAAGCCTCAGATTTTTTTCATCTACAAAATGGAGATAATAATTGTACCTGGATCATAGATAGGGTCTTGATGAAGATTCAATAGAATGTTTAGCTTAGTACTTGAGACAAAGTACTCCAAATGTTGGTTATTACTATTTTTCATCCCTACAGAAATGAGACCACAAGACATATATGGTTCTGCATTTCTCATGCAGATCCTACAGCCATTGATTCGAATTTTTAGAATGTACCAAGTTTCATTCATTTCTATTTCTTCAGTCTTTTTATGTATTCATTTATATATGGATGTGATATATAGTTTATCTACTGCTTGTAGATTTTAAAATATATTTAGTCAATAGTAGGCAGAACTTTTCTATTTTAGCTTTAAAAAATTTAATCTTATGAAATGCCTACTGGCATTTATTTTAAAATTCTTTTACTCAATTTAGTTTTTCTCTTTCACCTTGTGGAGTATGTTTGTTGACTACAGATGTTAAGGACTTCACTCCAGAGCGGAAAGCTGCGAGATAGAATATGTACTCCACCTGAGTGTTTGCGTAGACACCAGTCGTGTGTCCGAATCTTTATGAATTCAAGTAGAAAGCATGCTTACAAATTTAAAGGACAGAATCACAACATACAGTTTGAATTGGAATGACTGCCAGATTGTTTCAGGATCATAGGACTCCT